>OY992536.1:64376558-66863708 GCA_963921195.1 Pegoplata infirma
GAGAATTTTTCTATAGAAAAAATCTGAGAATTTTTCTATAGAAAAAATCTGAGAATTTTTCTATAGAAAAAATCTGAGAATTTTTCTATAGAAAAAATCTAAGAGTTTTTCTATAGAAAAAACTTTACCGAATCTGAGAGTTTTTCAAAAGATAAAATATCTCAGAATTTGTTTCAGAATCTGAAAATTTTTCTATAGAAAAAATGGCTTAGAATGTGAGAAAATTCTCCCATAATTGATCTATAGAAAAATATTTAGAGTCGGAAACATTTTCTCTGTTGTGTCAATTGATTTATTTCGTCGATTGCCAGACAAATTGTGGCTTGGAACACCATAAAATAAGACCACAATAAAGTGTTTAGTATATTTTGGAAAGTAATAATAAAATGTTTGCTATTTTCAAAGATTAATTGAACCATAACTAAAAGTTTGTAATTTAGATCTGGTTCGAAGGACCATACACTCAAAATAATAACTCTGCAAAATACTCTGTAAAATGACTGTAATCTCAATTCAACAGATATTTGACAGAGTTTTCTGTCAAAATACAGATTTAAAGAAAATACTTTGTATTTTGTTGTGACAAAAAAACAAAGTTTCCTCTGTTTTATTACTTTTTACTTCGTAATCTTAATTTTACAGATAATTAACAGAGTTTTCTGCTAAAATACAGACCTAAGCAAAATACTTCGTATTTTTTTATAACCAACAAAATTTTCTGTTTTGAGTAGTTTTTGTTACCAAACATCAAAATTTTATCTGTATATTTTTATTTTTTGAGAAAAAGTTTAAATAGTAGCAAAAAAAGTTATAAACAATTTTTTTTCAGAAATTTTATAAAAATTTTACAAAATAACATGCATTTAACTAAACTCTGTAAATTTACAGAGTTTTTTCTGTATTTTTTTTTTTGCATCAAATGTATTTTACAAATATATGTAAATTTACATAGTTTTCTTTGCTAAATGGTGGTTTATTTAACCAATATTTTACTAGAAACTCTGTAAATTAACAGTTTTTTTTGTCCAAAGCATTTTACAGAGTTTAATAGTAAAATTACAGAGTTTTCTCTGTAAAAAAGCTTTCATATTTAACTAATATTTTACTACAAACTCTGTAAATTAACAGTTTTTTTCTGTCAAAATCATTTTACAGAGTTTTTTAGTAAAATTACCAAGAAATGTTGTTAGCTGGAAAAGTGTGGTGTACTCTGTTAAATTAGCAGAGTTTTTCTGTAATTTAACAGAGTTATTATTTTGAGTGTAGTAAAATATTGCTTAAATAGACCACCATTTAGCAAAGAAAACTACTACACCACCATTTAGCAAAGAAAACTATATATTTGTAAAATACATTTGATGCCAAAAAAAAATTACGGAAAAAACTCTGTAAATTTACAGAGTTTAGTTAAATGCATGTTATTTTGTAAAATTTTTATAATATTTCTAAAAAAAAATTTTGATACCTTTTTTGCTTCAACTTTTTCTCAAAAAAAAAAATATTCAGATAAAATTTTGATGTTTGGTAACAAAAACAAAAACTTCTCAAAGCAGAAAACTTTTTTGGTTATAAAAAAATACGAAGTATTCTGTATTTTAGCAGAAAACTCTGCTAATTATCTGTAAAATTAAGATTACAAAGTAAAAAGAGGAAACTTTGTTTTTTTGTCACAACAAAATACAAAGTATTTTCTTTAAATCTGTATTTTGACAGAAAACTCTGTCAAATATCTGTTGAATTGAGATTACAGTCATTTTACAGAGTTATTATTTTGAGTGTAGAAACTTTGTAAATTAACAGTTTTTTTTTTGTCCAAATCATTTACAGAGTTTTATAGTAAAATTATAGAGTTTTCTCAGTAAAAAAGCTTTAATTTTTAACCAATATTTTATTATAAACTCTGTAAATTAACGGTTTTTTTCTGTCAAAATCATTTGACAGAGTTTTTTAGTAAAATTACCAAGAAATGTTGTTAGCTGGAAAAGTATGGTGTACTCTGTTAAATTAGCAGAGTTTTTCTGTACTTTAACAGAGTAATTATTTTGGGTGTACAATATTCAAAATAATACATTTAGTTACTGTTTTGATATATTATAAAATTTTTATACCCTCCACTTAGTGATAGAGGGTATATATAAGTTTGTCATCCCGTTTGTAACTCATCGAAATATCGGTCTGGGACCCCATAAAGTATATATATTCATGATGCTCGATCGATTTTAAGACATTCTAGCGATGTCCGTCTGTCTGTCTGTCTGTCTGTCTGTCTGTCTGTGGAAAATGCTATCACGGACAAAATATTGCACAGAGATGACTGAAACTTAACATATTTATTGGAAGTTCTCCCGAGAAGTTTGGTATTGCATTTGAGCGATATCGGTTCAAAAGTTATGAACGAAAATGTAAGCACACCTCAAAAATTTTAGTACATTCAACATAACCTAAAAATACAAAATGCTTTTATTCGGCTTCTGGTTGACATATGTGAACATAATTGAACACCATATGGTATTTAAACAAGAACAAACATATTTTTTGACAAAAAAAAGAGAAAAAAATCGCGGATTTTTTTTTTACCAAAATTTTTTTTCGCGGAATTTTTTTTTTTTTAAAAATTTTTTTTCAAAAGTAATTTCCTTTTAAATAAAGTTTTTGCAATAATCTTTTTGAAATTGTAGAGGGTATCACTACATTCGGCAAGGCCGAATTTAACTTTTTTACTTGTTTTATTATAATTTTTTTCAGATGTGGATCGGAAGACCATAATATAAGACCACAATAAAGTGCTTAATGTGTTTTGGGAAGTAATAATACAATTTTTCAATTTTCAATTGTTTAATGAATCATAACAACAAGAACTGTGTAATTGATTTAGATTCGAAGGACCACAACCGGTACGGTTCGAAGGGCCACAACAGGTATTCTTCGAAGGACCACAACCGGTACGGTTCGAAGGACCATAATTTATACGGTCCGGTTCGAAGTACCATAATAAGCACAGACTATTTTTAATTTATTCAAATAACGCGTAATGTTTAAAACTTCAAGAATAAACCCTACAAATAAATCTCGTTTAATTGCATTAATTAAACAAGAAATTTAGGAAAAAATATATATATAAAAAAATTTATATACATACAAATAATATATTTAATAAAGAAAACTTACGTCTTATGCCCCAATCCATCATTTTTACAAATAACAAACAGTATTTAGAAGAAACCGGGCACTAAAGAACATAAAACGTGAAAATAAACTGTATATTTGCTTCGTATATGTAATTTTTCTTCTTTGGAAAAATAAAAAAAAAAAACGTTTATAATGTTAAACGTTTACATTAGTTAGAATCATATTTTTTTTTCTTTCTTCGGTACTTAAATAATGATAAAAAGAAAACACTTTTGACATCATGTTGAAGATGAAGGAACAAGAGCAGCAGCATCAATTTTATTTATATTATTATTATTAGTCATAGTAGTGCCACAATAACAGCCGCAGCAGCAAAAGTGGCAGCATTGGTAACGTTGGGGTCGCCGTAAGTAGTTTTAGATGGTTGAAGCAACTTTGAAAATAATTTGAATTTAAAAATATTTTTTTTTTAAAAATTCATAATAATATTGAAATACAGACAACGAATGCACAATGCAACACAAAAGCACTACAAAAAAAAAAAACACTTGTGATTTTTTTGTTTAAATTTCTTAAAGAATTATTAAAACAGTTGAAAAACACAGCACTTGAAGTTTTTTATTTAAGATTAACCAAAGACATAAACAGCAGCAAAAAAATAAATTAATTTTAAAGATTCATTAATTTTTAATGTATTTATTTGAAATTTCTAGGAAATTTTAAAACGATTTATAGAAATTTGAGTTCAAAAAATTTTTTGTTAATTTTTTTTTTTTTTTTTTATAAAAAATATTTTTATTTAAAATTTTTTCTTTAAATTTTTATTCCGGTGTTTTTTTTTTAATTTTTATGTTCATTTATTTTTTTGAAAAAATTCCCCAAATTCCATAGTTTTGTTTGTTGTTATATGGAGCACAATTAAAACATAACTGAAGACAAATTTGAATTTTGTTTATGAGGGAGAGTATACAAGAAAAAACATAATACACCGAGTTTTGATTACGATTAGAACGTAAAAAACACGAAACCCGAACACACGACCATTATTATAAAGCAAGACTATACAAAAAAAATAAATCCCGATTGCCGTTTTACTACTACAACACCATGGCAAATTTGATTTAAAAAAATGTTCAGTGTGAACATTTTGAAAAAAAAATAAATATGGTCCTTCGAACCGTAGCCCTGGTTTGAAGGATCATATTGTTTAAGAACTAATTGGATTTGATTTATTTTGCTTTTCAAAAATTTTTAGTTCCCTAAATAAGAAATTGTTTATCATTTTTAGATCTGGCTCGAAAGACCATAAACCCTAAAGATTTGGCTCGAAGGACCATAACTAAAAATATTATTTTTATCCTTTAGTGATAGATATTATATACTACTACGAGTTTGTCATTACGTTCTTAACAGGTCGAGGACTTCATAAAAAAAACTAAAAAAAAGTTAAATTCGGCCTTGCCGAATGATGATGATGAAAAAAACAAGCGATAGTGTTAAATTCGGCTGTGACGAATCTTTTATACCCTCCAAAACGTTAAAAAAAAAAAATCCAGGGGCGTTTTTTGGCGGAGGGGGGGGGGGTTGTTGGAAGACGTTGGGGGACACCTTCTCCCCTTGCCATAGGTTTTATAAAATGGATTTATTATGATTCTTGCAATTACTTAATCCAATTAATCATTATTAAAATACATTTTTTATATCCACGCCCACAAAAGGGGGCGGGGCAAACTTTATTTTATGTTTTTTTATCTCCTGGGCCCATATCCAGGATTTTGAACTTCTTTTGACACAAAAATGTTGCATTTGCTTAACAAATGTACAAAAAAAAATCGGTTTTTCTGAGGTTGGTTTAGTTCTCCAAGGGTCCGATTTTTGCCCATTTTCGAACTTAACCAGCCTATGACCATAAGACATATTCGTGCCAAACTTCGGAAGTCTAGCTCTTTTATTTTGGAATGTATCGTGTCCTTTACAGACGGACAGACGGACGGACAACCATCGATAGAATGTCTTAGAACCGATTTTTATGGGGTCCTAGACCAAAGTGAGTATACCCCCATACTGTGGTTGGAGGGTATAACAAGTAAACAAAGTTAAATTCGACTTTGCCGAATGTATTCATACCGTCTACAATTTCAAAAAAAATATTGTAAAAAAACTTTATTTAAAAGGAAATTACTTTAAAAAAAAAAATTGAAAAAAAAATTTTTTTTTTTTTTAATTTCAAAAAGATTATTGCAAAAAACTTTATTTAAAGGAAATTACTTTTGAAAAAAAAAAAATTTAAAAAAATTTCCGCGAAAAAAAAATTGGTAAAAAAAAATCCGCGATTTTTTTATTTTTTTTTTTCTTTTTTGTCCAAAAATATGTTCGTATTTGTTTAAATACCTTTTGGTGTTCAATTATGTTCACATATCAATCAGCAGCCGAATTAAAGCATTTTGTATTTTTAGGTTATGTTGAATGTACCAACATTTTTGAGGTGTCCTTATATTTTCGTTCGTAACTTTTGAACCGCTGAACCGATATCGCTCAATTGCAATACCAAACTTCTCGGGAGAACTTCCAATAAATATGTTAAGTTTCATTCATATCCACACACAAAAAATTATTGGCTAACAATTTTCAATTAATTGTATTGATTAACAAAATGTAAATGAGTCAATCAATGTTTTGATTAACATTTTTGTTATTTTTTGTTACAAATTTTCAACATACCGAATTTTTTTTTTTTGCTTTAATTTATTTGATTAGATTAATTCAAAAATATACAAAATAATCGGGCTTTCCTTTTTTTTATTGTTGGCAACATATTGGAAAGCAAAAAAGATGAATTTTTTGATAATTTTGTCATAAGCTTACAATACATTTGTTAAATCAATCATTATTTTGATTGACTTTAAATAAAAAGTTGATAAAATTTTTGATCAAAATCAAAAAAATGTTTGATTGAAAAAATTTTCAATCAATCATCTACAATTTGATGATTGGTATTACAATTTTTTTATTTGGAGGAATTTCAATAAAAAAATTGATTGAAATTCGTTTTAAATTTTTTCTGTGCATGTAATATTTTGGCCGTAATCACCATATCCACAGACAGACAGACGGA
The DNA here is from genome assembly GCA_963921195.1 of Pegoplata infirma. Classification (NCBI taxonomy): domain Eukaryota; kingdom Metazoa; phylum Arthropoda; class Insecta; order Diptera; family Anthomyiidae; genus Pegoplata; species Pegoplata infirma. The sequence continues at coordinate 64,382,803 of OY992536.1, forward strand.
CATCGCTGGAATTTCTTAAAATCGATCACTGATCAATTATATATGGGGCATTCCATGTCAAATCGGACACTTTGAACAAGTTTTTTTTTTTTTTAGATTTTCCCAATATGTTGACAGTTTTTAGTACCCTTCGAAAACTCTTTCGTGGTAAATTTTCAGATTTTTTTGATGACACGTTCGAAAAATACCGAATTTTTAAAAATTGGTAGTTTGTTCCCTTACTCAAACTTCTTTTACTCATAACATATTCAATAATGGTCCAAATTACAAATTTTTTATTTTAAAAATTTTTGTTTTTTACGTACTTTAAAATAAAATTTAAAAAAATCTTATAAGTGCTCTAGTATGCGATTTTTAAATCTCATTTTTGAAAATGTATGACTCTTTGATTTTTTTGAAATTTTTTTATGTAAAACTTCTATCGATTCTAAGAATTTTTTGTCCAGTAGGATCGTGGGATAACGATTATTACTATTTTTGAAAATTTTTTGAAAAAATTTAATTGTAATTTTCCAATCTTAAAATCATTTCTACTGCTCCAATGATGCGTCATAGAGGGGTCATTCCCAAGACCGACCCCCATTAATTTTTACGGCTAAATATTTCTTCAGAACAAACTAATATCCTATCTCCAATTACTAAGGGGGATCCCGCACAAAATTACATTTTTTTTTTAATTTGCTCCAACCGCTCTAACTGCTCTAAGAGTGCCCTTAGAGCAATCAAATGTATGACCGACCCACAATATTTTTTAAGTCCAAACATTTTCTCTTAACACACCTCCCCTCTATCTTTAACTAATAAGGCGGTCCCCATACATTTATTTTTATTTTTTGTAAAATTGTTTTATTTAATCAGCTTCTACCGGAGGGTTCAGAGAAAATGTTTTGGATTAAATAAATATTGTGGGTCTGTCATATACTTTATTGCTCTAAGGGCACTCTTAGGGCAGTTAGAGCGGTTTGAGCAAATTTTAAAAAATGTCATTTTGTGTGGGAGCCCCCTTTGAAATTGGAGATAGGGTATTAGTTTATTCCAAAGAAATGTTAAGACGTAAAAATTAATGGGCGTCGGCCTTATAAATAACCCCCCTAAGACGCACCATTGGATCAGTAAAAATGATTTTAAGATTGGAAAATTACAATAAAATTTTTTCAAAAAATTTAAAAAAATAGTAATAATAGTTATCCCACAATCCTACTGGGCAAAAAATTTGTAGAATCGGTAGAAGTTTTACACAAAAAAATTTCAAAAAAATCAAAGAGTACATACATTTTCAAAAATGAGATTTAAATTTTAAAGCTTAAAAGTCGCATACTAAATCACTTTTAAGAATTTTTTTGGACCATTATTGAAGAAGTTTTGAGTAAAAGAAGTTTGAGTAAGGGAACAAATTACCAGTTTTTAAAAATTCAATATCTTTTAAACGGGTCATCAAAAAAATCTGAAAATTTACCACGAAGGAGCTTTCGAAGGGTACTAAAAACTGTAAACAAATTGGGAAAATCTAAAAAAAAAAAAAAAAATCAAAGTGTCCGATTTGACATGGAATGCCCCATATACACTTTATGGGGTCCCAGACCGATATTTCAATGAGTTACAAACGGAATGACAAACTTTACAGTGGGTTATAAAAAACTGAACTTAGTTTTCAAACCCCTTCAGGTGTTTTTGGTCCCCTGGTAGTTCACTTCAATTTGTTTTGATCACATTAAAGATTCGCTCGATTACCACAATTACCTCAAAGGACTATAAACCTTTAATATCCAGCTCGAAGGACCATAAACTCGAAACTTTTATTTTTTTAACCCTCAAATTTATGATAGAGATTATATTTAAAGTTGTTAGAATAAACGAAATATTGCAAAAGCACAAATTAAACCGGATTCATTAGATTTTACGGATTATCGATTAAAAATATTTATTAAAAAAAACAAGTAGAAAAGTTAAATTCGACTTTGCCGAATCTATGAATACCCTCCACAATGCATTTTTTTAAAGGGTAGTACATTTTTTAACGTAAAAATTAACAATTTTGATTAGAAATATTTTATTTTGAGTAAAAAAACTCTTTTTTTGTCATTCAAAAAAAAAAAAAAAAAAATTACAAATTTTTTTTTTTGAGTGTAAAATTGTTTTCGAGTGTAATGTTTTTTTTACTGTAAAAATATTTCTGAGTGAATGCACGTACGTATGTACACAAAATATTGTCATTTTTGTAAAAAAACTAAATTTTTTTTGGTGTAATTTTTTTTTTGAGTGTAAAATTTTTTTTGAGTGTAAAATTTTTTTTCAGTGTAAAATTTTTTTCGAGTGTAATTTTTAAGTTACCAATGCTTTTAAAACTAAACAAGTTTAAAAAGCATTGCTTTAACATTAAACAAGTTTGAAAAGCATTGTTTACTTACCACCAATGCTTTTAAAACTTGTTAAAACACGTGGCATTTTAGATGAAACTAATTTGATATTCAGGGTTTTGCTTATAACTTTTGAACCACTGGACCGATTGAGCTGAAATTTAATACTAATACAGACCCGGGGAACGGCAAAGATACATGCCAAGCTTCAGTAGTCTAGTTATTGTCTTTCGAAAGTTATCGTGTTTTTTATCTCGTAAATTCGCGAAACATCCTTGCCGAAATTTACTCTTTTGCTCATAACTTTTGAACCACTGGACCGATTTGGCTGGATTGCAATACCAACCTGACCAGGTAAATGACAAACATATATGCCAAACTTCAGTAGCCTCTGTAATGTCTTTCAAAAGTTAGCGTGTTTTCTACGGACAGACAGACGGACGGACGGACGGACATCGCTAGATCGACTTAAAATCGATCGAGGATCATAAATATATATACTTTATGGGGTCCTAGACCAATATTTCGAGGTGTTACAAACGGAATGACAAACTTATATATACCCTCTATCACTAGAGTGGAGGGTATAAAAAAAACTTGAGGTAAATTCTCAAAAAAACTGGAAATAGTGTTTGGTCATAGTAGTAGGGAATAAAAATACAAAAAAAAAAAAAACAACAACAGCTACAAAACAACATGAAAAAAAAAAAGAAAAAAGATGTGTAACGCGCAAATCCATTACAACAAAACTTTGTTGTGTATTTTCTACAATCACGAAAGGATGTCAAACAGACAGGAAAATCCTTGATGAAATAGTATACGATAGTGACTGACAGACACACACAATACTATAACATTGCATACTTTTAGGATGGTTTCTTCCATAAATGTAAGTTTTCTTTTTTGTTGTTTTTGTTGTTTGTTTGTTATAGTGTGCAGTTGAAGTGGAAGTAATAGTATTCGGGTATTCTTTTGTATGTGAGTGTAGTATGTGCGATGTCTTTTAAATAAAAGTAAACATTACAAACAAGCAATGAATATTTCCAGTAAAGAGAATTGAACAATAAAAAGAATAAATTTAAAAATTAAGCAATCACAAACGAATTTTATGGTGACCTACACAGAAAAATATTACTACTATTAATTAAATTTTTTAATTGATTTAATTAAACTAAAACTAAACCGTATTGGTAATTTTAAAAATAATACGTTATTAATACTTGTTTTTTTGCAATATTTTTTAAAAATTATTAATTTTTAGTTGAATTAAATAAAAAAATAATTGAATATGAATTTTTATTTAACAAAAATGTTAATTGCATTTTTTTCCTGTCTACATTATTTGCTATTTAAGAGTTTCAGTATAAGAATTTCGGAAATTCCTAGGCGGAATATTTAAAATCTGTTAATTATTTATGTAGAAAGTTTTAACAAATTAAAATTATGTGTCTAAATAATAAATAATTATTTTGGACAAAAACTTTGCCAAATTTTTTAATTTATTTTGTGATTATACATTACCGACGCAATAAATTTACAACTTCAGAAGAACTTACCTAAAATGAAAGAAAGAAAAAATTACATTTAATAAATAAAAAAATTTGAAATATTAGCAAACAATTTTAAAATGCAAATTTAAAAGTTTTTGAAATTTCGGTGATTTTTTTTTTGCAATTAGTTAAAAAGTTAAATTCGACTTCGCCGAATCCAGAAATACCCTCCACAATGCTCAAAACATTTTAAATACGTTTAAGTGCTTGTAATTTTTCTTAGCGTAAAAAAAAGAAAAAAAATTTACTGGAAATTTTTTTTTTTATTAAAAATGTTTTTTTTTTTGTAATTTTAGTAAAAACAAGTAAAAAAAGTTAAATTCGGCCTTGCCGAATGTAGTGATACCCTCCATAATTTCAAAAAGATTATTGCAAAAAACTTTTTTTTAAAAGGAATTACTTTTGACAAAAAAAAATAAAAAAATTTTAAAAAAAAAAATTCCGCAAAAAAAAATTTGGGTAAAAAAAAATCGCGTTTTTTTTTTCTTTTTTGTCAAAAATTATGTTCATACTTGTTTAAATACCATTTTGTTTATCAATTATGATCTCATATGTCAACCAGCAGCCGAATTAAAGCATTTTGTATTTTTAGGTTATGTTGAATGTAGTAAAATTTTTGAGGTGTTCTTACATTTTCGTTCATAACTTTTGAACCGCTGAACCGATATCGGTCAAATGCAATACCAAACTTCTCGGGAGAACTTCCAAGAAATATGTTAAGTTTTAGTCATATCCGTGAAGTATTTTGATCGTGATCACCATTTCCACAGACAGACAGACGGGCATCGCTAGAATGTCTTAAAATCGATCGGGGATCGTGAATACATATGTACATATACTTTATGGGGTCCCAGACCGATATTTCGATAAGTTACAAACGGAATGAAAAACTTATATATACCCTCTATCACTAAGTGGAGGGTATACAAATTACTGGAACATTTTTTTTTTTATTAAAAATGTTTTTTTTTTTGTAATTTTAGTAAAAAAAAATTTTTAGTCTCAATTTTTTTAATTTCAAATATTTTATTTTGATTTAAACCAAGTGAGAGTGTTTAATTCGGATATGCTGAATCAATTGATACAATTAAACAGGTAGAAAAGTTAAAAAAAAAAAAAAAATTAGGGGCTTGTTCGGTGGGTGACGTTAGGGGACAACTTCCCCGCAATAAATGCTGAAAAAAAAAATAATTATGGTTTTTGCGCTTAAATAATACAATTTTATCATTATTTAAATATTTTTTTATATCCACGCCCCCAAAAAGCGGCGGGCCGAAAAAATAGTTTTCCTTTTCCCTTGGCCCAAGTTAAGGTCGATAAAATTCATATGGTACAAAAATGTTTCTTTATTTAACAAACCCGTGTAAAAATTGATTATATATAATGTGATCTGTTCAGATATGATTATATCAATTGTATCTGATCAGATCTTTTATATCCTAGATTCGTCCCCATTTCCGAGATCCGATCAGATACAATTGTTGATCAGATTTACTTTGATTTCGAAATTGGGGACAAATCTCAGATATAATAGATCTGATCAGATGCAATTGATATAATTAGATCTAATCCATTTTTACATGGGAATATAAAAAACATTTAAAAAAGTTGTGTTTTTCTGGTGTAGCTTTAGTTCTTTATGGGTAACTTTTACCCCTGGTGCGATTTTGCCCATTTACGAACTTAATCTTCCTATATCCATGAAACATTAGAGTGCATTTTTTTTAACTTTTGATTTTCCCAGGTGTCCGGGAAAATTTGTATTCTATTCGACCTAAAAGTTATGTGAGGCCAATCGGATTAAATTAACCCGTGGCGCCCGGCGATCAAAGTTTTGGATTTTTGAAAATTAAAACAAAAAAAAAAAAAAAACAAGTTAGAGTGTTACATCGGCTTTGCCAAATCTTTTATACCCTCCAAAATGTAAAAAAAATATTTTAAAAATCCAGGGGCGTCTTTTTTGGGGAGGGGGGCTGGTGGAAGACGTTAGGAGCACCAAACCTTGCGATTTTAAACATCTTCTGAGATAAAATTGTTGCATTTGCTAAGCAAAAGTACAAAAAACCCTGTAAAAAATGCGGATTTTCTTAGGTTGGGTTAGTTCTCCAAGGGGGAACTTTTTTCCCCTTGATCCGATTTTGCCCATTTCCGAACTTACCCTGCCTAGGAATATAAGACATTTTCGTGACAAACTTCGGAAGTCTAACTGTGCGATTCGCTATCTCGGCCGAAGTGAGTGACTACAAAATTTGTACGTAAAACAAAAACAAAAAACTCAAATTTGTTTTTGCTTTACGTACAAAATTTCTAGTCACTCACTTTGTACGACATACTGAATCAGGGCATTAGTCTTTTGTTTTGGACTGTATCGTGTCCTCTACAGACGGACGGACGGACATCGCTAGAATGTCTTAGAATCGATCACTGATCATAAATATATATACTTTATGGGGTCCTAGACCGATATTTCGATGCGTTACACACGGAATGACAAAGTGAGTATACCACCATACTGTGGTTGGAGGGTATAAAAAAATATGTCTTGCGGCACGTTATACTTATAAATTGATGCGCTGGACACGAATATCAACAAATATCAACAATAATTTAATTAAAAATAATTAAACGGTTTTTCTACTTTCAAAATTTTTTTTAAAAAATAAATCTGAAAATTTCTTTCCTTAGACACTTTTATAGAGCTTAAGACAAGCTTTCATTTAAAATCAATTTGAGCCAATTCCAAAAATTTTGACCCGTGGCACCCTTTGATCAAACTTTTGAATTTTTAGAAAACTTTCACCAAAAATTCAAAACTTTGGTCGGCCAATTAAAATTAAAACTGAAAGTTTGTCTCAAGCTCTATGAAATAGTCAGTGGAACAAATATATTTTTTTATACCCTCCAACCACAGTATGGTGGTATACTCACCTTGTCGTTCCGTGTGTAACGCGTCGAAATATCGGTCTAGGACCCCATAAAGTATATATATTATTGATCAGTGATCGATTCTAAGACATTCTAGCGATGTCCGTCCGTCCGCCCGTCTGTCCAATGTCTCCCACCAAACGCCCAAACCACCACACCCCCCCCCCACACCAAAAAAAGACGCCCCTGAATTTTTTTTTTAATTTTTTTTTTTACATTTTGGAGGGTATAAAAGATTCGGCACAGCCGAATTTAACACTCTCACTTGTTTTTTTTTTTTTAATTTCTTGAACGTACACTCAAAATAATAACTCTGTTAAATTACAGAAAAACTCTGCTAATTTAACAGAGTACACCATACTTTTCCAGCTAACAACATTTCTTGGTAATTTTACTAAAAAACTCTGTAAAATGATTTTGACAGAAAAAAACTGTTAATTTACAGAGTTTATAGTAAAATATTGGTTAAATATGAAAGCTTTTTTACAGAGAAAACTCTGTAATTTTACTATAAAACTCTGTAAAATGATTTGGACAAAAAAAAAATGTTAATTTACAGTTTTTAGTAAAATATTGATTAAATAAACCATCATTTAGCAAGAACTATGTAAATTTACATATATTTGTAAAATACACTTGATGCAAAAAAAAATTTACAGAAAAAACTCTGTAAATTTGCAGAGTTTAGTTAAATGCATGTTATTTAGTAAAATTTTTATAAGATTTCTGAAAAGATTTTTTTGATAACTTTTTTGCTACTTTTTCTTTTTGTTTTTTTTTTTTAAAATATACAGATAAAATTTTGATGTTTGGTAACAAAAAGTACTCAAAACAGAAAACTTTGTTATAAAAAAATTACGAAGAATTTTGCTTAAATCTGTATTTTAACAGAAAACTCTGTTAATTATTTCATATTTAACCTATATTTTACTATAGACTCTGTAAATTAACAGTTTTTTTTCTGTCAAAATCATTTTACAGAGTTTTTTAGTAAAATTACCAAGAAATGTTGTTAGCTGGAAAAGTATGGTGTACTCTGTTAAATTAGCAGAGTTTTTCTGTAATTTAACAGAGTTATTATTTTGAGTGTGGTTTACTTAACAAATATTTTACTAGAAACTCTGTAAATTAACAGTTTTTTTTGTCCAAATCATTTTACAGAGTTTTATAGTAAATTTACAGAGTTTTCTCTGTAAAAAAGCTTTCATATTTAACCAAGATTTTACTTTAAACTCTGTAAATTAACAGTTTTTTCTGTCAAAATAATTTTACAGAGTTTTTTAGTAAAATTACCAAGAAATGTTGTTAGCTGGAAGAGTATGGTGTACTCTGTTAAATTAGCAGAGTTTTTCTGCAATTTAACAGAATTATTATTTTGAGTGTATTCTACGGTAATCAAAACAAAATTTTCTATGTAAACTTATTTTTCAAAAAAAACTACTTGCTTTAAAAAACGATTGCTTTCGGGACAATTTCAAACAAAAATCATTGATTCTGGAATGTTAAGTAGAACCGGTTGCAGGGTAATATGATGCGTTCTGGAACCGATTATTTGGAACGGAAAATTTTGCTGGGAAAGTTAATAAATATGATGTGTTGCAAGACATATATATTTTTTAAACAGGAAGTTTCCCAAGCTTTAATTTAAGCTTGATAGCGTCCAGATTGAGCAAATATTAAAAAAGATACGATGGTCGCGCTGAAAAATGAAATAATTTGTACTTTGTAGAAAATTTTTGTAGAAAATATTTCTAGGTTGATTTTTTCTAGTTCAAATATTAAAAATTTAAAAAATAGTTTAAATTCAGTTATCCACTCATTTTTTTCTATACGCTCATTGATTTACGCAATGCCTAAACGTATGCAATAAAAAGCTAAATTTTTGTATGAGAACCGATAAAGTAACATCACTCAGCGGTATGATCTACACTCATTTTTAAGTAGATTTCTTGAGTTAAATCCTAGCTTTAACCTACATCTTCTCGAACTCATAATACCTCTCTATATGTAGGGCATATTAAAAAAGTTAGAATAACATAAAAACATTATGGAGGAATTCCATATAAAATAAACTAAAGTTTAATCTGTGTTCTATAGAGTATTAAATTCCATAAACAAATATAAATGTTAGTTAGATTAAGTAAAGTTATTTGTAGTTTTTTGTTCTAATTTTTATTTTTTGTGTATACACTTTTCTTTTTAATTCTATAGGGAAAACTAAAAAATGAGTGTTTGTTAAGAATACCGAAAAATTTAAGGTAGTTAAAAAGAAAAACAAAAAACAACCAACATGCAACATCAAAATATTTTACTTTTTTTATATTAAAACAGTAGAATTATGATAATATCATTTAAGGCCAATTGTCACCATAAGACTGAATAAAACGATTTTTAATGTATTATGTAAAACAAGTAGAAAAGTTAAATTCGACTTGGCCGAATCTTGCCGAAATTCACTCATTTGGTTATAACTTTTGAACCACTGGACCGATTTCGCTAGATTGCAATACAAACCTGACCAGGTAAATGTCCAACATATATGTATGCCGTGTTTTCAACAGACAGACAGACAGACGGACAGACGGACGGACGGACGGACGGACATCGCTAGATTAAAATCGATCGAGGATCATGAATATATATACTTTATGGGGTCCTAGACCAATATTTCTAGGTGTTACAAACGGAATGACAAACTTATATATACCCTCTATCACTAGAGTAAAGGGTATATAAAATGAGTGCATACTTTTAGGAATAAAAATAAATATATTATGTATGTGTAGTGGTAAAAGAAAACTTTTTTTTTTTAATTGCAAAAAAAAAATGGAAAAAGTATGAGTAAAACAACAGTTTTCGACTTTTTTTGTAAAAAAAATAGGAATTTTTAATGCATACTCTTAGGCTTAAAAAAAATAGAATTTTTGAAATTTTTAGAAAAAAATTTAAAAATTTTTAATATCGTGTAAGAAAACTATTATGAAATTCATTTATAAGAAAAAAACTTTTTATACAAAACAAGAGCATTTTGATATCGATTAATGTTAAAAGTAGCTTTATATTAGAAACCGAATAATTGCGATTCTTCTGTATATTTATGCTACAGATTTTATGTTTTTATATAAACGGAAAATTTTTTTATTGTTCATTTTAACTTGACCATACACAATGTAAGTATTGTAGAGACAAAATTGTATAACAAAGAGGAATAGAAAATTATAAAACAAATAAAGAGTTTTTAAGTATCATATAAAATTTTTCTTTATAAGCAACCCCCTTAAAATATGCAACAATTTATTTTTTAAGTCTAATTACATGTTGTAAATAAAAGGAAAAGTGTTTTATATAAAAAAACGTTAAATGGTTACAAAGATTTACAACTTAACTGTAGATATTTAATTTAAATATTCGGTTAAAGCTTACAAAATCCTTAATGTATGCTACATTTTTTTCCTCAGACAATAGTAAAGTTAGCCCTAATTTTTTTAATAAAAATTAATCGTATCGAGTTTGTTTAATTTGTATTAAAAACAATTATGAAATGAATTTTTCTGATTTTTTCTAGTTTGAGGCCATTTTTATGTTTCCCATTATAAGTACATAAGTATTTATGTTAACTCTACTTTCTTTATGAAGATATTCTCCCAAAAAGTACTCATATTTTCTGCTTTCTAAAAATTTGGTGATTTTTAGGAATGAATTGCCAATCTTTTCGGGGAATTTTCAATTTTCTCATCTTCAGAATTCTTTATAAAATAAGTTAATATTAGGTGATCCATTTAAACTTTTCTTTTTTGATTTGAAATAAAACATTAAAAAAAGAATTTTATGTCGGAACCATTATTATGACCCAAAAGAACAGTCTCTGACATTTAGAATTTTAAAAGTCTAAAATTAGGATCTCTCTAATGTGCACAACTTAACTTTTTCAATTTTTTTGCAATCCAAAGAAAACAGTTTTCTTATACTGCTGAGTCAAATGATTTTAAAAATTTTTAGAAACATTTTTAAAAAAATGTCGAAAATCATACAATACATAAATTTGTTCTTTAATCAAAAATCAGTCTTATCGTGACAATTGACTTTAAGCGTCGGGTCGTTTTATTCAGTCTTATCGTGACACTTGGCCTTTAGTTGGGGGGTCGGAACAGTTTGCCATTTGGTTCCGAACAAAGTGAAAAAACAAGTAAAAATTAACTTCGGCCTTGCCGACTGTATGGACCCCTCCTTAATTTTGAAAAAGATTATTGCAATGAACTCTAAACTCTAAAAACATTTTTAATGAAAATAATATCTACAAAAAAGTTTGGGGTAAGAAAATTGGTAAAAGGAATTAATTTTATGAAAAAACAAGTAAAAAAGTTAAATTCGGCCTTGCCGAATGTAGTGATACCCTCCACAATTTCAAAAATATTATTGCAAAAAACTTTATTTAAAAGGAAATTACTTTTGAAAAAAAAAATTTTTTTGAAAAAAAAATTTCCGCGAAAAAAAATTTTGGTAAAAAAAATCCGCAATGTTTTTCTTTTTTTGTCAAAAAATATGTTCGTACTTGTTTAAATACCATTTGGTGTTCAATCATGTTCACATATGCCAACCAGAAGCCGAATTAAAGCATTTTGTATTTTTAGGTTATGTTGAATGTATTGAAATTTTTGAGGTGTGCTTACATTTTCGTTCATAACTTTTGAACCGCTGAACCGATATCGCTCAAATTCAATACCAAACTTCTCGGGAGAACTTTCAATAAATATGTTAAGTTTCAGTCATCTCTGTGCAATATTTTGTCCGCGACAGCATTTTCCACAGACAGACAGACGGACAGACGGACATCGCTAGAATGTCTTAAAATCGATCGGGCATCATGAATATATATACTTTATGGGGTCCCAGATCGATATTTCGATGAGTTACAAACGGAATGACAAACTTATATATACCCTCTATCACTAAGTGGAGGGTATAAAAATGAAAAAAAAAATCCGCAAAAAAAATTGGCGAAAAAAATTCCGCGAAAAGGTTTTTGGCGTAAAGAAATATCTTTGTACTTGTTTAAATACATTTCGATATCCAATTCGGTTCACATATTTCAACCAGCAGCCGAATTAAATTATTTGGTATTTTTAGGTTATGTAGAATGTATCAAAATTTTCCAGGTGTACTTAAATTTTCGTTCATAACTTTTGAACCGCTGAACATATATATCTCAAATGCAAGCAACAACAAGTAAGTATTTTAAGTTACAGTCATAGTTGTGTAAGATTTTGGAAGTGATCGCCATTTCAACAGAGAGAGGGACATCGCTAGAATGTCTTAGAATCGATCACTGATCAATAATAGTGGTGTTTTTGTCGTCCCAAATATAAAAATTTCATACAAAATTAACCCCGTATCCGCTTAACTAAGACATACAATTTATAAGTGCTTAATAATTTAGCACTTATAAAAATGCTACCAAGTTTGTAAATTTGTTATCTTTTTAATTTATCTACGTCTGTTTTAAATGTCAATAAAAAATAAAATATTATTTACATTTTTTTTTTAAATAACAAAACCAAAAAAAATGTGAACATATTGATTTTTAAGATCCCGAATGTTTTAAAAACACACGGAAAAAAAAAATTGTGGCCAGGTCCTGAAGGAAATACATAATTACGAAAGGATTTTTGTCTGACGGAAAATACATTGCGAAAGTGACAACTGTTGGACAAACGTTTGCGGAAGCAGTATGCTAGCAGAATCCTAAAGAAACTTCTTTTTAATCTTTACTTTGTGATGTGAAAACCAATACGAAAGGATTTTTCCTGACGAAAAATACATTGCGGAAGGGACAACTGCGGAAGCAAACGTTTCCGGAAGCACAAAATAAATAAATATTCTATTGAAAAATATGTGTATATAATTGTCCTCAGAATGTGGGACAAATTTTCTATAAAATCCAAACCAGTTTCCAGATTTTAATGCTTTTATTTCACCGGAACCTAAACTATTCAATGGGTAGGGAAATGGTGCTGGGTATGCCTTTTGTCTTCGTGTATTAATTTTTTTTTATTATGCGGGTCATGCTTTAGATATATCCATTCACCTTTTTCAAATTAATTTGTATTCCCTCTAACCACAGTATGGGAATATACATACATGTGTAACGCATCGAAATATTGGTTCGAGACCCTATAAAGTATGTATATTCCTTATCCTTGATAGATTTTATCATGGGATGTCTGTTTGTATGTGGAAAAAACTATAGGTCCAAAACGAAAGAGCTAGAAGTTTTATTATAAGCTGTCTTATGGTCACAGACAAACAATTCTGAATGTAAAACTGCAGTTACATGTAACCACTTTTTAAAAAAATGCATATGAATTCATATTATGGCTTTTTGTACTTTTGTTAAATATATAAAACATATTTTTTTAACCAAACGTCATTTTTTTTAATACAAATAAAAAGTAATACCAAGTTAAATAAGTTAGCCGTGGTTGTCGTTTTTGTCGAAACAGTTTATCTAAGCGTTCATAGGGATCGACAAAAACACCACTAATATACACAGAAAAAAATATGGAGGAAACAAATTTGAGTAATCACTTGTTTAATTTTTTAAAAAAAATTTGAGTAATTTTTTAATTGACGCAATTAAAAATTTACTCAAAAATTGAAAATAAAATTTGAGTAAATAATTTAATACAAATTTAATATTTTTTTTTATTTATTTTTTTTTTCTTGGTGTTTTGAATTCTCATTTAGTTTATTGTTTTTTGTATATGTATTTGAAAGTTTGAAATCATCTTTATAAAATTTTACTTTGTCTTAAAGACATAAGTATATCGTCGAACTATATTCAATAAATGCCAACTCGAAAAAGCTTACTGTTCAGTAGAGCTAAAAAACTAGTTATTTCGCATATTATTGCAAAAATAAACAATGTACCTTCCACAAGATGGTTTAAATATTCTAAATAATTTTTACCTATGCAAAAATTTTCATATTTTGCACTGGTTTGCGTATTTTTTTGAGATGGCATTTATTACTATATCAAAAAACAAATATTTTTTTAGAGTTGGCATATTTTGTCGGAAAATAAAAATACATTTTTTTTTGGAAAAATTTTTTAAATTTTTTTTTTTGTGGTTTTTGTTATCCTTAGTACGGTAATTGCAAAAACTGAACAAAAAATAAAAAATCTTTGCATATTTTTAAAAGTTACTAGCTCCGAAAGCCTTTTAATGTCAGGGTGATCAAATTTGGCACTCTGTAACTCACGCTGTATTGCAATAGGGTCACTCCAAACTAGCTATTTTAAAAGCTTATATCATTGACTTTATTTGCCCCATTCATAATGTTTCAATCTGATAAATAGTTTGAAAGTTACATAAACATAAGCAATTTTTTTTTTGCAAACACTATTTACCGATATTTTCAAAATGGCAATATCTCGAGAACCAGTCATTAGATATCAAAATCTTTACAAGATTCGTGTTTAGCATGGCAAATGCAATAAGATATGTGATCTAATTTTTTTTTAAAAATTTTTTGAAAAATTTTTGGAAATTTACAATGGGAGTTGGCATTTATTTCCAACAAAAAAATATGTACTTTGAGTTAGCAGAATAACAAAAATGGATGTAAAACGACAACAAATTAGTTTTTTGCTTTGAAATTTTTATGGCAGATAGGTATTACATAGGGGAGCTATTTGCCAACGGAAACTCATTTCCGTCAAATTTGAGTTGGCATATTTTGAATATAGGTTCACGATATTTGGTAAAGTTTGAAAAAGCAATTTTTTTGGAAAAAAAATTAGAAACTTTTTAAACTTTTTAAAAATATAATTTAATACATTTTGAGTAAATTTTTACTTGACACAATTAAAAAGTTACTTAAAAATATTAAAAAATTTTAAGTAAAGATTTAATTGTGTGAATTAATAATTTACTCAAATTTTTTATTAAGCATTTAATAATTTTTTATTAAAAGTTTACTCAATACTATTAAATCGTTTACTGGTGGAAAATTGAGTAATTTTTTACTCAATAGTATTAAAAATTTACTCAAAATTTTTTTTTATTTTTTTCAGTGTACATATTAATGGGGTCATCGACCGAAATTGACAAACTAGACCGATATTGACAAAATTATATACCCTCTACCACTAACAAGAGACTTCACTCCCCCAACTGTTATACACCGATTTGCCTGAAACTTAAAAAATATACACTCAAAAAAAAAAACTGTAAAGTTAACAAAAAATTTAGTTAAATTTAACTAAAAAAGCACCTGATTTTGGGCCTACTAAATTTTTAGTTAATTTAACTAAAAATATTTAGTTAACTTTTCGTAGAATGAATGTAGCAAAAAAAACCGTAACTTTAACTAAAAATTTAGTTGAAATTTCGTAACGTTTTTATGTACATATATTAACAAAAAAATTAGTTGAATTCAACTAAACTTTTTGTTACTTTTTGTAAACTAAAATTTAGAAAATATTTTGTAAAAAATTAAAAGATTATTTTTTATATTTTTTCATCAGCTTAAGTAGAACTTATGAGATTTGCATAGGAGGCTTCACAAGAAATTCCACTTAACAAATTTGTTACGAAAAATCAGCAAATTAATTAGTAAAAATTCGTAAACTCAGTTTTGTCAACAAAAAAAATTAATACAAAATTTGTTCAAAACTAGTATTTTCGTAAATTGAACTTAACTAAAAAAAGTAGTTAAAACGCTGATTTTAACTAAAAATTTGCTAAAAAGTCAGTAAACTCGAGTTAACAAAAAAAAATTTGTTAACTTTACAGTTTTATTTTTTTGAGTGTATATATATCCTGATAGTTTGAGAGTTATCACAATTTTCCCGAAGGACCAAATTATTTCATAAGGTGGCAACTAAATTTTTAAACACTAATAAGGTAGAGACGAGAGACCCAACCTTAAAATCGTCTCATTTATATATATTTAAAGTTTTATACAAATCGGTGTATAACGGTTGGGGTAGGTACTCCTCTTGTGAGTTTTTTTTTGTCTCCATAACACATTAAATTTTCCCATATGTTTCCTTTTCAAAATTCTCAATTCAAATAATTTCTTTTTAATCAACCATCAAAAATTTACAACATTTTTTAAACCATTTTTATAACATTCTCCCTTAAAAAGAATGCTACAAATTTAAAAAAAAAAAATATATTGTTTGTCTCTTTAACACACTAAATTTCCCCAGATGTACCATTTTTCAAAATTCATAGTTAAAATATAATTTTCATCAACCATCAAAAATATACAACCCTTCAAAAAAACATTTTTATAATATCCCCCAAAAAGTATGCTACAAATTTTGGTAATGTTTTTGTATTAAAAATAAATGACCTAAATTACAAAATACCACCATGTATGTGTGAGATTACTAACAAATATATTCATGCATTCTATGAAAAACAGATTATACTAATGAAGCAATAAAGTGTAAACGAACAGTAAAAGATTATAGGCTTAAGACGGTGATATAGTCTCAAAAATTATTTATATATAATTTTGTTTTAGCTTAAAACACTCTCTCGACACATTAAATGGTGTAGAAAAAAGGCAATGGTTTATAAAAAAATCATATTATTAAGCTTCCTTAAGTGGATTTTCTTAAATAAACAAGATGTTCTTTTTTGTTCATGTTTGAAATAATGAGTAATGATTTGGAAACTTAACGAGGTACATTGACTTGTGTAATTTGAAGAGAGTACAAAAACTTGACAAAAATTAATGATGTTTAACATTTGAGTTTAATATTATTTTAAGGATATTTATTATTAAAAAAATTGTAAAGCATAATTTGAGGATACTAAGTTTTTTGGAAATTGAAGCATATTTTTAGGGGTTTAAATAAAATAATTTCAATTGAAGATAAGATTGTATTAATTTTTTTTGTTAAATAAAGTTTTTTGCAATAATCTCTTTAACAATAATCTTCTTTACATTGTGAAGGGTACTTCACAATCCTTTACAATGTAAAAAACGACGCGCTGAACACAAATATCAAATTTGAAATTTGCAAAAATCTATTTTTCGAGGCCAGTCCAAACAGCTTTTCTAAATGAAGTTTTTTTAAACCGTCCCCTAAGTAATGGAGTGTATTTATTATTATTTTTTTTAAGATATTTATTTTTATAGAAATAAAATTTAAAGCATAATTTAAGAATAAAACATTTTGGAAAATTAAAGCATATTTTTAGGGGGTTTAGTTAAAAATTGATTATTGTAACTTTTGGATAATTCGTAAGAGAAAACTTTTTTGTAGATCACGCTTAGGAATTATAAAGTCATTAGGTTCAGTCCAAACAGCGTTTATGCATTTTTTCTCCTAATATTATATTATACTCTCGATTTACAGGCCTATTCACAGTTATGACTGGTTATGACTAATTTTATTATTTTCAAACTTCATATTCCCTGTGTTTGTTGTAAACACAATCATAAAAAGTCTCAAAATTTAAAATTATTTGTCAGTTTTGAGACGAAGTGGGTAGCAGGTCTTTATTTTTTTTGAAATTTTCAAACAAAATTTGAATTTTTTTATGATTGTTTACAACAACCACACTCAAAATAATAACTCTGTTAAATACTCTGTAAAATGACTGTAATCTCAATTCGACAGATATCACTGCGGAACACTAAAAAATAAACAAGAGTTACGACCATCATTTCTATATATTTCGGACATGCTGAATCGAATGGCGTACTCCGTTTTTCGATGTATGGTACAGTTTTCTTGTAAAATGTCATTAAAGATTGGCTGATTTTTAGCTGCTTTTTTAACAAAAAAAATTCCAAAGCTAATGATTTTTAAATTTTATGGCATGGAAAACAATGATATAACTTGTAGCAATATTTCTAATATAAATTTGGTTTAAAGCTTTTCATCTTAACCCCTTTAATTCGCGGATTTCTTAATTTTTTTAAGTTTTCGCGAAATTAACCGCTAAATTTGTCTCTGATAAAAAACTTGCATTTTGTGGATCATAAAGGCGTCCATGACACTACGAATAGTGGACAAAAAACATCTATGTTATATGGACCATCATGAAGAAAATCGCGAAAAACCGTTTTTTGTATATGGCAGCATCACTTTAGGAGATGATTTGGGGCTTTATCTTTTAGTATATAATGTGGGAACCTTAAACAATGAACTGACCCAAAATTTGTCCAAAAAAGTTTTCATTTGCAAAAGTTATCTTAACAAAAACTATAATTATTGTATCGCAAACACTGAAATAACAGTTTTTGTTAAGATAACTTTTGCAAATGAAAACTTTTTTGGACAAATTTTGGGTCAGTTCATTGTTTAAGGTTCCCACATTATATACTAAAAGATGAAGCCACAAATCATCTCCTAAAGTGATGCTGCCATATACAAAAAAACGGTTTTTCGCGATTTTCTTCATGATGGTCCATATAACATAGATGTTTTTTGTCCACTATTCGTAGTGTCATGGACGCCTTTATGATCCACAAAATGCAAGTTTTTTATCAGAGACCAATTAAGCGGTTAATTTCGCGAAAACTTAAAAAAATGAAGAAATCCGCGAATTAAAGGGGTTAAGATGAAAAGCTTTAAACCAAATTTATATTAGAAATATTGCTACAAGTTATATCTTTGTTTTCCATGCCATAATATTTAAAAATCATTAGCTTTGGAATTTTTTTTGTTAAAAAAGCAGCTGAAAATCAGCCAATCTTTATTGACATTTTACAAGAAAACTGTACCATACATCGAAAAACGGAGTACGCCATTCGATTCAGCATGTCCGAAATATATTGAAATGATGGTCGTACCTCTTGTTTTCTAAAATAGTGGTTAGTTTTGTCACGCAGTGTATTTGACAAAGTTATCTGTCGAAATACAGATTTTAAGAAAAATCTTTGTATTTTCTTGTGACCGAAAAACAAAATTTTGTAAAATTGGAGTTACTCATTAAAAACTTGTAATTTTCACAAAAATAAAAAAAGCTGAAATTGAACAAAATTTTAATTTTAATTAATTTAATTTTAATTAATATTTTTGAATCAGAGAAGTTTTACTTATTAAATATATTTAACTAAAACTTTGTAAATTTACAGAGTTTTTTTTGTAAAATTTTGTAGTCATTAAATGCATTTAACTAAAACTCTGTTAATTTACGGAGTTTTTTTGGTAAAATTATTTTCGGTTTTATCAATATTTTACAGATAATTCTGTAAATTTACAGTTTTTTTTGATCGAAATCATTTTACAGAGTTTTCTTCGTAAAATAACAAAAAATCTTGCTGGTTGGAAATCTATGGTATTTTCTGCTGGCTCAGCAGAGTATCTCTGTAATTTAACAGAGTGATTATTTTGAGTGCACATGTAAAAAATTGAGGTATGATTGAGTTATGACTTTTTTTGTGAATAGGCCCCTTAGTGATAGAGAGTATATATAAGTTTGTCATTACGTTTTTAACTCCTCAAATTATCGGTCAAGGACCCCAAAAAGTATATAGTCTAGTGATGTCCGTCTGTCTGTTTTTTGAAATGACAATCACAGCCAAAGTATTACACAGAGATAACAAAGTTATATTTTGTCAAAACTTTTTTTCACTAAATTATTTTTTCATCCTTCTATTACCATTCCATCCCCCCCCCCCCCCCCCACCACAACATTTATCACTTAAATCTATTATACCCTCCAACTACAGTATGGGGGTTACTCACTTTGTCATTCTGTTTGTAACGCATCGAAATATCGGTCGGGGAGCCCATAAAGTATATGGGGAATTCCATGTCAAATCGGACACTTTTAAATTTTTTTTTTAGATTTTCCCAATTTGTTTACAGTTTTTAGTACCCTTCGAAAACTCCTTCGTGGTAAATTTTCAGATTTTTTTGATGACCCGTTCAAAAGATATCAAATTTTTAAAAATTGGTAGTTTGTTCCTTTACTCAAACTTCTTTTACTCATAACTTCTTCAATAATGGTCCAAATTTCCAAAAAAATTTTTTTCCAATTTTTGTTTTTTAACGTACTTTTAACAAAAAAAATCCCAAAAAAATTCTAAAAAGCACTCTAGTATGCGATTTTTAAGTTTTAAAATTTAAATCTCATTTTTGAAAATGTTTGTACTCTTCGATTTTTTTTTAATTTTTTTTGTGTAAAACTTCTATCGATTCTACAAATTTTTTGCCCAGGAGGATCGTGGGATAACGATTATTACTATTTTTTAAATTTTTTTTTAAAAATTTTATTATAATTTTCCAATGGTGCGTCATAGAGTGGTCATTTATAAGACCGACCCCCCTTAATTTGTACGTCTTTACATTTCTTTGGAGCAAACTAATACCCTATCTCCAATTTCTAAGGGGGGCTCCCACACAAAACGTCATTTTCTAAAATTTGCTCCAACCGCTCTAACTGCCCTAATAATGCCCTTAGAGCAACAAAATGTATGACCGACCCACAATATTTTTTTAGTCCAAAGAAAATGTATGAATTTAGTCCAAACATTTTCTCTGAACACACCTACCCTCTATCTTCGACTGTTAAGGCGGTCCCCATACCATTTTTTTTTTTTTGTAAATTTGTTTTATTTAATCAGCTTCCACCGGTCCAATGTTGCGTCCGAGAGGGGTCATTAATGAGACCGACTCCCATTTATTTTTACCCTACAAAACTTTTTTAAAACATACCTACGCCCTATATCCACTCCCTAAGCAGGCTACCATACAAATAACAGTTGGAGCAAATTTTATAAAAATTTAATTTTGAAGCCTAGTTAGCGAGTGGAGATAGGGCTGTGGTATGTTTTACAAAAATGTTGGGTAAAAATAAATGGGGGTCGGTCTCACTAATGACCCCTCTCGGACGCACCATTGGACCGGTAGAAGCTAATTAAAAAAAACAAACTTCCCGAGTAAAAATAAACATATATTACAATATATAACTTGATACAAACATAATAAATTATATATGATTATTAGAGGTGTCCTTAAAAACGAAAATCACCTTTTTATACCTGGTAAGGTCCTATATTGTTCTTTAGTATCTAAAAATGAGTGAGCCAAAATTTGGGGACAATCGGATAAAAATAACTCGTGCCGAAAATGGATTGAAGTTTTGGGACATTCTTATAAGAACGAAAAACTCGTTTTTTCTAGTTTTTGGAAAAACATTGGTATTTGATATTTTTTGTTAAATTTTTTGTGAAATAATATGAAAATGGTACTAAATTACCTTTTCAAAACGACTAATAAAATTAAACTCGGATGAAAAATAAGCATTTTACGCATACATGCCCCAGACCATTGTATGGTTTTTAGAGCCAGAATTTCAAAATTTTCAAAATTTTTAGGCAAAAAAATAGTAAAAATTTAATTTTACTTTATGATCAAATTGAAAACATGTTTAAGATTAAAAATAGCAGATATGGTAGTCAAGCTTTTTTTTTATTTGGCGCGGGTAGTGATAAAATTTCTGCGGATTCCAAATAAAATGCGTTTTTATACAATAACTAAGCAAATTTTTGAAAATTTGTGCTCTATTGTGCGGATCGAAGTGTAAAACGTAAATTCTGTAACTTTTGAGAAATCGGATATATGCAGATATTTTGTATTTTAGAAATGTATAACGTCTCAAATTTGTCATTTCACCTCGACGAAAAGGGGTTAAGGATGCCCGAATTCTCAAAAAATTTACAGAATTTATGTATTTCACTTCGTATAATACAATACAGAAAATTGTTTCCCATATTTGCTAAATTATTTTAGAAAAACTCATTTTCTTTGGAATCCGCGGAAATTATATCACTACCCACGCCAAATGAAAAAAAAGTTAGACTACCATATCTGTTAGTTTTTATCTATAACATGTATTTAATATAATTATAAAGTAAAATTTAATTTTTTTTATTTTTTTACCTAAAAATTTTGAAAATTTTCAAATTTTGGCTTTAAAAACCATGCAATGGTCTGGGGCACGTATGCGTAAAATGCTTATTTTTCATCCGATTTGAATTTCTTTAAGCTTTTTTGAAAGGTAATTTATTACCATTTTCATATTACTTAACAAAAAAATTAACAAAAAATAGCATATACCAATATTTTTCAAAAAACTAGAAAAAACGTGTTTTTTCATCAGATAAGAGTGTCCCAAAACTTCAATCCATTTTCGGCACGAGTTATTTTTATCCGATTGTCTCCAAATTTTGGCTCACTCATTTTTAGATACAAATCTACAATTTAGGACCCTACCACGTATTAAAAAGTGATTTTGAAAAATTACCTTAGTCGTTAGGACACCTTTAATGATTATACATCCGTGAGATTTTTTCTAAATATTTTTAATGCAGTCATATGTAGTAATATATAATTGAATCATGATTCGGATTAAAAGGTGTACGGTTGATATAATTATATAAAATTACATGAGGGTCAATACAAAATTTGTTTTTCTGTATAATTTAATATAAAATTATATATATCCTATTCTGTTCCATATATAACACTATATGTTTCCATTTAACCAACAATTTTCTAAGTTTTTAAGGCAAAGTATAAGAAACTTTTTAAAATGTTCCTAAACATTTCCTTGTTAGGGTTATGTATATCACCTATCTGGTTCGAAGCGTACCCGAACATTTTTTTGTTTAAGAAAATTATATGTTTGGTGAATGTATCGTTGACCTGTGGTGTAACTCAACCCAAACCAAAAAACACCAGGATTTTACATGATTTTATGCAATTAGATCTAATTAGATCCACTAATATATGGCAATGTCTGGTCAAAACTCGGATGAAATCAAATCATATTTTATACAAATTGATCTTTTTTAATGCAAAAACATCCACCATTTTTCGGATCAAATTGCGTTTAATTATATATTGTATTACATATCAATATATATTGCATCATATAAAAATTTTTACTCGGGTTACAAAAAATTAAAAAAATTTATGAGAACCGCCTTAACAATAAGAGATAGAGGGTAGGTGTGTTTAGAGAAAATGTTTGGACTAAAAAAATATTGTGGGTCGTTCATACATTTTGTTGCTCTAAGGGCACTATTAGGGCAGTTAGAGCGGTTGGAGCAAATTTTAATAAATGTCGTTTTGTGTGGGAGCCCCCTAAGAAATTGGAGATAGGGTATTAGTTTGTTCCAAAGAAATGTTAAGACGTAAAAGTTAATAGGGTCGGTCTTATAAATGACCCCTCTATGACGCACCATTGGAGCAGCAGAAATGATTTTAAGATTGGAAAATTACAATAACATTTTTTCCAAAAATTTGAAAAAATAGTAATAATCGTTATCCCACGATCCTCCTGGGCAAAAAATTTTTAGAATCGATAGAAGTTTTACACAAAATAATTTAAAAACAAGTAAGAAAATTATAGTCGGTCAAGACCGACCATATAATACCCTACACCTGAGTTTCCCAGAAAATGGGTCCCAAGTTCAAACATGGACTGATTAGATCTATATTTTGTCAAATCTTTAATAAGTGTAAAAAGCACTCATTAATCAAATTTGAGTGGAGTAGGCTTCTTTTTGTTGACAATAAACCGCTTCAACTGAATATCGGGCGAAATTTTCACATGGGACCTAAGTCTACAAATGGTCCGATGATAATCAGATTTGATAAGGTTATTAAAGTACGCGTTTAACATACGCAAACAGAATTTTAACTAAATATTTTCTATTTTCATGAAATTTGAGAGATTTGTGTGAAAATCGGGAAGGTGGTTTGTATGGGAGCTACAAGAAGAACTGGTCCGATTTCTTTAAAATTCGGAATAGTGATTTGTGTGGATGAAACATGATTACCTGCGAAAAGATACCTATTAAAACGCGGCTATTAGAGTCATTTAAGCCAAAACTAAAGAGGACCTTTGTATAGGATGTAGGTCTAAATATGGACCGATTTTTTTCAATTTCTATAGGCTTCGTCTTTGGGCCAAAAGAGGCTTAAGTTTAAAATTTCAAGTCAATTGGTTAAAAAATTCGACCTGTATCGTGTTTACACCGTTTACATGGACAGACGGACGGACGGACGGACAGACGGACGGACGGACATTAATAAATCGACTCAAAAAGTGATTCTAAGTCGATCGGTATACTTAAAAGTGGGTCTAGGACCAATATTTCGGGTAGTTACAAACATCAGCACAAACTCATTATACCCTGTAACACAGTGTGGTGTGGTGTATAAAAATCGAAGACTACAAACATTTTCAAAAATAAGATTTAAATTTTAAAACTTAAAAATCGCATACTAGAGCTTTTTTAAGAATTTTTTGGGATTACGTAAAAAACAAAAATTTAAAAAAAAAAAATTTTTAAATTTGTACCATTATTAAAGAAGTTTTGAGTAAAAGAAGTTTGAGTAAAGGAACAAACTACCAAACGGGCCATCAAAAAAATCTGAAAATTTACCACGAAGGAGTTTTTAAAGGATACTAAAACAAATTGGGAAAATCTAAAAAAAAAAAATCAAAGTGTCCGATTTGACATGGAATGCCCCATATATATTATTGATCTATGATCGATTGTAAGACATTTTTAGAATGTCCGTCCGTTCGTCTATACAATACACGATGCAGTCCAAAATAAAAGAGCTAGACTCGTTAAGTTTGGCAGGAATTTGTCTTTTGGTCCTAGGCAGTTTAAGTTCGTAAATGGGCAGAATCGGGCCAGGGGGAAAAAGTTTCCCCTTGAAGAACTTAACTAACCTCTGAAAACGCCTTATTTTCAAAGGTTTTTTTTATTTTTTTTTAAGCAAATGAAATGAAACAATTTGATGGCAGAAAAAGTTTAAGGTCCTGAACATGGACCCAGGAAAAAAATATTTTTTTATAATTTAAGGCATATCATAACAAATGACTTTGGTAACTTTTATTTAGTTGGGAAAGGTGCACGAACGTTCCTCACCGACCCTCCACTTCAAACTTCCATTTTTAAATCACGGCCCCTTTTGGTCCTGCATTCGAACCCCTCATAATTGTTTTCATCTCAAACTTCGATTTCTTATTAATTTTAGCGCGGTTGACATTTAAAAAATGTTTAAAGCCTACTTTTTGGCATTTATAAATAACATATATAAAGCATACCTGACAGGCAGATCCAACATACTTAACCAAAAATACATAGAATACTTTAAGGCTTTTAAAAATATGCTAATTAGTCCAAAAAAAAAACTTTATGAAAATGTAAAATAATAAATAGTTGAATATTTTATTACAAAGTCTTTCCTTTTCTTCTGCTACTCACAGCAAGAGCTTTTAGTAATTTAATTACTTAAGCAATTAATTAAAGGAAAGAGACAAAAAAAAAACAAAAACTGTTTTAACATTCTGCTCTAACATGATAATTAAATAATATTAAAGTGTCAACCATTTAAAGTGAAATTACATAAAGAATACACACACAAAGGAACGCACACACAAGTGATCCACCAACAAAAGGTAGTCAACATCAAATCACAAAGTATCAAGGAGCTGAACACATAAAAACTTAAGAGTAGTCTTTAGTTTAAAAAAAAAAAACTCATACCTTACCAGTGGCAAAACCACCTTACATTAATGTGAACAAGGCTCAAGTGGGTAATTTAAATAAGTTTGCTTAAAAAATACTTACACGCACACACACACTCTAACAGAAGTTTATGTATGTAATTAGAGCTGGGGAACACTTGTTGTTTTGAAATGGCAAAAACATTGGCACTAGAAAAAAACACTCTCATTTCCCTCTCATTTGAGGAAATGGATAAAAAAACCAGGGTTGGCAACCGAAACGAATAACGGTATCGGTAACGGTATTGGTATTACATATTTTTTATATCGGTAACGGTAAAGGTAACGGTATTTTCCATTATTTAGGTAACGATAAACCGTTACCGAAACATCGATACCGGTACGTACCGGTATTATGAAAAAATTTACCCAAAGTGTTAAAAAGTCACAAATTTGTTCAAAACACGTAAAAACTCAAAAATGTATTTAATAAAATTAAAAAAAAACTGTTAAATTAAGTGCATTTTTAACTATACTAACTATTAATTACACTACTAAACATCGAAAATGCGACTGGGACGCGACCTTATACACTTAATAACAATAGTTTTGCTGGTCAAAAATCCATTCTCCAAACTTTTCCATCACTTTAGGTTTTTTTTAGAAATTTGAGGTCAAAGTTAAAAAAAATTGCCTTTTGTGGACATTTTTGGAAAGTTATAGCGGATGTACCCGATGTGATGGCGGCTTCAAAAAAATCGAGGGTGAAGCTCTTTAAGATTCAGAACTCATTTGGTCAGTCGCGTTAACCCTTTGGGCACCAATTGTCTTTCAATGACGTCTTATTACCCAGTATTAAAAAAAAATTTCGGGGAAAATACCTTACAATTAGTGCTCCAACGGTTAAAGCGATTGTAAATGAGTTAAACATCTTAATGAGCAATGTTTATGATTTACCGTTGACTTATTTTTAAGTCGTCAGCACATCGAGTTCATCTGCTATGAGTTGTCAAAAAATTCCGAAGACGCGGTTTTTTGTACACCCAAAAAAAAAACGTGGGTATTCAATACTAAAAATTTAACTAAAGTTTAGTCCAAAGGGACCTAGTGCAGAAATTGGTAACCAATACTAAAATTTTTAACTAATATTATTCAAAACCAGTTAAAATTACTAAGTTTAGTACTTTGAAGATACTAAAATTAGTAACTTATTAGTAGATTTTGGTACAATATCAGTTACTAAACCTTTTACTGTAGAATTATTTTGAGTGTATCTAAAATTTCTCAAAAACCTGATGTAATGGATAAGATTGGAAACCGGATTTGTGACCAAAAAAATAATTGCAATCATGTGCATAAGGTGACGTTCCATTCGCATGAAAGATTTTTTTTCATATGATTTGAAGCAGAAAAATGGTTTTGGAACTAAGACATCATTGATTGACAGTTGGTGCCCTAAGTGTTAAGGCGACTGTCCAAATGAGTTCAGCATCCTTAAGAGCAATGTTTAAAATTTACCCTTGACTTATTTTGAAGTCGCTATTACATCGGGTTCATCCGCTATGAGTTATCAAAAATGGCAGGGGGAAAACAGAGCAAAACAAATTAGCAACGCAATAATTTTACAGAAAGAAAATTTTCAATTTTTTAAAGCGGCAATTATTTTTTTTGTTATGTCGTTTGTTTTTCAATAAAATTAAAAATTTTTTAATTTAAATTAGAGAAAAATTATAAAAAATTGACATCAAAAAGTGTTTGTAAAATTACAAAATAATAAGTTTTGAACAAAAAATATTTTGAAGTTAGCAACCAGAGTCAGTAAAAGTACAAAAAAATTCTGTTATTTTTAAAATACAATTCAGGTTTGTCTCTTCTTTCATCATCGTACTAAAAAATGTTTACATTACGCGGCACTCACTTTTCTTGAATTGAGAATGTGATCATTGGTTGGACCGATTTTCACATATTCTTTTTCAAGATTTAGTTAATTGCGAATGTGACATTGGTTGGGCCGATTTCCTAATTGTTTTTTGTCCATATAACAATGCGAATAGTAGATTAAAAATATTTTACTTTGTTTTTATCCGTATTTTATGACAACCGAAATAAAACCGATATAATACCGGTAAAACTCCGAATAAAGGTAATGGTTTTTTAGCGGTAACGGTATTTAAATATTTTTATTTCGGTATTGGTAACGGTAACGGTAGTCAAAATTAAAGGGTTTTTAATCGGTAACGGTATTGAAAGGGTAACGGTAGCCAACACTGAAAAAAACACATGAATAATTTACTTGCCTACTAAACTAACCACAGTCAACATGTGTTGCTTGTGGTGGTGTTGGTGGTAGAGTATGTCTATGTGTTTGTGTAACTAAGTAAATAGGCTATTTAAAATGTAAAGATGTAGAAGAAAACTATATACCTCAATCTCACAAACATTTACATTTCAAAACAAACCTACAAAGAATTTAAATTTCAAAAAATTATTAACAATTGTCATGAGGTTTTAGCAAGAGCGAAACATTAGTTAATGTAAAAAATATTATATGAGCCTAAAAGAATGCTTTGAATTTTTATAAAGTTTTCAGCAAAGTCTACATATGTATTTAAATTTTTCAAAATAAACTGATAATATTTTTTAAAATAAACTAGAATCGCGAATTTTTCTCTACAAAAACATTCATGAATACCTTTGACAATACCCATAACACTTTTTTAGTGATTTTAATTGTTTTTAACGTTGAAAAAATACTGAAATTGTTGAATAATTCTGACTACACTTTTCCAGTTGTATTTTTAATTTGTCAAAATAAAGCAACACTAGCAACATTTTCTATAGAAAAGTTGTTTTAGCAACATTTTCTATAGAAAAGTTGTCTTAGCAACATTTTCTATAGAAAAGTTGTCTTAGCAACATTTTCTATAGAAAAGTTGTCTTAGCAACATTTTCTATAGAAAAGTTGTCTTAGCAACATTTTCTATAGAAAAGTTGTCTTAGCAACATTTTCTATAGAAAAGTTGTCTTAGCAACATTTTCTATAGAAAAGTTGTCTTAGCAACATTTTCTATAGAAAAGTTGTCTTAGCAACATTTTCTATAGAAAAGTTGTCTTAGCAACATTTTCTATAGAAAAGTTGTCTTAGCAACATTTTCTATAGAAAAGTTGTCTTAGCAACATTTTCTATAGAAAAGTTGTCTTAGCAACATTTTCTATAGAAAAGTTGTCTTAGCAACCAACGACGGTAGTCGGCGTTGCCTTTATAAGGATACCAAAAAGTTGGATTTGAAATCCAAATTAGCAAATCCAAATCCACGTGGTGGCGCAAATCCAACGTTTACAACACAAAATGTTGGCCTCTACATTTTGAGCATTTAGTACATTTATTTTATATTTAGTACATTTTTTGTTTTTAATACAAAAAATGGCATTATTAGGGGACACAAAATAAAAATAAAACAATAAAATCGATATTTTCTTGTTTATTGTTAATTATTTTAATTTTATTTTTTTTAAATTAGCTGCTTTTATGAGAAAAATGTGAAAACTGAACGAAAATATAATTAACAAAAATTTAGTTAAAAATTATTATTTTTATTTTTTGATTTGTTCCCAATTTCCTTGAATTTTTTCCGACCTTTTTTTAGTTGTAGCGTTGTTTTGTACCTTTCTGCCCAACATTTTGTGTTGTAAACGTTGGATTTGCGCCACCACGTGGATTTGGATTTGCTAATTTGGATTTCAAATCCAACTTTTTGGTATCCTTATAAAGGCAACGCCGACTACCGTCGTTGTTAGCAACATTTTCTATAGAAAAGTTGTCTTAGCAACATTTTCTATAGAAAAGTTGTCTTAGCAACATTTTCTATAGAAAAGTTGTCTTAGCAACATTTTCTATAGAAAAGTTGTCTTAGCAACATTTTCTATAGAAAAGTTGTCTTAGCAACATTTTCTATAGAAAAGTTGTCTTAGCAACATTTTCTATAGAAAAGTTGTCTTAGCAACATTTTCTATAGAAAAGTTGTCTTAGCAACATTTTCTATAGAAAAGTTGTCTTAGCAACATTTTCTATAGAAAAGTTGTCTTAGCAACATTTTCTATAGAAAAGTTGTCTTAGCAACATTTTCTATAGAAAAGTTGTCTTAGCAACATTTTCTATAGAAAAGTTGTCTAAGCAACATTTTCTATAGAAAAGTTGTCTTAGCAACATTTTCTATAGAAAAGTTGTCTTAGCAACATTTTCTATAGAAAAGTTGTCTTAGCAACATTTTCTATAGAAAAGTTGTCTTAGCAACATTTTCTATAGAAAAGTTGTCTTAGCAACATTTTCTATAGAAAAGTTGTCTTAGCAACATTTTCTATAGAAAAGTTGTCTTAGCAACATTTTCTATAGAAAAGTTGTTTTAGCAACATTTTCTATAGAAAAGTTGTTTTAGCAACATTTTCTATAAAAAAGTTGTTTTAGCAACATTTTCTATAGAAAAGTTGTCTTAGCAGCATTTTCTATAGAAAAGTTGTCTTAGCAGCATTTTCTATAGAAAAGTTGTCTTAGCAGCATTTTCTATAGAAAAGTTGTCTTAGCAACATTTTCTATAGAAAAGTTGTTTTAGCAATATTTTCTATAGAAAAGTTGTTTTAGCAATATTTTCTATAGAAAAGTTGTTTTAGCAATATTTTCTATAGAAAAGTTGTTTTAGCAATATTTTCTATAGAAAAGTTGTTTTAGCAATATTTTCTATAGAAAAGTTGTTTTAGCAATATTTTTTATAGAAAAGTTGTTTTAGCAACATTATCTATAGAAAAGTTGTTTTAGCAATATTTTCTATGGAAAAGTTGTTTTAGCAATATTTTCTATAGAAAAGTTGTTTTAGCAACATTTTCTATAGAAAAGTTGTTTTAGCAATATTTTCTATAGAAAAGTTGTTTTAGCAATATTTTCCAACGACGGTAGTCGGCGTTGCCTTTATAAGGATACCAAAAAGTTGGATTTGAAATCCAAATTAGCAAATCCAAATCCACCTGGTGGCGCAAATCCAAGGTTTACTACACAAAATGTTGGGCAGAATGGTACAAAACACCGCGTCAACTGAAAAAAGGTCCGAAAAAAGTCAAGAAAATTGTGAAATAAATCAAAAAATTCAAAATAATAATTTTTAACTAAATTTTTGTTAATTATATTTTCGTTCAGTTTTCACATTTTTCTCATAAAAGCAGCTAATTTCTTAAAAAAAAAATAAAACAATTAATAATAAACAATAAAATATTGATTTTATTGTTTTATTTATATTATTTGTCCCCTAATAACGCAATTTTTTGCATTAAAAACAAAAAATGTACTAAATATAAAATAAAAGTACTAAATGCTTAAAATGTAGAGGCCAACATTTTGTGTAGTAAACTTTGGATTTGCGCCACCAAGTGGATTTGGATTTGCTAATTTGGATTTCAAATCCAACTTTTTGGTATCCTTATAAAGGCAACGCCGACTACCGTCGTTGTATTTTCTATAGAAAAGTTGTTTTAGCAATATTTTCTATAGAAAAGTTGTTTTAGCAACATTTTCTATAGAAAAGTTGTTTTAGCAACATTTTCTATAGAAAAGTTGTTTTAGCAACATTTTCTATAGAAAAGTTGTTTTAGCAACATTTTCTATAGAAAAGTTGTTTTAGCAACATTTTCTATAGAAAAGTTGTTTTAGCAACATTTTCTATAGAAAAGTTGTTTTAGCAACATTTTCTATAGAAAAGTTGTTTTAGCAACATTTTCTATAGAAAAGTTGTTTTAGCAACATTTTCTATAGAAAAGTTGTTTTAGCAACATTTTCTATAGAAAAGTTTTTTTAGCAACATTTTCTATAGAAAAGTTGTTTTAGCAACATTTTCTATAGAAAAGTTGTTTTAGCAACATTTTCTATAGAAAAGTTGTTTTAGCAACATTTTCTATAGAAAAGTTGTTTTAGCAACATTTTCTATAGAAAAGTTGTTTTAGCAACATTTTCTATAGAAAAGTTGTTTTAGCAACATTTTCTATAGAAAAGTTGTTTTAGCAACATTTTCTATAGAAAAGTTGTTTTAGCAACATTTGCTATAGAAAAGTTGTTTTAGCAACATTTTCTATAGAAAAGTTGTTTTAGCAACATTTTCTATAGAAAAGTTGTTTTAGCAACATTTTCTATAGAAAAGTTGTTTTAGCAACATTTTCCATAGAAAAGTTGTTTTAGCAACATTTTCTATAGAAAAGTTGTTTTAGCAACATTTTCTATAGAAAAGTTGTTTTAGCAACATTTTCTATAGAAAAGTTGTTTTAGCAACATTTTCTATAGAAAAGTTGTTTTAGCAACATTTTCTATAGAAAAGTTGTTTTAGCAACATTTTCTATAGAAAAGTTGTTTTAGCAACATTTTCTATAGAAAAGTTGTTTTAGCAACATTTTCTATAGAAAAGTTGTTTTAGCAACATTTTCTATAGAAAAGTTGTTTTAGCAACATTTTCTATAGAAAAGTTGTTTTAGCAACATTTTCTATAGAAAAGTTGTTTTAGCAACATTTTCTATAGAAAAGTTGTTTTAGCAACATTTTCTATAGAAAAGTTGTTTTAGCAACATTTTCTATAGAAAAGTTGTTTTAGCAACATTTTCTATAGAAAAGTTGTTTTAGCAACATTTTCTATAGAAAAGTTTTTTTAGCAACAACTTTTCTATAGAAAATGTTGCTAAAACAACTTTTCTATAGAAAATGTTGCTAAAACATCTTTTCTATAGAAAATGTTGCTAAAACAACTTCTCTATAGAAAATGTTGCTAAAACAACTTCTCTATAGAAAATGTTGCTAAAACAACTTTTCTATAGAAAATGTTGCTAAAACAACTTTTCTATAGAAAATGTTGCTAAAACAACTTTTCTATAGAAAATGTTGCTAAAACAACTTTTCTATAGAAAATGTTGCTAAAACAACTTTTTAATAGAAAATGTTGCAAAAACAAATTTTCTATAGTAAATGTTGCAAATACAAATTTTCTATAGAAAATGTTGCCAAACAAATTTTCTATAGAAAATGTTGCTAAAACAAATTTTCTATAGAAAATGTTGCAAAAAAAATTTTCTATAGAAAATGTTGATAAAACAACTTTTCTATAGAAAATGTTGCTAAAACAACTTTTCTATAGAAAATGTTGCTAAAACAACTTTTCTACCCGGGTGAAAATGACCATGTATGTTCATACATGTTCATACATGCTCATACATGATTCCATGTATGATAGTATATGAGCAATGTATGGAAATGTATGTCATATATGGGAACATATATGAACATACACAAGTAATGTAATATTCCATATATGTAAATGTATGCAACTATGTGTGGATAGGTATAAGTCATACTCCTTCATATATGCTATGCATCTGCATAGCATACTGTCTTAAAAAAAATTTTTTTTAAGGTTTGGTTCTTCAGAACTTTGCAAAATTGGACGAAGTTCATGTATGGGTTCAGTCTAAAAAAGTCGTTCGGTTGGACAATAATGATCATACATCATCAGGATTGGTTATAATTTTTGTATTCTATAGGCGAATATGAACGGCACTAACGTAAACAACCAAATTTAGAAGAAAATTCGAACACTCTGACGGTATTACTGTCAGAGCTGCGAAGGATTTCATCCCTTAATAAGATTTTGTGTTCTGAATTAAACTTTAAAGATTGCATTTCCCAATCACAATTTATCGAATGAATTTACAACCTAAAAAAATGAGTCCAGTTTCCTACTAAATTGAGTAAATTTCCCATATTTTTAAGTAGAATTACGCAATTTGTGTAAATTTACCCAATTTATAGTAGGAAACTGAAATCATTTTAATTAGAGTGTACATTTGATTTTAAAATATAGAATGAATTCGGTTTCTTTTTCATTCGACTTTGAAATTGAATGCGTAAGTTTTTGTAAATTCGATTTTTAAAAGTCTCATGAATAATAAATAAATGAAATAAAGAATGCATTCAGTTTTTAAAATTCTCATAAACAAGAATTCTATTTAATGGCAAAAATCGAATCCATTCCAAGAAATATTGATATTTAAAGATAATTGTATTCAGTGACTATAAAAATCGAATGTATTTTATTTGTGAATTCATTCGAAAAGTGGTTAATTCTTCGAAGCTTTGAATTTCATAAAGTCCAAAGTATATTTTTAAAATATTCGTTAGTTTTTATTAAGGATTCAGTGTTATAAATTAGTACAAATTATTTTTATTTGAAAAAATTTCAATTAATAGACGTTTTATGGAAAAAAATACATAAAAAAAAATTTTACATACAAATTCATGTATGACAATGTATGATCATTAATGTACATGTACCCTCAAATTACGGATATGCACATGTATGGACATCCATATATGAACATACATGGTCATTTTCACCCGGGTATAGAAAATGTTGCTAAAACAACTTTTCTATAGAAAATGTTGCTAAAACAAATTTTCTATAGAAAATGTTGCTAAAACAACTTTTCTATAGAAAATGTTGCTAAAACAACTTTTCTATAGAAAATGTTGCTAAAACAACTTTTCTATAGAAAATGTTGCTAAAACAACTTTTCTATAGAAAATGTTGCTAAAACAAATTTTCTATAGAAAATGTTGCTAAAACAACTTTTCTATGGAAAATGTTGCTAAAACAACTTTTCTATAGAAAATTTTTCTTAAACATGTTGCTAAAACAACTTTTCTATAGAAAATGTTGCTAAAACAACTTTTCTATAGAAAATGTTGCTAAAACAACTTTTCTATAGAAAATGTTGCTAAAACAACTTTTCTATAGAAAATGTTGCTAAAACAACTTTTCTATAGAAAATGTTGCTAAAACAACTTTTCTATAGAAAATGTTGCTAAAACAACTTTTCTATAGAAAATGTTGCTAAAACAACTTTTCTATAGAAAATGTTGCTAAAACAACTTTTCTATAGAAAATGTTGCTAAAACAACTTTTCTATAGAAAATGTTGCTAAAACAACTTTTCTATAGAAAATGTTGCTAAAACAACTTTTCTATAGAAAATGTTGCTAAAACAACTTTTCTATAGAAAATGTTGCTAAAACAACTTTTCTATAGAAAATGTTGCTAAAACAACTTTTCTATAGAAAATGTTGCTAAAACAACTTTTCTATAGAAAATGTTGCTAAAACAACTTTTCTATAGAAAATGTTGCTAAAACAACTTTTCTATAGAAAATGTTGCTAAAACAACTTTTCTATAGAAAATGTTGCTAAAACAACTTTTCTATAGAAAATGTTGCTAAGACAACTTTTCTATAGAAAATGTTGCTAAGACAACTTTTCTATAGAAAATGTTGCTAAGACAACTTTTCTATAGAAAATGTTGCTAAGACAACTTTTCTATAGAAAATGTTGCTAAGACAACTTTTCTATAGAAAATGTTGCTAAGACAACTTTTCTATAGAAAATGTTGCTAAGACAACTTTTCTATAGAAAATGTTGCTAAGACAACTTTTCTATAGAAAATGTTGCTAAGACAACTTTTCTATAGAAAATGTTGCTAAGACAACTTTTCTATAGAAAATGTTGCTAAGACAACTTTTCTATAGAAAATGTTGCTAAGACAACTTTTCTATAGAAAATGTTGCTAAGACAACTTTTCTATAGAAAATGTTGCTAAAACAACTTTTCTATAGAAAATTATTAGACAACTTTTCTTTTCGGATCTTAGAATCTAAGAACTTTTTTTTACAAAAAAATGTCTCAAAATTTAAGAATTTTTCTGTATAAAAAATGGCATAAATCTAAAACATTTTTCTATAGTTAGGGGTTAACCCTACCTTTCTTCCCAGTCACTACTTTCCCTTAATGTATTTCTTCGTACACTTAATATTAATGTTAACATCCGTCATTTACTTTACTTTCATTTTTTTTCCCCCAAGTTTAAATGTTATTTAAATGTCATTGTTGTCGTCGTCATGTAAAAATGTTGTTTATTTTTTGTTTGTGTAATAAAATATGTTAAATGGCCCAAGTAACAACATTCTGTTATGGCATTTAAATGTTTGTATGATTATTGGCCATTTTCTAAAGAAAGAAAGAAAAAAAAGAAAATTCCCTCAGGAATAATTTGTGTGTATGGGTAATTTAAGTACAAAACATATGACGATATTGTTTAGAACGCATGCTTAAAGAGTACAGGCATAAGTGAGAGTAACAATGAGAATGAGAGAATGTCATGGAAATCTATCAGCTGTTTTAAAGTTTCCAATACACAGAAGGAATTTAGTTCCTAAAAATATGCAATGTTTTAATTTTAAATATTAACGCTTAAAAGTATGCTTTTATTTAATTAATAATGGGTTAGCTAACACGTTAGAAATTATTTCTATAAAAAAAGTCTTAGATTCTGAGACATTTTCCATAAAGAAAAATTCTCAGATTTAGCGAAATTTTTCCGTATAAAAAATATTTTTCCGTATAGAAAAATTCTCAGATTCTGAGATATTTTTCCGTATAGAAAAATTCTCAGATTCTGAGATTCTGACATTTTTCCGTATAGAAAAATTCTCAGATTCTGAGACGTTTTTCCACACAGAAAAATCTTAGATTCTGTGACATTTTTCCGTATAGAAAAATTCTCAGATTTAGCGCGATTTTTCCGTATAAAAAATTCTCAGATGCTGAGACATTTTTCCGCATAGAAAAATTCTTAGGTTCTGAGACATTTTCAGATTCTGTATTATTATTCTGTATAGAAAAATTCTCAGATTCTGAGACATTTTTCCGTTTAAAAAGTTCTCACGTTCTGAGATTCTGAGACATTTTTCCAAACAGAAAAATTCTGAGATTCTTAGACTTATTTCCACATAGAAAAATTCTCAAATTTTAAAACATTTTTCCGAATAGAAAAATTTTTAATTTCTGAAACATTTTTCCGTATAGAAAACATCCCAAATTCTGAGACATTTTTCCGTGTAGAAAACTTCTTAGATTCGGAGACATGTTTTGTATAGAAAACTTCAAAAATTCTGTGACATTTTTCCGTATAGAACCTTCTCAGATTCTGTGAAATTTTTTCGTATAGAAAAATTCTCAGATTCTGAGACATTTTTCTGCAATGAAAAATTCTCAGATTCTGAGACATTTTCCATATAGAAAAAAATCCTAGTATGTATGATTTTTTCATTTAAAAAACACGAAAAATCTGAAAAAAAAAAAATTTCTGAGATTCACAAAAGTTTTTCATGTGAAAAAATCACGAATTCAGACAAATTTCTATAGAAAATGTTGCTAAAACAAATTTTCTATAGAAAATGTTGCTAAAACAAATTTTCTATAGAAAATGTTGCTAAAACAAATTTTCTATAGAAAATGTTGCTAAAACAAATTTTCTATAGAAAATGTTGCTAAAACAAATTTTCTATAGAAAATGTTGTTAAAACAAATTTTCTATAGAAAATGTTGCTAAAACAAATTTTCTATAGAAAATGTTGCTAAAACAAATTTTCTATAGAAAATGTTGCTAAAAAAAATTTTCTATAGAAAATGTTGCTAAAACAAATTTTCTATAGAAAATGTTGCTAAAACAAATTTTCTATAGAAAATGTTGCTAAAACAAATTTTCTATAGAAAATGTTGCTAAAACAAATTTTCTATAGAAAATGTTGCTAAAACAAATTTTCTATAGAAAATGTTGCTAAAACAAATTTTCTATAGAAAATGTTGCTAAAACAAATTTTCTATAGAAAATGTTGCTAAAACAAATTTTCTATAGAAAATGTTGCTAAAACAAATTTTCTATAGAAAATGTTGCTAAAACAAATTTTCTATAGAAAATGTTGCTAAAACAAATTTTCTATAGAAAATGTTGCTAAAACAAATTTTCTATAGAAAATGTTGCTAAAACAAATTTTCTATAGAAAATGTTGCTAAAACAAATTTTCTATAGAAAATGTTGCTAAAACAAATTTTCTATAGAAATTGTTGCTAACACAAATATTCTATAGAAAATATTGCTTAAACTAATTTTCTATAGAAAATGTTGCTAAAACAAATTTTCTATAGAAAATATTGCTAAAACTAATTTTCTATAGAAAATGTTGCTAAAACAAATTTTCTATAGAAAAATTCTCATTTTCTGTGACATTTTTCCGTATAGAAAATTTCTCAGATTCTGTGAAATTTTTCCATATAGAAAAATTCTCAGATTCTGAGACATTTTTCTGTATAGAAAAATTCTCAGATTCTGAGACATTTAGAAAAAATCTTAATGTGTAAGATATTTTCGTATAGAAAAACACAAAAAAATTCGCTGAATAAAGATTTGTCAGATTCTCAAAAGTTTTTCTTGTGAAAAAATCACGAATTCTGACACATTTTTTGTAAAGAATGATTTTTAGATTCACAGATATTTTTCTGTAAAAAGAAGTTCTCAAATTTTCAAACAGTTTTTGTTAAGAAAAATTCTTAGATTCTGACACAGTTTTTTAAAGAAAAATTCATAGATTGTTGTTGATTTAGTTTGGCCTGAGGTCATGAATTTTAGTAAAATATTGTTCAAAAAAAAACCCCTGTTTTTAGTTTTTCAATTTTTAACTTAAAGTTTATTTTATTTCCGATATGTCGGTCAATTATCGTTGACCATCATCAGGGATCTGACAAAAAAAAAACAATTAAACAAATGTTCTTTTGCCAGATCCCTGATGATGGTCAATGATGATTGAATGAAATATCCGAAATAAAACAAAATTTTAGTTTACAATAAAAATTAAAAACAGTATTTTTATTTAACAATCTATATCTATACTCTATACTCTATACTAATATTATAAAGAGGTAATGTTTGAATGTTTGTTTGTTTGTAGA
The DNA here is from genome assembly GCA_963921195.1 of Pegoplata infirma. Lineage (NCBI taxonomy): Eukaryota > Metazoa > Arthropoda > Insecta > Diptera > Anthomyiidae > Pegoplata > Pegoplata infirma. The sequence continues at coordinate 64,420,999 of OY992536.1, forward strand.
GGGTAATCTCCGGAACTACTTATCCGATTTCAAAAATGTTTTCAGCAATGTTTAAAGTGTTCCTCCACGATGGACATAGGCTAGGTTTCATCGACCACGCCCACTTCTACGCCCACTTCTACGCCCACTTTTGTCCAAAAAACGTAAAATTGAAAAATCTCTAAAACTACTGAACCGATTTCAAAAATTTTTTCACCAGTACATACTTGGAATGGTCCTTCATGGTGGACATATGCTGGGTTTCATCGACCACGCCCACATCTACGCCCACTTTTGGTAAAAACTTAAAATTTAAATATCTATGAAACTACTCATCCAGTTTCAAAAATGTTTTCAGCAATATTTAGAGTGTTCCGCCAGGGTCGATGTAGGCTAGGTTTCATCGACCAAGCCCACTTCTACGCCCACTTTTAGCTAAAAAACGTAAAATTTAAAAATCTCCACAACTACTGAACCGATTTAAAAATTGCTTTCACCAATACATGCTTGGAATGGTCCTTCATAGTGGACATATGCTGGGGTTTCATCGACCACGCCCACTTATACGCCCACTTTTTAACAAACAAAAAAACTAAAATTTAAAAATCTCCAAAAATGTTCATCCGATTTCAAAAATTTTTTCAGAGTGCAAATATTCTAGGTTTTATTGACCACGCCCATTTCTACACCCACATTTGGCAAGAAAAACGTAAAATTTAAATATGATCAAACTTTAAAAAACGTTATCACCAATATACATATATTAAGAATGGTGCTTCAGGGTGGACTTCTACGCCCACTTTTGACCAAAAAACGTAAAATTTCAAAACATCCGAAACTACTCATTTATAAAATTTTTCTCCAATATTAAGAATGGTCCATCAGGTTAGACATAGGCTACGGTTCATCTACTAAAATTTGTAAATATACGAAACTTATTATGAGATTTCAAAAATGTTTTCACCAATATTTAGAATTTTCTTTCAGGGTAAGTTATGGTAGGTTTCATTGACCACACCCATTTTAAAGATCACTTTGGGTCAAAAGACGTAAAATTTTAAAATCTACCAAACTACTCATCTAATTTCAAAACATTCTGAAAAATGTCCTTTTTGGAAATTAATTATTTCCGGGAGGGCCTGCTAGTATTTTACTAAAATTCATGACCTTAAGCCAAACTAAATTAACAACATACAATATCACAGGTCAACAATATCTTATTTTTAACAATTCTTAGATTCTAAAATATTTTTGCGTATTGAAAATTTCTCAGATTCCGAGACATTTTTTCGTTTAAAAAAAAATTTCAGACTATCAGAAATTTTTTCGTATAGAAAAGTTTTCAGATTCTGCAAATTTTTCTTATAGAAAATTATTTTGAATCTTTACAAATATTATTGAATCACTGATATTTAATATTCTCACTTCCTTTAAAAACTTACAAAATTTATCACAAAATTGTTTAGTATTTTTGGTGGGCATTTATTTTTTTTTATATGTAAATATTTGTTTGTTTAAATTTTTACTAAATCCATAAATTTTTGAGTATTATTTTTTCAAAATTTTTAATTTTCACTTAAAAATTTAATTTTTTTTCTAATATTTGGAAAAAATCACTGAAGTGTTTGGTTAAAATTCTAGTTGACAACTAACTCAGTAACCAAAATAAATAACATAAATTTTACGATATACCAAAAAATATATGTTTATTGCCCTTACAACAGCCCCTAAAACGAAAATTCAAAATATTAGCATTATGTTGTAAGGATATTTAGTGAATACAATACAAGGATATTTAAGGTTTTCATATTAGAGTCTAGTCATAATTATTGACAAAACATTCCAACTCACTAATTGCATGTTAATGTTATGCAGCATAATGTCAGAAGCAGAAGAAGAAGAAAAACTTGGAACACATTATAAATAAACAAATAAATTACAGGTAGTATATAAATGAGTGTAAATTAACCTGTTAGGCGCATAAAATATTTTTTAGATACAAAGAAAAAAAAGATTTCTAAGAATTTTGCCAAAAAATTTCTAATGAAACCAATAAATTTAACTAAGAAATTTTGTAAGATGCCAAAATTTTAAGATTTTTTATTACATCGCCGTCTTATACGCTTAATTGGTTAACAACAATACCTTTAGTAACAGTTAAGGAATTAAAATAAAGAATTTTTTTGTTTGTTTGCTATTATGGTAACAGTAACGAAATTTATGTTTTTAGAGCCATGTAGGTAGAACCAAGGCAATAAGAGAGCCTTTTTTTTATTGTTATGGTTATTTAACATAATTTTGCTGTTAAGCTAAATTATAATAAAGTTATTTATGTTTAATAATGAAAAGGAATTTTAATTTGTATAGCAATCACACGTAGAGTTATAGAGAAGATATTTTATATGATAAAGGTTTTAGCATAAATATGTGACAATAAAAGTTTTGTTGAAAATTAGAAATCTTGAAAAAAGTTTTTGAAACTTGGAAATTTAAAACAAATAAAACATGAAACACACACATTGCAATAAAAAAAAATCCAACAGAACGAAATTTTGGTAAAAAACAACAACTTAGTAAAAAAAACAAGTAAAAAAGCTAAATTCGGCTTGCCGAATGTATTGATACCCTCCACAATGCAAAAATGAATATTGCAAACAATTTTATTTAAAAAAAAAATACTTTGAGGAAAAAAAATTTTCGCAAAAAAAAAATTGTGAAAAAAATCCGCGATTTTTTTTTATTTGTAAAAAAATATGTTCGTACTTGCTTAAATACCATTCGGTGTTCCGAATTAAAGCATTTTGTATTTTTAGGTTATGTTGAAAGTACCAAAATTTTCTAGGTGTCCTTACATTTTCGTTCATAACTTTTGAACCACTGCAATACAAAACTGCTCGGGAGAACTTCCAATAAATATGTAAAGTAGGGTGGGGCGATTTGAACATCTTAATGGGCGCTTCGCGTTTCTGATTCTTGGGATTGTACTGAGCAAAAAAGTCAACTAGACCATACGTCTACGGTGAAAATCGAGCCTCCCGATTTTGACTTGAAGTTTTTTCTCAGACTTTATTTTTTTGGAAAATTTGCAAATTTTCTTGGGCTCATATTTCGTAAACTATTTGAAATTTTGACTTATTTTCAAAAGTAAAGTTGTAGCTATTATCTCGGGCTACAATTTCTCTGAACATTTTACTTTGAAAAAACTTCGTTTTCATGGTCAAAAAGTCGAAAATGTAGAAAATTCACCACTCTTTGTAATTTTTTTTAGATATTTTGGCCTATAACAGCCAAACCATTTAGATTTTCTTTCCAATACTAAGACAAAAATTGTAGCCAAGACAATAGTTAAGAACTCCCTAGTACATCGCAAAAGCATTGGAACGCTCCTTCAGGCAGTTTTGGCCTTGTGAAAGTGCAAATTTTTTGTGAAAATATTGATAAATTACCATTTTCAGTTGTTCATAGCGCAAAATCATAAAAATGTTCTATTTCTTATTTTTCCACTTTTTTTATCCAAAAATATAATGTTTTGTTTTTTGTTTTCTTCAATATTTATTTTGAAAATTCATTTAAAGTACAAAGTAATTGTATTGGTAGAGACAAGGTATGAATCAAGAAGAATTCCAATTTAGTGTATTTTTCATTCAAAAATTGCCTTCCAAATCTTTTCGAGATTCCATACGAGGCGCTTTCTTTCGGCCTTCAGATACAGATGCCATTATACCTTCACGGTTTTTGTCGATTGAGCGCTTAGCAACACTAGCTAGTAGCTGGACATGACGCTCCGTACCTTGAATATGACAAGGTATTAGTGGGTCTGGAAATGGTGGATCTTCATCATCTACACATTCGAGGTATTGTTGTAAATGCTCATACGGAATTTTCCTGGTAAATGGCGGTTCAAATAACAATGCTTGGTCCTCTAAATCGATCATGTGAACGAAATGCGTACAATCAAAATTGATGTTTGGTTTTACATATTCGCGAAGCTCAGTTTAATCGCATACGTTGTCGCGAATATACAATATTTTTTTGAGTGCCAATGTACGAATTTCTTTACAATCATCGTATAACATGCTCAACAAAACATTTTCACTTTGTGCGAAATAGGAATTATTCTGTATTACGGGATTTATGATGTTACGTAAGTTATGATTTTGCGCTATGAACAACTGAAAATGGTAATTTATCAATATTTTCACAAAAAATTTGCACTTTCACAAGGCTAAAACTATCTGAAGGAGCATTCCAATGCTTTTGCAATGTACTAGAGAGTTCTTAACTATTGTCTTGGCTACAATTTTTGTCTTAGTATTGGATCGAAAATCTCAATGGTTTGGCTGTTATAGGCCAATATATCCAAAAAAAAAATTACAAAAAGTGGTGAATTTTCTACATTTTCGACTTTTTGACCATGAAAACGAAGTTTTTTCTAAGTAATATGTTCAGAGAAATTGTAGCCCGAGACAATAGCTACAACTTTACTTTTGAAAATAAGTCAAAATTTCAAATAGTTTACGAAATATGAGCCCAAGAAAATTTTAAAATTTTCCAAAAAAAATAAAGTCTGAGAAAAAACTTCAAGTCAAAATCGGGAGGCTCGATTTTCACCGTAGACATATGGTCTAGTTGACTTTTTTGCTCAGTACAATCCCAAGAATCAGAAACGCGAAGCGCCCATTAAGATTTTTTTCCTTCCTTACTAATCGCCCCACCCTAATGTAAAGTTTTAGCCATATCTGTTTAATATTTTGGCCGTGATCACCATTTACACAGACAGAAAGACAAACAGACGGACATCGCTAGAATGTCTTAAAATCGATCACTAATCAATAATATATATGGGGCATTCCATGTGAAATCGGACACTTTGAAAAACTTTTTTTTTAGATTTTCCCAATTTGTTTACAGTTTTTAGTACCCTTCGAAAACTCCTTCGTGGTAAGTTTTCAGATTTTTTTATGACCCGTTTAAGAGATATCGAATTTTTAAAAATTGGTAGTTTGTTCCTTTACTCAAACTTCTTTTAATCATAACTTCTTCAATAATGGTCCAAATTTCAAATTTTTTTTTTAAAAATTTGTTGTTTTTTTACGTACTTAAAAAAAAAAAAATTCTTAAAAGCGCTCTAGTATGCGATTTTTAAGTTTTAAAACCCAGCAAAATTTTCGGTTGCAGAGAACCGATTGTGGAACAACTTATACTTCCCTAGAACCTGTTCTAATTCTTGTGCAATACCAATTCTTTTTACAAAGGGATTGTCCCAAAAGCAACAGGTGTTTGTAAGCAAAATTAGAACATATTTTTGTTCTTCGGAATCGGTTCTAGAAGTAAAATTTGGAACTGAAATGAGAATTAAAAAAATATTTTGAATTGTGTTAATTTATTAAACAAAGATAAATACAATCATATCTGACATGAAGTATTCACAGTTCTTAACACACATATATCCTTTTGCGCCTCCAAAATTGCATTTTTGGCCTTACAACAATGACATACCAGAACATGGATTTTCTGCAAACTAAAATAAAAAACATAATATTATTAGTATTTGACCCGACCCATATAATAAAAATTTTACTTACTCACCTTTTTATTAGTAATTTTCACGATGATATCCTGATATATTAAGAGAATTTCGTGTTTTTTCTTGGTTAACAAAAAAAGAAATGATTTTATTTTTTAATTTTTTTGACACATAATTTTTTTTTTCAATTCCTGAGAACCAAAATGTAATGAAACTTTGATTGCAGAGAACATGTTTCACAACAATTTTCACTTAACTTGTTCCGAATAATTAAAGTGTAATAGTATATGATTACCGAAAAACCTGTTCAAGAACAAGTGTTGTCAGAATCGGTTCTGAAAAATTTTCCTGGGAATTTAAATCTTATTTTTGAAAATGTTTGTACTCTTCGATTTTTTTTTAATTTTTTTGTGTAAAACTTCTATTGATTCTACAATTTTTTTTGCCCGGAGGATTGTGATATAACGATTATTACTACTTTTTAAAATTTTTTGAAAACAATTTTATTGTAATTTTCCAATCTTAAAATCATTTCTACTGATCCAATGGTGCGTTATAGAGGGGTCATTTATAAGACTGATCCCCATTAATTTTTACGTCTAAACATTTCTTTGGAACAAACTAATACCCTATCTCCAATATCTAAGGGGGCTCCCACACAAAACGAAATTTTTTTAAATTTGCTCCAACCTCTCTAACTGCCCTAATAGTGCCCTTAAAGCAATCAAATGTATGACCGACCCACAATATTTTCTTTAGGCCAAATATTTTCTCTGAACACATCTATCCTCTATCTTAAACTGTTAAGGCGGTCCCCATAAATTTTTTTTTTTTTTGTAAATTTGTTTTATTTAATCAGCTTCTACCGGTCCAATGGTGCGTCCAAGAGGGGTCATTAGTGAGACCGACCCCCATTTATTTTTACCCAACAACATTTTTTTAAAACATACTTACGTCCTATCTCCACTCCCTAAGTGGGCTCCCATACAAATAACAGTTGGAGCAAATTTTATAAAAATGTAATTTTGAATGGAAACCTACTTAGGGAGTGGAGATAGGGCGTATGTATGTTTTAAAAAAATGTTGGAGGGTAAAAATAAATGTGGGTCGGTCTCACTAATGACCTCTCTCGAACGCACCATTTGACCGGTAGAAGATGATTAAATAAAACAAATTTACAAAAAATAAAAAAATTTTATGGGAACCGCCTTAAAAATAAGAATTAGAGGGTAGGTGTGTTCAGAAAAAATGTTTGGACTAAAGAAATATTGTTGGTCTAAGGGCACTATTAGGGCAGTTAGAGCTTTTGGAGCAAATTTTAAAAAATGTGGTTTTGTGTGGAAGCCCCCTTAGAAATTGAAAATAGAGTATTAGTTTGTTCCAAAGAAATGTTAAGACGTAAAAATTAATGGGGGTCAGTCTTTTTTTATATATATTTTATATTTTAAATAAAAAGGTTTTTTTAATAAAAAAAAACGATTTAAAATAAGAAAAGCTCTTTCAAATAAAAAATATCTCTTTTAAATAAAAAAGCTCTTTTAAATAAAAAGAAATAACTCTTTTAAATAAAAAATCTCTTACATAAAATTCTCTTTGACCTAAACAAGATTTTTGATATAAAAAAGGTATTTACAATAAAAGTTCTATTATACAAAAAAAGCTTTACAATAAAAAGCTTTACAATAAAATTTATTTTGTACAAAAACTAGGCAATAAAGCTCTCTTGTACAAAGAACGCTTTCAAAAAGGTATGACTTATCACCACCTTTTCTTTAAAACAAAATTTATTAAAAAAGTACGATTTCGAAGAAGTCCCCTATTAATGTTTTGCTGAAGAAACATTTCGGAGTAAAAGTTTTGGAAATTCTTACATGTTGATACATATTTTTATAAAATAAATAAAAAAAAAAATGCTTTAAATCGAGATTTTTTTCTTATACAAAATTTTGTAAATTCCAAGCTGAAAAAATGTTCAACTCTGCGATATTTTGAATAGAACCTACGGTCATGACCGGTTACCCGGGTAGACCGGTTTTCAAGACCGGTCGACCGGTCTTTCGGTCTACCCGGGTAGACCGGTCTTTATATTAATATTTTTTTTTCAAAAATTTCCCATTTCCACCATTTTTAAGAACAACTAAAGTGTTTGACGACCTATGTTCTTCGTGAACATTTTATTTAAGTATTTTATTTTGCATTTATATTATATTTAATTAAATAAAGGGAATACATATATATAAAGTGTCAAACTGAAATATTATGTAGAGAAAGTTAATTTTTTACAAAACTTAAGAACAATTTGTTTTTTTTTTTTTTTTTCATTAAAAATTAAAATGCCGATATCTCAAAAACTAAGCAAGATATAGCAAAACGGAGAAAATTTTCAAAAGAAAGACTCAATAGGTCCGAAATTTTGAATTAAAAATTTGCATTCCGGAAAATTTTAAAAAGCCAATATCTCGGTAAGTATTGTCCACGCGATAAAAAGTCTAATGGCATTTTTGTTGCTCTTTACTTGAAGAACTTGACCACAGAATATCCGAAAGCCTTGAGATCAAAAGTTTTTGAGTTATTTGATTTTTAATTTTTTTGTGACCCCAAAACCCATTTTTTATGATTTTAAATGCCGATTTCTCAAAATTTTTGTTCTACGACCGGGAAAATAAGCTGTGAATAGATCAACAATTAGTTCTAGAGTATCATTGTTTCATATGGAGTCATTTGAAGCAACCGCAAAAAAGTGCCGTCCTAAAGACCGTCCCTATTTCATGTAAATACATGAAAAAACAAGACTTTACAAAATTAACAGCCGATATCTCAAAATTTTTGTTCTACGACCGGCACAAAAAAACTGTGTTAAGATCGGCAATTTTGTCTAGAGTATCCCTGTTCCATATGGAGTCATTTGAAGCAACCGCAAAAAAGTGCCGTCCTAAAGACCGTCCCTATTTCATGTAAATACATAGAAAAACAAGACTTTACGAGTTTAACAGCCGATTTCTCAAAAATTTTTTTTACGACCGGCACAAAAAACCGTGTGTATGTTTAATATTGTCGGACGGTGTAATACGATTGCATGAGTCAATAGAAATTGAAGCGAATTCTTTCCAAAATTTTGTAAGTTAACATTTAAAAATAATAATAAAAAAAAATTACTAACCTCTTGATGTTGGATGATTCATTAATATTGACAAAGGACATTCATCATCGTCGAGTATATATTCCGATCCATCACTATTAACCTGAAATTTTAAAAATATAGAAAAATCCATATTAAAACAAATTTACAAATATTTTCTCTCAAATTTCTTTCAAACCTGTACTAAACAATAATGTAGTGGATCCACTTTATCTAAACCATATTTGGTTAACATTTCACGTACCACCGCCTGGGCACAATCACGTATGGACAGCAGCAATGTTTTATAAGGCACATCTTGACATAAACTTTCACCGTATATTTTTAGTGTACCCCCCGTATCGGGACCACCATCTCTTGAACGAAATTGTTGTAATTTCTTTTCCAATTTTTGTTGACGTCTACGACGCATAACTGCCTCAGGATTAGAGATGGAACGTGTGAATGATGTTTCCGGTAATTCGGTATATAGTTTACCAGCTACTTGTGTTTCACCTTCATTGCCATTAGAACCATTAAGACCATTCGTGTGACTATTGATGGTGGTATTGGTGCCATCTGAATTTAATTTAGATAATTTGTCTTTCTTTTTTTGTTCTTTTTTCTCACGTTTAGAAAGTTTTCTTTTAAAGTTAATATCGGTTTGTTCAATAGGCTAAAAAAATAAAAATTTGAATTAGTTTTGAAGGGTTTTTTTATATTTCCAACTTACGGTGGTCTTTTGATCAATATTTTTTAATAAAAATCTTCCTTCTCGATCGTCTATGTGCCAATTTAATTGTACAAGCAGTGGTTTTTCGTCAGGATTTAAACGTCTTTCTTCACCATTAGCATGTACTTCATATAAGGCATAATTGGGTACCGATAACATTCGCATATCTGGACGAAATTTTTCAATAAGGGTGTCTGAAATGAAATATAAAAATAATATTATTGACAAATTTAGAAATTAGAAGAGTATAAATTAAAAACAAAACTCTTAAACAAAAAAAAAAATCTCTTATATAAAAAAAGCTCTTTATAAACATGCTCTTTTATACAAATCCTCTCTTCTACGAAAAACACCTCTTTTATACAAAAAAGCTCCTTTATATAGAAAAATCTTTTATACAAAAAAACTCTTTTATATAAAAAAGCTCTTTAAAAAAAAATCTATTTTATACAAAAAGCTATTTTATACAAAAAGCTATTTTATACAAAAAGCTATTTTATACAAAAAGCTCTTTTATACAAAAAGCTATTTTATACAAAAAGCTCTTTTATACAAAAAGCTCTTTTATACAAAAAGCTCTTTTATACAAAAAGCTCTTTTACACAAAATTCTATTTTATACAAAAATCTATTTTATACAAAAATCTATTTTATATAAAAAGCTCTTTTATGCAAAAAAACTCTTAACAAAAAGTTTAGTCTTTAATACAAAAGGTGTTTTATGCAAAAAGCTCTTTTGTACAAAAAGCTCTTTTATACAAAAAAAAAAACAATAAAATCATTATAGAAAATATTTTTATACATTTGGCATTCTGCATAGTCGAATTTAACTCTTTTTCTTCTTCTTTTTACAACATAAATATATTTTTTAAATATTTGGCTATGGTCAAAAAAGGTGTACTTGGTCGGACACTACAAATAAGCTCATTTATAAAAAAAAAGCTCTTTTATACAAATAAAGCTCTTTTATACAAAAAAAGCTCTTTTATACAAAAAAAGCTCTTTTATACAAAAAAAGCTATTTTATACAAAAAAGCTCTTTTATACAAAAAAGCTATTTTATACAAAAAAGCTCTTTTATACAAAAAAAGCTCTTTTATACAAAAAAGCTCTTTTATACAAAAAAGCTCTTTTATACAAAAAAGCTCTTTTATACAAAAAAGCTCTTTTATACAAAAACAAAAAAGCCATTTCATAAAAAAACAGCTCTTTTATACAAAAAACATGTGAGAGTGTTAAATTCGGCTGTGCCGAATCTTTTATACCCTCCAACACCTTAAAAAAAAAACAGGGGCGTCTTTTTTTTTTGGTGGGGGGAGACAACCTTCCTGGGTCCAACTACAGGACTTTGAACTTCTTCTGACACAAAAAATGTTTCGTTTGCTAAGCAAAAGTACAAAAAATCTATAAAAAATTGCGTTTTTTCAGAAGTTGGTTTAGTTCTTAAAGGGGAAACTTTTTCCCCCGTGGTCCGAATTTGCCCATCTCCGAGCTTAACCAGCCTATGACCATTAGACATATTCGTTCCAAATTTCAGGAGTCTAGTTCTTTTATTTTGGACTGTATCGTGTCCTCCACAGACGGACGGACAGACGGACATCGCTAGAATGTCTTAGAATCGATCACTGATCATTAATATATATATATACATTATGGGGTCCCCGATCGACATTTCGATGCGTTACAAACGGAATGACAAAGCGAGTATACCCCCATACTGTGGTTGGAGGGTATAAAAATCTTTTATACAAAAAACTCTTTTATATAAAAAAGCTCTTTTTAAAAAAGCTCTTTATACAAAAATCTATTTTATATAAAAATCTCTTTTATACAAAAAGCTCCTTTAAAAAAAAAGCCAATAAAATCATTATAGAAAATATTTTTATACATTTGTGCATTCTGCATAGTCGAATTTAACTCTTTTTCTTCTTTTTACTACATAAATATATTTTTTAAGTATTTGGCTACGGTCAAAAAAGGTGTACTTGGTCGGACACTACAAATAAGCTCTTTTATAAAAAAAGCTTTTTAAACAAAAAAAACTCTTTTAAACAAAAAAGCTCTTTTATACAAAAAAGCTCTTTTATACAAAAAAGCTCTTTTATACAAAAAAGCTCTTTTATACAAAAAAAAACTCTTTTATACAAAAAAGCTCTTTTATACAAAAAAGCTCTTTTATACAAAAAAGCTCTTTTATACAAAAAAAAACACTTTTATACAAAAAAAAAAAAAACACTTTTATACAAAAAAGCTCTTTTATACAAAAAAGCTCTTTTATACAAAAAAAAAAAAAAAACACTTTTATACAAAAAAGCTATTTTATAAAAAAAACAGCTCTTTTATACAAAAAAAAAAACTTTTATACAAAAAAAAAGAGCTTTTATACAAAAAAATTTCTCTTTTTGACAAAAAATCTCTTTTAAACAAAAAAAAATTTCTTTTAAACATAAAAAAGCTCTTATTCATAAAAATGTTTTTTCTTCAAGATGTTGTTTTTAAAAAAGTTTTTTGTACGAAACGATAGTTTTTGTAAAAAGATCTTTTATACGAAAAACCTCTTTGTAAAAACGAGCTTTTATACAAAAATATATTTGATAAAAAAACTTTGTAAAAGAAAAAATCTATTTTTCACATTTATAAAACAAAATGCAGCTCTTTCATACAATAAAACATTGTTATACAAAAAAGCTCCTTAAGCGAAAAAATTTATTTTATAAAATACAAAAAAAACATTTTGCAGAATAGCTCTTTTATACAAAAAATAGCTCTTTTATACAAAAGCTCTTAGATTTTTTACCCAAACATTTTTTTTATACATAGAAGAAGCTCTTTCATATAAAAAAATCTCTTTTATACCCAAAAATCTCTTTAATACTAAAAAGTTCTTTCATACAAAAAGCTTTTTCATACAAAAAACTCTTATACAAAAAAGCTCTTCGAGACAAAAAAACTTTTCTATACAAAAAAAGCTCTACAAGGCAAAAAAGCTCTTTTATGCAAAAATATATTTTATACAAAAATGGGAAAAGCTCTTTTATGCAAAAATATATTTTATACAAAAACGGTAAAAGTTTTTTTATACAAAATAAATCATTCATATAATAAAAGCTCTTTACACAAAGAATGTGTTTATAAAAAAAGCTGTTTTATAAACAAAACAGATTTTACAAAAAAAAAAAACTTTTTTACAGGGAGAGCTATATTTCTTATAGAAGAACCTGCGATTCTGAGATGTTTTTTCTAAGAAAAATCTTAGATTGAAATAGCTCCGAGCTACTTTTTTTCTGTAGAAAAAATAAAGTTTCATTTTTAAAAGTTCAGATTTAGAATTTAAGAAAAAGCTTTTATTATACAGAAGGCTTTTTGTATTTAGGACAGTTTGTTTTAATTAAGTTAAGTTAAGTTATCTATAACCAACTTACCAATAACATCTGTAACAGTAGCATCTGATGCAACACGTATACATTTTGTTGCAACCTTTTGACCAGCATCTTGAAAGTAAAAACGCATAACACCATGAAATAATAAATTCTGTTAATAAAAAAAAAAAAATAATAAAAATTAAAAACCAAAAATGAGACACGTAAAAAACATTAAATTTTTTTTGTTAATACCTCATCTGGTTCAGAAAGGGCAAACAAATCTAAACGATTTGCATTCCATTGTTGTATAACAGAACGTACAGCTTCACGATCCAACATTTTTTTGTTTGTATCATGAGACATTCTTCAAATGCAAACAAAAAGAAAATTAATTATTGCCGTCTTTCCTTAAATAAAAACATTAACGGTTTTTTTAGTTGGAATTTTTTTTTCGAAATAAAAAAGTCCCGGAAAAGCACACAAATGCCGCTTCGCTTGTGTAATAGAATCTGTAAGAAAAGAAGTAAAAGAAAAAAAAAATGGGTTAATATATTTAAAAATTTTTCTGCGTTCTTAGTAACACAATTAACACTTAACAAAATTGTGGGAGAAATATGTAGAAAAAGGGAAATATTTTAACAAATTTAAGTACAGCTTTTGTAAAAATGTTAACAGTTTTTATTATGTTCGGATTGAGCTCATATTTTTGAGAAATTATAAATTTTGTAGTACAATGAGAAATCTGAAAAAATCAATTAGTGACACAGGAAATTAAAAATGCAAAAAGCTTTCCTAAGATGCTACGTTTCTATTATCAGCGTACAATTTAGGTAAAAGCTTTTGTAGATTTTTAGGCAAGCATTAGTTTTTTGTACAATTTTATTAAAGCTTTTGCAGATTTTTTTTTTTTTTTATAAAAAAAATCGCTTTTAAGCGAAAGCTTTTTATAAAAAAAGCTCTTTTTTTAAAAAAAAGCTCTTTTGTTAAAAATATTTTTATGAAAGAGCTTTTTATAAAAAAGCTTTTTTATAAAAAAAAAACTTAAAAAAAACTCCTTTACAAAAAAAGTTTTTTTTTATAAAAAAAAACTCCTTTTTAAAAAAAGGCTCTTTTATAAAAAATTATCTTTTATAAAAAAAAACTCTTTTATGGAAAAATCTACTTAATAAAAAAAAGCTCTTTTATAAAAAAGCTCTTTTATAAAAAAGCTCTTTTATAAAAAAAAGTTTTTTTATAAAACAAGCTCTTTTATAAAAAAAGCTCTTTTATAAAAAAGCTCTTTTATAAAAAAGCTCTTTTATAAAAAAACTATTTTATAAAAAAGCTCTTTTATAAAAAAAATCTCTTTTATAAAAAAAGCTCTTTTATAAAAAAAATCTCTTTTATAAAAAAAGCTCTTTTATAAAAAAATGTCTTTTATAAAAAAGCTCTTTTATAAAAAAAAGCTCTTTTATAAAAAAAGCTATTTTATAAAAAAAGCTCTTTTATAAAAAAGGTCTTTCATAAAAAATCTCTTTCTATCTTTTATAAAAAATCTTTTTCATAAAAAAGCTCTATTATACAAAAAATCTCTTATAAAAAAAATCTCTTTTAAAAAAAAATTCTTATATAAAATACCTCTTTTTAAAAAAAAAAGCTTTTTTTTTAAAAAACTTTTATAAAATTAATATTTTTATGTATTTTTTTAATTAAGTCTATATTTTTAAGAAATTAAATTAGTTGTAGTACAATGGAAAATATAAAAAAATCAATTAAGTGAAACGGGTAATCAAAAATGCAGAAAGCTTTCGTAAGAAACAACGCTTCAATTATCAGCGTAGAATTTAAGAAAAAGCTTTTGTATATTTTTTGTTAAGTATCAGTTTTTGTACAATTTTAGTAAAGTTTTTGTCGATTTTTAGTTAGATTTCTGTAACTTTTTTTTTAATTTTAAAAACAATTTAAAAAATTTAAACTACAAACTTTTTATGTTAAGTGTACAATTGAAAAAAAAAAAACGATAAATATGTGTAATTTGGTGGCTCTGGTTCATATTTTTTATTTAAAATTTTTTTTTTAACAGCTTCCGTCTTATATTGTGTATAGTAATTTTTTTATGATAGTAAATGAACACGCATCAACATGCAACAAAGTGAATTTTAGCTTTTTGTTATTAAAAAAAAAATCCATATTCATGTTGTGCATGATTTTTCTAAAGAAAATAAACAATTTTCCCAATATGTTGTCAGACATGTAGTAAATTCGTAGAATATGAATATTTATTTTTTTTTGTTTTGAAAATTGAGTTTATGGTTTTAAACGTACAATTTTCCATCAATAAACTCAGGAAATGGTTCAATAAACTATAAAAATTACAAAAAAAAATTACAAATTTTTTATCGAGTATCATAAATATTATTTTAAAGTTTTAAAAAGAAAAAAAATTTTAAATTGGCTAATTTTTAAGATTAATTAGGAGATAATTTGGTAGTTTTATCAAATTTATATGCTAAATTTATATGTTAAAACTTTTTACATAAAATAAAAAAGTCAAAAAGCTTTTGGTTTATACTTTCGAAAAAAAAGGTTCAAATTTGAAAAGAATAATTGTTTCTATCAGAAAAATATGAAAATATTTTGATGGAAAAGTTTTCAAAATACTTCAGATATAAAAAAAAACTCAAAATTTTAAAGTTTTTTTAAAGTATTTAAAAATATAAAAGATTAACGTTCAAATTTATGAAAAATAAAATCGTTTAATAACAGGTTTATTAATCGAATTTCCATACGAAATTTGTGTTATAAACCTCTTATTAACCTTTTTAAACTTTTATAAATTTGAAGGTTAAAATTTAAAAAGCTTTAAGAATTAAAAACGCCTTAAGGACTTATGAACCTTTTAAAATTTAACAAGCTTTCAGGATTAAAAAAGCTTTATCAAATTTCATGATAAAAATGTGACGTAAATGCTTTCGAAATTAAAAAAGCTTTCCAAAATAAAAAATTCAAAAGATTTTAAAATTTAACAAATATTCAAATGACGATGCTAAAAAAATTAAAACGACTTTATTTAAAAATATAAAAGCTTAAAAATTAAAAAAAGATTTCAGAATTCAACAAGTAGAAAAATTTAATTCGACTTGGTCGAATCTATGAATACCCTCCACAATGTTATCTGATAGTAATTTTCTAAAAAAAATTTAAAAAAATTGCATTACAAATTTTTTATTAGAAATATATATATTATTTTGAGTCAAACTTTCCTTTAATCAATAAAATTTTTTTGAGTGTACAATTTTTTTGACTGTCAACATTTTTTTGAGTCTGCCATTTCATTCAAAAAAATAATAATGTGTAAATTTTTTTTTGAGTGTAACATTTTTTTTTTTAGTGTAAACTTTTTTTTGAGTGTAAATTTTTTTTTGAGTGTAAATTTTTTTTAGTGTACAAATTCTTAAAGTAACAAATTACTTTGTAAAATATTTTTGTTGTTTTATACCTACATATATGTAATACAAAAAAAACTATTTCACATATTTTCCTCTTTTTATATTACCATCCTTTTCTTTAAAAACCAAAAACAAATTAACATTCAATCATACACATACTTTATTTGATTTTTTCCCGTTACATACAGTTACACTAACAATAACAAATATTTACTTGTCTAACAACTAAACTGCACCCCACGACAAGAAAACAAACAACAACAAGTTTTACAAAACTGGTATTTCACCATGCTATTAAAACTTGTTTAACGAGTTTTCAACAGTTTAAGGTGAAACAAATCTGAAATTCAGTGCATTGCTTATAACTTTTGAACCACTGAACCGATTTTGCTGAAATTCAAAACCAAACAGCCTTGGGGAACAACAAATATATATGCTAAGCTTCAGTCCCCTCAGAATTGTCTTTCGAAAGTTATAGTGGTTTTAATCTTGTTAATTCGAAAAATACCATTCCCGAAATTTACTATTTTGCTCATAACTTTTGAACCACTGGACCGATTTCGCTGGATTGCAATACCAACCTGACCCGGTAAATGAAGAACATATATGTCAAACTTCAGGAGCCTCCGTAAAGTCTTTCAAAAGTTAGCGTGTTTTCAACGGACAGACAGACAGACGGACGGACGGACGGACGGACATCGCTAGATCGACTTAAAATCGATCAAGGATCATGAATATATATACTTTATGGGGTCCTAGACCAATATTTCGATGTGTTACAAACGGAATGACAAACTTATATATACCCTCTATCACTAGAGTGGAGGGTATAAAAACACTTTGTTTAAATTTAAAGATTTTAAAATTAAAAAAAATGTTTCAAAAATAAAAAATAAATAAAAAATAAAAAAAATAAAAAATAATAAAAAAGCTGTAATACGAGTAATTTAAAAAAAAATCTGATTAAAAACTTTCAAAATTTATAAAGCTTTCAAATCTTTAAAATATTTTAGAAATAAAAAAAGATTTAAAAAAAAATCAATGAAAATTGAGAGACATTAAAGCAGATTTTTGGAGTGCTTATGTTTCAACATTTTAAAAGAATTTTGAAATATAAAAAGCTTTAAAATTTAAAAAAGCTTTTATAATAGAAAAATCGTTCATGATTTATATGATGAAAAATAAAATTAAAAAGCTTTCACGATTAAAAAAGCTTTCAAAAATTTTAAATGCTTTCAAAATTTCATAAAAAAGCTTTAAAACATTTAAAAAGCTTTCTAAAATTTAAAAAGCTTTCAAAAATTTAAAAAGCTTTCCAAAACTTAAAAAGATTTCAAACATTTAAAAAAAAATATTTCAGAAATAAAAAAAGATTAAAAAAAATTAAAGTTGAGAAACATTAAAGCAGATTTTTGGAGTGCTTATGTTTGAACATTTTAAAAGAATTTTTAAATATAAAAAGTTTTAAAATTTAAAAAAGTTTTTATAATAGAAAAATCGTTCATGATTTATATGATAAAAAATAAAATTAAAAAGCGTTCACGATTATATAAAAAAGCTTTCAAAAATTTAAAATGCTTTCAAGATTACATAAAAAAGCTTTCAAACATTTAAAAAGCTTTCCAAAATTTAAAAAGCTTTCCAAAATTTAAAAAGCTTTCCAAAACTTAAAAAGCTTTCAAAATTTAAAAAGATTTCAAATATTTAAAAAAAAAAAACTTTTTTAGGTAAAAATATCACAGATTTCTGTAAAATATCATCTGTAAAACTAATGTCAATGTCACAATTTTTTAAAGATTTTTCACAGAAATATTTTTTTTTTTACCCCATAACACTTTGAGAAACAGAGTATTAACATTAAAAAAAGCATTCAAAATTTTAAAAATCTTTTGAAATTTATAAAGCTTTTAGAATTAAAAAGGATGAACAAGTTTTTAAACAAAATAAATGACAGCTTAAAATAATTTGATCATTTCCAAGTCGATTCTTCAAATTTCAATTAGAATGTAACGATTTCAAATGAAATGTTCGGATTTCAAATCGATTCTTCGAATTTCAATTGATATTTACAACTCTAAATGGTGTAGAGCAGCGGTTACCAACCTTTTTGGCTCGCGTACCCCTAATTTTAAATTTTATCAGCCGCGTACCCCCTATCGGTTTTTTGTTGAAGTTAAAAAAACTTAACATATAAATATTAGAGTTAATTTTGAAATTTTTGATCTGCGGATATTATAACTTTTTTGAAAGATTTTGGGGAGATCAAAACAATGGTGGTATTTTTTTGAAAAAATGTTTGCTCCTTAGGATGGTTGGTTCAATGCATCTGAAAACGTGGATTTTGAACTGGACTGTGATCATGTAAATCGATAGTTGACTATCGTCGATTTTTGTAGCCTTGTTACTCCTAAACTAATCAAAATGTTTTCAAATTTTTTAATGATTCTGGATTAGACACCACTCATTAATAATTTAAAAAAGAAAAACTTTATAATTTCCCTTCAAAACGATATGTTTTTTGATGTCGTTTATGCATCGTCTATCGTTTTCGTTTTACGTGATTAGCCCCCTGATTTTTCTGCAGAAAAAAAACGGCTGAAAATATTGCAAATCTGATTTCACCAGTCGTATTTTTGTAATACGAGGGCAGATCAATAATTCCGTGACTTTTCGAATGAAACACCCTCGTATATACAATGAATGGGCATTTTGAGCTTAACAAAATGGTAGCAAAATTTCCCCCCTGTTACAACCTGTCTCAAAAATGCTTTTGAGAACTTTGACATAAATTTGCTCAAAAACCTGACATCATAGACAAATTTGGGAACCATCGGAATCAGCATTGAGGTGTTAATCGAGAACAAATGGTCAGATCTCATAATGCTCTCTAAATTGCAAAAAATGCGTTTTTTTTTGAGAACTTTGACCTCAACTTTCTTAAAACGTTGTGGAAAACTTTGGAAGCCAGATGCGGAACCAGCATTGAAAGATTAATCTAAAACAAATGTCCAAATTACTAAAATTTTGCGTACCCCCGCGGGAAGTTTCGCGTACCCCCTAGTGGTACGCGTACCATATGTTGGTAACCGCTGGTGTAGAGTACTAAAAATGTTGCCCAAAATTTGCATCTAAATTTAAATAACTCTATTTTAAATTTATTTTAAAAGCACGCTCGTAATCCTAATTAAATGAAAACAATGAAAAAGTAGAATATGAAATTCTCAGCAAATAACTTGTGTAATATTTATATTTAAAATAATTGAACAATATTGTAATGTAAAATAATGTATGTAAAATTAAAAAGCTTTCACGATTATATAAAAAAGCTTTCAAAAATTTAAAATGCTTTCAAGATTACATAAAAAACCTTTCAAACATTTAAAAAGCTTTCCAAAATTTGAAAAGCTTCGAATTTCAATTGATATTTACATTTCTAAATGGTGTAGAGTTCTAAAAATGTTGGCCAAAATTTGCATCTAAATTTAAATAATTCTGTTTTAAATTTATTTTTAAAGCACGCTCGTAATTCTAATTACATGTAAACAATGAAGAAAAAAAAGTAGAATATGAAATTCTCAGCAAATAACTTGTGTAATTTTTATATTTAAAATAATTGAACAATATTGTAATATTTTAATCCAATTACGCAATAAATGACTTTTGACACCAATAAAACGAAAAAATAACAGCAAAGCAGTTTGTAAAGAATATTACAAAAGGTGAGTCTTTTTCAATACCATTGTGTAACAATACAGAACATCAAAGTTTGTTTTTTAACGATTTTAAGCTGATTACATAAGACACTTGAAAAAAAGAACTAAATTAAAAAAAAAAATATTTTAGAAAAAGAAAAATATTTTATCATATAATAATCACGTCTCCAAGTGATATAATTTAAGAAACTAATAAAACATGTTCCGGTTTAAATTTGAATTGAAAGAAAAATCATACAAAAAACTATACAACTTTATCTTTTACAGAAAAATACAATTATTTCCTCATTAAAATTGAAATAAACACTATAATTATTGGTTTAAATAATAAAAAAAAAAAAAAACATTATAAAGTATTATTTTAAAAAGTTAAAACAAAAAAATTAATTTTTAACAAAAAGTTCTATGTTTCAAAGTTTTAGGCTGGATTTTACAGTCGACACTTAAGTATTAATCTATACTTAAGTGAGGTAGATTTCATCTTTCTTTTAGCGTTTATTGGCTTTCAAATATTTTTTTAAAATTTTAAAAAGATTGCAAAACTTAAACGGCTTTTAAAATTTAAAAAAGCTTTCAAAATTTGAAAAAGATTTCAAGATTTAAAAAAGCTTAATCCATTTGGCGTTCATTGGCTTTCTAATTTTTATTTTTTTTTTAATTTTAAAAAGATTACAAAACTTGAAAAAAATATAAAATTTATAAAATTTGAAATAGCTTTTAAAATTTAAAAAAGCTTTAAAATATTAAAGAACTTTCCAAATTTAAAAAGCTTTGAAATTTAAAAAAGCTTACAAAGTTTAAAAAAACTTTTAACATTAAAAAAGCTTTTAAACTTTAAAAAAGCTTTTAAAATTAAAAAAGATTTTAAAATTAAAAAAGATTTCAAAATTTAAAAAGCTTTTAAAATATAAAAAGCTCTCAACATTTAAAAAGCTTTTACAATTTAAAAAGCTTTCAAAGTTTAAAAAGCTTTCAAAATTTAAAAGCTTTCAAAAATGAAGAAGGCTTTAAATCTTGTTTTCCGTTGATTCTACGTTGAAAATTCGATAATTGCACTTAATTAATAATAATTGCACTTAATTTGTCAGCACAAATACTTAAAAGCTAACTATAAAATCCTACGTATTAATTAAATCCTAAGTATTAAGCTATACTTCAGTAAGGTAGATTTCAGCTTTTCTTAATCCATTTAACGTTCGTTGACTTTCAAATATTTTTTTTAAATTTTAAAAAGATTACAAAACTTAAAAAGCTTTTAAAATTTAAAAAAGCTTTCAAAATTTGAAAAAAATTTCAAGATTTAAAAAAGCTTAATCCATTTGCGTTCATTGGCTTTCTAATTTTTTTTTTTTTTTTAATTTTAAAAAGATTACAAAACTTGAAAAAAATATAAAATTTGAAAAAGCTTTAAAATATTAAAGAACTTTCCAAAAAAAGAACTTTCCAAAAAAAGCTCTCAACATTAAAAAGCTTTTACTATTTAAAAAGCTTTCAAAGTTTAAAAAGCTTTCAAAATTTAAAAAGATTTCAAAAATGAAAAAGGCTTTAAATCTTGTTTTCCATTGATTTTACCTTGAAAATTGGATAATTGAACTTAATTATTAATAAATGCACTTAATTTGTCAGCACAAATACTTCAAAGCTAACTATAAAATCCTACTTTAGGTAACTGTTGCCTCAGTTTTGTTCGTTGCTTCTGCTTCACTGAAAATCCACAAATTGTTTTTTTTTTTTTTTGCTTGTTTGCATTCATTGTCAACAATAGTAGTTAATTTAACGCATTTTGTTTCAAAAATTCATAAAGCTTTAAAAATTTAAAAAAGCTTTTAAGTTTTAAAAAGCTTTTAAAATTTAAAAAGCTCTCAAAATTTAAAAAGCTTTCAAACTTTAAAAAGCTTTCAAAATTTTTAAAGCTTTCAAAATATAAAAAGCTTTAAAATTTAAAAAGCTTTCTGAATTTAAAAAGCTTTCAAAATTTAAAAAGCTCTAATAGTTAAAAAGGCTTTTAATCTTCTTTTCCGTTGAATTTACCTTAAAAATTGGATTATTGCACTTAAGTGCTGACAAAGCCCTTAAAAGCTAACTATAAAATCGTAACTGTTGCCTCAGTTTTGTTTGTTGGTTCTGCGTAACTGAAAATCCACAAAATTAGTTTTTTGCTGTTGCTTGTATACTTTCTTGTTTGCAATCATTGTCAACATTAGTAGTTAATTTAACGCATTTTCTTCCAAAATTTCAAAAAGCTTTAAAAATTTAAAAAAAACTTTTAAGTTTTAAAAAGCTTTCAAATTTAAAAAAGCTCTCAAAATTTAGAAAGCTCTCAAAATTTAAAAAGCTTTCAAAATCTAAATTAAAAAATAATAAAAATTAAAAAAGCTTCAAAAATGAAAAAGACTTTTAAACTTGTTTTCCGTTGATTTTACCTTTAAAATTGGATTATTTTACTTAAGTGCTGACAAAGAACTTAAAAGTTAATTATAAAATCCTACTTTAGTTAACTGTTGCCTCAGTTTTGTTCGTTGGTTCTGCTTGACTGAAAATTCACAAAATTTGTTTTTTTGCTGTTTTCTGCTATTGCTTGTATACTTTCTTGTTTGCAATCATTGTCAACATTAGTAGTTAATTTAACGCATTTTCTTTCGTTTCAAAGTACAGTAACTCTTTATTGCTGTTTTAAAGAAGATTCTTGTCTAAAATTATTTCTGTAACTGCCAAAGCTCAGCAAAGCGTAACCATGTCTTTTATTTTAAACTTGACTTTTGTCGTTTTATTTAAAAAAAAAAAAACATTTTAAGTCAAAGAGAGGGCTACAAAATTTGTGTAAGAAATTTGTTTAAACATTAACAAATTCGATTTGTTTTACTTTTGTTGTTTTGAAGAATGAAAGAAAATCCATTAAATTTCAACCCTCATTTTGTAATAACAACTTTATTTCAAAAGTTTAGCATTTTTTAAAGGCAAAATGTTTTAAGATAAACTTTGAAGCATAGTTCCGGTATAGGAAGAGCTAATGGTAGGAAAGGAAATATTTCAGGCACACCCTTTTTAATGCAATTAGCTATTAAGTTTACATCTTGAAGTTTTTGAAGCCAAAGTTCATATTAAAAATTAATAATAATAGTAACTTTATTTTAAGTCTCAAAATTTCAAATTGTAAAAGAATCGTAGTTTAAAACTCTAAATTGATAGTCGAAAACGTTTAAGAAAAATAAAGATATTTATGTAGTCGTAGTTCTATAGTCGAAATTGTAGAATATAGATAATGCTTTTTATGTAGTCGAAATTTTAATCGAACTTTAGCTATTTCTGTAGTCATTTTGAAAGCTTAAGCTATTTCTGTTTTCACTTTGAAGCTGTTTCTACAGTCAAAATTATAGGCAAACTAGCACTATGTTGATCATTGAGCTTTTAAGAATTTCGTAGTTTTCCTAGTTTTACAGCCCAAGAAGAATCGTAGTAGCATAGTCGAAATTATGTAAGAAAAATAAAACTTTTTATGTTGTCAAACTTTTAGTCAAACTTAAGCCATTTCTGTGTAGTCAATTTAAAAGCTATTTCTGTAGTTACTTCAAAAGCTATTTCCACAGTCAAAACTATTGGGGCAAACAAACACTATGTTGATCATTGAACTTTTATGAATTTGCAATAAAAATTTTGCTTTAAAAACTATTTTTAGAATTTGCTACTGTATTTAACTAAGATTATGATGTTTTGAAAAATAAAATAATTGAATCACATTTTTTTTTTTCAAAATTGTCAACAGAAACTTCATTACATTAAAGCTGATAACAAGGTGAATAAACTTTATGAATAAACATACTCATCACTATTAAATAAAAAGGAAAAAAAAATAATTGTAAAATGTCATCACGCACAAATGTTTGTCTTTTTAACAATGAAATCTCATAAAAAAAATATTGCTACAAAAATATTTACCACATTTATAATTAAAAAAAAAATATAAACAAATGATAAACAAGGGAGTTATTATTATAAGTACTTATAGTGATTTTTTTTTTATTTTTCACAAAACACGCAAAATTACTAAATTGATGATTACTAGTTGACAGTTGAAATGATTTTAAAACTGAAACGAGTCTACTTAACAAAAAATTCAAAAAAGATATGAACTACCTGTTAACGAACGGTAATGATGACGAAAAAAAAGACAGGCAGTTAGAAAAACTTTAAAATTTATTCAACTAAATTAGTGGCAATAACATGTCATAAACAATTAGTTTATTGTTTTAAATAAGAAAATTGCCACAGGTTTTTATTATGGTACAAAAAGATTCTTGTCAGACAAACTGTCAGTGTTTAAAAACATCCCACAAGAGAATATTTTTTAAAAGACTCTCGGTAAGGTTATAAAATACAGGTAAGGTCATTAAAGACAATCCATTGTCACCTGTTAATACTAAATTGATAGGATTTCGAGTTTTTATGCTAAATTAATACTTTTAAAAATATGGTTACCCGAGTAACCGATTATTGTTATTACGGGTATATGCTAACCATAATCTTAGAAATTAATTTCAGAAATTTTTTATGCAAAAATACACATGGAAACTTAAGTAACCAGTATTGTATTGTGTGGTTACCCGAGTAACCGCGTATTTTTTAAATCGTCATCCGCTAACTTGCATCTTAAAAATTAATTCTAGAAACGTTATTTGCAAAAAAACATTTTTAATGATGGGTACCCAAGTAACCATTAATTATTTTTGTGTTACCCGAGTAGCTGGTTATGGATTTTATATATATTCACTAACCTTTATCACAAAAATTTACTTTAGAAAAAGTTTAATGCAAAAATAACTTTTATTTATGGGTACCCGAGTAACCAGTTATTGATTTTAAGTTATTTTGTAAATAAACGTAAAAATCAACCTGAAAAGTAGTTTTATTGTCACTTGTTTACAAAAGAGTATTATTAATACATATTTTTAATGATGGGCAACCAAGTAACCATTAATTATTTTATGGTTACCCGAGTAGCTGGTTATGGGTTTTATAAATATTCACTAATCTTTATCATAAAAACTTACTTTAGAAAAAGTTTTATGCAAAAATACCCTTTTTTTGATGTGTACCCAACCAGTTATTGATTTTAAGTTATTTTGTACATAAACGTAAAAATCAACCTGAAATGTAGTTTTATTATCACTTGTTTACAAAAGAGTATTATTAACTCTAAAAATGTTATATGCAAAAACACATATTTTTAATGATGGGTACCCAAGTAACCATTAATTATTTTGTGGTTACCCGAGTAGCTGGTTATGGGTTTTATAAATATTCACTAATCTTTATCATAAAAACTTATAGGTTTTATAAATATTCCTTAACCTATGTATATGATAAAAATTTACTTTAGAAAAAGTTTTATGCAAAAATACACTTTTTTTTTATGGGTACCCGAGTAACCAGTTATTGATTTTAAGTTATTTTGTACATAAACGTATAAATCAACCAGAAATGTAGATTTATAATCACTTTTAAATAAAACTGATATGAGTATTTTTAACTCTAAAAACGTTATATGCTAAAATACATATTTTTAATGATGGGTACCCAAGTAACCATTAATTATTTTGTGGTTACCCGAGTAACCGGTTATGGGTTTTATAGATTTTCTCTAACCTTTATCATAAAAATTTACTTTAAAAAAAAAAATTTCCCCAAAAATACCCTTTTTATGATGGGTACCCGAGTAATCAGTTTTTGATTTTAAGTTATTTTGTACATAAACGTGAAAATCAACCTAAAATTTAGATTTATATAATCACTTGTTAACAAAAACTGATATGAATATTTTTAACTCTAAAAACCTTATATGCAAAAATATATATTTTTAATGATGGTTACCTAAGTAACCATTAACCAATTATTTGTTAAATAAATATTTACTAATCTTTATCATAAAAACTTACTTTAGAAAAAGTTTTACGCAAAAATATACTTTTTTTGATGGGTACCCGAGTAACCAGTTATTGATTTTAAGTTATTTTGTACATAAACGTAAAAATCAACCTAAAATGTAGTTTTATTATCACTTGTTATAACAAAATTGGTATGGGTGATTTGTTTTGTGCACAACGTACGCTTTTATTATACGGGTACCCGAGTTACCAGAAATTAATTTAAGAAGTAACTTTGTAAATACAAGTACGTGTTTAATGATTTCTTTTAAATGGTTTTTCGAGTAACCGATTACTTTTTTATAGGCATCCGCTTGGCATATATGTTTGTTTTTTTACGAGTAACCGGTTTTGTGTTTATGAATATCCGCTAAAATTTTTTCATAAAAATAAACTTTTAAAACGTTTTATGCAAAAATACACTTTTTACTGATGTATACGGGGCATTCCATGTCAAATCGGACACTTTGAATAATTCCTTTTTTAGATTTTTCCAATTTGTTGACCGCTTTTAGTACCCTTCGAAAACTCCATTGTGGTAAATTTTTTAATTTTTTTTGATGACCCGTTTAAAAGATACCGAATTTTTAAAAATTGTATTCGGACCGCCTTAATAGTTAAAGATAGAGGGTAGATTTTTTCAGAAAAAAATTTTGGACTAAAAAAATATTGTGGGTCGGTCATACATTTTATTGCTCTAAGGGCAGTTAGAGCGGTTAGAGCAAATTTTAAAAAATGTAATTTTGTGTGGGTGCCCCCTTAGAAATTTGAGATAGGGTATTAGTTTGTTCCGAAAAAATGTTTAGACGTAAAAATTAATGTTGGTCGGTCTTGGAAATGACCCCTTTATGACGCACCTTGGAGCAGTAGAAATGGTTTTAAGATTGGAAAATTACAATAAAATTTTTTTTTTAAAAAATTTTAAATTTAAATAATCGTTATCCCACAATCTTACTTGGCACAAAATTTATAGAATCGATAGAAGTTTTACACAAAAAAATTTAAAATAAATCAAAGAGTACATACATTTTAAAAAAATAGATTTAAATTTTAAAACTTAAAAAAAATTTGCAATTTTGACCATTACTGAAGAAGTTATGAGTAAAAGAAGTTTAAGTAAAGGAACAAACTACCATTTTTGAAAAATTCGATATCTTTTGAACGGGTCATCAAAAAAATTTGAAAATTTACCACGAAGGAGTTTTCGAAGGGTACTAAAAACTTTCAACAAATTGGAAAAATCTAAAAAAAAAAATTTCAAATGTAAGATTTGACATGGAATGCACCATACTCAATAGGGCGTCTCGTCAAATCTAAACTTTCGAATTTCGTGGCGTTATACCCGACGAAAGTTGAAAAAAAATTAAATTTTTCGACTAAAATTTATGTTCGAATTTTTTGCCCAAATCCGGCAAAAAATTAGAAAAATTTCCAAAAACATACATAAAAATATTTTTTTAACCGACTTGGTCTTTAAAGTTGGAAAATTGGATTGCAAAATGCCGTATCCTTTCGGTCCGCCCATATTTTGTGGGCGTGGATATTAGAAAAAAATTTAAATAATGATAAATAAATAAAAATTCCATAGGAAAAGCATAATAAATGAATTTGTAAACATATTAAACGAGAAAGGAGATGTCCCCAACAATATGGTTACTCGAATAAACGGTTATTTTCTTAATGGGTAGCCGGTGCTCCTTTAACTTAAAATGTTGGATTTACACTATAAATAAAAATATAGTTTCTTATTAAAACTAGTACTTTAGTACTACGATTACCCCAGTAATCGATTATTCGTTATTTTAAATGTACAACTAGTACTTTCAAAAGAAATTAATAGAGTAACCACGTATTTTATTAATGGAAAACCGATATTCGTAAACTTCGAAAGGTTTTTTTTTTACACAAATAAACTAATGAAATAAGGTTTTCTTATTAACAGTGTTTAAAATTTATTTTTAAAATTAATGGTTAACCGGTTACTTGTCTAAAAAAATAACCGGTTACTCAAGTAACCACTTTAAACAAATCAGTCAGTCAAATCATCAGTGCATAAAAAATATGTCGAAATATGTCGTTTTTGGGTAAACGATACAGACTTATTTGTTATATCATGCTTTATATTTTGTTAAAACTTCGTATTAATATCTTTTTAACTCACTGTTTGAGAAGAGAACACGCCTTTATAACATTTTCTATGTACGGGCCTTTTGCAATGTAAACCAAATTTTAATTGTAAACTTAAAACAGGTTTTATGTAAAATCAAACATTTCAAGTTATGACACTATACAAGTAAATGAGCGATATGTTTTCTAATATGATTACCCGATTAATCGATTATAGCTTCGTCGGATATTTACAACATCTTAACTTAGAAATGTTTGATTTACACCATTATTTCAAAAATGGATATAATTTTATATTTAAAACTAGTTTGTTTAAAAGTGGTTACTTGAGTAACCGGTTATTTTTTTAGACAAGTAACTGGTTACCCATTAATTTAAAAATTAATTTTAAACGCTGTTTAATCAAAATCTAAAAATGTTTGTATAAATTAGCCTACCCGAGTAAAAATTTTCTGGTCTAATCATATATAATTTGATACAATCTTATATGAGTTAATATGCTTCTGTATAAATTTATATAAAATTTTATCTATCACTTTGATGCGGTTGATCCACTTTATATGGTTAGATATTGCTCCATATATGATTAGATTCGTATTTTGGTTTTGCTCATCAAATTATATAAAAATTGATATTATAAGATCAATTTGATCTAATTAGATTTGACCAAATTCAGGATCAAATTGTATCAATTTTTATTTTTTTTTTATCTAAAGTAATACAATAAGATATTATTTGATACAACCATTTTACGGATCAAATTAGATCTATTTAGTAAAATTAGCATAATATTTTTACTAGGGTAGATTCCTAAAATATCTTTACAGTCGTTACAATCCTAACCATAAAAACACTACGCAGGTAATCATAGTCAGTCTCGGGAGAGATTGATTTATTTTTTTTTTTGTATTTCTTTGCATTTGTTTTGATGCATTTTTGCTGTCTGCCTGTATTACAACACTTGTTGCAATTATGGTTATTTATGGTGGTAACCGCCGCCTAATTTTCTAGTCGTTGCTACCGTGTAAATGTTTGTAGTTTGCATTGTTTTTGAATTTTGTTTTGCAAAAAAAACAATTTCTTAATTTGTAAAATTTTATGGTAAATGAGTCTGTAAAAGAAAAAAAAAAATAGACTATATTAAGTTAATGCACAGTAGAGTGGCATTTCTTCAACTTTTGATTTTCTTAAGTATGTGGGTAAATTTGTATTCTACTAGACCTAAAAATTATGTGGTACAAAGTTTTAGGTCAATCGGTTTTAATTGACTCGTAGCGCCAGACCTTGCTATATGTGCTGATACCCTCCACAATGTAAAAAATAAAAATTTTCCGGTAAAAAAATAGTTTTGTTCGTTTTTGTTTAAATACCGATCCGATTGGCCTCAAATTTGTACCACATAAGTTTCGGGTGTAGAAGAATAAAAATTTGCCCAGACGTTTAAAATCGAAAGAAAAACTTTTTTTTTGCCGTACAAAAAATGCCGGTCTAATGCACAGACATAATTATTTTTGTAGTCTTAAAATGCATGACTAAATAAGTGACACAATTTCGAAAAAAAACTGCAAGTCAAACTAATAAAATTTAATTATATTTAAATACATAAATTAGTAAAGAGTTTGTAATTAGAATAGAAAAAAATTATAGCTTATAAGCTAATTTAATAAAAAAAGTAATTTTCAGGGTTGAATTTATGCTGCAGTCATAGTTTTTTAATAATTCTAAAACTGTGGTAGTTATTGTTGTAGTCAAAATTATAATGCAATTACTGACATTTATGTTGTCTTGAGAACTATATAAAAATCGTAGTTATATCCATAGTTCAATTTTTACAATAAATAAATTTTCTGATTTTTTTGATGACCCGTTCAAAACATATTGAATTTTTAAAAATTGGTAGTTTGTTCCTTTACTCAAACTTCTTTTACTCATAACTTCTTCAATAATGGTCCAAATTTAATTTTTTTTTTCAAAATTTTTTTTTTGCGTACTTTAAAAAAAAAAATCCCAAAAAATTCTTAAAAGCGCTCTAGTGTGCGATTTTCAAGTTTTTAAATTTAAATCTCATTTTTGAAAATGTTTGTACTCTTCGATTTTTTTAAAAATTTTTTGTGTAAAACTTCTATCGATTCTACAAATTTTTTGCCCAGGAGGATCGTGGGATAACGATTATTACTATTTTTTAAATTTTTTTAAAAAAAAATAATTGTAATTTTCCAATCTTAAAATCATTTCTGCTGCTCCAATGGTGCGTCATAGAGGGGTCATTTATAAGACCGACCCCCATTAATTTTTACGTCTAAACATTTCTTTGGCACAAACTAATACCCTATCTCCAATTTCTAAGGGGGATCCCACACAAAACGTCATTTTTAAAATTTTTCTCCAACCGCTCTAACTGCCCTAATAGTGCCCTTAGAGACAAAATGTATTACCGACCCACAATATTTGTTTAGTCCAAACATTTTCTCTGAACACACCAACCCTCTATCTTTAATTGTTAAGGCGGTCCCCATATAATTAATTTTTTTATTTTTTGTAAATTTGTTTTATTTAATCAGCTTCTACCGGTCCAATGGTGCGTTAGAGAGCGGTCATTAGTGAGATCGACCCCCATTTATTTTTACCCTACAACATTTTTTAAAACATACCATACATAATTTGACAAAGTTTTTTTTTTTTGTGTGTTCTATTTGAAAAATTTTGCAGTCGTTTTGTATAATAGTCCGTAATAATTTCAATATTTTGTGTAATTCTTCAAAAACAAAAATTAGTTTTAAAGAGAAAATTTGTTTCTTTTTGTTCATAAAAGTGTTAAGTTTAGCACTATTTAAAATAATTGTTTTATGACCCTTGTATTCAACTTATTAGTCACTTGTAGTTTTCTTTTGCTTTGTTTATTAGCAAAAAAAAAAGCGGCTTTCAAAGAAAAAAAAAAGTAATTATAAAAATTATATCAACACCTTCCGGTATGTTTATAGTTTTTTTACTTGTATAATCTAAAGATTTTATTTGATGTTTTGATAAAGAAAAAAAAATATAAAATATTTTTAAAAAAACAATATGACCTAAAAATTGTATACTGTTTTTTACGGTTATACTTCTGTTTAACAAATTTTGTTAACCATGACTCACAAATAAAAAAATTAATTGTATTTTTCATTTTGCCAAAACATAAAAAAAAAAAATAAAGATTTCAAAAAACCAACGGAAAAAAAGTCAACAACCACGTTTGTTATACATTTCAGTTATTTCCCAGCATAAATTGGCATTACTAGTAATGGGGTTTGTAATCCGAAACAGATGTTAATCAGTAGTTACTTATTGAATGAAACACTAATTATTTTAACAAGGGCGTGAGACAAAAATAACTAGTGATGAGTATGGAGATAAATAAGTAGTTACTGCCTCGGATTACAAATAAGGAGTAAAAACCCATTACCAATAAGAAGTAAAATAATTAGTTAATTAAAACTTTTAAAATTTAACTTGTTTTCACTAAAACTTAAAAATTGCGTAATTTTTATTCAGTTTTTTAGTACTTTTTAAGTTAATTGAATTGTAAAGGTTAAAAACTGCAAGTGCAACGAGATATTATTACTTAGAAGTTCTTTTATAACATATTACTGAAAAGTAGTTACTTTTGGGCTTAAAATAATGTTAATGGTAATGGGTACTCATTATAAATAATGTACTTGGTAATGATTACTTTTCACAACTCATTACCATGTTTTTGCTGGGTTATTTATATTTTTGCGTTACAAAAAATGCTACTACACTCAAAAAAAAAAAACTCTAAAGTTAGCAAAAAAAAGCTTGTAAGCCTACAAGAAAATTTGCTGATTTTGAACCCACATTTTTTTTGGTAAAGTTAGCAAAAACGTTTTGCTAAAAATTAGTTAACTGAATTTTTTTTATTTCAACTTAGTTCATACACATTTGAGGACCCCATTGGGTTCGGACCCGATAGGTCCAGACCCCGATGTGCCTAGACCTACTTGGGTTCCTTAAAAATCTTCATAGTTTTTGATCCAAAATTAGTGTCCGTTTCGCTCTACCTTGCTTAGTTTTTGAGATACTTGATTTTAGGGGACCACTGGGGTTTTGAGAATTACAAAACTCGATAACTTCAAAAATATTACTCGGGGAGCTTTTGATTATTTTGCGGTCTTGTTCTACGTGTTGAGAGCTACAAAAATGCTTTTAGACTTTTTGTTGTGTCGGTAATATTTACCGAGATATGAGCATTTTAAAATTTTCGGGAATGCTAACTTTTTTGGATACAAAGTTAGGACCCATTAGGGTCCACACATGTGAAGAGGACCGGCGATACTATGGAGATTCTAAGAACCAAAAATGGCCTCCATTTTGCTCTATCTGGCTTAGTTTCCGAGATAGCGCCATTTTAAGTTTTCTGAAAATAAAAAAAAAAATACCATTTATTTTTGCTAATATTAGCAAAAAATCTTGTAAAAATGTTGTCAACTCAATTTCAAATTTAGCAAAAGAAATTAGTTCAAAGTTTGTTTAAAATTGCTAATGTGCTTAATGAAGTTTACAAGAATTTTTTGCTAACATGCTAATCTGAACTAAAAATTTGCTAAAAGTTAGCTAACTAGCGTTAGCAAAAAAAAATTAGTAAATCTACTAACGTATTTTTTTGAGTGTACATAGTACTTTTTTGAACTTTTCAGGGATGATAAAGTTGTTACTAATTTGTAAATTTTGCTTTACGGAAGGTAAAAATTAAATTGAAAAGTAGCGCTTTTTCAAAATTTTCTGCAAGTTTGCATAAAATGCCTTTTTTGAGTAACAGTTATTTAAAGTAGTTAATTTCGTTTATCTCTGAAAAATTTTCAAAGTTTTTTTCCAAAAAAATAAAAATAAATTTTCTTTTTTGTTATTATTTCACAACTTTTAAAAAAAAAAAAAAAATTCTTGGAAAAAATTTGGTCTTTCAATTTTTTTTCTGAAAAATTTTGAAAAAAAAAAAATTATATATGGGGCATTCTATGCCAAATCGGACACTTTGAAAATTTCTATTTTTAAATTTTCCCAATTTGTTAACAGTTTTTAGTACCCTTCGAAAACTCCTTCGTGGTAAATTTTCAGATTTTTTTGATGACCCGTTCAAAAGATGTCGAGTTTTTAAAAATTGGTAGTTTGTTCCTTTACTCAAACTTCTTTTACTCATAACTTCTTCAATAATGGTCCAAATTTCAATTTTTTTTTTCAAAATTTTTGTTTTTTTATGTACTTTTTAAAAAAAAAATACCAAAAAATTCTTAAAAGCGCTTTAGTATGCGATTTTTAAGTTTTAAAATTTAAATCTCTTTTTTGAAAATGTTTGTACTCTTCGATTTTTTTAAAATTTTTTTGTGTAAAACTTCTGTCTATTCTACAAATTTTTTGCCCAGGAGGATCGTGTGATAACGAATATTACTATTTTTTAAAATTTTGTAAAAAAATTTTATTGTAATTTTACAATCTTAAAATCATTTCTACTGCTCCAATGGTGCGTCATAGAGGGATCATTTGTAAGACCGACCCCCACTAATTTTTTTATCTTAACATTTCTTTGGAACAAACTAATACCCAATCTCTAATTTCTAA
Source organism: Pegoplata infirma (assembly GCA_963921195.1). Classification (NCBI taxonomy): domain Eukaryota; kingdom Metazoa; phylum Arthropoda; class Insecta; order Diptera; family Anthomyiidae; genus Pegoplata; species Pegoplata infirma. The sequence continues at coordinate 64,454,519 of OY992536.1, forward strand.
GGGGGCTCCCACACAAAATAGCTCCCACTAATAGTGCCCTTAGAGCAACAAAATGTATGACCGACCCACAATATTTTTTTAGTCCAAACATTTTCTCGAACACACCTACCCTCTATCTTTATTTTTTGTAAATTTGTTTTATTTAATCAGCTTCTGCCGGTCCAATGGTGCGTCCGAGAGTGGTCATTAGTGAGACCGACACCCATTTATTTTTACCCTACAACATTTTTTTAAAACATACCTACGCCCTATCTCCACTCCTGGTTCCAAATTTTGAATTCGATTTTAAAAAAAGTACTTTTTTTAAAAAAAAATAATTTTGTACTACTTTTAAGACCTCCATTTATCTAAATCTTCCTCCACTGCTACTGCTCTACTCACGTTGAACAACAATATGTACCATCACAAAAAAAAATTGTGTAAACATAAGCACATTTTGTATAGAAAATTGGATTAAATTGGTTTTACTTTTACCCTTTTTCTTCGTCATGGTGTTATTGTACTTCTGGTGATTTCTTTTTCCATGTGAATTCTTAAAAAAAAAAAACGCCACACAATAAAACTTAACATGTGAACAAAATTGAATTTGTTCAAGGTACCATATACTGATGGCTTATTTACAATTGTTTTACGTCGAAAGCACAAAAAAATAAAAAATTAAACATGTACAAAACTGCCCACGATATAAGAATTTCTTGCTTTACTGAACAGAATAATAAAATTATAAAATTTGCAGAAAACAAATGAAATTTGAGAGTTATACAAAGAATTGCATAATGGAATACAAATCAATAATGAAAACAGAAAGAATAAAATACGTGCTAGAAAAATTTAGATGGCAGATTTGGAATCAGCAGACCAAAATCTGTAAGAACCAGTTGGATATTTTACTGGGTAGTTTTTGGGGTCGAAGAGTGTTATTTATCAGAAGATCCGACCACACGCAGAGACGAAACATAATTGCGACAACCATAATACAGGTGCAACATAGTATGATTGATAACTTTATCATAACATGATCAGTAGCAATCATATTATGATCTTCACTGATCAGAGTATGATAAAAAAAAATATTTTTACAATCAAATGGATCAACCATACTATGTTACCTTTCCATCATGGGTGATTTGATGTGCTGCAATCATGTTCTAAACACATGATTTTTCTCTGTGAGCAAATTTGAAATATCACAGGTTTAAATTTGGCTTTTTTGAAAAACAATTATCAACAGATGAGAACAAATATGAGCGGATAAAACCGGATTAAACCGTCCAGTCCAATATAGGAGTGAGAGTAAATTTGTGCTTTATAGTAAAATTTCAGTCGTAAGTTTGAGTCGAAAGTCATCTTCATGCCCATTTTTTCTTGTAACATTTAATTTTGAACAATTATTTCAATGAACTAATTTACGTTTAATTGAACTACTTTATTTTCACAATTTGATAAATATTTGTCACTTGTGTCAATATTATGCACTCGATATTTGAGTTCATACTACATATAATTACTTTTGAGTATTTGCGTTATTAACTTGTATTGTCTAAAATAAATATTAAATAGCCATGACATGATAATGAAACCTAAATACCAGAATTGACATTTCTGTATTAATTTTATAAATCAACAACTACACCATTTTCAGAAGTAATTTGAAAAAGAACATTTGAAAAATCTACTAAAATTTTAAATAGGTCAATAGAAGTTTTGATAAATGTCAACCCGTGTATAAATATATTTGATCTTATCTGATCTATGTTGATCTGATAATATATAATTGGGGCATTCCATGTCAAATCGGACACTTTGAATAATTTTTTTTTTAGATTTTCTTACTTTGTTGACAGTTTTTATTTAGTACCCTTTGAAAACTCCTTCGTGGTAAATTTTCAGATTTTTTTGATGACCCGTTTAAAAGATATCGAATTTTTAAAAATTGGTAGTTTGTTCCTTTATATACACTCAAAATAATAACTCTGTAAAATACTCTGTAAAATGACTGTAATCTTAATTCAACAGATATTTGACAGAGTTTTCTGTCAAAATACAGATTTAAAGAAAATACTTTGTATTTTGTTGTGACAAAAAAACAAAGAGTCATCTGTTATATTACTTTTTACTTCGTAATCTTAATTTTACAGATAATTAACAGAGTTTTCTGATAAAATACAGACCTAAGCAAAATACTTCGTATTTTTTTATAATCAAAAAAATTTTCTGTTTTGAGTAGTTTTTGTTACCAAACATCAAAATTTTATCTGTATATTTTTATTTTTTGAGAAAAAGTTTAAATAGTAGCAAAAAAAGTTATCAAAAAAAATTTTTCAGAAATTTTATAAAAATTTTACAAAATAACATGCATTTAACTAAACTCTGTAAATTTACAGAGTTTTTTCTGTATTTTTTTTTGCATCAAATGTATTTTACAAATATATGTAAATTTACATAGTTTTCTTTGCTAAATGGTGGTTTATTTAACCAATATTTTACTAGAAACTCTGTAAATTAACAGTTTTTTTTTTTGTCCAAAGCATTTTACAGAGTTTAATAGTAAAATTACAGAGCTTTCTCTGTAAAAAAGCTTTCATATTTAACTAATATTTTACTACAAACTCTGTAAATTAACAGTTTTTTTCTGCCAAAATCATTTTACAGAGTTATTTAGTAAAATTACCAAGAAATGTTGTTAGCTGGAAAAGTATGGTGTACTCTGTTAAATTAGCAGAGTTTTTCTGTAATTTAACAGAGTTATTATTTTGAGTGTATATATTACTTCCATTAAACTCTTGCAAGGAGCATAGGGCCAAAACAAGTTGCTTCCAATATTCTCGATCCGATGCTCGATGTTTAAGTTCATTCCAATTTAGATTTAGTTTGGACATCTCAATTGTTATCTGGCGTTTCCAGGTATGCGATGGACGTCCTGAACGGCGACTGCCTTGTGGGTTCCACTCTAAAGCTTGTTTTGCTATATCTTCTGGTGGTTTTCGCAAAGTGTGACCTATCCAGGACCATTTTCGCATGCGGATTTCATTTTGAATCGATTGTTGGTTGGTTTCTGACCACAGTCGAGTGTTGGAAATTGTTGAGGGCCAGTATACCCGCAGAATCTTGCGTAGACATTTGTTTATGAAAACTTGTATGGCTTGTATGTCTCGAGTTGCTGCATTCCACGTCTCGCATCCATATAACAAGGTGGATTTTACATTTGAATTAAACAGGCTTAGCTTTGTGCGACGTGACATATATGACGAGTTCCACACAGGATTTAGTTGCCCAAATGATTGACGAGCTTTATTTATTCGGCTGGAGATATCTGCGCCAAAGCCACCACTCCTGTCGAATATGCTACCAAGGTAGCAGAAAGATTCCACATCATCAAGTTGATGGGATTGAATAGTAAACCTTTGCTCGTTGTTAACATTCATGCGCATTGGTTTTGTTTTGTCCATGTTTATCTTTAGACCTACGGATAGTGCGGTTTCATAGATAGTTGTTAACTTTGACTGCATATCAGAAAATGAATGTGTCAGCAAACAGATGTCATCTGCGTAATCCAGATCCTCTAAGCGACCTTGCAGACCCCACGTTATGCCTCGTCTATGACTTGTGGCCTTTTTCATTACTACATCGAGGACACAATTAAAAAGCAATGGTGATAAAACGCATCCTTGGCGAACTCCATTTTCTACAGAAATTTTTTTACTTAGTTGTCTCTCATGTAGTATGCGACAGGTGGCATTGGCGTATAGGCCCTTGATGAGATCTATTAGTTTATTGGGAACTCCTTTACACGCTAGTGCTTTCCATATAGAAGTGTGATTTATGGTGTCGAATGCCTTTTCAAAATCTATAAATGTTAGGTAGAGTGGTGACCCCCATTCTATTGACTGTTCCACAATAATCCTTAAGCTATTTACATGGTCTATGCATGATTTGTGTGCACGAAAGCCGGCTTGTTCTTTTCTGAGCTCAGGGAGAACAGTTGTAGATAGTCTTTTGCTTATTATGTTTGCAATAACTTTATTGGCCATATTCAGAAGTGTTATGCCTCTCCAATTTTTGCGGGCGGTTAGGTCCCCTTTTTTAGGAAGATTAATAATCACGCCTTCCGCGAGCTCCTCTGGAAGAGTTTCAGTCAGCCAGAAGTTTGTTATAACGGGAGCCAGTAGCTGAGCACTAGTTATTGGGTCAATTGAAAGCAGCTCTGGGGAAATATTATCTGAGCCTGGAGATTTATTGTTTTTTAATAGTTTTATTGCCTCGGATATTTCTGTGATACCAGGGCTGTCGATGGTGATATTTGGGTTCGGAGTATGTGTGGCGCAGTTGCATATCGTACTTTGCGAGGTTTGAAGCGTGGGTTGGGGCGTGGAAAGCATATTGGAATAAAATGTTTCCCAAAGATTCAGTTGTTGTTCCTTGGATGTAACAAGTTGTCCAGAGTCGTCTTTTAAGGGTTTACCGATGGAAATTGTATTTTTGGTTAATTTCCTTGCAGCGCGATATAGGTCTCTAGCCCGATTTGTTTCAGCGGCCGCTTGTGCTTCTTTAGCTATGTTGTTGGCCCAATTCCGTTTGTCTCGTCGCGCGCTTCGTTTTACTTTGCGATTAAGGTCGCTATGCAGTTGTTGACATCTTGATTTTTCAGATCGTGTTCTGCTGGAATTGATAGCTGCTTTTGCTTCTTTTCTTTCTAATACGAGTTTCCAGGTTTCCTCGCTAATCCACTCTTTACGGACATTATTTTTATAGCCGACATGATGTTCTGCTGCTTTAATGAATACTTTTTTGGTTTCAGGTTTTGGTTTTCATTTCTATTAGTAAGTGATGTTTTAAGTGCTTCGGTAAAACAATTTGAGACTTCTTGATTTTTGAGTTTCTTTACATTAAATTTCCTTCCTGGGGCTAGGTTGTTGTTCTTAGTAGCCGCAATTTTTAAACGGAGAGTTGCCAGGACCAGGTGATGATCGCTTGCGATGTCAGCCCCTCTTTTGTTGCGCACATCCAGTAGTGAGCCACGCCATTTTTTGCTGATGGCGATGTGATCAATTTGGTTTTCGGTTTTATTATCTGGGGATACCCAAGTGACTTTGTGTATCCTTGGATGGGGGAATAGTGTGCCACCTATAACAAGGTTGTTCGTCCTACATGTATCCAACAGCATCTCTCCATTCTCTGTCAGACGACCTAGCCCATGTGTACCCATTGTGTTTTCGACATTCGTATTGTTGTCTCCCATTTGGGCATTAAAATCTCCCATCATTATTATGATATCGCCACGATGAACAGTTGCCAAAACACTATCTAGGAGATTGTAAAATTCTACCTTTTTTTCTATTTCGGATGTTTCCGTTGGAGCGTAGCATTGTATGATTGTAAGATTACGGGCTCTGGTTTGCAGTCTTGCAATAATAATTCTGTCACAAAATGGCTTCCAATCGATTAGGGCTTTCTTGGCTTCTTTTGATAATAGTATTCCAACACCACTGGATCGGGGTATTTTACCACTTGGCTTCCCAGAGTAGAGAAGAGTGAGACCATCACTCGTTGTGAGTTCACCAGACTCACACCAACGAATTTCGCAAAGACCGAGTATTATTAGATTATATGCAGTAAACTCCCCAGGAAAATTTTTCAGAACCGATTCCGATAACACTTGTTCTAGAACAGATTCTTCGCTAATCAAACACTATTACACTTTAATTATTCAGAACAAGTTATGTGAATATTATTGTGAAGTTTGTTCTATGCAATCTAAATTTCATAACATTTTAGTTCTCAGGAATTAAAAAAAAATTATGTGTCAAAAAAATTAAAAAATAAATATCATTTTTTTTTGTGTTCACCAAGAAAAAACACGAAATTCTATGAAAATATCAGGATATAATCACGAAAATTGTGGATACGAAGGTAAGTAAATTAAATTTTGATTGTCTGGGTTGGGACTAATACTAATAAAATAATGTTTTTCATTTTTGTTTGCAGAAAATTCATGTTCTGATGTAACTTTATTGCAAGGCCCAAAATGCAATTTTGGAGGCGAAAAAGGACGTATGTGTGTTTAAAAAAAAATAATATACGATGTCATATAGGATTATCTTTATCTTTTTTTAATAAATTAATGCAATTCAAAATATTTCTTTAATTCTCATTTCTGTTCTAAATTTTACTTCTAGAACCGGTTCCGAAGAACAAAAATGTGTTCCAATTTTGCTTACAAACACCTGTTGCTTTTGGGACAATCCCTTTGTAAAAAGAATCGGTGTTGCACAAGAATTAGAACAGGTTCTAGGGAAGTATAAGTTGTTCCACAATCGGTTCTTTGCAACCGAAAATTTTGCTGGGTCCTTACACAGTTGAGCGAGACGAGTTGTTTCTAAAAGCGTTCTTACGTTCCATGTTCCAATTCTAGTCCTTAATTTCATGCCAATGGTTGTCATCTTTAAATCGGGTTTATTAGTTTTCTTATTTGTTTCGGTTTCATTAATAATTTAGTTTTAAGACGAATGACTTATTAGGCCAGAGCGTCCGTTTGTTCCTTTACTCATAACTTATTCAATAATGGTCCAAATTGCAATTTTTTTTTCTTAAAAATTTTTGTTTTTTTACGTACTTTATAAAAAAAAAAATCCAAAAAATTTTAAAAGTGCTCTATGCGATTTTTAAGTTTTAAAATTTAAATCTAATTTTTGAAAAGGTAAGTACTCTTTGATTTTTTTGAAATTATTTTTTTGTGTAAAACTTCTATCGATTCTACAAATTTTTTGCCCAGTACACTCAAAAAAAAAAGTTTGTAAAATGACATAAAATCCCCGTGATTTTACGGGGCAGGTCTTGTAAAATATGTACTAGCAAGAATCCCCGTAATGTTACGGGGCAAGTCCAAACTAAAAGAAACTGAAGCAACACAAACCATTTACATCAATGATTATTTAAGCAAGGAAACATTATCTTTGCTTAATTATTCAAAAAGTCTTAAGGATGTTGGTTTCCGCAGAGTTTACCCCAGTTATGGAAGAATCTATGCTAAGAAAAGTGAGCTGTCAAAACCAAAGCATATTAAAAGCACTGAGGAAGTGGATAGTCTTCTGACGGAGTCATCTCAGTTCAGAAGATCTTTACGTGATAAATCTATTGGTGTTATTTCTAGTGGAAGTGGCGATGAATCACATGAATCTTACTTGTCACCTGCCTAGTTGCCTTAGTGTGAATTTATTACAATTTATTACAATTTCTTAAATATTTTTTTTTTTATTGTAATTACTTTTATAAATTAAAAAACCACTGTTGGTTAAATTCAATTTTATCATTTTAAAAACATCAAAAGTGATTAAAAGTTTTAGTTACAAAATTTCCTTTCTGATGCTAAAAATAACAAAGAATCAACCTTAAAAATAAGCCAATATTTTTTTTCTCTGTTATTATATTTTTTTTACATGTACAATTTTACGTAGTAGAATATATAAAACTATAATTATTTTTTTTTAAGTTTTGATTTATGAAAAAATTTTTTTACTTTGTTAATCTATAAATTTGATTATATTTTTATTGCTGTCTTGCCTCTAAAATGCCCTTGTGGCGCTGAGGCCTCAATTTTATTTGAAATAAATATTAATGGTATAAAATCCAAAAAAAAAAAAAAAAAAAAAAAAAAAAAAAAAAAAAAAAAAAAAAAAAAAAAAAAAAAAAAAAAAAAAAAAAATTTGTAAATTGATTTAACCAAAAAATTGTGTAAATTTACAATTTTTTTTGTAAAATATTAACTTCGTGGTGAACATTTTTTTTGGAAATTTACAAAAAATTTGGTAAATTTACAAAACAAAATTGTAAACTTACAGAAAAAGGTTGTTATTTTACAAAGAAAAAATAGAAAATGAAAAAAATTAATTGTAGATTAACAAATATTTGGTTAAACTACTGTTTTTACCGCAAAAAAATAATGAAAAACACGTATACTTACAATAAAAATTGCAAATTTGCAAAACAAATTGTAAACTTACAAAAAGAAATGTAAATTTACAAAATAAAGTAAAAAATCAAAAAACAAAATTGTAAATTTACAAATTTTTTGGTTAAACTACTGTTTTTTATGGCAAAAAACTTGTATATTTACAATAAAAAGTGGTAAATTTACAATTTTTATTGTAAATATACCATTTGTTTTTTGCCGTAAAAACAGTAGTTTAACCAAATAATTTGTAAATTTACAATATTGATTTTGTATTTTCTACTTCTTTTTTGTAAAATTACAACTTTTTTCTGTAAGTATAAAATTTTGTTTTTTAAATTTTGATGTTTGTTTTGTAAATTTACAAAAAATTTAATTTATTTACATATTTGTTTTGTAAATTTAAAGGTTTTTTTCCATTGGTGCATCTTATTTTTCCTTCTTCGGCAGCTGCAGTAGCACTTCAACAACCTGAAATGATTTTTTTTTCACTTGAACACTTTTAACAAACTTTTTAAAGTATAACACTGCACTTTTTTTATTATTTTTCTGCATTTCGTTTTTCTTAAGTAGAACATATGAGAATTGCGAAGGAGGCTACACAAGAAATTTCTTATATTTTCAGGAAAAATTAGACAAAAAACACAAATTTTTTTTTTTGGATTTTGTAGATTAGATGTTTAAGTACCTGTTAAAATAAGAAAAACTTAATTTTTCATAATTGGCAACGTTTTATTGACATTTTAGGTGCCAAATTAAAAAAAAAATATGGTAAAATTACCAAAAAAAAATGGTAAAAATACAAAAAAAAACTAGAAATATTATATAGTAGAAACACATAAAAATTGTGGTATTTTACTTAACGCAAATTACCAAAAAATGGGGTATAAATTAAATTTTTTGCTAAAGCTTACAAAAAGTTGCAAAATGTTTGTGTCCGGAACTTAAAAAATTTCCAAACTTTTTTTTCATGAAATTTTTTATTTATAAAAAAATATTTTTAACTAAATTTTTTACTCCAAAAAGCAAAAAAATCTAAACTTAGAAAATTTTTGCGTGTCCTATTGTTGAATAATTATTTTTTTTTTTTGTAAAACAACATTAATTCTAGTAACAAAATAAGTTTTTTGAAAAATTACATTGGAATTTTGTATTTTGTTTAATACATACATTTCAAACTGAAAACCTTGTAAACGATCTTAAAAAATGTTTGTAATAAAACATTTTTTTGGTAGAAAGACTAAATAACATCAAGCAAAATTTTGTTGTACAATTACAGTTTTCTTGTGTAAAAAAACTAAACACCTTGTAATATTTTTTTAATTTGTAAAATAACTCACTTTTTTGTAAATTTACCTTAAAAATTTGTAAAATAAATTTACCAACATATATTAGTAAAATTACAAAGCAAACTGTAGTTTTCTTTTTATTAAATATACAACAATTTTTGTAAAAAGACAAAAATATTAGTAAAATAGAATTACAAGACCTTTTACTTGTAATTTTACAAACTTTTTTTTTGAGTGTAGGATCGTGGGATAACGATTATTATTATTTTTTAAAATTTTTTGAAAAAATTTTATTTTAATTTTCCAATCTTAAAATCATTTCTACTGCTTCAATAGAGTGGTAATTTTCAAGACCGACCCCCATTAATTTTTACGTCTAAACATTTCTTCGGAACAAACTTATACCCTTTCTCCAATTTCTAACAATTTTCTTCATCGGAGGAGTTTTAATTAAAAAATTAATTGAAAACGCGATTTTGTTAATTGAAATTCGTTTTCAATTCTTTCTGTGAATAACAAACAATTTTGATTTTAAATTTGAACAATTTTAAAGTTTGAAGTGTAGTTTTAAAACTTCATAGGAAATCTTTATATTTTAATCTTTCAATTTTAAATATAATCTTCAAATTACGATTGCTTGATTTTCCAAATTCCATCTGAAAATGGTGTAAAATTATTTTAATACCTTAATTAAACCCAAACTACATAAACAAATATGGTCTATATATTAATGAACAAATATTTATTTCATTAAAATATTTATCAAGTGAAGACTCGAACCCATTTCATGACACTATCTACAGCCTTAATCAACTCATGTTTTAGGTAACCAAATTTGTTGTTAAATTTCGTGTATATTTTATTTAATTAATACCATTTTTAAAACTCTATTGAAAACAATTGCTCTAGAAATTGTCATTTAAGGTTATTCAACTGATTAAACATGTCTAATTAAAAAAAAAAAATGTTGAAAATTTAAAAACTGTTCATTTTATCTTACAGTGAAGTAGTGAAAGTTTTTTTTTTGCACAAATAAATATGTAATTTCCGCCAAGTTGCTAAGACAAAAAAAATTAAAAAGGTATGTGATAATTTTGACATACAAATTGGCCTAAAACAAAACTTTAATACAATTTAGAGTAATAATAAAAAAATATATTTAATCCACTGGGAACGGTTTTGCAAAAAAAATGTTTTGAATTTAAATTTTTATGTTTTTGAACCAAATTTCTCTGGATGACGTCGGAAGAACCCTTTACCCTCGCGCTAAAATATTTTTCTATAAAAAAACTGTCTCAGAATCTAAGACTTTTTCTATAGAAAAACTATCTCAGAATTTGAGACATTTTCTATAAAAAAACTGCCTCAGAATCTGAGGCTTTTTCTATAGAAAAACTGTCGAAAAACTGTATCAGAATCTGAGACTTTTTCTATAGAAAAACTGTCTCAGAATCTGAGACTTTTTCTATAGAAAAACTGTCTCAGAATCTGAGACTTTTTCTATAGAAAAACTGTCTCAGAATCTGAGACTTTTTCTATAGAAAAACCATCTCAGAATCTGAGACTTTTTCTGTAGAAAAACTGTCTCAGAATCTGAGACTTTTTCTATAGAAAAACTGTCTCAGAATCTGAGACTTTTTCTATAGAAAAACTGTCTCAGAATCTGAGACTTTTTCTATAGAAAAACTATCTCAGAATCTGAGACTTTTTCTATAGAAAAACTGTCTCAGAATCTGAGACTTTTTCTATAGAAAACCTGTCTCAGAATCTGAGACTTTTTCTATAGAAAAACTGTCTCAGAATCTGAGACTTTTTCTATAGAAAAACTGTCTCAGAATCTGAGACTTTTTCTATAGAAAAACTATCTCAGAATCTGAGACTTTTTCTATAGAAAAACTGTCTCAGAATCTGAGACTTTTTCTATAGAAAAATTGTCTCAGAATCTGAGACTTTTTCTATAGAAAAACTGTCTCAGAATCTGAGACTTTTTTTATAGAAAAACTGTCTCAGAATCTGAGACTTTTTCTATAGAAAAACTGTCTCAGAATCTGAGACTTTTTCTATAGAAAAACTGTCTCAGAATCTGAGACTTTTTCTATAGAAAAACTGTCTCAGAATCTGAGACTTTTTCTATAGAAAAACTGTCTCAGAATCTGAGACTTTTTCTATAGAAAAACTGTCTCAGAATCTGAGACTTTTTCTATAGAAAAACTGTCTCAGAATCTGAGACTTTTTCTATAGAAAAACTGTCTCAGAATCTGAGACTTTTTCTATAGAAAAACTGTCTCAGAATCTGAGACTTTTTCTATAGAAAAACTGTCTCAGAATCTGAGACTTTTTCTATAGAAACTGTCTCAGAATCTGGGACTTTTTCTATAGAAAAACTGTCTCAGAATCTGAGACTTTTTCTATAGAAAAACTGTCTCAGAATCTGAGACTTTTTCTATAGAAAAACTGTCTCAGAATCTGAGACTTTTTCTATAGAAAAACTGTCTCAGAATCTGAGAATTTTTCTATAGAAAAACTGTCTCAGAATCTGAGACTTTTTCTATAGAAAAACTGTCTCAGAATCTGAGACTTTTTCCCAAAGTCCAAGAAACTCAGAATTTATCTCTCAAAAATGTTTCTAACAAAACAGGGAAAGTTATTGTAAATCTGAGAGGATATTTTAGGAAATTTCTACACTCATAATAATAACTCTGTAAAATACTCTGTAAAATGACTGTAATCTCAATTCAACAGATACTTGACAGAGTTTTCTGTCAAAATACAGATTTAAAGAAAATGCTTTTTATTATGTTGTGACAAAAAACAAAGTTTCCTCTGTTATATTACTTTTTACTTTGTAATCTTAATTTTACCGATAATTAACAGAGTTTTCTGCTAAAATACAGATCTAAGCAAAATACTTCGTATTTTTTTATAACCAAAAAAGTTTTCTGTTTTGAGTAGTTTTTGTTACCAAACATCAACATTTTATCTGTATATTTTTTTTTTTTTTTTTGAGAAAAAGTTGAAAAATTACAAAAAAAGTATCAAAATTTATTTTTCAGAAATCTTATAAAAATTTTACAAAGTAACATGCATTTAACTAAACTCTGTAAATTTACAGAGTTTTTCTGTAATTTTTTTTTTTTGCATCAAATATATGTAAATTTCATAGTTTTCCTTGCTAAATGGTGGTTTATTTAACCAATATTTTACTAGAAACTCTGTAAATTAACAGTTTTTTTTTGTCCAAATCATTTTACAGAGTTGTATAGTAAAATAACAGAGGTTTCTCTGTAAAAAAGCTTTCGTATTTAACCAATATTTTACTATAAACTCTGTAAATTAACAGTTTTTTTCTGTCAAAATCATTTTACAGAGTTTTTTAGTAAAATTACCAATAAATGTTGTTAGCTGGAAAAGTATGTTGTACTCTGTTAAATTAGCAGAGTTTTTCTGTAATTTAACAGAGTTATTATTTTGAGTGTACAGTAAAAATTCCTCCAAATCAATTGTCACTAAATTTTGCTTATTTATTCACCTAAAAAATGGGTTAAAAAATTACAACAAAAAAACTAATAAATAATCATGCCATAAATGAAAAGAAAGTGCCTAAGTCACGTTTCAATATATGGTCAACTCATGTAAACAATGTATGGTTGGTTAAAATACCTTTAACAAAAACAATTGATGTACGGGTAATTATTTTTTATTTATTTTGTTTTTCTTTATTATTAAATTAACCTTATTATGAAAAAAAAACTAGCAGCCACATTTAATTGTATAGAGAAATCTAATAAAAAAAACCAAATACATACAGTGCCGGACAAAAGTATTCACACAGAGCTATAGCAGATCCAATTTGTTAAAGACAAATTTTAAAATGTCAAACCTTTTTCTATCAAATGAGTATTTTTTAAACAGTGCTTTATAAGTAATTTATTACACTCAAAAAAATAAAACTGTAAAGTTAACAAAATTTTTTTTGTTAACTCGAGTTTACTGGCTTTTTAGCAAATTTTTAGTTAAAATCAGCGTTTTAACTACTTTTTTTAGTTAAGTTCAAATTACGAAAATACTAGTTTTGTACAAATTTTGAATTAATTTTTTTTGTTGACTTTAAAACTGAGTTTACGATTTTTTACTAATTAATTTGCTGATTATTTGTAACATTTTTGTCAGGTGAAAAATTTTAAATATTTCTTGTGTATCCTCCTATGCAAATCTCATAAGTCCTACTTAAGCTAAACTTAATGCTGTGAAAAAAATAAGAAAAAATAAGTGAAGTGTTAGTGTTTAAAACCAATATTTAATAAACTTGAAATTTTTACAAAAAGTTTAGCTGAATTCAACTAATAAAAAATGTTACGAAATTTTCAGCTGAATTTTTAGTTAAAACTACGGTTTTGTTTGCTACATTCATTCTACGAAAAGTTAACTAAATATTTTTTGTTAAATTAACTAGAAATTTAGTAGGTTCAAAATCAGGTGTTTTTTAGTTAAATTTAACTAAATTTTTTGCTAACTTTACAGTTTTTTTTTTTTTTGAGTGTAAGCTTTAATTTAAGCTTGATAGCGTACAGATTGATTTAATAATAAATGTGCTACGAGGATCGATCTGAAAAATAAAATTATTTATAGATATTTTGATAAAATTTTTTAAAAATGTTTCCAAGTCAATTTTTTACAAGTTTGAACATAAAAAATTTAAAAAATTGTTTAAAAATTTATAATCAGCTATAAATTAATTTTTTTAACGACACACAGTGGGTTGAAACATATGTAAACTGGGGATTAATTCAGAAAAGCCCTTTATTATAAATATTTATATTTTTTTTAGACTAACTATACATTATTTAGTAAAAAAAAATGTTTTACAGAAAAAAAAAAAAAATTATAGAAAATATTTTTTTATTAAAAAAGAAGATATAAGCTTTTTATAAAAATTGGCTCCTACCGCTCTATCTGCTCCAATAATGCCCCAAGTGATGTCAAATGTGTGACCGACCCCAAATATATTTTCAATCCCAACATTTTCTTAGAATATACCTACCCTCTATCTTTAACCCTTAAAGTGGCCCCCATACAATTGTTTTTCATTTTTTTTTTTAATTTATTTTATGAAATCAGCTCCTACCGCTCCCAGGGTGCGTCTTATAGTGCGTTTACATTGGATTTCTAATCTAGTAAATTGCGATTTTAATCTACTTTGCAATCTGTACCGTTTACATTGGCATTTTTTACATTTGAGAAGATTAGGATTGGCATTTATTACAACAAGTTGGTAATAAATGTGTGTGACTGCGTCAAAAGACAGCGACGGTTATTAGTCGTCGTATGATTAACAAGGACAGTGACGGCGTTTACAAATAACAATGACGGCGGCATATACATACTTGGCGGCGTCATCAAAACGGCAGACTTTGTGTCAGTTTTTATCAGTGTTGGAAAATGCAAATAATAGAAATACAGAGTTGTATCTAACTTTACCAGATTGCGTTTGCCGATTAGAGCCTAAACTACTAGATTGAAAAAAATAAATTTGTATGGGCAATCTAATAGATTGAAACTGGATTGGAGCCACAATCTACTTTAAGCTAGCTTAGAAAACCACTGTAAACGCACTATTAGAGTATTAGTCAATAAGACCGACCCCCATTAATTTTTACCCCCCAACATTTCTTGGAACATACTTATACCGTATCTCCACTCGATAATGTGGCTCCCATATAAAATGCAATTTTTATAAAATCTGCTCCTACAGCTCTAACTGCTCCAAGGGTGCCCCTAGAAATGCAAATGTGTGACCGACCACCAATATTTTTTTAACCCCAACATTTTCTTAGAATATACCTACCCTCTATCATTAACCCTTAAGGTGGTCCCCACCAAATTTATTTTTATTTTTTACACTCAAAAAAAAACTGTAAAGTTAGCAAAAAATTTATTTAAATTTAACAAAAAAAGCACCTGATTTTGGGCCTACTAAATTTTTAGTCAATTTAACTAAAAATATTTAGCTAACTTTTCGTAGAATGAATGTAGCAAAAAAAACCGTAACTTTAACTAAAAATTTAGCTGAAATTTCGTAACGTTTTTATGTACATATATTAACAAAAAAAATTGTTGAATTCAGCTAAACTTTTTGTTACTTTTCGTAAACTAAAATTTACAAAATATTTTATAAAAAATTATAAGTTTATTTTTTCTGTTTTTTCATCAGCTTAAGTAGAACTTATGAGATTTGCATAGGAGGCTACAGAAGAAATTTCACTTAACAAATTTGTTACGAAAAATCAGCAAATTAATTAGTAAAAATTCGTAAACTCAGTTTTGAAGTCAACAAAAAAAATTAATTCAAAATTTGTTCAAAACTAGTATTTTCGTAAATTGAACTTAACTAAAAAAAGTAGTTAAAACACTGATTTTAACTAAAAATTTGCTAAAAAACCAGTAAACTTGAGTTAACAAAAATAAATTTGTTAACTTTACACCCGAGTAAAAATTTTTATATGATGCAATATATAATGATATGTACACTCAAAAAAATAAAACTGTAAAGTTAACAAATTTTTTTTTGTTAACTCGAGTTTACTGGCTTTTTAGCAAATTTTTAGTTAAAATCAGCGTTTTAACTACTTTTTTTAGTTAAGTTCAATTTACGAAAATACTAGTTTTGAACAAATTTTGTATTAATTTTTTTTGTTGACTTCAAAACTGAGTTTACGAATTTTTACTAATTAATTTGCTGATTTTTCGTAACAAATTTGTTAAGTGGAATTTCTTGTGAAGCCTCCTATGCAAATCTCATAAGTTCTACTTAAGCTGATGAAAAAATATAAAAAATAAACTTTTAATTTTTTACAAAATATTTTCTAAATTTTAGTTTACGAAAAGTAACAAAAAGTTTAGCTGAATTCAACTAATTTTTTTGTTAATATATGTACATAAAAACGTTACGAAATTTCAGCTAAATTTTTAGTTAAAGTTACGGTTTTTTTTTGCTAAATTCATTCTACGAAAAGTTAACTAAATATTTTTAGTTAAATTAACTAAAAATTTAGTTGGCCCAAAATCAGGTGCTTTTTTAGTTAAATTTAACTAAATTTTTTGTTAACTTTACAGTTTTTTTTTTTTTTATGTGTAACACAATATATATTTATACGCAATTTGATCCGAATAATGGTGGAGGTGTTTGCATTAAAAAAGATCAACTTGTATAAAATATGATTTGATTTCATCCGAGTTTGACCAGACATTGCCATATATTAGTGGATCTAATTAGATCTAATTGCATAAAAACATACACTCAAAAAAATAAAACTGTAAAGTTAACAAATTTTTTTTTGTTAACTCGAGTTTACTGGCTTTTTAGCAAATTTTTAGTTAAAATCAGCGTTTTAACAACTTTTTTTAGTTAAGTTCAATTTACGAAAATACTAGTTTTGAACAAATTTTGTATTAATTTTTTTTGTTGACTTCAAAACTGAGTTTACGAATTTTTACTAATTAATTTGCTGATTTTTCGTAACAAATTTGTTAAGTGGAATTTCTTGTGAAGCCTCCTATGCAAATCTCATAAGTTCTACTTAAGCTGATGAAAAAATATAAAAAATAAACTTTTAATTTTTTACAAAATATTTTCTAAATTTTAGTTTACGAAAAGTAACAAAAAGTTTAGCTGAATTCAACTAATTTTTTTGTTAATATATGTACATAAAAACGTTACGAAATTTCAGCTAAATTTTTAGTTAAAGTTACGGTTTTTTTTGCTAAATTCATTCTACGAAAAGTTAACTAAATATTTTTAGTTAAATTAACTAAAAATTTAGTTGGCCCAAAATCAGGTGCTTTTTTAGTTAAATTTAACTAAATTTTTTGTTAACTTTACAGTTTTTTTTTTTTGAGTGTATAAAATCCTGGTGTTTTTTGGTTTGGGTTGAGATACACCACAGGTCAACGATACATTCACCAAACATTTAATTTTCTAAAACAAAAAAAATGTTTGGGTACGCTTCGAACCAGATAGGTGATATACATAACCCTAACAATAAATGTTTAGGAACATTTTAAAAAGTTTCTTATACTTTGCCTAAAAAACTTAGAAAATTTTTGGTTAATTAGAAACATATATACACTCAAAAAAAAAAAAATGTAAAGTTAACAAAAAATTTAGTTAAATTTAACTAAAAAAGCACCTGATTTTGGGCCTACTAAATTTTTAGTTAATTTAACTAAAAATATTTAGTTAACTTTTCGTAGGATGAATGTAGCAAAAAAAACCGTAACTTTAACTAAAAATTTAGCTGAAATTTCGTAACGTTTTTATGTACATATATTAACAAAGAAATTAGTTGAATTGAGCTAAACTTTTTGTTACTTTTCGTAAACTAAAATTTAGAAAATATTTTGTAAAAAATTAAAAGTTTATTTTTTCTATTTTTTCATCAGCTTAAGTAGAAGTTATGAGATTTGCATAGGAGGCTTCACAAGAAATTCCACTTAACAAATTTGTTACGAAAAATCAGCAAATTAATTAGTAAAAATTCGTAAACTCAGTTTTGAAGTCAACAAAAAAAATTAATTCAAAATTTGTTTAAAACTAGTATTTTCGTAAATTGAACTTAACTAAAAAAAGTAGTTAAAACGCTGATTTTAACTAAAAATTTGCTAAAAAGCCAGTAAACTTGAGTTAACAAAAAAAAATTTGTTAACTTTACAGTTTTATTTTTTTGAGTGTAGTTTTATATGGAACAGCATAAGCTATATATAATTTTATGTTAAATTATACAGAAAAACAAATTTTGTATTGACCCTCATATAATTTTATATAATTATATCAACCGTACACCTTTTAATCCGAATCATGATTAAATTATATATATCTACATATGACTGCATTTAAAAAATTTGGAAAAGATCTCAAGCGATGTATAATCATATACGATTTATTATGTTTTTATCAAGTTATATATTGTTATATATGTTTATTTTTACTCGGGCAGTTTTATTTTTTTGAGTGTATAAATTTGTTTTATGAAATTAACTCCTACCACTCCCATGGTGCGTCTTAAAGTGGTATCCACTAAGACCGACCTCCATTAATTTTTGCCCCCCAACATTTTTTCGAACATACTTATACCGTATCTCCACTCGATAATGGGGCTCCCATACAAAATGCCATTTTTATAAAATCTGCTCATACAGCTCTAACTGCCCCAAGGGTGCCCCTAGAGATGTCGAATATGTGACCGACCCCCAATATTTTTTTAACCCAAACATTTTCTTAGAATATACCTACCCTGTATACCTAACCCTTAAGGTGGTCCCCATACACATTTTTTTTTTTAAATCAAATCAGTTGCTGCCGCTCCATGCTGGCTCCTAGAGGGTGAAATGTGAGCACAACTATCATTATTTTTTCATTCCCAACTTTTTTTTCAACGTACGCACCCCGTATATCCTCTAACTAAGGGGTCTCCCATAATGCCCTTTCTCATATGTTTTTCAGCTTTTTTTTAACAACTGGAGTTCTTTCACAAAAATTTTAATAAGTAAAAACATGCGGTGTCTCTGCAAAAGTTTGGTATGGAATAAATAAGCTAAAATACTTTATTAAAATATCACTTAATAAAATTTGCTGGATCGCAACAAGAAATTTGTTGAAACTCTGCGTATATATCGAAAATACCCCAAATATGGAGCACTTTTTAAAAAAATATTAAAAATATTTGGAAAACATTTATCTAAAAAACATTAATGCAATTATGTAGCCAAATACCTGAAGTTGATGGTTCCTATTTAATAAAATTACTTTTAGAACGCTTAATAAGAATTATCAGCATCCAAAATATCTCAATTTTCTGTTTTAGGCACGGCACGAAAAATTTTGAAAAATTATTTGACTTTGACAGCTCACAGTCGATAGAGTAATTTACTCAAAACAAAAGTATGTAGAATTTAATTATAGTGATGTAGAATTTAATTACCTTTCACCCAGTACCACACACGAATGTGTAGGATAAAGTTCAGCTTTTGAATTAATCCTCACTTTTGGTACATTTCAACCCTCTGTGCGACATTTAGGTTAGCTCAAACAAATAAACAATAAAAAATCTTTTCTTTGTTTACAAAAAAATTGGTATTCATAAAATGCGGATTTCTGCTTCTGTATTTAAAAAATTAAAAAAATAAAAATTAATTTTGTTTGGGTCGTTCAGAAAATTATGGCGTTTTCTTTTCTGGAAAAAAATGTTGCACTTTCTGCACTTTTTTTTCTTTAATGACTCTTTGGGGACAGTAATTAACAGTACACTCAAAAAAAAAAACTGTAAAGTTAACAAAAAATTTAGTTAAGTTTAACTAAAAAAGCACCTGATTTTGGGCCAACTAAATTTTTAGTTAATTTAACTAAAAATATTTAGTTAACTTTTCGTAGAATGAATTTAGCAAAAAAAACCGTAACTTTAACTAAAAATTTAGCTGAAATTTCGTAACGTTTTTATGTACATATATTAACAAAAAATTTGTTGAATTCAGCTAAACTTTTTGTTACTTTTCGTAAACTAAAATTTAGAAAATATTTTGTAAAAAATTCAAAGTTTATTTTTTATATTTTTTCATCAGCTTAAGTAGAACTTATGAGATTTGCATAGGAGGCTTCACAAGAAATTCCACTTAGTAAAAATTCGTAAACTCAGTTTTGAAGTCAACAAAAAAAATTAATACAAAATTTGTTCAAAACTAGTATTTTCGTAAATTGAACTTAACTAAAAAAAGTAGTTAAAACGCTGATTTTAACTAAAAATTTGCTAAAAAGCCAGTAAACTCGAGTTAACAAAAAAATTTGTTAACTTTACAGTTTTATTTTTTTGAGTGTATGTATAGACATATTTGGTACCAAAGGAAAGGTATTTTCGAGTTCTATCTAACTGTTCATAATAAAATGTCGAAACACGCTTATTATATTGAAAAAAATATCAAAATCTCATAAATTTTTACATTAATCGGATCAGCTCAAAAACTGAGTATTGTTTTCAAATGCTTGATATGGCATTTTATAGTCCTCATAAATACCTTTCTTTTGGTACCAAATACGTCTATATTTACTGTACATAACAGTGCACAAAGAGGCATTAAAGAAAAAAAAGTGCAGAAAGTGCAACATTTTTTTCCAGAAAAGAAAACGCCATTAGTTGATAATTGAATATAAATTACACGACAATTTTTTAAATTTTTTGTTATCGAACTTGGTAAAAATCGACTTTAAAAAAAGCTTTATAAAAAATGTCTATAAATAATTTCATTTTCTAGTTCTACCCTTATAGCACATTTATTATAAACTCAATCTGGACGCTATAAAGCTTAAATTAAAGCTTAAAATTTACTACAAAACACTGTTTGAAAAATATTTGTTTGATAAAAAAGGTTTGGTATTTGTATTTTTAAATTTAACTTTACCAATTTGAATTTACTATAGCTTTGTGTGAATACTTTTGTCCGGCACTGTATAATTTAATCATAAATTTTGCTAAAGGAATTTAGTTGAGAAAAAAAGTATCGAGCCATAAGTTGTAAAATATTACAGGTGTTCATTTATTAGCAAATTACTCATGTAAATCTAAGAAATATTTTCAGGTAATTTTTTAATCATTATTATATTAATTTCTCATCAATAAATAACTTGTTTAATTATATTTCTTTGTTTGGTTACATATTATGCATATTTATTTTATATATTTACTTTATATGTCAAATAGTTTTGAGTTTTAAATGATAAAAAATGTATGAGATTTATGAAAATACCGCACCCTATTTTTTTATGTAAAAAATTATATATTTTTGTATGTGATAATTATTTAAAAAAGTTGCTTTACAATGACAAACACATTTGAATTTTACAATATAACAACATAAATTCATAAAGTCGCACTTTTAAAAAACCATCCTTAATTTCAATATTTGTATTTTTTTTTTTAATTTTGATATATTACACAGTGATACAAAATCGAACTTTCGGAATCGGAATGGGATGAAACCAAAAGCAAATAAAAGCTGACGTTTTCCATAACAAAACCCTCAAGACCTTTTTTTAGGTCAGAGCTCGATTTTATTTTACACGCATTTAAAGTTGGTGATTTTAAAGCATTTAAAGTTTTTGTGTACTAAACGTGTCCAACTTTAAAGACCCCTGGTGGTGCCCCTATTGGACATGTAGGGTCCAGTTTCCAAACTTAAGCTCAAAATTACTTCAGCTATGATTGGTATGAATTTTGCTGCAATTGGTCCAGTACCTATTTACTGAATAGCCAAATTATTAAAATAAACCATGTACACCGTTGCGTATGATTGTTATTTAAAGGCAATTATTAATATAAATCACTGGGCACCGTTGCGTATGATTGTTATTTGAAGGCAATTACAATATTAATCATTCGCCACTAATACAGTTTTCAAGCATTTATTATTGTAATTATAATAAAAGTGCACTAACTTCAAATACGTGTAAAACAAAATCTAGCTCTGAACTAGAAAAAAGCCTTGAGGGGTTTGTTATGGAATGTGTCAACTTTCATTTGCTTTTGGTTTCATCCCATTCCGATTTTGAGTGTTGCACTGTGTTACCGAAGTAAACTATTTTCCTAACATTTAAAAATGCATAATGTGTAATTTTAAACATAAAATTTGTAATATTCTGGTGAAAATGCACAATACCTTTTGAAATGTAATATGCGTGTAATAAACACATTAAATAAGTTATTTCACATATTAAATGTGAAATATTAAACACACACAGAAAATAATTAATTAAAATTTTAATTGTTTTTTAACTTAATATCAAATATTAAATATTTTATTAATATAATTAATTGTTTAATTGAATTTTTAATGTATGATTAATTTTTAGTGTCCGACCGAATACACCTTTTTTGGCCGAAGCCGAATATTCGGCCAAATTTTCACTATTCGGCCACTCCCTAAGTAGGCTCTAGAGTTGTCAATTATTCGACTTTCAACTTTGTTCGAATAATTCAAATAATTGTTTTTCCTCGTTCGATCAAACGATTAAAGATCAAAATTTATTCGATTAATCGAAGAGAATAACGAATAAAAAAATTATTTTAAAAAAATATTTTTATTAACAAAAAAATAAACAATTCATATAAAAAATCTTAAAATAAGAAAGTTAAAATTTTTATTAACGAAAAAATGCATACAAAACTTAAAAATAAAAATAAACTTAAAGTTAAAAAAACTTAAAAATTGAATAACTGAGATCACTTTTAATTAATGGATGTCGATTTTAATACTTGTTGAGAAATAATTCAAATACAAATTATTATTTGAAATATTCAGACAAAATATATCATAAATGATTTTAATTTTTGTCAAATAAGACAATTTAAGTTGTTCTTAGGAAATAATCTTTTAAAAATAAAAGTTGACTTAATTTTTTTGCTTTCAAACGATTTTTGGTTTTTGTTTTTATTAAATTAGATTTTGAAAGCACTCTTTCGCTAATTGTTGAAGTAGGTGATATAGTAAGAAGAGCATAAAAACAGTTTATCTATTTTTTCTGTTCTTTTTTCAGATTTTTCCAAATATGTCTGATATATCGCTAAAGTCCTTTTTATTTTCTGAATTTTTAATACTTTGAATTGAATTATTCAACTCGCATAAAAGATTATTATTTTCATTACTAATAACTTCCTCTATTTCAATACTTTTATCTGAATTATTGTGATAACTTTCAACATAAAATAATCTGGAGTATAATTAATTTGCATATTCTTTTGTTTCGCTTTTTGGAGAATATTTTAAGAAACTTTCATTGCTCGGAAAATTTCCAGAATTTAGAAAAATTATTAACGTATTTAACTCTTTTATACGTCTCCCATTAATTCTTATTTTAATACGTTTTAGTAAGTCTGATGCAAAAGAATTATTAAATTTTTTCTAAATTATTTATTAAGAACTTGATAACTCCCCCTAATTCTATAATGGATGTGCTATCCAGGGCTATGGCTACATCAAATTCTAAGCATTTATTTATTTTTTTAATAAAAAAAATTGTTCGATTAATCGACATTAATTAATCGATTTATTCGTTATTCGAAAATCGTCATTTTTGAATTATTCGAACAAGAGTTAGGTTTTGTTTGATCGATTAATCGAATTATTCTTAATCGACTGACAACTCTAGTAGGCTCCCATACAAATAACAGTTGGAGCAAATTTTATAAAAATGTAATTTTGAATGGGAGCCTACTTAGGGGGTGGAGATAGGGCGTAGGTATGTTTTAAAAAAAAATTGTTGTCGAAAAAAAAATAAATGGGGGTCGGTCTCACTAATGACCCCTCTCGGACGCACCATTGGACCGGTAGAAGCTGATTAAATAAAACAAATTTACAAAAAATAAAAAAAAATTGTATGGGGACCGACTTAACAATTAGGAGATAGAGGGTAGGTGTGTTCAGAGAAAATGTTTGGACCTTAAAAAAATATTGTGGGTCGGTCATACATTTGATTGCACTAAGGGCACTATTAGGGCAGTTAGAGCGGTTGGAGCAAATTTTAAAAAATGTCGTTTTGTGTGGGAGCCCCCTTAGAAATTGGAGATAGGGTATTACTTAGTTTGTTCCGAAGAAATGTTAAGATGTACAAATTAAGGGGAGTCGGTCTTATAAATGACCCCTCTATGATGCACCATTGGAGCAGTAGAAATGATTTTAAGATTGAAAAATTACAATAAAATTTTTTTAAAAAATTTTAAAAAATAGTAATAATCGTTATCCCACGATCCTCCTGGGCAAACAATTTGTTGAATCGATAGAAGTTTTACATAAAAAAATTTCAAAAAAATCGAAGAGTACAAACATTTTCAAAAATGAGATTTAAATTTTAAAACTTAAAAATCGCATAGAAGAGCGCTTTTAAGAATTTTTTGGGATTTTTTTTTTAAAGTACGTAACAAAACAAAAATTTAAAAAAAAAAAAAATTTAAATTTGGACCATTATTGAAGAAGTTATGAGTAAAAGAAGTTTGAGTAAAGAAACAAACTACCAATTTTTAAAAATTCAATATCTTTTGAACGGGTCATCAAAAAAATCTGATAATTTACCACGAAGGTGTTTTCGAAGGGTACTAAAAACTGTAAACAAATTGGGAAAATCTACAAAAAAAAAACTTTCAAAGTGTCCGATTTGACATGGAATCTCCCATATATACTTTATGGGGTCCTAGACCAATATTTCGATGTGTTACTAAAGGAATGAAAAACTTATATATACCCTCTATCACTAGAGTGGAGGGTATTAAAAATTATAAAAATAATATGTTTAAGCTCGAGGCCTAGAATTTTTAAATTTTAATATATTTTTTACAAAAAAAATCTAAGAATGGTGTAATAAAGCAATAACAATTATTATAATTTTATAATTTAAAATATTTATTTAACTACCTTTATGACTCAATTTTGTAGCTGCTGCATAAATAATTAAAATGTTTTTATGGTTGTTGCGGCTACTGCTGGCAACATGGTGGCAACATGTGCGACAAAAGTTTTTTTTTTTAACTTTGAATATTTTACATAAAATTAATTTAAAACAAAAACAATGAAAATATTTTAGATTTCAAAGTTACAGAAAATAAGTTATTATTTAAAAAAAATATATTAACATTGAGATCAGGTTTAACATTAATTTTCAGTAAAAAAATGAGTAAAATTACTCAGATAATTTTTTTTTTTTAATATTTAAAATTTGAGATTATTTGAAATTATGGAAAACTTTTTATTTTTACTCGGGAAACAAGTTTAAGTAAAATCGAAATAATTAGAAAACTAAATTTTTGGTTTTAATAGAGTTTTTTAAACTCGTTAGGTTTATGAAAATTTTCTTTAAACTAATAAAGTTTGAACTATAGATGAACTGTAGATGAGTAACCATTGTAAAAGTAATTTAAACAATTTATTTATACTTTTCTTCGAATTTTTCTAAATTTTTCTGTTTAAAACATGTAAATTAATATTTTCGTAGTTAAATAAAAGTGGTTACTCGGATAACAGGTTAATCGAATAATCGGGTACCCATAACAAAACTTATGTATTTTTGCATTAAAAGTTAATATATGTTATTTTAAAATACTTTTCAATATTTTTCAACCATTTCTTAAATTTTATACTCGAAAAAAAAATTAAAACGTTACATAGATTACAAAAACTTTGTATAATTCTTACAAAAAAAAATACGTTTAATTAATTAAATTTTCATTAACTTTAACTTAAACAAAAAGTTCATTAAAGTTTATGACCTACAATAAAATTAATTACTTAAAAATAAAAAAAAGCACACACAATTTCATAATCATTGATTAAAAAACATCATGAAAACATCATAAAAAATTTATTAAAAATCATAGAAAAAAAAGAAAGCTAAGCCATCTCCCCTACTGAAGAGTTTTAAAGATATAAAAAAAAGTCAACATAAATTTTCACACAATTAATCAAACTTACAAAAAAACGCAATAAAAACAAAAATTACTACTAAAAAAAAAAATTTAACGAATTGTAAATTGAGCAACAAAAACAATCAATAGTGCTCTATGGAACATATGAACATTTACAATACATGATTGTAATGGAACAACAAATGAAGAAAAAAACAAATAAAAAGATAAATTCAGCTTTGCCGAATGTATCGATACCCTCCACAATGTAAAAAAGATCATTGGAAAAAACTTTATTTGAAAACAAGTAGAAAAGTTAAATTCGACTTGGCCGAATCTATGAATACCCTCCACAATGCCCTTTTAAGGCTGGATTACTCCGTTAATAGTAGTGATAGTAAATTTCCCAACGTGAAAAAATAACATTTTTGATTAGTTTTTATTTTAAGTGTAAAAATATTTTTGAGTCGCAAAAATACGTTGTAAAATATTTTTTTGACTTATACCCAATTCACACTTGAGGTGAAATCTCGTTCGATCGAGATTTCGATCATATATGGTTGTGTATAAAATGATACAGACCATATGATCGAAATCGCGTTCGAACGAGATTCACCTCAGGTGTGAATAGGCCTTTACCAATGTTTTTAAAACATGTTTACCGGGTTTTCAACTCATGAATTTAAGGTGAAACTAATCTGCAATTCACGGTTTTGCTAATAACTTTTGAACCACTACACCGATTTGGTTCAAATCGAACCAGGCCCGGGGAACGGCAAATATATAGTATATGCCAAGCTTCAGCATGCTCGGAATTGATTTTCGAAAGTTAGCGTGTGTTTTATCTCGTAAATTCACGAAAAACCCTTGCCGAAATTCAGTCTTTTGCTCATAACTTTTGAACCACTGGACCGATTTTGCTTGATTGCAATACCAACCTGACCAGGTAAATGCCCAACATATATGCCAAACTTCAGGAGCCTCCGTAATGTCTTTCAAAAGTTAGCGTGTTTTCAACAGACAGACGGACGGACATCGCTAGATCGTCTTAAAATCGATCGAGGATCATGAATATATATACTTTATGGGGTCTTAGACCAATATTTTGAGGTGTTACAAACGGAATGACAAACTTATATATGAGGCATTCCACACCAAATGTCCAGCGAAAAAAAACATGTGTACCGTAAACTTCTGAATAGGTGGTATGGATAGCCCTATATGGAACTTAGAAAATTGCGTTTTTGGTTTTTAAATTTTTCAAAAACTGGGCTTAGGAGGCGTGGTCAAATATTGGAAAAATGGTCAAATTTGTGGAGAGTTGCCTTGATTAAATATTTATCACATTAAAACGGAATGCACCACAATCTCAAAAATTTACAGTCTTATATAGTTTTGTATGGGCTATCGATTAAAATTTTTTTTTTTTGGAAAGTTTTCAGAACCCGTTCTGAAATTTTCCATTTTTTAAAAAAGTCAATTTATCAAAAATCCGGCCACTTTTTTTTTCTTTTTTATTTATTTTTTTAAAAGTTTAGATGTTTGTTCATCCACACAAAAAAAATCAGAAACACGTTCATCTTTTTTTTTCGAGAAAATCGCATTTGAACTTTAAATTTCATAACAATTTAGTAATTTGCTTGTATTTTCTTGTGTCAACAAAGCGTATGACGAATATTTATGTAATTAATATTACTCATTCGCAACTTTAAAACAAAGAAATACAAGCAAATAACAAAATTGTTATGAAATTTAAAGTTCAAATGCGATTTTCTCGAAAAAAAAAGATGAACGTGTTTCTGATTTTTTTTGTGTGGATGGACAAACATCTAAACTTTTAAAAAAATAAATAAAAAATAAAAAAAAAAAGTGCCCGGATTTTTGATAAATTGACTTTTTTAAAAAATGGAAAATTTCAGAACGGGTTCTGAAAATTTTCCAAAAAAAAAAATTTTAATCGATAGCCCATACAAAACTATATAAGAACGTAAATTTTTGACATTGTGGTGCATTCCGTTTTAATGTGATAAATATTTAATCAAGGCAACTCGCCACAAATTTTACCATTTTTCCAATATTTGACCACGCCTCCTAAGCCCAGTTTTCGAAAATTTGAAAAACCAAAAACGCAATTTTCTTAGTTACATATAGGGCTGTCCAAACAACCTATTCAGAAATTTACGGGACACATGTTTTTCTGTAGCGGGACATTTGGTGTGGAATGCCTCATATACCCTCTATCACTAGAGTGGAGGGTATAAAAACTGTTAAAAAAATATTAAAAAATGTTGTTAAAAAAAATTAGTAAAACAAATTAATTTTTAGAAAAAAAAAAAAATCGGGGAAAAAAGGCAAAGACGGACCCCCATTTTTTTGATTATTTTTCTATAGTCAGCTCTCGAAAGAGAATCGTTTTTTTTTTTTTGCTATTACCTCACTCAACAAAAAACAAATTGTTTAGCCACGTGAATCCGACAAAAAAATACAAAATTCACGAGTTTTTTTCATAATTTCTGAACTCCTACACCGATTTCGCTGAAACTCAATACCAACCTGACGCAAAACATTGTAAATATATATGCCAAGCTTCAGTAATCTCAGAGTTGTCTTTCGAAAGTTATAGTGTTTTCTAACAGACAGACGGACTTTGTTAGATTGTCTTAAAATCAATCGAGGATCATGAATTTAAATACTTTAGAGCAGCGGTTACCAACCTATAGTACGCGTACCACTAGGGGGTACGCGAAACTGTCCGCGGGGGTACGCAAAATTTTAGTAATTTGGAAATTTTTTTTAGATTAACCTTTCAATACTGGTTCCGCATCTGGCTTCCTCATAACGTCAGGTTTTTAAAAGTTGAGTTCAAAGTTTACAAAAAACGTATCTTTGTGCAATTTAGAGAGATTTTTTTTTCGATATTTTAAGATCTGACCACTTGTTTTCGATTAACCTTTCGATGCTGATTCCAAATAGGGTTTCCAAATTTTTCTATGATCTCAGGTTTTTCAGAAAATGTATGTCAAAGTTCTCAAAAAAACGTGTATTTGGGCATTTTTGAGACGGTTTCTGATAGAATGGAAGTTTTGGTACCATTTTGTTAAGCTCAAAATGTCATTTCATTCTACATGTATACGGGGGTGTTTCATTCGAAAAGTCACGGAATTGTTGATCTGCCCTTGTATTAAAAAAAACATTAAAAAAAATCCAAAAATCTATGATGTCTTTTTGGAACTTTGTTTAAGAGTTCAAAAAACGCCCGTTGTTTTAAATTTTGGTGTAGAATCTGTAAAATCTGATTTGCAATATTTTCAGCTGTTTTTGCTCTGCAGAAAAATCAGCTCAAAATCCGCGTTTTCAGATGCATTGAACCATCCCAAGGAGCGAAAATGTTTCCCAAAAAATACCACCACTGCTTTGATCTCCCCTAAAGCCTTCAAAACAATGATAACACCCGCAGATCAAAAATTTCAAAATTACCTCTAATATTTATATGAAAAGTTTTTTAACGAAAACAAAAAACTCGTTAGGGGGTACGCGGCTGACAAAATTTAAAATTAGTGGTACGCGAGCTAAAAAGGTTGGTAACCGCTGCTTTAGAGGGTTCCTAGTCCAAAATTTCTAGGTGTTACAAACGGAATGATAAACCAAATATACCCTCTACCACCTAAGGAAGGGCATTAAAAATCAAGCATAAGATTGCAACAATATGTACAACGATATGTTTTACGAGTATTGACAACACACACAAAATAGTTGTAATACAAATGAATGAAGCAATGGCTGCTGCCATGAACGTCCGAACTAGTTGTAAAGGCAATTGAATGTTTATTATTTTTTTTTTTAATCTTAGAAAGACTAGCCAAAGCCAACCAGTCTTGGCTAATATAAGCAAAAACTGAAAAAAAAGTGTAAAGATTTTTGTTTTGTTAAGGGTGTGGTAAAAGTACTGGGACCAACTTTATCGTCATGAACCACAACGCAACATTTTCTATAGAAAAACAAATCTTAGCTAAAAAGAAAAATTTTCTTTTAGAGAAAAAATCCAAAATACCGGCGCATGGCACATCTAAAATGTGCAATTTATAAAATATTTCTCTAACATGGTGAAATTATAATGGAAAAGTATAATAGTGTAAAGTGGGTATAACATGACACATGTCACATCTGAAATGTGCCGTGTGCCATACAAGGGCACATGACACATGTGCTCATGGCACATTTCAGATTTTTTTTTTAAATAATTGTTTTAAGAAATAAAATACTTTTTTAAGAAAAATAGTACTTTTTTAGAAAAACTAGTACTTTTTTAGAAAAACTAGTACTTTTTTAGAAAAACTAGTACTTTTTTGGTAAAATAGTACTTTTTTAGAAAAGTACTATAAGTATACTACAGTTGAACTCGGTTATAACGAACTCGGTTATAACGAATTCTCGGGTATAACGAACTAATTCTAAAGTCCCAACGTTTTGGCATCAATTTTCACACAAAATATTTATTTTATAACGAACTCGGTTATAACGAATCCTCGGTTAAAACGAACTATTTATTAAGGACCCACGAATACAATTTCATGTGTATTTACCTTTTTATAACGAACTCCCATAAATATTTTTTAATAGGCGGCAATTAAATATGTTTATCGAACTCACAAGAGGTTGGAAATTTTTGGTTTTTATTATAATTTTTAGTGTCCGACCGAATATTCGGCTTCGGCTTCGGCCAAAAAGCACTATTCGGCCACCATTCGGCTTCGGCCACAATTTTGCCGAATAGGCCGAATAGCGAATAATTGCATAATATTTGTGCTCACGTGTTGAAAAACACACTAAACTAACTTTGAATCACATTAGTAAGCCACAAAAACATTTTACTAAGTGTTTTTGCAACTAAAAACATTTTTTTTTTAATATTCGGCTTCGGTTTGGCCGAATAGTGAAAATTTGGCCGAATATTCGGCTTCGGCCAAAAAAGGTGTATTCGGTCGGACACTAATAATTTTGATGAAATTTATTTATATTTTGAATGTTTTCTTCTCAAAAAGTATTTTATTTACAAAAAAACTCAAATAAATAAAAATTGGATCTATTTTATTGGAAACAAAACTAGGTTAATAAAAAATATACCCCGCTTATAGCGAATTACGCTTATAACGAACTAATTTTTCTGGTCCCTCGGATTTCGTTATAACCGTTTTTGACTGTATAAGAAAAAAACGTACTTTTTCAGGAAAAAAGTACTCATTTAGCAAAAATTATACTTTTTTGGTAAAAAGTACATTTTTGGACAAAAAGTACTTTTTAGAAAAAAAATTACTTTTTAGACAAAAAAGTACTTTTTAAAAAAATTGATTTTTTAGAAAAAAATTTTTTTTTTAAAAAGTACATTTTTTACTACTTATTTAGAAAAAAGTACTTTTTTAGAAAAAAAAGTACTTTTTAGAAAAAATGTACAAAAAAGTACTTTTTGAAAAAGTAAATTGTTAACTACTTTTTTTCTAAAAAAAAATAGTAAAAAAATTGTACTTTGGTACTTTTTTTCATCTCCTGCAATAGAGATTCCAGAAACTTGAAATTTGGTTAGTAGGATAATCTAGCGAAGAAAGCCGTTCTAAAAGTACTTTTAAGAAAGTGGAGATTTTAAGAGGGTAAACAATTTTAAATTGGTACTTTTTCTATCTCCTGAAATAATGGTTATAAAAACCCCATTTTTAGAATGTCGGAAGAAAACAATTTGCAAAAACTTTTAGAAATGTTCGATTCTAAGAGGGTAAAAAATTGTACTTTGGTACTTTCTCGATTTCATAAAATCGATCAATATATCTAGAAACCTCAAAAAAAAACACACCCTGAAATACTTTTTTTTTGGATAATTTGATTCTTAAGGTGCAAAAAGGGAAAATATGTACTTTTTTTAATAACTATTAAACTAATGACCACAGGGCCTTAAAATTTTACTTGTAGGATCCGCCAGAAGAATTAACATTCAAGAGAAACACATATTAAAAAATTTAAATTTTTAAGGGTAAGCAACGTGCAGGAGTTGTTTAAAATGGTACTTTTTCTATCTATTGACACTTAAATTTGTTTTATTTCTTTCCTTTTACGGAAAGGAATGTAACCTATACGGAAAAAAATAAAATGGAAAAAGTCTTTGATTCTGAGACATTTTTTCTATATAGAAAAAGTCTCAGTGTCTGAGACATTTTTTCTATATAGAAAAAGTCTCAGAATTTGAGACATTTTTTCTATATAGAAAAGGTCTCAGATTCTGAGACAGACATTTTTTCTATATAGAAAAAGTCTCAGATTCTGAGACATTTTTTCTATATAGAAAAAGTCTCAGATTCTGAGACATTTTTTCTATATAGAAAAAGTCTCAGATTCTGAGACATTTTTTCTATATAGAAAAAGTCTCAGATTCTGAGACATTTTTTCTATATAGAAAAAGTCTCAGATTCTGAGACATTTTTTCTATATAGAAAAAGTCTCAGATTCTGAGACATTTTTTCTATATAGAAAAAGTCTCAGATTCTGAGACATTTTTTTCTATATAGAAAAAGTCTCAGATTCTGAGACATTTTTTCTATATAGAAAAAGTCTCAGATTCTGAGACATTTTTTCTATATAGAAAAAGTCTCAGATTCTGAGACATTTTTTCTATATAGAAAAAGTCTCAGATTCTGAGACATTTTTTCTATATAGAAAAAGTCTCAGATTCTGAGACATTTTTTCTATATAGAAAAAGTCTCAGATTCTGAGACATTTTTTCTATATAGAAAAAGTCTCAGATTCTGAGACATTTTTTCTATATAGAAAAAGTCTCAGATTCTGAGACATTTTTTCTATATAGAAAAAGTCTCAGATTCTGAGACATTTTTTCTATATAGAAAAAGTCTCAGATTCTGAGACATTTTTTCTATATAGAAAAAGTCTCAGATTCTGAGACATTTTTTCTATATAGAAAAAGTCTCAGATTCTGAGACATTTTTTCTATATAGAAAAAGTCTCAGATTCTGAGACATTTTTTCTATATAGAAAAAGTCTCAGATTCTGAGACATTTTTTCTATATAGAAAAAGTCTCAGATTCTGAGACATTTTTTCTATATAGAAAAAGTCTCAGATTCTGAGACATTTTTTCTATATAGAAAAAGTCTCAGATTCTGAGACATTTTTTCTATATAGAAAAAGTCTCAGATTCTGAGACATTTTTTCTATATAGAAAAAGTCTCAGATTCTGAGACATTTTTTCTATATAGAAAAAGTCTCAGATTCTGAGACATTTTTTCTATATAGAAAAAGTCTCAGACTCTGAGACATTTTTTCTATATAGAAAAAGTCTCAGATTCTGAGACATTTTTTCTACATAGAAAAAGTCTCAGATTCTGAGACATTTTATATAGAAAAAATGTATCTTTTTCTATATAGAAAAAGTCTCAGATTCTGAGACATTTTTTCTATATAGAAAAAGTCTCAGATTCTGAGACATTTTTTCTATATAGAAAAAATCTCAGATTCTGAGACAGACATTTTTTCTATATAGAAAAATTCTCAGATTCTGAGACAGACATTTTTTCTATATAGAAAAATTCTCAGATTCTGAGACAGACATTTTTTCTATATAGAAAAAGTCTCAGATTCTGAGACAGACATTTTTTCTATATAGAAAAAGTCTCAGATTCTAATACATTTTTTCTATATAGAAAAAGTCTCAGATTCTGAGACATTTTTTCTATATAGAAAAGTCTCAGATTCTGAGACATTTTTTCTATATAGAAAAAGTCTCAGATTCTGAGACATTTTTTCTATATAGAAAAAGTCTCAGATTCTGAGACATTTTTTCTATATAGAAAAAGTCTCAGATTCTGAGACATTTTTTCTATATAGAAAAAGTCTCAGATTCTGAGACATTTTTTCTATATCACAAAATCCACCAGAAAACACATAAAAAATGCTATTTTCTGACCTTAGGTCTTTCGATTTTCTTTATATTGACGGTATGCATTCTCAATAAAGCCAATAAAACATATCCATTTTCAGTTTTTTTAATTTTAAAAAAATCGCGATTTTTTCGCGAATTTAATTTTCTTCAAAAATTTAAAAAATCAAAAAAGTATGTTAATTTGAGCAGCCATATCTTCTAAAGTATCTATCGGATTTCTACGATTCAAAAAGCATTTAATTCAAACGTTCGTGCTTTTTTATACCAATGCAATAAAAAAAAAGTTTTTCCAAAAAAAGTGCATTTTTGATGCAAATGCAATTTTTTTATGCATTTTTCCATTTTTTTATGCATTTCAATTTTTTTGAAACCTGCATAATTTGAAAATATGGCATTTTTAACACAAAATTGAGTACCGCTTTTTTTGTGACGGCGTTTCAAAAAATTTTCGTGATTTTTTTAAAACTACTTATTTGATTTTTTCCATACAAAAAATCTATTTAATGTTTATTTTGCAATTTTATCAAAAAAGTATGTAACTTCAAAAAGCCATTTCTTCGAAAGTATCTATCGGATTTCTACGACTCAAAAAGCATTCGATTCAACTGGTTATCCGTTTTTATACCAATGCACTAAAAAAAAATATTTTTTTAAAAAAATGCATTTTTGATGCAAATGCAATTTTTGGATGCATTTTTTAAAACTTTCTCCCCCTTCAATTTGTTTGAAACCTGCATAAATCGAAAATATAGCATTTTTTACATAAAACTGGGTGCATTTTTTTTTGTGACGGCGTTTCACAAAATTTTCGTGATTTTTTTAAAAAATGCTTATGTAGTTTTTCCTTAGACTAAAATTTTTTTTTGTTATTTTATGAATTTTATGAAAAAATTGTATGGAAAAACCAATAAGGTATTTTTAAAAAAATTACAAAATTTTTACGAAACTCCGTCACAAAAAAAGCTGTACGCAATTTTATGTAAAAAATGCTATATTTTCGATTTATGCAGGTTTAAAAAAAATTGAAGGGGGAGAAAGTTTTAAAAAATGCATCGAAAAAATGCATTTGCATCAAAAATGCACTTTTTTTTAAAAATATTTTTTTTATTACATTAATATAAAGTAAGACTATCCTCTGAAACGAATGCTTTTTGAATTGAAGAAATCCGATAGATACTTCCGAAGATATGGCTATTCAAAGTACCATACTTTTTTGATTTTTTCAATTTTTGAAGAAAATTAAATTCGCGAAAAAATCGCGATTTTTTTTAAATATAAAAAACTGAAAATGGATATGTTTAATTGGCTCTATAGAGCACATGTGTACAAAAAATTAGATAAATTTGAAGACCCTCGGTCAGATTTTATAAAATCTTTGCTGGATTTCATGATATAGAAAAAGTCTCAGATTCTGAGACATTTTTTCTATATAGAAAAAGTCTCAGATTCTGAGACATTTTTTCTATATAGAAAAAGTCTCAGATTCTGAGACATTTTTTCTATATAGAAAAAGTCTCAGATTCTGAGACATTTTTTCTATATAGAAAAAGTCTCAGATTCTGAGACATTTTTTCTATATAGAAAAAGTCTCAGATTCTGAGACATTTTTTCTATATAGAAAAAGTCTCAGATTCTGAGACATTTTTTCTATATAGAAAAAGTCTCAGAGTCTGAGATATTATTTTTATATAGAAAAAGTCTCGGATTCTGAGACATTTTCTATATAGAAAAAGTCTCAGAGTCTGAGAGATTTTTTCGAATAGAAAAATTCTCAGATTCTCATTTTACCCGTATAAAAAAATTCTCAGACCCTGAGAAATTTTTTTCACAGAAAAAAAATTCAGATTCAGAGACTTTTTCCCATATATAAAAAATCTCAAATTATTTTAGCGATTTTTTTTTTGCAATTAAAAGTAGTTGGCCACATTAATTGTTCACTTATGCCTTTATATACAAAGTTTAAATAAAATCTTTGGTAAAAATAAAGTTATTTCCATAGAAAATCCTCTTAAAAAAATATAAGTAACAATTGTTAAAAAGGCAACTCCCCGTTTTATTTTTTTTTACTTTTTCGTATTTGTTGATTAGATGTTGAGATATGGGATCATGGAAGGGTAATGACCAGTAGTTGGTAAATTTCATGCCGTATGACAAGACAGTAAAATAGGTGGTGGTGGCAGGCTAAAATACCCTACCCCCAAATGTAGACATTTAAAACATTTGCGGTAAGTCAAGTCACTTAAAAGTAATTGACAAGCGTTACAAAAGACTCTATCTACATATAGTATGTAAAAATTAATGTAAAAAAGAAAATCCTCTTATAGAAAAAAAAAAAAAAAACTAAACAGAATGTGGCTCCAACCAAACAAATTTATTGCACGCATATTTGACTTATTTATGGTAAGGAAAAATAAATAAACTTGTTTTTTTTATACAAAAAAAAATAATAAAATTTACACATTTGTCAATCTTGTCTAACTAAGTATTTTCAACAAAAACGTTTAAATTGTTTATAAAGTGTTTTTTTGTGTGTGATTAAACTCCTTAACGAAAAAAAAAGTAGTGAGTTTCTATATTTTCTCTCATATACTCTTCATTTTTATGACCAATTTCATGTTATCATCGTGACATACAAAGAAATCTGTGCTCCAAAGCAACAAATTACTTTTACGAAGTAACCAAGAAAATATTTAACATTAGACCGGCAGTTTTTTGTATGACAAAAAAAAAATTTCTTACGATTTTAAAAATGTCCGGGTAAATTTTTACTCGTCTAGGTCTAAAACTTATATGAGGTACAAATTTGAGGCCAATCAGAGTAAATTATACCAAAACGCCCAGCAATCAAATATTAGGATTTTTGAAAACTAAAAAAAAAAAAAAAAAAAAATCAAAAAAAAAAAAAAAAAAAAATTAAAAAAAAAAAAAAAAAAAAAAAAAACAAATAAAAAAAAATAGTTTTAGGAAAAATTTAAACAAAAAACAACAAAATTAAAATTAAAACAAGTAGAAGAGTTAAATTCGACTTTGCCGAATCTATGAATACCCTCCACAATGCATTTTTTAAAGGGTAGTACATTTTTTAACGTGAACAAATTAACAAATTTGATTAGGAATATTTTATTTTAAGTAAAAAACTCTTTTTTTGTCATTTAAAAAAAAAAAAATACTATTTTTTTTTTTTGAGTGTAAGATATTTTTCGAGTGTAATGTTTTTTTTAATGTAAAAATATTTCTGAGTGAATGCACGTACGTAGTATGTACACAAAATATTGTCATTTTTGTAAAAAAAAAAATCTAAATTTTTTTTTTAGTGTAAAATTTTTTTGAATGTAACCGAAATTTACTCTTTTGCTCATAACTTTTGAACCACCGAACCGATTTGGCTGGATTGCAATACCAATCTGACCAGGTAAATGACCAACATATATCCCAAACTTCAGTAGCCTCTGTAAAGTCTTTCAAAAGTTAGCGTGTTTTCTACGGACGGACAAACAGACAGACGGACGGACGGACATCGCTACACCCAAAAAAAAAACGTGGGTATTCAAGACTAAAAATTTAACTAATTTTAGTCCAAAAGGACCTAGTGCAGAAATTGGTAACCAATACTAAAATTTTTAACTAATATTAGTCAAAACCATTCAAAATTACTAATTTTAGAACTTTGAAGATACTAAAATTAGTAACTAATTAGTAGATTTGGGTACAATATCACTTACTAAACCTTTTACTGTAGAATTATTTTGAGTGTAGATCGATTTAAAATCGATCGAGGATCATAAATATATATACTTTATGGGATCCTAGACCAATATTTCGAGGTGTTACAAACGGAATGACAAACTTATATATACCCTCTATCACTAGAGTGGAGGGTATAAAAATATATGGGGCATTCCATGTCAAATCGGATACTTTGAAAAAAAAAATTTTTAGATTTTCCCAATTTGTTTACAGTTTTTAGTACCCTTCGAAAATTCCTTCGTGGTAAATTTTCCGATTTTTTTGATGACCCGTTCAAAAGATATCGAATTTTTAAAAATTGGTAGTTTATTCCTTTACTCAAACTTCTTTTACTCATAACAATAATGGTCCAAATTTCAAATTTTTTTTAAAAATTTTTTTGTTTTTTTACGTATTTTTTAAAAAAAAATCCCAAAAAATTCTTAAAAGTGCTCTAGTATGCGATTTTTAAAAAAGTTAAATCTCATTTTTGAAAATGTTTGTACTCTTTGATTTGCTTGAAATTTTTTTGTGTAAAACTTCTATCGATTCTAAAAATTTTTTGCCCAGGAGGATCGTGGGATAACGATTATTACTATTTTTTTTAAATTTTTTGAAAAAAATTTATTGTAATTTTCCAATCTTAAAATCATTTCTACTCCTCCAATGGTGCGTCTTAGAGGGGTCATTTATAAGACCGACCCCCATTAATTTTTACGTCTTAAAATTTTTTTAGAACAAACTAATACTTTATCTCCAATTTCTAAGGGGGCTCCCACACAAAACGACATTTTTTAAAATTTGCTCCAACCGCTCTAACTGCCCTAATAGTGCCCTTAGAGTAACAAAATGTATGACCGACCCACAATATTTTTAAGTCCAAACATTTTCTCTCAACACACCTACCCTCTATCTCTTATTGTTAAGTCGGTCCCCATACAATTTTTTTTTTATTTTTTGTAAATTTGGTTTATTTAATCAGCTTCTACCGGTCCAATGGTGCGTCCGAGAGGGGTCATTAGTGAGACCGACCCCCATTTATTTTTACCCTAAAACATTTTTTTAAACATATCTACGCTCTATCTCCACTCCCTAAGTAGGCTCCCATACAAATTATAGTTGGAGCAAATTTTATAAAAATTTAATTTTGTATAGGAGCCTACTTACGGAGTGGAGATATGGCGTAGGTATGTTTTAAAAAAATGTTGTAGGGTAAAAACAAGTAGAAAAGTTAAATTCGACTTGCCGAATCTATGAATACCCTCCACAATGCATTTTTTAAAGGGTAGTAGATTTTTTAACGTGAAAAAATTAACAATTTTGATTAGATATTTTATTTTGAGTAAGAAACTCTTTTTTCGTATTTTTTTTTTTTTAAAAGAAAAATTACTAATAATGTTTTTTTACTGTAAAAATATTTCTGAGTGAATGCACGTACGTATGTACACAAAATATTGTCATTTTTGTAAAAAAAAAAAATAAATGTTTTTTGTGTAAATTTTTTTTGGAGTGTAAAATTTTTTTTGAGTGTAAAATTTTTTTTGAGTGTAAAATTTTTTTCGAGTGTAATTTTTAAGTTACCAATGCTTTTAAAACTAAACAAGTTTAAAAAGCATTGCTTTAAAATTAAACAAGTTTGAAAAGCATTGTTTAGGTAGCACCAATGCTTTTAAAACTTGTTAAAACACGTGGCATTTTAGATGAAACTAATCTGAAATTCAGGGTTTTGCTTATAACTTTTGAACCACTGCACCGAATGAGCTGAAATTTAAAACCAAACAGATCCGGGGAACGGCAAAGATACATGACAAGCTTCAGTAGTCTTATTATTGTCTTTCAAAAGTTATCGTGTTTTTTATCTCGTAAATTCGCGAAAGACCCTTGCCGAAATTTACTCATTTGCTCATAACTTTTGAACCACTGGACCGATTTGGCTGGATTGCAATACCAACCTGACCAGGTAAATGACAAACATATATGCCAAACTTCAGTAGCCTCTGTAAAGTCTTTCAAAAGTTAGCGTGTTTTCTACGGACGGACAGACAGACAGACAGACGGACGGACGGACGGACGGACGGACGGACGGACGGACGGACGGACATCGCTAGATCGACTTAAAATCGATCGAGGATCATAAATATATATACTTTATGGGGTCCTAGGCCAATATTTCGAGGTGTTACAAACGGAATGACAAACTTATATATACCCTCTATCACTAGAGTGGAGTGTATAATAAATGGGGGTCGGTCTCACAAATGACCCCTCTCGGCCGCACCATTGGACCGGTAGAAGTTGATTAAATAAAACAAATTTACAAAAAATAAAAAAAAAATGTATGGGGACCGCCTTAACAGTTAAAGATAGAGGGTAGGTGTGTTCAGAGAAAATGTTTGGATTAAAAAAATATTGTGGGTCGGTCATACATTTTGTTGCTCTAAGGGCACTATTAGGGCAGTTAGAGCGGTTGGAGCAAATTTTAAAAAAATGTCGTTTTGTGTGGGAGCCCCCTTATAAATTGGAGATAGGATAGTAGTTTGTTCCAAAGAAATGTTAAGACGTAAAAATTAATGGGGGTCGGTCTTATAAAGGACCCCTCTATGACGCACCATCACAGAAAAAATTTGAAACGAGTTTCAATCAACAAAAACGCGGATTAAATCAATTTTTTGATTGAAATTCCTCCAATTAAAAAAATTGTTATACCAATCATCAAATTGTAGGTGATTGATTGGAAATTTTTTCAATCAAACATTTTTTCGATTTTGATCAAAAATTTGATCAATTTTTTGTTTAAAGTCAATCAAAATATAAGCTTATGACAAAATTATCAAAAAATTCATCTTTTTTGCTTTCCAATATGTTGCCAACAATAAAAAAAGTAAAGCTCGATTATTTTGTATATTTTTGAATTAATCTATTCAAATAAATTAAAGTGAAAAAAAAAAATCTGGCATGTTGAAAATTTGTAACAAAAAAAAGCAAAAATTTTAATCAAAACATTGATTGACTCATTTAAATTTTGTTGATCAATACATTTAATTGAAAATTTTTAGCCAATAATTTTTTGTGTGATTGGAGAAGTAGAAAAGATTTTAAGATTGGAAAATTACAATAACATTTTTTCCAAAAATTTTAAAATATAGTAATAATCGTTGTCCCACGATCCCACTGGGCAAAAAATTTGTATAATCGATAGAAGTTTTACACAAAAAAATTTCAAAAAAATCGAAGAGTATAAACATTTTCAAAAGATTTAAATTTTAAAACTTAAAAATCGCATACTAGAGCGCTTTTAAGAATTTTTTGGGAATTTTTTTTTTTAAAGTAGGTAAAAAAACAAATATTTTGAAACAAAAAACTTGAAATTTGGACCATTATTGAAGAAGTTATGAGTAAAAGAAATTTGAGTAAAGGAACAAACTACCAATTTTTAAAAATTCGATATCTTTTGAACGGGTCATCAAAAAAATCTGAAAATTTACCACGAAGGAGTTTTCGAAAGGTACTAAAAACTGTAAACAAATTGGGAAAATCTAAAAAAAAAAATTTCAAAGTGTCCGATTTGACATGGAATGCCCCATATATATTTATGATCAGTGATCGATTCTAAGACATTCTAGCGATGTCCGTCCGTCCGTCTGTAGTTTGTACGATGCAGTCCAAAATTAAATAGCTAGACTCCCGACAATTGGCACGAATATGTCTTATGTTCCTAAGCAGGTTAAGTTCGTAAATGAGCAAAATCGGACCAGGGGGAAAAAGTTCCCCCTTGAAGAACTAAACCAACCTCTGAAAAATTTAATTTTTATACATGATTTTTTGTGTTTTTGTTTAACAAATGCAACATTTTTATGCAACAAGAAGTTCAAAGTCCTGCTTTTGAACCCAGACAATTAGAAAATGTTTTTTGGTCCGCCCCCCGCCCCTTTCATGGGCGTGGAATAATTTTTTTTAAATAATGATAAACTTGTATTTCTTTAGTGCAAAAAGCATAAGAATGAATTTTTAAACACATATTCGAGAGGAAATTTGTCTCCCCCAATTACCATAAAGATCCCCTCCCCCCCCCCCCCCCCCCAACCAAAAAAAAACTTTTTTTTTGCATGTTGAAGGGTATAAAAGATTCGGCCCAGCCGAATTTAACACTCTTACTTGTTATACCCTCCACTCTAGTGATAGAGGGTATATATAAGTTTGTCATTCCGTTTGTAACACATCGAAATATTGGTCTAGGACCCCATAAAGTATATATATTCATGATCCTTGATCGATTTTAAGTCGATCTAGCGATGTCCGTCCGTCCGTCCGTCTGTCTGTCTGTCCGTTGAAAACACGCTAACTTTTGAAAGACTTTATGGAGGCTCCTGAAATTTGACATATATGTTGGGTATTTACCGGGTCAGGTTGGTATTGCAATCCAGCCAAATCGGTCCAGTGGTTCAAAAGTTATGAGCAAAAGAGTAAATTTCGGCAAGGGAATTTTGCGAACTTACGAGATTAAAACCACTCTAACTTTCGAAAGACAATTCTGAGGGTACTGAAACGTGTTACATATCTTTGTCGTATAAGCAAGGCTCTGAATTTCAGATTTTTTCACCTTAAACTGTTAAAAACTCGTTAAACAAGTTTTAAAAGCATGGTGAAATACCAGTTTTTTTTTAAACTTGTTGTTGTTTGTTTTCCTGCCGTGGGGTGCAGTTTAGTTGTTAGACAAGTAAATATTTTTTGTTATTGTTTTTGTTTTTATAACTGTATGTAACGGTGTATAGTAAGTATTTTTGGAAAAAATATTAGTTTGTTTTTGGTTTTTAAAGACGAGGATGGTAAAATAAAATGAGGGAAATATGTGAAATATTTTTTTTAACATATACGTATAGGTATAAAACAACAAAAATATTTTACAAAGTAATTTTGTTACTCAAACAAATAGTACACTAAAAAAAATATTTACACTCAAAAAAATTTTACACTCAAAAAAAAAAATTTATTTTTTTTTAATTTTTAATTTAATAATTTTTTTTTTTAATGAAATTCACACTCAAAAAAAGTTGACAGTCAAAAAAATTTTACACTCACAAAAAAATATGATGGATTAAAAAAAGTTTTACTCAAAATAATATATTTCTAATAAATATTTGTAATGCAATTTTTTTAAAAAATTACTATCAGATAACATTGTGGAGGGTATTCATAGATTCGACCAAGTCGAATTTAATTTTTCTACTTGTTTTTTATTAATTTTATCATGCTGAATACGGATATCAAAAATGTCTTAAATCGGTCAAGCGGTTTTCGAGATATCGCCATTTGAAGTTTGTCTAAAACCACAGCAAGGGTTAAAATTATCAGTTTTGGTTTAGATTAACCTTAAATGAAGCTTTGTCTCAAGCTCTATAAAAGGCTCAAGGAATTTTTTTTTTAATTTCTTGAGAGCAGAAAAAAATTTCATTTTTGAAAATTTCAAATAGCGATATCTCGAAAACCGTTCAGCCAATTTTGAAATTTTTTTGATATTTATGTTCAGCAAAAAAAAAATCCGTATGTAACTCATCGGTCTGGGATCCATCAGTAATCGATTCTGAGACATTCTAGCGTTGTCTGTCTGTCTTTTTCAATTGCAGTCACGGTCAAAATATTACACAGATATGACTGTAACTTAACATAGTTACTTGATGTTGCTTCGAGAAGTTTGGTATTACATTTGAGCGATATCGGTTTGGAGGTGCAAAAGTTAGGATCGAAATCCTAATTTTTTTTCCACCACAAAATTTTTTTTGGCGGAAACTTTTTTTAAACCAGAAATAGTGCATTTTTAAAAATATTAAAGCTTTAGTTTGAGTTTTTTTTTTTTTGGCAATTTCTAAAAAACCAGCCGTGACATTTAAACTTAAGAAAATGTCACTGGATGTGCTTCAATTTTGATCACAGCTGTATGTTTAGTAGTAATTGATTTTTTATTTTCAAAAATTATATTTTTTTTTAATTTTGCTGGGATTTACAGTTTGTTATTTGTATGATGTGTTTGGTGTTAGAGTTGCTGGACATGATGGTTAGTTGCTGGACATAGTAATGATCGTGAAATTTTAAGTCACAAAAAACAAAATTAAAAATAAATAAAAACAAATCATACAAACAACTTTCACATTATCATAATTAAAGTAGGCTTTTTGTTTAAAAGTATTACTAATTGAGAGTGTAATTATTTGCAAGTAACTGATAAGTGAAACCATTGTGAAGTATTGAAACTATGGTTACTTAAGTAATAAGTGGTGTTGTTAAATGGGTAATCAGTAACCAAAAACTTAAAAACTTAATATTTACATGTTTCA
The DNA here is from genome assembly GCA_963921195.1 of Pegoplata infirma. NCBI lineage: Eukaryota > Metazoa > Arthropoda > Insecta > Diptera > Anthomyiidae > Pegoplata > Pegoplata infirma. Next base: position 64,498,190 of record OY992536.1, read on the forward strand.
AGCAAAAATACACACTTTTCGAAATGGGTACTCGGTTTTTCAGTAACCGGTTCTAACGAGTAACCGTTATATATACAAAGACAAATACCGGCATATAATTAAACTATGAAATAAATTTCATCTTCTTCTGTCATCCTTCTCTCCCGTTAGAGCATAGGTCCTCATGAAATAAATGGTTACTCGAGTCAACGTTATGCAAATTAGACAAAAAATTGTTTATTTTAATCACAATTCTTCAATAAAATTAAAAATTTTTGAATTAAATAACTTTTACTACAAAATCTTGTCATTTTATCGAAAAATAAACACTTTATTAAAATGGTTACTCGAGTAACCGTCATAAAAATAAACGAATAATCGGCGATTTTTTTTGGATTAAGCAGAGCATACTATAATTATAATAAGAAATTTAAATTTCCTTTGCTAAGTAATCATTAGAAAATAAATCTTAAATTTCAAAATCCAAAATTTTAGATTGAAAAAAATAATTTTTTAAATTTATATATTATACACAAAAAATAAGTTAAACAAAGTTGTTAAGAAAAATATTGTAAATTACAAGCTTACCACTTTATTTGTTTAAAAAGCATTTTCATGTTAATTTCTAAGACACATAAAACCAACAGTTATAAAAACCATGACAATTTCTCACCTAAAAATAAATAAAATAGAAAAAAAGAAATTTTAAAAAACTTTTAAAGAAAACGAAAAAAAAAAAGTTAAGATAAATTATTTTTGTATGCAAAGTAAATGAATGAAAACAAAAAGTCACTACAACATTATTTTAATAATTTATTATTGTATTCAAGAAATTATGCTAGTTTTGCATGTTGTTTATATATTTTAAGAGTTACAACAAGCTGATACAGGTGGTGTGGTGGTTGCGGTTGGTTTGGTCGGTCAATGGTTTTTGTGTAAAGTATAAGTTTTTTTTGTGTTTGAATACCCTTCAGTGGTAGAGGATTTATAAAAGTTTGTTGTTATGTTTGTAACACATTGAAATATCGGTCTAAATTTTAATTAAAATAATTAGGTCGAACAAAACACATATTGATTATCGGTCTAAATTTTATATATTTTAATAATTTATATGATTTATTGTTTCCCGATAGATTTTAAGCCGATAAAGTAATTTTTGTCTGTTGAAATCACGCTAACATTTGATATAAAAGTTGGAGATCACTGAGATTTGAAATATATATTTGTTATAGTTCTAATTCAGTTGGTATTGAATTTCAGGAAAATCGGTTAAGCGGTTAAAAAGTTATGAGTGAAAACGTAAATTCTTTTAAAAAAATTTTTCAAAGAAAAAAAAATTTTTTCTTTAATTCAAATTTCTCTTAAAACGGAGGAGAAGGGTATTACCGAATTCGACCTTGCCCAAATTAGTTTTTTTTATTTCGATTTTTTTTGTTTCGAACTGAATTGAATGAATGAAAAATGTTTTAGTTTGAAAATTGTTTTAAATATCTAGAGACAGAGAGACTCTGCAAAATATATACTTACTACAAAGGTGCTATAACCGTTAAATGTTTAATTAGGCCAGGAAACAATTAAACAAGAAAACAAGTTAAAAATACATTTAGAAAAAAAAAACTAAAATATAGTTGTAAAAGCATTTTTGTTACAAAAAAGAAATTATATGCAGTACTTGTAAATGTAAATAAATGAATAATAATGTGGGAAATTATTTTTTTTTTTTTAAGTTGTGTAAAAGAAAATTATTTTTTTTTTTTTAAGTTGTGTAGAAGAAAATTTTACTATAAATGTTTGTAGTAGGCTTAAAAGTAATGAAAAGGGGTTATTAATAATGAGAAGCTAAATTAATCTATTAAAGATAGACATCATTTTAAGATGCACACAAAAATTTATTGGCTAAAAATTTTCAATTAAATCTATTGATCGACAAAATTCAAACACTCAAAATAATAACTCTGTTAAATTACAGAAAAACTCTGCTAATTTAACAGAGTACACCATACTTTTCCAGCTAGCAACATTTCTTTGTAATATTACTATAAAACATATTCGATTAGAGTTTTATTCTAGTTCGAGGCCCAAAAATATTTCTATTTATGATATTGTCATAATAGAGTATTTTTAATTTATTGCTTTAAAAAAGTTACTATCTCATAGTATGTCTGTACTGATCAGTTTCATCCCCACTAAAGGAATCTTCAGCAGACTTTAGAGAATCATCGTTGGTCAATCAAACATCAAACCAGACATAATATTTGATATATTTCCCAAGTTATATGAGAAGTACTATTATGAAGGTCCGAAATCTGTTTTCCAACAAAAATAACTCTTTTAAAGCAAAAATTGTATATATTAAATCACCGTCGGTAACTATTAATATATGTGTTGCTGTTATTTTACAATAACAACAGTGCCTAACCAAACAATAGTGTTGGTAGGATAAGTCATACTAAACTTTGTGTTAAATGTTGTTTTTTTATTTTTAGTACCAAAAGGTACATAAAAATAAAATGTATTTATTCGGCCTTTATATATGTATATATATTCGATTAGAGTTTTATTCTAGTTCGAGGCCCAAAAATATTTCTATTTATGATATTGTCATAATAGAGTATTTTTAATTTATTGCTTTAAAAAAGTTACTATCTCATAGTATGTCTGTACTGATCAGTTTCATCCCCACTAAAGGAATCTTCAGCAGACTTTAGAGAATCATCGTTGGTCAATCAAACATCAAACCAGACATAATATTTGATATATTTCCCAAGTTATATGAGAAGTACTATTATGAAGGTCCGAAATCTGTTTTCCAACAAAAATAACTCTTTTAAAGCAAAAATTGTATATATTAAATCACCGTCGGTAACTATTAATATATGTGTTGCTGTTATTTTACAATAACAACAGTGCCTAACCAAACAATAGTGTTGGTAGGATAAGTCATACTAAACTTTGTGTTAAATGTTGTTTTTTTATTTTTAGTACCAAAAGGTACATAAAAATAAAATGTATTTATTCGGCCTTTATATATGTATATATATTCGATTAGAGTTTTATTCTAGTTCGAGGCCCAAAAATATTTCTATTTATGATATTGTCATAATAGAGTATTTTTAATTTATTGCTTTAAAAAAGTTACTATCTCATAGTATGTCTGTACTGATCAGTTTCATCCCCACTAAAGGAATCTTCAGCAGACTTTAGAGAATCATCGTTGGTCAATCAAACATCAAACCAGACATAATATTTGATATATTTCCCAAGTTATATGAGAAGTACTATTATGAAGGTCCGAAATCTGTTTTCCAACAAAAATAACTCTTTTAAAGCAAAAATTGTATATATTAAAGTGGGGATGAAACTGATCAGTACAGACATACTATGAGATAGTAACTTTTTTAAAGCAATAAATTAAAAATACTCTATTATGACAATATCATAAATAGAAATATTTTTGGGCCTCGAACTAGAATAAAACTCTAATCGAATATATATACATATATAAAGGCGGAATAAATACATTTTATTTTTATGTACCTTTTGGTACTAAAAATAAAAAACAACATTTAACACAAAGTTTAGTATGACTTATCCTACCAACACTATTGTTTGGTTAGGCACTGTTGTTATTGTAAAATAACAGCAACACATATATTAATAGTTACCGACGGTGATTTAATATATACAATTTTTGCTTTAAAAGAGTTATTTTTGTTGGAAAACAGATTTCGGACCTTCATAATAGTACTTCTCATATAACTTGGGAAATATATCAAATATTATGTCTGGTTTGATGTTTGATTGACCAACGATGATTCTCTAAAGTCTGCTGAAGATTCCTTTAGTGGGGATGAAACTGATCAGTACAGACATACTATGAGATAGTAACTTTTTTAAAGCAATAAATTAAAAATACTCTATTATGACAATATCATAAATAGAAATATTTTTGGGCCTCGAACTAGAATAAAACTCTAATCGAATATATATACATATATAAAGGCCGAATAAATACATTTTATTTTTATGTACCTTTTGGTACTAAAAATAAAAAAACAACAAATTACTATAAAACTCTGTAAAATGATTTTGACAAAAAAAAACTGTTAATTTACAGAAATATTGGTTAAATACAACACCATTTAACAAAGAAAAACTCTGTAAATTTACATATATTTGTAAAATGCATTTGATGCTACCAAAATTTTACAGAAAAAAACTTTGTAAATTTACAGAGTTTAGTAAAATACATGTTATTTTGTAAAACTTTTTTAAAAGATTTTTTTTTTACTTTTTCAACATTTTCTCAAAAAAAAAAAAAAATACAGATAAAATTATGAAATTAAAATTACATACAAATAAGTAAAAATATAGATAAAACTTACACTCAAAATAATAACTCTGTTAAATTACAGAAAAACTCTGCTAATTTAACAGAATACACCATACTTTTCCAGCTAGCAACATTTCTTTGTAATATTACTATAAAACTCTGTAAAATGATTTTGACAAAAAAAAAACTGTTAATTTACAGAAATATTGGTTAAATAAAACACCATTTAACAAAGAAAAACTCTGTAAATTTACATATATTTGTAAAATGCATTTGATGCTACACTCAAAATAATAACTCTGTTAAATTACAGAAAAACTCTGCTAATTTAACAGAGTACACCATACTTTTCCAGCTAGCAACATTTCTTTGTAATCTATATATATAAAAGAGTAATGTGACTGACTGACTGACTGACTGACATACTCATTCATCATCGCCCAGCCCAAACCGCTGAAGCTAGAGACTTGAAATTTGGACTGTAGGTCCACCTCCCGGAATATAGATCCACTAAGGCTGGATTTTTGCCAATGTTGATTCTAAGGGGGTAAAAAGGGTAAAAAACTGTACTTTTGGTACTTTTTATATCTCCTGAAATAATGGTCATAGAGACTTGAAATTTGGACTGTATGTTCACCTCCCGGAATATAGATCCAGTAAGGCCGGATTTTTGTCAATGTTGATTCTAAGGGGACAAAAAGGGTAAAAAACTGTACTTTTGGTACTTTTTATATCTCCTGAAATAATGGTCACAGAGACTTGAAATTTGGACTGTATGTTATACTATTGGAATATAGATCCAATAAGGCCGGATTTTTGCCAATGTTGATTCTAAGGGGGTAAAAAGGGTAAAAAACTGTACTTTTGGTACTTTTTATAACTCCTGAAATAATGGTCACAGAAACTTGAAATTTGGACTGTATGTTCACCTCCCGGAATATAGATCCAGTAAGGCTGGATTTTTGCCAATGTTGATTCTAAGGGGGTAAAAAGGGTAACTTTGGTACCTTTTATATTTTCTTAAATAATGGTCCTAGAAACTTAAAATTTGCAATGTAGGTTCACCTCCCGGAAAAAATATTCACCAAGGCTGGGTTTTTGCCAATGTTGACTCTACGGGGGTAAAATGGAAAAACGTGTAATTTTGGTACTTTTTTTAATTTACTGAAATAATGGTACCTTTTATAAAAATTACCTTTTATAAAAAGTACCTTTTATAAAAAGTTCCTTTTATAAAAAGTACCTTTTATAAAAAGTACCTTTTATAAAAAGTACCTTTTATAAAAAGTACCTTTTATAAAAAGTACCTTTTATAAAAAGTACCTTTTATAAAAAGTACCTTTTATAAAAAGTACCTTTTATAAAAAGTACCTTTTATAAAAAGTACCTTTTATAAAAAGTACCTTTTATAAAAAGTAACTTTTATAAAAAGTACCTTTTATAAAAAGTACCTTTTATAAAAAGTACCTTTTATAAAAAGTACCTTTTATAAAAAGTTCTTTTTATAAAAAGTACCTTTTATAAAGAGTGCCTTTTATAAAAAGTACCTTTTATAAAAAGTACCTTTTATAAAAAGTACCTTTTATAAAAAGTACCTTTTATAAAAGCACCTTTTATAAAAAGTACCTTTTATAAAAAGTACCTTTTATAAAAAGTACCTTTTATAAAAAGTACCTTTTATAAAAAGTACCTTTTATAAAAAGTACCTTTTATAAAAAGTACCTTTTATAAAAAGTACCTTTTATAAAAAGTACCTTTTATAAAAAGTACCTTTTATAAAAAGTACCTTTTATAAAAAGTACCTTTTATAAAAAGTACCTTTTATAAAAAGTACCTTTTATAAAAAGTACCTTTTATAAAAAGTACCTTTTATAAAAAGTACCTTTTATAAAAAGTACCTTTTATAAAAAGTACCTTTTATAAAAAGTACCTTTTATAAAAAGTACCTTTTATAAAAAGTACCTTTTATAAAAAGTACCTTTTATAAAAAGTACCTTTTATAAAAAGTACCTTTTATAAAAAGTACCTTTTATAAAAAGTACCTTTTATAAAAAGTACCTTTTATTAAAAGTACCTTTTATAAAAAGTACCTTTTATAAAAAGTACCTTTTATAAAAAGTACCTTTTATAAAAAGTACCTTTTATAAAAAGTACCTTTTATAAAAAGTACCTTTTATAAAAAGTACCTTTTATAAAAAGTACCTTTTATAAAAAGTACCTTTTATAAAAAGTACCTTTTATAAAAAGTACCTTTTATAAAAAGTACCTTTTATTAAAAGTACCTTTTATAAAAAGTACCTTTTATAAAAAGTACCTTTTATAAAAAGTACCTTTTATAAAAAGTACCTTTTATAAAAAGTACCTTTTATAAAAAGTACCTTTTATAAAAAGTACCTTTTATAAAAAGTACCTTTTATAAAAAGTACCTTTTATAAAAAGTACCTTTTATAAAAAGTACCTTTTATAAAAAGTACCTTTTATAAAAAGTACCTTTTATAAAAAGTACCTTTTATAAAAAGTACCTTTTATAAAAAGTACCTTTTATAAAAAGTGCCTTTTATGAAAAGTACCTTTTATAAAAAGCACCTTTTATAAAAAGTACCATTTATAAAAAGTACCTTTTATAAAAAGTACCTTTTATAAAAAGTACCTTTTATAAAAAGTACCTTTTATAAAAAGTACCTTTTATATAAAGTACCTTTTATAAAAAGTACCTTTTATAAAAAGTACCTTATATAAAAAGTACCTTTTATAAAAAAAAACCTTTTATAAAAAGTACCTTTTATAAAAAGTGCCATTTATAAAAAGTACCTTTTATAAAAAGTACATTTTATAAAAAGTACCTTTTATAAAAAGTACCTTTTATAAAAAGTACCCTTTATAAAAAGTACCCTTTATAAAAAGTACCTTTTATAAAAAGTACCCTTTATAAAAAGTACCTTTTATAAAAAGTACCTTTTATAAAAAGTACCTTTTATAAAAAGTACCTTTTATAAAAAGTACCTTCTATAAAAAGTACGTTTTGTTAAAAGTACCGAAAGTACACTTTTTGGTACTTTTTTGTTTCCTGAAATAATAATCATAGAAACTTGAAATTGGAAAAGGTTCCAAAAAATATAATGGTCACGGAAACTTAAAATTTGGAATGTAAAATCCTTCGGTGAAAAAAAGATGTGGAAAAGTACTTTTTGGAAATTCCGTTTCTTAACGGGGATAAAAAGTACTTTTAATATTTTCTGAAACAATGATCCTATATAATTGAAATATAGAGTATAGTATACTTCGGTGAAGAAAAAACATTTTGGAAGAGGTACTTTTTGGAAATTCCGTTTCTAATGGGGGTAATAAAGCGTACTTTTGGTACTTTTTTTGTTCCTATAATAATGACCTAAGAAGAAGGAGATGAAATTGAAATTGAAATGGAGTAGAACGGGGAACAAAATCGAATAGAGCAGGGAACAATATGGGATGCTATTTTTTACTCAAATTTTTCGTGTTTGGCTTTTACTCCATATTTTTCCCCTCTATATATTTTTTCACGCAAACTTATTTTTTTTTATTCCAATTTCTTTTTTCACTGAAATATTAACATACCAGCGAAGTTATTCAAATTTTATTGTTTAAATTATTCATTGAAATATTTTTTTATGGAAGACTTAAACGTCCACAAGTAAATAAAACAAAGACTATGTAAGGGAATTTTTTGGAAATCGATATTGTAATCCTGATCCTTTTGTTATCCAGTATTCAACACAACCGGTAACGAAGTACCGGGATGGTAAGCTAGTATTACTATAAAACTCTGTAAAATGATTTTGACAAAAAAAAAAAACTGTTAATTTACAGAAATATTGGTTAAACAAAACACCATTTAACAAAGAAAAACTCTGTAAATTTACATATATTTGTAAAATGCATTTGATGCTACCAAAATTTTACAGAAAAAAACTTTGTAAATTTACAGAGTTTAGTAAAATACATGTTATTTTGTAAAACTTTTTTAAAAGATTTTTTTTTACTTTTTCAACATTTTCTCAAAAAAAAAAAAAAAATACAGATAAAATTATGAAATTAAAATTACATACAAATAAGTAAAAATATAGATAAAACTTAGGTTTTTGGTTATAAGAAAACACAAAGTATTTCTATTAAATCTGTATTTTAGCAGAAAACTCTGTTAACTATCTGTTAAATTAAGATTACAAAGTTAAAAGTAATTTAACAGATGAAACTTTGTTTTTTTGTCACAACAAAATACAAAGTATTTTCTTTAAATCTGTATTTTGACAGAAAACTCTGTCAAATATCTGTTGAATTGAGATTACAGTCATTTTACAGAGTATTTTACAGAGTTATTATTTTGAGTGAATAAGTCAATCAATCAATGTTTTGATTAAAATTTTTCTTATTTTCTTTAACTGTCGAATTACAAATTTTTAACGTTCCAGATTTTTTTTTTCGGTTTAATTTATTTGAATAGATTAATTCAAAAATATACAAAATAATCGGGTTTTGCTTTTTTATTGTTGGCAACATATTGGAAAGCAAAAAATATGATTTTTTTGATAATTTTGGCATAAGCTTACAATTCATTTGTTAAATCAATCATTATTTTGATTGTTTATAAATAAAAAATTGATCAATCTTTTGATCAAAATCGAAAAAATGTTTGATTGAAAAAATTTTCAATGAATCACCTACAATTTGATGATTGGTAAACAATTTTTTTAATTGGAGGAATTTCAATCAAAAAATTTATTGAATTCGCGTTTTGGTTGATTCGTTTCAATTTTTTTCTGTGTGTATTTCGTAAAAGAATTCAAAGATACCATTTAAAAATTCCATTTATAATCCGAAAAATCTTTTTGAAGTTCGAAAAAAAGTTAATATTGAAAAATTCCAATTTAAATTCAAAAAAACCTTCGAAAGCGATCAATACAAATTCGAAAAAAGTCATTGGAAATAAAAAAGTTATCAAAAGAAATTTAAACAAGTAAAAAAGTTAAATTCGGCCTTGCCGAATGTAGTGATACCCTCCACAATTTCAAAAAGATTATTGCAAACAACTTTATTTAAAAGGAAATTACTTTTGAAAAAAATGAAAAAAAAAATTTCCGCGAAAAAAAATTTTGGTAAAAAAAAAAAATCCGCGATTTTTTTCTTTTTTTGTCAAAAAATATGTTCGTACTTGTTTAAATACCATTTCGTGCTCAATTATGTTCACATATGTCAACCAGAAGCCGAATTAAAGCATTTTGTATTTTTAGGTTATGTTGAATGTACTGAAATTTTTGAGGTGTGCTTACATTTTCGTTCATAACTTTTGAACCGCTGAACCGATATCGCTCAAATGCAATACCAAACTTCTCGGGAGAACTTCCAATATATATGTTACGTTTCAGTCATCTCTGTGCAATATTTTGTCCGCGAGAGCATTTTCAACAGACAGACAGACGGACAGACGGACAGACGGACAGACGGACAGACGGACAGACGGACAGACGGACATAGCTAGAATGTCTTAAAATCGATCGGGCATCATGAATATATATACTTTATGGGGTCCCAGACCGATATTTCGATGAGTTACAAACGGAATGACAAACTTATATATACCCTCTATCACTAAGTGGAGGGTATAAAAAAAAAAATTTTTCGAAAAAGCTCAATTGTAATTCAAATTTTCATTCAATTTCGATTAAAATTAAAAAAAAAACTAAAAATTAGAAAAAGATTACTAAAATTCCTAAAACACCTGTTGAAGGTTTAAAAAAATCAATTAAAATTTCAAAAAAATATCAAATGAATTTTTTTAAAAATCATTTGAATTTCGAATGAGTTCAATTAAATTGAGGAAAAATCAATTGAAATTAAAAGTTAATTTAAAATTCCAAACAGTTTATTCGGAATTGGGAAAAAATAAAAATTCTATTTTAGGATTTCAGTAATTGAAATTTTTAATTTTTAAAAATGTTAATTTGAAATTTATAACAATCTTTTCGAAATTTAAAAAAAAAAAAAACAATTTATTTGTAATCCGAAAATTCCATTTGAAAAACCTATTCTGTAGTGCGATTCACTAACTTTTTTAACGAAATTATCGATATCGTTAACTAACGAGAATTTTCGGTTGTTTTAACGAAAATGTGATTCTATAAATTTTTCAAATAACGACAAGAATTAACAACAAAAATAGTTAATTTGAAATTTGTTTATTTTTAAATTGTATTGAGAAACGAAAAATTTTGTTAACTTTAACTTCAAAAAATTTTTTGTTGATAAGTTAACGATTTTCAATAACGACAAAATTCGGTAGAAAAATGTTATAGAATCGCTTTTTAAGACAATTGTCGTTAATTAACTATTTTTGACAATTTAACTACCGATTTTTGTCGTTAAAAAGTTACCCAGTCGGCAAAAAAAATCACACCTGACATACTGCTGACTTTCCCTTTATAAAATTGCTGACATCTTCATACAATTTTTCAAAATGTCATCAATGACATGTCAGGAGTTGGTCAGCGGTTGTTTAAACGAATTGTTAGTGGCCACCGATACTGGTGGACACTGCTGACCAACTGCTGACATGTCATCGATGACATTTTGAAAAATTATATGAAGATGTCAGCGATTTCATAAAGGGAGAGTCAGCAGTATGTCAGGTGTGATTTTATTTTGCCAACTGGGTAGTGAATTGCGCTACTGGTAGGTGATAGCAATCGATCGATTTCATTAAAAATCGAAATTTAAAAAGTGAATAAAAATGCCAAAATAATTTAAAAATGTTTTTTAAAACCAGGTTTAGTTGAATTAGATATATGAATATTAGGGTGCTCCAAAAAAACTGAAGTTGTTAAATATTGGACGTAACTCCCCCTAGAAATATGCATTTCGGTGTAAAAATATGTTTTGCAAAACTATAGGGTAATCGGATGTGGGTAAGGCGTGCCGCATCGGCCCTGAAGTTTGAAAAACGGATTACAAGGGGAAAATATAATTTTTTTTTTTTTCATTTGAATTCAAATAGTCACTGAATTTTGATTAAGAGTTAATTGTCTATCAAATAAGGTATTAAAAATTAAAATCGGTTGAAAATTAGCCGAGTTATTACAACTTCCCCCGGCAACTAACGTGTGGTAGACCACTTGATCAAGGAATTCGAGCCCCATTTTTGAAATTTATTGAAATTATCTACTGTAAGAACATTTTTTTTCTTTAAGCTTCAATGTTCTCGGATGGTGAATAGTTATCACATTGTTCTTTGCTAACTTGTTTTAATTTTATGCTAAAAAGGTCTGAAATTTTAAGCACGGTTTTTAAATTTGTATTTTTTTTTGTTAAAGAAATTTGAAAAAAATCGACTATTGGAGTTTATTGATTTGATTAGGCTTTGCTGTTTTCATTTGGCTATTACAGTGATGTAATTTCGACAGATTTCGGGAAAGTAATGATTTTTGGCACTATTTTAGCTTTTATTTATTTTTTTTTGTTTTTTTTTTTTGTACAAACTTCATATCGTGGAACTATATTCAATTTGAGCTATCTGCTCGGTTGACGAAAATGAGTTTTTGATGGCAAAATGTTCGCTGGCATAAGTGTCATCTATGGTATTAATTTCAGAACAAAAAAAATATTTTAAGACTATTTTATTCCAAAAATAGCATGAGCTATGTGAAACCATGTTTTTTTATAAATAAAAATTTGAGCTATCTACAGTTTAGTTTACTAGGGTAAACTTTTAAATTTAAATTTTTTTATATTATCACTTTTTATACGGTGTTTCCATCAATAAAAATAATGACAGTTTTTTTTTTTTGAAAGTTTCAACTCCTTTCCGCGGTTAAAAACGCGGTTTTTGAACCATATTTCGATGCGGAGCAAAATCGGTTGAACTTTTTGCATATTTTATTTGTCCATTCGATTGTACAGCAAACACAAGTGTTATGACATTTTTCGCAAGCTTCATGAAGGTTCCAAATAATGGCGATAAAGCGCGAAAAAATCGATGATTTAAAAAAAAAATTAAAAAGTATTTTTTTAACACCTGTAACGGAAGGGCTTTAAAAACTGAGAAATATGGTACCAAATTCACATTTTTATCATAATCCGTTAAAAAGTTATAAATCTTTAAAGTCTATATTTAATGAACTATCTGCTTAGGTTGATTAATTTTAAATAAAAAAGGTTGAGCTATCTGCTGTAACTCAGCGAATAATACGAATTTTTACAAACAAAGCACGTGTAAAATTTAAGAGTAATTATTAATTAATATTGTAAAAAATCGGCCGACAAAAAGTTTAAAAATACGCGAATGCGACGGTTTTTTTGCTCTCCTGAAAAGTAATGTTTTTTTAGATAGCTCAAATTGAATATAGTTTAACGATATATTTTGCACCGAATTATATTAACACAAGATAGAATACTTCAATTCGCAAATTTAGGGCGAAATTGAGAAATTAAAAATTGCCCAACTTAAGGTCAAAGGTCAAATTTTAGAAGATTTTGAATTACTTGATGTCATATTAAAAGGTGGGATAAGACATCATTGAAAGACAATTGGTGACCAAAGGGTTAAGGCGACTGACCTAATCCTAAATAGTAATGTTTAGTATTTACTCTCGACTTAAGACGCCACCGCATCGGTTTCATCCGCTATGAGTTTCCAAAAATTCTCAAAACGTAGATTTTTTTTTAACTTTGACCTTAAATTTCACAAAAACCTGATGCGATGGAAAAGTTTAAAGACCGTATTTTTGACCAGCAGAACTGTTGTTATCAAGTGTATAAGGTCGCATTTTCGATGTTTAGTAGTGTAATTATACCGTTTTTTGGATTTAATCCCCTACTTTTTTTTTACTTTGGCCAACACTCAGGGGATGCCCCCTACTAATGCAATGCATTGTGTTGGTATTAGAAAAATAGGTTATGAGGAGAAGGAAAGAGGGAGTAGTGTTTGTGGAAATTAAATTTGAATTTTTCTAAATTGTAGCCGACTGGGAAGACTTCTGCTTACGACATAGTAACGGCTACCTTCTAAGTTCGGGCGGTGGTTGATTGCTTTCCGGCAAGTATGAATTCCTTGCAAACATGTCAGCAAAAAGGTTGGCTTTATCAACCGGGTTTGTGAATATTTGGTCATTCATTATAAGGCTTGGAATGGATGAACTAGTATTATTCTTTACCCTTTTAACAAATGACCAAAAGGTCTTACTACCACGCGGAGCAGCAAATTATGATAAAATAGCATTAACATTAATCGCGAGAAACAATAATTTAACTATACAATCATCAAACTTTTTACTAGTTGATCGAGCTATTGGTTCCGAAATACCACATTCTGGCCGACTAACATTTCTAGGCTAGGCTGTGTGTGTTCGTTCGTGGGGCAAAAAAACCTCAGCTATAAAAAATTAAAGAAACTGTACTTGTATTTTTCATTCTTAACCTCCCTATCAAAATACTAGAAACATTCTATCATTTTGATTTAAATTTTGTTTTAAATTTATATTGTCCTCTTAAATGTTATGCTTGAGTTAATTTTAAATAAAATAACTCTACAACTCTAAAATAACTACAATTTGAATTCAACACAAATTTACACAATTTTTTGTCCTTTTTTCATTTCTCTATAGAAATGTTAATAATTAAAACAAAAATTTTAATTTTGTTTTCATTACGTAGAGGGTAGGAGATTCTAAAACACGCACATTAAATATACGTTCCTTATCAATATAATAGAGAATCATTTGAATTTGATCAAATTCTACCTGCTTTTTAAGGGGTTTCTTAAAAAGGAAAGAGAGAGAAAGACTAAAATAAACAAGGTATTAATGATGACGATGATTTTTATAATGATGCTTTATAATTGTTATTACAATTTGAAAAAAAATTTCATCATATTTTTTTGGGGATTTATTAAGAAGTAACCAGTAATCAGAGAGGGGTGTTATTATTTAAAAAACAGGTAATCGTGAAAAATTATTATATCTGATTTGTTTATATGTATCATAACATATATTGTTTTCTGATTAGATCTAATTAGATCTCGAAAATATGGGTTAAATTTAATATATAGCAAATCTGATGGGATATTATCAGATACTATTATATATGATTAGAACAGACCAGATCTTATTCACGGATATTCCAAGATTCCTTCGAAAAGGAAAAGGACAACCCGATTACTTTAGTAACCAAAATTCTTTATATTACTAATCGGTTACTTATTTAATAGTGAATTCAATTAACCTAAAATACTTTTTAACAATTATTGGCAATCACTTAAAACTTTTATTTACAAAAAAAAAAACTTGACCTATAATTATCTTAATAATGTACTGATTATCTTTAAATTATCTTTTCTTGAATCAAAAAAAAATTCTTAAACAAAATATCAAAGTCATCCTCCAAAAAAAAATTAACAAAAAAAACACCTACAACTATATACAATCATCATATCGTCATCATTTACCGGCATAATGATTTCATTTGCCGAATACTTCACCTGGAACTTTGAAACAACACACAAAAAAAAAGTTAAATTCGACTTGGCCGAATCTATAAATACCCTCCACAATCCCCTTTTTTAAGGAAAGTAAAATTTTTAACGTGAAGAACAATTTTGATTAGAAATATTTTTTTTATTTTGAGTTAAAAAACTTTTTTTGTCATTTTTGTAAAAAAAAGAAAAATTACAAATTTTTATTTTGAATGTAAAATTTTTTTCGAGTTTATTTTTTTTTAGTGTCAAAATATTTTCGAGTGACAAAAATACTTTGTAAAGTAATTTTGTGGCTTACTTTTGTTTTTAAAGCTTGTTTTTCTAAAGCTCGGTTTTTTCAACACTTGAATTTAAGATGAAACCAATCTGAAATTCACGGTTTTGCTAATAACTTTTGAACCACTGGACCGATTTGGATGAAATTCAATACGAACCAGACCACGTCAAATATATGAGGCGCTCAGCGCCAAAACGGCCTAACCCTCATTTAAAAAAAAATCAAACTGACTATGCTAATCAAACCGGAACCTTTTGAAATAAATACTAAAAAAACTCCCTATTGCATAGTATAACACCAGGTTATACTATGCAATAGGGAGTTTTTTTTAGTATTTATTTCAAAAGGTTCCGCTTGGATCAGCATAGGTTAGGTTAGGTTGTAAGTGGCTGCTGACGTTTTACGTCAACACACGTAGACTCTGAGGTCCATTGTGATACCACGGGATCGTAATAGGTTTCCCTACTAATCCCTGTCGTTAAACCAGTTTGAGCTTCTTATGAAACTCCTTAGATGTTGAATTTTGACATCCGACAAATCAGAAAGATCGTACAGCTCCCTAGATCCCAGTGAAGCAAGTCGCTGACCAGAAAGTGCCGGGCAATGGCAAATAAAGTGTTCGATAGTTTCCAACTCCTCTTCATCCATGCAACTTCGGCAAAAGTCATTCGACGGCACATTTAAACGCTCTGCGTGCTTCCCTATAAGACAGTGTCCGGTAATTATAGAAACCACCGTCGAAATCTCTCCTCTTGGAAGCGATATCAGCTCACTTGTGCGCCCCTGATTAAGAGAAGGCCAAATCAGTCGTGTTGTCTCACACGTCCATCCATTTGCCCATCTTTGATTAGTCTCCGTCGCAGAACAAAGCCGTATGTTTTGCTTGCAAGTTTCTAGAGGCATACCAACACATTCCAATTCTGTTGGAACCTGTAAGGTAGTTCCTAGTCTTGCAAGCTCATCGGCTTTGCAATTCCCTGGAATGTCTCTGTGCCCTGGGACCCATATGAGTCGTATGTTAAACTGCTTGGCCATCTCATTTAAAGACGTGCGGCAGTTAAGGGCAGATCTTGTTTTCAGAAACATTGAATCCAGGGACTTGACCGCGGCTTGACTGTCAGTATAGATGTTGACTGCGGTTGTAGACAAGACATTGCAGCTCAACCAGTCAGCCACTTCCTTTATTGCCAGCATCTCTGCCTGGTAAACACTGCAATGATCTGGCAATCTACGAGCCAGGCTCAATCCAAGCTCTTCCGAATAGACCCCAAAGCCCACTTGTTCGTGCAGCCTCGATCCATCTGTGTAAAAATTTATGGTAGCTCCACTTCCCGGAGTATCCCCCATCCAAGACTCCCTGGATGGTATCATAGTGGTAAAGTGGCGCTTAAAGAGGCTCAAAGAGGGAGCACAATCCACATTTTGTGGAATTGTTATCTTTTTCAAGATCGCGCTATGGCCACAATCGCTGCTCCTCCATTGCAGCGTGCTATTAAGTCGAATTGCCGACGCAGCTGCATACTGCCTACCCAATATGTCCAAGGGTATCAGGTGAAGGAGGATTTCTAATGCAGCCGTAGGTGTAGTACGAAGAGCACCAGTGATGCACATTGACGCCATTCTCTGTACCTTCGTGATAAAGACACAGTTCGCCTTTGTTTCTAAAGCAGGCCACCAGACAATGATTCCATACAGCAAAATTGGACGCACCACTGCTGTATAGATCCAATGAACGACTTGAGGGCTAAAACCCCATCGTTTTCCAATGGCCCTTTTACAGGAATACAAAGCAATCGTTGCTTTTCTCACCCGTTCCTCAATATTACGCCTGAAATTCAGCTTCCTATCTAGAAATACTCCAAGATACTTGGCTCCATCTGAGAAGGTGATTTCAGTACCGTCCAGAGAAATAGGATCGAAAGCAGGAATCTTATTTTTCCTTGTAAATAAAACAAGCTCTGTTTTACTAGGATTAACTCCTAGACCACAGTCTCTTGCCCATTTAGACAGATCTTTCAGAGAACCCTGAAGAATGTCCCGCAATGTTGGCAGATGCTTCCCCTTTACCGCTATCGCGACATCGTCAGCATATGCGACAACATGACAACCACGTGCTTCTAGAGATAGTAGCATTGAATTCAGTGCCAGGTTCCAAAGAAGCGGCGAAAGAACACCTCCTTGTGGTGTGCCCCTATTGACAAATCGAGATATGACGGACGCTCCCAATTCAGACGTTATACGTCTACTGGCAAGTAGGCTTTCCACCATTAAAACGATTTCACACTTTACTCCCAGACCAGACAATGCCAATATTATCGATTCTGGGATGACATTATTAAAAGCCCCCTCAATATCAAGAAAGGCCACCATAGTGTACTCTTTTACCGAAAGCGATCTCTCGATGGTACCAATGAGCTCATGAAGAGCTGTTTCCGTTGATCGTCCCTTGCTGTATGCATGTTGCTTTGTCGAAAGCAACCTCGGGTCAATCACTCTACGCAAATATGAGTCTATCATTCGTTCCATTGTCTTTAACAAAAAAGAAGACAGACTAATTGGTCTGAAATCCTTCGGAGCTGTGTGGGAACTTTTCCCAGCCTTCGGGATAAATACGACTCTGGTATCCCTCCATTTTAAAGGAATATACGACCAGTTGATGCATGCTGTGTATAGATTATACAGCAACGGGGCTATATAGTCCGACACTTGCTGCAACTCAGCCGGGATTATACCATCAGGTCCCGGGGATTTATAGGGCCTGAAACTTTTTATCGCCCAGATTAATGTTGGCATACTTATTATTTCCGAAGCAATTTCAGATGCTTGGGCGTCAGAACGTTCCAAAGCTTGAAACGGCGTCATGGAATTACCCGGAAAATGCGTGTTTAAAAGGAGATCCAGCGACTCTCCACTGGAGGAAGACCACACCCCATTAGGATATTTCAGGTATCCCAGGGTGCAAGGAGAAGAAGCCAGAACCTTGCGCAGCCTGGATGCCTCAGAAACGTCTTCTATGTTTCCACAGAAGTTTTTCCAAGAATCACATTTTGCATTTCTGATCATCTTTTTATAACTCTTAAGTTGCAGCCTGTATGCAGACCAGTCCTCGTCCGCTCTTGAAAATTTAGCCTTATTAAAGAGCTTTCTGCAGGAATCTCTGCTCGTCTGCAACTCATTTGACCACCAAGGTGGCTTTTTTTCCCTCTAGGCTTTGCAGAAGGGCAAGACGCATCCAGGCACCTATTACAAACATTTGTTATATGGTCAACCAGACAGTGGATCAGCATAGTCAGATTGATTTTTTTGAAAATGAGGGTTAGGCCGTTTTAGCGCTGAGAGCCTCATATATGCCAAGCTTCAGAACCCTCATAATTGTCTTTCGATAGTTATTGTGTTTTTTATCTCTCAAATTCGCGAAAAACCCTTCACTCTTTTGCTTGTAACTTTTGAACCACTGGACCGATTTCGCTGGATTGCAATACCAACCTGACCAGGTAAATGACAACATATAAGTCTTTCAAAAGTTAACGTGATTTCAACGGACAGATCGATTGAGGATCATGAATATATATACTTTATGGGGTCTTAGACCAATATTTCGAAGTGTTACAAACGGAATGACAAACTTATATATACCATCTATCACTAATTGTAAGTGGAGTGTATAAAAAGATGTTATGCGTTATTTGCAGATGTAAAAAGAAAGAAAAAAAAAAGCAAGTAAATCTCTTAACTGTAATTACACTCAAGATAATGATTTTATTTTTGTAAAAACATACAAAATTTTTTGCCAAAATCTCAAAGCGTAACATTTTTAAAGATCTTACAAATTATTGCACAACTTTCTACAACAGCAACAACCACAAAAAAAAACACTAACAAAACGACAATAAACCAGATGTTTTCTTTTGGATTACAGCCAACAAAAACAGATGATAAGCCAGAAGTAACCAAAGATATTTTTTTTTTTTTAAAACCCGCAAAACTAATTGTAACGACTTGTTGTAAAAAGAAATAAAGAAAATGAAATGCATAATCAGCTGTCTCTGGTTTAAATTAATAATGAGTTTAAATGCAATTTAATGTCATGAAAATGTCTGGAACACTACATCATTTTCAAAAGTGATGAGAAAAAGCTTAATTGGAATTCGAAGATTTCATTTTGAAATTGGAAAATACTCCAATAAAAATTTGAAAATTAAATAACACCGCTCTACAAATCTAAGGTTTGTCGCTGCGCTTTGGATGAAACTAAAAAAAGTTGATAGATTTTGGTGCCCCGATTCCGAAACCGAAACTATTCTGAAGACATTTCCTTTTCGACGTCTTAGAGGAATTGTCCACAATCTTAAAACAAACATTCAGAGCTGACAATGTTAGGACATCTCATTAAGGTTTACCTTTGATTTGTCAGAACCTAAAGACATTTCCTCAAGGAATCACTGTGTAAATTTCCTCAGTGACACATTTTCCAACTGGGTTGAATGGGCGTACGACAATTTGGCGAACGCATTCGGAGGCCACAAGGACCATTGTGATTCCCTTAATTGTCATTTACCTACTCCCCTCTGATACAAAAAACTGTTTAATTCTTGAACCACCCCGCTTGAATAAGATATTCGGCTAGAGATGTCAATGAGACACCGTTTAGACAATCTAAGTCACCGAAAAATCTTTGCCCCAAATGATTAAGGCGGCTTCTTATCAGACCCGCACATTCACATAACAAGTGCTTCAATGGCTCCTCCTCCTCCACTTGCCCGCAACTTCTATACTAGTCCCTATCAGAAATTCCCATAGGCATGGCCATTTGGCTAATTATACAGTGTCCTGTAAGTACTCAACCTAATAGGCTAACCCTCCGTTTGCTAAAAGTAAGAAGACTTTTTGTACTCTCAGGATTTGGCAGTTGCCATATGGTTCGCGATATCCTGCAGGTTATCAGTAATATTCACCTATCCTTCATTCTGTTCTCAGATATCCCATCAATTTCGTTCATCAATTCCACTATAAGAACCGAGATGTCAGGTACTACACGTTCCTCCACCGATTCCGAGCCTTTTCTCGCACATTCATCAGTCAGTCAATTCGTTCCAAGCGACCCCACTATGTCCAGGGGCCCAGTTTAACTTGTCTGTGTGCTGACTAATTTAACGAAGGGATTGTATACGATTCCTAACGATTCCCGATTTTACAGTGTTTAATTCTAAGGCCATCAGAGCTGCGAGACTATCCACGAAAATGTTATTGGCGCAAGGACGAAAATCCATTGCCATAATCATTTGCGCGGCTTTATCAATTGCAAGTACCTCAGCCTGAAAAACACTACACGTGTCCGGCAGTCTCAATGAGGCCCCTATAGCGAGGCATTTAGAGTACACTCCCGAACCCTTACCCATCTCCATCTTTGATTCGTCCGTAAAGATTGAGATCACATTCTCTGTTATCACAGAGCTTTCCGCCCAGTCTTCCCTAGTCGGTATTTGGACTTCGAAGGTTCTGTCAAAGTTCGTCTGTGGTAAGATATAGTCGGTTCTCTGTTCCAGTTCCGTCCCACCCACCATACATAATATGGTCGAGTGTCCCCAAGAGTGTTACTTAAGCATTTGCGACTCTCTTAACCTCAGAGCCGTGCGGTTGTGCTCTTGACGTAAATATCTACGGGCTGAATGTTTAGTATCACTTCCAGGCCGGCCTGGGTTGCTGATCTAATAGCACCTGTTATACCCACACACACGACAGTCGTTGTACCTTCTGTAGATTGCAGAGATATGATTTCTTATCCACTGCTCTCCACCACACAAGGGCTCCATAGGTATTTTTGGTCTACTGAGCAACTTTCTTCGCAACTTTGATGCAACTGTCGTTGATTGGTCTAATTATCGCACCATACATCCAGTGGATAATAAACCGTGTTAGACCCCACTTTCTTTTGAAAGTTCTTCTACAGGTATAAAAAGTCGCATAACGACTTTTTCATCCTTTCCATTGATTTTTTTTCAAGAAAGCTTTGAGTCAAGGATCACATCCAGGTATTTCGCCTAATTAGATAGTTCCAGAGTGATTCCATCTGATTTGGGAAGAACAAACCTGTCTATCTTAGTCCTTTTTGTGAACAAGACAAATTCGGTTTTGACGGGATTAACTCCCAGACCGTTGTCCTTTGCCCACGTTGAGAGTATCTTGAGCGCTGATTTCATGAGTTCGCTAATCGTTGGTAAAAATTTAGCTTGGTAACTATTAAGGCATTAACATCTGTACTCAAGAAATCCTAATTTTTCTCAAAACTCAATATCAACAGACAGATGTGCGTGGCTAGAACGATTTAGAATCGATCGAGTATCACGATTTTATGTTATTTATGGGGTCCTAGACCAATATATCGATGTGTTTTTCCACCAATAACTAGGAAGGTATCCCATAGCTTACACTCCGATTGTTCTGCAATGCACATATGTTATAGAGCACAAAAATTTAAGATTTACCTGTTTTTTAGGGGATACCTTGTTTTTTATAGGGGCTACCACGAGGTGGTAACATCCATTTTTATGGAAGCTTGATAAAAAATGGTCGTAGGACAAGGTCGGTTTCCCAAATTATATTCACTTTTACGAATTATCGAGATATGGGTCTAGGACCCCATAGAGTATATCTAAGTTACATTCCTGAATTGGTACTATTTTCAGAGGGTAATAAGTATTAGGAGGCGAGGAAGTTTGTAAAAAAAGAAACTCCACAAGTGGGTTATATACCCCTTTCACGGAGCCTCGGTAGCAGACGGCGAAGGAAAACTGTCTACCGATATCCATTGCGTTATCTAAAGAGAAACGATTTTTGGATTTGGTAAGAGAACAATCAGCAGTCTTATTTAAAAGCTCTCAGATAAGGTGCTGTATAGATGCGGATGAGGAGGAGGAGGAGTCAGTAAAGCATCGTATATTTGAGTGTCAATAGCTAAAAAAAAAACGGCGAATGGAAAAGATTCCTTGAAAATCTAAGCTACATACTATGTAGTTCAGATGTTCCACTAGGAATCAGGTTGATATAGGTCAAAGTGGGATGCATTTTCACTCTTTTCTACTTCCTCAATTCTTAATTTCCGTTGACAATTATCAAACTAAATGACAAACTAATAACTTTCGTACATATTTCTTTAAAAAAATCAAGTTAGTCTAAACGCTGTATGAGACACACACCAAAAATGTAAATTATTTTCTGTGATTCATACTCCTAAACTAGTAGACAAAACAATGAAACAAAAAAAGAAGAGAAAAGAACATTAAGGAAACACGGACTTGACAATCACATTAAAAATAGTGGTGGATAAAGAGAGAATGATCATCTTGGTAAAATAATAAACAAAACATGCAAATTTTTTTAGAATATAAAAGACGCATACACAGGCACTACTCAAAATCCACACAGAAAAACACTTGGCAACAAACCATAGAAAATTTGTAATTTTTAAAGCATCTTAAATAGCATCAACAGACAGACAGACTGACATTTGCAAATAAAGTAACTGTATTTAGGATTAAAAATTATATTTTCTAAAATAGTCTGACAGACAGAGAGACAGTCATCCAACGAGACACAGAGAACTTACAACAAAACGTCTGACATTAAGAAATAAGTTCAAATTTTTAAGATTTTTCTTGGTGATGTTTTCTTTTTTTGTTGTGAAATTTTGTTGCTAAGTGCAGGCTTTGAGGTGCAAGGATTTTAGGGTAGTAAATTTAAATATTTGTTAAATTTTTTATTGTTTTTCGAAAAAGCATTTGACATTGAATTCAATTATGATCTTTTGAAATCGAAGACATATATAAATTTATATGCTTTTTATTAAACAGAATTTATCATCCTGATTGGAAATCAGTCCTCCAATTATATCTAGGACGTACTGATTTGGAGAAGTTCGAACTTCACTATTACGTTTTCTTGCATTGGTGTCACGAAGAAGGAATTAATTTCAATCGTAATTCCAATTCAATTACACAAATTCTTCTAGCACTTTCGGATCTCATATTACTGTTTCAAATCTCATATCTCTCTCTTCAGAAGAATCGATGCGCACTTGACTTAAAAGAGACCAGTTCTTTGTCGAGACCACACATTTACTTCCCTTTTCAACCTATCATTGAATTTTCTTCTTCTTAGCATTACAAAGTCGAAGTGTCTTAAAGTATTCTTGAATGTCACTGTTCCCTAGAATCCACATGAGACGAATATCATTGATGCCAGGTATCTGACTGTCGGAATGGGGTGGGTGCTGTGGCTCAGTGGTAAGCGCGTTGGACTACTAGCCAGCTATCCTGGGTTCGATTCTCAGCTCAGGCAGAACAATATTTTTTTCAGATTTCTATTTACAACTAATATCTATCGCAGCCCCCTCCTTCGTAAATAAATAGCACTAAAAACGTCAACGAAATAAAATAATGGCTATTAATTATAGCTTCAAAATAATTCGCCAGATCAATAAAAGATGGTGATGCAACAACTGTTCTAAAAAACGAGCAACTACAGTATTGCCATACGGAAGCCCTTCCATCTTTCAAATCTTTCATCTCTCTTCTATCCCCTTTCCGAAAGAAGCATTTCGGTTACATTAGTAATGGATAGGCAGTATTGCCTGAGTGTTGCTTCATTTAAAAAAAAATATGTTTGCAACGAAATTGGGCAACTCATTGAATCCCATTTTATGGTCAGCACCTCTGTCTGGTGTACACACTGCAGTGGTCCGCAATTATTTTAGCCCTATCTTAGAATAAGCTTTCTATAGTAGACTAAGTCAGCTATATTTGTTTCCATTCTTTTATGCAGCATCTTCTCGAAATCCTTAATTTCCTGCACGATATCCGATTGGGGAAGTGTTGCTCAAAGACACTTTCATTGGTATGTTTTCCTTGTGTGGATTCGAACTGTAGCTTAATGGCAATCTTTCATCCATAGGTTAGGCTGGACTTGCGCAATTTGGATAATACAATCGGAGGCCGTACGGCCCATTGTAATTCATTTACTTTTATTTCCGTACTCCCCCTTCTCAAACCAACCCCATTCCCTTTAATATTCTGCTAGAGAAGTCAATGAGACACCGTTAAGGCATTCCAGGTCATCGAAAATCTTTGCCACAAATGCTTAAGGCGGCGCTTCATCAGACCCGAACATTCACACAAGTGCTTTACTGACTCCTCCTCCACTTCCCCACAGGTTAGGTTAGGTTGTAAGTGGCTGCTGACGTTTTACGTCAACACACGTAGACTCTGAGGTCCATTGTAATACCACGGGACCGTAATAGGTTTCCCTACTAGTCCCTGTCGTTAAACCAGTTTGAGCTTCTTATGAAACTCCTTCGATATTGAATTTTGACATCCGACAAATCAGAAAGATCGTACAGCTCCCTAGATCCCAGTGAAGCAAGTCTCTGACCAGAAAGTGCCGGGCAATGGCAAATAAAGTGTTCGATAGTTTCCAACTCCTCTTTATCCATGCAACTTCGGCAAAAGTCATTCGACGGCACATTTAACCGCTTTGCGTGCTTCCCTATAAGACAGTGTCCGGTAATTATAGAAACCACCGTCGAAATCTCTCCTCTTGGAAGCGATATCAGCTCACTTGTGCGCCCCTGATTAAGAGAAGGCCAAATCAGTCGTGTTGTCTCACATGTCCATCCATTTGCCCATCTTTGATTAGTCTCCGTTGCAGAACAAAGCCGTAGGTTTTGCTTGCAAGTTTCTAGAGGCATACCAACACATTTCAATTCTGTTGGAACCTGTAAGGTAGTTCCTAGTCTTGCAAGCTCATCGGCTTTGCAATTCCCTAGAATGTCTCGGTGACCTGGGACCTATATGAGTCGTATGTTAAACTGCTTGGCCATCTCATTTAAAGACGTGCGGCAGTTAAGGGCAGATCTTGTTTTCAGAAACAGGCATTTGACCGCGGCTTGACTGTCAGTATAGATGTTGACTGCGGTTGTAGACAAGACATTGCAGCGCAACCAGTCAGCCACTTCCTTTATTGCCAGCATCTCTGCCTGGCAGTGGCGGGTACAGCTTTTGGGTTTGGGGGGGGAAATTTTGTTTTTTTTACTTCGAAAAAAAAATCATAAATTCACCTTGGACGAGCAAAAACAGGGATTCGTTTTTTTTGCAATGGAAACCTATAAAATCATCAAATTCATTAGTTTGTGCTGAAGGAGGGTTGTTTTTCATGATCATAAGTAGATCGTTAAGATATTTTTTTTTTTTAATTTGTCTAAAAAGAAAATTGTACGTTTTCTTCTACATAGAAAAAGTCTAAGATTCTAACACATTTGACGTATAAAAAGTCAAATCTAAAGCTTCTTCTTTACAAAAAATGCCCCAAAATCTGAGACTTTTTTCGTATAGAAAAATTTTCAGATTCTAAGAACTTTTTTCCACGAAAAATCTAAGATTCTGAAACCTTTTATAGAAAGTAAGTATCTCATATTTTAAAGCATTTTTAATAAATTTTTCTTATAGAAATGGTCTCAGGTTAGTATGTTTGTTTCGCACTGAAAGAATTTATATTCTGAGACCTTTTTTTCTTTAGAAAAAGTTTCAGATTTTGAGACCTTTTTTATAAAGAAAGAGTTTCAAATTCTCAGACATTTTTCCTATAGAAAAAGTCTCAGATTCTTAGACCTTTTTCTTTTTAGAAAAAGTCCCAGATTCTGAGACCTTATTCCTAAAAAAAGTCTCCTTTTTTAGGAATAAGGTTTAGGAATAAGGTCCCATAGAAAAATTTTAGGTTCTGAGAGCTTTTTCTTATATAGAAAAAGTCTTAAGTTCTGTCACTTTTATCCCTAAGAAAAAGTAATAGATTTTTCCATTATAAAAAGTCTCAGATTGTCAGACCTTTTTACTTAAAAAAAGTATCGATTCTAAAAAATTTTCCAATAGAAAAAGTCTCAGATTCTATGAGCCTATTCCTATAGAAAAAGTCTGATATTGTGAGACTCTTGCCAAAAGAAAAGGTCCCAGATTCTGAGACGATTTTTCTATAGAAAAAGTCTTAGATTCTGAGACCTTTCTTAGGTATAGTCTAAGTATAAGTCTAAGATTCTGGCACTTTTTAAAAAAAAAATCTCGCAGATTTTGAGAACTATTTCCAATAGAAAAAGTCATAGATTTTGAGACCGGTTTCCTATAGAAAAAGTCTCAGATTCTGAGACATTTTCCCTATAGAAAAAGTCTAAAATTCTGAGACCTTATTCCTATAGAAAAAGTCTTAGATTATAAGACCTTTTTCCAGTAGAAAAAGTGTCAGATTCTGTGACCTTCTTCCAATTGAGAAAGTTTAAACGTCTGAGACTTATTTTTCAACAATAAAAAGTCTCAGACATTGACAGATTTTTCTTTTTACAAAACAATAAAATTCTAAGACCTTTTTCCTTAGAATAAGTCTGAAATTAAGTGATTCTGAAACTTTTTTCCCATAGAAAAAGCCTTAGATTCGAATACCTTTTCCATTTCGAAAAAGTCTCAGGTTCTGCGACCTTTTTCCTATAAATAAGTATCAAATTTTGAGACCCATAGGAAAAGACTCAGATTCTGAGACCTTGTTCCTTTAGAATAAGTTTGAAATTCTGAGACTTTTACATTTTGGGAATTCTTCTACAAAAATCCGAAAATGAAAATTTTTGAAGATGTGAAAAATTTTAGAGTTTTCTGCATCTTTTTTATAAAAAAAGTCTCAAAATTTAAGACCTTTTTAATATAGAATAAGTCTCAGATTCTAAGACCTTTTTCCTATAGAATACGTATCGAATTCCGACACATTTTTTGTACAGAAAAGTCTCAGATTTTTCACAAAGAAAACTTTTTTTCCTCAAACATTTTCTTTTACGGATTTTTGTAGAAAAATTCTCAAAATATAAGTACTATTAAAAGATAGCAAAATTCATAATAAGATTGACAGATATTTTTTCACAGAAAATTTTCAGATTGAGTCACATTTTTTCCTTTAAAAATTTAAAAATTTTCCCTATAAGAACTTTCAGATTTTTTCTAAGAAAAATTTTCGGATTTCGAGATAATTTTCATTCGGAAATTTTTTCGAAAATTTCCTTCTTCCTTCTTTCTTTTTTCTCCTTTTTCTTCCTTTTTCTTTCTTTTTTCTTTTTTCCTCTTTTTTCCCCTTTTTTTTTCTTTTTGAAATTTGGTCTGGGGGGGGAAATTTCCCCTTTTTCCCCCCCCTTGTACCCGCGCATGCTGCCTGGTAAACACTGCAATGATCTGGAAATGTTCGAGCTAGGCTCAATCCAAGCTCTTCCGAATAGACTCCAAAGCCCACTTGTTCGTGCAGTTTCGATCCATCTGTGTAAAAATTCATGGTGGCTCCACTACCCGGTATGTCCCCCATCCAAGACTCCCTGGATGGTATCATAGTGGTAAAGTGGCTCTCAAAGAGGCTCACAGAGGGAGCACAGTCCACATTTTGTGGTATTGTTATCTTCTTCAAGATCGCGATATGGCCACAATCGCTGCTCCTCCATTGCAGCGTGCTATGAAGTCGAATTGCCGACGCAGCCGCATACTACCCAATATGTCCAATAGTATCAGGTGAGGGAGGATTTCTAATACAGCCGCAGGTGTAGTACGAAGAGCACTAACGATTACCGATTTTAAAGTGTTTGATTCTAAGGCTTTCTGAGGTGCACTATTGTCCATAAAAATGTTAAAGGCGCAAGTACGTATGCCTTGAAAACACTACACTTATCCGGAAGTCTCAATAAGGCCCTGATTTCGAGGCATTCTAAATATACTCTCGAACCCGAACATATCTACATCTTCGATCCGTCCGTAAAAATTGAGATCGCATTGACTTGACTGATTCCGCCCAGTCTTCCCTAGTTGGTACTTGGATTTCGAAGGTCTTGTCGAGGTTCGTCTGTGGTGAGATATAGTTCCCGGAACTGGAACAGGGCGTTGTTAAAGCATTTGCGACTCTCTTAATCTCAGAGCCGATTTTGCTGATGTTCTCTTGATGTAGATATCCGCGTGCTGAATGTTTAGTATCACTTCCAGGCCGGCCTGACTGGTTAAGATGTAGTGTCTTGTCTATAATCGAAGTTATAATTTATGCTGACAGCAAGCCGCGATCATGAATCAATGTTCCTGAAAATATAATCTGCCCTTAACTGCCGCTCGCCTTTAAATGAGATGATCAAGAAGTTTAAATTCGACACATATGGGGAACATGAATATTCCAGGAAATTGCGAAGATGATGAGCTTGTAAAGTTGGGAGCTATCTTTAAGGCTCCTACCTAATTGGAATGTGTTGGTATGCCTCTAAGAACTTGAAAGCACAAACCACGTTTTTTGTCGGCTGAGAAAACTATAACTAAACTACAGATTTTGGCATTTTATAAAGCGATAAGACACCATCAAATAACTTTTGCCGAAGGTGTATGGATAAGGGGAGTTAGAAACTATCGAACATTTTATTTGTCATTGCCCGATGCTTTGTAGCCAGAAATATCCCAGTAGAATTTTTGCTGAATTGGAAGCAGCGTTTGGAAAGGAGTTACGAGTCAAAGAGCGCATCCAAACTACCTGAATTTATGCATGATTCCTGTGGACGATGTCACAGTTAAGAGCACTGCTTGGTAGCAGTGGGAGCGCTATTAAGAGGCATGTATCTTTTCAGCGCTGATTGAAGCATTTTTTCGTATCAATTGTTACAATATTAATGTTTTATAAAAAAATCTTAGCAAAAAATTACAAGTTTTCACCCTTAATTTTACTGCACCCTTAAGAGCGATTTTTGGATGCGCTATAAAAAGAAGCTGTGTTTCTTCTTTTACTTTTTCTGGGCTACTAAATTATGATCGAGGCTGCTACATGATCTCTCTACTTTGTCGGACATTGAAATACAATAACTTAGAAGCTCAAATTGGTTTAACGGCAGGGACTTGTAAGATAACCCCATTATCATTCCTTGGTGGCACAACGGAATCCGCTATGTAGGGTGACGTTAAGCGTTAGCAGCAATTTTAAACCTAAACTATAACGGGAACTATTTAAAGAATAGAATTCAAGTACCGCCAAGAGACGGTAGACTTCGGAGTATATTTGAAAGTGTCTGGATTGGGCCTGGCTCGAAGATTGCGGGATCATTGCAGTGTTTACCAGGTAGAGAGGAAGTGGCTTCCAACAAAGGAAGTGGCTGACTGCACCTGCAGTCAACATCTATTACGACAGTCGAGCTCCTGTCAAATCCCTGGAGTAAAGGTTTCTGAAACCAAGATCTGCCCGTAACTGTCGCACGTCTTTAAATGAGATAGCCCAGCAGTTTGGCCTACGACTCATATGGGTCCCAGGGCACAGAGACATTCCAGGCAATTGCAAAGCCGATAAGCTTGTAAGACTGGCAACTACTTTACAGGCTCCAGCGGAATTGGAATGTGTTGGTATGATTATAGAAACCTGCAAGCAAAATCTACGGCGTTGTTCCGCGACGAAGGCTTATCAGAGATGGCACATGGATGGACGTGTGAGACTACACGACAGATTTGGCCTTCTCTTAATCGGAAGCGCGCAAGTGTGTTGATATCGCTTTCAAGAGGAGAAATTTCGACGGTGGTTGCTGTAATCACCAGACAATGACTTATAGGAAAGCACGATAAGCGATTAAATGTGCCTTCATATGAGTTTTGCTGGAGTTGCATGGATGAGGAGGAGTTGGAAACTATAGAACACCTTATCTACCATTGCACTATACTTTTTGGTCAGAGACTACCTTCGATAGAATCTAGGGAGCTGCACAATCTTTCAGATTTTCTGGATGTAAAAATTCATTATCTTAGAAGTTTCATAAGGATCTCAAATTGGTTTAACAACAGCGACTAGTAGGGGTGCCCCATTAATGTCCTGTGGTATTACGAAGGACCCCAAAGTCTATGTGGGCTGACGTTAAGCATCAGCAGCCACTTACAACCTAATCTAACCTAATGGATTCCTAGACCACCCGGAAAAAACGGAAATGGTACTTTTTACAACAGGTACAAAATAGAGACGTTTAAGGTCGAGATAAACGGAGTTATCGAAATTTTTAGGAATCATTTTAGACAGTAAACTGTCATGGAAACAAAACACCGAAGAAAGGGTCAAGAAAGCATACAACGCCTTCTACGCATGCAAGAAAATGTTTGCACCGACTCCCAAACAATCAATGGGAGTCGGTGCGGGTTTTTCAACGAGTTTGCGAGATTTAGAGAAGACTTTTATTCTTCCATTGGACTCTAGCATTTTCCAGGCCGAAATAGTTGCCATAAGCAGGGCAGCTTTACAGTTCGGTGACAAGACAAACAGAGAATTTAACATTTACGTTGACAGCCAAGCTGCTCTAAAAGCTCTTAAAAGCTTTTACATCAAGTCGAAAGTAGTTTTCGAATGCTTCGAGAATTTACAAAGTTTAGGGAGTATGAACAAGGTGAAACTAATATGGGTACCAGGTCACATAGGTATTCAAGGGAACGAGAGAGCGGACGAGCTCGCGAAACGAGGTGCTGATGGTATTGGTATTTCTGTACATATTGATCCACCAATCCAGCACTTCAGATCGCTACGCGACATTCAAAACACTGCAATGGCTAATAGAAAGTGGAGAGAGATAACAACAAGTGCGATCAGTAGAAGATTGTGGACATGCTACAATCTAAGTAAAACTGAATACTTACTCTCACTCACTAGATGGAACTTCCGTGTACTTACTGGAGTGATCACCGGGCACTGCCTAATAGGTTATCATAGAAAGAAGAAGGGACTTATTTCTGATGCAAGCTGTAGAAGGTGCGATGAACCTAACACTGAAGAAACGATCGAACATATTCTTTGCCAATGTCCTGCTTTGGCCAGAACCCGACTGCACATTTTAGGCACACATGACTTCGAGAGCTTGGAAACGGTTTCAAATGTCGACCAAAGGCAAATAGTACAATTCGCGATGAGGACAAACGCGTTCTATCAGCGTCGCTGAGGAACTATTGTGGCTTCGCTATGGACCATCTGGTCTATGTGAGGAGTCTTTGACTCCGCCACCTCTAACCTAACCTAGACCACAGCCAATTACTTATTTTGACAGCTCTATTAAAACCCCCACCATGATGCACTTAACCGTAGACAGAAACATTAGCACTAAAGAAGACGCTAGATTACAGGGTTTACAGAGAGGTAAAAGTACACCTCTCTATATTTAAAAAGGCTGGCCTGGTCTCCTTTGCCGAGACAGACAGATGCAAGAAAATCTAAATTTCGATATGAGTAATCATTTTAAAAATACTATTAACTTTGTACATATTGGTTACTTTTTGAACCGAATAACGAGTAACCATAAACAAATTATTTAATTTAATCAAAAACCCTACATTGTTAATAAAACATTAAATTGTAATTAAATACCCGATTTAAAATTCTCATATTTTCAGCCTCCAACACGTATAATTGTTTTCTTTTGAAATCTCATCAACATGTTTTTTAATCCAAGAAATTTATATTTTTTTTTTCTGTTAATAAACCAACATAATAAAAAGAAAACTTGACATAACAAGACATCATTAAACAACTGATTTATAAAATTATTTTTAAATGTTGCATAATTTTGTAACGGTTTTAATAGTTTAAAACGAACAAAAGAAAAATGTTATAACATTTTAACAACAATTAAAAATAAACGTCTTCATTAATATTTTAAAGATAAAAAAAAATCATGTTTCATCAAAGAAAAAGAAAAGTTTTTTTTTTAGTTTTTTTAAAACCAGATTTTTTTTTATTTTGATATTTTACATAAAAAATTCACACAATAACCACAACCTTCCGGCTAAAAACAACAAACCATACCCAACCAAAGAATAAGTTTTAATTAAATTTATATATAGAGAAAAAAATATATAAATTAAAAAAAAAAAAACTATGTTTAATTCATGATGTGAACAAGATAAAGAATGAGAAACTAAAGAAGAATGACAAAAAAACAATATTGTGATCAACAAAGTTCTAAAGAAACGAAAAACTGATAGAAGATCAGTGCGATTTTTTTTTAGTATTTTGAAGACATTAAATCTTTTACACTTTACAACACACCTACCACCCAAAGAGTAAGAGCAGCAATGATAATGATGGGTGGGGGAACAAGGTATTTCTTAACTTAAGAGGTCAATGTTAAAAGCATGACAATTAAGAGAGAAATCACGCTTCTTAAAGTGTTAAAAAACCGGGAACTTTTTGAGACAAAAAACGTTTCAGATTCTAAGAAATATTTTTAACGTTTAAAATTCCAAGAATTTTTCGTCCAATATTTATTATTTCTGCAAAACCAATTTTTGATTTCTGTAATAACCGGTTACTTTTTTTTAATCGGTTACCCATTTTGAAATCGATGTATTTTTGCTTGAAATGGATAAATTTAAACTTTTTTCAAAAACGGTTACCGGGTACTCGTTAAACCAAATACCGGTTAACCGGTTACTTTTTGTATACTTTGCTACAAAATACATAAATTTTACTTTTATTCTAAAAAAAATATTTTCGACAGCTTTTTTTAATTTTTAAAGGTGGTTTTAACAATAACTTGTCATTTTGAAAATAAGTTAAAAAATACCCGAGTAAAAATGTTTAGATATATTCATATATATCACATCTTATTTAATATTTGAATGATCAGAACTGATCCAAGTAAGATCAGTTCAGAACCGAGATTTGAAAGATCAGAACTGATCCGAAAAATGGATTACTAAGATTAGGGTGCATGTCACAGACTCAATTCCGTTTGGATTTGGAAAAAGTGGTTTACTCGTAAAACGCAAAAAGAATATTTTTTTTTGTAATGAAATCACTTTCAAAAAACAAAGTGAAATTAAATTGCATGAAAGTGGTTTCATTCCAAAAAGAATATTCGCTTTGCGTTTTGAGAGTAAACCACTTTTTTCAAATACGAACGGAATTGAGTCTGTGAAATGGTTCTAGATCAGTTTTAATCGGACGAAAACAATGTCATCCGAAAAATGGGTTTATATAATTAGATAAACCCATATTTCGGATGAAATTGTATCCGTCCGATTAAAACTGATCCAATCTTAGCGATCCACATTTTTACTTGGGTAGTTTTAAGAAATATGCTTAAAAAACGTGAATCCTAGATTTGGGGAAAATTTCTCTGGCGGTAAGAATTTTTTCCACTTATTAAAGAGCTCATTTGGTCGATTTCTCGTTGTAGTAAAATCGGCCAAGGGTTCAAGTGGAAATCAAACCCACGATCTCTGGTACATGGACTAGCACACAGATTTTAACACATTTTTCTTATCGAAAAAGTCGAAGTCTGAAACTTTTTTTATCGGAAAAAATCACAGATTCTGATATCCGTATAGAAATGTCTCAGAATCTAAGACTTTTTCTAAACAAAAAATGTCTCAGAATCTGAGAAACTTTCTATACGAAAAATGTCTCAGGATCTGTGACTTTTTCCATACGAAAAAAAGTCTTAGAATTTGAGAATTTTTCTTTACGAAAAATGTCTCAGAATCTGAGACTTTTTCTATTTGAAAAATGACTCAGAATCTCACAGCCTTACTACAAGAAAATAAAATAAATTTAAAATGAGCTTTTAATTTTATTTCCATACAAATTGTTTTTGTTTTTAAAATCGACTTTCAAAAAATGTATTGAAAATTTTAAATTTAAAATAAAACTTTTGTTAAAATAGACTTTTTATTTTCTTGTGGTAAGGGCCTCAGACTCTCAGATTCAGAATCTGAGACTTTTTCTATACGAAAAATGTCTCAGAATCTGAGACTTTTTCGTTTCGTATAGAAAAATTCTCAGATTCTGAGACATTTTTCATACAGAAAAGGTCTCAGATTCTGAGACTTTTTCTGAAGCTGGGACTTTTTCTATTCAAAAAATGTCTGAGACTTTATCTATACGAAAATTTTTAGAACCTAAGAATTTTTCTATACGAAACGAAAAAGTCTCAGATTCTGAGACATTTTATAGAAAAAGTCTAGATTCTGAGACATTTTTCGAATAGAAAATGTCTCAGATTCTGCAACATTTTTCGTATAGAAAAATTCTCAGATTCTGAGACATTTTTCGAATAGAAAATGTCTCAGATTCTGCAACATTTTTCGTATAGAAAAAGTCTCAGATTCTGAGACATTTTTCATATAGAAAAAGTCTCAGATTCGGGGACATTTTTCGTATAGAAAAAGTATCAGATTCTGAGACATTTTTTGTATAGAAAAAGTCTCAGATTCTGAGAAACTTTTCGTATAGATAAAAAAATTTTCCATTTCATAGTTAAATTTTATTAAATTTTACGAAAATTCCTGAACTATTTTGTAGGATTTTTTTTCCAAATTTTAGTTAAGCCTTATTTTGAGTATGGTTTACTATTTTGTTTGCGGTATCGATTTTTTTACAAATTTAAAATTTATCAAAATCGGTTACATCCGTTATTTATTTTTCTTTAAAATCCTTTTTGTTTTCGGTAATAATAACCGGTTACTTTTTTTAATCGGTTACCCATTTCGAAATCAATGTAGTTTTGCTTGAAACGGATAAATTTCCACTTTTTTCAAAAGCGGTTACTGGGTACTCGTTAAACCAAATACCGGGTAACCGGTTACTTTTTGCCTATATAACGATAAAACACATAAGATTAAATCTTTTTTCTTTTACAGTTTTTTGTTGACAGTTTTATTTTTTATTAAAATAAGTTTTTAATAAAAATTTTTGATTTTGGATATAGGTTTTCAATTATGTACAAACAAAAAAAATATTTTTTTGCTAAGAATGTTTATTGGTTTAAAATAACATCGAGCAGTTATACATCTGGTATATAATTTATATCAAATTTTAAATTTGTTAAGATCGGTTACGTGGTAGTCATTCGTCCGTTATTTTTTTTTAACCCCTATTGATATCTAAAAAATAACTGGATAATTTTTTTTCGGTTACCCAATTTTAAAAATCGTTGTATTTCACTTCAAACGACTAATTTTCACTTTTTTCAAAAATGATTACCGGGTACTCGTTAAACCGGGTACCAGGTAACCGGTTACTTTTTGCATATTTTGCGTTAAAACACAATAATTTTACTTTTTTCTTGAAAAGTTTTTTTTTTCTAAAGGCTTAAATTTATTTTTTAATGTATTTAAAAAAAAAAATAAAAAATTATTTTAGAAATTATTTCTTTCTTCCATCCAATTAAAAAAAAAAATATTTCTGCTAAGCATGTTTGCAGTTCTTTAACAGCAGAATCGATCATTTATACATACTATACATCTGGTTTGATATTTTGTTTATGTTGTAAAATTGTTTTTTTATTTTATATGAAAACTCGTTTTCAAAACACAACATTTGACCGTGATTTTTAGTTCAGTCTGTCCGCCCATTTGTACGTCTGCCCGTCTGACTTAAACGAGTTGTGATACATGATGCATGTTTATATTTCAATTTTGTTTGAATGCAAAAAATATATAAATCCACTTCAACGCAATTTCAAGATATTTTATTCCACTCCCCATCTCAAGTTTTGTTTTTGTTTTCAAAAGAATGCAATAAAATCATTACAAGATCTTAAATTATATTCATCATTCTTGATTTTAGTTAGCATTTTTTGTTTTGATTTTTTTTTTGTTTTTCGAACAAAATCTCATGAATGATTTAAGTGAAGGCGTAAATTGTAATGATCTTCATCAAAGAATTTGTTGAAGTCTTTTTTTTAGGAACGAAAGGAAAATGTATGTACCCGAGTAAAAAAGATTTATAAATTATTTAATAAAATTATATCTACAGGTTTCAGTTTTTTTTTTTAATTTTGGATAAAAGTAGATAAAATTATATATAATTTGCTAAAATTATACCTAGGATTTGATGGATATAATTTTATAAAATTATATCAAATTATATCTAATTTAATATAATTTTATAAAATTATATATAATTTTATCAAATTTGATCAAATCAGTTATAATTTGATATAATTTTATAAAATTATATCCGAATCCAGGATATAATTATATATAATTTTATCAAATTATATACAATTTTATCTAATTTTCTGAAAACTGAAATCTGTATACATAATCTTATATAAATTTATATAATTTTTTATATATTTTTACCAAATTGTATATAATTATATATAAACAGTTTTTACTCGGGTAGGTACTCTTGATTAATGATCATCTTTGTAATGATGAAGATGATGATGGTAGTTTTAGTATTGAGGATGGAATCCATGACGTAGCACGAAATATGCCTGTACTTGAAATTTTTTTTTTCGAAAATACCCTCATCAGTGATCATGATCGATATACTCAGCTGAATGGTTGGCTGGCTGGTTGGTTAAACCTGAGAGATCATAGTGTGAAAACAATTGTTTTTCATTGTTTAGTATAGTACTTAAACAAAGTTACGGGTTTTCAATTACCCATAGTATAAGTTTTATTATTATGTATTTCTATTACATTTATTTTTTGCATTTTTTATTGATGACGCATCAGATATGCTAGTGTGATTGTTTTGAAAATTCTTGGAATACTATTGTTGTCAACGTGAGATTCTTTTAAAATCTATTCATTCAATTTTATTGTTTTAACACAACAATTAATTTTACAATATAACAAGAATGTGGTTATCTTAAGATGAATGGATTGCAGAAGGATTGTTTTGGATGGTTACTTAAGTTTTCTACAAGTGTCATTTAAAAATTTTATAAATTCTTTTTAAAATTTCTATGTATCGGTAGGCGGATATTCATTAAACCAAGTCTTAGCTGCATTACTTTAGCATAAAATTTTTAAAAAGTCTATAGCTTCATTTTTACTTAAATACCCTTTGGTATTTCCAATAAAGTAACCGGTTACTTTTTTAATTTGGTTACCCATTTTGAAAACGTTTTAGTTTTGCCTGAAACGTGTAAATTTGCGCTTTTTACAAAAACGGTTACCGGGTACCCGTCGAACCGGATACCGAGTAACCGGTTATTTTTTTAATATTTTTCAACATACATACAAATTTATTATTTTCTAACAAAAAAAATATTGTTGTGATACAAAATTGAAACTTTTTAAAAAAGTTGTTTGCTATAATTGTTTATCTTTCGTTTTCATGTTTAACCTTTAATAACAAGCATATTGTTATCTTAAGATCAATGGATTACAGAAGGATTGTTTTGATAGTTACTTACGTTTTCTTTAAGTGCCATTTAAAATTTTTATAAATTATTGCCATTTGGAATCAAATTTAAAACTTTAATATATCGGTATCGAATTTTCTTCAAAATAAGTGTAAACTTTATTATTTTAACATAAAATGTTTAAAAATACTATATTTTTCATTTTTATTTCAATACCCTTTGCTTTTTCCAATAAAGTAACCGGATACATTTTTTTTCGGTTACCCATTTTGAAAACATTGTAATTTTGCCTGAAACGTGTAAATTTGTACTTTTTACAAAAACGGTTACCGGGTACCCATCGAACCGGATACCGAGTAACCGGTTACATTTTAAATATTTTTCAATATAACCCACAAATTTAATATTATCTAACTAAAAAATATTGTTATGACACGAATTCGAAATTTTTTAATAAAGTTGTTTGCTATAATTGTTGATCTTTCGTTTTCATGTTTTACCTTCAATACAACAATTATTTTAACAATTATTTTGACCTGACCTGGCAAAACGTAGAATGCCACTGGATTCTACGACACAAAATAAGGTTTACGTGTCTCTGCGTTTGTTGTGTCATTTCAAAAGTTAAAATTATACGTACAGTGTTATTGACATTTGATTCGGGTATTTAATTTAAAAGTGCTATATATATATTGGTAATCGGATATTCGTCAAACTAAGTCTTAGCTGTATTTATTTAATATGTAATGAATAAAAATACTAAATGTAACATTTTTATTTAAATATTCTTTGATATTTCTAATAAAGTAACCGGTTACTTTTTTAATTCGAATTGAAAACTTTATTTTGCCTGAAACGTGTAAATTTATACTTTTTACAAAAACGGTTACCGGGTACCCGTCGAACCGAATAACGAGTAACCGGTTACTTTTTAAATATTTTTCAATATAACATACAAATTTAATATTTTCTAACTAAAAAATATTGTTATGCCACGAATTCGAAATTTTTTAATAAAGTTGTTTGCTATAATTGTTTATCTTTTGTTTTCGTGTTTAACCTTTAATACAACAATTATTTTAACAATATTACAAGTGTGTGGTTATTTAAAAATTAATAGATTTCATAAGGATTGTTTTGATTGATACTTAAGTTTTTTTCAAGTGTCCTTTAAAAATTTTATAAATTACACTGTAAGTACGTGAAATTGACACACCTAAACGTTTAGACACGTAAATTTAATTTTCGTTTGTAGAACACAGTGGCATTCGCCTTTTTGACATATCAGGTCCATATTAAGAGATATTTAATTTTTAAGTTTGGGATTTTTTATTGTTTGTAAGGAAATTGAAAAATTTATGAAAAATAAATAATTTTACTCGCCTACACTAGTCGACCATCATTGTTAGAGGTAAGTTTCGACTAATCTATTTTAAACACAGTAATCTAAAACGATTTTTTAAAGGATTTTCATAGGAAAATATAACAAAAACTCGCTTGAAATTCGCAAGAACTTTAAAACGTAGAATGCCACTGGATTCTACGACACAAAATAAGGTTTACGTGTCTCTGCGTTTTTTTTTTTTTTGTCATTTCAAAAGTTAAAATTATACTTACAGTGTTATTGTGATTTGACTCGGGTATTTAATTTAAAAGTGCTATATATATATTGGTAATCGGATATTCGTCAAACCAAGTCCTAGCTGCATTTATTTAACATGTAATGAATAAAAATACTATATGTAACATTTTTATTTAAATATTCTTTGATATTTCTAATTAAGTAACCGGTTACTTTTTTAATTCGGTTACCCATTTTGAAAACGTTGTAATTTTGCCTAAAACGTGTAAGTTTGTACTTTTTACAAAAACGGTTACCGGGTACCCGTCTAACCGAATAGCGAGTACTCGGTTACTTTTTTAATATTTTTCAATATAACATACAAATTTAATATTTTCTGAAAAAAAAACTGTTGTTATGCCACAAAATTGACATTTTTTAATAAAGTTGTTTGCTATACTTGTTGATCTTTCGTTTTCATGTTTTACCTTTAATACAACAATTGATTTTACAGTACAAATAACAAGCATGTGTCAATCTTATGATGAATGGACTGACGAAGGATTGGTTTGATTGTTACTTAAGTTTTTTTTTTCAAGTGTCCTTTAAAAATGTTATTAAGTACAAAAATTGCTACATGTATATCGTTAATCAGATACTCGTCAAACTAAGTCTAAGCGGAATAATAAAATGTTTAAGCGGAAAAATAAAATGTTTAAAAAGACAATTATTTCCTTTTTAATTTAAATACCCTTTGCTATTTACAAAAAAGTAACCGATTACATTTTTTATTCGGTTACCCATTTTGAAAACGTTGTAATTTTGCCTGAAACGTGTAAATTTGTACTTTTTACAAAAACGGTTACCGGGTACCCGTCGAACCGAATAACGAGTAACCGGTTTCTTTTTAAATATTTTTCAATATAACATACAAATTTAATATTTTCTGCCAAAAAAATATTGTTATGTTATATGTTAAATCGAAATTTTTTAATAAAGTTGTTTGCTATAATTGTTTATCTTTCAATTTCATATTTAACCTTAAAAAAAACGTTTTAAATAT
Organism: Pegoplata infirma; assembly: GCA_963921195.1. Taxonomy (NCBI): domain Eukaryota; kingdom Metazoa; phylum Arthropoda; class Insecta; order Diptera; family Anthomyiidae; genus Pegoplata; species Pegoplata infirma. Next base: position 64,538,063 of record OY992536.1, read on the forward strand.
TATGAAATAAAACTCATTACAAAAAAACAAATGCACATACTGTAATTTTGAAATTGAAAGTTAAAGTATCCACTTTAATATTTAGTAATTGTAGCACTTTAAATATAATAAAGACCACCACTACTACCATCATAATCTTCAACAAAATAAATAACCATAAAAAAAATGGTACTTAAATGCTAATTTAGATTATGAGCTTTATTAATATTTTTTTTGTTTTTAAAAATATTTATAAAGTATTGTTTATGAGAGGTTTCCAATTACACCTAAAGTATTATTTTTTTTTTAAATTGCAGACATAATTCCATAACAAAACTGTATGGAATTTTTTGTTTTGTTTGTGTTTTAGAGGAAAATGCCAGTCTTTAGAACTGCGTTTTTTATATATTTTTGTAAAATAACACTTGTTTATAGTGTTGTAATAATGCAAGTGTTCGTTTTTTTGTTTTGTTTAATTTATTAAACAAAAAAAATGTAAACTAACTGGTTTAGAAATACTTTAGAAATCGGAGACTTTTTCAAAGTAAACTCCTCTCTAATCAAATTTCTGTTAATTTAATGAAAAAACAAATATACAGTGTTTATCATTCACATAGATATCCAAAATGAATGACAACCTGTTGTTCTCATTTTTAATACATACAACATACATAATGAAATAAAAATTAGGGCTCTTATTTAAGTGCCTAGTATTTCCTCTTTTCATAAAAACATACACAGCTATTTAGAAATATATAGTTACTTTTCTGTCACAGTTATCAAAAAGTAAATATTTGTAGTAACATTTATTTGTTTACAGACAGTGGGGAAATATAAATACAAGACAGTGGTTGGGATTAATATTACTTAAATACAGTGTTGTTTAATAACCTAGATATCGGTTTTTTAAACCAAAGATTGCTGGAAAACCTTAAAAATTATATTTTACAGTTAAACAAACAATGAAATTTTAACTACACTCTGTATAAATATTGTAAAGCATTAAATTTTTGTAATTTGTAGTTAAATATCTCAAAATTAATCGGTTACCTGTTATTCATTTAGACGAGTACCCGGTAACCGTTTTTGTAAAAACTGTAAATTTACATGTTTCAAGCTAAAATACATCGATTTTAAAATGAGTACCCGAATAAAAAAGTAACTGATAACCAGGTTATTTTATTAAAACTATGTTTTAAGCGCCTTTCCAGTAACATAAGAGATATTGTTGCCCAATTTCAGGGGTCTAGCTCTTTTGGTTTGGACTGCATCGTTATTTCTACAGACAGACGGACGGACGGACATCGCTAGAATGTCTTAGATTCTATCAATATTATTTACACTTTGTGGGGTCCCCGACCGATATTTCGATGTGTTACACACGGAATGACAAAGTGTCTTAGATTTTATCATGGATCAATATTATATATACTTTGTGGGGTCCCCGACCGATATTTCGATGTGTTACACACGGAATGACAAAGTGAGTATACTCCCATACTGTGGTTGGAGGGTATAAAGAAGCTAATTTTTACTTTTATGAAGAAAATTTTCCAGAGTAAAAAGTCGCATGACAAAAAAAAGCATTCTTTTGGCACAAAAAAAATTATGTTAATTGAGTAGGGATATTCTAGCTCGAGGTTGTTTTTCTTTACTTATTAAAACCACGATATTTGTGTAGATCAATTTGGTTTTTACTGAACCCTTTTCTATATCAGAATCTGAGACTTTTCCTATACGAAAAATGCATTAGAATCTAAGATTTTCTATACGAAAAATGGGTCAGAATATGCAACTTTCTATACGGAAAATGTTTCAGAATCTAAAACCTTTTCCATACGAAAAATGTTTCAGAATCTAAAACTTTTTCCACACAAAAAATGTCTCAGCATGTGCGACTTTTTCTATACGAAACATGTCTCAGAATCTAAGACGAAACAAGTCTTAGATTCTGAGACTTTTTCTATACGAAAAACGTCTGAGAATCTGCCACAATTTCTTTACGAGAAATGTCTCAGAATCTGAGAATATTTTTATACGAAAAATGTCTCAGTGTTTGAGATTTTTTTATACAAAAAAACTTGTCAGATCTGAGACTTCTTCTAAGACTTTTTCTATACGAAAAATGTCTCAGAATCTAAAACTTTTTTTGTACGAAAAATGTCTTAGAATCTGAAACTTTTTTTATACGAAAAATGTCTCAGAATCTGAAACTTTTTGAATACGAAAAATGTCTTAGAATCTGACACAATTTCTATACAAAAAATGTTTGAGAATCTGAGAAAATTTTTCTACGAAAAATATCGCAGTATTTGAGATTTTTTCCACGAAAAACGTCTCAGATCGGACTCTTCTTTAATACGAAAAATGTCTCAGAATTAGAGACTTTATCTATGCGAAAAATGTCACAGATTTTAAGAATTTTATTACGAAAAATGTCTCAGAATCTAAGACTTTTTCTATACCAAACATGTCTCAGAATTTGAGAATTTTTCTATACAAAACATGTCTCAGAATCTGAAAAATGTCTCAAAATCTAAGACTTTGCATACGATAAGTGTCTCAGAATCTGAGACTTTTTATTTTTGTAAAACTTCTATGAACTTCAGAGTTTTAAAATCTTAGACTCTGGAACATTGTCGGTATAAAAAATATTTTACAATCTGAAACTTTTTATGTAGCATAAATTTCTATGAATTCAAGACTTTTGATATAGGACAAATTTCTCCTATAGAAAAAGTCTCAGATGTATACGAAAATTTTGTTAGATTCTGTAAGAAAATGTAAAATTTTCTGTTAAAACAAATTTAAAAAAAATGTGGACCCATTTTCGTATACGCGAATTTATTGGCATTTCGGGGCCCTCTTAGGTCGGGTGCCCTGTGCAAGTGCCCAATGTGCCCTAGTGGTTAAAACGGTAATGCGAGTAACCAGTAGTCGTTTTTTGTAAAAACTTTCAATTAACATGTTGTAAGCAAAAATGCATGGATTTCAAAATGAGTACCTAAAAATTTTGTAGATTATATGTAAACACTTCAAATACAACCGGTTACTCATTATTCAATTGGCCGAGTACCCGGTAAACGTTTTTGTAAAAACAGTGAAGTTACATGTTTCAAGCAAAAATACATCGATGTCTAAATGTGATTGCGCCAAATAATTTAAAAAATAGTAAAATATTATATTTTTATATCCAGAATTATGTTTTTACAAATATTTTTGAAAATGAGTACCCAAGGTTAGGTTAGGTTGTAAGTGGCTGCTGACGTTTTACGTTAACACACGTAGACTCTGTGGTCCATTGTGATACCACGGAAGTGAGTACCCAAATACAAAAATGTAACTGATAACCACTTTTGTAAATTTGCATAAAAATTTTACATTTAGAGGACATTAAAAAAAGACATTAAAATTTTGTAAATTATATGTAAATAATTAAATTCAACCAGTTAATTGTTATTTATTTAATCGATTTTGTAAAAACTATAAAATTTAAAGCAAAAATTTTTTTTAAAGTAACCGGTTACTCGTTATTCAATTAGACGAGTAACCGGTAACCGTTTTTGAAACACATTAAAATTTTGTAAATTATATGGAAATAATTCAATTCAACCATTAACTTGTTTTTTATTTAACCGTTTTTGTAAAAACTATAAATTTACATTTTTCAAGCAAAAATACATCTGTTCCAAAATGAGTACGCGTATACGAAAGCAATTAATAATTAAATAACTACACTAAATAATTAAAGAAAAATCTTAAAAATATTTGAACTTTAATTTTTTATTCCCTATAAAAAAGTGTTTCCCAAAGTTCTTAAAATAATATATTTTACAGTAATTTTTTCCAAAAAAAAATATTTTTTATTATTAAAAATTAGCCGGTTACTCAATGTTCAATTGGGAATGTAGCCGGTAACCGTTTTTGTAAAAACTGCAAGTTTACATGTTTCAAGCAAAAATTTTTTTAAAGTAATCGGTTGTTAGTTATTTAATTAGACGAGTAACCGTCATTTTTTTTTAATCCCTATAAAAAAAATGTTTCCCAGTCCTTAAAAAAATGTATTTTACAGTAATTTTTTCGTAAAAATTTTATTTTTTTTATTAAACATTAGCCGGTTACTCAATGTTCAATTTGGAAATTTGCCAGTAGCCGTTTTTGTAAAAACTGCAAATTTACATGTTTCAAGCAAAAATTTTTTTAAAGTAACCGGTTACTCGTTATTCAATTAGACGAGTACCCGGTAACCATTTTTGTAAAAACTGTAAATTTACACGTTTCAAGCAAAAATACATCTTTTTCAAAATGGGTAACCGAATTATAAAAGTTACGGGAAACCATTTTTATAATTACACTTTATAATTAAGAAAAATCTTAAAAATAATTGAATTATGACTTAAAAAATAAAATTTTTCAATAAAATAAAGTGCTTTTTAAACCACTGTTGCCACAAAAAAGTGTGTAAAAAAGAATGCACAAGTGTAACTGCTTTCGAAAATTCAACTTTATTTTGTTTGTTATCTGAGAATTCCTTGTCATATTATTACACAAAAAACCAAATATTTATTTAATGCACTAACACGTTAAAAATAGAACAAACCGTTTAACAACGAAAATACGTAAATATTTAATCAATTATGTTAGTGTTGATAACCACAACCAACCGCATACCGTGCACCAGGTAATGTGGGTTATATGGAACGGAATTGTTAAAACAATTTTGCGATAATATTTCATGATTATTTACTAAATAGTTCGAAGAAAAAAAAATATATTTATGTTGCGTGCCTACGTTTAATCAATTTTAATTATTGTACAAACTCCTCTTGTATGCGTTTTTTTTTTGTTTGAATATCTGATAGTTCAATACTGATAACTGGAAGAACTTTTACTTTGTTTGGTATGTAATTGATTTTTGAGTGGCAGTTCTAATGATTTAGGTTACTTTTAGTTAAATGTTGAACAAAAAACAAAAAACTTGTTGATTTTGGATTTTGAAAAGTTTATTAACAAATGTGTGCTACAATTTTGATTTACTTATAAATTAGTATTTATAAGTAATCGCTGATGATTAATCGTTACTTTTAAGATAATATATTTTTGGTATTATTGATTAGAAAATTAAATGATTTATATTTTAATATTATTGACGAGTTTATGAAAAAAGAAAAGGTTTTAAGGCTAATATGAAAAACTAGCTTTTGATTTAGTTATGGGCTAATTTTAGTAATGGGTACCCGTTGTAAAAAAAGGGGTTCTATTTGGTATTTTATACAAAAAAAGGTAAGATTACAAAACTGATTATGAAAAAAAACATTTATTAATCGATTTGGTTACTTTTAGTAATCTGTGGTTACTTTTAGTAATCGGTTACCTGTTAAAAAAGTTCAGTTTTTTTCAAATCTATGATTAAAAAAATATATACATTTTACATACATACTAAGTTTATTTTAAAAAACTTATACATTTGTTGTAAAAATATTTATTTTTTTTAATCGGTTACTGTTTTTGATATCGGTTATTGTAAATAATCGGTTACCCGTTAGGAAAAAGTTGTATTTTTTTTATAAAACATGTAAATTAAATATTTGTCACATCGGTTACCGATTACTCGTTAAACCGAATACCAGGTACTCGTTATAAAATTTTTATATTTTAAAGTACTGCACCAAAACATGTTGAAAACAAATGTTTAACTTTAATAAAACTTTAAAATTAAGTGTAATACTACTTAAATCCCGTTATAATTTTTGATTCTTCTAAGTTATAACATTACTTACAGGCCGCTTTTAAACCCAAATTTTAAGAAAAATTTATTATAATTCCTGCATTTAATAACTTTTTCTTATATACAGACCGGTTTTAAAACAAAAATTTTAAAATGAATTATAAATCAGACATTTAATAACTTTTTCTTAAGAAATTATATAAATTTTTTCCCAAATTGTATTTTTTTTTTTATAATACTGAAAATTAAAAAAAAAATTAAATAAAATTATGTATTTGAGTCATACTACAAAGTCCACTTTAATGTTGCAAATTAAACAAAAAATATTGTATTATAAACCTAAACTACACCATTTTTAAATGTAAATTGGAAAACATGAATTTAAATTTGACGATGCCATGTGATAATTTCAATTTAAAAATTTTAATTAAAATTTTTAAATTTCAGTTTCATTTTGAAAATTTCAATTTAAAAATTTTAATTTCAATTTGAAAATTTCAATTTCAATTTGAAAATTTCAATTTCATTTTTAAAATTTAAAATTTCAATTCAAAAATTTCAACTTCAATTTTAAAATTTCAATTTCATTTAAAAATTTCAAATACATTAAAAATTTGGAAGAGATCAATTGAAACTCGTAAAAGATCATTTGAAGTAAGCATTATATATGAGGGGGTTAGAGCACAAGGGGTTCAAGTGCCTTATATTTAATAATGAGAAAAAAGAGGTTAAAGTTAAATTGCAATAAAAAATGATAGATGCTATCTAGAATATTATTTCTTAGTTAATAGAGATCCTGAGATATATTTTAATCTAACCAGTTAAAAAAATACCATCTTTTGGGAATACAAGCACCCAAAAATTGCCCTTAAAGTAAGTAAGTCGCACTTATACCCCTTGTGCTCTAACTTTTTTTATAAATTTCTAAATTTGTGAAAATAATGTTGGTTATACGTAAAAGAAAAACAACATTTTATAACGAAAATCTTTAATGGTTCTTTGTTTCATTTTTAAGTCGTCATAATCAGATTCCATGACATCATCGGGCTCATCTTCATCTACATTAGGGCGTCCCGTCAAATCTAAACATTCAAATTTCGTGCCGTAATACCTGCAGAACGATGGCCACGGAGTAGCTAATTGTGGGAAAATTTATGAAAAATGTTTGCAAGGTCATCTTTAGTTTAGTCGGCAACCAGCGGCCAAAGTTTAAAAAAACTGACGTTTTTGGACCAAAATTCATATCCGAATTATTTAACCAAATCTGGCTCAAAAATAAGGAACTTTTGGGTACTTTAATAGAAAAATATTTAAAAAATTCCAAAATAGCGATTTTGGTCCACAGATGCTGATTTTCAAAAATAAAAAATATTTTTTAACCAAATTTGTTGAGTATTATGTGTGAAAAATATAAAAAAAAATAAAAACACGATTTTGGTCCAAAAATGCTAATTACCATCTGTGGACCAAAATCTTTGATCAGCACTTTTGAACTAAAATCGTGTTTTTTAAGTTTTTTTAAATTTTTTTTTGATAACATGCTTTACATTTTCCAACTTTTGGGACCAATTTGAATAAAAAAATTATTTTTATGTTTAAAAATCAGCATCTGTGGACCAACATTTATTTTTTGTATTTTTTTTTATATATTTTTCGTATAAAGTAACAACATTTCATAATATTTGAGCCGGGTTTGGTGAAAAAATTTGAACATGAATTTTGGTCGAAAAACGCCATTTTTTCATACTTCGACCGCTGGTTACCGACTTAAGATGTTCTTGCAAAATTTTATTACTATTAATACACGAACTTCTCGGAATTCAACCACTTTGTCCACGTGAAAAATCAAATTTTACTAATTGCTTGGAGCACAAGGGGTTTAAGTGCTTAATATATAAGCACTTAAACCCCTTGTGCTCCAAGCAAAACAGGTATTTTAATAACAAGAACTAAAAATGGTCTCCATATCTCGCTAACGGATAAGAATTTCACATTCACCTCTTGTGCTCTGAATTTCTGTGAACTTCACCTACTAATTCCATGTGTTAACTCAATTTTTTTAAAAAAGTCACTTGAACCCCTTGTGCTTTGAGCCCCTCATATATTATTGTATTTACGCTAAAACACATAATATATTTTTATTATTTTCTGTAACCACGCCTTCGAAAGGGGAGGGCCGAAAAAAATCACATTTCCAAATCCCCTTTGTGACGACGGAACCCCTTTACGGGCTCTACCTCTCCAGAGACCGGTGCTACCTTTAATACCGGCCGTGCTCAGGGCAATGAGGGTGGTGTTCTTGTCTCCGTTGAGGTAGATTAAAGCCAGCCACTATAAAAATTAGGTAGCTAAAAATACCAACCGATTACAAGAAAAATTAGAAAGCGCTAGCAAAAGAAAGGAAAGAAAAATAAAAAAAAAATAACGCGGGATACAAAAAGTCCGAGGAAGATGGAATTTACCCCTTCATTTCTATACCCACCCATACCTTGCTATCTTATGTATGTTCCAAGATAGCCCTATCTATACCCTATCTGCTCAACCTAGGTGTTTCGTCGAAATTGAAAAAAATTTGTTTAGCACATCATGCTGATTATATTAAAAAGATTTATTTTGCGATATATTTTCGATAAAAAGATTTACAAGCTAAAGTTTTAAACATATTTTGAAGACTAAAACTAAACCGAAACCAACAAATTATCGATAAAAAAAATACACTAAAACGGATATTGAAAAAAAATTAAAATTTGTGGATGATAGATTTGATGTAATAATTTGCTTTATCGTAACATTTACAAGAATTATAATTTATTTAATTAAAGGGAAGGGAAAAAAAAAATAAATCTGAATTAAAACCAGAAATTATCGATTTTCATTTATCGATATCAAATAAAATTTGAAGTGAAATTAAATGAAGTTAAACTGATGTTTGTGTGATAAATTTAAGTGTAGATAAATTTAAATATTAAAACAAACGCATGATAACTCACCAGTAAAATCGAAGACTGCAGGCCTGTTGTCTTGATACTGCTCAATTTGAGGATTTTCGATAACTGTTGCTTATAATATTTTAATTTTTGAAAAGTGAAGTGGACATTTGTTTATGTATTCATGATTTAAGAATGGGTTATGGTGTATGTAGGGTGTATGTATATGGGGTGTATGTAGGTAGCCAATAAATTAAATCAAATATTGGAATTAAAAGAATATAAAATTTTAAATTAAAATAATGGTACGATTTGATATGCTTTGATAAAGATAAATTTCCGAATAACTTAACAATTGATAAACGGATGAAACCCGGGTACACAAAAAAAAAATGTATCGATAAAATTTGATTCCGTTTAAAATTAAATTGTTTTTAAAGTTATCGATAAGTATTCACAAAAACTTATTGGGGGAAAAAAAAAATAAAAAAAATTATCTAACTAAAAAAATAATAAAAATCTGTCAAATGCAGCGCGGTGATCTGGTATTTTGTCAATCCGTATGTATTTAAAATTTACGTATTATCCAAACAACTAAAGTTATCGAAATCGCCGACAAGATGCCCAATAGCAATCTTTCTTATGCGGATGTTGCCGATAATGAAATCGATTAGCCAAATACTCGATAACTGCAGGCGCAGAGAAACTAAAATCGCTGTAGATAGTCAAATTTGTTGTCGTTGACACTTAATTTCGATATTCTCTGGTACCGGTAAACTTTGAAAATATGAGATTCTCCCGGCCACCAATTATAAAACTATAACAGAATAGTATGTTGGTCCACTTTCGCATTTATGCCACCGATTGTCCTTCAATTTAATGCACGATATAAATTCGCAATATCCCTGTTGGACTATACAAAAACCACAATTTTAAAACCTATCTAAAATCTGCATTTTAAATGTTTAGTTACCTTTCAGGACTCCGTATTAAAATTTATAGACGTTCGCCAAAATCTCCGTAAACCCAACAATCCCTTTTCCAATAAATTTTAGTTTTTTCCTTCCCTTGTGGCTTTTCGTTTGAAAATTTTCAGTAGAATAAAATTATTTTGAAATATTTCTGCCACAAATATTTCAAACAACAAAATTCAATTTGTTGATAAAGTACACTCATAAAAATTTGTTAGTATTCCTTACAAAAAAGTCTGTTACCATTACTAATAAAGTTTTCAATTTGTGCCCGATAACTTTTTCAGTTACCATTACAAACTTTGGTTTTCAAAAATTAGTAATCTCAAAAAACACTAAAAAAATTAGTATTACTAAATTTTTTTGTAAAAAAATTGTAAATTGTGTATTTTAAATTTTTGGTATTTTTTTACTATATGTAAACTGCGTATTGCGCTTGTTGTCGCCATTAGTATTTCAATGCAAGTCAGATTTTGTTTGAATTTTTTACCTGAAATATGTAAGAGAAAATATTGAATACATTTTTTTTTTTGTACAAAATATAAATTACATACCACATAAAATAAATGCTTTGAAAATTGTGTTGAATAAATTGGTGTTCTAGAATAAAAAATACATTATATTGATATTATTTAAATGGAACACATAAATATACAGTTGTTACCTGCTTTCATCATTTTCTATTTTGTTTTATTTATTGTCCTAAAAAAAGAGTTAATTTTAAACAAAAAATACTTTACCATTTGGTTGTGTTGTAATATTTTGTTGTTTGTACATTTTTTTATTTCTTCCGCTCCGCGACGTTGTCACTTTAAATGCTATTTTCCAACTGAATAATAGAAAGAAAGGCATGAAGAAAAGTACACAAAATTACCAAAACTATTCTGAGTATTAAGAAATCAACCCTTTGTGTACACTGCACACAAGAAAAAAAAATCGCAGATAGCGTAAAACAAAAAAGGGCCGCAAGTGGAGAAGAAAGAAAAAAGAATTGAAAAAGGTCGGTGTTTTTTTTGAATTTTGCATATCTTCTCTTTACTGCATTTTGTTCCCTTTTTTATATATGTTTTTATTTGAAAGAAAACAAAGTAGTTACAATGAAGCAGACAAATAAGTGTAATTCAATATTGAAAATAATAAACATATTCATACTCATCAAAGCGCAGTTTTACCATTAAAATAAAAAAATAACTAACTATATATTTTTTTTAAATGCTCTTTTTAATTTCCAAATATTTTAATAACATTTTCTTTTTGTATTTCATTAGTGCATTACTTTTCTAGAAAAGAAAACCGAAAAGTTAATACGAAATTTTTAAAAAATCAACTGAAAAAATTATTAAAAAATCAGTAAAAAATTAATAGTTTGTAACGCGAGTTTACTAAAACGAATTACAAAAAAATATTTTTTTAGTACAATTTAGTAAAAAAGTTGTAAACTTGGGATACAAACAATTTTACAAACTTTTTTACTGACGTATTTTTTTGAGTGTAGTTTTTCCTTTTTCCCAAAATTTCCAAAGAATTTTACATTACGCAAAATTTGAAAAAGAGCACCTCACACCTTGGTTCAAGTGCAGGTCGATAAACTTTATATGGCGTAAAAATGTTTTATTTGTTTAACAAAAAAACATTTTAAACAAGCGAGAGTGTTAAATTCGGATGTGCCGAGTCCCAGTCGGCAAAAAAATATGTAAAAACAAGTAAGATAGTTATAGTCGGTCAAGACCGACCATATGATACCCTACACCAGTGTTTTCCGGAAAATGGGTCCCAAGTCCAAACATGGACTGATTGGGTCTGTCTTTTGTTAGATCTTTATTTAGTGTAGAAAACAAACACAGATCAAATTTAAGTGGAATTGGTTTATGTTTTTTGTTAACAGACCGATTTAACTGAATATCGGTCGAAATTTATATTAGGGGGACTTAGTCCAAAAATGGTCCAATTATATTCCGATTTGATAAGGTTACGGGTACACGTTTAACACCTAAAAATACATTTTTTATCAAATATTTCTATTTTTATGAATTTTGAGGGAATTCAGTGAATATCGGGAGGGTGGTTTTTATGGGGACTACCAGAAGTACTGATCCGATTCCTTTGAAATTTAGAATGATGATTCGTGCATACAAAATTTGATTACTTGCTAAATTTAAAAGCGAAATCTTTTATAATACGGTAATTAGAGTCATTAAGCCGAATCCAAAGAGGGCGTTTGTATGGGGGCTAGGTCTTAACATGGACCGATTTTCTCCAATTTCAATAGGCTTCGTCTCCAAAAGATGCTTTAGTTTCAAATTTCAAGTCAATTGATTGAAAATTGCGACCTGTATCGTGCTTTAACCGATAGATGGACAGAAGGACGGACATCCATAAGACATATTTGTATCAAACTTCAGGAGTCTACACCATTTTCAGATATAATTCGAAAAAGATCAATTATAATTTGAAAATTGGAAGATTCCAATCGTTATTTGAAGATTCTTCTATTTGTAATTGGAAGATTCCATGTGAAATTCGAAAATTTTGTTAGTAATTTGAAAATTCCATTTGTAATTCGAAAAAGATCAATTGTAATTTGAAAAATATCAATTGTAATTCAAAATTGATCAATTGAGATGAGAAAAAAATCAATTGAGATTCGAAAAAGATCAATTGTAAATCGAAAATTTTAATTGGAATCTGAAAAAGATCAATTGAAATTCGAAAAAGATCAATTCTAATTCGAAATAGATCAATTTTAATTCGAAAAAGATCAATTGTAATCAGGGTTGGCAACCGAAACGAATAACGGTATCGGTAACGGTATTGGTATTACATATTTTTTATATCGGTAACGGTAAAGGTAACGGTATTTTCGATTATTTCGGTAACGGTAAACCGTTACCGAAACATAAATACCGGTACGTACCGGTATTATAAATAAAATGTTAACAAGTCACAAATTTGTTAAAAATGCGTAAAAAAAATGTTTGAAAGAATTAAAAAAACTGTTAAATTCTGTACAATTTCTATACATAATTATATTTGTACTAGTATTAAATATTATGAATTAACTCAGAACTAAATTAAAACATTCACGCAATATTTAAATTCAACAAATACGAACTCATGTTCGTAGGGACATCTTTGTCCAATAAGCAAAAAAATCTGTTTTTGCGCCATATGAGAAATCTGCATTTTAAGCCATTTGAGAAATCTGCTGATTATAGCTCGCGGTTTGCTAAATTTCTGTCTGGATAATCTAGGTAGAATCTGCTGAAAAACCCGCCAAGACAGCAGACAAATCAAAATTGTTTGTCCTGTTGTTCAAAAAAATCGGCAGGGATAAAAAAAAAACTTGGCAAGGATGTAACAGGGGAGGTTTTTTGAAGGGGGAGTGTGGGCGGTATCGGAGGGACACATTTCCTCTCGCCATAGATGTTAAGAAATTAATTTTATTTATATTTACGCATAACTAATACAACTTTATCAATATTTAATTTAATTTGCCATAGTCAAGCCCAAAAGGTTCGGACCGAAAAAAATTTAATTTTCTAATCTTGGTCAATGAACTTCACACGGCATAAAAATTTTTCATTTTCTAAACAAATAGAAAAAAAATTAAATAAATATGTTTTTCTGGGGCTTTGTAAGTTTTTCAGGGGGAACTTTTTTTCATCTGTTCCGATTTTCCCATTTCGGAACTTAACCAGCCTATGACCATAAAACGTATTCGTACCAGAAGAGTTGCACGTTTATTGGGATCGTATCGTGTCTCCTACTGACGATAAGACGAACATCGCATACAATCGATCACTGATCAATAATATAAAATCTTTATGAGGTACAAGACCTATATTCCAGTTTAGTTAATTGCGAATGTAATCATTGGTTGGATTGGCAATGACAAAAATTTGTTTTTTATTTTAAGTATATTAAAAATATTTAAATATGTTTTTAATCCACAAAAAATTAAAATATTAATGCAACCGAAACAAAACCGTTATAGTACCGGTAAAAATCTGAATAAGGGTAACGGTTTTTTATCGGTAACGGTATTTAAAAATTTTTATTTCGGTATTGGTAACGGTAGCGGTAGTCAATATTAAAGGGTTTTTAATCGGTAACGGTATTGAAAGGGTAACGGTAGCCAACACTGATTGTAATTCGAAAAAGATCAATTGTAATTCGAAAATGATCAATTTTAATTCGATAAAGATCAATTTTAATTCAAAAAAGAACAACTGATATTTTACAAATTCTAACACCTGACGTTATATCTTGGCTAAATTCCTTAAACCTATAAAACAAATACCACATATATTGTAATATTCTCTGTATCTTTTTTAATCCATACGCTAAATAAATAAATTATTATACCCTCCAACCACAGTATGGGGGTATACTCACTTTGTCATTCCGTGTGTAACACATCGAAATATCGGTCGGGGACATCACAAAGTATATATAATATTGAAACATGATAGAATCTAAGACATTCTAGCGATGTCCGTCTGTAGAAATAACGATGCAGTCCAAACGAAAAGAGCTAGACCCCTGAAATTGGGCAATAATATCTCTTGTGTTACTGGTAAGGTCAAGTTCGAAGATGGGCAAAATCGGACCAAAGGGAAAAAAGTTCCCCCTTGAAGAACTAAAACGACCCCTGAAAAATACGATATTTTTACGAGTTTTTTTTAATTTTTGCTCAACAAATGTAACATTTGTATGCCATATTATGTTCATAGACCTGCGCTTGGACCAAGGGGGTTAGAAAATTTGATTTTTATCAGGCCGCCCTCCTTTGGGGGCGTGGTTATAGAAATTAATTAAAAATAACGATAAAAATTTATTATTTAAGCGTAAATATCATAAACAAATAATTTGTAAACATATATAGTGGGGGTACAGGTGTCCCCCACCAACTCCGCCGACCCCCCCCCCCCCCCCAAACAAAAAAAGACCCCCCGCGATTTTTTTTTTAATTTTAAACGTGTTGGAGGGTATAAAAGATTCGGCACAGCCGAATTTAACACTTTTACTTGTTATTTAAATAAATTTGTAATACCTACGCCAACAACAGTGGGCGGACCATAAAAAAAGCGTATTTCTTATTCCCTGGGTTCAAGTTTTCTGACAAAATTGCTTTATATAATTAACAAAAATACAAACAAAATTCGTTTTTCAGAGGTTGGTTTAGTTCTTCAAGGGGAAACTTTGTTCCCCTGGTCCGATTTTACCCGTTAACGAACTTAAACTACCTATGTATGACCTGGCGCTGCTGTTGTTATATTTAAATTGTTTGTATTTCTGGTACGATTTGAAACTTACAAAATATATTTATTAAACAAAAAAAAAAGTTCCTTATAAAATTAAGTCCCGGTAGATGGCGCTGGTTATTAACAAAATTCTTTATTTTTCTTCATTTTGATGAGATTACTGCTTAATTCTTTTCGAAAGGAAAATGCTCTTGAATACAAATTTTCTTTAGCAAATAATTTAAAATGTTTGCTGATACAATTTGGAGCCGGTAGATGGCGCTAGGGTAAAGTTTATTACGAAATTCTTCAATTCAGTGCAATTTTATTTTGTATGTTTCGTAATGAAAAAATTGTGTATGTAAGATTGGACCTGATAGATGGCGCTGACTAAAGCTTTTTCGATATTTCCGGGTTAAACAACGTTTGCGGGTTCAGCTAGTAGAATCCAAAAGTTGCATAACGAATCTTCAAAATTTAAATGGAATCTTCAAAATTCCAATTATATTTTAATAATAATATCTGAAAATGGTGTAAACAAGTCAGCATGATGTTTAAAATACCAGAATAAAGTCAAAGCCTTTAACAACAACATCATGTAAAAACACAACAAAAACTACCACTGTGGAAGCCATTAAACTCCAACATCAAAAATGTTTTTGTTAGCAAAAATACAAAAAAAAAAAAACAGAAAAAAATCACCTGAAACTACAAAAAGAACAACTGTATAACGAGTAAACGAATAAAAACAAAAACTACTAGTTGAAAAAAAGTTAATAATACAAAAAAAAAAACATGCAAAAAATAAGAGAATATAAACCTCCTAACTACTACAACAAATTTACCTCGATGAAATCAAATATTCGGAAACTCAGAATGAGGTACAATGACCGGTGGTAACAGAATATAAGAACACAGAACAACAAAATAGCACCGCGACTACAAAGCAAAAACAAGTAAAAAAAATTTTAGTCGATCAAGAACGACCACATAATACCCTAAACCAGTGATTTCCGTAAAATGGGTCACAATTCCATACATGGACTGATTGCAGCTATCGTTCGTTAGATCTTTAATAAGTGTAGAAAACACATACAAACCAAATTTGAATGAAATCGTCTTGTATTTTTTGGTAATAGACTGATTTAGCTTAAAATCGGGTGAAATTTTTCTGTGGAGACCAAGCCCAAAAAATTTAAATTTATTCGATTAGGTTACCAAAGTTAATATTGTGTTTGTGAATATTTGACTTATAAATTAAATTTCCCTGTACTGAGTTGTGCGGTACACTGGGTAAACGATAACAAATGGATGAGCCCTACTAGACAAGCGAGTACTCCGAACAAAAACTCGGGTTCGGGGGATAAGCTCGATTACCATGCCAAACACAACCCACATTCCGACGATGCTTTAAAGAATCAATAGCGTTTGAAACCCTAGTGTCATTAATTTCATTCGACGTTCTCCTTTGGAACTTCCAGAAACTTCAGAATAGTCTCTGAAGCCCCTGCCAATATATGGGAGTTGCATTCCACCTTCGTCTGGATAAAAGTGGTATACATATTAAGGAGATCGGGAGGAGTAAAGTTTTTCCTGCACCGTTTTAAGAAACAACGCACCTGAATGCTTATTTCGACACTTAAAAAACGTGTTTATTCTAACGGACATCACACTGGATTTTTATGCCACAACATCAATATTATCCGATTCCTCAATATCAATAAAGCCCATAGTTACAGACGACAATGTTGGTTCCACAAACTCGTCTATCGGTCAACATATAACATTGGGTTTTGCGTGCATTAAAATCTACTTTATTTGGCAGACCTTACTAAGAGATTGTCAAAAGGTCCTGATTGAGAGTGTCATTCATATTCTGCCGCACGCGCCCAACCTCAACAAGGCTTGGCCTTTGATCGAAGGAAATAGAATGACAAATGTTGCTTTCGTCTGTGAAAGAGTAGACTCGGTACCCCTGAGTTGGTTTTAAATCTAACCAAAGAGACTCCATCTATAAAAACATGTATACTTCGGTCTTCGAGAAAAGCAATTAGTTTAAATACAAGTGCATCGTTACACACACGTAAGTGGCTGCTGACGCTTTCCGTCAGCGCACATACGACTCTGAGGTTCGTTGCGATGTTACGAGTCGGTAATGGAGTCCCCCTAGAAGTCTCTGCCGTTAAACCAATTTGAGCTTCCTTTGAAACTTCTAAGATATTAAATTTTGACATCCGACAAATCAGAAACGTCTTGTAGCTCCATTAATTCCAGTGAAGCAAGTTGCTGACCAGAAAGTGTCGGGCAATGGCAGATAAATTGTTTTATAGTTTCTAAGTCCTCTCATCTATACAATGCAGGCAAAAGTTATTTGACGGCTTAGTGTGCATTCCAATAAGGCAGTGTTTGGTTATTATAGCATCCACGGTCGAAATCTCTCCTTTTAAAAGCGATATCAGCTCACTTGTGCGCTTCTGATTATGAGAAGTCCAAATCTTTAGTGTAGTTTCACACGTCCATCTATATGTCCATCTCTGATTAGTCTCCATCACGAAGACTACCACCTTATTTTCAACAAATTGTTAATTGGAAAGACTACAACGTTTGAAAAGTAACGGTATCAGGTCTCCTGTAGAAGGCGTTTACAGAAGACATACAGTCAGTCACTGAAAAGTGAGTTTGACAACAAAATTGTAATTTACCATGTTCTCCATCCTCGAAGATGATCGTAGAACAAATTTATGTTAGGGTTCAAAGACGCACACTTTTTAGGAATTGGCACCTTTCAGCAAAAAGGGTAGATACCCTTATGCAAACAGAGAATCGACTATATCTCACCACAGACGGACTTTGACAGAACCTTTGAAGTCTAAATACCGACTAAGAAAGACTGGACGGAAAACTCAGTTATGACAGAGAATGCGATCTCAGACGGATCAAAGATGGAGATGGGGACGATTTCGGGTTCGGGAGTTTACTCTGAATGCCTCGAAATCGAGGCCTCATTGAGACTTACTTGCAATTGATAAAATCGCGCAGATTATTATGACAAGAGACCTTCGTCCTTGCGTCATTAACATTTTCGTGGATAGTCTTGCAGCTCTGAAAGCCTTAGAATCAACAACTGTAAAATCGGGAATCGTTAGAAATTGTATACAATCCCTTAGTCGAATAAGTCAGCACACAGTCAAGCTAATCTGGGTCCCTGGACATATTGGGGTCGCTGGGAACAAAATGGCTTATGAAAGTGTGAGAAATGGCTCGGAATCGGTGGGGGAAAGTGTAGAACCTGATATCGCGGTTCCTTTACTGGAATTGATGAACGAAATTGATGAGATATCTGAGAATGAAGGATAGTTGGATATCACCGATTACGTGCAGGATATCGAGAACCCTGTGGCCACTGCCAAATCCCAAGAGGACAAAAAGTATTTCTACTTTTGACAAACGGACGGTTAGCCTATTGGTAGGAGTACTTACAGGACACTGTATAATTGATCAGATGGCCCTGCGTATGGGAATTTCTGATAGGGACTATTGTAGAAGTTGTGGTGAAGTGGAGGAGAAGGAGTCTGTGAAGCACTTGTTATGTGTATGTCCGGGTCTAATGAGAAGCCGAAGTAAGTATTTGGGGCAAAGATTTTTCGATGACCTGGATTGTCTAAACGATGTCTCATTGACGTCTCTAGCAGAATACGTTAGAGAATCAGGGAGGTTTAAGAAGTAGAACTTTGTATCAGAGGGGGAGTAGGGAAATATAATAAAGGGAATCCCAATGGACATTATGCCCTACGATTGAATTCGCCAAACTGACAACGCCCATAGAACCTAACCTATCCTTAAACAACGAAAAGCTGAAAAGATTTGCCTTAGCACCAGAGCTGATATGCCACAGGGTCCCAGTACTTATTTACATTGAGATCCTCAATTACCCTTTTAACTGCACGAATTCGCAAAAATATCATGGGCATAGAGCTGGATACTCTTTTCATTTCTGGCAGTGATTGATAGCCTTCCGGTAAGAACGAATTTCTAGCAAATAATCCAACGAAAAGATTAGCCTTATCAACAGGGTCAGTGAAAACTTGGTCATACTTTATAAGAGTCAGGATAAAAGAACTAGCATTGTTAATTACCAGGGAAACCAAAAATATGCTCTAAAAAACACGTTTTATGCGCTTAAAAAATGCCCTTAAAAACGGAAAATATGCTCTAAAAACAATAAAATATGCTCTTAAAAAAAAATTATGTCCCCTTTTTTGCGGTGTTTTTTACAGTTTGTTAGAGAATAGACCCTCCAAATACAGTTATGTGCGGTAGTTAGAGGGTTAAATATGTTCTACAAAAATATTTGCCTTAATATTTTTTACCAAGTTGCTGAATCTAAAGAAAACATAGTTTCATATACCAATATGAAGCAAGAACGGGCCAAAGGGGAATCAATCGTCATAATTCCGTAATTGTTGAAAAAAAACATCCTTGTTGGATAAAAAATTTAAAAATAAATGTTGTCATAAAAAAAATTGTAAAAGAATGCTCTAAAAATTGAAAAAAATATGCTGTAAAAAAGTAAAAAAATGCTATAAAAAGTGGAAAAATGCTCTAAAAATTGAAAATATGCTCTAAAAATATGCTCTCATGCTAAAATATGCTCTTAAACCTAAAATATGCAAAAATATGCTCTTAAGGCTAAAATATGCCAAAATATGCTCTAACAAATCGATGCCAGATTTCTTAAAAACTTCTGAAACGGATAAATACCTAACCCATTTATCAATAAAATGCACAGGAAAAAACATGATACTGCATATTTTTGGTTTCCCTGTTAATTACTCTCTTTACGAATGACCAAAAGCTCTTACTAGCCAGAGGGTAAGAAAGAACTTTAGCACAAAGATGATGTTCGTTGAGAAGCTTCTCGCCTCTCAGTACCTCAGCACACTTCGTTCCCACCTGCTCGCTCAGGATATCAGAATTGTCGTTTGTGTTATCCTGCTAATTTCTAAATGCATTCTCTCTGGATCTAACTGCAGTTCTGCAAGTCTGATTAAATGAATGGTTATCCTTTGGCTTAACCGAAATTATATTTGAAGGACTAAATTTCTTCTTTCCAAGAACTATCACATTACACACCACTTCTGCAGCGGCACCGACGTAATCGTTAAGAAAACACAGTTCCCAGTTGAATTGCCGAAAAAATTCGTTGAGTTCTACCCAATCAGCCATTTCTTAATATATAAACCGAGAAACGCTATGAAGTGCCGAGTACGAAAAGGATGAAGTACTTAATAGTGCTATGATCTGAATTACCAAGAGGTTGAAGTGCTTTTGCTAATTTTCAGGGTGCGAAGTAAGATTAAGTCGAGAGTATTTTGTTGTTGCCCTTCAACATACGCATTGTGTGTTAGTTCGTCCAGGTGCGCCAGGTGGTTGTGCGTCCCAATGAGCTCAACGTATTGGCTCTCGGTAGTAGTATGGATGATGTGGCAAAGCCAAGAGACCAAAATCGTCTTTGGGTCAAAAAAAACAAGCCATTTTGACCGAAATTTTCAAGTCGGAAGTTCAACTTTGAATTTTCGGTCGAAAAGACATTTAGGCACTTTGTATTCAGTGACGACGTTCTCCAAATTGTCCATGCTACTGCGTCCAAAATATTCTCAAAAAGTGTGTCCAAGACCAATATTCTGGGTAGTTACAAACATCAGCCAAAATCATTTAACTATGTGTAGTTGTAGGGTATAAAAATAAAACTAAACACAGGTATGCATTACACTGAATAGAGAAACTTGAAATGAATAAGGTAGCAAGCAACACAGAAACAACAACAACAACACTTTAGCAAGAAAAGGTAACAACAACTACAACAACATATTACATGATTAAGCAATACTACAACAAAACAAAAAACCAGTAAGGAAAGGTGGTGGCGCATGTTGATATGACACACTCTAAAAGACCGCGAGAATGAATATTTTTTTTGTTGTATGTATATAAATTGAGTTAAGAAGAAAGAAGACCTTAGAAAAATAAAAACAAAACTGAAAAATATTCACTTCTTGGTGAATTCTTTCTCTTTTTTTATTACGTTTTTTGAATGGCTCAACAAAAAATACGTTAAAACCCTTTCTTAAGCCAAACTTACTTACAAGTAGTATAGGAAACAGAAGAGTTGAAATAACAAAATAAATCTAGATAAAGACAATACAGTGGAGGAAATAATTTTTAAACGAAAGTTACATAAACAATTAAAAAAGTTAAATTCGGCTTTGTCGAATGTAGTGATACCCTCCACAATTTCATAAAGATTATTGCAAAAAACTTTTTTTTAAAAGGAAATTACTTAAAAGAAAAAAAATGAAAAAAAATTTCCGCGAAAAAAAAATTTTTGGTAAAAAAAAAAAATCCGCGATTTTTTTTTCTTTTTTTGTCAAAAAATATGTTCGTACATGTTTAAATACCATTTGGTGTTCAATTATGTTCACATATGTCAACCAGCAGCCGAATTAAAGCATTTTGTATTTTTAGGTTATGTTGAATGTACTAAAATTTTTGAGGTGTCCTTACATTTTCGTTCATAACTTTTAAACCGCTGAACCGATATCGCTCAAATGCAATACCAAACTTCTCAGGAGAACTTCCAATAAATGTGTTAAGTTTCAGTCATATCCGTGTAGTATTTTGGTCGTGATCACCATTTCCACAGACAGACGGACAGACGGACAGACGGACATCGCTAGAATGTCTTAAAATCGATCGGGGATCATGAATATATATACTTTATGGGGTCTCAGACCGATATTTCGATAAGTTACAAACGGAATGACAAACTTATATATACCCTCTATCACTAAGTGGAGGGTATAAAAATTAATTCTAGGTTAGGTTAGGGGTGGTGAAGTCTACAATTTAGACTTCACGCATAGACCGGCTGGTCCATAGCGATACATATTTCTTCAGTAACAAGGATGCAGCCGATGTTGGACTTAAGACTCTAGTGAAACTTAGACCCAAAAGCCGATGGGCATTTTGAAATTTCCTAAGTCACATCCCTCTCTAGTGCTTTGTAAGTAAGATGGGTCTTACTATATATATAGTATAGATCCAGTACACAATCCTGGGCTCAAGTCCCTATGTTCTGCCGAACATTTTTCCATTATTTGTCTTTCTTAATCGTGCATCTGAATTCTGGTTCCATGATAAATCTTTGTCCAGAATGATTCCTAAAAATTTCGTATGCTTTGAAAGTGGAATTTCAATACCGTTGACTCTGACTTTCCTAAAATTCTCGATCTTATACTTTCGTTGAAACAGTATCATTTCTGTTTTCCGCTGTTTCACGTTAAGGCCATTTGTATCGCTCCAGCAGCTCGAATAACGTGGCCAAAAATTTATTAGTTGACATTATTGTCACGTCGCCTGCATATGCTAATACTAACACTCCATGCGTATCCAACATACAAATTAAAAAAAATGCAGGGGTGTTTTCTTTTCTTTTTTTTTTGGGGGGGGGGGTCGTTAGTAGAAATTGGTGTGGAGGGGAAAATTTCCTCTCGGATATGTGTTCAAAAATTCATTCGTATGCTTTTTGCACTAAAGATATACAAGTTTATCATTATTTAATTTTTTTTATTCCACGCCCATAAAAGGCGGGCGGACCGAAAAAAACGAAATTTTCTAATTCTCTGGGTCCAAATGCAGGACTTTAAACTTCTTGTAGCATAAAAATGTTGCATTTGTTAAACAAAAACACAAAAAATCATGTAAAAAAATAATATTTTTCAGAGGTTGGTTTAGTTATTTAAGGGGGAACTTTTTCCCTCACTTTTATCGTCAGATATATCTGGAACAGAGCGCTAGAAAGGGTGACTGACTCGTGAGAAATTCCAAAAAAGGCAACGGCTAATGGATCTAAGAACAACATCAGTTGCATCCATCGACACCCAATAGACGTCTTTGATAATGGTGAAGCCTGTTTGTAATGCCTCAAACTCAAAGTGTAAAATTGGCTTAGATGCCAAAATTTTGGACACATTTGTATGGATAATTTGAATGACTTTGTCACTAAATACAAGTGCACAAACTACTTTTCGACCGAAGGTTTGAAGTTAAGCTTCCTACACGAGATTTTTTTTAGTCGAACTGGCGTTGCGCTTCAAACGACGATATAAAAATATAAAACAACCAAATACTCTCGACATTTTTCTTACTTCGCACCCTAAAAAGTATGAAGTAAAAGCATTTGAACATCTTGATAATTTGGATCGTAGCACTATTTCTGCATCCTTTTCGTACTCGGTACTTCAGAGCGTTTCTCGATAGGCTGCTAAACGAATTTTTATGGAAATTCAACTGGAAACTTTGTTCCCTTGACTGTAACATCGATGCCGCAGAAATGGTGTTAATTTAATTGTGCTTGAAATGAAGAAATTTATTCCTTTCATTCTGCCCCTTGGGGCAGTAAGCGCTTTTGGTCATTCGTAAAAAGAATAAGGAACAATGCTAGTTCTTCTATACCGATTCTTATAAAGGATGACCAAGTGTTCACTGACCCGGTTGATGAGGCTAACCTTTTCGCATGATTATTTTGCAAGAAATTCTATTTTGCCGGAAGGCGATCAACCACTGCCAGAACTTGAAAGAGTATCCAGTACTATGCCCAAGATATTTTTTCGAGCTCAACGTCAATAAATCACCGGAACCCGATGGCATACCAGCACTGGTGCTAAAGCAGTGCTCCACGGCGTTAACTCGTCCAGTAGCAAACTTTTTCAGTTTTTCGTTGCACAAGGGTACCTAGCCTTACTGCTAGAAGGTGGCCAACCTTCAACCGATCCCTTAAAAGGTTGTGTCTTCAAACCCTGAGAACTATCTCCGGATATCAAATTGTTTTACGCTCTCGAAGATGATGGCGAGCATGGTAAATCACCATTTTGTTGACTATCTGGAGTCAAGCTCATTTCTTAGCGAACGACAGTATGGCTTCAGTAAACGTATATATTTGATAGATCAGTGATCGATTCTAGTGAAGTCCGTCCATCTGTTGAAGACCCGATGCATTCCTAAACTTAAAGAGCAAGACACTGCCGTTTGCCACGAATATTTCTTATGGCCGTAACCGACCAGAAAGAAAAAAATTTAATTATTTATATCCACTCACACAAAAGGAGGCCAAAAATTTTTTTTAACCCACCTGGTCCAAGTGCGGGACTTTGGACTTCTTTTTACATAAAAATTTAAAATTTGTTTAGCAAAAATACAAAAAAAATGGAAAAGTTAGTTTTTTAGAAGTTGGTTCCACTTCAAAGTGGAACTATATCCCTCTGTTCCGATCTAGCCTATTTTAGAACTAAACTAGCCTATGACCACAAGATGTATTGGCGCAGAGCTTTAGAAGTTTAGCTCTTTCAGTTTAGACTGTATCGTGTCCTATACAGATAGACAGACGGACGAACATTGATAGAATGCCTTTAAATTGATCTTGGATCAATAACATATATTTTTATGGGATCGGAGACCGATAATTCGATGCGTTACACACATAAGGCTAAAGAAAGTTAATTTGATTGTAGAGTATATAAATTGAATATCAATTCAAATCACTGCTACTAAATTTCTCATTACTGTTACATTCCGATCTTCCAAAAGATCAACTAGTAGTATAATTTTTTTGTATTCATATACTGGAAAGTTTTTTTTTATTTTTTTTGGAACGAAACGTTAAGAATTGGAAATGAAAAACAGGTATGTGTGTTTTCTGAGAAGAGTCAAATAGTGTAGAGTTTTTCGTGTGTGTTTTCGTCCATAGAAGCTATTCTTACTTCTAATGCCCGTTAAGAAAACAAAAAAACTACAACAACGAAATAGCGAACAGAATTCAAGATTAAAAAAATGAAGGTGAGCAAGTATAATATGCATGCATATCAAAATAGGAGTATAAAAAGTAAGAAGAAAACTGAAACTGACTGAAACTACAAAAAACAAACAAATAAAATCGTAAATAAAACAACGATCATCATGATCGTACACCAACCAAAAGACGTGCTCAACGTAGATTGACGCACCCTTTTCTGTTTTGAATTCAGGCTTTTTTTTAAAACCACATCCCGCCGTTTCGAATTAAATTAACGTTCTTTTTTTCTATGTCTCTTTAACATTTTTTAAACAAATTCAAAAACACAACATATTCACTGGCATTCTGAAAATGAACATGTGTAAGTAAAAAGGTAAAGGAGACATTGAAATCGGGGGAGAAATTCATGTGTATTGTATTTAGGACATTGATTCCTAAACTTTTTAGATAGTGTTTCCCCTGATTGATATTTAATTTTGCGAGTACCCCTAAACATTGATGGGGAACTGGTGCAACAGGTATTGGTTGTCCGTGAATCTAGCTAAGATAACAACTGTGTTGTTTACACGTTGGACCAAACACAAGGGTCTTTAGCTTCCTATCCTGAGGGTGAGTTTACTATCCAGGGCAACTCTGGATAGTAAACTAAACTGGACAAAACATGTTGATCTAATGGTGTCTCGGGGGCACCGTATTTTCTGGCAGTGTTGGAGAGCTTTTGGGAAGACGTGGGGCTTAAGACCTGGGGGGGTGCACTAAATGTACCTAGCAGTTATTAGACCTTTTGTGACGTTCGCGGCGGTGGTCGAGGACTGGTGGTGAAATCTACTCGGACTCTGCTAGACGGACTACAGGGAGAGGCTTGTTTTGGGATAGGGGTGCCTGAGCACAATATGCTTCGCTATATTGACCCCTTATAGTTAGTTGTATCACACATTGGGAAACGCTGTTTTAGAATCTGGGTGAACATTAATATTGAAAAAAAAACTGTTTCAAATAGGGGTAATTTTTAAGTTTTTCGTAGACATGTAATATTTTATTTGTTATTTAAGCCGGACATTTCAGTTATTGTCATTGTAACAATGCAGAGATAGAAAATAATCGTAAAATGTTTGTTATTTTAGAAAGAAAGAATGTACTGAAGTAACATTGGTTTAAAGTCAGTTTTAAAAGGAATGTATGAACGAATATTTGTTCTTATCATTATTGTCTAAGGATTAGGCTTCCGACAATTGAATAATATTAGCCTTTAATCTTACTTTGTAGAGATTTGAGGTAAGATTTAGTTTTTATTATTAAGATTTTGTATGATATAAGCTTCAAATGTTTTCAAATGATATAAAAGTTCTTAAAGATATATCTCGATACAGACCTGTACTCAGATGCTTTTTCTTCCCAGGTCTAAAAAATGTCTCAGATTCTGAGACATTTTTCGTATAGAAAAAGACTCAGATTCTGAGACATTTTTTGTATAGAAAGTCTCATATTCTGAGACATTTTTCGTATAGAAAAAGTCTCAGATTCTGAGACATTTTTCGTATAGAAAAAGTCTCAGATTCTGAGACATTTTTCGTATAGAAAAAGTTTCACATTCTGAGACATTTTTCGTATAGAAAAAGTCTCAGATTCTGAGATATTTTTCGTAAAGAAAAAGTCTAAGATTCTGAGACATTTTTCGTATAGAAAAAGTCTCAGATTCTGAGACATTTTTCGTATAGAAAAAGTCTCAGATTCTGAGACATTTTTCGTATAGAAAAAGTCTCAGATTCTGAGACATTTTTCGTATAGAAAAAGTCTCAGATTCTGAGACATTTTTCGTATAGAAAAAGTCTCTGATTCTGAGACATTTTTCGTATGGAAAAGTCTCAGATTATGAGGCATTTTTCGTATAGAAAAAGTCTTAGATTCTGAGACATTTTTCGTATAGAAAAAGTCTTAGATTCTGAGACATTTTTCGTATAGAAAAAGTCTCAGATTCTGAGACATTTTTCGTATAGAAAAAGTCTCAGATTCTGAGACATTTTTCGTATAGAAAAAGTCCCCTTGGGGCAGTAAGCGCTTTTGGTCATTCGTAAAAAGAATAAGGAACAATGCTAGTTCTTCTATACCGATTCTTATAAAGGATGACCAAGTGTTCACTGACCCGGTTGATGAGGCTAACCTTTTCGCATGATTATTTTGCAAGAAATTCTATTTTGCCGGAAGGCGATCAACCACTGCCAGAACTTGAAAGAGTATCCAGTACTATGCCCAAGATATTTTTTCGAGCTCAACGTCAATAAATCACCGGAACCCGATGGCATACCAGCACTGGTGCTAAAGCAGTGCTCCACGGCGTTAACTCGTCCAGTAGCAAACTTTTTCAGTTTTTCGTTGCACAAGGGTACCTAGCCTTACTGCTAGAAGGTGGCCAACCTTCAACCGATCCCTTAAAAGGTTGTGTCTTCAAACCCTGAGAACTATCTCCGGATATCAAATTGTTTTACGCTCTCGAAGATGATGGCGAGCATGGTAAATCACCATTTTGTTGACTATCTGGAGTCAAGCTCATTTCTTAGCGAACGACAGTATGGCTTCAGTAAACGTATATATTTGATAGATCAGTGATCGATTCTAGTGAAGTCCGTCCATCTGTTGAAGACCCGATGCATTCCTAAACTTAAAGAGCAAGACACTGCCGTTTGCCACGAATATTTCTTATGGCCGTAACCGACCAGAAAGAAAAAAATTTAATTATTTATATCCACTCACACAAAAGGAGGCCAAAAATTTTTTTTAACCCACCTGGTCCAAGTGCGGGACTTTGGACTTCTTTTTACATAAAAATTTAAAATTTGTTTAGCAAAAATACAAAAAAAATGGAAAAGTTAGTTTTTTAGAAGTTGGTTCCACTTCAAAGTGGAACTATATCCCTCTGTTCCGATCTAGCCTATTTTAGAACTAAACTAGCCTATGACCACAAGATGTATTGGCGCAGAGCTTTAGAAGTTTAGCTCTTTCAGTTTAGACTGTATCGTGTCCTATACAGATAGACAGACGGACGAACATTGATAGAATGCCTTTAAATTGATCTTGGATCAATAACATATATTTTTATGGGATCGGAGACCGATAATTCGATGCGTTACACACATAAGGCTAAAGAAAGTTAATTTGATTGTAGAGTATATAAATTGAATATCAATTCAAATCACTGCTACTAAATTTCTCATTACTGTTACATTCCGATCTTCCAAAAGATCAACTAGTAGTATAATTTTTTTGTATTCATATACTGGAAAGTTTTTTTTTATTTTTTTTGGAACGAAACGTTAAGAATTGGAAATGAAAAACAGGTATGTGTGTTTTCTGAGAAGAGTCAAATAGTGTAGAGTTTTTCGTGTGTGTTTTCGTCCATAGAAGCTATTCTTACTTCTAATGCCCGTTAAGAAAACAAAAAAACTACAACAACGAAATAGCGAACAGAATTCAAGATTAAAAAAATGAAGGTGAGCAAGTATAATATGCATGCATATCAAAATAGGAGTATAAAAAGTAAGAAGAAAACTGAAACTGACTGAAACTACAAAAAACAAACAAATAAAATCGTAAATAAAACAACGATCATCATGATCGTACACCAACCAAAAGACGTGCTCAACGTAGATTGACGCACCCTTTTCTGTTTTGAATTCAGGCTTTTTTTTAAAACCACATCCCGCCGTTTCGAATTAAATTAACGTTCTTTTTTTCTATGTCTCTTTAACATTTTTTAAACAAATTCAAAAACACAACATATTCACTGGCATTCTGAAAATGAACATGTGTAAGTAAAAAGGTAAAGGAGACATTGAAATCGGGGGAGAAATTCATGTGTATTGTATTTAGGACATTGATTCCTAAACTTTTTAGATAGTGTTTCCCCTGATTGATATTTAATTTTGCGAGTACCCCTAAACATTGATGGGGAACTGGTGCAACAGGTATTGGTTGTCCGTGAATCTAGCTAAGATAACAACTGTGTTGTTTACACGTTGGACCAAACACAAGGGTCTTTAGCTTCCTATCCTGAGGGTGAGTTTACTATCCAGGGCAACTCTGGATAGTAAACTAAACTGGACAAAACATGTTGATCTAATGGTGTCTCGGGGGCACCGTATTTTCTGGCAGTGTTGGAGAGCTTTTGGGAAGACGTGGGGCTTAAGACCTGGGGGGGTGCACTAAATGTACCTAGCAGTTATTAGACCTTTTGTGACGTTCGCGGCGGTGGTCGAGGACTGGTGGTGAAATCTACTCGGACTCTGCTAGACGGACTACAGGGAGAGGCTTGTTTTGGGATAGGGGTGCCTGAGCACAATATGCTTCGCTATATTGACCCCTTATAGTTAGTTGTATCACACATTGGGAAACGCTGTTTTAGAATCTGGGTGAACATTAATATTGAAAAAAAAACTGTTTCAAATAGGGGTAATTTTTAAGTTTTTCGTAGACATGTAATATTTTATTTGTTATTTAAGCCGGACATTTCAGTTATTGTCATTGTAACAATGCAGAGATAGAAAATAATCGTAAAATGTTTGTTATTTTAGAAAGAAAGAATGTACTGAAGTAACATTGGTTTAAAGTCAGTTTTAAAAGGAATGTATGAACGAATATTTGTTCTTATCATTATTGTCTAAGGATTAGGCTTCCGACAATTGAATAATATTAGCCTTTAATCTTACTTTGTAGAGATTTGAGGTAAGATTTAGTTTTTATTATTAAGATTTTGTATGATATAAGCTTCAAATGTTTTCAAATGATATAAAAGTTCTTAAAGATATATCTCGATACAGACCTGTACTCAGATGCTTTTTCTTCCCAGGTCTAAAAAATGTCTCAGATTCTGAGACATTTTTCGTATAGAAAAAGACTCAGATTCTGAGACATTTTTTGTATAGAAAGTCTCATATTCTGAGACATTTTTCGTATAGAAAAAGTCTCAGATTCTGAGACATTTTTCGTATAGAAAAAGTCTCAGATTCTGAGACATTTTTCGTATAGAAAAAGTTTCACATTCTGAGACATTTTTCGTATAGAAAAAGTCTCAGATTCTGAGATATTTTTCGTAAAGAAAAAGTCTAAGATTCTGAGACATTTTTCGTATAGAAAAAGTCTCAGATTCTGAGACATTTTTCGTATAGAAAAAGTCTCAGATTCTGAGACATTTTTCGTATAGAAAAAGTCTCAGATTCTGAGACATTTTTCGTATAGAAAAAGTCTCAGATTCTGAGACATTTTTCGTATAGAAAAAGTCTCTGATTCTGAGACATTTTTCGTATGGAAAAGTCTCAGATTATGAGGCATTTTTCGTATAGAAAAAGTCTTAGATTCTGAGACATTTTTCGTATAGAAAAAGTCTTAGATTCTGAGACATTTTTCGTATAGAAAAAGTCTCAGATTCTGAGACATTTTTCGTATAGAAAAAGTCTCAGATTCTGAGACATTTTTCGTATAGAAAAAGTCTCAGATTCTGAGACATTTTTCGTATAGAAAAGTCTCAGATTCTGAGGCATTTTTCGTATAGAAAAAGTCTTAGATTCTGAGACATTTTTCGTATAGAAAAAGTCTTAGATTCTGAGACATTTTTCGTATAGAAAAAGTCTTAGATTCTGAGACATTTTTCGTATAGAAAAAGTCTCATATTCTTAAAATGTTTTTGATACAAAATTTCGTATAGAAAAAGTCTAAGAATCGGAGACTTTTTCTATACGAAAAATGTCTCAGAATCTGAGACTTTTTCTATACGAAAAATGTCTCAGAATCTTAGACTTTTTCTATACGAAAAATGTATCAGAATCTGAGACTTTTCCTATACGAAAAATATCTCAGAATCTGAGACTTTTTTTTATACGGAATATGTCTCAAAATCTGAGACTTTTTTTACACAAAAATGTTTTAGAATCTGAGAATTTTTGTATATGAAAAATGTCTCAGAATCTTTCACCATTCACATACTTTTTAAAAATTGTATATCCTTTTAAATTAGAAGTTTTTGAAATTTTTTTTCTAGTAAATATTAAAGATATTAGCTAGAATTTTATTTTTAACAAGAACAAATTTTAAAATCTTATAATTCAGAAGGATATCAAATTTTTAAAAAGTAGGTGAATGGTGAAAAAGTACTCCCGAATGGAGCACAATGTCTCATAATCTGAGACTTTTTCTATACGAAATCTAAGACTTTCTATCCGACAAAATTATCAGAATCTGAGACTTTGTTTATACGGAAAATGTCTCAAAATCTGAGACTTTTTTTATACGACAAATGTCTTAGAATACGAGGCTTTCTTATCGAAAAATGTTTTAGAATCTGAAACATTTTCTATACGAATATTCTGAGACATTTCGTAATACCTTAATTGGAGGGTATAAAAAATATTTTACAGAGTATTTTGTCTAAAAAAAAAAATGCATTCAAAACAAGTAAGAAAGTTATAGGCGGTCAAGACCGACCATATGTTACCCTACACCAGTGTTTTACGGGAAATGGGTCCCAAGTCCAAACATGGACCGATTGGATCTGTCTTTTATTAGATCTTTATTTAGTGTAGAAAACACACATAGATCAAATTTTAGTGGAATTTGTTTATTTTTTGTAAATAGACCGATTTAACTGAATATAGGTCAAAATTTTTATATGGGGGACTAAGTCCAAAAATGGTCCAATTATATTCCGATTTGACTATGTTACTAAGGTAAACCTAAAAATACATTTTTTATCAAATATTTCCATTTTTATGAATTTTGAGGGAAATATGTGAATATCGGGGGTGTGGTTTGTATGAGGACTACCAGAAGGACTGATCCGATTCCTTTGAAATTTGGAATGATTCGTGCATACAAAATTTGATTACCTGCTAAATTTCAAAGCGATATCTATTATAATACGGTTATTAGAGTCATTTAAGCCGAATCCAAAGGGGTCCTTCGTATGGGGGCTAGGTATTAACATGTACCGATCTTCTCCAATTTCAATAAGCTTCGTCCTTGGGCCAAAAGATTCAAGTCAATTGATTGAAAATTGCGACCTGTATCATGCTTAAACCGATAGATGGACAGACGGATGGATTCACAGACGGACGGACGGACAGGCGGACGGACATCGCTAAATCGACTCAAAAAGTCATTCTGAGTCGATCGGTATACTTTAAGGTAGGTCTTGGACTAATATTTCGGGTAGTTACAAACATCAGCACAAAATCATTATACCCTGTACCACAGAGTGGTGTAGGGTATAAAAAGTTTATATAAAAAACATTAGACTCTTACAAAAATTTTCTTAAGAAAAATAAACTAAAACAGGTAGAAAAGTAAAATTCGACTTGGCCGAATCTATGAATATCCTCCACAATGCCCTTTTTAAGTGATAGTAAATTTTCCAACGTGAAAAAATTACATTTTTGATTAGAAATATTTTATTTTGGGTAAAAAAACTTTTTTTTAAATAATTTTTGAAAAAAAAATAATTTACTAAATTTTTTTTTTGAGTGTAAAATTTTTTTCGAGTGTAAAATTTTTTTCGAGTGTAAAATTTTTTTTCGAGTGTAAAATTTTTTTTCGAGTGTATTTTTTGTAGTGTGAAAATATTTTTGAGTGACAAAAATACGTTGTAAAATATTTTTGTGACACCAATGTTTTTAAAACATATTTAACGGGTTTTCAAAACTGGAATTTAAGATGAATTTAATCTGAAATTTACGGTTTTACTAATAACTTTTGAACCACTGAACCGATTTGGCTGAAATTCAATACGATCCAGACCAGAGGAACGACAAATATATATGCTTAGCCTTAGCAACCTCAGAGTTGTCTTTCAAAAGTTAGCGTGGTTTTTATCTCGTAAATTTACGAAAACCCCTTTCCGAAATTCAGTCTTTTGCTCATAACTTTTGAACCACTGGACCGATTTCGCTGGATTACAATACCAACCTGAACAGGTAAATTCCCAACATATATGCCAAACTTCAGGAGCCTCCGTCTTTCAAAAGTTAGTGTGTTTTCAACAGACAGACAGACGGACGGACGGACATCGCTAGATCGTCTTAAAATCGATCGGGGATCATGAATATATACTAACAGAATGACAAACTTATATATACCCTCTATCACTAGAGTGGAGGGTATAAAAAGTTTTTTTTTTTACTCATAATAAAATGTTTCTATAAAAATTAAAAAAAAAAAAAACACAAGAAAAAAAGTTAAATTCGGCCTTGCCGAATGTATTAATACCCTCCACAATTTCAAAAAGATTATTGCAAAAAACTTTATTTAAAAGGAAATTACTTTTGAAAAAAAAAAAAAAATTTAAAAAATTTCCGCGAAAAAAAAATCCGCGATTTTTTTTTATATTTTTTTCAAGAAATATGTTCTTTCTTGTTTAAATACCATTCGGTGTTCAATTATGTTCACATCTGTCAATTAGCAGCCGAATTAAAGAATTTTGTATTTTTAGGTTATGTTGAATGTACCGAAAAGTTTTAGGTGTCCTTACATTTTCGTTCATAACATTTGAACCGTTGAATTGATATGGCTCAAATGTAATACCAAACTGCTCGGAAGAAGTTCCAATAAATATGCTAAGTTTCAGCCATCTACGTGTAATATTTTGACCGTGATCACCATTTCCACAGACAGACGGACATCGCTAGAATGTCTTAAAATTGATCACTGATCAATTATATATGGGGCATTCCATGTCAAATCGGACACTTTGAAATTTTTTTTTTTAGATTTTCCCCAATTTGTTTACAGTTTTTAGTACCCTTCGAAAACTCCTTCGTGGTAAATTTTCAGATTTTTTTGATGACCCGTTCAAAAGATATCGAATTTTTAAAAATTTGTAGTTTGTTTCTTAACTCAAACTTCTTTTATTCATAACTTCTTGAATAACACCGCTCAACAGTCATTTTCCTGTTTGAATTCTGGTTATCAATTTTAGTAGACTTTGATCTCATGATTCCAAATCTGTACTCCAAATTTTTCCATCACGTCCAGATTTTTAGTTATTCACGGTTAAAAATGCGAAAAATTACGATTTTTGCATTATTTGAAAGCCTACACAGCAGCCATTGAGTGGAATACAAATCTGGTATAAAGCGCAAAAGTATAATTTGTCTTTGGTCTCCAACATAGAAAACAATTTTTTTCCAATTATTGCGTTTGGTTGGGTTAGAATTGCGTTTTAAAATGACTCTGTTAAAATTATAATTTTTGTAAAAAAGATAAGGTAGGTACCTTAGTTTTTTTTTGATATTTTTCAAAGAAAAACTAAAAAAAATACTACTAAATATTTTACAAATTTAAGTTTTCTGTATTATTTTTCGTATAAACCGGAAGATATCTTTAATGGGTTTAAAAGTCTATAAGAAAGAATGAGATTTTGTCTAAATTTTGAGCTCATCACGCTAAAGATTGATCATCTGGTTTTTGTTTTAGAGCCTTTTAAAAATGGTGCTTTTTCAAATTTTTTTCACAGTGTTTTTTTAAAATACGTGTTTGGCCAATAATAGTGCAACAATATGTAATTTTTTTGATCATATATTTGAGATCATAGTTCAATTCAACTCTAACGCTTTATACCAGATTTTTATTCCACCCAGTGGCAGCAAACTAAGCTTTCAAAAAAGGCAAAAATCGCGTTTTTACGCATTTTCAACCGCGAATAATTAAAATTCTAGACGTGATGGAAACATTTGGAGCACAGATTTGGAATCAGCGAGTCAAAATCTTTAAAAATTTTGTATCAAACTTCAAACCGGAGTCAAAAACCTTTGATTTGTTGAGCGGTGTAATGGTCCAAATTTAATTTTTTTTTTTTCAAAATTTTTGTTTTTTTACGTACTTTTTAAAAAAACGTACTTTTTAAAAAAACAATTTTTTTTTTATTTTCAGAAAATTTAAAATGGCGCTATCTCGGAAACTAAGCCAGATAGAGCAAAATGGAGGCCATTTTTGGTTCTCGGGTTATCTATAGTATAGCCGGTCCTCTTCACATATGTGGACCCTAATGGGTCCTAACTTTGGATCCAAAAAAATTAGCATTCCCGAAAATTTTAAAATGCTGATATCTCGGTAAATATTGCCGACACAACAAAAAGTTCAAAACCATTTTTGTAGCTCTCAACACGTAGAACAAGACCGCAAAATAGTCAAAAGTTCTCCGAGTAATATTTTTGAAGTTATCGAGTTTTGTAATTCTCAAAACCCCGGTGGTCCCCTAAAATCACGTATCTCAAAAACTAAGCAAGGTAGAGCGAAACGGACACAAATTTTGGATCAAAAACTATGACGACTTTTAAGTAACCCAACTAGGACCTATCGGGTCCGAACCCAATGGGGTCCTCAAATGTGTATGAACTAACAATAAGTTGAAATAAAAAAAAATATAGTTAACTAATTTTTGGCAAAACATTTTTGCTAACTTTACCAAAAAAAATTGTGGGTTGAAAATCAGCAAATTTTCTTGTAGGTTTACAAGCTTTTTTTGCTAACATTACAGTTTTTTTTTTTTGAGTGTAGTATAACATTTTTAAGTTTTAAAATTTAAATCTCATTTTTGAAAATATTTGTACTCTTCGATTTTTTCGAAATTTTTTTGTGTAAAAACTTCTATCGATTCAACAAATTTTTTGCCCAGGAGGATCGTGGGACAACAATTATTACATTTTTTTTTTTAATTTTTTGAAAAAAAATTATTATAATTTACTGCTCCAATGCACAGAGGTAAAAACCGGACAAAACTAAAAAAAAAAAAATTTTTATTTTTTTCCAAATTGATGCCAAATAAGAGCTAACACTTCAAAACATGCGATTACAAAGTTTTGTGCCAATCCCTTGACTAGTTTAGGTTTTATAACGAAGCAAAGTTGAGTAATTGTATTTACTATTTTTTCAATTTAAAAGTTGTAATTTGCAACTTTGAAATCCAAGTAGGCTGTAAACTTAAAAAAAAATTTTTTTGTCTTGAAATTGATATATTTTGAAAACTTAGCATTTTTTTTAAATGGTATATTCATTTCGGTAATTTCGAGTGCGTGGATCAATTTAAACAGTGGTGGTGAAAATAAATCTAAAAAAATAAAGAATTTATAAAAAATACAAACTTTGGAAAGCCCAAAAAAATACTTTTTGCTCAAAATTGCTCTTAAGTCGCTATACCACAAATTAGTATAAGGGTTCCCAAGTAAGTACTAATTAACATCGGTACCAAGTTTAACCAAGTCTTTCAGTTAGAGCCTTTTAAAGTTGGGTCATTTATATCAAATAAAAAGCATTTTGAGCTGTGGAAAACACATAAAATAAGAAGATGGATGAAATACTGACGATTAAGACACAACATCTTAAAACACCCTCAAAAAAATTTCGCGGAAAAATTTTTTTTCGCGAAATTGGTTTATTATTATATTCTTAACCTACCTACAAAATTTTATAAGTGTACATAAAAAATTAAAGAAGTTATAGGGTTTTGGCCGGAATATACCACTGTGCAATGGTGCATCAAAGAGGGGTCATTTATAAGACCAACCCCCATTAATTTTTACGTCTTAAAATTTTTTTGGAACAAACTAATACCCTATCTCCAATTTCTAAGGGGGCTCCCAAACAAAACAACATTTTTTAAAATTCGCTCTAACTGCCCTAATAGTGCCCTTAGAGCAACAAAATGTATGACCGACCCACAATATTTTTTTAGTCCAAACATTTTCTCTGGGGGGTAATTGTGTATTTCGATTCGAAAAGAGAAGCTATTCGAACGACATTTTTGGTTTCAATTTAAAGTACCTAAAATAATTTTTATTCGAGCGAAAATCTTTTGGCATATTAATGTTTATCTTTTTATTCTAGAAATAAACAAAAAAATATTTTTCTCATAGCGAGTTACATTTTACAAAGGATCAAAATTTTCCGAATTCGAACAGTTTCTTTCGAATCGAATTACACAATTACCCCCCTGAACACACCTACCCTCTATCTCTAATTGTTAAGGCGGTACCCATACATTTTTTTTTTTATTTTTTTGTAAATTTGTTTTATTTAATCAGCTTTTATCGGTCCAATGGAAAGGGGTCATTATTGAGACCGACCCCCATTTATTTTTACCCTACAACATTTTTTTAAAACATACCTACGCCCTATCTCCACTCCCTAAGTAGGCTTCCATTCAAAATTAAATTTTCGTAAAATTTGCTCCAACTGTTATTTGTATGGGAGCCTACTTAGGGAGTGGAGATAGGGCGTAGGTATTAGGGATGCCAAACGGGAAATCCCGAATCCCGAAATCCCGGTATTTTTCGGGATTGGTAAATCCCGAATCCCGGGATTTATTTTTTTCAATCCCGGGATTTTTCGGGATTTTCCGGGATTGACAAATCCCGAAAAATCCCGGGATTTCGGGATTTTTTGTCAAATTTTGTAGCCAAAATATATTATTTTCCCAGTGCTCATTGTCCGGTGGTGACAAAATGGATATCATTTGAAAGGTGTTTGAAATATCTTTCAAATAAGGCAAGTTGGGCTTAATTTCTCTTATTCTTTTGTAGTATAATTTAATTTTTAGGGCGTATTACTTAATATACAGAAGGGTGAATCAAATTTCTTACTTTGTTTGAAACTTTTCGATTTTCGTGTCTAAAAGGAACCCTACAGGTCCAAACGATTTTGAAATTCGAACAAAGGAAATTTTTTTTAAACCCTAATATAGAGTTAGCTGCTGATGTATGCATATGACAAAATTTTTAAGCAGTTAGATTTTGCCGAGAGTTTAATTTATAAGGGAGCATTTAGTAATCCATTTGTAAAGTTTTTATTTAACAGTTTTAGTTCATAAATACAATTTTATCATTATTAAAACAAATATTTTATTTCCACGTCTACAAAAGAGGCCGACAGAAAAAAAATAGTTTCTAATCTTTTGAATTCGACTGCATCGCGTCTTTCACAGACGGATATTGCTCGAATCTATTCAAATCGGTCATACTTGTTCCTAAATTTTCGGTTTTTCTGTGCTAAATATGTAAAACTTTACGATAATTATTCAATAGCTATGAATTAATTAAATATTTAATTATAAAAAAATGTATTAAAAATATAACGTAAAAAAGTTTAATTTTAATAAATCCCGAAATCCCGAAAAATCCCGAAATCCCGAAAAATCCCGGGATCCCGAAAAATCCCGAAATCCCGAAATCCCGAAAAATCCCGGGATCCCGGGATTAGGATCTTAAAATCCCGAATCCCGGGATTTGTAAATGTCAATCCCGTTTGGCATCCCTAGTAGGTATGTTTTAAAAAAATGTTGTAGGGTAAAAATAAATGGGGGTCGGTCTCACTAATGACCCCTTTCGGACGCACCATTGGACCAGTAGAACCCAGTTGGCAAAATAAAGTCACACCTGACATACTGCTGACTCTCCCTTTATAAAATTGCTGACATCTTCATACAATTTTTCAAAATGTCATCAATGGCATGTCAGCAGTTGGTCAGCAGTGTCCACCAGTATCGGTGGCCACTTACAATTCGTTTAAACAACCGCTGACCAACTGCTGACATGTCATTGATGACATTGTGAAAAATTGTATGAAGATGTCAGCAATTTTATAAAGGGAGAGTCAGCAGTATGTCAGGTGTGATTTTGTTTGCCGACTGGGAAGCTGATTAAATAAAACAAATTTACAAAAAATTAAAAAAAAAAAATTGTATGGGGACGGTCTTATCAAAATTTATTTTAAATTTTTATTAAATTTCAATCAATCTACATATTTCGAATTTTTTTTTTTTAAATTTCAATTGATATTTTTTGAATTTCTTGGAATTTCAAAAAAAAAGTTGAGTTTGAATTGGAATTTTCAAATTTGAAATGGATTTTTTTTTTATTTTTTTTTACTAAAAATAGAAATTGATTCTTATTACATCTATTTAAAGTGGGTATTCTACATAACCAAGTAACCATTACTCATAAACACACTTAACTGGTTTTGGGTCATTAAAGGCACCAACTGGTTTGTTGTGGTGTTAATTGATCATATTGCGATATTTTCACTTTTTTATACTTGAAAAAAAAAAATAAAGACACACAAAAATATTTTACCTGGAATTTATAAATTATTTAAATGAAATCAACAAACAAAAAAAATAATAAATACCTTCGTTTGATTTTGGTTTGGAGAATTGGCGTATACAAAAAGCAGTTAATAATAAATTTGTTGCTGTTTCGGTTACAGTAACTGCGTCAATTTTTTATATTTTTTGTTTTATTGTTGTAGGGGTTTTTGACTTGTTTTCTTTTATTCTTTATGATATTTTTGATATTTTTAAAACTTTTAACACTTTTGCAAAAAAAATATTAAGTTAAAAATTATTTTTAATCCTCTTTCATTTAGAATTCACACTGGCTCACAAAATTTGGCAAATTTTTTAAACATTTATTTTGTAAATTATTTAAAATTATTGCTTTAAATTAGATTTTCTTTTGCAATAATTAATTTTTTCGTTTTATTCTTTTTTTTGCAACTTTTTTTCTATTGTTTTTCTTGTTTTTTATTCTTTTATATTTTTGTTGTTTTATTTTCAAACAAGTTGCGTTGTTTTTTTTTTTATTTTTTTAACTTTAAATTTCTTTACATCTTTTTCTTTCCTTAACAATTGCCGTTACTAAAACACTTGTCAACCTTCTCTTTCTAACACAGGCACTCACTACACTGGGTTATAAACTCGAACTCAAGCTTTTTCAACTTTGCCAAATACCTTTTTTTCGTGTAATTTTTTTTTTTGGTGTTGTTGGTTGGGGTTTGATATAAACTTCGCCCCTGCGCAGCGTCGTTTGTCTGACGTTGTGGCAATTTTTTTTCTTTTTAAAAAGGAATTTTAGTAGATTACTAAATTTATTATTTCCAAAAAAACACTTTTATTTCTATTATTTATTTAGAAAATTGCACTTTTTCCTTTATTTATTAACTATTTTCTTTATTTTGATTTGTATTTTTCTTCCCAAACTTCTTTTTTGTTGATTTTTTTCTTTTCTCTGATGTTTTATAAAACAAAAAAAAAATAGTTCACAACACTTATATCCGTTTGCGCGTCGGTTTGCGTTTGCTTTTTACTTCAACAAAAGTTCGTTCTCAACTGAATTCAGTGGAATTTCTCGTGTTGCTGAAACCTCAAAAGAATGTCAGTAGAATGGGAGAATTGAAGATAATAACTATCGGAGTGTTGCCATACTGTGCATTTGTTGTTTTTTGTAAAGAGAAATATACTTAAGAGTTTGTATGTGCATATTTTATGGAATGGAAGGAATTGCATTAGTGCAGTCAGAGCTTCGAAGATTGAAATCCTTTCGAATCCAGAAAATCATTAGTTTTTAATAGCACTAGTTTACAAAGATTTTCATCCACGACATGTTGTATTCATTTTCCATATCAAATATTACGCTGAATCCGAAAATCCACTCCAAAGTTTCAAAGTAGAACAGTTTTCGAGATAACGACAACTTTTCAAATTTTCATATTTTTAAAAAAAAAAGTGGGTTTACTTATACACTTAGGGTTTTCACAGTGACGATTAAATTTGCCTTTTTTAGTTTGGTATTTGGCAAATGTGCCAAACGTCAAAAAAAATGCCAATTTGAATGTGGCATATTTTTCTTAAAATGCCCAACTCAAACCTTGTCTAAAAACAAAATGCCATTGTGCAAATAAAAAAAACGTAAAAATGACAACAGCTGAAATTATGCTGAAATTTCGAACGCGGCAACAAAAACATTTATACAAAAAGAAACATACACATTTTTTGTGTTTATTTTTAAATTGTGAATGTAAAAAGTTAATTAAAGTTATTTTGTGCAAATTATTAACGAAAAGTGCGCTCACGATATGTAAAGAAAAAATGGTGGCAAATACTTGACGTTTAGTAAAATGGCAAATTTGCCAAATACCCAACTAAAAAAGGCAAATTTAATCGTTATTGTGAAAACCCCAACTGTTCTCACGACCAGTTAAAAACTGTTTTAAGCGACATTTGTTTTAATTAAAAAAAGTGTTCACATGTAATTTCACTTGTTTTATTTTGGTTTTTATGTTTTTATTTTGACATTTGCATTATCAGCTGATAAAGAGAATAATCACAATTGGAGCGGGAAGCGGAAAAACGCAATTGTCCTCATAAAAATAGAATTGAATCTAGTTTGGCGGAAAAACGCGGCGGAATTTTGTTGTCATATAAAACGTATGTGAACAGTTGCGGAAAAACGCTTCCCGCTCCAATTGTGATTATTCTCCAACATGTACACATTTCAACAACAAACGAAATTAAAATATTAAAATTATATTCATTAATTATACATATCGTCAGGTGATTATTGTTTTAGCCTATACGCGATTTTTGAAAAAAATGAGTTAGGAATGCATTATATATGGCATTATTAATTTCTTCCATATTCCAAAATCCATTTTTTAATATCTCGTATAGAATTTGAGATATTTAGCATTGACTTTGCGCTACATCCACATTTTTTAGGTTCATTGAACATTGTTGTGCTGCATACGACAATTTTTTGCACATGGAGCAAATTTTGCATACAAAAATAACAAAATTAAATTTTACTATTGTTTTGCTACATTAGCCAATGTTTGCCTTATTTTGATCATGCGCTCCCTAGATGTCAGTTACATAACTAAATTTGTTTTATCTCCATGTTTACAGGGTGTCTCTGTTTCATACATTTAATTTGCTCCACGTAAAAGAAAACATCACATTTAAAAAATAAAATTTGATATGGAGCACAAAACGACACAATGATATTTTAGTAAAACCATTAAAACTTTTAATTTATAGCATTGAAAGGCATGAAATTGTATAGTTTTGTTAAAAACATATGAAGCAATTAATTAGGAGCATTAAAAACAACTCTATCGAGTATTTTTTGAGAAAATTGATTGTAAACCTATTTAATCGTTTTTCTCAAAACCGAGTTGATGGCGTATAGGCTAAAACAATAATAACTGACGATTTGTTGTTTTTTTGTAAAGAGAAATATACTAAAGGGTTTGTATGTGCATATTTTATGCACTAATGCAGTGCAGTCAGAGCTTCGAAGACTGAAATCATTTTATAATCCAAAAAATAATTCGATTTTAATAGCACTAGTTTACAAAGATTTTGATCCACGACATGCTGCCATTTGAAATTTTACGCTGAACCCGAAAATCCACTCTTAAGTTTCAAAAGTAGAACAGTTTACAAGATATCGACAAATTTTCATCTTTTTAAAAAAGTGGTTTTACTTGAACTAAAATATCTTCGGAATAAATTGATGGCTTTTATGGTTTTAACTAAAGGTAATTTAATGATACACTAACACTACACGCAAAAAAAAATCTGTGTCGGAGTGAGCAAAAATCTGGCATAATTTAACCAAAAATATGCTAAAACTACAACCGACGAAGTAGTTTTCGTAATTTAGCCAAAACGCTTATGAAAGAAATTTTGTAGAAAATGGTTATGCTCTTTAAGAAAAAACTTTGTAAAATTAAACACACCCAAAAAATTTTGTAGTTGATTACAACTTAACCCTTTCACGACCAATGGTTGATATATGTCCCATTTTTATTTGTTGTTATATTTTCCGCATTTTTC
This sequence comes from Pegoplata infirma, assembly GCA_963921195.1. Lineage (NCBI taxonomy): Eukaryota > Metazoa > Arthropoda > Insecta > Diptera > Anthomyiidae > Pegoplata > Pegoplata infirma. The sequence goes on from OY992536.1 coordinate 64,580,411, forward strand.
AACCGATTTTAAATGTGCTAAGAATTGCATTGTAGAGGAGTGTTAGGGCTACAAAAGTTTAGTTTTCAGTAAGTCTCTAAATTGATTATCTTACTCACTGTAAGTTCTCAAAATTTATGAAATGAAAATCTCTATTTTAGGGACAAAAGAATCATTGCTTGTCAAGCGAAATAAGGTCCAAGTAGCGGGTTTAGAGGTCCAAATTCTTGTAGAATAATTATTATTGAGTTGCAGATTTTAAAAATCACAGCGAATAGCAAATACATTTGCACAAAAATGCGTAATCGTCAAATGGTAAATTTTTTCAACAAGAAAAATATGGGAAAGGAGAGGGGTTAGGGGGCCAATTTTCCGTTTCATAACTTTTATTTGGTCAAGGATCACGTCAATAGAGAAAATGTCTCAGAATCTGAGAATTTTTCAGAATTTTTCTATAGAAAAAATGTCTCAGAATCTGAGAATTTTTCTATAGAAAAAATGTCTCAGAATCTGAGAATTTTGCTATAGAAAAAATGTCTCAAAATCTGAGACTTTTTCTATATCAAAAATGTTTTAGAATCTGATACCCTATTCACACGTACAGTTTTAAATCGTTTTTAGCAGCAATATTTTTAGCACTCTCTTTATTCTATTACAGTATATTGACAGAAAATGCAAAAAATAATTTCTAAAAACGGTTTAAAACTGTAAGTGAGAATAGGGTATGAGACTTTTTCTATAGAAAAAATGTCTCAGAATCTGAGACTTTTTCTATAGAAAAAATGTCTCAGAATCTTAGACTTTTTCTATAGAAAAAATGTCTCAGAATCTGAGACTTTTTCTATAGGAAAAATATCTCAGAATCAGAGATACACTCATTGAAATATCTTAGTAGAAAATTTAGTAAACCCATTGTAGATCAAGTTTTACAGAATTTAACAAAAATCAATGTTGATATTACAAAATTCAATAGTTGAAAAATAAATAGTTGGAAAAAATTGTATAAAATATAAGTACATGAAATGTGCAACACTGTTTTTGCTGATCGCCATTTGTAAATTTTTGTTGTCTTGTACAGAAGGGATGTTTCTCAAAAAAATCTTTTTTATTAGAAAATATTTGGCGAGTATTTAAATATATTTGTTATTTAATTCATTAATAAAGCAATTTTTTATTTTTTTTAGCAATTTGTGATTTGAAATCTTTCTAAAAACTCTAGAAGCTAATCACGTAAAATGATTGCCGACAGCAAAACAACAGCCAAATACATCACAGTCCAAGGAAACAAAAAAATATCATCTAAAAACAAAATAAGTTTATGTGAAAATAATGAGTTAATGAAAACCACGAAAAAATATTGTGAAAATATCCAATTAAATAAAATAACATTTACAACACAAATAAGAATTTCATTTTAATAAATAAAATTGCATGAATATACAAAACAAAACGAGTATGATTAACAAAAATACGAATAGAACCAACAAATATACGAGTTAATCAGCTTTTACAAAAACTGACAACAATTAATGTTGAAATCAACATAAATTTTTGTAGGGTCAAAATCAACAATGATTTCTGTTGAATTTACTACGATTTTCTTTGGGAATACAATGATTTTTGGTTGAGTGTACATTGCCAAAAAACTTTGTAGGCTCTATGTTATCTTGGCACTTAGATAAAGGTATACTATGTTTTTAGGTAATACTGGCTGTTTTGCACCCGGCGTTGCCCGGGTTGAAAAAAAATATTATATAATGAATGATAGTTTGTAATGCCGTATGGTTCCATCCTAGGTTAGCACTACATCGCGCTGATATGGCCCATTGTCCCCGCCTCAGTTAGTACTCGACGTTTGAGCGTGATTACCGAATAGGCAGAAATAACTTTCAATATATTGTACGATCGCACGCTGATATGGTCCCGCATCGGTTAGTCAGTTAGTAAAAATCGGCTAAGCCATTTTTGCGTGATGTCAAAAATAATTTTCAAATAGTGCAAGGGAGCGCAGCATTTTACAACGCCTTTGCCCAATCACGCGCTAATATGGCATACTGTTACCGCCTCGGTTAGTACTATATTTAGGGAAAGTTTTGTTAAAATCAGTTTAGGCGCTTAAGCGTAATTACAGAACAGACAAAAAAAACTTTCAGTGTGGTGCAAAGGGGCATGGCAACTTACGCCTCGAGATGATTATGAAACAGGCAGAAATAACTTTCAATGTAATACAAAAGAGGATTTTACTCCCTTTTGTCAAATCGCACTCATTTACGATCTATAGTTTAGCCGAATAAGCGTGATTGTGAAAGTGGAAAGAACGTGCAATAAGTTTAACAGTGGTGTCATTTTATGCCTCTTTGTCTGATCGCTCATTTTATGTGCTATAGTTATAGCAGGCAAAAGAAATTTTAAATTAATACAACGCCTTTGCCCAATCACGTGCTGATATGGCATATTGTTCCCGCTTCGATTATTAATATCTGTTAAAAACTTCAATAAAATCGGTTCAGACGTTTAACCGGGGAGTGAACTTATACGCCCATCCGTCAGAGCGCCCTCCAATTATAACCTAAAGTGCCCGCCTGGGTTAGTACTATGTGTGGTGAAATTTTAATTAAAACCGGTTATGACGTTTAAGCGTGATTACGGAACAGGTAGAGATAACTTTCAATGTAATACAGATGGGCGTGGCATTTCCACCCCTTTGTCTGATCGCCGTCCTATTTTGAACTATATTTACCGCTTGGATTAGTACTATATGTGGTGAAAATTTCTTTAAAATCGGTTCAGAAGTTTAAGCGTAATGCTGAAAAGGCAGAAATAACGTTCAATATAATACAAAGGGGCGTGGCATTTTACGACCACTTGGCCGATCGGTCTCTCTTTTGGCCAATAGGCTCCGCCTTGGTTAGTACTATCTGTGGTTAAAATTTCATGTAAATCGGTTCAGCCGTTTATCCGCGATTGTGGAGCATATAGAAATAAAAACCAAAGGATGCCACGCCCCTTTGTGAGAAGATTATATTTACAAAAAGTGGGCGTAAAAGGAGGTGTGGCTTCCAATCAAGATTGGATGGCATATATTTCCTTGCAAAAAACACCCTATTAGTATGCCAAATTTCATGCTAATTTGTAACAAACATCCAAATATACACCCAAAAAAAAAAAAAACTGTAATGTTAGCAAAAAAAGCTTGTAAACCTACAAGAAAATTTGCTGATTTTGAACCCACAATTTTTTTGCTAAAGTTAGCAAAAATGTGTTGCCAATAATTAGTCAACATTTTTTTTTTTTTTTTGAACTTAGTTCATACACAGCTGAGGACCCCATTGGGTTCGGACCCTATAGGTCCAGACCCCGATGGGCCTAGACCTTGTTGGGTTCCTTAAAAATCGTCATAGTTTTTGATCCAAAATTTGTGTCCGTTTCGCTCTACCTTGCTTAGTTTTTGAGATACGTGATTATAGGGGACCACTGGGGTCTTGAGAATTAAAAAACTCGATAACTTCAAAAATATTACTCGGAGAGCTTTTGACTATTTTGCGGTCTTGTTCTACGTGTTGAGAGCTACAAAAATGGTTTTGGACTTTTTGTTGTGTCAGCAATATTTACCGAGATATGAGCATTTTAAAATTTTCGGGAATGCTAACTTTTTTGGATCCAAAGTTGGGGCCCATTAGGGTCCACACATGTTAAGAGAGCCGGCGATACACACAAAAAAAAATCGAGGTAATATTACCTAAATTTATAGTATAACTTTATCTAAGTGCCAAGATAACATAGAGCCTACAAAGTTTTTAGACAATATTACTAAAAAGCCAAGGTGATTTTTAAAAAATGATATGTTCGAAAAATTATCTATGCTTTTAGGAAATATTCCTAGGAAACTTTGTAAACTTTTCAAAGTTTAGCAGAGTAAAAATTTATATATAAATTTTGGTAATTTATCTAAATTATTTTGTTAATACGCTAGGTATAAATAATTACACACTTTACTAAATTAAATAAATTAAAAAATTATTTGATTTTATTATGTTTTTATAAATAAATTTAATCATGAATTACAATTATTGTTGTTATAGAAAGATTTTGAGAAATATTTTTCAAAAAATAAATTCTCAGATTCTGAGAAATTTTTTCTATAGAAAAATTCTGTAGAAAAATTATAAGAGTCTGATACATTTTTTCTGTAGAAATCTTCATAGATTCTGAAATATTTTTTCATTCTCAGATTCTGAGACATTTTTTCTATAGAAAAATTCTTAGATTCTGAGACATTTTTTCCATAGAAAAATTCTTAGATTCTGAGACATTTTTTCTAAAGAAAAATTCTCAGATTCTGAGACAGTTTTTCCATATAAAAAAATTTTAAGATTCTGAGACATTTTTTCTATAGAAAAATTCTTAGATTCTGAGACATTTATTTTATAGAAAAATTCTCAGATTCTGAGACATTCTTTCTATAGAAAAATTCTCAGATTCTGAGACATTTTTTCTATAGAAAAATTCTCAGATTCTGATACATTTTTTCTATAGAAAAATTCTCAGATTCTGAAACATTTTTTCTATAGAAAAATTCTCAGATTCTGTGACATTTTTTCTATAGAACAATTCTCAGATTCTGCGACATTATTTCTGTAGAAAATGTCTCAGATTCTGAGACATTTTTTCTATAGAAAAATTTTCAGATTCTGAGACATTTTTTCTATAGAAAAATTCTCAGATTCTGAGACATTTTTTATGTAGAAAAATTTACAGATTCTGAGACATTTTTTCTATAGAAAAGTTCTCAGATTCTGAGACATTTCTTCTACATAAAAAAATTTTAAGATTCTGAGACATTTTTTCTATAGAAAAATTCTCAGATTCTGAGACATTTTTTCTATAGAAAAATTTAAAGATTCTGAGACATTTTTTCTATAGAAAAATTCTCATATTCTGAGATATTTTTTCTATAGAAAAATTCTCAGATTCTGAGAAATTTTTTCTATAGAAAAATTCTCAAATCTGAGAACATTTTTTCTATAGAAAAATGTCCCAGAATCTGAGAATTTTTCTATAGAAAAAATATCTCAGAATCTGAGAATTTTTCTATAGAAAAAATATCTCAGAACATTTTTTCTATAGAATTTTTCTATAGAAAAAATGTCTCAGAATCTGTTAATTTTTCTATAGAAAAAATGTCTCTGAATCTGAGAATTTTTCAGAATCTTAAAATTTTTTTATGTAGAAGAAATGTCTCAGAATCTGAGAACTTTTCTATAGAAAAAATGTTTCAGAATCTGTAAATTTTTCTATATAAAAAATGTCTCAGAATCTGAAAATTTTTCTATAGAAAAAATGTCTCAGAATCTGAGAATTTTGCTAAAGAAAAAATGTCTCAGAATCTGAGAATTTTTCTATAGAAAAAATGTCTCAGAATCTGAGAATTTTTCTATAGAAAAAATGTCTCAGAATCTGAGAATTTTGCTAAAGAAAAAATGTCTCAGAATCTGAGAACTTTTCTATAGAAAAAATGTCTCAGAATCTAAGAATTTTTCTATAGTAAAAATGTCTCAGAATCTAAGAATTTTTCTATAGAAAAAATGTCTCACAATCTAAGAATTTTTCTATAGAAAAAATGTCTCAGAATCTAAGAATTTTTCTATAGAAAAAATGTCTCAGAATCTGAGAATTTTTCTATAGAAAAAATGTCTCAGAATCTGAGAATTTTGCTAAAGAAAAAATGTCTCAGAATCTGAGAACTTTTCTATAGAAAAAATGTCTCAGAATCTAAGAATTTTTCTATAGAAAAAATGTCTCAGAATCTAAGAATTTTTCTATAGAAAAAATGTCTCACAATCTAAGAATTTTTCTATAGAAAAAATGTTTCAGAATCTAAGAATTTTTCTATAGAAAAAATGTCTCAGAATCTGAGAATTTTTCTATAGAAAAAATGTCTCAGAATCTTTAAATTTTTCTATAGAAAAAATGTCTCAGAATCTGAGAATTTTTCTATAGAAAAAATGTCTCAGAATCTTAAAATTTTTTTATGTAGAAGAAATGTCTCAGACTCTGAGAATTTTTCTATAGAAAAAATGTCTTTGAATCTAAGAATTTTTCCATAGAAAAAATTTCTCAGAATCTGAGAATTTGTCTATACAAAAAAAATGTTCTATAGAAAAAATGTCTCAGAATCTGAGAATTTTTCTATAGAAAAAATGTCTAAGAATCTGAGAATTTTTTTATAGAAAAAATGTCTCAGAATCTGAGAATTTTTCTATAGAAAAAATGTTCCAGAATCTGATAATTTTTCTTTAGAAAAATGTCTCAGAATCTGAGAAAATATAGAAAAATTCTCAGATTCTGAGAAATTTTTTCTATAGAAAAATTCTCATATTCTGAGACATTTTTTCTATAGAAAAATTTTTTCTATAAAAAAATTCTCAGATTCTGAAAAAGTTTTTCTATAGAAAAATTCTCAGAATCTGAGACATTTTTTCTATCGGAAAATTATCAGATTCTGAGACATTTTTTCTATAGAAAAATTCTCAGATTCTGAAATATTTTTCTATATAAAAATTCTCGGATTTTGAAATATTATTTCTATAGAAAAATTCTCAGATTCTCAGAAATTCTTTTTGTAGAAAAAATCGCAGATTCTGAGGCAGTGGCCTTTCTTTCATTTTCTCTCTTTTCAAGGGTATTAATTAGAAGCAGAAACTGGTCCATTTTATATATGTTGGCGTTAACTTTTCGGGGATCAAATGGGATTTATTTTCCAATTCTATTGTTTTGATAATCTTACAATCAATTTGCATTTTAACAATTTTGGGCATGGAATGTTCTTGTAATCTGAAACTGGTTGCAAAATATGATTTATATTAAAAGACAGCATACAGAAATAATCGTTATATTTTTTACCTCTAAGTAGCTTCAAGTAGCTTCACAGAATCCTTTTTTTCCAGTCTCCATATTTAATTTGTCACAGTTTCAAGGGAAATTTCGCGCTTCTATTTCGTACCTACAAGAGCTTGCAAATGTAAATTATAATCCATGTACCCGTTCTTTAAAATCGCTATCAGTTCCAGATTAATTCAAATTAAATATGTATTCAGTTTCTAAAAATTGAATATGAAAATTATTATTTTATTATTTTTTAATTAATTAAATTTTTGGACATACCTTTTCAAAATATTAAAATTGAAAATGTCAATAAAACATAAAAAAAAATAAATTCGAAATTTTACCTATATTCATTAGTAAATCTTACATGGCCATTAGGTAAAAATGTAAAGTAAAATTATACTGGTGGCATAGGTAATAAGTCGTGGCTTTTAAATTTCATACAAAAATAATTCACCTATGCCAGCTTAGATAACATTACCTCGACGTTTTTTTTCTGTGTACTATGGCGAGCCCGAGAACCAAAAATGGCCTCCAATTTGCCCTATCTGGCTTAGTTTCCGAGATAGCGTCATTTTAAGTTTTCTGAAAATAAAAAAAAATTTACCATTTATTTTTCTAATATTAGCAAAAAAACTTGTAAAAATTTGGTCAACTCAATTTTAAATCTAGCAAAAAAAATTAGTTCAAATTTTGTTTAAAATTGCTAATGCGCTAAATGAAGTTTACAAGATATTTTTGCTAACATGCTAATCTCAACTAAAAATTTGCTAAAAGTTAGCTAACCAGCATTAGCAAAAAAAAATTAGTAAATCTACTAATGTATTATTTTGAGTGTAGTAACAAACAACCGAATATATTGAAAAATCTGATATTCACAAAAATTGGGCGTAAAAGGAGGCGGAGCATCCAATCGAGATGTCTCTTGGCCCATTTTTTTATTCTAGAAAATTATCTATCTACATGCCAAATTTCATTTCAATCGGTTCAGTAGTTTTCTTCTGAAAGCGACACACACATGTCATTTATATAAATATATAAGGATTACCTTGATTTTTTTTGTGTGTATTCCATTTGTAATTCATCGAAACGTACGTCTGGGACTCCATTGGTTTTGCTAAATGAATGGTGTTTTAAGTTATGACAGCAAAATTAACTTTAGCATTCTTTTATCTTAGATTTATTTATATTTTAAAAACTAATTATTTATTTTTATTTTAATTTTATTTATCAATTTCCTTTTTACGTTTTTATAATACAAAAAATTAAACGAACACACACTAAAATACAAAATGATAATGGCGGTCTGTATTTGTTTTTTTTCTGTTTTCTTTCAATAATTTTTTTTTTGTGCAAGTAATTTGCGTTATTGTACAAGTTACTTAGTTAGTTTATATAAAAAATTAATTATGTTACTTTAACATCGACAAGCATAATTTCAGCAATAATTTGGTAAATTTTTTTTTGGTATGAAAACAATTTTACCAAGTGCTTAGGTTAGGTTAGGTTGAGAGGTTGACATAGTGTCCACAAGACCAGATCCTGATCCATAGTGATACCTCATGAAAAGGGGTGTGTTGAAGGGGGCGGGGAGGGGGGATTGTGGTGGGGTGTTGGGCTTCTCTATACATTAATTCACGTTCTTCTGTCTTCCTGTCCCATAGCATGACTATTTAAGTCCACACATGCGTCTCATCAAATTTACTCAGCTTAAAATATTTTAACAACCAAGTGCTTAATCTGACATAGATTTTTTTGCGTGTAGCGATTTTTTTAGTTGTTGAAAATATGTGTTTAGCCATTGCAAGCTTATTGGATTTATACTTAATAAATTTAAATACAAATATTTCAATCATTTTTCCCAGCACATTAAGTTTTCAAAATCCCATATTAATTTAAATTTAACGCTTTTTAAATAACGAATTGTCAAAAATGTCCTAATTTCTAAATGTCATTTTAATTCTCTTTTCTTTGTTGTTAAATTCTATGTGCTTGGGAAATTCTCTTCAACCCGCTAGTTTTAAGTGTTCTTTTTTGTTAATAAATTCACTCTTGTTCTATAACCCGAAAAATACACACGACTTTTAATTTACTGTGCGAAGAAATCGTCCCGAAAAATAAATAAATAAAATAATTAATTAGTTTGCCAACCCGTACTGTTTAAACCGGCAACGACTCCGTAAAAAATCTTACGGAAATACAATATGCTAAAACAATAATAAACTGACGATATGTGTTTGTCTCCTATTGATGCTAGCACCACCTAGATGTCATTAGTTAAACCATACAGCGCTACCTACATGTGAGATTAATAGTAACATATTAAATAAGGTTTGTATCTTAGCTATTAAAGCCAAAGAGAATCCACAAAGAGAATCCATTTATAGAGATGCCAATAGAAAGAGAATCCATTATCAAACCATTGTAGTTTATTTTGAATGATTTTTGTTTGTTATTTCAGACAAAAACCCATATGAATCAAATTTTATTTCATTGTGAATGGAAACTAAAATGTGTAAAATATTTATGTAAACCGTTAAACTTTAAAAAGTAAATAATGTCGTTATGTTTAATTAAAAAGAATTTAGTTAGGTTTAACTCTTCTTAATTTTTTTTTTATTTAGTTTATTTGTTAAGTCTGGATTAAACTTTACGTAATTGGAGCCCAGTTTTTTGTGAGGTTAGGATAAAACAAAATAAAAAAATTTCCACAAAAATATGAACTAGATCGGTTGAAACTTGCCGTGTCTCACGCGCATTAAAGTTGTTTGGAACACAATTGGTAAAAAATTAAAATAAAAAAAATATTTGTCTTGCGATTCATCGTGTTTATTCATTTTGATGCACTGAAGACGAATATCCAAAAATGTTTAAAATCGATCGAACGGTTTTCGAGATATCGCTATTTGAAATTTTTAAAAACTCCGTTCAAGAAATAAAAAAAAATTTTAAATTTATTTTCTTTGACACTTTCATAGAGATTGAGACAAATCGGATACTTTTTACTAAATAAATTGATTGAGAGGCGCCACTTTCAATCAAAATCACAGGTTAAAATTATCGGATTTGGGTCAAATTTTGTTTAAATAAAAATTCGTCTGAAGGCCTATGAAAGTGCCAAGGGAAAAAAATCTGAGATTTTTTTTTTTTTTTTTAAATCTTGAACGCAGGAAAAACCTCCATTTTTCATAAATTTCAAATAACAATTGGATGAAGAATTAATAAAGCATTTAATTTTTAATTTCAGACCAAATATAATCACATCCACCGAATTGGTCCGGATATATTTTTATTTAAGAAAAAATTCTTTTTTAAAAAGTTAAAAATTTTACAAGTTAGAAATATCTAAACAACTTTTCTTCTTTTGAACCTTTGGACTACATTTTCGAATACAGAGCAATATTTTACATGAAAAATAAATTCAAAATGTCGTGGATCGCAATTTTTTTTTTTTTTTTTTTGAATTCGTAAACTATACCATTTACAGATGTAATTCATAAAAGATCAATTGTAAAACAAAGACTCCAATTGTAATTCGAAGATTCCATTTGCAATTTAAAGCTTCCGTTTGTAATTCAAAGATTCTATTTGTGTTTCGAAGATTCCATCTGGGTAATTCCAAAAATTTTCGCCCCACTGTTCGGAAACATGCCTTTGGACGCCACTGAGGATTTGGCTCATAGATATCCACGTTTATATGAGATATGTTGCATTTTTAGATTTTCAAAATTTGCTGTAGTTTTCAAATTATCGCGGGTCAAAGTTCGACTTTTTTAGCAAAAGTCAGAAAAATACATGACGTTTAACGTGCTCTATCTTTTTAACTAGTAATCCGATTTTCACAAGTAATGGCTCATATAAAAGCTTAATTCTTCTTCTTTTAGGAAATATTTTCAAAAGCATACGTTTTTTTTCAGAAGTGTTGCAAAAATTCAAAAACATTTTTTTTTTGCGAATATTTAAAAAAACACATCTTCGATTTTTTAAAAAAAAAGTTTGGTGATAAACAATACTGTTTTGTACAACATATCCAAAATTCAGAGTGGGATCCCAATGGGATCAAAAAATATTCTGGTTTTAGTACGAAGTTCTTAAATTTTACCTTAGAAAATTAAAATTTTATGTTTCTTCAATATAAAAATTTAAAATTTTGCACAGAAAGAAATAAAAAAAAAATTTGAGTAAATTTTTAATACTATTGAGTAAAAAATTACTCAATTTTCCACCAGTAAACGATTTAATAGTATTGAGTAAATTTTTAATAAAAATTTATTAAATGTTTGCCAAAAAAATTTGAGTAAATTTTTAATTGACACTATTAAGTGCAGGAACAGAACAAGAAGCACCACCTTTTAAAAACAGAACAAGTTTTATTTCACATCGGCGCCGGCCACCGGTTTAATCTGCCAAACCGTATGGAAAAAGTCGTGCCGGGCTTATTCTGTTTCTACTCTAAAAAAAACAAAGTTTAAAAAAATTTCATATTTTTTTACAAAGAAAAAAAAACATGTTTTTTCAAACTTTACCAAATATATTTTTGTCTTAAAGACATAAAAAAATTTTATAAATATGATTACAAACTTTCATGTATATATACAAAAAACTATAAACTAAACGAGAATTAAAAAAACTAAGAAAATTCCAAAAAAAAAAATTAAAAAAGCTATTAAATTCTTATTAAATTATTTACTCAATTTGTTTTTAAATTTTTGAGTAAATTTTTAATTGCGTCAATTAAAAAATTACTCAAAACTTTTTTTAAATTTAAACAAGTGATTACTCAAATTGTTTTTCCCCATATTTTTTTCTGTGTGAAAGAAAATTATACTATTCAAATTTTGAAAAACATTCAAAACATTAGAAATTAAAATTTTCTAAGGGAAGAATATGAGAACCTCGCACTTAAAACAAAATATTTTTTGATCCCATGGAGATCCCACTCTGAATTTTGAATATGTTATACAAAACATTGTTATTTTTCACCAGAATTTTAAAAAAAAAAATCGAAGATGTGTTTTTTTAAATATTCGAAAAGAAAAAATGTTTTTGCATTTTTGCATCATTTCTGTAAAAAAAACTGTGTTACTTTAAAAATAATTTCTAAAAAAAGAACCCCAGCTTTCACATGAGCCTAAATTTGTGAAAATCGGGTCATTGGTTAGGAAGTTACAGCTCTTTAAACGTGATGCATTTTTCTTACTTTTGCTTAAAAAGTCAATCTTTGACCCGCCATAATTCGTTAAATACACCAAATGTCAAAAAACGATATATGGTACATATATCATATTTATGAGGGCTATCTATGTGTCAAGGTTCAAATTAATCTGAGACACCATTTCCAAAAATGACTAAAATTTGAGCTACATTTTCTGGAATGGCCCATCTGTAAATCGAAAATTCCACTTGTAATCCAAAAATTCCAATTGTAATTCGAAAAAGATCAATTGCAATTCGTAAAAGATCAATTCGTCACCTGAAAATTGGTTTGCTCCATAAGATGGAGTTTTTTCACCATCCTAAAGAGCAAACCAATGAGGAGGCGACGAATTGTAATTCAAAAAAGATCTATTGTAATTCGAACAAGATCAATTGCAAGTCGAAAAAGATCAATTGTAATTCGAATAAAATCAATTGTTTTTCGAAAAAGATCAATTGTAATTCGAACAAGTAAAAAAGTTAAATTCGGCCTTGCCGAATGTAGTGATACCCTCCACAACTTCTAAAAGATTATTGCAAAAAACTTTATTAAGATTACTTTTGAAAAAAAAATTTCCGCGAAAAAAATTGGTAAAAAAAATCCGCGATTTTTTTTTCTTTTTTTGTCAAAAAATATGTTCGTACTTGCTTAAATACCATTTGGTGTTCAATTATGTTCACATATGTCAACCAACAGCCAAATTAAAGCATTTTGTGTTTTTAGGTTATGATGAATGTACTAAAATTTTTGAGGTGTCCTTACATTTTCGTTCATAACTTTTGAACCGCTGAACCGATATCGCTCAAATGCATTGCCAAACTTCTCGGGAAAACTTCCAATAAATACGTTAAGTTTCAGTCATCTCCGTGTAATATTTTGGCAGTTATCACCATTTCCACAGACAGACAAACAGACGGACATCGCTAGAATGTCTTAAAATCATGAAAATAAATATATACTTTATGGGGTCCCAGACCGATATTTCGATGAGTTACAGACGGAATGACAAACTTATATCAGACGCGGATCCACCCCTAATCCGAATTCGAAAGAAAAAAAAGAAAAAAAACAAGTAATAATGTTAAATTCGGCTGTGCCGAATCTTTTATACCCTCCATGCAAATAAATAAAAAAGAAAAATTGCAGGGGCGTCTTCTTTTTTTTTTTGGGGAGGGGGTCGGTAGAGGTAATTGGGGGGCACATTTCCTCTCAAATAAGTGAAAACTAAAGAAATACAAATTTATCGTTATTTAAAAAAAAAATTATTCCACGCCCATAAAAGCGGGGCGGACCGAAAAACGATATTTTCTAATTCTGTGGGTCCAAATGCAGGACTTTGAACTTCTTGTAGCATAAAAATGTTGGATTTGTTAAACAAAAACACAAAAAATAATGTAAAAATATGGTATTTTTCAGAGGTTGCTTTAGTTCTTCAAGGGGGAACTTTTTCCTTCTGGTCCGATTTTGCTCGTTTACGAACTTAACCTGCCTAGGAACATAAGACATATTCGGGCCAAATGTCGGGAGTCTAGCTCTTTTATTTTGGACTGCAGCGTGTTGTCCGTCTGTCCGTCCGTCTGTCCATCTTAACGTTGTGAGCACGTGCAGGTCGCAATTATCAATCGTTTAATATGAAACATTTGGCCCAAGGAGAAATCATATTGAAATTGGAAAAAATCGGTCCATGTTAAGACCTAGCCACCATAAAAATGTTCCTTTATAATTTGGGTCAATTAACTCTAATACCCGTGTTATAATAGGTATACATACTTTCGAAACTTGGCAGGTAAACATATTTTGTATTCACAAATCTTCGATCAAAATTTCAAATCGGAATCGGACCAGTTAGTCTTGTAGTCCCCATATAAACCCCCTCCCGATACTCATATAATTCTCTCCAAATTCATGAAAATTTTAAATAACACTGTGCTACAAAAAACACAAAATCGAATATACTTTTAAAATGAGGTAGTTAAAGTTGTAGGTCTCGTCGCAAAGATCACAAAAATGCCCATCAAACTTGACAGACACCCTCAAATTTTAAAGTTATTGTCAAAAAACGTTGTTTTGGGACTTTTCTTACTAAATCACGTGTAACTTAAACATTTTTCAACCGATTTGAAATTTTTCAACTGTTTTGGATAGAAAATTAAGATTTTGTGTGAAATTGCCGTGCGGATAACTCAGGAAAAAAAAAAAATAAACGAATATACTGAGAGGTCGCGTATCATTATTTTAAAGGTTTTTTACCTCCTGAATTCGAATTTGACCTTGAAATTGCGCTATCTTATTAAGTTTTTGATAAATCAGTTTATGTTAAATATCTCAAAAACCTGACGAGATAGAGCAATTTAAAGGTTAGATTCGGATTCAGCGCGCCAAAAACCTTTAAAAATATTGTACATGACCATTTATGATAAATTTATTTTTTTTGCCTGGGTTATCTGAACGGCGCACAGTGGGGTGGATGATACCTAAAATGGCGATTAATACATAGAAGACTTAATTTTAAAATATTATAATTTTTTATTGATGAGTAATCTTAAACACATAAAAACACAGAATTTTCGAAAAAAAACATTGGAAAAAAATTTTTTTTTAACCTGTTAGGCGCTTTATTGTTTTTCGGATATAATATCTTATTTCACAATTTTTGCTGTAACTTTTGAACAAAAAGCTTTACATTTATAAATAAAATGGCACATTATAGCGAACTTAATGTGCTATTAAAAACTTAAAAAAGTAAATATATCGTATGTGTTTTTATTAGTATAATTTTAATTTAAAATTCGATTTTTGTTTTTCACTAAATCTCATTAATGTACAAATTTATCTCAAAAAGTCCCGAAACAGAAGATTAAAAATTTTTTATTAATGGATAATCATAATTTAATAAAACGCAGCATTTCAGAAGAAAAATTGGAAAAAATATTTTTACCTGTTAAACTTTTTTTTCTGTTTTTCGGAAAAAGCCTAATTCACAATTTTCGCTGTAACTTTGACATCAAAAGAATAAGTAAATAAATATGAAATAAATAAAATATGTATTCAAATTCTGATTAATTTTTATTAAAAAATAAAAATTGTTTTATTCGACCTTTAAAATATTATGTTTTGAGTGTTTATTCTAGCTCGAGGTCATTATTTCCTTTACTAATTAAAACTATGACATTCTCATAGAATAATTTTCAAGAAATTAATTTTTCCGTTTTTAAATTTATTTATGTTGGTAATTTTTTTCAAGACTTAATCGACACGTGTTTCGGGATTTGTCAGATCCCATTGTCAAGATTATTTAGCAAAAAAAAAAAAAAATATGAGAATATCATAGTTTTAGTTGGTAAATGAAATAATGACCTCGAGCTAGAATAAATCTACTTAAAATAAAATATGTATTCTTATTAGTATTAATTCAATTTTAATCAAGTTTTTATTTTTCACTAAATTCAGTTAATGTGAACATTTATCTCAAAAATTTACAGACGAAAATTTTTAAAGGATCAGAACAGAATAATTTAAGGTCTAGTTGATGAGGTATGTATGGTGTATCTTCATCAAAATCACTCACGCATTCATCTCTCACAAAACAAAAAACAACAAAATACCAAAAATATGGAAATTGAGAGTATTTTAACACAACAAGTAAGAGTGATGTGCCGAATCTTCTATACCATCCAAAACGTTACAAAACTACAAAAAAAATTGGGGGGCATTTTTGATACGGGCTCGGAGGGGGACGTAGGGGGCACTTTCACCCTTGCGATTAATCATTGCAAATTATTTTTTATTGGTTTTTGCACTTAAGTAATACAATTGCATTATTATTACATATTTTTTTATAACCACGCCCCAAAAAGGGGGCGGGCGTGCGTGTGCGTGATTTAAAATAACTCACGCACCCATCTCTTATAAACAGTACACTCATGAGCTGCAGTTACAACTACCATACGGAATATAAGGACAAAATATTATGAAAACAACTTGATTTTTAGTTTTTTTTTTTTCAAATAGATTTTTAGCAACTGGAGTTCTTTCACAAAAAAATTGATAAGTCAAAAACCGCAAAAAACCGCAAACGGACATTCAGGGATTTATTAGATGAAATCATATATTTAAAGACCATATAGGCGGATTTTCACTCTTTCACAGACAAAGTTGTTGAAACTCAATATTTATATCAAAAATACCCTATTTTTAGAGCATTTTTATTATTTTTTTTTTTAATATTTCCAAAACATTTATCTAAACCAAAAATTTATTTTTATATGCTCAAATACCTAAAGTAGACTGATCCATTATGAAGCTTTCAATTTTAGAAGTCTTTATACAAAATATAATTACTTGAAATATCAAAATTTTCACTTTAAATCAATGCGCGTAAAAATAATAAAAATAATTGAACTTTAAACACACACTGCAAATAAAGTATACAACTTAGAACTTTGTTTTTTGCCATTATTGATGTTGAATTTTATCTACTTTAACCTGGTACCAAACACGGTTGTGAAAGTTAATGTTCATCTATTGAATTAATCGCCACTTTGGATGCATTTCACCCCTCTGTGCGGCGATTTCCTTCAAAATCTTTATTTTCTTTTTTAGAAAAATTATCACAACTCTGTCAATTATTATCCGATTTTTTCAGGATAAAGCTTATCGTATTAAGAATTAAATAATCATTAAAAAAACTGTCATAAAAATAAAGGTTGTTAAACGAACTATACCAGGAAAAAATCGACAAACTCGAAAAATTTTCAAAACATAACAAAAAAAATTGATTTTATAGAAAAAATCAATAGATATCTTTCTTTTACGTGTTGAGCAATTCACATACATGGAAAGCCCTATCCTTTTTCTATCCAAAACAGTTTAAAAATTTAAAATCGGTTGAAAATTTTCTGAATTACACAAGGTTTAGTGTGAAAAGTCCCAAAAAAAAAACGTTTTTTGACAATAACTCGAAAATTTGAGGGTGTCTGGCAAGTTTAATGGGTATTTTCGTGATATACTCGACAAGACCAACAACCTATACTATGTCACATTAGAAGTATTTTTTCACTGTAGCACAGTGTAATTAATCAAAATTTTGTGAGTAGGTGGTAAACGTGTACTTTGGTGGCCTTATAAATTCGGAATATAATTGGACCATTTTTGGACTTAGACCCATATAAAAAACTTCGCCCGATATTCAGTATAATCGGTCTACTGGCAACAAAAAAAAAACAATTTTCATTCAAACTTTGTTTAAGATCTAACGAAAGATAGATCTAATCGGCCATGTTTGGACTTGGAACCTATTTTCCGGAAAACACTGGTGTAGGGTATCATATGGTCGGCCTTCACCGACTATAATTTTCTTACTTGTTTGAATTATAATAGATCTGTTTGAGTTACAATTTATTATTAGAATTTCGAATTACAATTAAAAAAAAAAAAAATCACAAAATTTTTTGTTAAAATTTAGTAAAAACTTAGTCAAGCAATTGTAAATATTTCATGACAAAATTTTAAAACCCAGTGTTCCTAAACCTTTGACCTCAACTGTAATTGAGTGAAAATATTGTATTGACTCTTGCGCCAAAAAAACTAATTGAGAATATTTATATACCATCCTACTTCAATTATCTGACTTTGTACAAAAACTGACTACCGTTATTAAATTTCTGCATAATTTTTTGTTGTCATCTTTAATATTGTTCAAAAGACGATTTTAGTTCAAAGTTTTAATTTCATTTGTGAACAGTGCATTTTTTTATTAAATTTATTTAAATGTTGAAAATTTTTAAATAGTTTTTAATTTTGTTAATTTATTTTTTTATTTGTTAATTAAAATGTTTAACTTTAATTTAAGCATAAAATTAAAATTTTTATTAATTTTATGGATTTTTTTACAATTTATTGTTGATTGCCATGGTTTCTCAGTGAAACCAATAAAAAGAGAGGGGACAACCACCAGTGCTCCAACGCTATTAAATCATAATGAAAATGTTAAAGAGGAATCGACCATTTTAAATCAACCAGAGACTGTGGAATATGAGGATACAAATGGTGGGTAAAATATATTTTAAGAAAAAAAAATCGGGTTGACAAAGTTTTGCATAAAACAAAAATTCACTGATTCTGACACAGTTTTCGTATAAAACAAGTAAGAAAATTATAGTCGGTCAAGACCGACCATATAATACCCTACACCAGAGTTTCCCGGAAAATGGGTCCCAAGTTCAAACATGGGCCTCTGTTCTGTCTTTCACAACTTTTCAATTCACATGAAAATTTCCGAATCACATGAAATCAAGTTTAGTGTTTTGTTGATCTCGTTTTCATTCGAAGTTGAAATCGAATAATTAAAATTTAAAAATTTATAAGGAAAAAAGTGCATTCGTTTTACTTTCACTAAATTTTATTTATGTGAAACAAAACGAAAAAGAAATTCGGATGTAAAATCTAGAACACCAAAAAAATTCGGAAATTTTCATTTTCACATTTTTTATGTGAATTACTTTTTTTGGAACAGCGGCCATGGACTGATTAGATCTATATTTTGTCAAATCTTTAATAAGTATAAAAAGCACTCACAAATCAAATTTGAGTGGAATAGGCTTCTTTTTTGTTTACAATAAACCGCTTCAACTGAATATCGGGCGAAATAAAAAGAGAGGGAACAACAAGTGTTCCAACGCTATTAAATCATAATGAAAATGTTAAAGAGGAATCGACCATTTTAAATCAACCAGAGACTGTGGAATATGAGGATGCAAATGGTGGGTAAAATATATTTTAAGAAAAAAAAAAATCGAATTTTGACAAAGTTTTGCATAAAACAAAAGTTCACAGATTCTGACACAGTTTTCGTATAAAACAAGTAAGAAAATAATAGTCGGTCAAGACCGACCATATAATACCCTACACCAGAGTTTCCCGGAAAATGGGTCCCAAGTTCAAACATGGACTGATTAGATCTATATTTTGTCAAATCTTTAATAAGTATAAAAAGCACTCACAAATCAAATTTGAGTGAAATAGGCTTCTTTTTTGTTTACAATAAACCGCTTCAACTGAATATCGGGCGAAATTTTCACATGGGACCTCAGTCCAAAATTGGTTCGATGATAATCAGATTTGATAAGGTTATTAAAGTACGCGTTTAACATACACAAACAGAATTTCAATTAAATATTTTCTATTTTCATGAAATTTGAGAGATTTACGTGAAAATCGGGAAGATGGTTTGTATGGGGGCTACAAGAAAAACTGGTCCGATTTGTGTGGATAAAACATGATTACCTGCCAAATTTCGAAAAGATACCAATTAAAATGCGGTTATTAGAGTCATTTGAGCCAAAACTAAAGAGAACCTTTGTATCGGGGCTAGGTCTAAATATGGACCGCTTTTTCCAGTTTCAATAGTCTTCGTCCATGGGCCAAAAGAGGCTTAAGTTTCAAATTTTCAAGTCAATTGATTAAAATTGCTACCTGTATCGTGTTTACACCGTTTACATGGACAGACGGACGGACGGACATCGCTAAATCGACTCAAAAAGTGATTCTAAGTCGATCGGTATACTTAAAAGTGGGTCTAGGACCAATATTTCGTGTAGTTACAAACATCAGCACAAACTCATTATACCCTGTACCACAGTGTGGTGTAGGGTATAAAAAATATTGAGACAGTTTTTTTAGAGAACAATTTTTAGACATTTTTCGTAGAGAAAAATTTTTGGATTCTGAGAAATTTTTCATATAGAAAAATTCGTCCCAAATTCTGAGACAGTTTTTGTATACAAAAACAGAGATTCTGAGAAATTTTTCCCGTACAAACAATTTTTTAGAAATTTTTTCGTATAGAAAAATTCGTCTCAGATTCTGAGACAATTTTCGTATAGAAAAATTTGTCTCAGATTCTGAAACATTTTTCGTATTGAAAAATTCGTCACAGATTCTGAGACATTTTTCGTATAGAAAAATTCGTCTCAGATTTTGAGAAATTTTGCGTATAGAAAAATTCGTCTTAGATTCTGAGACATTTTTCGTATAGAAAAATTCGTCTCAGATTTTGAGAAATTTTGCCCATAGAAAAATTTTTCGAATAGAAAAATTCGTGTCAGATTCTGAAACATTTTGCGTATAGAAAAATTCGTCTCAGATTCTGAGACATTTTTCGTTAAGGAAAATTCGTCTCAGATTCTGAGACGTTTTTCGTATAGAAAAATTCGTCTCAGATTTTGAGACATTTTTCATACCGAAAAATTCCTTTTGGGTTCTATATCATTTTTCGAATAGAAAAATTCTTCTCAGATTCTGAGACATTTTTGTATAGAAATATGTCAGATACTGACACATTTTTCCCCCAACTCAAAAATTCTCAGATTCTAAAAAATGTTTCTCGTATAGAAAAATTTTCAGATTCTAAAACATTTTTCCAGTATAGAAAAATTCTTAGACTCTGTCATTTTTGTATACGTCAGATTCTTAGAAATTTTTTGGCATAGAAAAATTGTCTGACTTTAATAAATTTTTAGTACAGAAAGCTTCTTAAATTCAGAGACAAATTCTAAGACCTTTTTTGTGCACAAAATTTTATTTTTTACTTAGTTGAACAATTATTTACATTATGTAAACAATTATTTTATTATTTTGATTAATCTTAAAAAGTGTATTGTATTATTTATTATCAGAATTTAAACCTTTTTTCTATTATTTACGTTATGTAAACAATTGATTTTGTTCTTCTTATTGATTACGCAATGTAACCAATACAGTTTATTAATTTTTTGTATCACTTTTTATTTTATGGCATTCTTTTCATATTATTTATAAATTTTATCTATAAAATAATTGTTTACATTTTGTTGTTTGACTTTTTTCGTATAAATTTTAATAAAGATATTAATACGAATTTTTGACACAATATAAAGCACGATATAGCGAATAATTCTGCATCATTAACTCAAAAAACGCATTTTTTGAGTTATGACACTATACAAGTAAAGGAGCGACATGTTATCTATTGTTTACATTATGTAAATAATTGTTATTTTATTTAGTGCTTTCCCAAAATGTTCAAAACATGAAAGTGCCAATTTTTACATAATGTAAATAACAGATATGATGGCGTACTTATTAGTTACTTACACAATGCAAAAAATTTGTTTTATTTATTTTGTGTTGTTTATTTTTATTTTCAACTACCCAAAAAATCATAATTTTGCTTATACAATTTTTTATAAGGGCTTTTCAAGTATTTTCTACATTATGTAAACAATTATTTTTATAATTCTGCGTTAACCTTTTTTTTAATTTTTAAAAGTAGTTTTTACTTGGTTACAATTGTTGACATTATGTAAACTGTTAATTATGTAAACTGTTAAATATTATTGGTTAAATTTAATTCATAATTTTTGCTTTGTTCACCAATTGTGTATATTAATTATTCGTGTATGATTCTGGAAAAAATTCGTGTCAGATTCTGAGATATTTTTTTATATAGAAAAATTCGTAGCGGACTCTAAGAAATTTTTTCCGTATAGAATAAAAAAATTATTAGATTCTATGATATTTTTCGTATAGAAAATTTCTGAGACTTTGAGACGCTTTTCTTTTAGAAAAATTTTTAGATTCCGCTAAATTTTGAAAAATTCTCTGACACTAATATATTTTTTATAGAAAGTTTCTGAGATATTTTTTGTATAGAAAGATTCTCAGATACCGAGAAAAAAATAAAAGACCTTGTTCGTTTAGCAGATTAATAGAATTTTTACCCTTAGTTTAATCTTTTACATTGTTTAACAATTATTTACATTATGTAAAAAATTACTTCACTATTTGGATTGACCTTAAAAAGTATAATAAATTACTTATTATCATATATTTTACATTTTATATATTGTTTACATTACGTAAACATTTTTTTTTGTTTTTTCATAGATTACAAAATGTGCTTAATACATTTTATTTTTTTGCATTATTTTATTACTTTTCGGCATCATTTATATAAAATTAAAAAATTTTCTGTATAAAATAATTGTTTATTTTAATGTAATAATTATTTACATTATGTAAACAATTATTTTATTCGACTGGTTTGTTTTGCTTAACAATTTGTATGACTTTTATTATTTTTCCATACTTTTTATAAATTGTTTACACTATGTAAACAATTAATTTAATTGTTTTTTTCTCATTTACTACATAATGTAAACAAAATATTTTATTTTTTTTGTTGTTTTTTATTAATTTTTCTTAAAATTTAACTTGTTATTTATCAATTTAAAGTACTTAATAATTGTTTACATAATGTAAACAATTACTTAATTACAAATTGTTGTTTTGCTTAAAATGTTCGTATAATTCACTATTTTTCTACACTTGTTATCTGTTGTTTACATTATGTGAACAATTATTTTTTTTGTTTTTCATTATCCCCAAAAATATCATACTTCTCCTGTTAACATTATGTAAACAAATGATTTAATTGTTTTTATCATTGATTACATAATGTAAACAATACATTTTTTATATTTTTTATTGTTTTAATAAACTTTCCATTTTATTTTCTATGCCATTCATTAATTTATACTATTTAATAATTATTTACATTATGTAAACAATTATTTTATTTAACTCTTTTGTTTTGCTGAACAATTCCTATGACTTTTATTACTTTTTTAGACTTATTATCAATTGTTTACATTATGTAAACAATTGATTTAAGTATCTTTCATTTATTACGTAATGTAAACAAAACATTTTATTAATTTTTTGTTGTTTTATTTAACTTTTCTCATATTTAACATGTCATTAATTAATTTACTCAACTTAATAGTCGTTTACATTGTGTAAGTATTTTTGCATTTATTACATAAGGTAAACAAAACATTTTATTAATTTTTTGTTGTTTTATTTAACTTTTCTTCATGTTTAATATGTCATTAATTAATTTATTTAACTTAATAATTGTTTACATTGTGTAAACATTTACTTAATTTAACTTTTTTGTTTTGCTTTAAGTTTTTCTATAATTTACTATAATTCTACACTTGTTACCTATTGTTTACATTATGTAAACAATTATTTTGATTAAAAATGAAATAGCTTTGTTTTTACAACTCATTATTAAAATTTGACAACATTTCTTTATGTGTGTTGCCAATTGATGTAAACAATTGTTGACATTGTGTAAACAATTGATTTTATTATATTTTTAAATTATATTTAAATAAAATTCATAATTTTTGGTTTGTCCATCAATTCAATATATTGTTGACATAATGTAATCAATTAGTTTGATTAATAATTTTCTCACTTACGACTAGCCAATCATTAAATTTGTTGTCTACAAAGGTCGCTGTTGTTTAAATACGAGATTGAAAAAAGTTTACATATTTGTAATTTGTTTTCTTTTTTTTTGAAGTGAAAAATAAAAAAAAAATATTATATTTCCTTTTACAAATTTATAAACTCCTTATGTATTGTTTACATTATGAAAGCAAATGATTTAATTGTTTTTATCATTGATTGCATAATGTAATCAATACATTTTGTGATATTTTGATTAACTTTTCATTTTATTTTACATGTCATTCATTTATTTATACTATTTAATAATTATTTACATTATGTAAACAATTATTTCATTTGATTTCGTGTGTTTTGCTTTAAAATTGGCACGACTTATTATTTTTATATAATTGTTATATATTGTTTACATTATTTATACAATGTAAACAATTGATTTAACTATTTTTATAATTTATTACATAATGTAAACAAACTGTTTTATTTATTTTTGATTGTTTTAATTAACCATTTCTTATATTTAATATACCATTTATTAATTTACTCTATTTAATAATTGCTTACATTGGGTAAATAATTATTTTATTTAACTTTATTTTTTTTTAAACTTGTTATCTATTGTTTACATTATGTAAACAATTATTTTTATTAGTTGTTTTTATTAAAATTGACAACATTTCTTTTATATGTGTTGCCAATTGATGTAAACAATTGTTAACATTGTGTAAACAATTTTTGACATTGTATAAACAATTGTTGACATTGTGTAAACAATTGTTGACATTGTGTAAACAATTGTTGACATTGTGTAAACAATTGTTGATATTGTGTAAACAGTTGTTGACATTGTTTAAACAATTGTTTACATTGTGTAAAAAATTGTTGACATTGTGTAAAAAATTGATTTTTTATACATTTTAATTATATTCTAATAAAATTCATAATTTTTGATTTGTTAATCAATTTATTAAATTGTTGACATAATGTAAACAATTAGTAAAATTAATTTTTTCGCACTTACAAAAAAAAAACCATCATTAAATATGTTGTCTGGGGTCACTGTCAATACAAAACGAGCTTGAACAAAAGTTTTACTTAAACTTTCAGTGTCATCATGACAGTTTAACCACCCCTTTTTCAATAATGACTTTACTATTATTGTTAAAAAAAAAAACTCCTAAAAAACGTGTTAATAATTTGTTTACTTTCAATTAATTTATTAACCGTAACACAAAAAAGTTAATTTTTTTTCTTTTCAAAAATCATTAACAAATTATCATTTGTTTAAGTAATTATTTTGTTTATTTCAAAAACCCAACACGATTTAAAAATTTCTTAAAAAAAAAAACAGTTTTTAATTAATTTAATCGGATTAAAACTAATTTAAAGCTCAGTAAATATTAAATTTGTCTGTTTATCAGTTAAATTATGCTAAACAAATTATTGCGTTAGTAATTTATTTTATTTTTAAACTTGACTAACAAATAGAAAGTTTAAAAAATAATGTTTACCAACTAATTTAAATAAAAACTTTATTTTATGCTTGACATTTCAGCGAATCACAAAGATCATCCTACATCCAGTTTGTTGAAAAAATGTGACCCCTGTCCTGAGGGTATTCTATGTGTGCCACAAATTCAGTGTCCCGCTCATGTACGCATGGGTGATCATGAAAAGCCACAAGTTTGTGATTTACCGGGTGGTAAATTTGGTTTTTGTTGTGTTACTGGACAAAATCATACGGGTAAGTGTTAAATTAACAGTACATATAAGTAGTATGCAAACAGGGAGGCATTTAAAGTATTTTCTAATATGGCAGCAAATATGTTTCTTTTTGCTTTATTCTACTAGACCTTAAAGTAATTTGAGGCAAATCGGATATCTCGACGAAAAGCTCGACCTATTTTACAAATTTTTTGTTATTCGTATTCAGCATGCCAAAATTAATAAAAAAATAGTGCATCGCCAGTTTTTATACCCTCCAACCACAGTATGGGGGTATACTCACTTTGTCATTCCGTTTGTAACGCATAAAACTATTGGCCGGGGACCCCATAAAGTATATGGGGCATTCCACTTAAAATCGGACACTTTGAATTTTTTTTTTTTTTAGATTTTCCCAATTTGTTTACAGTTTAAGTGGTAAATTTTCAGATTTTTTTGGTGACCCGTTCAGAAGATATCGAATTTTTAAAAATTGGTAGTTTGTTCCTTTACTCAAACTTCTTTTACTAATAACTAATAATGGTCCAAATTGCAATTTTTTTAAAAATTTTTGTTTTTTACGTAAAACGCTCTAGTACGCGATTTTTAAGTTTTTAAATTTAAATCTCATTTTAGAAAATGTTTGTACTCTTAGATTTTTTTGAAATTTTTTTGTGTAAAACTTCTATAGATTCTACAATTTTTTTGCTCAGGAGGATCATGGGATAACGATTATTACTATTTTTTAAAATTTTTTGTAAAAAATTTATTGTAATTTTCCAATCTTAAAATCATTTCTACTGCTTCAATGGTGCGTCATAGAGGTGTCCTTTATAAGACCGACCCCCGTTAATTTTTACGTCTTAACATTTCTTTGAAACAAACCCTATCTCCTATTTCTAAGGGGAGCGCCCACACAAAACGACATTTTTAAAATTTGCTCCAACCGCTCTAGCTGCCCTAATAGTGCCCTTAGAGCCACAAAATGTATGACCGACCCACAATATTTTTTTAGTCCAAACATTTGCTCTGAACATACCTACCCTCTATCTCTAATTGTTAAGGCGGTCCCCATACATTTTTTTTTATTTTTTGTAAATTTGTTTTATTAATCAGCTTCTACCGGTCCAATGGTGCGTCCGAGAGGGGTCATTATTGAGGCCGACCCCCATTTATTTGTACCCTCAAACATTTTTGTAACACATACCACAGCCCTATCTCCACTCGCTAAGTAGGCTCCCATACAAATAACAGTTCGAGCAAGTTTTATAAAAATGTTGCCATATGTTTGAAGACTACTTTTTTGACACCTGTCACTTATGTCGAGTCTGTATTAGTCCGTGGTAGAGTTTTATAAGAAAAAATGGGGAAGAAATAAGCAATTTTAGGAGAAACCAGAGCGGTTTTAGCTCGTTTTAAGCTAACATGACCATTCTACGACTTAGAAGTGAGTGAAACAATAAAAACTGATCTGGCATCTATTTTTCTTATGCCGCGTTATATTAGTTTTCTCTTTCTAAACTTATTAGTAGAATAATTTGAAAAAATTTACCACACGGTTCAATACTACTTTTTTGACACCTGTCACTTATGTCGAGTCTGTATTATTTTGTACCCAGGGGATTAGAAAATATCGTTTTTTACGGCCCGCCCCAATTTTGAGGGCGTGGAAATAAATAGTTTAAATAATTAGAAAGTCAATTTTCTGTAGTGCAAAAGCAAAATAATTGAATTTGTAAACATTTATCGTGTGGGGGAAGGTGAACCAACAACCCCCCCCCCCTAAAAAAACGGACCTAAAAAAATTTTTAATTTATTTTTTTACATTTTGGAGGGTATGAAAGATTCGGCACGCCGAATTTAACACTCTCACTTGTTTTTATTTTTTTTTGTATTCCCTGTACTCTAGTGATAGAGGGAATTTATAAGTTTGTCATCCGTTTGTAACACCTCGAAATATTGGTCTAGGACCCCATAAAGTATATATATTCATGATCCTCGATCGATTTTACTGTTGAAAACACTCTAAATTTTGAAAGACTTTACGGAGGCTCCTAGCATATACGTTGGGCATTTGCCTGGTCAGGTTAGTATTGCAATCCAGTCAAATCGGTCCAGTGGTTCAAAAGTTATGAGCAAAAAACTGAATTTCGGCAAGGGTTTTTCGTGAATTTACGAGATAAAAAACACGCTAACTTTCAAAAGGCAGTTTTGAGGATGCTGAAGTTTTGCATTTATTTTTGTCGTGCCCCCGGCCTGGTTCGTGTAGAATTTCAGCCAATTCGGTCCAGCGGTTCAAAAGTTATTAAAAAAAAATTTACACTCAAAAAAATTTTACACTCAAAAAAATTTTTTTTTTCAAAAATTACTTAAAAAAAGTTTTTTTTTACACAAAATAAAATATTTCTAATAAAATATGTAATTTTTTCACATTAGAAAATTTACTATCACTTAAAAAGGTCATTGTGGAGGGTATTAATATATTCGGCCAAGTCGAATTTAACTTTTCTACTTGTTACATTTTGGATGGTATAAAAGATTCGGCACAGCCGAATTTAACACTCTCTTTTCTTTGTGTTAATATTGACCCTTAAAGGCAACAGTACCCACCCCGACGATTTTAAAATTCGAAAAAATCCAAATTTGTTCCACCCTAATGCATATTTTTCACCGGGTAGGCAAAAAGAAAATACAACCAGAAACTGTTTGCTAAAATTACTTTAAAACATGTTTTACTCAAAATGATTTTTTCTAGTCAAACAATAATTTTTTCCGTTTAATTACTCCACTAAACATCGAAAATGCGACTGGGACGCGACCTTGAACAATTGATTACAATAGTTCTGCTGGTCAAAAATCCGGTCTCCAAACTATACCATAACTTCAGGTTTTTGAGATAATTGAGGTCAAAGTTCCAAATTTTTTTTTTAAACTTATAGCGACCCAAATATGTTCGAAACCCCAATTTTTGGTATTTTAAATTTCTCAAAAACCTCAAATGGAACGAATTTGTAACCAGGAGAATAATTAGAATCATGTGTATTATGAAGGGCATTAATGGTTTCATCCAAGTCGAACTTAACTTTTTTCTTTGTTTTAAAAAAATATTTAATTTAGTAATGAAACAGCTGACCCATTGTGCTGGGATGTGGTTTTCTAATTAAGTGAACACAAACAAAAAGCAATCTAAAAATTTTTCCATGATATAGGTATACGTTTGGATAAGGCTCGCATGCCTGTGGTAAGTTTCATGCCATCCCATATAGTAGAAGAAGCTCGTTTGAAATTTGAACATTTAATGCATCAAATTGCCACGATACCCATTCCACCTGGACAACCGGATTTTATGCATGGTATGGTCTTTCACTCATCGCCCCATGAAGATGTGCAAAATTTTCATTTACACAATTCAGCCATGGAGCAGGTTATAACATCACAAGTATTTACCAAAAAGTGAGAATTTCTAAAATAAAAAAAAAGAAAATTAAAGTTCTTTGAAAAATTATATTTTGAGTAGGTTTATTCAAGCTCGAGGTCAGTATTTCCTTTTTTAATTAAAACTATGGTAATCTTTTAGAATTATTTTCAAGAAAATTATTTTTCTGTTATAAATTTATATATGTTGTTTAGGTGTTTCGAAATTTGTTAGATTACATTATCAAGACTATTTAGGAAATATAAAAACCACTATACTACAAGTAGCAAAGGGAATTTAACTGACAAATCGCTAATGTTTAAACAAAAATATTGATACATATTCGCGTTGCTACTTGTAGTATAGGGTTTTTTATATTTGCTAAATAGTCTTGACAATGAAATCTGACAAATTTCGAAACACTTGTCGACTGAGTCGTGCAAAAAAATACCAACACAAATAAATTTAAAACATTTTTTATTTTTTTTGAAAATTATTCTATGAGAAGATCATTGTTTTAATTAGTAAATAAAATAATGACCTCGAGCTAGAACAAACCTACTCAAAATATAATTTTTTAAAGTTCAAATAAATCATATTTTACTTTTCATAAAAATTAATTGGAATTTCTTTTAAAAATTTTTCCATTTCGTATTTCTCTTAGAGAACAAATTCCTGTTGATGATATTATCACCAATAACGTTGAAGTGGAATTTAAACAAACTCCTTTAGAGCATAATTGCCAACCGCCTAGACCATGCTTAAATGCTCGTTCTATGTATCGTTCTTTTGATGGTTCTTGCAATAATCCCATACCCACACACTCTCAATGGGGTTCTGCTGGTCAGCCAATGGAACGTTTATTACCACCAGCCTATGAAGATGGTATCTGGACACCACGTTTACACAGCCGAGATGGTTCTATGCTTACTGGTGCCAGAGATATATCAAGAATATTATTGGATGACTCGGATAGGCCACATCCAAAGCATAATTTACTTCTAATGCAATTTGGACAATTTATAGCACATGATGTAACACAATCGGCTTCTGTAAGATTGGGTAAGAAAGATAAATTTGAAAACAAAAAATAATTTTAGAAATTCAAGTGTTTTTTTAATTTTTATAAAAAATGTGAAATAAGAAAAAGTTTATTTAAGTTCGAGGTCATTTATTTTACCCATCAAAAATTAACGCCACAAGAACTTGCGATTACTCTACTTTCTCTCTAAGAATATTCTCATAACAAATACTCATAAAGTTTCCAGGGCTCCGATTTCCCGAGGCCCAAAAGGCCAATAAAATCGAGTAAACGAAACAGGATTGTAAACTTACAGAAAAAAAAGTTGCCAATCGAACTTCTCGGTTGTATCAACTCAAAATTGCTGTTACTATATTTGGCCGCGACAACAAAATTTTTTGGCTGTCTCAACCAAAATTTTGTTATAACAAGTGAATTCAGTTGTGACTATCGATGTTCCAAACGATCTTTTGCAAATCAAATAGGAAAAATGTCTCAGAATCTGAGACATTTTTCCTATAGAAAAAGTCTCAATTCTGAGACATTTTTCCTATAGAAAAAGTCTCAGATTCTGAGACATTTTTCCTATCGAAAAAGTCTCAGATTCTGAGACATTTTTCCTATCGAAAAAGTCTCAGATTCTGAGACATTTTTCCTATAGAAAAAGTCTCAGATTCTGAGACATTTTTCCTATAGAAAAGTCTCAGATTCTGAGACATTTTTCCTATAGAAAAAGTCTCAGATTCTGAGACATTTTTCCTATAGAAAAAGTCTCAGATTCTGAGACATTTTTCCTATAGAAAAAGTCTCAGATTCTGAGACATTTTTCCTATAGAAAAAGTCTCAGATTCTGAGACATTTTTCCTATAGAAAAAGTCTCAGATTCTGAGACATTTTTCCTATAGAAAAAGTCTTAGATTCTGAGACATTTTTCCTATAGAAAAAGTCTCAGATTCTGAGACATTTTTCCTATAGAAAAAGTATCACATTCTGAGACATTTTTCCCATAGAAAAAGTCTCAGACTCTTAGATTCCTATAAAAAAACTCTCAGAATCTGAGACATTTTTCCTATAGAAAAATTCTCAGTTTCTGAAACATTTTTCCTATAGAAAAAGTCTCAGATTCTGAGATATTTTTTCTATAGAAAAAGTCTCAGATTCTGAGACATTTTTTCTTTAGAAAAAGTCTCAGATTCTGAGACATTTTTTCTATAGAAAAAGTCTTAGATTCTGAGACATTTTTTCTATAGAAAAAGTCTCAGATTCTGAGACATTTTTCTATAGAAAAAGTCTCAGATTCTAAGACATTTTTCCTTTAGATAAAGTCCCAGATTCTGAGATATTTTTCCTATAGAAAAAGTCTCAGATTCTGAGACCTTTTTCCTATATAAAAAGTCTCAGATTCTGAGACTTTTTTCCGATAGAAAAAATCTCAGATTCTGACACATTTTTTCAATAGAAAAAGTCCCAGATTCTGAAACATTTTCCCTATAGAAAAAGTCTCAGATTCTGAGATATTTTTCCTATAGTAAAGAAATCAGATTCTAAGACATTTTTCCTATAGAAAAAGTCTCATATTCTGAGACATTTTTCCTATAGAAAAAGTTTCAGATTCTGAGACATTTTTCTCATAGAAAAAGTATAGAAAAAGTCCCAGATTCTGAGACAGTTTTCCTATAGAAAATGTCTCAGATTCTGAAACCTTTTTCCTATAAAAAAGTCTCAGATTCTTAGACATTTTTCCTATAGAAAAAGTCTCAAGTTCTGAGACATTTTTTCTATAGAAAAAGTCTTAGATTCTGAGACATTTTTTCTATAGAAAAAGTCTCAGATTCTGAGACATTTTTTCTATAGAAAAGATCTCAGATACTGATACAGTTTCCTATACAAAAAGTCTTAGATTCTGAGACATTTTTCCTATAGAAAAAGTCTCAGATTCTGAGAGATTTTTCTAAAAAAAAGAAGCTCAGATTCGAAAACATTTTTTCTATAGAAAAGGTCTCAGATTCTGAGACAGTTTTTCTATAGAAAAGGTCTCAGATTCTGAGAAAATTTTTCTACAAAAAAGTCTCAGATTCTGAGACATTTTTTCTATGGAAAAAGTCTCAGATTCTAAGACATTTTTTCTACAGAAAAAGTCTCAGATTCTGAGACATTTTTTCTACAGAGAAAGTCTCAGATTCTGAGACATGTTTTCTATAAAAAAAGTCTTAAATTCTGAGGCCTTTTTCCTATAGAAAGAATCTCAGATTCTAAGATATGTCTTCTATAGAAAAAGTCTCAGAGTCTGAGGCATTTTTCCTATAGAAAAGGCTGAGATTCAGAGACATTTTTTAAATAGAAAAAGTCTCACATTCGGAGACATTTTTTCTTTAAAAAAAGTCTTAGATTCTGAGACATTTTTCCTATAGAAAAAGTGTTAGAAAAAGTTTTCCTATAAAAAAGTCTCAAATTCTGAGACATTTTTCTCCAAAAAAGGTCTCAGATTCGGGGACAGTTTTTGTATAGAAAAAGTCTCAAATTCTGAGACATTTTTCCTATAGAAAAACACTGAGACATTTTTCCTATAGCAATAGTCTCAGAAAACGAGACATTTTTCGTATAAAAAATATGGAAAAATAAATAACCTCGAACTAGAATAAACTCTTTGTCATTGCAATCGTATAATAGTTTTTTTTAAACTTCCAGAAAATGGTGATTTAGTTCAGTGTTGTTCGCCCAATAATGATGCTGCTCTACCACACGACAAACGTCATTTCGCTTGTTTGCCCATTAAGGTCGATGAAAATGATGAATTTTATGGTGACTTTGGTATTAAATGCATGAATTTTGTACGTTTATCTTTGGCTCCCAAAACCGACTGTCGCGTGGGTTATGGTAAGCAACGTAGTAAGGTTACCCACTTTTTGGATGCTTCTCCGGTTTACGGTTCTAGTGTGGAGACCGCACGACAACTGAGACTATTTAAAGGTGGTAAACTGCGAATGTTTGATGATTTTGGAAGAGATTTGCTACCGCTGACCAATGATAAGCATGCTTGTGAAAGTGATGCTCCCGGAACGACTTGTTTTAAATCGGGTAAGTTAAATAAGTGTTAGAGCATGGAGTCTATTTGTAGACTCCTAGGTTAGAGGGTTTAAAAATTATTTTGTTGAAAAAAAAAATAGTGCTTATGTACTTATATCGAACTTTGGATTTTGGACAACCTCTTGTGAAATTTGATGCAAAAAATGTTTGTAAAACCTTTTAACCCTTTAAATGCACGTTTTAGTGGTTTTATATGAGAATACTTGAAAAAATAAATAAAAATACCCTAAAAATGGGAGTTAAAGGGTTAATATATTCTAATAAAAGAACTGCCATCAAATTTCATTGAAAACATGAGTTTTTGAGATCAGAAGAACATTTTTATAATTTTTTTTAACTTATCAAGAAGGTGACTGAAACTCAATTTATCTCCCGTGATTGTCAAAAAAAATTGCGTGAGTGCGCATACGTTAGATTTTTAAGTGAGGAAGTGTGGGTGAGTCGATTTTTTGCGTGAGTATGAGTTTTGTCCGGTAAAAAGCAAAAAAAAAATAAATTAAAAATTTGGCTAAAATTTAAATTTAATCCCGAAAAAAAGTAAAAATTTATTCAAATTTGGCCTAATTTTAAATTTGACTAAAATTTTTGTAATAATTTTGAATTTTTTTAAAATTTTTTGTATAGAAAAGAGTTTCGTGAGTGTGAGTGAAGCTTGTGTGAGTGTACTTGAGCGTGAGTTGTCTTAAACTTAAACTAACGTGATTTCGTGATTGAGTGTGAGTAGAAAAAATATGCTAGTGTGTGCGTGATTGGTAAGTTTTCGTCATGAGCGTGAGTTAGTGTGAGTCAAAAGTCACTCACACGCCCCTCCCTAGTATCCATAAATGCCGAATTATTTTTTTTTTTACTTGCTTACATTGTAGAGGGTGTCAATATATTCGTCGACACCGAATTTATTTTTTTTACCTATTTTTTGTTTAATTTATGTGCCATTATCATTAATTTAAGCTCTAAAATTTTGTTGTTTCCTTTCACATATCCAGGTGATGGTCGTACCAATCAAATAATATCCCTGATAGCCTTACACATTTTATTCGCCCGTGAGCATAATCGTATTGCTGATATCCTAAGCCAACTAAATCCGCATTCATCCGATGAAACACTTTACCAAGAAGCGCGTCGTATTGTCATTGCCGAACTGCAACATATTATTTATAATGAATATTTGCCGGCCGTTATTGGACCATTGCAAATGAAACGTTTTCGTTTGGTCACACAACATCATGGCTATAGCAGCGATTACAATAGCGATGTCAATCCGGCTATAACAAATGAATTTTCTGGTGCAGCATTTCGTATGGGTCACTCGAGTGTCGATGGTCGTTTTCACATTCACCAACAGCAGGGACAGATTGATGAAGTGATTAATATACCAGATGTAATGTTCAATCCGTCACGCATGAGAAAGCGAACATTTTATGATGATATGTTAAAGACAATGCTGGTGCAGCCAATGCAAAAAGTTGATAGTGCCATAACACATGGAGTAAGTTGTGAATTTTGTAGTTCAATTTAATTTTATGTAAACCATTCATTACAATTTTATATTGGAATGTACTATAATGAGTACACTCAGAAAATTATTGCAGTTACTACATGACGGTCGTTTATGTAGTAAGTAGTAGCTGTTGTTTTTAACTACAATTTCGGTCGTTTTTGTATGAAAAAATCTCAAACAACTTTTTTTTGTAGTAGTTTCAAAAAATAACTACAAAAAATATACTACACTGTAGCAATAGTTGATTTATGTAGTTGTTTTTAGTTTTTTTTCTAAAAACTCGTTTTTTTCTAGAAATTTTTATTCCAAACGAATGTGTCGAACGAGTTGGTCGTGCGGAATGCGGAAGGAATTATTTTTATACCAAATAAAAAATATCTAAATAAATTAAATTAAAATTTATTAAATTTAATTATAACAAAAAATATGTTTTTGGAAAAATATTCTTGAGCGAAAGAAAATAAGTGGATAAATGAGATAGCAAGTGTGTATAATATAGAGCTCACATAAGCGTGCGTAAAAACCAATCGGAAAAAAACAAAAAAAATTTTGTCGGCTTGGTTGCCTGCGTGCCATCTTTCTTTTCTTTGTATACACAACAGAACAGGTACATACTTTTTTCAAACATTGCAAATTAATTATTTTTTTTATAAATCAATTCTACCAAAGCATTTCTTTTTTTTTTTTATTCCAGACAAATTTTGATCAGAAGCGGTGGAAATTTGAAACAAACTATTAAAAAAACAAAGGTAAATACAATCAATTCATTTTGTTTAACATTTTATTAATATATATTTTTCTTCTATAATTCCAGATAAATACACCAAAAAATTGTCATCATGTCGAAATTCTATACAACCAACTGAATTGTATTGCTTTTTAAATAAATAAATATCAATCATTTAAACGTTTAAGAAATTTTTTAAATAAAATTTCAGGCAATTGTTGTAAAAACAACTGTATTAAACAGTTTTGTAGTAGTTTTTACTACATTTTGTAGTTGAAAATCAATAGTTAAAAACAACAACATGTTCAGTTGTTTTTACCGTAATATGTAGTGGACGCCTTTTCAACAACAAAATGTAGTCAAAACAACTGTCTTTTGTAGTTGATTTACCGACATACTTTTTTGAGTGTAGGGCTGCGATTTTTCTGGAAATGCATAATTTTATTTTATTTAGTCTAAAAATTATATCGATCAAATATCTTACTGAATCAATAAATTTCCGTTAAAATGGCATCGATTTGTTTTTGCATAAATTTTGGTGATAATGTGTATTTTTGCATATTTTGATTTTAAATGCATATTTTGTGCATATTTCCAACTTGTGAGTGCATTTTTTTTGCATTTTGGAGATAAATTAGCAAAAACATAAAACTTAAATGTCGCCATTACTCACGTCTCCGAAACAGAAACTGCAAATTCCTTCATTTGTGTCTGCACTTCCAGATCATGTTGGTAACCCTTAAAAAATAATATTAGACACAAAAAAGTTGAAAGAAAGTATGAAGTGAGGTTGAAATTGTTAGAAATATAATTGTAGTGTTGGAAACTGTTAAAATTTATTCTGTAGAAACTATAAATATTCACATATATAAAAAACAATTTTCACTAACTTGAGTGCTTGAAATCGGCGTGGGAATATCAGAAATGCCCATAATTTTTAGAAATTTAATTTTTTCTGCATTTTTTCAACTTGAACCCTTATATTAAATTAATTACCCAGCCAGAAATTGCCAACCGTTCCAAAGAAAAAGTACTGGCAAAGTAATTTAATTTTTGTATAGTAAGCTCTTTTTAGTAAAGTACTTGGTTTTACCGAATTTAGTACTTTGCCAGTACTTTTTTACCAAACTAAAGACGGTTTCTTTATTTGAAATATTTTTTTTATAATTTAATTAACTTAATTATGTTGTAAAGTTATTGCAATAGTGTCATTATAATTTGTATTTAGACAGCTTTCTACTTAAAATTTCAGTATTTGGTTTATTTAAAATTTAAGTATTTGGTATAGTATTTGGAACATTTGTTAAGGGGATGTAGCAATAAATTCGCGAATTTCTCCATTTTTTTTGATGTTTTTGCGAGATTAGGTTAGGTTAGGTTGTAAGTGGCTGCTGACGTTTTACGTCAACACACATAGACTTTGCGAGATTAGCCCATAAAACTTTGCTTTTACCATCATATTGAAAATCGCGAAAAACTTTTTTTTATATGCCAGCATCATTTTACGAGATAATTCAAGGGTCCGTCTTTTAGTATATTATATAATGTGGTAACCTTAAACAATTAACTGACCAAAAATTAACAAAAACTATTATTTCAGTGTTTGCCTACAAAAATTACACCGTCCGGCGGCCAATATTAGACATGAACCGAATGATATACGTCTAAATGTAGAGTCAAATGGAATAAAACTGCATTTAAAGTTTTTCATTTCGTGATCCTGTTTCCTTTTGAAAGTATTTCAAAGTTTTTAAGGATATTTTTAAATATTTGTACTTGTCTTATAGTGTAACTATTGATGGCAAATGAAATAGGAGAATCTAAGCTAATTTTTCCATTTTTTATTTGTCCATATCAGCAAAAAGGATGTAAAAAATGTCCCTTCAAATATTATCAAAATATTTTGTTAAAAATTTTAAATGATATTTTAGGAAAAAATATGAAGGGAAAAAATATTTTATAAAAATTTAATCCTCTTCAACTTGTCCTTTTAAAGGAAACAGGATCATGAAAAACTGTAAATGCAGTTTTACTACGTTTAGCGAGAACCTTGAAAAATGAAGAAATTCGCGAATTTAAGGGCTTAAGATGAAAAGCTTTAAACCAAATTTTACAATATTTTTTTTGTTAAAAAACAGGCTGGAAATAAGATAATTTTTAATGACATATTGCAAAAAAACTGTACCATACATCAAAAAACGGAGTACGCCATTGGACTCAGCATGTCTCAAATAAATGGAAATGTTGGTCATACTTCTTATTTTCTAAAATAGTGGTCACTTTTGTCATGCTGTGTTAATATATAACACAGGTTCACAAAATTTTAACTTTTTCAATTTGCCTGACCTTTGACACCTGATGTATATGGGTTTTAGTTTCCATCAGCTCGCGTTCGCGAGCAAATCGCTGTTAAAGAGTCGAAAAAGTTTGTTTTTTACCAATTTTGCTTGGCTATAATTTCCAAAAAAAAATTTAGTGCATCAGTTTTAAACACGAACTTAACTATATTGGATGCCAGGATTCCAAAACTGCTATTAGGGTTTTTCTGACAGCTTTAGTTTTCGAGTTATTAAAAGGGCATAAATATTCAGACAAAATTACAGAGGTCATAAATGTAAAAATTTTATTTTAGCGATATCTCAAAAACAAAAGATGACCCAACAAAAGTAAGAGCATTTTTGAAATCAGCATATCCAACATACCTAAAATCGTCATTCACTTTTTAGATGTAAGACTAGTGTTGGTAAATATAGACTCACAAACATGCCAAAAATAGCCTATTGTTAAAGTTTCCTTAGGCTATATCTCAAAAACTAGAGCTGACCCAAAAAAAACGATAGCCAGATTTGAAATCAGCGTAGCCCTATTACCCAAAATTAGTTATCAGAACCCGGGCAAAAAAATGTGTTGCCATGTGTAATTTATTTAAAATGAAAAAATTAAAAAAAGACTTCTAATGTACAAATTATTAAATAAAAAAAAATTTATTCATACATTTTTAATTTTGTAATGGATTATTTTAGTTAAAAAGCTATTTAAAAAAATCTCGGATAATACTTTTTAAAGTACAGGGAAAGCGCTTTTAAAAGTACTTTGCCACTACTAAATGGTGTTATCATTTAGCATCTTAGCAAGTACTAAAAACCCAAAAAAGGTACTGTGCCAGTATTAATACTACCTTATTAGGTACTTTGCCAGATCTGGCCCGTATGTATTTTTCTGCCTGGGTAGTTTCAAAAATTACACTGCTCAAACTTGACACTTTTTTTTTAACAAGCTGGGCACCCTGGTAAAGTTAATCGCTGAATTCAATGGTGCTAGCCGTTTTTCGAAGTTAGCGCTCGTATTCGCTATGTTCGCGATTCAAAATGTTGATGCTTTATACAATAAAAACGATATTTTTAAACTTTTGCCATAATTTTTAAATTTAAAACCATTCAAGTCTGTTGAGCTAATTCAACAAACTATAAGACCGTGAATTTTTTTGCGAAAAAAAATTTTTGTTAGCGAAAAATCTTTATTTTTGTGAAAAAATTGGTTAAATACAAATATTTTTAGTTTGATTTGAATTTACGACAGCCAAATTTAGCGTATGTATTAGCGATATTCGCGATTATTATTTTTTTTATTTTTAAGTAAAAAAAAATATTTTTTTCATATTATTTAGACAATTGCTGAATTTTTATCATCTAAACTCTATTGAATATACAAAAAAAAAATTATTCGCGGAAATTTTTTTTCGCGAAATTTTTTTTCCAAATTTTTTTATTTTGCTATTAATTTATGAAAATGAGTAGAAAGAATATTTTACACTACAGACACAAAATTAAAAAAAAAAAAATTTCGCGGATTTTTTTTCGCGGAATTTTTTTTTTTTGCGTAATTTTTTTTTCGCGAAAAAAACAATGGATTTTGTAAATTTATATATAAAAACTATTCCAAAAGCATAAAATTTATTTTTTGTAGTACCTAAGCTTTACAATTTTAAATCGCGAATACGATGAATTTACAACAGCCATCTGGTAAAACTAGTTCGTGTACACTAAATTCAATTGTAATATCAGTTTTTTCATTAGCGATATTCGCGATTATTATATTTTTTATTTTTAAGTAAAAGAAACTATTTTTTTCATATTATTTAGACCAGCGGTTACCAACCTTTTTGGCTCGCGTACCCCTAAATTTAAATTTTGTCAGACGCGTACCCCCTAACGAGTTTTTTGTTTTCGTTAAAAAATATTAGTTAAGTTATTTTTGAAATTTTTGATCTGCGGGTATTATCATTTTTTTGAAGGCTTTAGGGGAGATCAAAACAATGGTGGTATTTTTTGGGACAAATTTTCGCTCCTTGGGGTGGTTCAATGCCTCTGAAAACGCGGATTTTGAGCTAATTTTTCAATGGTTCAAAAACAGCTGAAAATATTGCAAATCTGATTCCACCAGTCGATTCTACACGAAAATTTAAAACAACGGATGTTTTTTAAACTCTTAAAAAAGTTCCAAAAACACATCCAGAGGGCGGAAATATAATGTTTTTGATTTTTCTTAAATGTTTTTTTTTAATACAGGGGCAGATTAACAATTCCGTGACTTTTCGAATGAAACACACCCATATATATGTACAATGAAAGAACATTTTGAGCTTAACAAAATGGTACCAAAATTTCCACTCTATCAGAAACCGTCTCACTTTGACATACATTTTCTCAAAAACCTGACATTTTAGGAAAAATTGGGAACCATATTCGGAATCAGCATCGAACGGTTAATCGAAAACAAGTGGTCAGATCTCAAAATATCGAAAAAAATGCTCTCTAAATTGCACAAATATACGTTTTTTGTAAACTTTGACCTCAACTTTCTTAAAAACCTGACGTTATGGAAAACTTTGGAAGCCAGATGCGGAACCTGCACTGAAAGGTTAATCTAAAAAAAGTGTCCAAATTACTAAAATTTTGCGTACCCCCGCGAACAGTTTCGCGTATCCCCTAGTGGTACGCGTACCATAGGTTGGTAACCGCTGATTTAGACAATTGCTGAATTTTTATCATCCAAACTCTTTTAAATATACAAAAAAAAAAATTATTTGCGGGAATTTTTTCGCGAATTTTTTTTCACGAAATTTTTTTATTTTGCTATTAATTTATGAAAATGAGAAGAATACGATACATTACAGACACAAAATTTAAAAAAAAAAAAAATTTTTTCGCGGAATTTTTTTTTGCGGTTTTTTTTTACGTAATTTTTTTTTTTTTGGGAAAAAAACAATGATTTGGTAAATTTATATTTAAAAACTTTCCCAAAAGCCTAAAAAATAATTTTTTGTAGTACCTAGTAGAGTTGTCAATTATTCGACTTTTAGCTTTGTTCGAATAATTCAAATAATTGTTTTTCCTCGTTCGATCAAACGATTAAAGATCAAAATTTATTCGATTAATCGAAGAGAATAACGAATATAAAAATTATTTTAAAAAATATTTTTATTAACGAAAAAAATTAACAATTCATATAAAAAAACATAAAATAAGAAAGTTAAAATTATTAACGAAAAAATGCATAAAAAAACTGAAAAATAAAATAGTTAAAAGTTAAGAAAACTTAAAAATTGAATAACTGAGATCACTTTTAATTAATGGGTGTCGATTATTGAGAAATAATTTAAATACGAATTATTATTTGAAGAGTTCAGGCAAAATATATCATAAAAGATTTTAATTTTAGTCAAATAAGACAATTTAAGTTGTTCTTAAGAAATAATCATTTAGAAATAAAAGTTGACTCATTATTTTTGCTTTCAAACGATTTTTGGTTTTTGTTTTTATTAAATTAGATTTTGAAAACACTCTTTCGCTAATTGTTGAAGTAGGTGATGTAGTAAGAAGAGCATACAAAAGTTTATCTAAGTTTTCTGTTCTTTTTTCAGATATACCAGATATACCATATCGCAGAAGTCTTTTTTTTCTGAACTTTTAATACTTTGAATTGAATTATCTAACTCGCATAAAAGATTATTATTTTCATTACTAATAACTTCCTCTATTTCAATACTTTTATCTGAACTATTGTGATTACTTTCAACATAAAATAATCATTTGTTTCGCTTTTTGGAGAATATTTTAAGAAACTTTCATTGCTCGGAAAATTTACAAGAATTTAGAAAAATTATTAACGTATTTAACACTTTTACTTTTACGTATACGTAACACGTATACGTCTCTAATTAATTCTTATTTTAATACGTTTTAGTAAGTCTGATGCAAAAGAATTATTAATTTTTTCTAAATTATTTATTAGAAAATTGATAACTCCCTCTAATTCTATAATGGATGTGCTATCCAGGGCTATGGCTACAATATATTTTAACTTTCCTACATTTTGTATAAAATCTTTCAGAATTTATGAGAATAAATCAAATTCTAATTTTTATTTTTTAATTAAAAAAATTGTTCGATTAATCGACATTAATTAATCGATTTATTCGTTATTCGAAAATCGTTATTTTTGAATTATTCGAACAAGAGTTGGGTTTTGTTTGATCGATTAATCGAATTATTCTTAATCGACTGACAACTCTAGTACCTAGGCTTTACAATTTTAAATCGCGAATATCGCGAATACGAGCGCTAACTTTGAAAAACGGCTAGCATAAAAAAGTATTGCAGTGAAATGTTTATATGAAGGGCTTACTGCAAAAACTTGATAAGCAACATTTTATTTTTTTGGTGTTTTTTGCTTTCTACTGATGTTCCATTGACGGATTTTTGGCAGAATTTTTGCTTAAATCCTTGGTACAAGTATGTTGAGTATGAAAGTTCCTCAAAAGATCTAATTTCTACATAATTTCAAAAGTTTTAAGGCAAAAACCACAATAAAATGAAATGTTGCTTATCGAGTTTTTACAATAAGCCCTTCATATACACTTTGATATCATAATATAAAAATCCTGCGTAAATTTTTTCCTTTTAAAGAAGTTTTTCGTATGAAAACAAGATTTTTATTGCACCCATTTTATGTTTTAAGTGCATATTTTTGATTTTTTTTACTGCTTATTTTGGAATTTTTAGTGCCTACTTTATGTGCATATTTTTATGTTTTTTTATTGCATAAAAATCGCAGCCCTTATGTTGAGCAATTTAAATAATTAAATTCAATTACCATGTTATTTTCTGTGTATTTACAGTTAAGCCGTTTTCTGTTTCGTGGCCATAATCCTTTCGGTTTGGATTTGGCTGCATTCAATATTCAGCGTGGACGTGATCAGGGATTACGTTGTTACAACGATTACTTGGAAGTGATGGGAAATCGTAAAATACAAAGCTTTAGTCAATTGCCAGTGGAGGTATGGTTAATAAATGAAGTAAAAAACAAAAAAAAAAAACAAGTAAGAAAGTTATAGTCGGTCAATACCGACCATATGATACCCTACACCAGTGTTTTCCGGAAAATGGGTCCCAAGTCCAAACATGGATCGATTGTATCTGTCTTTTGTTAGATCTTTATTTAATGCAGAAAACACACACAGATCAAATTTTAGTGGAATTGTTTTATTTTTTGTCAATAAACCAATTTAACTGAATATCGGTCGAAATTTTTATATGGGGGACTAAGTCCAAAAATGGTCCAATTATATTCCAATTTGATTTGGTTACTGAAGTACACGTTTAACACCTAAAAATAAAATGTTTATCAAATATTTCCATTTTTATCAATTTTGAGGGAATTATGTGAATATCGGGAAGGTGGTTTGTATGGGGACTACCAGAAGGACTGACCCGATTCCTTTGAAATTTGGAATGGTGATTTGTGCATATAAAATTTACCTGCTGAATTTAAACGCGATATCTATTTTAATACGGCTATAAGAGTCATTTAAGCCGAATCCAAAGGGGGCGTTTGTATGGGGGCTAGGTCTTAACATGGACCGATTTTCTCCAATTTCAATAGGCTTCGTCCTTGGACTAAAAGATGCTTAGTTTTCAAATTTCAAGTCAATTGATAGAAGATTGTGACCTGTATCGTGCTTAAATCGATAGATGGACAGACGGACGGACAGATGAACGGAAGGAAAGACTGACGGACATCGCTAAATCGACTCAAAAAGTAATTCTGACTCGATCGGTATGCTTCAAGGTAGGGCTAGGACCAATATTAGTAGTTACAAACATCAGCACAAACTCATTATACCCTGTACCACAGAGTGGTGTAGGGTATAAAAATGTATGGGGACCACCTTAAGGGTTAAAGATTGAGGGTAGGTATTTTCTGATAAAATGTTGGTATTGAAAAAATATTGGAGGTCGGTCATACATTTGACTCGTCTAGGGGCAACCCTGGGGCAGTTAGAGCGATGGGAAAAAATTCATTAAAACGTCATTTGGTATAGTGCGCCCTTAAGGAGTGGAGATAGGGAGAAGGTTAGTTTAGAAAAAATGTTGGGGTGTAAATATTAATGGGTGTCTTATTGCGACTCCGAGGCAATTGTGGGGCAGTTGTCTCCTTATCGGAGCAAAGGTGGCGGTAAAAAACACAAAAATTAGTTTTTTTTGGAATTACAATTGGAGTCTTTGAATTACAATTAAAAACTTCGAATTGAAATTGATATTTTACGGTTATTTTCCTTACCTTTAGATCGCTCGCAAACTATCTCAAGTCTATCGTCATCCTGATGATGTTGATCTATGGGTTGGTGGTCTACTCGAAAAAGCTGTTGAGGATGGTGTCGTGGGCAGTACTTTTTCCGAAATTATAGCTGATCAATTTTCCCGTTTCAAATTGGGTGATCGTTATTATTATGAATACAATAGGGGTATAAATCCTGGAGCATTTACCATCGATCAATTACATGAAATACGTAAAGTGAGCATGGCTAGAATTATCTGTGATAATGCTGATCATTTGACACTGATGGAAGTGCCACCGGCAGCATTTGTAAGACCTGATTTTCCAGGGTAAGTAAAAATTTAGACCTGAAACTCATAAGAGTCAATGAATTTGTTTGTTTAACCATATTTTTATACCCTCCACTCTAGTGATAGAGGGTAAGTATATATAAGTTTGTCATTCCGTTTGTAACACCTCGAAATATTGGTCTTGGACCCCATAAAGTATATATATTTATGATCCTCGATCGATTTTAAGTCGATCTAGCGATGTCCGTCCGTCTGTCTGTCTGTCCGTAGAAAACACGCTAACTTTTGAAAGACTTTACAGAGGCTACTGAAGTTTGGCATATATGTTTGTTATTTACCTGGTCAGGTTGGTATTGCAATCCAGCGAAATCTGTGCAGTGGTTCAAAAGTTATGAGCAAAAGTGTAAATTTCGGCATGGGTGTTTCCCGAATTTACCAGATAAAAAACACGAAAACTTTCGAAAGACAATAATGAGACTACTGAAGCTTGTCATGTATCTTTGCCGTTCCCCGTGGTAACTAAACAATGCTTTTCAAACTTGTTTAATTTTTTAAGCAATGCTTTTCAAACTTGTTTAGTTCTAAAAGCATTGGTAACTTAAAAATTACACTCGAAAAAAATTTTACACTCAAAAAAAATTTTACACTCAAAAAAATTTTACACTCAAAAAAAAAAAATACACAAAAAAAAATTAGTTTTTTTTTTTTACAAAAATGACAATATTTTGTGTACATACGTACGTGCATTCACTTAGAAATATTTTTACAGTAAAAAAACATTACACTCGAAAAAAATTTTACACAAAAAAAAAAAAATAGTAATTTTTCTTTTTTTTTTTTAAAAAGGCAAAAAAGAGTTTTTTACTCAAAATAAAATATTTTACACTCAAAAAAAATTTTACACTCAAAAAAAAATTTAGTTTTTTTTTTTTACAAAAATGACAATATTTTGTGTACATACGTATGTGCATTAATTCAGAAATATTTTTACAGTAAAAAAAACATTACACTCGAAAAAAAATTTACACTCAAGAAAAAAAATTAGTAATTTTTTTTTTTTTTTTTTTTTTTTTTTTTTTTTAAAAAGGCAAAAAAAGAGTTTTTTACTCAAAATAAAATATTTCTAATCAAAATTGTTAATTTTTTCACGATAAAAAATGTATGACCCTTTTAAAAAATGCATTGTGGAGGGTATTCATAGATTCGGCAAAGTCGAATTTAACTTTTCTACTTGTTAATATTAATTTAAATACGGACTTATTTATTTAAATTG
The DNA here is from genome assembly GCA_963921195.1 of Pegoplata infirma. Taxonomy (NCBI): domain Eukaryota; kingdom Metazoa; phylum Arthropoda; class Insecta; order Diptera; family Anthomyiidae; genus Pegoplata; species Pegoplata infirma. The sequence continues at coordinate 64,625,401 of OY992536.1, forward strand.
TGATATAAATTTGGGATCCCCTAAATTTTTCAATCCTTAACTAATTTTTTTGTAGTGGTAGAATAAATCAAAAAAATCATAATATTTCTTTATTTTCAAAAAAAAAAAGTTTGTAAAATGACATAAAATCCCCGTGATTTTACGGGGCAGGTTTTGTAAAATATGTACTAGCAAGAATCCCCGTAATGTTACGGGGATAATTTGTAAATTGATTTAACAAAAGAAAATGTAAATTTACTATTTTTTTTGTAAAATATTAACTTCGAGGTAAAATTTTTTTTTTGGAAATTTACAAAAAAATTGGTAAATTTACAAAATAAAATTGTAAACTTACAGAAAAAGGTTGTTATTTTACAAAGAAAAAATAGAAAATGAAAAACATAAATTGTAGATTAACGAATTATTTCGTTAAACTACTGTTTTTACCACAAAAAAATATTGAAAAAAACGTATATTTACAATAAAAATTGGAAATTTGGAAAAAAAAAATAGATTTAAAAAACAAATTGTGAACTTACAAAAAAAAGTTGTAAATTTACAAAATAAAGTAGAAAATCAAAAACCAAAATTGTAAATTTACAAATTGTTTGGTTAAACTACTGTTTTTTATGGCAAAAAACTTGTAATATTTACAATAAAAAGTGGAAAATTTACAATTTTTATTGTATATGAGGCATTCCACACCAAATGTACAGCGAAAAAAAACACGTGTACCATTAACTTCTGAATAGCTCGTATGGATAGCCCTATACGGAACTTAGAAAATTGCGTTTTCGGTTTTTCAATTTTTCAAAAACTGGGCTTAGGAGGCGTGGTCAAATATTGGCAAAATGGTCAAATTTGTGGCGAGTTGCCTTGATTAAATATTTATCACATTAAAACGAAATGCACCACAATCTTAAAAATTTACATTCTTATATAGTTTCGTATGGGCTATCGAATAAAATTTTTTTCCAAGAAAAATTTTCAGAACCCGTTCTGAAATTTTCCATTTTTTAAAAAAGTCAATTTATCAAAAATCCGGCCACTTTTTTTTCTTTTTTTAAATTTTTTTTTTTAATGTTTAGATGTTTGTCCATCCACACAAAAAAAATCAGAAATGTATTTTTCGTTTTTTTCGAGAAAATCGCATTTGAATTTTAAATTTCATAACAATTTTGTAATTTGCTTGTATTTTCTTGTGTCGACAGAGCGTATGACGAATATTTATGTAATTAATATTACTCATTCGCAACTTTAAAACAAAGAAATACAAGCAAATAACAAAATTGTTATGAAATTTAAAGTTCAAATGCGATTTTCTCGAAAAAAAAAGATGAACGTGTTTCTGATTTTTTTTGTGTGGATGGACAAACATCTAAACTTTTAAAAAAATAATTAAAAAAGAAAAAAAAAGTGGCCGGATTTTTGATAAATTTACTTTTTTAAAAAATGGAAAATTTCAGAACGGGTACTGAAAATTTTCCAAAACAAAAAATTTTAATCGATAGCCCATATAAAACTATATAAGAACGTAAATTTTTGACATTGTGCTGCATTCCGTATTAATGTGATAAATATTTAATCAAGGCAACTCGCCACTAATTTTACCATTTTTCCAATATTTGACCACGCCTCCTGAGCCCAGTTTTCGAAAATTTTAAAAACCAAAAACGCAGTTTTCTTAGTTACATATAGGGCTATCCAAACAACCTATTCAGAAATTTACGGGACACATGTTTTTCTGTAGCGGGACATTTGGTGGGGAATGCCTCATATATAACATTTTTGCTTATTTTTTGCCGTAAAAACAGTAGTTTAACCAAATAATTTGTAAATTTACAATATTGTTTTTGTATTTTCTACTTCATTTTTGTAAAATTACAACTTTTTTCGTAAGTATACAATTTTGTTTTTTAAATTTTCATATTTGTTTTGTAAATTTACAAAAAAATTTGGTATATTTACATATTTGTTAAAGGTTTTTTTTTCCATTGGTGCATCTTATTTTTCCTTCTTCGGCAGCTGGAGTAGCACTTCAACAACCTGAAAGGATTTTTTTTTTCACTTGAACACTTTTAAAAATTTTTTTAAAGTATAACACTGCACTTTTTTATTTTTTTCGACATTTCATTTTTCTTAAGTAGAACATATGAGAATTGCGAAGGAGGCTACACAAAAAATTTCTTATATTTTCAGGAAAAATTAGTCAAAAAATTTTTTTTTTGGATATTGTAGATTGGATGTTTAAGTACCTGCTAAACTAATAAAAACTTAATTTTTCATAATTGGCAGCTTTTTATTAACATTTTAGGTGCCAAATTTAAAAAAAAAAATTACCAAAAAAATATGGTAAAATTACCAAAAAATGGTAAAAATACAAAAAAAAACTAGAACAATTGAAACACATAAAAATTTTGGTATTTTACTTAACGCAAATTACCAAAAATGGTGTAAAAATTTAATTTTTTTGCTAAAGCTTACAATTAATTGAAAAATGTTTTTTAATTGAAAAATTTCCAAACTTTTTTTGAAATTTTTTATTTATACAAAATTATTTTTAACTAAATTTTTTACTCCAAAACGCAAAAAAATCAGAACTTAGAAATTTTTTGCGTGTCCTATTGTTGAATAATTATTTTTTTTTGTAAAACAACATTAGTTCTAATAATAAAAAAATAAGTTTGTAAAATTACATTGGAATTTTGTACTTTTCAATACATACATTTCAAACTGAAAACCTTGTAAACGATCTTAAAAACAATGTTTGTAATAAAACATTTTTTTGGTAGAAAGACTAAATAACATCAAGTAAAATTTTGTTGTACAATAACAGTTCTCTTGTGTAAAAAAACTAAACACCTTGTAATATTTTTTTAATTTGTAAAATAATTCACTTTTTTGTAAATTTACCTAAAAAATTTGTAAAATAAATTTACCAACACATAATAGTAAAATTACAAAGCAAACTGTAGTTTTCGTTTTATTAAATATACAACAATTTTTGTAAAAAGACAAAAATATTAGTAAAATAGAATTACAAGACCTTTTACTTGTAATTTTACAAACTTTTTTTTTTGAGTGTAGCTTAGTTTGCAACAGATCAAAAATATCTTAAATTTGAGATTACCCAATTTTAATTGTCAAAACATTTTTATAAAAAATCCTTAAACTTTTAACTTATATTATTTTTTTCCCCCTTTTCAGCAATCAACCCGTGAGATGTGATAGTCCTCAAATACCATTTGTAGATTTGGAAGCATGGCGTTTTTAATTTATTTATATTAATTAACTATTTAGTAAAAATGTTGGTTGTAAATAATAAAAACTTTTAAAATAAATTAAATTAAAACGTAAGAGATCAATGCAAATAAATTTTGATGAGCTTATTAATTTTGATGGGCTGAACACGAATATCCAAACATTTTTAAAATCGATTTTAAAAATTCTTGATCGTTGGAAAAATGCCGCCATTTTTTTTTCTTTAAATGTAACGATTTCTCGAAAACCGTTTGACCGATTGTAAAATTAAGGCCCTCCAAGTGCGTTGTCCCATAGACAAAAATCAAAAATAAGGTCATGGTCTTAGAAATTGATCAAATTTACATATTTAATAGCTTATTATGTAGGTACCAAAAACGAATCACCAACAAAATAAATTTTTGATTTTTTTTGTAGCTACTAAACAGAAAAAAATTCCTGCGAATTTTGTACTCTTACCCAAAACATTAAATCATGATGATGTTTGCGGAAGATTTGGGTGTACTTGCCAAAAGCAAAGTTTTTTTTAGAAAAAATAATGTTATATTACTTTGCCATTCCATGCAAAACGAATTGAAATATCAGTCGAGGACCCCATTAAAAAACCAAAAGAGTTCTATATTTCGTAAGTGAGTGCAAAAATAAGTGCAAAAAAGTGTTTTTACATTTTGGAGAGTATAAAAGATTCGGCACCAAAGAATATAACACTCTCACTTGTTTTATGTACATTTGATAAACAAATGGAAAATTTGTATAAGAAAAGCTTAGACTTGGTGAAAAAGTAGTTTTGGTAAAAAAATATGATTTTTTTTCATGAAAATTATGTTAAAAAAAATTTAATGAACCCAAAACTTTTGGTGAAAAAAAAATTTGAAGAAAAAAAGTTTTTGATGAATTTTTTTGATGTAAAAAAAATATGAAAAAAAATTTTTTTGGTGAGAAAAAAATTGATAATAAAAAATTTGATAAAAAAATAATAAAAAAAATTATGAAAAAAAAATTTTAAGGAAAAAAAAAAAAATTGATGAAAAAAAAAACTAATGAAAAAAAATTTGATGAAAATTAATTAATGAAAAAAAAAAAATTGATGAAAAAAACAAAAAAAAAAAATTGATGAAAAAAAAAAAATGTTGATGAAAAAAAAAAAAAAAATTTGATAAAAAAAAAATTTGATAAAAAAAAAAATTGATAAAAAAAATTTGATGAAAAAGAAAGAGCTTGATAAAAAAAAAATTATGAAAAAACAAAATTTGATGAAAAAAAAAATTGATGAAAAAAAAAAAAAATTGATGGAAAAAAAATTTATGAAAAAAACAAATATGAAAAAAATAAATTTGATGAAAAAAAAAAAATTTTGTTGAAAAATAATTATGTTACTTTTCATTCACCAGCTGGTGAAAAACGGGTTTATTCACCACGAGGTGAATTATTATCCAAGTTACAAACCCAAGTTATTAAAATTTTTGATTTTAAGAAAATGAAAATAGTAATTCTTGTTTTCTTTTTCGTTAATTATTAGCTTATATAGTCAAACGGAGGTGGCATCCTGCAAAACATTATCATGTTAAAAAAAAATTTATGGCCCACTGTAGTTTTAATTTTTTTTCAATGGCGTTGGAAAAACGAAATAATTTAAATAAACTTCTAAGATATATTAAATTTCCACATGCCTTCAGTGAAATTTGATGGCGGTTCTTTTCTTAGGATATATAAACTCGCTATCTCCTATTTTAAGGGTCCATTTTAGTCCTTTTTCTCAAATATCATCATTGCACATAAATAAAACGTGCGTTTAAAGGGTTAAAATGTTACAACATAATTTTTAACATTGAATTTCAATAGAGTTGTAGTCCAAACTGATGACTTTTAAAAAGTTTCAGATTCTGAGACATTTTTCAGAGAAAAAATTATAATTTTTTATATAGAAAAAGTTTCAGATTCTAAGACTTTTTTTTTTAGAAAAAGTGTCAGATTCTGACACATTTTTCAGATAGAAAATGTCTCAGATTCTGAGACATTTTTCGTATAGAAAAGTCTCACATTTTGAAACATTTTTTTAAAGGAAATAGTCCCAGATTCTGAGACATTTGCATGTAAAAAAGTCTCAGATTCTGAAAAATTTCATATATAAAAAAGTATCAGATTCTGAGACATTTCTCATTTAAAAAAGTCTCAGATTCTGAAACATTTTTCGTATACAAAAAGTCTTAGATTCTGAGACAATTTTCGTAAAGAAAAAGTCTCAGATTTTGAGGCAATTTTCGTAAAGAAAATGTCTCAGATTCTGATACACTTTTCGTATAGAAAAATCTTAGATTCTGAGACATTTTTCGTATAGAAAAAATCTCAGATTTTGAGAAATTTTTCGTATAGAAAATGTCTCAGATTCTGTGACATTTTTCGTATAGAAAAAGTCTTAGATTCTAGAAAATTTTTCGTATCAAAAATGTTTCAGATTCTGAGACATTTGTCGTAAAGAAAAAGTCTCAGATTTTGAGGCCTTTTTTTTACAGAAAAAGTCTCAGATTCTGATACATTTTTCGTATAGAAAAAGTCTCAGATTCAGAGACAATTTTTGTATAGAAAAAGTCTCAGATTCTGAGACATTTTTCGCATAAAACAAGTAGAAAAGTTAAATTCGACTTGGCCGAATCTATGAATACCCTCCACAGTGCCCATTTTAAGTGTTAGTAAATTTTCTAACGTAAAACAAATAACAGTTTTGATTAGAAATATTTTATTTTGTGTAAACAAAAATTTTTTTATTAATTTTTGAAAAAAAAAAAATAATTTACTAATTTTTTTTTTTGAGTGTAAAATTTTTTTTGAGTGTAAAATTTTTTTCGAGTGTATTTTTTTTTTTTTTGGTATCAAAATATTTTTGAGTTACAAAAATACGTTGTAAAATATTTTTGTGACTTACTAATGTTTTTAAAACAGGTTTAACAGGTTTTCAACACGTGAATTTAAGGTGAAGCTAATCTGAAATTCACGGTTTTGCTAATAACTTTTGAACCACCGGTCTGATTGGGCTCAAATTCAATACGAACTAGGCTGGAAGAACGACAAATATATATGGCAAGCTTCAGCATCCTCAGAATTGCTTTTCGAAAGTTATAGCGCTTTTTATCTCATAAATTCACGAAAAACCCTTGCCGAAATTCAGTCTTTTTCTCATAACTTTTGAACCACTGGACCGATTTTGCTGGATTGCAATACCAACCTGACCAGGTAAATGGCCAACATATATGCCAAACTTCAGGAGCCTCCGTAAAGTCTTTCAAAAGTTAGCGTGTTTTCAACAGACAGACAGACGGACGGACGGACGGACATCGCTAGATCGTCTTAAAATCGATCGAGGATCATGAATATATATACTTTATGGGGTCCTAGACCAATATTTCGAGGTGTTACAAACGGAATGACAAACTTATATATACCCTCTATCACTAGAGTGGAGGGTATAAAAAGTCTCAGATTCTGAAACATAATATTTGCTGCAATAAGCTTTTAAAATAGTTGGTTTTAAAAAGTTTTACGGTTTTTGTGTTACAAATTTTTGTTGCTACACGTTTCTTTTTATAATAACAATTTATGTTTTATTTAAAAACATTTTTTTTCCTTATTGTTTAATTTGTACCAACTTTTTTTTATGTGGCTGCTAATTAGCTGTTGTAAGTCGAAAAGTAAGTCTAACAAACACATGTGTGGTGACGTGACGGTGATGCCATGTTTTAAATACTCATACATATTAAAATGTTATTTATTTATAATTAAAGTTAGAATTTTGTTTCAGTTTTGTTTATTTACTCATTAAAAACATTTTCTAAGTTTATTTAAGTACTAGCTGTTTTGCACCCGGCGTTGCCCGGGTTAAAAAAAAAATGTTATGTAATGAATGAGTTTTTTATTATCATTTTATCTACTTCTTCGTGGCTTTTCACTAATGAATATAAACCTATGGTCGATTTTATTTTTCGATTTTTCTTAGCGTCGGGAACATGGTGTGTACGTGTTCCTCCGTCATGGGAACAAACCTAATATTAATAGGCCTTTTTTGTTGCCAAACTTAGATTGTTAACATGCATCAAAACGAAAAAAAAAAACGAAACATTAACTTCCATAAATTTCTCAATTTAATTTAGCGTCGTTTGGAATAGTTTTGTAAAATATTACACATTTTCGATGAAATATTGATAAAATTAGGTTATTAGATGCAATTTAGCTTGAAAGCAACACAAAAACATTTATCTTTTTTATTAATACCAAAGAGTGCCATTAACAATAAGAGAATCATTCACAATGTATGCAAGTTAATTTTTAACTTCTAGAATTTTGAGCGTTAACACTAATGTGAACTTTGTATGGTAGAACACTGATAATTATGCCAACAAAAAACGCCTAATGTATTTATTTAATGGCTTTTCAAAGGAACCTATAGTTCCATCCTCGGTTAGCACTTTATGAAGTGAAAACATCAATAAAGACATAACTTTCACTGTAGTTCAAGTGGGTGTGGCATTTAACGCATTTAGTTCAATTTTGGTCTCATGTGACCTATAGTTCCTCTATTGGTTAGCACGTGAAGAAAATTGCAACTAAATTTGCTCAGCAGACATAACTCTCACTAAAGTACAAAGGGGCGTGCCATTATATGCCTTTTGATCAAAAATATTGGCTATATCACTATTTGTGTTGGAAATTCCATTGAAATCGGCTCAACTGTTTTCAGATTATGATATAGCAAATTGTTCGCGTTCAGTTAGTTCTAACAGTAGTGTTTAAAGGAGTTGGTTAAGCCGTTTTTGCATGATAGCAAATAAGCCAGAAATAGCGTTCTGTATATTACAAATTGACGTGGCATTTTACTCCCATTTGCCTAATCCCGGGCTAATGTTGCATATCGTTCAACAGGAAAAAATATTTTTTAATTTAATACAAAGAGGTGCGGCATTTTAAGCCCCTTTTCCCGATCGCCACAGTGATACCATCTGTAATGAAATTTAATTAAAATTTTTTCACCGTTAGCGCGTGTGTACGGATCGGGCAGAAATAAATTTTAATGTATTACAAAGGGACGTGGCAATTCACGCCTTTGTATGGTCGTGTCTATAGTTTCCGCCTCAATAAGTACTAACTAACTGTGGTGAATATTATGATAACCGTTTAAAATGATTACGGAAAGGCAGAATGAACTTTCAGTACATTGCAAAAGGCGTGGCAATTGCTACATACTAAAGTGCCCGCCTCTGTTAGTACTATCTATGGAAAAATTTTTGTTAAAATCAGTTTAGTCGTTTAAGCGTTATTAAGGAACAGGCAGAAGCACTTTCAGTATAGTACAAAAGCGCTCTATTTTAATCTATAGTTCCCGCCTCGGTAAGTACTTACTGTCTGTGGTAAAAATTTCATTCTAATCGCTTTAGCAGTTTATGCTAAATTACGGAACAGACAGAAATAGCGTTCAATTAAATAAAAAAGGGCGTGATATTTTATTTCTTTTAAATCGGTATGGTTGTTTTAGCATGATTACGGAACATACAGAAAAAAACTTTCAGTATAGTAAAAAGGGGCGTGGCATTTTCCGCCCCTTTGTCCAAACGCGCTCTATTATAATTTCTAGTTTCCGGCTCGGTTAGTACTATCTTTGGTAAAAACTTCATTAAAATCGGTTCAGCCGTTTATGCGTGATTGAGAAACAGGAAGAAATAACTTTCGATGTAATAAAAGGGGCGTGGCATTTTACCCCTTTCTTCGATCGCCTTCTATTGTGGAGCATACTTTCGCTTCGCTTAATAATCTGCAGTGAAAATTTCATGAAAATCAGTTCAGCCGTTTAAGCGTAATTGCGGAAAAGGCAGAATTAGCTTTCAGTCTAACAAAAAGGGGCGTGGCATTTTACGCCCCTTTTTTTGATCGCCCTCTATTGTGGCTCATAGTTTTCGCCTCGGTTAGTACTATCTGTGGTAAAAATTTCAGTGAAATCGGTTAAATCACTTTTCAGTGATTGCGGAACATGCTGACATAGTTTCTGTAAAGTACAATGGGGCGTGGCATTTTACGTCCATTTTTCCGATCGCGGATTTTTCTGGCCTATAGCTCCCGCCTCGGTTATTACTATCGGTGGTGAAAATTTCATGACAATCGGTTCAGCCGTTTTTCCGTTATTGCCGGACAGGCAGATATAGCTATAGCATAGTACAAAGGGGCGTGGCATTTTACGCGGTCCGATCGCGGTCGCTTTTGGCCTATAGTTCCCGCCTCGGTTAGTACTACCTGTGGTGAAAATTTCATGAAAATCGGTTAAGCCGTTCTGTACTTATTGCGGAACAGACAGACAGACAAACAGACAGAAAGACAGACAGACAGACAAACCAACAATCAGATTTATAATATTAATAGGGATTAAATTTCACAAATAGTCCAAACTTAATCGTAGTTAAGAATTTTTATTATAAATAAAATGTATTTAAGGTAAAATTAAATTCAGCGTTGCCGAATGTAAGATACCCTACACAATGTAAAAAAAAATCAAAGAAAAAAAATATTTGCAAAAACAAATTTAGGAAAAAAATTTGAATTTGAAAATCTGATTTTTTTTTGTGTGGATAGACAAACATCTAAACGGATTTTTGATAAATTGACTTTTTTAAAAAATAGAAACTTTCAGAACGGATTCTAAAAATTTTCAAAAAAAATTAATCGATAGCTCAAAACTATACAAAAATGTACATTTTTGAGATTGTGGTGTATTCCGTTTTAATTTGATAAATATTTAAACAAGGCAACTCGACACAAATTTGACCATTTTTCCACACTCAAAAAAAAAAAAAAACCCTTGTCAAATTACTAGAAAAAGTCACGTAATCCCATTTTACCAATATTTGTTTTTTAACAAATAATTTTCGATCGAAATTTATATTTTTTTTTTGGTAATTTTACAGTTTTTCTTGAAATTTTACAAATTTCCAAGATTTTTTACCAAAAAAATCTAGTAAATTTACGAGAATTCCTTGTAAGTTTTATTTCGCCAAAAAAAGTAGTAAATGAACAATTTTATTTGTAAAAAAATACAAGGTTAGGTTAGGTTAGGGTGGCGGTGTCCAATTGACACCTCGCATAGACCTCTTGGTCCATAGCGGTACCACAAAACTTTTTTCCGCTAGCGGTGCAAATTAAACACGTTCAAAGTCATTGCGAATCTTTTCAATATCCTAAGATCCATTTGCGTTATATCCTCCAAAGTACCGAAACTTATCTGACCGGTAATGGATCGGCGACTCCTTGCCACAGCTGGGCAGTGACAAAGTATGTGTTCCATCGTTTCATCTACTCCTGGTGAAGCGCATCTTTTACAACTAGCGTCTGAAGTAAGTCCAATATTCTTGGCATGGATGCCGATAAGACAATGACCAGTTATTATCCCAGTCAGAGCTCGGCATTCCCTTCTCGTAAGTGATAGTAGATATTGAGTTTCCCTTGATCATAAGTTGGCCACAAAGTTCAGCTGATTTTGCATGTTGTCAGTTCTCTCCACCTCCTGTTTGCCTTTGCAACATTGATGGAATTCCGTTTAAGTTTATAGTGTTGAAGTGGTGGTAAAACTGGCACCATGGTACCTAAACCATCAGCTCCAAGTTTTGCGAGTTCATCTGCCTTTTCATTTCCCTGTATTCCGTTGTGTCCTGGTACCCATAATAAATTAACCTGGTTGTGTAGACACAGCATCTGCAAGTTCTCGTAACATTGTAAAACTATTTTAGATTTAATATAATATCCTTGAAGAGCCTTCAAGGCGGCCTGACTATCTACGTAAAAATTTATGGTTGTTCCCTTGGTTTCCCTGATATGTTCCACAGCTTTAGTTATGGCAACTATTTCAGCCTGAAATATGCTCGAGTCCAAAGGTAGGTTAAAAGAAAAGTTCTGGTTTTGTTCCACGTTCGTAAAACCCGCGCCTACTCCATGTGTTTGTTTGGATCCGTCGGTAAAGATATTTACGGTGTCTGCAGGGGTGTCCTGCCAGTTAGACCAATATTCTCGAGTTGGAAATCTTATTTCATATTTCCGGTCGAAAAATAGTTTGGGCACTAAGTAATCCGAATCAATATTATTTATATTGTCCATGTTACTGTGTCCAAAATTGCGAAACTTAAACCAATTTGACTCTTTAAGTCTAAGGCAAGCCTTGTAAGCTCCACCTTTCGCAAAAACGTCAATTGGTATAAGGTGCAATAAGGCGTCAATAGAGTTGGCCGATGTTGTTCTCAAAGCTCCTGTAATACTACATCCCATAAGCCGTTGAAGTCTTTGAAACTGCTTTAGTATCACATCCCTTTCAAGTGCCTTATACCAGACTAACACTCCGTATAGTAAGATTGGTCTTACTACTGAAGTATAAATCCAGTACGTAACTCTAGGCTCTAAACCCCAGGTACTACCGAACATTTTCTTACACGCGTAGTAAGCATTGTTAGCCTTTTTTATTCTCTCAACTGTGTTCATTTTCCAAGAGAGCTTACTGTCCAAAATCACTCCTAAAAATTTCGCATGAGGGGATTGTGGAATCTCAACTCCACCGACACGAATCTTCCTAAAAATTTGGGATCTTATACTTTCTCGTAAAAAGAACTATTTCGGTCTTTTTCGGGTTAACGTTGAGTCCGTTATCTGATGCCCACTTCCATACCATCTTCAGTGACCCTTCAAGTAAATCGGGTATCGTGTCCGGATATTTCCCACAGGACAATATTACGACGTCGTCCGCATAAGCGATGGTTAAAGTTCCCAGTTTTTTCAGTATAGGGTCTACCACTAACAGCCAGAGTAAAGGTGATAAAACTCCGCCTTGCGGTGTACCCCTAGTCGCGTAAAAAAAATACAAAAAAGCTCGTAATTTTTACTACGAATTCTCGTAAAAAAGGAGGTAGCAAAAAATCTAGTAAAGTTACGAAACCTCCTTGTAAGTTTTATAGCGTAAAAAAAATGTAAATTTACAATTTTTTTTGGTTAAAAGCTTGTAAAATTACAAAATTATGGGTAAAAAGCTTGTAAAATAACATAGTATTCTTGTCAAACACACTAAAAAAAAAAAAACCTTGTAAAATTATAAGAAAAACTTTTTTTTTGTTTGCTACCTCCTATTTGACAAAAATTCCAAGAAATTTTACAAGATTTTTACTAATAATTTTGTAATTTTACAAACTTTTTGACACGATAAAATTTACAAGGAGGTTTCGTAATTTTACTAGATTTTTTGCTACCTCCTATTTTACGAGAATTCTTAGTAATTTTACTAGCTGTTTACCAATAATTTTGTAATTTTACAAGCTTTTAACTAATAAAATTGTAAATTTAATCAAGCTCTTTGTCTACCGCTCTTAATATTTTGGAACTTTTTAACAGAAGGTACGAAAACTGTTAGACGAGGAAAATACGATAATGTTAAATTAACATTGTTGGTTTGACAAATAATGCTAACTTTTTATATCGAAAAAGCGCTTAATAAATTTTGAAAAAATGTATCAATTTATAATTTTCATGTTTATATTATTTAAGAAATACCTTTAAAAGTGTTTAAAACAAATTGTCAGCAAATAAAAAGTCATTGGATTTCCTGATAATCCACAAAAAAAAAAATTTTTTACAGCTAGATGAAAAAAAACGCTAGCTTAAGTCTGAAAATCGACAAACTGCAACACTTTTTTTTTGTTTATATCGAACTTAAGGGATTTTTTTTGGTTTGATCAAACGTCCAGTTCGATGGCGGACTAAGCAAAGGGAATTTAAGAGAGTGTTTAACAGAAGAAGGGAGACTTCACATATCTTGAAGTATTGATAGTCTTTGATTTAATTGAAATTACAAGGAATTCTCTTATCTTGGAAATTTGTAAAATTACAAAAAAAATTTTAAAATTACAAAAAAAAATGTAAATTTCGATTTGTTAAAATACATGGAAAACTGTCAAATATTGGTAAATTGGGATTACGAGACTTTTCCTTGTAATTTGACAAAGTTTTTTTTGTGTGCTGGAGGTAGCAAAAAAATGCCTGCGAATTTTGTACTCTTGGCCAAAACATTAAATCATGATAATGTTTTGCGGAAGATTTGGGTGTACTTGCCAAAGCAAAGTTTTTTTTAGAAAAAATAATGTTATATTACTTTGCTATTGCATGCAAAACGTATTGAAATATCAGTCGAGGACCCCATTAAAAACCCAAAAGTGCTGTACATTTCGTAAGTGAGTGCAAAAATAAGTGCAAAAAAGTGTTTTTACATTTTGGAGAGTATAAAAGATTCGGCACCAAAGAATATAACATTCTCACTTGTTTTATGTACATTTGATAAACAAATGGAAAATTTGTATGCGAAAAGGTTAGACTTGGTGAAAAAGTAGTTTTGGTAAAAAAATGAAACAAAAAAAAAAAACAAAATTATGTTAAAAAAAATTTAATGAACCCAAAATTTTTGTGAAAAAGTTTTATGAAAAAAGTGTTTGATGAATTTTTTGATGAAAAGAAAAACTTTTTGATGTAAAAAAATTGATGAAAAAAAAAATATGAAAAAAAAAATTTTTTTTTGGTGAGAAAAAAACTGATAATAAAAAATTTGATAAAAAAATTTGATGAAAAAAATTGATGAAAAAATATGATAAAAAAAAATTTATGAAAAAAAAATTTTGATGAAAAAAAAAATTGATGAAAAAAAAAATAATGAAAAAAAAATGATGAAAAAAAAATTTGATGAAAAATTAAAAAAATTGATAAAAAAAATTTTGATGAAAAAAAAAATTTTTAAGAAAAAATTGATGAAAAAAAAATTAATAAAAAAAAAATTAATGAAAAAAAAATTAATGAAAAAAAAATTTGATAAAAAAAAAATTTCATGAAAAAAAAATTAATGAAAAAAAAAAAATATGATAAAAAAAAATTTTTGATAAAAAAAAAAATTGTGAAGAAAAAATTGATGAAAAAAAATCAATGAAAAAAAAAATTTATAAAAAAAAAATTTGATGAAAAAAAAAATTTTATGAAAAAAAAATTTGATGAAAAAAAATATTTAATGGAAAAAAAAATTTGATGACAAAAAAGTTGATGAAAAAACAAAAAAATTTTGATGACAAAAAAAAAAATTTGAAAAAAAAATTTGAAGAAAAAATTTTTTTTTGTTTAAAAATAATTATGTTACTTTTTATTCACCAGCTGGTGAAAAACGGGTTTATTCACCACGAATTGAATTATCATTCAAGTTAAAAAACCCAAGTTATTAAAATTTTTGGTTTTAAGAAAATAAAAATTCTTTTTCGTAGATTGTTAGCTATTTAGTCAAACTGAGGTGGCGTCCTGCAACTTTTTTAAAATTAGACACCAGCCTAAAAACATTATCATGTTAAAAAATCTAGTAAATTTACGAGAATTCCTTATAAGTTTTATTTCGCTAAAAAAGTAGTAAATTTACAATTTTATTTGTAAAAATCTTGTTAAATTACAAAAAAGCTCGTAATTTTTACTAGGAATTCTCGTTACATAGGAGGTAGTAAAAAATCTAGTAAAGTTACGAAACCTCCTTGTAAGTTTTATCGCGTAAAAAAATGTAAATTTAAAATTTGTTGGTAAAAAGCTTGTAAAATAACATGGAATTCTTGTCAACCACACTCAAAAAAAAAAACCTTGTAAAATTACAAGAAAAACTTTTTTGTTTGCTACCTCCTATTTGACAAAAATTCCAAGAAATTTTACAAGATTTTTACCAATAATTTTGTAATTTTACAAGGTTTTTACCAATAAAATTGAAAATTTACTAATTTTTTGACACGATAAAATTTAAACGAGAATTCCTAGTAATTTTACAAGCTGTTTACCAATAATTTTGTAATTTTACAAGCTTTTTACCAATAAAATTGTAAATTTACAGTTTTTTGACTCAATTGAAATTACAAGAAATTCTCTTGAATTTACTAGATTTTTTTTGTAAAATTATTTTGGAAATTTGTTAAATTACAAAAAAAAAATTAATTGAAAATTTCGATTTGTTAAAAAAACAAGGAAAACTGTCAAATATTTTTAAATTGGGATTACGAGATTTTTCCTTGTAATTTGACAAAGTTTTTTTTTTTGTGTGCAGGAGGTAGCAAAAAATAAAGTTACAAACTTCTCTTGTAATTTTACAAGTTTGTTTTTTTTAGTGCAATATTCGACCACGCCTCCTAAGCCCGGTTTTTTAACAATTGAAAACCAAAAATGATATTTTCTTAGTTTCATATAGGGTTATCCATACAACCTATTCCGCTGGACATTTGGTGTGAAATGCCTCATATTTAAGTTTTAGGTGGGTGCTGTGTGAAAGACCTCCCTTGTTAGTGGGCGTGAGAACAATCGTACAAACACGCTTAATTGCTTGCCAAAACCATTTTATTTTATGCTATTGTCTCAAATCGTTGAAAAGGAATCCCCGTTCCGCTTTGAATTGACGTTAATATAATTTTTTTACAAATATCTAACATGGGTATTAGAACGACACAAATGACGATTATTTTTTTTTTATTGTAATTAATTAAAATAAAAAATGGGGTTTAATTAATGACTTGAATGTCTAGTATACGGACGTATAAACAAATAAATGTTTTGATGACAAACAAACATGAATGTATTTACGATATTAATAATAATAATAAAAATACAAAAAAATAAAAACTGAATTAATAGACTGTTTTTTCTTATTTCTTTAATGATTTTTTTTTTTAAAAGTCATGTCTGTTAATATTTCAAATTTAAAATATAATATGACAATCTATTTGTTTAACTACTGCTAATATTTACAATTGATTGATAGTGTATTTAACCGTATTGTGTACAGTTTAATTGTGTGGGCATTTGATGGGTATCAGAAGTTTAACACAGAGGAAAACATTTTTTCTGAACAAACCTACTCCATATCTCAACTCCTTAAGGGAGCTCTCATACAACCTACCAAAAACCTTGTCAAATTACAAGAAAATGGCTCGTAATCCCAATATTTGACAGTTTTTCTTTTTTAACAAACAATTTTTGATTGAATTTTTTTTTTGTAATTTTGCAGTTTTTCTTGTAATTTTACAAATTTCCAAGATTTTTTACAAAAAAAATCTAGTAAATTTACTACAAAGTCGTAAATTTACAATTTTATTGGTAAAAATCTTGCAAAATTACCAAAAAAAAAATCGTAATTTTTAATCGGAATTCTCGTAAAATAGGAGGTAGCAAAAAATCTAGTAAAATCACGAAACCTCATTGTAAGCTTTTTCGCGTCAAAAAATTTGTAAATTTACAATTTTATTGGTAAAAAGCTTGTAAAATAACAAGGAATTCTTGTCAAAGAGGAGGTAGTAAAAAAAAAAGTAACAAACTTTTCGTGTAATTTTATAATTTTTTTTTGAATTTATTTCCTCCCCGCCCCCAAAATTTTTTTAGAACATACCTACATTTTTTCTCCACTTTCTAACTATATTCTTTCTACACTTTAATATCGAGGACGAATATTCAGAACTTGCTACACTAAAAAAAACATGTAAAATTACAAAAAAAAATTGTAACTTTTTTTTGCTACCTCTTTTTTGACAACAATTCCTTGTAATTTTACAAACTTTTTACCAATAATTTTGTAATTTTACAAGATTTTTACCAAAAAAATTGTAAATTTACATTTTTTTTACGCTATAAAACTTACAAGGAGGTTTCGTAATTTTACTAGATTTTTTGCTACCTCCTACTTTACGAGAATTCCTAGTAAAAATTACGAGCTTTTTCATAATTTTACAAGATTCTTACCAATAAGATTGTAAATTTACAACTTTTTTGGCGTAATAAAACTTACAAAGAAATCTTGTGAATTAACTACATTTTTTTTTTTGTTAAAAAACCTTGGAAATTTGTAAAATTACAAAAAAATTTGTAAAATTACAAAAAAAATGCCTGCGAATTTTGTACTCTTGCCCAAAACATTAAATCATGATAATGTTTTGCGGAAGACTTGGGTGTACTTGCCAAAGCAAAGTTTTTTTTAGAAAAAATAATGTTATATTACTTTGCTATTCCATGCAAAACGAATTGAAATATCAGTCGAGGACCCCATTAAAAAACCAAAAGAGCTTAACATTTCGTAAGTGAGTGCAAAAATAAGTGCAAAAAAGTGTTTAAAAACATTTCGTAAGTGAGTGCAAAAATAAGTGCAAAAAAGTGTTTTTACATTTTGGAGAGTATAAAAGAGTCGGCACCAAAGAATATAACACTCTCACTTGTTTTAAGTACATTTGATAAACAAATGGAAAATTTTTATGTGAAAAGCTTAGACTTGATGAAAAAGTAGTTTTGGTAAAAAAAAATATTTTTTTTTAACGAAAAACTAAATTATGTTAAAAAAAAATTTAATGAACCTAAAATTTTTGGTGAAAAAAAATTTTGATGAAAAAAAGTTTTTGATGAATTTTTTTGATGAAAAGAAAAAATTTTTGATGTAAAAAAAATTAATGACAAAAAAATATGAAAAAAAAAATTTTTGGTGAGAAAAAAATTGATAATAAAAAATTTTATAAAAAAATTTGATGAAAAAAATTGATAAAAAAAGGATATAAAAAAATTTATGAAAAAAAAATTAATGAAAAAAAGAATTGATAAAAAAAATTTATGAAAATAAAATTTGATGAAAAAAGTTTGATGAAAAAAAAAATTTGATAAAAAAAAATAATAAAAAAAAGGTGAAAAAAAAGTTTGATGAAAAAAAAAAATTTATGAAAAAAAACTGATGAAAAAAAAAAGTTTGATGAAAAAAAAAATTGATGAAAAAAAAATTTGATATAAAAAAAAAATTATGAAAAAAAAAAAATTTGACGAAAACAAAAATGTTGATGAAAAAATTGTTTTAAATATTTTTGTTGGTTATTGACAATTTTGTTGGTTATTGACAATGACTAGTATGGTACAATTTCTTCGTGTATTAATATTTTAGTTTGTGCACAAACGATTTGTCATTAGACTTGTTTGCTACTTTGTAGTGAATTGTTTCTATTTTTGCTAAATAATCTTGACAATGGAATCTGACAAATTTCGAAACACGTGTCGATTAGGTCTTGAAAATTATGCTATGAGAATATCATGGTTTTAATTAGTAAAGAAAATAATGACCTCGAACCAGAATAAATATCCTTAAAATATAATATTTTAAAGGTCGAATAAAACAATTTTTATTTTTTAATAAAAATTAATCAGAAGTTGATAAAAAAAATATTTTCTTGAAAATTATGCTATGAGAATATCATGGTTTTAATTAGTAAAGAAAATAATGACCTCGAACCAGAATAAATATCCTTAAAATATAATATTTTAAAGGTCGAATAAAACAATTTTTATTTTTTAATAAAAATTAATCAGAAGTTGATAAAAAAAAATATTTTTTTGTTGAAAAACAATTATGTTCCTTTTTATTCACTAGCTGGTGAAAAACGGTTTTATTCACCACGAGGTGATTTATTATCCGTGTTACAAACCCAAGTTTTGAAAATTTATGGTTTTAAGAAAATGAAAAAAGTAATTCTTGTTTTCTTTTTCGTTAATTGTGAGCTTATATGGTCAAACTGAGGTGGCGTCCTGCAACTTTTTTAAAATTAGACACCAGCATAAAAACAATATTATGTTAAAAAAGTTTTTTTGTGAAAAAAAAAATTCTTTTAAAAAAAAAATAAAAAATCGCGGAAAAATTTTTTTTGGTGAAAAAAAAAAAATCCGCGATTTTTTTTTTTTTTTGTAAAAAATTTGGTTTGTACTTGTAAAAATACCACTCTGTGTCTAATTCTGTTCATCTGTTGCATTTTTAGGCAATGTAGAATGTAATAAAACATTTTCGAGGTGTTCTTACATTTTCGTTCATAACTTCTGAACCGCTAAACCGATTTCGCTCAAATGCAATACCAAACAACTTATGACAACAGCAAGTAAATGTGCTAAGTCTCAGTCATCCCTTAGTAGACTTCCATTCAAAATTACATTTTTATAAAATTTGCTCCAACTGTTATTTGTATGGAAGCCTACTTAGGGAGTGGAGATAGGGCGTAGGTATGTTTAAAAAAAATTTTGTAGGGTTAAAATAAATGACCACTCTCGGACGCACTATTGGACCGGTAGAAGCTGATTAAATATACAAAAATTAAAAAAATTTTATGAGGACCGCCTTAACAATTAGAGATAGAGGGTAGGTGTGTTAGAGAAAATCTTTGGACTAAAAAGATATTGTGGGTCGGTCATACATTTTGTTGCTTTAAGAGCACTATTAGGTCAGTTAGAGCGCTTGGAACAAATTTAAAAAAATTTCGTTTTGTGTGGGAGTCCCCTTAGAAATTGGAGATAGGGTATTAGTTTGTTCCAAGGAAATGTTAAGATGTAAAAATTAATGGGGGTCGGTCTTATAAATGCCCTCTCTATGACGCACCATTGGAGCAGTAGAAATGATTTTAAGATTGGAAACTTACAATAAAATTTTTTAAAAATATTTTGAAAATAATAATCGTTATCCCACGATCCTCATGGGCAAAAAGTTTGTAGAATCGATAGAAGTTTTACACAAAAAAATTTCAAAAAAATCAAATAGTACAAACATTTTCAAAAATGAGATTTAAATTTTAAAACTTAACAATCGCACACTAGAGCGTTTTTAAGAATTTTTTGGGATTTTTTTTTAAAAGTACGTAAAAAAAAATTTTTTTGAAATAAAAAAATGGAAATTTGGACCATTATTGAAGAAGTTATGAGTAAAAGAAGTTTGAATAAAGGAACAAACTACCAATTTTTAAAACAATAAAGATTTGATGAAAGGAATCCGCCATGTCCCAATTTGTTTGTTAACAAATTCCAAAAAACCTGATTTTTTTTGCAATTTTTGATGCCGCGACTATATTAAAGGCGGGGATTATTAGCTATTCCTGTTGTAAGATACTTACATATTAAAGAATATTTGATTGCTTTGGTAGGGACTAAAATTTACTTTACTTCCAACTGAAATTTACTTAATTGATACAAAAAAAAAAATTGGATAATACATTTTCATGTTTGTAGGTTGTTACAATTCAATATTTGTTGTCACAACTGTATTCGTTCAACCAAAAAAAGACCTTCTAAAACGACAAGAAAAGTTTGTAACTTTTTTTTTTTTTTTTGCTAGCTATTATTTGAGAAAAATTCCTTGTAATTTTACAAGCTTTTTACCAATAATTTTGTTATCTTACAAATTGTAAATTTACAAGGAGGTTTCGTGTTCTTACTAGATTTTTTGCTACCTCCTATTTTACGAGTATTCCTAGTAAAAATTACGAGCTTTTTCGAAACTTTACAAGATTTTTACCAATAAAATTGTAAATTTACAACTTTTTTGGAGTAATAATACTTACAAGGAAATCTTGTGAAATAACTAGATATTTTTTTTTTTTTTTTTAAATTGGAAATTTGTAAAATTACGAATATTGGTAAAATTACAAAAAAATTTGTAAAATTACAAAAAAAAAAAGTGTCAATTTCGATCGAACATTTTTTGTTAAAAAACAAGAAAAAGTGTCAAATATGGGATAACGAGACTTTTTCTAGTAATTTGACAAGGTTTTTATACCCTCCACTTGGTGATAGAGGGTATATATAAGTTTGTCATTCCCTTTGTAACTCATCGAAATATCGGTCTGGGACCCCATAAAGTATATATATTCATGATGCCCGATCGATTTTAAGACATTCTAGCGATGTCCGTCTGTCCGTCTGTCTGTGGAAAATGCTGTAGCGGACAAAGTATTGCACAGAGATGACTGAAACTTAACATATTTATTGGAAGTTCTCCCGAGAAGTTTGGTATTGCATTTGAGCGATATCGGTTCAGCGGTTCAAAAGTTATGAACGAAAATGTAAGCACACCTCAAAAATTTCAGTTCATTCAACATAACCTAAAAATACAAAATGTTTTAATTCGGCTTCTGGTTGACATATGTGAACATAATTAAACACCAAATCGTATTTAAACAAGTACGAACATATTTTTTACAAAAAAAGAAAAAAATCGCGGATTTTTTTTTTTACCAAAAATTTTTTTTTAAATTTTTTTTTAAATTTTTTTTTTTTTAAAAGTAATTTCCTTTTAAATAAAGTTTTTTGCGATAATCTTTTTGAAATTGTGGAGGGTATCACTACATTCGGCAAGGCCGAATTTAACTTTTTTACTTGTTTGTTTATGTGTTTGATCTTTTAATTGAGACAACCATAAAATAAGGCTGTCACAGTTGAATATCGTAGCAGTAACTGAATTTTCAGTTGGTACAACTGAAAAATTGAGCAGGAAATTAAATTTTCAGTGTTAATAAATATGTCTTTTTTCACTCTTTAAAAAAAAAAATATTTTCCATTTTACAGTCCCCCTAATGTCACATATTTATATATATTTTTGTTTGCAAGAATGTCTCATTTAATTTACAATTGAATGCTAATTTAATTTATTATAAAAAAATTTATATTAATATTTGTATAATTAATTTTTTCTTCTCTTCATATATCTCACTCCAATAATAGTTGCTGAATTTTATGATTAAAACAGTTTTTATTTTTTTTTTTGGAATAAATATTTCAAAACCTTTTTTTTGTGTAATCTTATTTTATTAATAAAATTCAATTTCTGTTATAAATTTATGCATATATTATTTAAATATTTTAGTTTTTTTCCATATAAAAATAATTAAATTTATTTAACAAATTAGTATCATTTTTATTTAATTTGCTAGATTTGTTGTTTTGTTTCTTGGCAATGTTTCGTTTGGAAAATTTTTATATTTAAATCTTAATAATGCAAACAAAATATTTTTAATAAATTTGTTTATTTATATTAAGAGTTGAGGTACGTTTTATTTATAAACATGTTTCTTTAAAAAAATAAAAAATTTAAAATTAAGAATTGTTTTTTTTATGATATTTTTATATATGATTTTTGCGTTGATTTGTATTAATTGGAAAACTAGTCCATCCATGTATTTTTAAAACATTTAGCAAAACCATAAAAGTTAATTAAATTTTTGGCTTGGAAATATATAATTTAATTTAATGGAGTGGAATTTTTTTGGAAATATTAGGAAAATTATTTCATGGTAAATTTATTAAAAAAATAAAAATTTGTTTTATTCAACTTTTTTAAAATTATATTTTGAGTAGTGTTATTCTGGCTCGAGGTAATTTTTCTTTAACAACACTGTGCAACACAATTTTGCATTTTAAAAGGGACAAAAAAAAAATAAATGGTAGACTAAAATCCCCGAAGGGTTTTGACAAATTAGTTATTTTTTTCAAATTTTATCCAAAGGCGTTTTGGCTAAGTCAAAAAAATGTATTAAATATAATTCTGAGGCAATAAATGCATTCAGTAAATGTATTCAGTAAAATCATCTTTCAAATTTTACTAAAATTTCGATGGCGATTCTTTTCTAAGAACATCTCCCATTTTTAGGGGTCATTTTGATCGTTTTTTTAAATATGAAGGTTTCTATTTCAAACGTACCACGAAAAAAAAAAATGTTGTTGGATCAAAGTCAAACTTTGAGAGCTTATTGCCCAATATGAAAGTAACAAATCGTGGAACAAAAGTTTTCGTTTTTCGGAAAAATGGGCGAGATAGGCGTGGTCAAACATGGTAAAATTGAGCAATTTTTGCATGATGTCGCTTTATATTTAATTTTTTCTATAGTAACTCAACGATTCTGAAATTTTCGAAAGACATTTATTTTATAGTGTTTTGTATGGGCTATCGATTGGCATTATTAGTTTTTGGAAAAAATTCAGAACTATGTCTGAATTTTTCAAATGAAAAATAAAAATCGATGTAGCAAAAAACACGCCATTTTTAATTTTTTTTAAAAAAATTTTAAATTAAAGTTCATTTCATTCTCTACATCGTATCAAATTTTCAGAGAGCAGTTATTTTTGGTTTTCGAGAAAATTGGCTTTAAAGTTTAAATGTATTATTTTATTTTCCATATCACTCATACGCACAGTGGTTTCCCCCATTGGTCAAAAATAAAAAAATTTATGTTTTTTTTTTCCAAGCTTTATTGCACTAAATTTATATATAACACTCTAAATTTTATGAATCTAACCAATTTTCTGATTTTTTTTACGAGATTTGATGTTTGTGTTCGTTGGAAGTTGGGGAATGTTTATATTGCATATATTGTGGATGCATAGTCATAAAATAATACTTTAGTTTATCTAAGAAGTTATTCGCGATATTGTGGCAGAAGTTTCCAAAAACCCAACAAACATTAAAGTTTAACCTATTTTGTACCAAATTAAATAATAAAAGCTGCAAAAATATAAGCTCATTAAAAAATCCCTGAAGAACACTTTTTTGACCTTTTCAAAACACACGTTTTTTTAAAACTACTTTTTCACATAGACTTTTAGTTATTTGGCCCTCATCTGCCCACCACCTTTTATACATCAAATTGAAGATTTTTTACCCCTCTTTAAATTAAAAAATATTGTGGCCGCGGGTTTTTGCATATTTTCGCATATGGTCCAACGAAAAATGGTGAAAAATTGCATTTTGTTTTGTACTATTTCTTTTTAAGAATATTAGTAAAGTGAAATATTTTTTTAATTATTGTTATTTTTAACTTAATATTGCAATTTTATGGTATTTGACTTACAGTTCTGAGTAAAGAGAAAACACTTTTTTTGAAGAAATTGTCCTTCCCCCTTATTTTTTTATTGAAAAAATTTGCCCTTTGACGATTCCGCATTTTTGGGCAAAGCTATTTGCTACTAGCTATGATTTTTAAGATCTGCAACCAATAACAGTTACTAGGGTCCGACAGAATACACCTTTTTTGGCCGAATATTCGGCCAAATTTTCACTATTCGGCCGACACCGAAGCCGCAGCCGAATATTAAAAAAAAAATATTTTTTGTATTAAAAACAAGAAAAACAAGTAAGAGTGTTAAACTCGTCTGTGCAGAATCTTTTATACCCTCCAACATAAAAAAAAAAATCCAGGGTCGTTTGTTTTTTTTAGGGGGGGGAGGAAGGTCGGCAGTGGTCATTAGGGGGGGGGGCAAATTTCCCCCCGAAATATATGTTTAAATATCTTTCTTATGCTTTTTGCACTTAAGAAATGCAAGTTTATCATTATTTTTAATTTGTTTAATCCACGACCACAAAAGGGGGCGGGCTGAAAAAAACGATATTTTTAATCCCCCGGGTCCAAATTCAGAACTTTGAGCTTCTTGAGGCATAAAAATGTTGCATTGGTTATACAAAAACACAAAAAATCATGTAAAAATATGGTGTTTTTCTGAGGTTGTTTAGTTCCTCAAGGGGAAACTTTTTTCCCCCTGGTCCGATTTTGCCCATCTCCGAACTTAACCAGCCTATGACCATCAGACATGTTTGTGCCAAACTTCAGGAGTATAGCTCTTTTATTTTGGGCTGTATTGTGTCTTTCACAGACAGACGGACAGACCGACAGATAGACGGACATCACTCGAATGTCTTAGAATCGATCACTGATCAATAATATGGGGTCTTTGATCGATATTTCGATGCGTTACACACGGAATGACAAAGTGAGTATACCCCCATACTGTGGTTGGAGGGTATAAAAAGTAAATCTTAAAACAAGTCTTTTAGCCAATTAACCCTTAAAAGATCAAATGGCTACTGTGGCTACAGTTGTTAATATTTTTTCCTACAAATTTGCAAACTTTAAGTTCTTCGGGCATACTATGTTCTGAAAAATTTTTAAGCCCCTTGTTTTTTTAGTTTTGGATATATTGATTTGGGAAACCACTGTGATACGCCACGATACATTTATTTTTGCACTTACCAAAAACTTGTTTAATTCTGTTTAGATAACAGATTTAGAGCTGATTTGTCTTATTTATAGGAATTCGACTGTTTTTTTGTTGACCAGAGACATACAGTGCCATCGCTTACTCGTCTTCTGTGTAATAAGAATGACAATTTTTTTGAACTTTAAAATCTTTGAAATGATGAAGAAGGTTTGTAAAATTTTTGAAGTGCAGACTTTAAAATATTTTTTGGAACTTGTCTATTTCTAATATATTTTAAATTTTTAGTTGTAAGGCAATGTTTTTAATATCGGAGTATTCTTAAAAATTAACAACGACTGTGAATATTGTTGCCTGGATTTATTCCAGTAAATGGCTAAGCGGCGTCCCAGAATTTCAACAATCATAAGGCAAAGATCACTTCTGAAATATTGTCATTTTATTAATATTGAATGCAACCTTGATACGAAGAATCTTGAAAAACAGTCGAATTCTTATTATAAATATGACAAATCAATAGAGTCCGGCCGAAACCAGTTTTTCGAGGCCAAACCGAAACCGAACCAAAACCGAAACTAAAAAAAAATTAATGCCTGGCTGAATAAAATTTTTATTTATTTCTTTTTTTAAATAAATATACAGCCCTTAATGTTTTTAAACCATCGGAATTGTTGTATTTATTAAAAAATATATATATTTTTAAAAACTTACAAAAAAATCATATTTAAATAAACTTAAAAAAAATTGTTCTTTAAATCTGTAGATTAAGAAAAAAAAAATTATTTGAACTGTAACAGTAACACGTTAATTGGAAATCCTTGTAGCATTTTTAAAATGAACTAAATCAAGTGTAATGATACTCGAAATTGAAAAATTCAGCAACTTTTTTATATATTTTTTTAAATACTAAAATTTTGCCGAATACCGAATAGAGGCCGAAGCCCCATTATTCGGCCGAAGTCGAGACCGAAACCGAATATTCGGTTGGACTCTACAAATCAGCTCTAAATCAATTATCTAAATAAAATTAAACAAGTTTTTGGTAAGTGCAAAAATAAATGTATCGTATGAGTGATATGGAAAATAAAATAAGACATTCAAATTTTAAAGCCAATTTTCTCGAAAACCAAAAATAACTGCTCTCTGAAAATTTGATATGATGTAGAGAATGAAAAGAACTTTAATTCAAAATTTTTTTTAAAAAAAATTAATAATGGCGTGTTTTTTGCTACATCGATTTTTATTTTTCATTTGAAAAATTCAGACATAGTTCTGAATTTTTTCCAAAAAGTAATAATGCCAATCGATAGCCCATACAAAACACTATAAACTAGATGTGTTTCGAAAATTTAAGAATCGTTGAGTTACTATAGAAAAAATTAAATATAAAGCGACATCATGCAAAAATTGCTCAATTTTACCATGTTTGACCACGCCTATCTCGCCCATTTTTCCGAAAAACGAAAACTTTTGTTCCACGATTTGTTACTTTCATATAGGGCAATAAGCTCTCAAAGTTTGACTTTGATCCAACAACGTTTTTTTTTTCGTGGTACGTTTGAAATAGAAACCTTCATATGTTCTAAAAAAAGAACCGCCATCAAATTTCACTGAAGACACCCACCTATTAACGTTATTTAGTTTAGTTTACAAACAGATTTATAAAATTTTTGCCACTTATTTCATATGACTTTGATGAAAAGTAATTTGAAAGTGCGTGATAAATTACAATTTTACTTTTTTAAGCATTTTGCATTTTAATCTTTGACAACTTTTAGTAAAATTTGATGCAGCAAAATTTTGTATAACATTTTAACCCTTTAAATCTACCTTTTATTTGCGTTCTATGGGGATATTCAAAAAAAGGACCAACATGACCCCTAAAAATGGGAGTTAGAGGGTTGATATGTTCTAAGAAAAGAACCAGCGAGAAAATTACGTTCAAATTTCTCAAAAAAATCTCTTCAGAAAAATCAGCCCAAAAAATACCGCATTCTTTTTATCCCTCCTAAATCTTTCAAAAAATTATGTTTTAAAATTATTTTTAATAAATACATACATATGGGGCATTCCATGTCAAATCGGACACTTTTAATTTTTTTTTTTACATTTTCCCAATTTGTTTACAGTTTTCAGTACCCTTCGAAAACTTCTTCGTGGTAAATTTTCAGATTTTTTTGATGACCCGTTCGAAATATATCGAATTTTTAAAAATTGGTAGTTTGTTCCCTTACTCAAACTTCTTTTACTCATAACTTCTTCAATAATGGTCCAAATTGCAAATTTTTTTTAACATTATAATCTTTTTAGGCTGATGTCTAATTTTAAAAAAGTTGCAGGACGCCACCTCAGTTTGACTATATAAGCTGACAATTAACGAAAAAGAAAATAAGAATTACTATTTTAATTTTCTTAAAACAAATAATTTTAATAACTTGGTTTTGTAACTTGGATAATAATTCACCTCGTGGTGAATAAAACCGTTTTTCACCAGCTGGTGAATAAAAAGTAACATACCCTGGTAAAAATGAAATATATATGATCATATATGAAGATCATGGTTGGTTACCGTTACCCTTATAATACCGTTACCTATTCAAAACCCTTTCAAATTGAATACCGTTACCGTTACCGATACCGCTAAAAATATTTTTTGAAATACCGTTACCCTTACCCTTACCGTTATAATTATTAGAAGTTACCGGTATTGTACCGGTATTCCAAATTTTACTTTATTTTATGGATTTTTAACGAACAAAAAAATAAAATCAAATTGCTAACATTACTTCAAATTTATAATTTGCAAATTATCATAAAATAAATGACAAAAACAATGTTCAAATCAAATCTGTACTGCTTTTTGGGTCTACAAAATATTTTTAGCTTTCAGTACTATGTTTTTTTTCAAGTTTTTAACTAAATTAATAATACCGGTACGTACCGGTATGGTTGTTTCGGTACCGGTACATACCGTTACCGAAACGATTTGAAAACCCTTACCGTTACCTTTACAGAAATTAATAAAAATTAGATACCGCTACAGTTACCCTTACCGTTATTCGTTTCGGTAACCAACCTTGATGAAGATATATGGATCATATATGGATTTATATAACCATATATTATCATATATGACTCCATATATGATTATATATGATCGGATCCGTAAATTGGCCCGATATGGGCTCATATCGGGCCAATTTTCGGATCAGATCATATATAATCATATATGGGGGCATATATGATAATATATGGTTATATAAATCCATACATGATCCATATATTTTCATATATGATCATATATATTTCATTTTTACCTGGGTCATTAATTTTCAACAAAAAATTTTTTTTTTCGTCTTTATAAATTTTATAAATTTTGTTTTATCAATTTTTTTTTTTCATCAATTTTTTTTTTCATCAAATTTTTTTTTTTCATCAAACTTTTTTTGTCATCAAAATTTTTTTTGTATTAATTTTTTTTTTTTTCATCAAATTTTTTTTTTCATCAAATTTTTTTTTCATCAAACTTTTTTTTCTTCAAATTTTTTCTATCAATTTTTCTTTTCATTTTTTTTTTCATCAATTTTTTTTTTCATCTAACTTTTTTTGTCATCAATTTTTTTTTCATTAATTTCTGTTTTCATAAATTTTTTTTTTATCATATTTTTTTTCATCAAATTTTTTTATCAAATTTTTTATTATCAATTTTTCTTTCACCAAAAATTTTTTTCATATTTTTTTTTCATCAATTTTTTTTTGCATCAAAAAATTTTTCTTTTCATCAAAAAAATTTATCAGAAACTTTTTTTCTTAAAAATTTTTTTCACCAAAAATTTTGGGTTCATTAATTTTTTTTTAACATAATTTTGTTTTTCGTAAAAAAAAATATTTTTTTTACCAAAACTACTTTTTTACCAAGTCTAAGCTGTTTGCATAAAAATTTTCCATTTGTTTATCAAATGTACTTTAAACAAGTGAGAGTGTTATATTCTTTGGTGCCGAATCTCTTATACTCTCCAAAATGTAAACACACTTTTTTGCACTTATTTTTGCACTCACTTACGAAATGTACAGCTGTTTTGGTTTTTTAATGGGGTCAGTGTTGCCAGTTTAGGGGTTTTGTCCCCAAATTGGGGATTTTTTTTGGAAATTGGGGATGAAAAATATGATTTGGGGATCTGGGGATTTCATGGGGATGACACTGATTTTTTCGGGGATTTTTTGGGGATGAAATATTTTAGATAAACAAGTGTTTTTTAAATACATCAAACATAAAATAATGCTAAAATCGGTAAAATTAACTCTACTTTATTTTTGATAAATCGTGGACATTAACGCATCAAAAAAAAACCTCAAACGTAGGAATTATGTGAGATTTATAAAGAAATCTAAAATTTTTTTATGGTGTCTTTCAAAACATGGATCGTAGTGGTATCATGTTATCATGATTTTCTTTTTCTTTAAACCAAATTGTAGATTTTCATACATTTTCTATAGTACTACATCCTATAAATCTATTATGGAAATTATCCAATTTGGACCAATAAAATACTCTATCGGTGGTATGTAGATTAAAAATTCCTGAGTTATCCATCACTGATAAAACATTTCCGTTGGTTTTTGAATTTTATCACAATACTTGTCGAACCATTGGCGGTTTCAAATGATGTGCTAATCACTCAACATGCAAAATACACTTACACGTTTTAGCCAAATTTCTGTGTAAAATACAACCCACCAAGTGTTTGTGTTTAAGTTAACCAAGTTTTTGTTCTAAAAAATTGGCTAAATTACTCAAAAGCACTTTATGGGTTGCAAGTGTTTTTTGAGCACACAAAAAAATATTTTATCAATAACTTGGGAGGATATGCGTTTTTAAAGTTATTTACATTAATTATGAAAAATAATGTAACATTTTACCAAGATTTTGCATAATTTTGGTTAAGGTTTGTAAAATTACACAAGGTTAAATACTTTTATTAATATTATCTAAACTTTTATCAGAAACAAGCAAAAACTTGGTAAAATTATGCTCTTTTTTGCATATTATATGCAAAAAACTTTAAAAACGCATATCCTCCCAAGTACTTGGCAAAAAAATTTTTGTGTGCGTGTAGTAAATTTTGAAAAAAAATTTTTTGGGGATTTTTGGGGATGAAAAATTTTAATTTGGGGATGGCATCCAAGAAAAACTGGCGACCCTAAATGGGGTCCTCGACTGATATTTCAATTTGTTTTGCATGGAATAGCAAAGTAATATAACATTATTTTTGCTAAAAAATCTTTGCTTTGGCAAGTCCACCCAAATCTCTTGCAAAACATTATCATGATTTAATGTTTTGGGCAAGAGTACAAAATTCGCCAGCATTTTTTTTTTTTAAATTTTTGCTTTAATACGTACTTTAAAAAAAAAAATCCAAAAAAATCTTAAAAGTGATTTAGTATGCGACTTTTAAGTTTTAAAATTTAAATCTCATTTGATTTTTTTGAATTTTTTTGTGTGTAAAACTGCTATCGATTCTACAAATTTTTTGCCCAGTAGGATCATGGGATAATGATTATTACTATGTTTTAAAATTTTTTGAAAAAATTTTATTGAAATTTTCCAATCTTAAAATCATTTCTAGTGATGCAATGGTGTGTCATAGAGGGGTCATTTCCAAGACCGACCCCCATTAATTTTTACGTCTAAATATTTCTTTGGAATAAACTAATACCCTATCTCCAATTTCTAAGGGGGCTCCCACACAAAACGACATTTTCTAAAATTTGTTCCAACCACTCTAACTGCCCTAATAGTGCCCTTAGAGCAACAAAATGTATGACCGACCCACAATATTTTTTTAGTCCAAACATTTTCTCTGAACACACCTACCCTCTATCTTTAACTGTTAAGGCGGTCCCCATACAATTTTTTTTATTTTTTGTAAATTTGTTTTATTTACTTAGTTTCTACCGGTCCAACGGTGCGTCCGAGAGGCCCAGCAAAAACTAGGTAATGAGTACTCATTCCCAATTGGATTACCTGGTAAAGAGTACTAATTACTCGCTGCGTTACTTTATTCTTTAAACTTACTATGTAACTAGATTTGCAATCTGAATTTTAAAAACCAGTTAAGTTTCATAAAAATATATAAAAAACAATTTTACTCTTAACTAATCATGCAATGCAGTATTTTTGTCAACTTTTTGTAAGCGAGCTAGGAATGGGCTATTATTTGTCAGCTTTTTTGTAAGCGAACAAAGAAGGCCTTGCCTCCAACGACTTCGCCTTGTTTAAGTATTTAACAATGAAATTGGGACGTAATTGGTTACTCATTCTCGTTATAAACCCTAAAGTTAATTACTTGGTAAGGGAAGTTTTTGCTGGTGGGGGGGTCATTGGTGAGCCCGACCCCCATTTATTTTTACTCTCCAACATTTTTGCAAAACATTCCTACGCCCTATCTCCACTCCCTAAGTGGGCTCCAACTGTAATTTGTATGGGAGCCTACTTAGGGAGTGGAGATAGAGCATAGGTATAGGTTAGGTTAGGTTGTAAGTGGCTGCTGACGTTTTACGTCAACACACGTAGACTCTGAGGTCCATTGTGATACCACGGGATCGTAATAGGTTTCCCTACTAGTCCCTGTCGTTAAACCAGTTTGAGCTTCTTATGAAACTCCTTAGATGTTGAATTTTGACATCCGACAAATCAGAAAGATCGTACAGCTCCCTAGATCCCAGTGAAGCAAGTCGCTGACCAGAAAGTGCCGGGCAATGGCAAATAAAGTGTTCGATAGTTTCCAACTCCTCTTCATCCATGCAACTTCGGCAAAAGTCATTCGACGGCACATTTAACCGCTCTGCGTGCTTCCCTATAAGACAGTGTCCGGTAATTATAGAAACCACCGTCGAAATCTCTCCTCTTGGAAGCAATATCAGCTCACTTGTGCGCCCCTGATTAAGAGAAGGCCAAATCAGTCGTGTTGTCTCACACGTCCATCCATTTGCCCATCTTTGATTAGTCTCCGTCGCAGAACAAAGCCGTAGGTTTTGCTTGCAAGTTTCTAGAGGCATACCAACACATTCCAATTATGTTGGAACCTGTAAGGTAGTTCCTAGTCTTGCAAGCTCATCGGCTTTGCAATTCCCTGGAATGTCTCTGTGCCCTGGGACCCATATGAGTCGTATATTAAACTGCTTGGCCATCTCATTTAAAGACGTGCGGCAGTTAAGGGCAGATATTGTTTTCAGAAACATTGAATCCAGGGACTTGACCGCGGCTTGACTGTCAGTATAGATGTTGACTGCGGTTGTAGACAAGACATTGCAGCTCAACCAGTCAGCCACTTCCTTTATTGCCAGCATCTCTGCCTGGTAAACACTGCAATGATCTGGCAATCTACGAGCCAGGCTCAATCCAAGCTCTTCCGAATAGACCCCAAAGCCCACTTGTTCGTGCAGCCTCGATCCATCTGTGTAAAAATTTATGGTAGCTCCACTTCCCGGAGTATCCCCCATCCAAGACTCCCTGGATGGTATCATAGTGGTAAAGTGGCGCTCAAAGAGGCTCAAAGAGGGAGCACAATCCACATTTTGTGGTATTGTTATCTTTTTCAAGATCGCGCTATGGCCTCCATTGCAGCGTGCTATTAAGTCGAATGGCCGACTCAGCTGCATACTGCCTACCCAATATGTCCAAGGGTATCAGGTGAAGGAGGATTTCTAATGCAGCCGTAGGTGTAGTACGAAGAGCACCAGTGATGCACATTGACGCCATTCTCTGTACCTTCGTGATAAAGACACAGTTCGCTTTTGTTTCTAAAGCAGGCCACCAGACAAAGATTCCATACAGCAAAATTGGACGCACCACTGCTGTATAGATCCAATGAACGACTTGAGGGCTAAAACCCCATCGTTTTCCAATGGCCCTTTTACAGGAATACAAAGCAATCGTTGCTTTTCTCACCCGTTCCTCAATATTACGCCTGAAATTCAGCTTCCTATCTAGAAATACTCCAAGATACTTGGCTCCATCTGAGAAGGTGATTTCAGTACCGTCCAGAGAAATAGGATCAAAAGCAGGAATCTTATTTTTCCTTGTAAACAAAACAAGCTCTGTTTTACTAGGATTAACTCCTAGACCACAGTCTCTTGCCCATTTAGACAGATCTTTCAGAGAACCCTGAAGAATGTCCCGCAATGTTGGCAGATGCTTCCCCTTTACCGCTATCGCGACATCGTCAGCATATGCGACAACATGACAACCATGTGCTTCTAGAGATAGTAGCATTGAATTCAGTGCCAGGTTCCAAAGAAGCGGCGAAAGAACACCTCCTTGTGGTGTGCCCCTATTGACAAATCGAGATATGACGGACGCTCCCAATTCAGACGTTATACGTCTACTGGCAAGTAGGCTTTCCACCATTAAAACGATTTCACGCTTTACTCCCAGACCAGACAATGCCAATATTATCGATTCTGGGATGACATTATTAAAAGCCCCCTCAATATCAAGAAAGGCCACCATAGTGTACTCCTTTACCGAAAGCGATCTCTCGATGGTACCAACGAGCTCATGAAGAGCTGTTTCCGTTGATCGTCCCTGCTGTATGCATGTTGCTTTGTCGAAAGCAACCTCGGGTCAATCACTCTACGCAAATATGAGTCTATCATTCGTTCCATTGTCTTTAACAAAAAAGAAGACAGACTAATTGGTCTGAAATCCTTCGGAGCTGTGTGGGAACTTTTCCCAGCCTTCGGGATAAATACGACTCTGGTATCCCTCCATTTTAAAGGAATATACGACCAGTTGATGCATGCTGTGTATAGATTATACAGCAACGGGGCTATATAGTCCGACACTTGCTGCAACTCAGCCGGGATTATACCATCAGGTCCCGGGGATTTATAGGGCCTGAAGCTTTTTATCGCCCAGATTAATGTTGGCATATTTATTATTTCCGAAGCAATTTCAGATGCTTGGGCGTCAGAACGTTCCAAAGCTTGAAACGGCGTCATGGAATTGCCCGGAAAATGCGTGTTTAAAAGGAGATCCAGCGACTCTCCACTGGAGGAAGACCACACCCCATTAGGATCTTTCAGGTATCCCAGGGTGCAAGGAGAAGAAGCCAGAACCTTGCGCAGCCTGAATGCCTCAGAAACGTCTTCTATGTTTCCACAGAAGTTTTTCCAAGAATCACATTTTGCATTTCTGATCATCTTTTTATAACTCTTAAGTTGCAGCCTGTATGCAGACCAGTCCTCGTCCGCTCTTGAAAATTTAGCCTTATTAAAGAGCTTTCTGCAGGAATCTCTGCTCGTCTGCAACTCATTTGACCACCAAGGTGGCTTTTTTTTCCCTCTAGGCTTTGCAGAAGGGCAAGACGCATCCAGGCACCTATTACAAACATTTGTTATATGGTCAACCAGACAGTCAATTTCCGCCAAACTATGCGGTTCAGATAAGGGTACTTCATCCAAAAGCAAAGAAAAAGTCTCCCTATATTTCACCCAGTTTGTTCTCCTCAGATTTCTAGAGACTGTCTCAACCGGGGCACGCTCCCTGAGTAAAAACACAATGTAGCGATGATCTGAGAAAAAATGCTCTTCCAAAACTCTCCAGTCATCAATTCTATCAGACAATGTATCTGATACAAGTGTTACGTCAAGAACCTCTTGCCGCGTACTTGTAACGAAAGTTGGTTCACCACCCTTGTTACAAATATACAGGTTAGTGCTTAACAAAAACTCCAAAAGTGATTCGCCTCTATCATTTGTGTCTGTACTTCCCCATAT
Organism: Pegoplata infirma; assembly: GCA_963921195.1. Classification (NCBI taxonomy): domain Eukaryota; kingdom Metazoa; phylum Arthropoda; class Insecta; order Diptera; family Anthomyiidae; genus Pegoplata; species Pegoplata infirma. The sequence continues at coordinate 64,660,258 of OY992536.1, forward strand.
CGAATGATGTGCATTAGCATCACAACACACTACTAACTGGTGTCCCCTAGATTCAGACTCCCGAATTAGACCGACAACCTTCTCCGGGGGTATTGACCCCGGATTAGGAAAATACGCAGAGGCGAGCCAAATAGACTTCCCATCAAGCTCTAAGCTAGCCACTGTAACATCCATATCACTAAAAGTTGATAAAAATAATATATTTAAGCCATTTTTTGCCAAGATGCAGGCTCTTGGTGAGCCCTCACCTTTGGCAACCACCAACTTAAACCCAGGGGTCTTCAATCCGCAAACCCTGCCACCCCGCACCCAGGGCTCTTGGATAAAAACCAAGTCAACTGCTCCTGTCGTCAGGCGCAGCAAGAGTGCAACTGAGGCTGCCTTACAGTGATGGAGGTTTATTTGTAGGAACCGCATCTTGTTTTATTTCCACCATCCTTTCCACCACCGTGTTATTGGCTTCATCCTCCGTGTTATCAAAGAGGTCACATTCGTCCCCAGATTCGGTTTCGAATAAGCCAGATATATATCCCATCTGTTCTGAATCGGAGGCAACAGAACTCTCCGAATTCCTCACTGCATGGGCCTCGTCCTGAATGTCACCCATCGTGGCATCAGCTTTATCCTCCATGCCATCACAGATGTCGCATTCGTTACCAGATTCGGTTTCAAAAATGCCAGATGCATCTCCCATCAGCCTAGAATCGGCCAGCTGAATATCAACCTTTTCCAGATTCTCCTCCCCAGCCGACTCTGCCACTGGCTTGTCTGCGTCCAAAATAGTCTTCTGGTCACCCTTGTAGACATTGACTCTTATATGAAAAAATCCAAATCTAATAATGCCGTCAGTCCTGGCTAAAAGCGGAAGCGATTCCTCATTAACCAAGACCACTGCTTGACGACGAGCGCCCTCCATCTCACCCAATCTGGCAATTTGCCAATTCTGAGTTGGAAGGACAGGATTGCAGACTTTTATCATCTTAAGAATCACCGCAGTGTCATTCGTAGCCATTGGGATCCATGCATGAGCTCTGGGTTGCGAGGGGATAACATGTTTTTCCACAACGTCCAGTCTGGCTCCTGGCCATAACTCTCCCACTTGGCTAATGGCAACCTTAAACACGGCTGCGGATCTTTCGTTCCCAAAAGCAACGAGTTTTACTCGCCCCTGATACCAACCTGCGTTGACAGTAGTAGGGAGAAAATCAGGCATACTCTCAAGGAGCCTATAGTAGATTTCATTTAGTTTAGTTTCAACTAAACTCCACTTGTCCCTTGGAATACTACAATCCCCATTTTGCCTGTTTATCACAGCCCTAACGAAGTTACCTTTAACCACTTCACTAAAAGACTGAGTCCAGACGTTGCCGGTCACCTTAGATCTCTTAGGTAAAGGTTTCTCGTCGGGCGAGCGCAACCTTTTACCAGACTTCGATGACGAGGCCGAAACAGCGCTCTGTTTGTCAGATGCGCGCATTGCCGAAAGTTTGTCCTGTTCTTCAATGACTCCTTTCGCCCATGATAGCGACGCCCTCTCACGTTCGGAGAGCTTCGTTCCATCAAGTTGGCTTAGTCTGTTAATTATTTTCAAACAAAGCCGTCTCTGGTTGTGCCTGACCTTTGATGGTTTAAGTTTCTTTTTCTTTTTACCACCAATATTAGGCTGAGCACCCCTACCAGAATCAAGGTCGGACTTCAAGGTCGCAACCCTAAGACCAGTGCTAAGACCAGCACCAGTCGGTGAGGCAGAGCCTCGAATTAAATCGGTATCAGAGCATAGGTATGCTTTACAAAAATGTTGGAAGGTAAAAATAAATGGGGGTCGGTCTCACCAATGACCTCTCTAGGACGCACCATTGGACCGGTAGAAGCTAATTAAATACAACAAATTTACAAAAAATAAAAAAAAAATGTATGGGGATCGCCTTAATAATAATCTTCTGAACGGGTCATCAAAAAATCTGAAAATTTACCATGAAGGAGTTATCGAATGGTACTAAAAACTGTCAACAAATTGGGAAAATCTAAAAAAAAAACAAGCAAAAAAGTTAAATTCGGCCTTGCCGAATGTAGTGAAACCCTCCACAATTTCAAAAAGATTGTTTCAAAAAACTTTATTTAAAAGGAAATCACTATTGAAAAAAAAAAAAATTGAAAAAAATTTCCGCAAAAAAAATTTTGGTAAAAAAAAAATCCGCGATTTTTTTCTATTTTTGTCAAAAAATATGTTTGTACTTATTTAAATACCATTTGGTGTTCAATTATGTTCACATATGTATGTCAAACAGAAGCCGAATTAAAGCATTTTGTATTTTTAGGTTATGTTGAATGTACTGCAATTTTGGAGGTGTGCTTACATTTTCGTTCATAACTTTTGAACCGCTGAACCGATATCCTTCAAATGCAATACCAAACTTCTCGGGAGAACTTCCAATAAATATGTTAAATTTCAGTCATCTCTGTGCAATATTTTGTCCGCGATAGCATTTTCCACAGACGGACAGACGGACATCGCTAGAATGTCTTAAAATCGATCGGGCATCATGAATATATATACTTTATGGGGTCCCAGACCGATATCTCGATGAGTTACAAACGGAATGACAAACTTATATATACCCTCTATCACTAAGTGGAGGGTATACAAATTATTCAAAGTGTCCGATTTGACATGGAATGCCCCATATGTATTGTTGAAGAAGAAAAATGCTTTTAAAAGTTATTCTAAAGTTTTATAACATTACAACAACAATATATTTATAAAACTTTACTTTTTTATAAGCAGAAATACCCTTTTTTGCAAAGTATAAAACAATTTATAACACTCATACGTTACGTTGAACTAGCTGATTAAAAATCATATAATACACTATGGGCCATTCTGGCGGTCTTTTTTCAAATGATGTTCTTCAACTATTGATTTATTCTACTACACCTACAAATTATGTGGTACAAGTTTAAGGCCACTCGGATTAAATTACCCCTAGGGCGCTCGGCGATAAAAGTTTTAGATTTTCGAAAAATTAAAAAAAAAAAAACAAGTAGAAAAGTTAAATTCGACTTGGCCGAATCTATGAATACCCTCCACAATGCCCTTTTTAAGTGATAGTAAATTTTAACGTGTAAAAAATAATATCTTTGATTAGAAATATTTTATTTTGTGTAAAACAACTCGAAAACCTTTTGACCGATTTTAAATATGTTTTTTGTAATTATATAAAAAAAATCTCAAAAACTTTTTCAGTTGACTAATTTATTGAGCTTGAGACATATTTTTCATTAAAAATTATTTCTTCCATCGAAGTTTTTTTTGTTGAAAATTTTCACTAAAACTCTAAACATTGATTTAATGGGCTAAAATGGTCTGATTTGACTCAAATTAAAGTTTAATGAAAATTTGATGTTCTTGAACGTAGAAAACTCAATTTTTGAAATCTTTTGACAAATTTCAAGTGGCGATATCCCGAAAACCGTTATCGGAAGAAAAACTTTTTAACATGATAATGTTTTTAGGCTGGTGTCTAATTTTAAAAAAGTTGCAGGACGCCACCTCAGTTTGACTATATAAGCTAACAATTAACGAAAAAGAAAACAAGAACTACTATTTTCATTTTCTTAAAACCAAAAATTTTAATGGCATGGGTTTGTAACTTGGATAATAATTCACCTCATGGTGAATAAAACCGTTTTTCACCAGCTGGTGAATAAAAAGTAACAAAATTATTTTTCATCAAAAAATTTTTTTTTTTTCATAAAATTTTTTTTTTTCATCAATTTTTTTTTTTTTTTCATTAAACTTTTTTTTCTATTTTTTTTTATCAATTTTTTTTATAAATTTTTTTTTTCATCAATTTTTTTTCATCAAATTTTTTTTTATTTCATAAATTTTTTATTTCATCAAAGTTTTTTTTTTTCATCAAAAATTTTTTTATCAAAATTTTTTTTTCATCAATTTTTTTTTCATCAATTTTTTTTTTTCATCAATTTTTTTCATCGAAATTTTTTTTTTCATCAAATTTTTTTTTTCATAAATATTTTTTTTATCATATTTTTTTCATCAATTTTTTTTATAAAATTTTTTTAATCAAATTTTTTATTATCAATTTTTTTCTCACAAAAAATTTTTTTTTTCATCAATTTTTTTTACATCAAAAAATTTTTCTTTTCATCATTTTTTTTTTTTTACATCCAAAAAATTATTTTTTTCATCAAAAACTTTTTTTCATTAAAATTTTTTTTCACCAAAAATTTTGGGCTCATTAAATTTTTTTTAACATAATTTTGTTTTCCGTGAAAAAAAATCGTTTTTTTTTTACCATAACTACTTTTTTACCAAGTCTAAGCTTTTCGCATAAAAATTTTCCATTTGTTTATCAAATGTACATTAAACAAGTGAGAGTGTTATATGCTTTGGTGCCGAATCTTTTATACTTTCCAAAATGTAAAAACACTTTTTTGCATTTATTTTTCACTCACAAAATGTACAGCTCTGTTGGGTTTTTAATGCGGTCCTCGACTGATATTTCAATTCGTTTTGCATGGAATAGCAAAGTAATAAAACATTAATTTTTCTAAAAAAAACTTTGCTTTGGCAATTACACCCAAATCTTCCGCAAAACATTATCATGATTCAATGTTTTGGGCAAGAGTACAAATTCGCAGGCATTTTTTTTTAAATTCGTATTTAGCATGTCAAAATTAATAAAAATAATGTATCGCAAGATAATTTTTTTTTAATTTTTATAATATTAAAAATTTTGGTTGAAATTTTCCAAAACTTGGATCCAAGTGTGCCACGGATTAAAATAATTGGATTTGGCTCGAATTAAGTTTTAGTGGAAGATTGTTTTAAGCTTTATGAAAAGGTCAAGGAAAGTTTGAGATTTTTTTTCTAAAATTTATGAATGTAGGAAAAGCCTCCATTTTTTTTTTTCGCAAATTACAAATATGTATAACTAGAATACCGTTGAAAAATCTGAGACTTTTTTTTCCTGGAAAAAGGTCTTAGAATCTTAGACTTTTTCTACACAGAAAAAAATATTCAATGGAAAAAAACAATTAAATATTTGCTCAGCTTAAAATTTGACATTCAATTAAATTTTACTTGAATCAATTAACCATTTGCTCAAATCTGAAAAATTCACAAAAAAAATCATAAAAACAAAAAAACTCATCATAGTAGGCTTTGAGTAACAATGCAATGAACGCTGTTGCGTTTTTTGTTTTAGTTTTAGTTAGTCGTCAAATAGAAAAGTTCTTTCACGCACACAAGACAAAAAAAAACAAAATAATATAAAGCACAAAAAAAAACAATTTAAACAAAAGACTTGAAAAGACTGACAAAAACACTACAACTGTATAATAATGATTAACCATTCACTCAGATCAAGCATTGAATTAATCAAAAATAACACAAAATTATTGATTAACTGCTCACTCAAATCAAGCATTGGTTTAATCAAATATAACAGAAAAATAACAATTAACAAATTACTCAAATCAAGCATTGGTTTAATCAAGGAACAGTCAATGACTGACCTACAATTTTCGTGCTTGATCCAACAATTTTCCTCATTAGATGACTTTTAATTAAAATAATGCTCAACCTGGTGTATTTCGTGCTTGATCTAACAACTCATTTTTATCTGTGTATAGGAATAAGATTTCAGAATCTTAGAATGTGAGAATTTTCATATAGAAAAAGTCTCAGATTCTGAGACCTCAGGTGCTGAGACCTCAGATGCAAAAAAAAGACTTATTTCTATTTTTGCTTGTCCAACAACAGCGGATTGAATTTTTTTTTTATTCAAAGTAAAAATATCGTAGAATTTTTCATCGGAAAATAAATTTTCGCTATCCCAGTGTGCTAGTGGCATGTATTGTATAAATTTTAGTGTAAATGCGTGTGTGTTGGGTAGTTTGGTATTTATATACATACGTATATGTTTGGTGCATATCTCCATCTACCTTTATATTTTCACAAAGTGAATTTTTTTGTTTTACTTCGAAAGAATATTACGATAATTAAGTGGCAAATAGAGTTGAGTTAAAACGATGTCTAACAAGGGAAGTATCTCAATCCTTATGAACCGATTTGCCTAAAACTTAAAATTTATGTAAATGAGACGACTTTAAGGTTGGGGTGCTTCGGCTTATCGGCCATATCAGTGTTTAAAAATTTTGTTACCCCTTTATGAAATAATGGTGGACCTTTGGGAAAATGCTGATGACTCCCGAACTAACAGAAATGTCATCTACACAGAAAAAAATATGGAGGAAACAAATTTGAGTAATCACTTGTTTAATTTTTAAAAAAAAATTTGAGTAATTTTTTAATTGACGCAATTAAAAATTTACTCAAAAATTTAAAATAAAATTTGAGTAAATAATTTAATACAAATTTAATATTTTTTTTTATTTATTTTTTTTTTCTCTTGGTGTTTTGAATTCTCATTTAGTTTATTGTTTTTTGTATATGAAAGTTTGAAATCATCTTTATAAAATTTTACTTTGTCTTGAAGACATACATAAGTATATTTGGTAAAGTTTGTAAAAGCAATTTTTTTGGAAAAAAAATTAGAAACTTTTTAAACTTTTTAAAAAAATAATTTGATACATTTTGAGTAAATTTTTACTTGACACAATTAAAAAGTTACTTAAAAATATTAAAAAATTTTAAGTAAAGATTTAATTGTGTGAATTAATAATTTACTCAAATTTTTTATTAAGCATTTAATAATTTTTTATTAAAAGTTTACTCAATACTATTAAATCGTTTACTGGTGGAAAATTGAGTAATTTTTTACTCAATAGTATTAAAAATTTACTCAAAATTTTTTTTATTTTTTTCTGTGTAGAGTAAAAATACGTGTCGACTTAAATTTAATAAAGATGATTTCGTATTCATATGGATATCGTAGGTCTATGTCTTTACATAAATACCGCCTAAAATTTATACATTTTTATGAAAAAAATATTTACCGATGCCGATTTATGCAGGGTTATACAACCGTTGGATAGGCATTAAAAAACCTTTCTTCTCATATGGAAACATCATATAGTTCCTTAGAAAGAAATGGCTGAAAATCCATTTTCCACATTTTTTGAACCTCTAAATCAGACACCATCACCTTAGAATTGTCTCTTTTATATATATTTTAAGTATTATGCAAATTGGTTCATAAGGGTAGAGATACTTCCCTTTTAAGGGCTTGTGACGTGTGTGTGTTTTCTTTTAAATATTTTTAGAGAGTCATGCACAGAAAAAAATAAAAAAAATATTTAAGTAAATTTTTAATACTATTGAGTAAAAACTTACTCAATTTTGCACCAGTAAACGATTTAATAGTATTGAGTAAATTTTTAATAAAAATTTATTAAATGTTTGCCAAAAAATTTGTGTAAATTTTTAATTGACACAATTAAAAATTTACTCAAAATTTATCAATTTATTTTTTTAAAAAGTGTGAAAAAGTTTTAAATTTTTTTTTGCAAAAAAAACAAAAAACTTGTTTTTTCAAACTTTGCCAAACATATTTATGTCTCAAAGACATAGGAAAATTTTATAAAGACGATTACAAACTTTCATATACATATACAAAAAACTATAAACTAAACGAGAATTCAAAAAACTGTGAGAGTCTAAAAAAAAATTTAAAAAACTATTAAATTTTTATTAAATTATTTACTTAAATTGTTTTTAAAATGTTTGAGTAAATTTTTAATTGTGTCAATTAAAAAATTACTCAATTTTTCTTTTTAAATTTAAACAAGTGATTACTCAAATTTGTTTCCTCCATATTTTTTTCTGTGTGTGAATAAATGTTTTTATAACTCTGTGGTACAGGGTATAATAAGACTGTGCTGATGTTTGTGACTACTAATTTTTTAACATGATAATGTTTTTGGGCTGGTGTCTAATTTAAAAAAAAGTTGCAGGACGCCACCTCAGTTTGACTATATAAGCTAACAATTAACGAAAAAGAAAATAAGAATTACTATTTTCATTTTCTTAAAACCAAAAATTTTAATAACTTGGGTTTGTAACTTGGATAATAATTCACCTCGTGGTGAATAAAACCGTTTTTCACCAGCTGGTGAATAAAAACATAATTATATTTCACCAAAAAAAAATTTTTTTTCATCAATGTTTTTTTTTTTTTCATCAATATTTTTTTCCATCAATTTTTTTTTTCCATCAATTTTTTTTTTCCATCAATTTTTTTTTTATCAAATTTTTTGTTTTCATAAAATTTTTTTTTTTTCATTAATCTGTTTTTTTTTATTCATAATTTTTTTTTTCATCAAATTTTTTTTTCATCAAATTTTTTTTTCATCAAATTTTTTTTTCATCAAATTTTTTTTTCATCCATTTTTTTGTTCATTAATTTTCTTTTTCATCAAATTTTTATTTTCATAAATTTTTTTTTAATAAATTTTTCTTTTCATTCAAAACTTTTTTTCATCAAAATTGTTTATTACATCAAAAAATTTTTCTTTTCATTAAAAACTTTTTTTCATCAAAATTTTTTTTCACCAAAAATTTTGGGTTCATTAAATTTTTTTTTAACATAATTTTGTTTTTCGTGAAAAAAAATAATTTTTTTACCAAAACTACTTTTTCACAAAGTCTTAACTTTTCGCATTAAAATTTTCCATTTGTTTATCAAATGTACATAAAACAAGTGAGAGTGTTATATTCTTTGGTGCCGAATCTTTTATACTCTCCAAAATGTAAAAACACTTTTTTGCACTTATTTTTGCACTCACTTACGAAATATAGAACTCTTTTGGTTTTTTAATGGGGTCCTCGACTGATATTTCAATTCGTTTTGCATGGAATGGCAAAGTAATATAACATTATTTTTTCTAAAAAAAACTTTGCTTTTGGCAAGTACACCCAAATCTTCCGCAAACATCATCATGATTTAATGTTTTGGGCAAGAGTACAAAATTCACAGGCATTTTTTTTTGTAGTCTTAATACAAACAAGCCTCTAGATATTAACACAAATCTCTCAAAATTCATTTAAATACTAAATATTTGACTAAAATTTTGTCTGTACATGAAGACGCATTTTGTGTTCACATAGGTATATGCCAAACTTTGGTTTCATATATGTTTGTAATTCACTGGGTCACGTTGGTATTGCACTCCAGAAAAATCGGTCCAGTGGTTCAAAAGTTATAAGCAAAAGTGTATATTTTGGGAAGGGTTTTTTCGCAATTTTACGAGTTAAAAAAACACGCTTACTTTCGAAAGAATACCTTAAGGCTGCTGAAGCTTGGTATATATATTTTTCGTTTCCCTGGTCTGGTTGGTATGGAATTTCCGCAAAATCAAAATAAATTCACGTGCTGAAACAACCGTTAAACAATATTTAAAAACATTGGTAAGTCACAAAAATATTTTATTAAGGATTTTTGTCACTCAAAAATATTTTTACACAAATAAAAAAATTACACTCAAAAAAAGTTTACACTCAAAAAAATGTTTCAATAAAAAAAGGAATAGTCATTTTTTTTACAAAAATGACTAAAAAAGTTTTTTTACTCAAAATAAAATATAAAACTGTAATTTTTTTTCAAGCTAGAAAATTTACTATTACTTAAAAAAGTGCATTGTGGAGGGTATTCATAGATTCAAACTTAACTTTTCTGCTTGTTTCTTTTTAACTTTTTTCACAAGTATGCAGCCAACACATGTACATAAAAATAGAGTGCAAAAATGCAAAAAAAAAAACATTTTGAAAGTTTTTTTTTTTTTTTATCAACAGATTGAAGTCTCGCAAAAAGTTTTATAAACAAAAGTGAAAATTGAATGAAAGTTTATTTTTTGTTTTCTAATTAACTGGGGGAGTTTTCTAAAGAAATGATAACCATTATATTTGGTCCAGGTCGACCATATAAAACCCTTTACCTTTTAGAATCTACTATTTTTTACTACTTTTTCTATAGCTGGGAATTTTCAATACAAAAAGTAAACAAAACTTTCCAGTTGTTGTAAAAATAGTTAGGAATTAAATTAAACGGTAGCGCCCGGCTATCAAGATTTTAGAGTTTTGAAACTTAAAAATGCCTGCGAATTTTGTACTCTTGCCCAAAACATTAAATCATGATAATGTTTTGCGGAAGACTTGGGTGTACTTGCCAAAGCAAAGTTTTTTTTTTAGAAAAAATAATGTTATATTACTTTGCTATTCCATGCAAAACGAATTGAAATATCAGTCGAGGTCCCCATTAAAAAACCAAAAGAGCTGTATATTTCGTAAGTGAGTACAAAAATACGTGCAACAAGTAGAAAAATTTAATTCGACTTGGTCGAATCTATGAATACCCTCCACAATGTTATCTGATAGTAATTTTCTAAAAAAAATTTAAAAAAATTGCATTACAAATTTTTTATTAGAAATATGTATATTATTTTGAGTCAAACTTTCTTTTAATCAATCAAATTTTTTTGAGTGTACAATTTTTTTGACTGTCAACATTTTTTTGAGTCTGCCATTTCATTCAAAAAAATTATAATGTGTAAATTTTTTTTTTGAGTGTAACATTTTTTTTTTTGAGTGTAAATTTTTTTTTGAGTGTAAATTTTTTTTAGTGTACAAATTCTTTGAGTAACAAATTACTTTGTAAAATATTTTTGTTGTTTTATACCTACATTAGAGTGTCCCTTATTTTGGAAATGTTGGAAATCTTGAGACGGTACCCGCTCATTTTTTTCCTTTTGACTTAAAAATAACTCAGGAAAAATTTTACGCCCCTAGGACCACGCCTTCCCTACGCGACGGGGCCTTAAAGAGCGGGGCCTAAAAAATCATTTTTCCATACAAACCAAAAAAAATTTTTTTTTATTTTTAATTTTTTTGTTATTAATTATTATATTACTTGGTTTGCTTATTCACGACAAAAAATTTGATTTTGGAGGGATAAGTCTTTCAGCGCTAAAAAATTTTTCGCAAAAAAAAAATTTGGGCGGCCGGGGTCCTACAGTAAAAAATTTTTAAAAAATATTTTTTTTTAGTTTTGACCAGCAACGGTTTTAGTTGCTATGTTGCTTTAAATGATATATATTCCAAAAAAAAAATTATTCATATCTGTGACATCTTTATCTTTTTCGAAAAAAAAAATTTTGAGCCGTAGGAATCCTACGGTAAAAAATTTTTAAAAAATATTTTTTTTTAGTTTTGAAAAGCAATGGTTTTAGTTTTTATGTTGTTTTTAATGATATATATTCCAAAAAAAATATTATTCATATTTGTGACATTTTTATCGTGTATCGAAAAAAATCATCAATGCATTTTTTACCCTTTTTTAGAACACGATTAAGATGTCACAGATACAAAAAATATTTTTTTATGAATATATATCATTTAAAGCAACATAGCAGCTAAAACCGTTGCTGGTCAAAACTAAAAAAAAATATTTTTTAAAAATTTTTTACTGTAGGACCCCGGCGGCTCAAAATTTTTTTTTGCGAAAAATTTTTTAGCGCTGAAAGACTTATCCCACCAAAATCAAATTTTTTGTTGTGAATAAGCAAACCAAGTAATATAATAAATAATAACAAAAAAATTAAAAATCAAAAAAAAACTTTTTTGGTTTGTATGGAAAAATGATTTTTTAGGCCCCGCTCTTTAAGGGCCCGTCGCGTAGGGAAGGCGTGGTCCTAGGGGCGTAAAATTTTTCCTGAGTTATTTTTAAGTCAAAAGGAAAAAAATGAGCGGGTACCGTCTCAAGATTTCCAACATTTCCAAAATAAGGGACACTCTAACCTACATACATATATGTAATACAAAAAAAACACTATTTCACATATTTTCCTCTTTTTATATTACCATCCTTTTCTTTAAAAACCAAAAACAAATTAACATTCAATCATACACATACTTTATTTGATTTTTTCCCGTTACATACAGTTACACTAACAATAACAAATATTTACTTGTCTAACAACTAAACTACACCCCACGACAAGAAAACAAACAACAACAAGTTTTACAAAACTGGTATTTCACCATGCTATTAAAACTTGTTTAACGAGTTTTCAACAGTTTAAGGTGAAACAAATCTGAAATTCAGTGCATTGCTTATAACTTTTGAACCACTGAACCGATTTTGCTGAAATTCAAAACCAAACAGCCTTGGGGAACAACAAATATATATGCTAAGCTTCAGTCCCCTCAGAATTGTCTTTCGAAAGTTATAGTGGTTTTAATCTCGTAAATTCGAAAAATACCCTTCCCGAAATTTACTATTTTGCTCATAACTTTTGAACCACTGGACCGATTTCGCTGGATTGCAATACCAACCTGACCCGGTAAATGAAAAACATATATGTCAAACTTCAGGAGCCTCCGTAAAGTCTTTCAAAAGTTAGCGTGTTTTCAACGGACAGACAGACAGACGGACGGACGGACGGACGGACATCGCTAGATCGACTTAAAATCGATCAAGGATCATGAATATATATACTTTATGGGGTCCTAGACCAATATTTCGATGTGTTACAAACGGAATGACAAACTTATATATACCCTCTATCACTAGAGTGGAGGGTATAAAAAAGTGTTTTTACATTTTGGAGAGTATCAAAGAATATAACACTCTCACATGTTTTATGTACATTTGATAAACAAATGGAAAATTTGTATGCGAAAAGCTTAGACTTGGTGAAAAAGTAGTTTTGGTAAGAAAAATGTTTTTTTTTTTCACGAAAAACAAAATTAAGTTAAAAAAAAATTTAGTGAACCCAAAATTTTTGGTAAAAAAAAAATTTTGAAGAAAAAAAGTTTTTGAGGAATTTTTTTTAATAAATAGAAAATTTTTTCATGTAAAAAAAAAATGATGAAAAAAATGTGAAAAAAAAAAATTTGGTGAGAAAAAAATTAATAATAAAAAATTTGATAAAAAAGTTTGATGAAAAAAACTGAAGAAAAAAATATGATAAAAAAAAAATTATGAAAAAAAAAATTAATGAAAAAAAAAATTATGAAAAAAAAAATTTGATAAAAAAACAAAAAAATTTATGAAAAAAAAATTTGATAAAAAAACAAAAAAAATTATGAAAAACAAAATTTTTGATGAAAAAAAAAATTTTGATGAAGAAAAAAAATTTATGAAAAAAAAAATTTGATAAAAAAAAATGTTGAAAAAAAAGTTTGATGAAAAAAAAAAATTTTTGATAATAAAAAAAAAATTATGAAAAAAAAAGTTTGATGAGTATAAAAGATTCGCCACCAAAAATATACCACTCTTACTTGTTTTATGTACATTTGATAAAAAATGGAAAATTTTTATGCGAAAAGCTTAGACTTGGTGAAAAAGTAGTTTTGGTAAAAAAAAATGATTTTTTTTCACGAAAAACAAAATTATGTTAAAAAAAATTTAATGAACCTAAAACTTTTGGTGAAAAAAAAATTTGATGAAAAAAAGTTTTTGATGAAAAGAAAAATTTTTTGATGTAAAAAAAAAAATTGATGAAAAAAAATATGAAAAAAAAAATTTTTTGGTGAGAAAAAAATTTATAATAAAAAATTTTATAAAAAATTTCATGAAAAAAATTTGATGAAAAAAAAATTAATGAAAAAAAATAAAATATAATAAAAAATTTAATAAAAAATTTCATGAAAAAAATTTGATGAAAAAAATTAATGAAAAAAAATTGATGAAAAAACAAAAAAATTTATGAAAAATAAATTTTGATGAAAAAACAAAAAAATTTATGAAAAATAAATTTAAAATTTAATGAAGAAAAAAATTAATGAACAAAAAAAAAAATTTGATAAAAAAAGAAAAATTTATGAAAAAAAAAAAAATTATGAAAAAAAATTTGATAAAAAAAAAAATTTAATGAAAAACAAGCAAAAAAGTTAAATTCGGCCTTGCCGAATGTAGTGATACCCTCCACAATTTCAAAAAGATTATTGCAAAAAACTTTATTTAAAAGGAAATTACTTTTGAAAAAAAAAATTTTTCGCGAAAAAAAATTTTGGTAAAAAAATCCGCGATTTTTTTTTTTTGTGTTCGTACTTGTTTAAATACCGTTTGGTGTTCAATTATGTTCACATATGCCAACCAGAAGCCGAATTAAAGCATTTTGTGTTTTTAGGTTATGTTGAATGTACTGAAATTTTTGAGGTATGCTTACATTTTCGTTCATAACTTTTGAACCGCTGAACCGATATCGCTCAAATGCAATACCAAACTTCTCGGGAGAACTTCCAATAAATATGTTAAGTTTCAGTCATCTCTGTGCAATATTTTGCCCGCGACAGCATTTTCAACAGACAGACAGACGGACAGACGGACATCGCTAGAATGTCTTAAAATCGGTCGGGCATCATGAATATATATACTTTATGGGGTCCCCGATCGATATTTCGATGAGTTACAAACAGAATGACAAACTTATATATACCCTCTATCACTAGAGTGGAGGGTATAAAAAACCAATAGGGGGAGAAAAATTGACAAAACCAATAGGGGGAGAAAAATTGATAAAAAACAAATTTAATGAAAAAAAAAGTTTGATGTAAAAAAAAAAATTGATGAAAAAAAATTCTTTTATCAAAAAAAATTGATGAAAAAAAAAAAATTAAAAAAAAATTGATTAAAAAAAAAATTGATGGAAATCAAAATTGATGAAAAAAAAATTGATGAAAAAAATTTTTTTTTTTGTTGAAAAACAATTACGTTACTTTTGATTCACCAGCTGGTGAAACACGGTTTTATTCACCACGAGGTGAATAATGATCCAAGTTACAAACCCAAGTTTTTAAAATTTTTGGTTTTAAGAAAATGAAAATAGTTATTCTTGTTTTCTTTTTGGTTAATTGTTAGCTTATTTAATAAATCTAAAGTAGCGTCCTGCAACTTTTATAATATAAGACCCTAGCCTAAAAACATTATCATGTTAAAAAATAAAATCGGTCGAAAGGTTTTCGAGATATCGCTATATTTATATTTCAAAAGAATGCGGCTTTTTCCTACGTGCAAGAAATTTTGTAAAAAATTCTAAAAAGTAAATTTTTGGAGAACATTTTCTAAAAATGTCTGCAAAATTTGCTCAATTTTACGGTATGATACATACTCTCGAAAACAAAAAATAACTGCTATTTGAAAATCTGATATTTCTAGAGAACTTTATGAACTTTCGTTTAAAAATTAAAAAAAAAAAAATGTTATGTTTTTCGATACATCGATTTTTAGGTTAAATTTAGAAAATTCAGACATAGCTTTGAGTTTTTCCAAAAATAAATAATGCCAATCAATAGGCCACATAAAACTCTATAAAATAAATGTGTTTAAAAAATCTTCAGAAAAGTTGAGTTATTGCAGAAAGAATGTAATATAAAGTGATGTTACACACTCAAAGAACTGTAAAACAATTTGTCATAAAAGTTCGTCCAATGAAACTTTTTAATGAAAGTTTCATAAATATTATGAAAATTTTCATAAATATAATGAAATGTTTCATAAATACTATGAATATTTTTGAACCATTTCATAAATTTAATGAAACAGTTTCATTGGACGAACTTTTATGATGAGCTTCATTATATTAATTTTCTTTGTGTGCGGTTTGCTTAGCTTTACTATGTTTGACTACGCCTATCTCGCCCATTAAAACTTTTATTCCACGATTTGTTAATTTTATATAGAGGAATAAGGTCCATAAGATTGTTTTGGATCCAACAAATTTTTTCGTGGTACATTTAAAATAAAAATAACATCTGAACATTTTTCACCGGGTTTGTAAAATTAGAAATTCTTCAAAAAACAAAAATTTTGGATTTTTGTTTTAAACATTTACTTTATTTGCTGTTAAATACATGCACTAAATTGCATTAGTGTTTGCAAAATGTTGAATTAATTTTTTTTCTTGTTCGTTAATGTGTATGGGTTTTTTTAACACTCATACTAATACAGCTTTTACATCGTGTTTCTGCATGCACCTGTACACTTACTTAAATACCTGAACAATCAACAAGTAGTTATTGTTATTTTAAGATTCACATATACATACACATAATAAAAACAACATTATTACTAGAATGACACACATTTATGCCAAAGAACGAAATTAAACGAAGTAAAAAAGGAGCTTTTTCCCATTTAAACTGTGGCTAGATATACACATGTCCCTCGTACTAAAATAAAAAGTCTTCTCTCCAATCTGACGAAAATACACCCACTTCGAGTCATATAAGAAAGCTGTTGATTTTAGCAGACTCGTACGTGGGACAATTTTTTCCTCTCGATAAGAGTAAAAAAATATTTTTTTTTTATAAAAAGTACCAATTTCCATTTCTACCCCACCCAATTTTGGCAGCATTAGAATCGACATTTTTTAAAATACATGTTTTAAATGTTTTTATTTTGCTAAAGGATCCTAGATTTAAAATTTCAAGTTTATAAGACAATTATTTAAAAAAATCAAAAAAGTACCAAAGTATTGTGTTTTACCCATTTTAAACCTCTTAATATCTGAAACTCCTTTAAGTATTTTTTCTGAACGTTTTGTTTTGATGGAGGATTCTTCATTCCGAAAATCGAGTTTTTATTACCAATTCTTTAGGAAATTACTAAAGTACCAAAATACACTTTTTTACCCTCTTAAAATAGAAACTTTCTAAAAAGTACATTTGTCAGAAAGTTTTCAATAATAAGTTTCAAATGACTCTGCGTAAAATTTAGCTTTTTCATAAAAATGCTGACATATGTTCTGTTTTATCGACAGTTTACTGTATATTTTGTAATTTGTCCTAAATTTATCATTTGTTTCGCAAAGAGGAGACTCGTAAACTCAAAATAACGCATCGTTGCTGCCAAAATTACACACGAAACCTAAAATTACTCAAGTAATTTCAATATCCAACACTTTTGGAAAAAAAATCTATCGAAATAATGTGGATTTATTTCAATCGTTAGAAAACTGATTTAAAATATAAGAAAATATATCAATATAGTACTTTTAATAAAAATGTACCAAAATAGCACTTTTGAAATATATTTTTAAACAAAACTTTGTAATAAAAAGTATTTAGTTAGTACTTTTTATGAAAAATACAAAAACTAATTTTTTTTACAAAAAAGTACCAAAATATTACATTTTTATAAAAAGTACTAAAATAGTTCATTTTTATAAAAAGTACTGAAATAGTACCAAAATGGTAGTTTTTCTAAATAGTACTTAATAAAAATAAAAATTTTAATAAAAATACTTAAATAATACATTTTTATATAAAGTATCAAGTTAATTTTTTTAAGTACTAAAATAATACTTTTTAAAGAAAAGTACCAAAATAATACTTTTTTTATAAATTGTACCAACATAGTACTTTTTTATAAAAAGTAGTAAAATAGCACCTTTTTATGGAAAAGTAACAAAATAATATTTTTTTTTATAAATAGTGCCAAAATAGTACCTTTTTATAAAAAGTACTTAAATAGGTTCTTTTAATAAAAGATTAGTAAAATAATAATTTTTTTACAAAAAAGTATCAAAAAATGCCTGTGAATTTTGTACTCTTGCCCAAAACATTAAATCATGATAATGTTTTGCGGAAGATTTTGGTGTATTTGCCAAAGCAAAGTTTTTTTAGAAAAAATAATGTTATATTACTTTTCTATTCCATGCAAAACGAATTGAATTGAAAACGAATCAGTCGAGGACCCCATTAAAAAACCATAAGAGCTGTACATTTCGTAAGTGAGTGCAAAAATAGGGGCATGTCACAGACTCAATTCCGTTCGGATTTGAAAAAAGTGGTTTACACGTAAAACGCAAAGCGAATAATATTTTTCGGAATGAAACCACTTTTATGCAATTCAATTCCACTTTGATTTTTGAAAGTGATTTCATTCCGAAAAAAAAAAAAATATTCGTTTACGTTTTACGAGTAAACCACTTTTTTCAAATCCGAACGGAATTGAGTCTGTGACATGCCCCATAAGTGCAAAAAGTGTTTTTACATTTTGGAGAGTATAAAAGATTCGGCACCAAAGAATATAACACTCTCACTTGTTTTATGTACATTTGATAAACAAATGGAAAATTTTTATGCGAAAAGCTTAGACTTGGTGAAAAAGTAGTTTTGGTAAAAAAATGTTTTTTTTTTCACGAAAAACAAAATTATGTTAAAAAAAATTTAGTGAACCCAAAAGTTTTGGTGAAAAAAAATTTTGATGAAAAAAAGTTTTTGATAAATTTTTTTGATGAAAAGAAAAATTTTTTGATGTAAAAAAAAATTGAGGAAAAAAAATATGAAAAAAAAAATTTTGGTGAGAAAAAAATTGATAATAAAAAATTTGACAAAAAAAAATTGATGAAAAAAAATTGATGAAAAAATATGATAAAAAAATTATGAAAAAAAAATTTTAATAAAAAAAAAAAAAAATTGATGAAAAAAAATTAATGAAAAAAAATTGATGAAAAAAAATTTGATGAAAAAAATATGATGAAAAAAAAAATTTGATAAAAAAAAAAAATTGATAAAAAAAATGATGAAAAAAGAAATTTTTATGAAAAAAAAATTGATGAAAAAAAAATTGATGGAAAAAAAAATTTGATGAAAAAAAAATTTAATGAGAAAAAAATTGATGAAAAAAAATTAATAAAAAATGAATGCGAATTTTGTACTCTTGCCCAAAAAATTAAATCATGATAATGTTTTGCGGAAAATTTGGGTGTATCTGCCAAAGCAATAAAAAAAAAAATTGATGAAAACAAAAACTTTTTTGAAAAAAAAATTTTAATAGAAAAAAAAAAATTTGAATAAAAAAAAAAATGTTGATGACAAGAAAAATTTTTTGATGTAAAAAAATTTATGCAAAAAAAATTATGAAAAAAAAAAAAAATATGAAAAAAAAATAATTTTTCATAAGAAAACAAATTTATAATTTGATGCAATTAAAAATTTGATAACAAAAAATTTATGAAAAAAAAATTGATAAAAAAAAAAATTATGAAAAAAAATTTTGATAAAAAAAATAAATTGATAAAAAAAAAAAATTGATGACAAAAAAAAAATTATGAAAAAAAAAAAAAAATTTGATGAATAAAAAATTTGATGGAAAAAAAATTTTATAAAAAAAATTTGACGAAAAACCAAAAAAATGATGAAATAAAAAATTTTTGATGAAAAAAATTTGATGGAAAAAAATAATTTATGAAAAAAAAATTGACGAAAAAAAAATTTGATGAAAAAAAAAAAAATATGGAAAAAAAATTGACAAAAAAGAAAATTTATGAAAAAAAGTGAAGAAAAAAAAATTGTTGAAAATAGTTGTTACTTTTTATTCACTAGCTGGTGAAAAACGGTTTTATTCACCACGAGGTTAATTATTATCCAATTTACAAACCCAAGTTACTAAAATTTTTGGTTTTAAGAAAATGAAAATAGTAATTCTTACTTTCTTTTTCGTTAATTGTTAGCTTATATCGTCGCTGCTCCGTCGTGATTTGGTATGTGACATTTTTGGATTTTTTTTTTATTGCATAATATGAAACCTCTATAGGGCATCCGTCTGCCCACTAAACCGTTTAGCGATATCTTGAATGGTTTGGAAGTTAGCAAAAGTAGCTATGTGAAATCCATATGAAAATGTTCCAAAAAAAAAATGGTATGTGTAGTTAAAAACAAGTTTTTGTTAAGAAAACTTTTGCAAATATAAACATTTTTGCTTAAAATTTTTAACATAACGGTTTTAGGCATGCTTACATACTAAAAAATGAAGTATGAGATCACATTTTAATGGGATGCTGCCATTATAAAAAAACGATTTTTCGCGATTTTCAAAAAAAAGTTATATGTATCTAAAAAGTTTTTTTGCAGAAATTAATTACATACATTAGTCTTTTCATACACATGAAATCAATTCGGAAAATTAATTATAGGGTTGCAAAAAAAAAACGCAAAATCATTAAAATATGAGAAAAATCGCGATTTTCAACATTTTAACGCAAACATTTTTATCCAAATTTGTACTATTATATCGTTATGAGTCTAATTCCCATTTCCCATACCAAACAAATTTGCATTTGTAAAAGAAGAATTTTTTTAATAAAAAAACTGCAACAAAATGTGCATAACTTTAACGATGATTTCCATGAAAACTGTTCCATTGATTCAAAAACGGACTTCACCATTGAAATAAGCATGCCCCAATTATATAGAAATGATGGTCAGATCTCATGGCACAAATTTCAGGAACATTTTTTTGAGTAAAATTTTTTCGCTAAAAAAAAACAAAATTCATTGAAGCAACAGCACTTGGATGCAGATTTGTACAAAATATGGGATTTAAAAGTGTATTTACTATCACTTTAATGAATATGACAATTTTTTGCACTATTATTAAATTTTATAACTTAAGTTCTATGAACAAAAACGGTCATGTGTATAAAAATGTCCAAAAATAAAAAAATTAATACCAAAAATGTTCCAACAAAATGTGTTATGTGTAGTTTTTTATGTAATTCGTTAATATCTTCGTTTTAGCTAAAAAATCATTCTTTTTTTTTGTGGTACACATCTATAAAACATCTTTATGTATTTTAAAGACGCTTGACTTTTATAAAATATGGCAAAATGGCAAAATAAAACGGGTTTTTTGCTCTCCTGAAAACTTCATTAAAAACACATACCAAATTACGACGGAGCAGCGACGATATATTCTAACTGAGGTGGCGTTCTGTAACTTTTTTAAAATTAGACGCCAGCCCACAAACATTATCATGTTAAAAAAAAAAAAAATTATGAAAAAAAAAAATTGATGAAAAAAAATTTGATAAAAAAAAATTTGATGAAAAAACAATGAATGAAAAAAAAATTCATAAAAAAAAAATTATGAAAAAAAAGTTTGATGCAAAAAAAAATTTTATGAAGAAAAAATTTTGATGAAAAGAAAAAATAAATGATGAAAACAAATTTGATGGCAAAAAAAAAATTGATGGAAAAAAATGATGAAAAAAAAAATTGATAAAAAAAAATATTTATTGAAAAAAAAAAATTATGAAAAAAAAATTAAAAAAATATTTTTTTTGTTGAAAAATAATTATGATACTTTTTATTCACCAGCTGGTGAAAAAGGATTTTATTCACCACGAGGTGAATTATTATCTAAGTTACAAACCCAAGTTATTAAAATTTTTGGTTTTAAGAAAATGAAAATAGTAATTCTTGTTGTCTTTTTCGTTAATTGTTAGCTTATATAGTCAAACTAAGGTGGCGTCCTGCAACCTTTTTAAAATTCGACACCAGCCTGCAAATTTTTTTTTAATTTTTTGTGCATGGTGTTTTTTTTAGTTTTGTCAATTATTAGTCTCAAAAAACTGAATGACAGAGATTTTAGTAAAAATATAAATTTTAGCAGAAAAATCTTCTCAAAAATTTGCTAAATCAAATTGAAAGTCGTTTTACAGATTTTTTCTTTAGAATGTACTAATATCAAATGGTAAGAGAGCGTATAACGAGACCCCAATGTTAAAAGCTCTTGTTTCTGTTTTTTTAACAGAATTTTGTGTAGTAGAAAAACACACACAGAAAGTGCCTACACGAAAGTTACATTTAACCAAATGTTTTCATTCACTGTATTAACGTCGCTGGTGAAAGATAGACTACGAAATGTATTTTAACGTAGTCGTATAAATTCCGGACATTGAAAATATTTACGGTTATTTAGTGCGTTTTCTCATAGAATGTTGTGTAGTAACGAGTTTTACACACCGTATGTGTTTTTTATTTCTGTATTGTAGAAAATGGAAGTTTAAACGTAATGAATTGAATGCATTCGTTGTTTAAACATTTATTACATTTTTACGGATTGTTTTTTGTTTATCAATAAAAAAAAGTTTTTCAATTACATGAGTGTTTGTGAGTGGTGTTAAATGAAGTGCAACAAGTGTTGATTGCAGGAAAATAAAAAAAATAAAGTTTCATTTTCATTGCAGGCAGCTTTAAAAATTAAAAAAAAAATTAAGAATTTTAAATGAAAATAAATTTAACAAAAAGAAATTAAAATGGTTTAAATATAAAAAAAATAATTTAAAATAAAAAAAATAACAAATAAAAAATTGTTAAATTAATAAAACAGCTGAAAAAAATTTTAAACGAGTGGTAAAATTTAAAACAAGTGGGAGAATTAAAAAAATTTCAAATTTTTAGTAAAAAAAAAATTAAAACAAATTGAAAAATTTCTAAATTATTCAAATATTAAAAACAAAAAAATTTTTTAATTTATATTAAAAAAATAATAATGAAAAATAAAATTTTAAATAAATGTTTAAACTAAATTAAAAAATGTGTATTAAAAAAATAAAAATAAATAAGTAATTTTCTCAAAATATATAAAAAATATTAAAAAAAAAATAATTTTCTTTCTTCGAAATAAAATATATTTATTAATTTAATATATTTTTAATAAAATATTTGATAAATTTTGATGTATCCTATCGTTCATGCATAATTTGCCAATTGTTCTCTGTTTTTGGAATATCACCGCATCTACTGAATAACCGGAATTTAAAGTAAGTCAAATAAATATTAATACTAAAAAAAAAAATCCAGGGTTTTTATTAAAATAAAATTAGGGCAAAAGCTTAAACAAATGGTGGGTGCCTTTACGCAGAGAAAAATAAATATTTCGATAATTATAATTTAAGAACGTCAAATTATGTTTAATTACACAGTGTAATTAGTAGCAAATTTTGACAAGCTGGGCTTCTTGCTGGTAATGCTAACTCGAATACGATAAATTTAATGGTATTAGCCGTTTTTCGAAGTTAACTCTGGCATTCGCGATTTAAACTTCTAATGCTAAGGTAATATTAAAATTAAACTTTAATACTTTTTGAATATTTTTTAAATTAAGGTTTAGAAATGCTTTGATTTTTTCGCGAAAAATATTTTTTTTAACATGATAATGTTTTTAGGCTGGTGTCTTATTTTAGAAAAGTTGCAGGACGCCACCTCAGTTTGACTATATAAGCTAACACAGAAAAAAATAAAAAAAAATTTTGAGTAAATTTTTAATACTATTGAGTAAAAAATTACTCAATTTTCCACCAGTAAACGATTTAATAGTATTGAGTAAACTTTTAATAAAAAATTATTAAATGCTTAATAAAAAATTTGAGTAAATTATTAATTCACACAATTAAATCTTTACTTAAATTTTTTTAATATTTTTAAGTAACTTTTTAATTGTGTCAAGTAAAAATTTACTCAAAATGTATCAAATTATTTTTTTAAAAAGTTTAAAAAGTTTCTAATTTTTTTTTTCCAAAAAAATTGCTTTTACAAACTTTACCAAATATACTTATGTCTTCAAGACAAAGTAAAATTTTATAAAGATGATTTCAAACTTTCATATACATATACAAAAAACAATAAACTTAATGAGAATTCAAAACACCAAGAGAAAAAAAAAAAAATAAAAAAAATATTAAATTTGTATTAAATTATTTACTCAAATTTTATTTTCAATTTTTGAGTAAATTTTTAATTGCGTCAATTAAAAAATTACTCAAATTTTTTTTAAAAAATTAAACAAGTGATTACTCAAATTTGTTTCCTCCATATTTTTTTCTGTGTAACAATTAACGAAAAAGAAAACAAGAATTACTATTTTCATTTTCTTAAAATTAAAAATTTTAATATCCTGGGTTTGTAACTTGAATAATAATTCATGGTGAATAAAACCGTTTTTCGCCAGCTGGTCAATAAAAAGTAACATAATTATTTTTCAACAAAAAAAAATTTTTTTTTTTTCATCAAAAAAATTTTTTTTTTCATCAATTTTTTTTTTATCATTTTTTTTTCCATCAAATTTTTTTTTCCTTCAATTTTTTTTTCATCAAACTTTTTTTTCATCAGTAACATAATTATTTTTTACCAAAAAAAAATTTTTTTTTTCATCGAATTTTTGTTTTTTTCATAAATTTTTTTTTTCTTCATAAATTTTTTTTTTCTTCATAAATTTTTTTCTTCATAAATTTTTTTTCCACCAAGTTTTTTTTTCATCAAACTTCGGTCTAGGACCCCATAAAGTATATGGGGGTTTTCGTGTCAACTGACACAACTTTTGAAACCGATGTCTTCCGTTCTGGATGAAATTTACACCAAGGTTAGTCCTATTGGATAGTAGTTCACAATTTTTCAACGAGATCGGTCAAGAACTCTCTGAGTTAGAGGGGGTCGAAATTTGACATTTTGTCCAAAGAGGTGTTGATTCTCATCCATGTAACTTCTTACCTATTGTGTTTAGCAAAATGTGTCCCAAAGAGTTTAGATAGCTATTTCTTCAGTCTTTCGAAAAAAAAATATAAAAAAATAAAAAAAAATTTCTTTAATTTTTTTCCTAAAAATCCAAAACTTTTTTGACTTTTTCCTAAAATTGGGCCCTTTTTTTTTTTTGATTCAAAAGAAAGCTTAGGTGATTTCCTTTAAGAGCTGTGGGGTCGCTTAGTGGGATGCGAGTGGGATATCTATGAGAATTTTTTTTTTAACTTTGGAACACAAAAAAACGGTTCTTCAATTTGCACTATTAGGCGTGGGATATCTAACCAATTTTCGATTTCGATCCGCGATACCCTCTAATTTTTTTAGGTTCGAAAAGTAAAGCACGAGCCAAAAAATCGGGGCGGTGGGGAGGGGCCATATGGCCCCTCATTGGGGTCAAAGTTGGGAGTAAAGAGGTAAAAATCCTCAAAAAGCCCCAAAACTCCCCTAGAAACGCCCCTGAAGGGGTGCAATGTGAGACCGACCTCCAATAATTTTCTGCCCCCAACATTTTTCTTGAACATACCTTACCCCTATTTTCACTTCCTAAGGGGGCTCCCATACAAAACATTTTTAAAAAATTTGATCCTACCATTCTAACTTACCCTAAAGTGCCCCTAGTGGGGCCAAATGTATGACCGACCTCTATTATTTTATTAATTCCAATATTTTTTGCAAACATACCTACAATGTATCTTTAACACTTAAGGTGGTCCCCATACATTTCTGTTATTTTTTATAAATTTGTTTTATTAAACCAGCTTCTACCGCCCCTACCGTGCCTCCTAGAGAGGCAAAAATTACGACCAACCCCCATTATTTTTTAGTTACACACATTTTGTCCGAACATCATAACACCCTATCTCCACTCCCTAAGGGGCTCCCATACATTATAAAAACATGTATTTTTAAAAACTGATAAAAAAATAAAAAAAATGTGTGGGGACCCCCTTAAGAGTTGAAAATAAAGGGTAGGTATATTTTGAGAAAATGTTGGAGTTGAAAAAATATTGGGGGTCGGTCATACATTTTACTTCTCTAGGGGCACCCTATGGACAGTTAGAGCGGTAGGAGCAAATTTTATAAAAATGTCATTTTGTATGGGAGCCTTTCAGAGTCTACGTGTGTTGACGTAAAACGTCAGCAGCCACTTACAACCTAACCTAACCTAACCTATGGGAGCCCCCTTAGGAAGTGGAATTAGGGGTAAGGTATGTTCAAGAAAAATGTTGGGGGCAGAAAATTATTGGAGGTCGGTCTCATATTGCACCCCTCCAGGGGCGTTTCTAGGGGAGTTTTGGGGCTTTTTACCTTTTTACGCAAAACTTTGACCCCAATGAGGGGCCATATGGCCCCTCCCCACCGCCCCCATTTTTTGGCTCGTGCTTTCTTTTTCGAACCTAACAAAATCAGAGGGTATCGCGGATCAAAATCGGAAACTGGTTAGCTATCCCACGACTAATAGTGCAAATTGAAGAAACATTTTTTGTGTTCCAAAGTTAAAAAAAAAAATTTCATAGATATCCCACTCGCATCCCACTAAGCGACCCACAGCTCTTAAAGGAAATCACCTAAGCTTTCTTTTGAATCAAAAAAAAAAAAAGGGCCCAATTTGAGGAAAAAGTCAAAAAAGTTTTGGATTTTTAAGAAAAAAAATCAAAAAATTTTTTTTTTTTTTATATTTTTTTTTCGAAAGAGTGAAAAAATAGCTATCTAAACTTTTTGGGACACATTTTGCTAAAAACAATAGGTAAGAAGTTACGTGGTTGAGAATCAACACCTCTTTGGCCAAAATGTCAAATTTCGACCACCTCTAACTCAGAGAGCTCTTGACCGATCTCGTTGAAAAATTGTGTCTGAACTACTATCCAATAGGACTAACCTTGGTGCAAATTTCATCCCGATCGGAAGACATCGGTTTCAAAAGTTGTGTCAGTTGACACGAAAACCCCCATATATATGAGGCATTCCACACCAAATATCCAGCGAAAAAAACACGAACACGTGTAAACTTCTGAATAGCTTGTATGGATAGCCCTATATGAAACTTAGAACTTTTGGTTTTTCAATTTTTCAAAAACTGGGCTTAGGAGGCGTGGTCAAATATTGGAAAAATGGTCAAATTTGTTGCGAGTTGCCTTGATTAAATATTTATCACATTAAAACCGAATGCACCACAATCTTAAAAATTTACATTCTTATATAGTTTTGTATAGGCTATCGATTAAATTTTTTATTTTTTTGAAAATTTTCAGAACCCGTTCTGAAATTTTCCATTTTTTAAAAAAGCCAATTTATCAAAAATCCGGCCATTTTTTTTTAAATTTTTTTTTTAAAGTTTAGATCTTTGTCCATCCATACAAAAAAAATCAGAAAAAAATTTTTCGTTTTTTTCGAGAAAATCGTATTTGAATTTTAAATTTCATAACAATTTTGTAATTTGCTTGTATTTTCTTGTATTAACGTTGCGAATGAGTAATATTCATGCAATTAATATGACTCATTCGCAACGTTAAAACAAAAAAATACAAGCAAATTACAAAATTGTTACGAAATTTAAAATTCAAATGCGATTTTTTCGAAAAAAAAAAACGAAAAATGTTTTTCTGATTTTTTTTTTGTGTGGGTGGACAAACATCTTAACTTAAAAAAAACAAGTGAGAGTGTTAAATTCGGCCACGAATCTGTTATACCCTCCAACATGCAAATAAAAAAAAAAATGCAGTGGCGTTTTATTTTTTTTTTGGGGTGGGTCGGTAGTGGTAATTGGGGGGGGGGGCATATCTTCTCGAATATGTGCTTAAGAATTCATTCTTATACTTTTTGCTCTCAAGAAATACAAGTTTATCATTATTTAAAAAAAAAAAAAATTATTCCACGCCCATAAAAGGGGGGCGGACTGAAAAAACGACATTTTCTAATTCTGTGGGTCCAAATGCAGGACTTTGAACTTCTTGTAGCATAAAAATGTTGTATTTGTTAAACAAAAACAAAGAAAATCATGTAAAAATATGGTATTTTTCAGAGGTCGGTTTAGTTCTTCAAGGGGAACTTTTTTCCCCCTGGTCCGATTTTGCTCCTTTACGAACTTAACCTGCCTAGGAACATAAGACATATTCGTGCCAAATGTCGGGAGTCTAGCTCTTTTATTTTGGACTGCATCGTGTTAACTACAGACGGACAGACGGACAGACGGACGGACGGACATCGCTAGAATGTCTTAGAATCGATCACTGATCATAAATATATATACTTTATGGGGTCCTAGACCGATATTTTAATGCGTTACACACAGAATGACAAGGGTATAAAAATTAAAAAAAAAGAAAAAAAAAATGGCCGGATTTTTGATAAATTGACTTTTTTAAAAAATGGAAAATTTCAGAACGGGTTCTGAAAATTTTCCAAAGAAATAAATTTTATTCGATAGCCCATAAAAAACTATATAAGAATGTAAATTTTTAAGATTGTGGTGCATTCCGTTTTAATGTGATAAATATTTATTCAAGGCAACTCGCCACAAATTTGACAATTTTTCCAATATTTGACCATGCTAATATTTGACCAAAAACGCAGTTTTCTTTGTTCCATATAGGGCTATCCAAACAACCTATTCAGAAATTTACAGGACACATGTTTTTCTGTAGCGGGACATTTGGTGTGGAATGCCTCATATTTATAATCAGTGATCGATTCTAAGACATTCTAGTGATGTCCGTCCGCCCGTCTGTCCGTCTGTAGTTAACACGATGCAGTCCAAAATAAAAGAGCTAGACTCCTGACATTTGTCACAAATATGTTTTATGTTAATAGGCAGGTTAAGTTTGTAAATGAGCAAGATCGGACCAGAGGCAAAAAGTTCCCCCTTGAAAACTAAACCAATCTCTGAAAAATAGCATTTTTTTAACGTGATTTTTTGTGTTTTTGTTTAACAAATGCAACATTTTTATGCTACAAGAAGTTCAAAGTCCTGCACTTAGACCCAAAGAATTAGAAAATGTTGTTCTTTCGGTCCTACCCCCACGATGGGCGTGGAATAAAACATTTTTTTTTTAAATCATGATAAACTAGTATTTCCTTGGTGCAAAGAGCATCTTATTTTTTAAACACATATTCAAATACCAATTTCAAATACCGACCCACCAAGAAAAAAGAAAACGCCCCTGGTTTTATTTTTATTTTTTATGCATGTTGAAGGGTATAAAAGATTCGGCACAGCCGAATTTAACTCTCTTACTTGTTTTTTGATCAAATTTTTTTTTCATAAAATTTTTTTTTTCATCAATATTTTTTCCTAAAATTTTTTTTTCATCAAACTTTTTTTTTCATTGCTTTTTTTTATCAATTTTTTTTTATCAAATTTTTATTTTTCATCAATTTTTTTTCATCAAATTTTTTTTTTCATCAAATTTTTTTTTTCATCAAATTTTTTTTTTCATCAAATTTTTTTTTTCATCAATTTTTTTTTCATCAAATTTTTTTATCGAATTTTTTATTATCAATTTTTTTCTCATCAAAAATTTTGTTTTCATATTTTTTTTTCATCAATTTCTTTTTACATCAAAAAATTTTTCTTTTCATCAAATAAATTCATCACAAATTATTTTTCATCAACATTTTTTTTCACCAAAAATTTTGGGTTCATTAAATTTTTTTTTAAGATAATTTTGTTTTTCGTGAAAAAAAAATATTTTTTTTTACTTTTTTTTCATTACTTTTTTTTATCAATTTTTTTTCATCAAATTTTTTATCAATTTTTTTATTATCAATTTTTTTTCTCACCAAAAAATTTTTTTTATCAATTTTTTTTTACATCAAAAAATTTTTCTTTTCATTAAAAAAATTCATCAAAATTTTTTTTTCACCAAAAATTTTGGGTTCATTAAATTTTTTTAACATAATTTTGTTTTTGTGAAAAAAAATAATTGTTTTTTACTAAAACTACTTTTTTACAAAGTCTAAACTTTTCGCATAAAAATTTTCCATTTGTTTATCAAATGTACATAAAACAAGTGAGAGTGATATATTCTTTGGTGCCGAATCTTTTTTGCACTTATTTTTGCACTCACTTACGAAATTTACAGCTATTTTGGTTTTTAATGGGGTCTTCGACTGATATTTCAATTCGTTTTGCATGGAATAGCAAAGTAATATAACATGGAATAGCAAAGTAATATAACATCCAAATCTTCCGCAAAACATTATCATGATTTAATGTTTTGGGCAAGAGAATTTTTGTTTTTATCAATTTTTGTTTTCATCAAATTTTTTTTTTTTTCATAATTTTTTTTATAAACATTTCTTAAAATTGTTTTTTATGAACTTTTTTTATGAATTTTTTTCCGTTAATTTTTTTTTCATTAATTTTTTATCAGAATTTTTTTTTCACAAAAACATTTTTTTCATTAAAATTTTCTTACCAAAATCTTTTTTTCATAATTTTTTTTTTATCAAACTATTTTTTTTCATTTTTTTCTCATTTCTTTCACTAACAAGGGAAGTATCTCAAACCTTATGAACCGATTTGCATGAAAATTAAAATATATATGAGGGGTTCTTCGTCAACCGGGTCACCCATCTCTCCAAAATTGGTATGGGTTTAACATTTTTTTTTAAAAATTTCAAAATTATTCAAAAATATTTGCTTTTGAATGCCGAGTGGTGGTTTTTGAATTTCAATATGGCGCCCAATTTTTTAAATTGCGTAAAACTCTTCATACATAGGTTTTTGTGGTCGCTTAAGAAGAATCTGCAATTGGATTTTCAAAATTTAAAATGGCTGATCCAATATGGCGAACATTTTTTTTTTTAAATAACAGATTCACTTAAAACTCTTTACGCCTGCCATTCGAAAATCTAACTTCAGATTCTTATTTAGAGACCCCAAAAACCCGTACACCACACTGTGGTACAGGGTATAATGAGTTTGTGCTGATGTTTGTAACTACCCGAAATATTGGTCCTAGACCCACTTTTAAGTATACCGATCAACTCAGAATCACTTTTTGAGTCGATCTAGCTATGTCCGTCCGTCTGTCTGTCCATGTAAACGGCGTAAACACGATCAGGTCGCAATTTTTAATCAATTTACTTGATATTTGAAACTTATGCTTCTGTTGGCCCAATGACGAAGCCTATTGAAATTAGAAAAAGATCGGTCCATGTTTCGACCTAGCCCCTATACAAAGGTCCTCTTTAATTTTGGCTCAAATGACTCTAATAACCGTATTATAATAGATATCGTTACGAAATTTGAAAGGTAAACGTTTTCACAAATCAACACTCCGATTTTCAAATCAATCGGACAAGTTCTTATTGTAGCCCCCCATACAAACCACCTTCCCGATATTCACATAAATCTCTCAAATTTCATGTAAATAGAAAATATTTAATTAAAATTTTGTTTGTGTGTGTTTAACGCGTACTTTAATAACCTTATAAATCCGATTATAATCGGACCATTTTTGGCCTTAGGACCCATATAAAAATTTCGCCCGATATTCAGTTAAATCGATTTATTTGAGCCTCAAATTTGGTTTGTGGTTGTTTTCTTACACTTATTAAAGATAGATCTAATCGGTCCATGTTTAAACTTGGGATCTATTTTCCGGGAAACTCTGGTATAGGGTATTATATGGTCTCTCTTGACTGACTATAACTTTCTTACTTGTTTTTCTATTGGGATAATCATAAACTCAGAATCAAAAAATTTCTCTTTGAGCAAATGGCTCAGAAAAATTCTGAAATCAGGAAACATTTTTTGGAATAAATATGTCTCAATACCGATATATTTTCTGTTGAAAAATTGTTTTATAATCTGGTTCTTTTGCTGTCAGAGAAATGCTTACAAACCTGAGAATTTCTTGAGGAGACATTTTTCAAAACATCAAACATTTTCTTCAGTTCTGTAAGAAATGTTTCTATAGAAAAAATCATAATAACCACTAAAAAAAGCTTGTATTTGAATCATTAGTTATTCAAATACGACCTGAAGCGCCGTGCAAAAAAAAAAAATCCAAACAATTAAGTCACGGTTATCGATAAGTGAAATTTCTTCAATAATTATATTTTTTTTGTTAACTATAGAAATTATAATTTCTCTTAAAAATTATTTATCTTTAGAAAAATCCCTTGCTTAATTTTTTTACGTTTAATTACACCGCTCTACAAATCTGAGGTTTGTCGCTGCGTTTTGGATGAAACCAAAAAAAGTTGATAGGATTTGGTCCCCTGATTCTAAAACAGTCACTCAAATTTTTCTATCACGTCACAATTTTAAGAAAATCGCGGTTAAAGTGTCAAAAAAGGCCCATTTTGACCATTTTTGAACGCCTGTAAAATAAGATCCTGACATGCAAATGACTTTGTCTCAAGCTCATTGGAAAGTGTGTAATTTGATCTTTCAGACAATACTAAATTTTCGTGGAATTTAATTTTTTAAAATCGTAAAAAAATCATTAGCAACAAATGCTTTAAATCCAAAATTTACGTATGAATTTGTGTGGAAATTTGTTAAAAAACACTGTGTAAATAAATTAAATATTTAAAAAATGGAAGGTTTTTTGATAACGATTTTTTTACCATTTTAGAAAATTAAATTTTTAGAACTTTTTATCTTATCTTTAAGAGAAAATTGCAGACTTTCGAATGAGCTTGATACCATGTCATTCGCATGTCAGGATATTATTTTATATGCTTGTAAAATGGGTCAAAAATGCCCTTTTTCGGCACTTTAACCGCGAATTACATAAAATCCTGACGTGATAGACAAATTTGGGCTCCGGATTTGGAATGAGCGCAACAAACACTATCTAAATCAATAACCAGAATCCATTACGCATTTTCTTGTTGAGCTGTGTTATTTATTTAAAATAACTTACGTAGCAAACTGGTTAATGCCAATACAGAAAGAAAAATAAATAATATTAAATTAAAACCAAGTAAGAAAATTATATTCGGTCAAGACCGACCATATAATACCCTACACCAGAGTTTCCCGGAAAATGGGTCCCAAGTTTAAACATGGACTGATTAGATCTATATTTTGTCAAATCTTTAATAAGTGTAAAAAGCACTCACTAATCAAATTTGAGTGGAATAGGCTTCTTTTTGTTGACAATAAATCGCTTCAACTGAATATCGGGGGAAATTTCCACATGGGACCTAAGTCCAAAAATGTTCCGATGATAATCAGATTTGATAAGGTTATTAAAGAACGCGTTTAACATACACAAACAGAATTTTAATTAAATATTTTCTATTTTCATGAAATTTGAGAGATTTATGTGAAAATCGGGAAGGTGGTTTGTATGGGGGCTACAAGAAGAACTGGTCCAATTTCTTTAAAATTCGGAATGTTGATTTGTGTGGATAAAACATGATTACCTGGCAAATTTCAAAAAGATACCTATTAAAATGCGGCTATTAGAGTCATTTGAGCCAAAACTAAAGAGGACCTTTGTATGGGGGCTAGGTCTAAATATGCACCGATTTTTTCCAATTTCAATAGGCTTCGTCCTTGGGCCAAAAGAGGCTTAAGTTTCAAATTTGAAGTCAATTGATTAAGAATTGCGACCTGTATCGTGTTTACACCGTTTACATGGACAGACAGACGGACGGACGGACGGACGGACGGACATCGCTAAATCGACTCAAAAAGTGATTCTAAGTCGATCGGTATACTTAAAAGTGGGTCTAGGACCAATATTTCGGGTAGTTACAAACATCAGCACAAACTCATTATACCCTGTACCACAGTGTGGTGTAGGGTATAATAAATAATATTAAATTAGTGGGTGTATTTGGTTATCAGGTGTTTTAAAAATAACAAGTAAGAAAGTTAAAGTCGGTCAAGACCGACCATATGATACCCTACACCAGTGTTTTCCGGAAAATGGGTCCCAAGTCCAAACATGGACCGATTGTATCTGTCTTTTGTTACATCTTTATTTAGTGTAAAAAACACACACAGATCAATTTTAAGTGGAATTGGTTTATTTTTTTGTCAATAGACCAATTTAACTGAATATCGGTCGTAATTTTTATATGGGGGACTAAGTCCAAAAATGGTTCAATTATATTCCGATTTGATAAGGTTACTAGAGTACACGTTTAATACCTAAAAATAAATTATTTATCAAATATTTGCATTTTTATGAATTTTGAGGGAATTATGTGAATATCGGGAAGGTGGTTTGTATGGGGACTACCAGAAGGACTGACCCGATTCCTTTGAAATTTGGAATGGTGATTTGTCCATACAAAATTTGATTACTTGCTGAATTTCAAAGCGATATCTATTATAATACGGTTATTAGAGTCATTAAAGCCGAATCCAAAGGGGGCGTTTGTATGGGGGCTAGGTCTTAACATGGACCGATTTTCTCCAATTTCAATAGGCTTCGTCCTTGGGCCAAAAGGTGCTTAAGTTTCAAATTTCAAGTCAATTGATTGAAAATTGCGACCTGAATCGTGCTTAAACCGATAGATGGACAGACGGACGGACGGACGGACGGACAGACGGACGGACGGACGGACATCGCTAAATCGACTCAAAAAGTTATTCTGAGTCGATCGGTATACTTGAAGGTAGGTCTAGGACCAATATTTCGGGTAGTTACAAACATCAGCACAAACTCAATATACCCTGTACCACAGAGTGGTGTAGGGTATAATAATATTTTTTTCAAATGTTTGAGTTACAGTTAAATTTTATTTTTGCACAAAATAAAACAGTGAAATGTTATATTATGGAAATTCACAATAAAAATAAGCAAAAATAAAAAAGAACAGAAGATTTTATTCTATAACATAATTATTTGTAATAAACTTATTGGGGTTGAGATTTTCATGCACTAAAAAATCTAAAAAAATGCAATATATGCGCTAAAACAAAAATGTGGGCAATAATAAAATTTTAAGAAAAAAAAATAATTTTTCTTATTTGTTTTAATAAATAAATATTCGTGCTCGAGGCCTTACGATTTTTATTTGTAAATAATTTTTATTTTTATAAAAAAATTAAAAATCGTAAGGCCTCGAGCTCGAATATTTATTTATTAAAACATTTTATACAAAAGGTCGAATAAAACAAAAATTAAATTATTTTTTTTTATTTTTAAATAAATTTTTAAAATCGTTTTTGAAAAAATAAACTTTAATCTGTGTTTTTGATAAATTATGCCAAAATATGCACTTAAAAGTTGAGAATATGCACAAAATATGAATTTAAAAACAAAATATGCATTTTCACCAAAATATGCAAAAATAAAAAAATTTAATTGGTGTTTTTGATAAATTAGGCCAAAATATGCACTTTAAAGTTGGAAACATGCACAAAATATGCATTTAAATTTAAAATATGCATTTTCAGCAAAATATACAAAAACAAATCGATGCCATTTTAACGCAAATTTCTTGAGTCGGAAAGATAATATATCGACATAAAACATGCATTTGCATGAAAATCACATCCCTACACTCAAAAAAAAAAAAAACTGTAAAGTTAGCAAAAAATTTAGTTAAATTTAATTAAAAAAGCACCTGATTTTGGGCCTATTAAATTTCTAGTTAATTTAACTAAAAATATTCAGCTAACTTTTCGTAGAATGAATGTAGCAAAAAAAAAAACGTAACTTTAACTAAAAATTTAGCTAAATATTTCGTAACATTTTTATGTACATATTAACAAAAAATTAGTTGAATTCTGCTAAAATTTTTGTTAGTTTTCGTAAACTAAAATTAACAAAATATTTTGTATTTTTTTTTTTACATAATTAGGTTGACATGTTTTTTTTATTTCACCGAACTCTTTAAACACTAACACTTCACTTATTTTTTTCTATTTTTTCACAGCATTAAGTTCAGCTTAAGTAGAACTTATGAGATTTGCATAGGATGCTACACAAGAAATTTCTTAAATAGTAATTACTCTTTTCACTTAACAAATATGTTACGAAAAATCAGCAAATTAATTAGTAAAAATTCGTTAATTCAGTTTAAAAGTCAACAAAAAGTCAAAACTAGTATTTTCGTAAATTGAACTTAACTAAAAAAAGTAGTTAAAACGCTTTTTTTAACTAAAAATTCGTTAAAAAGCCAGTTAACTGAACTTAACTAAAAAAAAATTGTTAACTTTACAGTTTTATTTTTTTGAGTGTAGTCATTATGATACACTCAATAAAAAAAAAATCTGTTAACTAATAATAATTAGGGATGAGATTTTCATGCACTAAAAAATCGAAAATATGTGCTAAAAAAATTCAAAATAAACACTAAAAAATGCCGCAGTGTTTTGTACTCTTGCCCAAAAAATTAAATCATGATAATGTTTTATT
This sequence comes from Pegoplata infirma, assembly GCA_963921195.1. Taxonomy (NCBI): domain Eukaryota; kingdom Metazoa; phylum Arthropoda; class Insecta; order Diptera; family Anthomyiidae; genus Pegoplata; species Pegoplata infirma. The sequence goes on from OY992536.1 coordinate 64,695,880, forward strand.
TAATAAAAACTTTTTACGAATAACCCTCACATATTTGCAAAAAAATAAGTAAGATCAAAAAAATAATCGGAAAAAATAACTCCAAGAAATTTCTCAAATTTCTCAATATTTACAGCTAGCAACATTACTAGGTAATTTTACTAAAAAACTCTGTAAAATGATTTTTATAAAAAAACTGTTAATTTACAGAAAATATTGGTTAAATATTAGCGTCTTTTGACAGAAAAAAACTCTGTTTTTACTATAAAACTCTGTAAAATGTTTTGGACAAAAAAACAGTAATTTTACAGAGTCTGTGGTAAAATATTGGTTAAATAAGGCACCATTTAGCAAAGAAAAACTCTCTTAATTTACAAATATTTGATGCAACCAAAATTTTATAGAAAAAACTTTGTAGTTTAATGCAGTTTATTTTGGAATTTTCTTTTTTAAGCTTTCTGTGAAATTAATGTTTAAAATACAGACAAAACTTAGTTTTTGGTTACAAAAAATACAAAGTATTTTGCTAAAATCTATATTTTTGCAGAAATATCTGTTAATTATCTGTAAAATAAAGATTACGAGGTTAAAACTAATATAACAGATAAAACTTTGTTCACAAAAAATTCAAAGTATTTTCTTTAAATCTGTATTTTGACAGAAAACTCTGTCAAATATCTGTTGAATTGAGATTTCAGTCATTTTACAATATATTTTACAGAGTTATTATTTAGAAAATACAAAAAAATGAGTCAGAAAAGTGCAGATATATTCAGAAAAAATCACAAAATTCAGAAAGAAAAACAACTAGAAAATTCAGAAAAATCTGAGTATATATTTTTTTTTATAATTAAATAAAAAAGTATAAAGAATTAATGCAAACAAATTTTTCCGTTACAAAACGAAATGTACAAGCTAAAAAAACTAAATAAAAAAAAAAAAATAATAAGTTGACAGACCACGGATTCGATCAGCGAACCTTCTGTTTTCCAGTCTGGCTCACTTCCACAAGGCCACCGTAGCTTATTTACATAGTGTGTTAAATTTTGATATGTTTCTCTTGCTTGTAGATAAATACATATTAGTGGTATTCAGAGTCTTGCTTGCCAGCCCTGGCACTGGTGGTAAAAGAGCACTTTTTAAAATTACTTTTCAAAATACATGTATTTTTTGAAAGAAGTACTCTTTTGCTACATTGCCAGGGCTGGCAACAAGACTCTGAATACCTCTATTCTATTTTCAAATATACTGGTTAGTATTGCCATGTGGTAGTATTTTATTGAAAAAAATTTGCGATGATGGCAACAAATCTAATTGGAAATCCGATATTTGGTATGGCAATACTGCGTTAATCGAGTGACACTTAGCGCCGCTAGGTGTCACTACCAAAACTATGAGTTTTTTATTTTATTTATTAATTTTAAATTATTATCGAAGCTTACGGTTGTAATAAAATGAAAACTATAATTCTTATTTTATTTTTTGTTTTTTCGTTAGCTTATATAGTCAAACTGAGGCGGCGTCCTGCAACTTTTTTAAAATAAGACCCAGCCTAAAAACATTATCATGTTAAAACCTTAAAATATGCACTAAAAATAAAATTTGTGTAATAAAAATCTTGTTTTCATACGAAAAACTTCTTAAAGAGTAAAAAATAAGGTTTGAATTGTAATATTTAAAACTTTATGTAAGCAAGGTTTTTTAGAAACTAAAATAACACCGCTCAACAAATCGAAGGTTTTTGGCTCCGGTTTGAAGTTTGATATAAAATTTTTAAAGATTTTGACTCGCTGATTCCAAATTCGTGCTCCAAATTTTTCCATCACGTCTAGAATTTTAATTATTCGCGGTTGAAAATGCGAAAAAACGCGATTTTTGCCTTTTTTGAAAGCCTGCACAGCAGCCACTGGGTGGAATAAAAATCAGGTATAAAGCGTGAGAGTAGAATTGAACTATGATCTCAAAAATATGATCAACAAAATTTCAAGTTGTTGCACTATTATTGGCCAAACATGCATTTTAAAAAAACACTGTCAAAAAAATTAGAAAAAGCACCATTTTTAAAAGGCTCTAATACATACATTAACCAGATGATCAATCTTTACAGTGATGAGCTCAAAATTTAGGCAAAATTCATTCTTTCTTATAGACTTTTAAACCCATTAAATATATCTTCCGGTGTATGCGAAAAATAACACAGAAATCTTAAATTTGTAAAATATTTATTTTTTTTAGTTTTTCTTTGAAAAATATCAAAAAAAACTAAGCTATCTATCTACCTTACCTTTTTTACAAAAATGGTAATTTTAACAGTATCATTTTAAAACGCAAGTAAAGCCCAACCAAACGTAATAATTTGAAAAAAATTGTGTTCTATGTTGGAGACCATAGACAGATTATACTTTTGCGCTTTATACCAAATTTGTATTCCACTGAATGGCTGCTGTGCAGGCTTTCAAATAATGCAAAAATCGTCATTTTTCGCATTTTCAACCGTGAATAACTAAAAATCTGGACGTGATGGGAAAATTTGGAGAACAGATTTGGAATCAGGAGATCAAAGTCTACTAAAATTGATCATCAGAATTCAAACCGGAAAATGAGTGTTGAGCGGTGTAATCTATACAAAAAGTTAAAGTAATAAATTTTTTTTTTTTATTTTCAAAATAAATTTTTTAAATTTTGAACAGTTTTTGAAACAAATAAATATGGCAAAATATGCATTTAATAATTGGAAATATGCACAAAATATGCATTTAATACCAAACTATGCAAAAATATGCATTTACATCGAAATATGCAACAATATGAAAAAACAAATGGATGCCATTTTAATGCAAATTTCTTGATTCGGAAAGATAATTTGTCAATATCGTTTTTATACTATCGACAAAAAACATGCATTTGCATGGAAATGACATCCCTAATAATAATTCTGTGCTAGTCGCAAAAATAACAAGCTGGGCACCCTGCTGGTAAAGCTAATTCGGGTACGCTGAATTCAATGGTGCTAGCCATTTTTCGGAGTTAGCGTTCGTATTCGCGATATTCGCGATTTAAAATTTTAAAGCCTAGGTACACTCAAAAAAAAAACTGTAAAGTTAGCAAAAAATTTAGTTAAATTTAACTAAAAAAACACCTGATTTTGAACCTACTAAATTTCTAGTTAATTTAACAAAAAATATTTAGTTAACTTTTCGTAGAATGAATGTGGCAAAAAAACCGTAATTTTAACTAAAAATTCAGCTGAAAATTTCGTAACATTTTTTATAAGTTGAATTCAGCTAAACTTTTTGTAAAAAATTTTAAGTTTGTTAGATATTGGTTTTAAACACTAACACTTCACTTTTTTTTTCTTATTTTTTTTCACAGCTTAAGTAGGACTTATGAGATTTGCATAGGAGGCTACACAAGAAATGTTTAAAATTTTTCACTTGACAAAAATGTTACAAAAAATCAGCAAACTAATTAGTAAAAATTCGTAAACTCAGTTTTAAAGTCAACAAAAAAAATTAATTCAAAATTTGTACAAAACTAGTATTTTCGTAAATTGAACTTAACTAAAAAAAGTAGTTAAAACGCTGATTTTAACTAAAAATTTGCTAAAAAGCCAGTAAACTCGAGTTAACAAAAAAAATTTTGTTAACTTTACAGTTTTATTTTTTTGAGTGTACTACAAAAAATTTATTTTTATGCTTTTGGCATAGTTTTTAAATATAAATTTACAAAATTCATTGTTTTTTTCGCGAAAAACAATTTTTACGCAAAAAAAAAATCCGCGAAAAAAAAATCCGCAAAAAATTTTTTTTTTCTAAAAATTTTGTGTCTGTAATTTATCGTATTCTACTCATTTTCTTAAATTAATAGCAAAATAAAAAAATATTTGGAAAAAAAATTTCACGAAAAAAAATTTGCGAAAAAAAGTTTCTGCAAATAAATTTTTTTTTTGTATATTCAATAGAGTTTAAATGATGAAAAATTCAGCAATTGTCTAAATAATATGAAAAAAAACAGTTTTTTTACTTAAAAATAAAAAAAAAATAATCGCGAATATCGCTATTACATACGCTAACTTTGAAAAAACTGATATTACATTGGGATTTGGTCTTCACGAACTCGCTTTACCAGATGGCTGTCGTAAATTCAAATCAAACTAAAAATATTTGTATTAAACCAATTTTTTCACGAAAATAAAGATTTTTCGCGAATAAACAATTTTTTTCGCGAAAAAATTCACGGTATTATGGTTTGTTGTGCTAGTTTAACAGACTTGAATGGTTTTAAATTTAAAAATTATCACAAAAGCTTAAAAATATCGTTTTTATTGTACTAAAGCATAAAAATTTTAAATCGCGAATACGAGCGCTAACTTCGAAAAACGGCTAGCAGCATTGTATTCAGCGTACCCGAATCAGACCTTTGAAGAATTAATTCACTTTTTGATTTGATTCGCAAAAAGATTAATTCATATTAATAAATCAAGGAATTAATTCTTGATGATTTGATTCAAAAGAATTAATTTCAACTTTTTGTTGAATGAATTAACTAATTTTTTGTTTAATTCCTTGTTTAAATAATGATTCAAATCAACTTGATTCAAATCAACAAAGAATTAATTCACTTGATTCAAATCAATTGATTCAAATCAATTGATTCAAATCAATTTGATTCAAATCAATTGATTCAAATCAATTTGATTCAAATCAATTGATTCAAATCAAAAATGTTTTGATTCAGTTGATTTAAACATTTTTTTCTTAAATCAAAGTATTTACTTTACACACGCACACACATACTATAACATATATTCTTGTGCGGTAGTAGCAAGCAAAAAGTCAAAGCAACAGAATTTTATAGTGTACATTTTATTGGCAGCATTTTTTAGCCTATGCATGCAAAGGAATCACAAAAATGCAAGACATTGCTTTAATATAACATTTATTAATTTGCACATATACATTAAGGGTGGGATAATGCACGACTTTTCGATATAATGGAAATGTATGTGTATAATAAAAATGTAAATCATTCATTGTTTTTGTGTTAAAAGTTATTTTTATGCTGAAGAGCCAAATTCGTTATTGACTAAAGTAAAGATAGGCGCGTGAGTGGATTTTGACTCACACTCACTAACGCAAAAAATAATCGGATCACTCACTAATCCCTCACGCAATATTTTTTTACTCACGCTCACTCACTATTCACGTGAGTAATAAAAAACTTACTCACACTTACGCGTGACTCACGCCAGATTCAATCACGCTCACGCGTGAGTCACGCAAAATCTACTCACGCAATAAAATTTTCTTACCAAAAAAAAAAAAAAAACTCGAAAAAAAAAAATTTTTAGAAAAATTTTAAAAAAATTGGGCAAATCAAATAATTGTGCAAATCAAAAAATCTAATCACGCAGACTCACGCAAAAAATAAATGACTAACTCACTAATCACTCGCTCAGGTTTTTTTCAAATCACGCTCACTCACAATCACGTGATTGAAATGGAAATCACTCACACTCACGCGTGATTCACGTGAATCACGCAAATCACGTGACCAGCGCCCATCTCTAGACTAAAGGTACACATTTAATAATACTGTACAATTTGGAGTGTTGTTTATTGATGGCGTGGTGTGTTTAAAATTGGCGATATTCCAATGAATTTAACGCAATCAGACCTGATAAGATTTTTATAATGTGCATTTTTAGTGTTTGATTTAAGTGAAAAAAGTTTAAATCAAGTTGATTCAAACCAAAAGTGATTTGAATCAGTTGATTTGAATCAAAAGTGATTTGAATCAGTTGATTTGAATCAAAAGTGATTTGAATCAGTTGATTCAAATCAAGTGATTTGAATCAGTTGATTCAAATCAAAATGTATTAATTCAATTGATTCAAATCAACGAATTAATTCTTTGCAATGAAATTAAGTGATTTAAATAATGAATTAATTCTTTTCTATTTATAGAAACAGGGAATTAATTCAATTATCTTAAATCAGATTTAATAAATTGAATTAGGGAATTAAATCTTCAAAGGTCTGACCCGAATTAACTTTACCAGTAGGGTGCCCAGCTTGCTAATTTTTGAGACAAGCACAGTGCAATTAGTGGAGGGTATACAAATTATAAAGTCTGAAGCTAAATATAGGCTAGTAATTAATGCAAATACCACAACAACAATTATGTTAAATATTAAGGGGATTTTTTTTATTAAATATTTGTTTAACTAAAAATAGTTTAAAACTAATACAAAAAAAAAATCATCCCAGCAAAATTATGACTAACTAGTTAAAAAAAAAAACTCAAGCAATACTGAATGTAGTTTTTCTTCCAGAATGGAATAGTTTTGTTTAAGATGATCCCAAAAGTAACTGCTTTTATGACTCTAAACAATAATAGTCACCTTTAGCATTAGTACTGAAATTAGTGCTAAAAAACTGGTCCTAGAGTAGGTGTTGTGAGAATAGATTAAAAAAATGCCTGCGAATTTTGTACTCTTGCCCAAAACATTAAATCATGATAATGTTTTGCGGAAGATTTGGGTGTACTTGCCCAAGCAAAGTTTTTTTTAGAAAAAATAATGTTATATTACTTTGCTATTCCATGCAAAACGAATTGAAATATCAGTCGAGGACCCCATTAAAAGACCAAAAGAGCTGTACATTTCGTAAGTGAGTGCAAAAAAGTGTTTTTACATTTTGGAGAGTATAAAAGATTCGGCACCAAAGAATATAACACTCTCACTTGTTTTATGTACATTTGATAAACAAATGGAACATTTTTATGCGAAAAGCTTAGACTTGGTGAAAAAGTAGTTTTGGCAAAAAAAAAATGTTTTTTTTCACGAAAAACAAAAAAAATTTAATGAACCCAAAATTTTGTGGTGAAAGAAAATGTTGATGAATTTTTTTGATAAAAAGAAAAATTTTTTGATGTAAAAAAAAAATTGATGAAAAAAATATATAAAAAAAAAAATTTTGGTGAGAAAAAAATTGATAATAAAAAATTTTATAAAAAAAATTTGATGAAAAAAAATTGATCAAAAAAAAAATATGATAAAAAAATTATGAAAAAAAATTTTGATGAAAAAAAACAAAATTTTATTAAAAAAAAAATTGATGAAAAACAAAATTAAATAAAAACAAGTGAGAGTGTTAAATTCGGCTGTGCCGAATCTTTTATACCCTCCAAAATGTAAAAAAAAATTTCCAGGGGCGTTTTTTTGGGGGGGGGGGGGTGATGGGGGTCAGTGGGGGATGTTGAAAGCACCTTCCCATCACGATAACTATAACAAATGTTTCATTTATTTAACAAAAATACAAAAAAACATGTAAAAAAGTGTATTTTTTCAGAGGTTGGTTTAGTTCTTTAAGGGGGACTTTTTTCCCCCTGGTCCGATTTTGCTCATTTACGAACTTAACCTGCCTATTAATATAAGACATATTTGTGCCAAATGTCGGTAGTCTAGCTCTTTTATTTTGGACTGCATCGTGTTAACTACAGACGGACAGACGGACAGACGGACGGACAGACGGACGGACGGACGGACGGACATCGCTAGAATGTCTTAGAATCGATCACTGATCATAAATATATATACTTTATGGGGTCCTAGACCGATATTTTGATGCGTTACACACGGAATGACAAAGTGAGTATACCCCCATACTGTAGTTGGAGGGTATAAAAAATATGATAAAAGAAAATGATGAAAAAAAATGATGAAAAAAAAAGTTTGATGAAAAAAAAAAATTTATGAAAAAAAAAATTTGATGTAAAAAAGTTTGATGAAAAAAAAAAAGTGATGAAAAAAAAAATTTATGGAAATAAACATTTTATGTAAAAAAAAAAGTTGATGGAAAAAAAAAATTTGATGAAAAAAAAAATTTTTTTTTGTTGAAAAATAATTATGTTACTGTTACCAGCTGGTGAAAAACGGGTTTATTCACCACGAGGTAAGTTATTATCCAAGTTACAAACCCAAGTTATTAAAATTTTTGGTTTTAAGAAAATGAAAATAGTAATTCTTGTTGTCTTTTTCGTTAATTTTTAGCTTATAAAGTCAAACTAAGGTGGCGTCCTGCAACTATTTTTAAAATGAGACACCAGCCTAAAAGCATTATCATGTTAAAAAAAAAATTCCTGGGTTTGTTTATTTAATACGTTTAAGTATTATAATCTGTTTATTAATTGAATTTTAAAATAAATTTCAAATTGAATTTACATATTTATTAATATTATTCCATATTCATTTCATTGATTAACAATATCGTTATTTGAAACACAGCAATGGAACCAGTTTATATATTTTGTATTATTTATTTATACACGTGTTTTTTTTTTCTAGCGATTAAATTGAATTCATTGATTAATTATTTTATAAAAAAAAAATTTAACATTCTGATTGAGTATTAATAGGGGTTTTTTCAATATACGAATGATATATGGGGCATTAGAGTAAAATTTTTTCTTCAATTTTTGATTTTCGCAAGTGTCCGGGAAAATTTTTATTTTGGTTTTTTGAAAATTTAAAAAAGTATGTCTTCCCGAGTAAAAATAAACATATATTACAATATATAACTTGATACAAACATAATAAATTATATATGATTATACATCCGTGACACATTTTCTAAATTTTTTTAATGCAGTCATATGTAGTAATATATAATTTAATCATGATTCGGATTAAATGGTGTACGGTTGATATAAGTATATAAAATTATATGCGGGTCAATACAAAATTTGTTTTTCTCTATAATTTAACATACAATTGTATATAGATTATTCTGTTCCATATAAAACTATATATGTTTCCAATTAACCAAACATTTTCTAAGTTTTTTAGGCAAAGTATACGAAACTTTTTAAAATGTTCCTAAACATTTCCTTGTTAGGGTTATGTATATCACCTATCTGGTTCGAAGCGTACCCAAACTTTTTTTTTGTTTTTGAAAATTATATGTTTGGTGAATGTATCGTTGACCTGTATCGTGACCCAAACCAAAACACACAAGGATTTGATGTGTTTTTATGCTATTAGATCTAATTAGATCCACCAATATATGGCAATGTCTGGTCAAAACTCGGATGAAATCAAATCATATTTTATACAAGTTGATCTTTTTTAATGCAAAAACATCCACCATTATTCGGATCAAATTGCGTATAAATATATATTGTGTTACATATCATTATATATTGCATCATATAAAAATTTTTACTCGGGTTGCGACACATTAAATTCATTAATTTTTATGCGCTGAACACAAATATCTCAAACAAATAAAAATCGTTTGAACGGTTTTTGAGATATCGCTATTTGAAATTATGCAATAAATGGCGTTTTTTTTTTCTACACACAAAAAATTATTGACTAAAAATTTTCAATTAAATCTATTGATCAACAAAATTTTAATGAGTCAATCAATGTTTTGATTAAAATGTTTGTTTTTTTCTTTAACTGTCGAATTACAAAGTTTCAACATACCAGATTTTTTTTCACTTTAATTTATTTGAATAGATTAATTCAAAAATATACAAAATAATCGGGTTTTACTTTTTTTATTGTTGACAACATATTAAAAGGCAAAGCAAACAAGTAGGAAAGTTAAATTCGACTTGGCCGAATCTATTAATACCATCCACAATGTCCTTTTTAAGTGATAGTAAATTTTCTAACGTGAAAAAAATATTTTTTTTGATTAGAAATACGTTTTTTTAACGCATTTTTGAAAAAAAAAAAAAAATAATTGACTAAATATTTTTTTGAGTGTAAAATTTTTTTCGAGTGTATTTTTTTTTTAAGTCCAAAAATATTTTTGAATGACAAAAATACGTTGTAAAATATTTTTGTGACTTACTTATGTTTTTAAAACATGTTTAACGGGTTTTCAACACGTGAATTTAACGTGAGCTAATCTAAAATTCACGGATTTGCTAATAACTTTTGAACCACTGCACTATAGGAAATTTTACCCATTTTTTGGCCAAAAGTCAAAATTAAAATTTTTGCAAACATTATTTTTTTTCACATTAATATAAAAAAAAACTTAACAAAGTAAACAATTCTTTCTCAATTTTTCGACAGAATTGATGTACTGTCACTTTATCAGTAGTTTTTCTTGCAATTTCTTACTTACAATTAGTTATAAAATAACGATTGAGAGCAGCGAATTTTGTGATAGCTTCTAACAAAAGTTTTTATATTAAGAATTTATAGTTTTTAAAAACTAAAAAATGGAAAATAATGTCAAAGGTGAGTACTTTAATGATAAATAGTGAAATGTTGGTGAACTCATCTATTAGATCGATTTTATTGGAAAAATTGAAGTGATCTTAAGATGAACTTATTGAAGTATGAATTGGAATTTTATTTTGACTTTAAAAAAAATGATAGCATATGTTAGCTATAAAACCATAAAAGTTCTCTAGGACAATCAATTACCTTCCGAATTTAAAAAATTTCAAGGTCGGATATGTGCAAACTTTTTTTTTATACCCATTTTTCCAGGTGACTACTGAGTCCCAAATTCACAGTTATTTAATACATGGCACAGTGGGGAAAAATGGAATTTTTTTGTCCAATTTTGCCTACAGGTCGCAATTCTTAACCGATTTTGATTTTGATTTTTTTGTATTTTAGCTAATAAAATTCTGCATTAATCTGTCATGGTGGATTTTTGAAAAAAAATTTCGCATTACTTTTTATATTTTCCTAAATATCAGAAAATTTTCATTTTTTCAGTTTTTTTGCAATAAAAAATGTATTAGGCATGGGACGAATATGCTTTATGGACTAAATTAAAGGTATTGGAACCCCTTATCAACGACATGATTAGTATTTAAAAATATATTATTATTTTGGTTTTTATAACCTGACAAAAATTGAAATATTTTCACTATTAAAAGCCTATATCTTTAAAAATAATGTACCAATTTCAATGAAATCTGTTTTAGATTAAAGCTTACGTTTTGCTTAGTCATAATTGGTACACGAAATTTTTTGAAACAAATATTTTATTTTTTGGCTTAAATTTTACCTTATGATTTTTGGAATTTCAAAATTATTTTTTAGTCTATTTAAAAAAAAAAAAGTTGTTACATTGTAAATTCGAAAAAAAGAGTTAAACAATTTTGCAAAAGTACTTTATGTACCAATAATGGTTAACAAAATGATAAGCTTTAACTTAAAAAAAATTTCATTGAAATTGGTACGTTATTTAAAATGATATAGGTACTTAAAAGTGAACATTTTTAAGTTTTCAGATGTTTATAAAAACCAAAATAATAATAAATTAACAAATGCTTTTAATGTCATTTATAAGGGGTTAAAATACCTTTAATTTTGTCCATACAGCTTATTCGTCCCATGCCTATTACATTTTTTAGAGCAAAAATTCTAAAATAATTAATATTTTCTGAACTTTAAAAAAATATTCAAATAAAACAAAAACAATTTTTAGAAATCGACCATGACAGACCAATGAGGAATTTTATTAGCTAAATTTCAAAAAAAGAAAAACTAAAATCGGTTAAGAATTGCGACCTGTAGGAAAAATTGGACAAAAAAAGTCCATTTTTCCCCACTGTGCATGGCGAGAGAAATAAAGCAGAGGTGGATAAGGAGCCGCTATTTCTGACCATTTCTTTTCATACATTGCTGAGAGTGAATGTTTCGAAAACTTTAAACAATATATAAAGGAGGAATTAAGAATATTTTGTTCAAATATAAATATGAAAAGGATTAAAAGTTGTAGGAGTTTGAAAATTTTTGAAAGACAGCATGCTGTTTGGCTTAAAGGCAATACTTGGCTAAAAAAACTTGAAACGCAGCCTGCCTCCACTAAATCGAAACCTGGGCGACCGCAATTAACTTTTTTGTCAAAATCTGCGAGAACAAAAATACGAGTTACAGCAGAAATCTCTAAAGATCTAAATAGGGAAGTTGAGCCCCTAGCTCTTGCATCATCTACGGCTGCCCGTAGTGGCATTTTGAAATGTAGTTGACGACTTGGAACTCAAAAATAAAATTTTTGAATAAAATCCTTATTTAAAAGTAGATTTGTTTGACACTTCTTAACATTGTTAAAATAAATTTCTACTGTTATCTTCGAAAGTTAGTGTACACTCAAAAAAAAAATATTGTAAAAACAGTTTAGAAAACCAATAATCTATCAAGGATCTAAAAAATCTTAGATGCGGCAACTTATAACCCGGGAACCCTGTTTGGAACTAATTATTAGGTAATTTTTTAGGTAACTTTACTAATTTTTTTTTTGAGTGTATGAAAACCTTTAAGAGTCACTCCCTCCCTCTAAACAGTCTTCCAAAAGTTAAATAAAAAAAAATCAGTCAAATCGGTCCAGCCGTTTGGCTGTACACTCAAAAAATTATGTTAGTAAAATCAACTGAAAATGTCAGTTAAAATAACTACTTTGTAAGTTGTTTTGGGGTCAACTACTTTTTCAGTTAAATCAACTAACAATGTTAGTTATTTTAACTGACAAAAAACAACTGACTTATATAGTAAAAATGACTAACATTTGTAGTCAAAACAACTATAATGTAGTAAAAATAAAAAAAAAAACAATATATATTTTTTTTTTTAATTTTTCAGAAAAAAAAATGAAGACCAAATTTTTCCAAGTTATTTTTTTTTTAAGTTGTCAAAAATAAAAAAAGAGTTTTTTTTGGAAAAAACTTTGAAAATTTTTCAGAGATAAAAATATAAAATTAACTAATTTAAATAACTGTTACTACATTACAGTACTTTTTTGTTAGTTGTTCAAAAAAACGACTTAAAATAACTAACAGAAATAGTTGTTTGATATTTTTTATACAAAAATAACTGACTTTGTAGTTGAAAACAACTAACTACTGTAAAATATACAAACAACTAACATGTAGTAACTTACATAATTTTCTGAGTGTAAATAATTTTGGCCAAAAAAAGGGTAAAATTTCCTATAGTGCACTGGACCAATTTGGCTGAAATTCAAAACGAACCAGGCCAGGGGAACGACAAATATTTACGTCGGGCTTCAGCATCCTCAGAATTGCCTTTTAAAAGTTATCTTGTTTTTATCACGTAAATTCACGAAAAACCCTTGCCGAAATTCAGTAATTTGCTCATAACTTTTGAACCAATGGACCGATTTCGCAGGATTGCCAGGTAAATGCCCAACATACATGCCCAACTTCAGGAGCCTCCGTAAAGTCATTCAAAAGGTAGCGTATTTTCAAAAGACAGACGGACGGACGGACGGACGGACATCGCTAGATCATCTTAAAATCGATCGAGGATCACGAATATATATACTTTAAGGGGTCATAGACCAATATTTTGAGGTGTTACAAACGGAATGACAAACTTATATGTATAAACCCTCTATCACTAGAGTGGAGGGTATAAAAAGATGATTTTTTGATAATTTTGTCATAAGCTTACAATTCATTTGTTAAATCAATTATTATTTTGATTGACTATAAAAAAAAAATTTAAAAAAATTTTATTAAGGGTTTATGATTGAAGAAGAAAACATTGTATTTCTAATGATTATTTTTAATGTGGATTTATTCCAGACCATTGTTTCTGTAGCCACCTCTACGTCATCAGTGGAGAAAATTACATTAGATTTAAATTGTTTGATTTTTGTAAGACTGTTTTTTCTATATGTTTTTTCATCAACAGACTTAACTCTGATTGGAATAGAACCCACGGTCTTAAAATTTTTCCATCAGTTTGCAAAGCAAGCACTCTACCATCCGGGCTATCGCTCTGCTTGACAAACTAATAGCACAAGTTGGTTCGTATTTCATTACAGATGTTAAGTGTGTGACGTCAACAAAAGATTTTTATTTTACACAAACATTATTATGATCCTTTGATCAAAATCTAAAAATGTTTGATTGAAAAAATTTTCAATTTCAATTTCTTCCCTTTAACCATGTTATAGAGCTTAAACAAACTTTTATTTAAAACTACACTCAAAATAATTACTCTGTTAAAAACTCTGTAAAATGACTGTAATCTCAATTCGACAGATATTTGACAAAGTTATCTGTCGAAATACAGATTTTAAGAATATACTTTGTATTTTCTTGTAACCGAAAAACAAAATTTTATCTGTAATTTGACTTTTTACTTTGTATCTCTATTTTACAGATAATAAACAGAGTTTTTTGTTAAAATACAGATTTTATAGAAAACTTGTGTTTTTTTTCTCGTAACCAAAATACAAAATTTCAACTGTAATTTTACTTATTGCTCTGTAATAATAAAACCAGGTAAATTTTACAAGGATGTCGTGTAAAATTGGAGGTACTCGTAAAAAAACTTTCACAAAAAAAAAAAAAAAGTAAATTTAGATTTTGGAAGCATTAAAGCGGGTAAATTTACTCGATGGCAGTTTCCAATTGTCAACACTACTTGCACATTAAGGAAAGATAAATTAATCAGAAATCAAATAGTAAATAAAATAGTCAAATTCTGGTCGCTTTTATCAATATTTTACAGATAATTCTGTAAATTTACAGTTTTTTTATCGAAATCATTTTACAGAGTTTTCTTCGTAAAATAACAAAAAATCTTGCTGGTTGGAAATCTATGGTATTTTCTGCTGGCTCAGCAGAGTATCTCTGTAATTTAACAGAGTGATTATTTTGAGTGTAATTTGAACCAAATCCGTTCATTTTAACCCGTGGCGCACTTCGATCAAAGTTTTGGTTTTTAGAAAATTTTTTCCCAAAACTCTAAACTTTGATCGATGGGCGTCACGGGTTCAAATTAAGTTTGAGTGATAGTTTGTCTCAAGCTCTATGAAAAAGTCAGTGAAATTTTTTTTAATTTTTGATATTTGTAATCAGCAGGGTTCGGATTTTTATGCAAATGCATATTTGTTGTCGTCAGTCTGAGAGCAACAAAAACTAAATATCTTTGCGAATTAAGAAATTTGCAGTAAAATGGCATTGATTTGTTAGTGCATATTTTTGCATATTTTGCTTTTAATGCATATTTTTGCATATATTGCTGATATTACATATTTTTGTCGCATATTTAAAAAAAAAGTGTTTTTTTTTCTGATTTTCTGATATTTTTACATTGCTGTATATATTATTTATTTTATAATGTATGCATTAAAGTACACAGAAGAAAATATAGAACAAAAATTTCAGAAATCACTTGTTTAAATTTAAAATAAAAATCCGTAATTTTTTAATTGACGCAATTAAAAATTCACTTTACAGTTAAAAAAAAAAAAAATTGTAAATAATTTAATACAAATTTAATATTTTTTTTTTTAAATTTTATTTTATTTTTTTCTTTAATTTTATTTTTTTCTCTTAGTTTTTTTGAATTCTCATTTAGTTTATAATTTTTTTGTTTATGTAAATGAAAGTTAGTTGAAATCATCTCAATGAAATTTTCTATGTTTCGAAGACATAAATATTTTTGGTAAAAGATTAAAAAAAATATTTTTTTTTTGTAAACAAAAATGTGAAACTCTCTTAATCTTTTTAAAAAAAATAAATTGATAAATTTTGAGTAAATTTTTACTTAGCACAAATAAAAACTTTATTAAAAAAACGAAAAGTTTTGAGTAAAGTTTTAATTGTGTCAATTAAAAAATTTACTCAAAATTTTTGGTATACATTAAAATAAATTTTTATTAAAAGTTTACTCAATACTTTTAAATCGTTTACTGGTGCAAAATTGAGTAATTTTTTTACTCAATAGCATTACAATTACTCAAAAATTTTTTTTCTATGTATGACTTTTATAATTTTGTGTTTTTTTGTTTTTTTTTGTTATTTTTTTATCATTAATAAATGTTTTAAAAAAAATTTTAAGTGCATATTTTTTACATTTTTAGCGCATATTTTTCAATTTTTGGTGCATGTTTTATGCGCATAAAACACGATTTTAACAGCATAAAAGTCCGAACCCTAGTAATCAGCATACCAAAATTATTAAAAATTATTTAGGTTTTCATTTTTTAAAAATCCAAAATGTTGGTGGACATTTTTCAAAAACTCAATCTTTGATCAAAGGGCTCCAGGGGCTGAAATTTAAATAAAACACTGGCTCAAGCTCCATGAAACGGTCAAGGGAAAAACAATTTGATTAAAAAAAAAAATTTTAATTTTTTTTTTTAAAATAAAGTTTTTTTGCAATAATTTTTTTAAATTGTTGAGGTAATCAATATATTCTTCAAATCCGAACAGTTACCATTTTTATACCCGAAACCGAACACCTAAAAAAATTAAATCGTCAGCGGTGTAACTGAAACCCATTTTGTTTTGTTACTTTAATTTAAACAAAGTAGATTGTAAATTAAAAATTTAAATTTATATAAAAGCAGTTTCTATAAAATGTATCAATAACAACATATTAATCAAATAAAAAATAAATCCCTTTGTAAATATATTTCATTAATTAATTTAAATTCTTTGGGTTTCCCATACTTGATATAGCCGCAAGTTCTATGTAACTGATTGTGAGATCAGTCGTTCCCTAACATTTATAATTAAAACTTACATTTTAAGGTGTTCCGATTTTGCAGATAATAAATAACAAAGACTATGAAATATATCATTTAATAATCATCCTGTTCTTGATAGGTCAAGTGACATATTACCTGGACCCAAAAAACCTATCACAGACTTGACACTTTTCATATAAAAATACCTGTCAATTTTGTTTGAAAATGTCTCAACCCCGGATATATCACAAAAGATATGTCTGGGACAGGTCCTTAGGAACACAACCCGTGCCGGTTCAATAGTGACATGTCACAGAACACATTACAACTTTACTCAAGTTCGGGACTCAGAAATTTTTTTTGAAAAAAAAAAAAACAAGTGGGAGTGCTAAATTCGGCTGTGCCGAATCTTGTATACCCTCCAACGTTAAAAAAAAATTAAAAAAAAAAAAAATGCAGGTGCGTTTTTTTCGGGGGTCCTTGGGGACACCTACTCTCTGGTCAAAAATGTTTAAAAATTTTATTACTATGCTTTTTGCACAATAGATATACACTTTCATCATAATATTAATTATTTTCTAATATCCACGCCCACAAAAGGGGGCGGACCGAAAAAAGTCGTTTTCAAAACCCCTGCGTCCAAGTGCAAGACTCTGAACTTTTACAAGCATAAAAATGTTTAATTTGTTTAACAAAAATACAAAAAACCTATAAAAAGTTACCTTTTTTCGTTGGTTGGTTTTCTTCTTCAAGGGGGAACTTTTTCCCCCTGATCCGATTTAGCCCATCTCCGAACTTAATCAGCCTATTAACATAAGACATATATGTGCCAAATATCAGGAGTCTAGCACTTTTATTTTGGACTGTATCGTGTCTTCCACAGACAGACGGACGGACGGACAGACGGACGGACGGACATCGCTAGAATGTCTTAGAATCGATCACTGATCAATAATATATATACTTTATGGGGTCCTAAACCGATATTTCGATGCGTTACACACGGAATGACAAAGTGAGTATACCCCCATACTGTAGTTGGAGGGTATAAAAATGTAAAAGCATTTTTAAAGAAATTTTTAACTACAAAAAGACATAATAAAATTTAAATCATTTTTAATGAAATTTTTACTACAAAAAGGCAAAAAAAATTAAATCATTCTAAATGAAATTCTTTCTTTACTCTGAGACTTAAAATTTTTTTTCGGGACTTGTAAAATTTTCATATGTCCTATTGTCTCCGGTCACGTGATAAGTAGTTTTGAGATTGTTTAGTGATAAGTCCAACATTCAGCCGTCCCGCGATTGGCATTTTAGTGATAAGTATCGTTTTCACCAGTCACGGGATAGGTGATTTAGGATCGAGAGACACACTTTTCCTGCAGGGCAGTTATTTCATATATATATATTTTAAACATGATTGTTTGAGAATCAGACATTTAAATTAGGGTGTTTCTTTAAAAACCATTTTTAAGTTTTGTAACTCTTTATGTGAAGTATATAAATTCTTATGTCCCAAAAGATTTCAAATCAATAAGAATGACCATTCCGTAATTGACTAATAAATATAAAATATTGACTTTTAATGTGCATACACTTTAATCCTAATTGAAAGTGTTTTATATAAAAGCATTTTTTAAATTTCTACAGAAACAATAGTTTTTAAAATATTTTACTAAAAAAAGTTGTTTTGTAAAATAAAATGGTAAACAATTAATTTAATCCCATTGTTTGCAAATGCTTCTTGTAAAACATATAAAATCCAAAATAAACATGTCAAAGAATGTATATACGAATAAGGGTGTCCCGATTTTTTTTTTTTGCAATGTAATATAATTTAGGAAATAATTCTGAAAAAACTACACTCAAAATAATAACTCTGTAAAATACTCTGTAAAATTACTGTAATCTCAATTCAACAGATATTTGACAGAGTTTTCTGTCAAAATACAGATTTAGGGAAATACTTTGTATTTTGTTGTAACAAAAAAACAAAGTTTCCTCTGTTATATTACTTTTTACTTCGTAATCTTAATTTTACAGATAATTAACAGAGTTTTCTGCTAAAATACAGATATTTTTTTTTGAGAAACAGTTGAAAAAGTAGCAAAAAAAGTTATCACCATTTTTTTTTTCAGAAATCTTTTAAAAATTTTACAAAATAACATGCATTTAAGTAAATTCTGTAAATTTACAGAGTTTTTTCTGTTTTTTTTTTTTGCATCAAATGCATTTTACAAATATATGTAAATTTACATAGTTTTCTTTGCTAAATGGTGGTTTACTTAACCAATATTTTACTAGAAACTCTGTAAATTAACAATTTTTTTTTGTCCAAATCATTTTACAGAGTTTTATAGTAAAATTACGGAGTTTTCTCTGTAAAAAAGCTTTCATATTTAACCAATATTTTGCTATAAACTCTGTAAATTAACAGTTTTTTTCTGTCAAAATCATTTTACAGAGTTTTTTAGTAAAATTACCAAGAAATGTTGCTAGCTGGAAAAGTATGGTGTACTCTGTTAAATTAGCAGAGTTTTTCTGTAATTTAACAGAGTTATTATTTTGAGTGTAGAAACTTATTTCCTCCATAAGACATATGCGTGCAAAACTTTACAAGTCTCGCTTTTCAGAACGAACTTATACTCAATCTCCAATTTTTAAGGGGACTCATACAAAATGTACTTTTTTAAAATTTGCTCTAACCGCTCTTACTGCCCTTAAAGTGCGCCTAGAGCAGTATTGTTGGTCGGTCACACATTTGACTGCTATAAGGGCACTTTTAGGGCAGTTAGAGCTGTTGGAGCAAATTTTAAATAATGTCATTTTGTATGGGAGCACCTTTAGTAATTGGAGATGGAGTATTAGTTTGTACTAAAAAAATTTTTATTTGTCAAAATTAATGGGGTCGGTCTTGCTATTGACCTCTCTACGTCTTACCATTGGAGCAGTAGAAATGATTTTAATATTGTAAAATTTTAATAAAATTTTACCAAAAAATTTAACAAATAGTAATAATCGTTATTTCACGATCCTACTGGGCAAACAATTTGTAGAATTGGATTTTAACATGATAATGTTTTTAGGCTGGTGTCGAATTTTAAAAAAAGTTGCAGGACGCCACCTCAGTTTTATTATATAAGCTAACAATTAACGAAAAAGAAAACCAGAATTACTATTTTCAATTTCTTAAAACCAAAAATTTTATTTAACTTGGGCTTGTAACTTGGATAATAATTCACCTCGTGGTGAATAAAAACGTTTTTCACCAGCTGGAGAATAAAAAGTAACATAATTATTTTTTAACAAAAAAAATTTTTTTTCATCAAAATTTTTTTTTATGATGAAAATTTTTTTTCATCAAAATTTTTTTTTTCATCAATTTTTTTTCCATTAATTTTTTTTTCCATCAAATTTTTTTTTTTCATCGGTTGTTTTTTTTTTCATCAAACTTTTTATTTTACCAATTTTTTTTTCATATTATTTTTTTTATCAAATTTTTTTTTTCATCAATTTTTTTTTCATCAAATTTTTTTTTCATAAATTTTTTTTCATCAAAAATGTTTTTTTCATCATTTTTTATAAATTTTTTATACTCTCCAACCACAGTATGGGGGTATACTCACTTTGTCATTCCGTGTGTAACATATTAAAATATCGGTCGGGGACCCCACAAAGTGTATATAATATTGATCCATGATAGAATCTAAGACATTCTAGCGATGTCCGTCCGTACGTCTGTAGAAATAACGATGCAGTCCAAACCAAAAGAGCTAGACCCCTGCAATTGGGCAAGAATATCTCCTATGTTACTGGTAAGGTTAAGTTCGAAGATGGGCAAAATCGGACCAGGGGGAAAAAGTTCCCCCTTGAAGAACTAAAACGACCCCTGAAAAATACGATATTTTTACGAGTTTTTTTTAATTTTTGCTCAACAAATGTAACATTTGTATGCCATATTATGCTCATAGACCTGCGCTTGGACCAAGGGGGTTCGAAAATTTGTTTTTTTTCATGCAGCCCCCCTTTAGGGGCGTGGTTATAGAAATTAATTAAAAATAACGATAAAAATGTATTATTTTAGCGTAAATACCATAAACAAATAATTTGAAAAAATATATAGCGGGGGGACGGGTGTCCCCCACCCACTCCGCCGTGTTGAAGGGTATAAAAGATTCGACAGCCGAATTTAACACTCTTACTTGTTTTTTATAAAAATTTTTTTCATCATACTTTTTATACCCTCCAACTATAGTATGGGGGTATTTGTCATTCCGTGTGTAATGCATCAAAATATAGTCTAGGACCCCATAAAGTATATATATTTATGATCAGTGATCGATTCTTAGACATTCTAGCGATGTCCGTCCGTCCGTCTGTCCGTCTGTAGTTAACACGATACAGTCCAAAATAAAAGGCTAGACTCTCAATATTTGGCACGAATATGTATTATGTTCCTAGGCAGGTTAAGTTCGTAAATGAGCAAAATCGCACCAGGGGAAAAAAAGTTCCCCCTTGAAGAACTAAACCAACCTCTGAAAAATAGCAGTTTTTTACATGATTTTTTGTGTTTTTTGTTTAAAAATTGCAACATTTTTATGCTACAAGAAGTTCAAAGTCCTGCATTTGGACCCTGAGAATTATAAAATTTCGTTTTTTCTTAAATTATTATAAACTTGCATTTCTTTAGTGCAAAAAGCATACGAATGAATTTTTTAACACATATTCGAGAGGAAATTTGCCGAATTTAACTCTCTTACTTGTTTTTTTACTTTTTTTATCAAAAAAAAATTTTTTTTTCATCAATTTTTTTTATCAAATTTTTTTTTCATCAAATTTTGTTTTCATCAATTTTTTTTTTCATCGAAATTTTTTTTTTATTAATTGTTTTCATTTTTTTTTGTTTTCTTTTTTTCTATATTTTTTTTTTTATCAATTTTGTTTTTTCATCAACCTTTTTTTCATCCATTTTTTTTTCATCAATTTTGTTTTTTCATCAACCTTTTTTTCATCCATTTTTTTTCATAAATTTTTTTTTTCATCAAACTTTTTTTTTCATAATTTTTTTTTATCAATTTTTTTTTTATTAAATTTTTTTTTTCATCAATTTTTTTTTCATCAAATTTTTTTTTCATCAAATTTTTTTTTTTATCAAAAATTTTTTTTTTTCATCAATTTTTTTTTATTAATTTTTTTTATCAAATTTTTTTTTCATTAAAATTTGTTTTTCATAATTTTTCTTTTTATAATATTTTTTTCATCAAATTTTTTTTTTTATCAAATTTTTTTTTTTTCATCAATTTTTTTTTATTAATTTTTTTTATCAAATTTTTTTTTCATTAAAATTTGTTTTTCATAAATTTTTTTCCATAAAATTTTTTATTATCAATTTTTTTCTCACCAAATTTTTTTCTTCAATTTTTTTTACATCAAAAAATTTTTCTTTTCACCAAAAAAATTTATCAAAAACTTTTTTTCATCTAAATTTTTTTTTCACCAAAAATTTTGAGTTCGTTAAATTTTTTTTAACATAATTTAGTTTTTCGTGAAAAAAATCATTTTTTTTACCAAAACTACATTTTTCACCAAGTCTAAGCTTTTCGCATAAAAATTTTCCATTTGTTTATCAAATGTACATAAAACAAGTGAGAGTGTTATATTCTTTGGTGACGAATCTTTTATACTCTCCAAAATGTAAAAACACATTTTTGCACTTATTTTTGCACTCACTTACGAAATGTACAGATCTTTCGGTTTTTTAATGTTTTGGGCAAGAGTACAAAATTCGCAGGCATTTTTTGACGTTTTGGAGTAAAAACTTCATTAAGAAGGCTTTTAGGATTTTTTTTTTTTACAAAATTTTTTAGTTCCGGAAAATGGTGGATACATCACTAGTGATATCACAGTGATACATCACTAGTGATATACCCGGTGCTGAGACATTGCCTAACTTTGTGATAGGTGTTTTGAGTCCGGCTGAGAGGTCATGTGACCTATCACTTTTCCTGCAAGTGTAACTTTTTTTATGAGTAACTTTTTTAAAGCAATGAATTAAAAATACTCTATTATGACAATATCATAAATAGATATATTTTTGGGCCTCGAGCTAGAATAAAACTCTAATCGAATATATATGTATAAAACTTAATATTTTTTTTTCGGGATACGCTAGTATACTTATACTATATTTATTTTATAACTTTTAACACACAATATAAAAACACTTATAGGATTTCCGAAGGAAATGCATTGACATTGCAAAAGTTTTAATACACTTAAAAATTTATAAAACTTAAGATAATATATTTGACTATTGGTCATGTTATTTAAGGTATACTTAAAGTCGATTTATTTGATTAAGAAATAAAATTATTAAAATCAAGCAGAAACAACTTTAAAGTAAATATGTTTCGACTTATTTTAAAATATTTTCTTTTTTATTTATAATATGACCAAATAAATAGGGTAATTTTAATATTAAATTTGTTCCACTTTAATTTGAAATTGACATCAATTTTGATTTAACATTAACATAATTTTAATATTAATGTTGTTTCACATTAATTTAGAATTTAAATCAATTTTAAATTAAAATTTATATAGGTTTATTTATGCTGTCAGAACTTGTTAAACCATGACGCCCTTCAATAAAAAAAAAATACCAAAAATTTGTCTCAAGCTCTATTAAAAGGTCGAGGAAAAAATAATTTTGGAGATTTTTTTAACCATTCAAAAATTTTTCAAATTATCTTAATATTACTTATTTCTTATTACATACAAATTTTCTACATATTTTCTGTCTATAAAACTTCTCCAAGTGTAAAAGAAAACAAAAAAAAACTTGCATTAAAAAACTATCTGACCTTTTGCAAACAAAGCAATGAATCCGAAAACAAAACAAATCTGATTTATTTATAAAATAAAATTTAATTATATGTTAAATTTAAAATAAAAAGAAAATTAGAAAAAAATGTTGTACTTATCACTTTTAACAGCAAATGATTTCATTTCAATACCAAACCAAATATTTAGATATACAATTAAGTTTTCTAAACACGAGTTTATTAATTACATTAACATAGTACTGTGAATTTTTCATACAAAAAAATATTTTTTAAGTAACTAATACTACTACTATTTAACTTTACGGGCAATATTTTCAAAACTATTTTAGAATTTTACAAAATTTTTTTAATGTTTCAGAATCTGAGATTGTTTTCTACAAAAAAAATTCTCAGAATCTGAGACTTTCTATAGGAAAAATTTCTTAGAATCTGAGATTTTTTCTATAGAAAAAATGTCTCAGAATCTGAGACTTTTTCTATAAGAAAAATGTCTCAGAATCTGAGACTTTTTCTATAAGAAAAATGTCTCAGAATCTGAGACTTTTTCTATAAGAAAAATGTCTCAGAATCTGAGACTTTTTCTATAAGAAAAATGTCTCAGAATCTGAGACTTTTTCTATAAGAAAAATGTCTCAGAATCTGAGACTTTTTCTATAAGAAAAATGTCTCAGAATCTGAGACTTTTTCTATAAGAAAAATGTCTCAGAATCTGAGACTTTTTCTATAAGAAAAATGTCTCAGAATCTGAGACTTTTTCTATAAGCAAAATGTCTCAGAATCTGAGACTTTTTCTATAAGCAAAATGTCTCAGAATCTGAGACTTTTTCTATAAGAAAAATGTCTCAGAATCTGAGACTTTTTCTATAAGAAAAATGTCTCAGAATCTGAGACTTTTTCTATAAGAAAAATGTCTCAGAATCTGAGACTTTTTCTATAAGAAAAATGTCTCAGAATCTGAGATTTTTTCTATAAGAAAAATGTCTCAGAATCTGAGATTTTTTCTATAAGAAAAATGTCTCAGAATCTGAGATTTTTTCTATAAGAAAAATGTCTCAGAATCTGAGACTTTTTCTATAAGAAAAATGTCTCAGAATCTGAGACTTTTTCTATAAGAAAAATGTCTCAGAATCTGAGACTTTTTCTATAAGAAAAATGTCTCAGAATCTGAGACTTTTTCTATAAGAAAAATGTCTCAGAATCTGAGACTTTTTCTATAAGAAAAATGTCTCAGAATCTGAGACTTTTTCTATAAGAAAAATGTCTCAGAATCTGAGACTTTTTCTATAAGAAAAATGTCTCAGAATCTGAGACTTTTTCTATAAGAAAAATGTCTCAGAATCTGAGACTTTTTCTATAAGAAAAATGTCTCAGAATCTGAGACTTTTTCTATAAGAAAAATGTCTCAGAATCTGAGACTTTTTCTATAAGAAAAATGTCTCAGAATCTGAGACTTTTTCTATAAGAAAAATGTCTCAGAATCTGAGACTTTTTCTATAAGAAAAATGTCTCAGAATCTGAGACTTTTTCTATAAGAAAAATGTCTCAGAATCTGAGACTTTTTCTATAAGAAAAATGTCTCAGAATCTGAGACTTTTTCTATAAGAAAAATGTCTCAGAATCTGAGACTTTTTCTATAAGAAAAATGTCTCAGAATCTGAGACTTTTTCTATAAGAAAAATGTCTCAGAATCTGAGACTTTTTCTATAAGAAAAATGTCTCAGAATCTGAGACTTTTTCTATAAGAAAAATGTCTCAGAATCTGAGACTTTTTCTATAAGAAAAATGTCTCAGAATCTGAGACTTTTTCTATAAGAAAAATGTCTCAGAATCTGAGACTTTTTCTATAAGAAAAATGTCTCAGAATCTGAGACTTTTTCTATAAGAAAAATATCTCAGAATCTGAGACTTTTTCTATAAGAAAAATGTCTCAGAATCTGAGACTTTTTCTATAAGAAAAATGTCTCAGAATCTGAGACTTTTTCTATAAGAAAAATGTCTCAGAATCTGAGACTTTTTCTATAAGAAAAATGTCTCAGAATCTGAGACTTTTTCTATAAGAAAAATGTCTCAGAATCTGAGACTTTTTCTATAAGAAAAATGTCTCAGAATCTGAGACTTTTTCTATAAGAAAAATGTCTCAGAATCTGAGACTTTTTCTATAAGAAAAATGTCTCAGAATCTGAGACTTTTTCTATAAGAAAAATGTCTCAGAATCTGAGACTTTTTCTATAAGAAAAATGTCTCAGAATCTGAGACTTTTTCTATAAGAAAAATGTCTCAGAATCTGAGACTTTTTCTATAAGAAAAATGTCTCAGAATCTGAGGCTTTTTCTGTAAGAAAAATGTCTCAGAATCTAAGACTTTTTCTATAAGAAAAATGTCTCAGAATCTGAGACTTTTTCTATAAGAAAAATGTCTCAGAGTCTAAGACTTTTTCTATAAGAAAAATTTCTCAGAATCTGAGACTTTTTCTATAGGAAAAATGTCTTAGAATCTGAGACTTTTTCTATAAGAAAAATGTCTCAGAATCTGAGACTTCTGAGACTATCTATAAGAAAAATGTCTCAGAATCTGAGACTTTTTCTATAAGAAAAATGTCTCAGAATCTGAGACTTTTTCTATAAGAAAAATGTCTCAGAATCTGAGACTTTTTCTATAAGAAAAATGTCTCAGAATCTGAGACTTTTTCTATAAGAAAAATGTCTCAGAATCTGAGACTTTTTCTATAAGAAAAATGTCTTAGAATCTGAGACTTTTTCTATAAGAAAAATTTCTCAGAATCTGAGACTTTTTCTATAGGAAAAATGTCTTAGAATCTGAGACTTTTTCTATAAGAAAAATGTCTCAGAGTCTAAGACTTTTTCTATAAGAAAAATTTCTCAGAATCTGAGACTTTTTCTATAGGAAAAATGTCTTAGAATCTGAGACTTTTTCTATAAGAAAAATGTCTCAGAATCTGAGACTTCTGAGACTATCTATAAGAAAAATGTCTCAGAATCTGAGACTTTTTCTATAAGAAAAATGTCTCAGAATCTGAGACTTTTTCTATAGAAAAATGACTCAGAATCTGAGACTTTTTCTATAGAAAAATGTCTCAGAATCTGAGACTTTTTCTATAGGAAAATGTCTCAGAATCTGAGACTTTTTCTATAGAAAAATGTCTCAGAATCTGAGACTTTTTCTATAAGAAAAATGTCTCAGAATCTGAGACTTTTTCTATAAGAAAAATGTCTCAGAATCTGAGACTTTTTCCTATAGAAAAAGTCTCAGATTCTGAGACATTTTTCTATAGAAAAAGTCTCAGATTCTGAGTCATTTTTCTATAGATTCTGAGTCATTTTTCTATAAGAAAAATGTCTCAGAATCTGAGACTTTTTCTATAAGAAAAATGTCTCAGAATCTGAGACTTTTTCTATAAGAAAAATGTCTCAGAATCTGAGACTTTTTCTATAAGAAAAATGTCTCAGAATCTGAGACTTTTTCTATAAGAAAAATGTCTCAGAATCTGAGACTTTTTCTATAAGAAAAATGTCTCAGAATCTGAGACTTTTTCTATAAGAAAAATGTCTCAGAATCTGAGACTTTTTCTATAAGAAAAATGTCTCAGAATCTGAGACTTTTTCTATAAGAAAAATGTCTCAGAATCTGAGACTTTTTCTATAAGAAAAATGTCTCAGAATTTTTTTTTATAAAAAAATCTGAGATCTTTTCTTAAGGAAAAATTTTTCAGAATTGTCTCAAAATCTGAGACTTTTTCTTTAGAAAAAATGTTTAAGAATCTGAGACTTTTTCTAGAGAATAAATTAAAAAAAAAAATAGACTCTAAGCTGCATTGTTTCACCCGGGAAACGCCGGGCACTTTAACTAGTGTGATACATATAAAACACTGTTTTGATTTTTTTAACAAGCTTTGTGCTTTTTTTAGAGCTTTTCAATGATTATTGCCCAGTCAGAAATTGCCAACCGTACCAAAAATTTTGTGTTGGTACAATATCGGGCTAACGAAAAATACAACATTGTGTAATGTAAAACAGTTTTACTAAAAATATTGTGTTGTTACAACATTGTGTTTCCACAAAACACTACACTGTAGATTATAATTTAAAAGTTCAACATTTTTATTTTTTTAAAAAGTTTTTGATTTACATAGACCTCAACTCTTTAATCTAAGTGAACACTTAAGTAGTTGCTTTTTCAACCAATTTGTACAAAATGGTAACTAAAAAGCACCACATAGAGATTTTTAGTGTATCCCTAAGCGAAAGGTAAATCCAATGTCGTAAATTTGTAAAATCAATGTTAACCCAACGTCAAAATAAAAGTCGAGCGATCGTTGGCCGTTGTTATCATTTTAACTTCGGAATGACGTCGTAGACTTAGAAACAGGTATGATTCGCCAACGTTGGTACCGTCGCCGCCACCTTCATTCCAGAGTTGGCCCGTTTGTATTTTTCTTCCTGGGTGCATTTGTTTATTATTAATACAAAAATTTTGAATGTGTTTTGCAATTAAAAATAATCTTTTATTTAAATCGAATATATTGCATTAATACAACAAATTAAATAATTGTTGCTAATTTTCTATTTAATTGTGAAATTGAAAATACTTTTAGTATGAATGTATAAAAATTAATAAAAAAAAAAACAATTAAGAAAATTATAGTCGGTCAAGACCGACCGATATAATACCTTACACCAGCGTTTGCTGGAAAATGGACTCAAAATTTTTATATGAGGCTAAGGTCTTAAAATGGTCAAATTTTAATAAAATATTTCCCATTTTAACGAAATTTGAATAAAAAAAACGAAAAATTTTGAATTTGGACCATTTTTGACGTGGTTATGAGTAAAATAAGTTTAAGTAAACGAACAAGTTTTGTATTTTTGAAAATTTGATATCTTTTGAAGGGGTCATCACAAAAATCTATAAAAGGGTACTTAAATCAGTTAAAAAAGCGTCCGATTTGGCATGAAATGCCCCATATATTTATCAATTTTCTTTAGAATATATTAAATAAATCCTGCCCAAAATATATGTATTCATTACATTCTTTAGCCCCAATATGCCCATCAAATTATCCGTAAATCAAATTATTTGAAATCATCTTTCCATACAAACGTAAATAAATGTATAGATTTTAGTCCAGTAACCAAACAACAAATTAAATAATGAAAATGAATAGATCAAAACAGAAAAAACCTACACAATTTTGCAGATTTTCAAGGGCAAAAAAAAAAAAAAACTCATAATATGTTTATGCAAATTGAGTTATCAAACAACAAGTAGAAAAGTTATATTCGACTTGGCCGAATTCATGAATACCCTCCACATAGCCCTTTTTAAGTAATAGAACATTTTTCAAACGTGAAAAAATTTACAATTTTGATTAAAATATTTTATTTTGAGTAAAAAAGTTTTTTTTATTCATTTTTGTAAAAAAAAAACTATTTTTTTTTGAGTGTAAAAATTTTTTTTGAGTGTGTAATTTTTTTCGTGTGTAATTTTTTTTCTTTAAGTGTAAAAATATTTTTGAGTGACAAAGATGCGTTGTAAAATAATTTTGTTTAATGGGTTTTTCAATACGTGAGTTAAAGGTGAAACCTAATAGAAATTCACGGTTTCGCTCATAACTTTTGATTTTGCTGAAATTCAATACCAACCAGACCAGGCGAGTAATAAACATATATACCAAACTTTAGCTGCCTCAGACAAGTTTTTCAAAATTTAGCGTGTTTTCAACAGACAGACGGAAATACGTACGGACATCGCTAGATCGACTTAAAATCGATTAAATATATATATTTTATGGGTTCCTAGACCAATAATTCGAGGTGTTACAAACGGAGAGACAAACTTATATATACCCTCTATCACTAGAGTGTAGGATATAAAAAAAGGGATTTGAAAATTGAATAGTATAGTACTAAAACAAACTAACCCATAATCAAATTGTAAAAGAAAATGGCATTCAGAAAATTGTTTATTTTATAATTTTTTTACTTATCACACATGTTTGTGCTATGAGGGATTGACATTATGTTGGTTTTTATAAAAGATAAAAAGGGATAAAAATGAGGCATTCTTATTAAAATGCCCCTTAACGGAAACTACCCTGTTTTTGAATGTTTTAAAGGAAAACTTTTAGAACTTGCTTCCTTCTGCTTATTTTCTGTTGAAATGTTTTGAAAGATTTTTTTTCTTTAATGTTAAATAATCAAAATCTTTAATAACCCACGCAGAAACTGCCAACCGTTCCAAAGAAAAAGTCGTGGCAAAGCACTTTATTTTTTGTGTAGAAGGTAGTATGAATTCGAAAAAGTGCTTTCCAAGAGCTTTGCCAATGTTTTTCTATTTAAATCCGTTCAAAAAATAAATTTTTTATTAAAATTTATTAATTTTCATAACAATTGGAATATTTTTTATTTCCCTGCAGGATAAGTGGCCGGTCCTTGAAGTTCTCATGATATGTCACTTATACATAACCTGACCAACTGCTTTTGACTGAAAAGCGGGATCGAAAGGTTGAAAAAGCGGGATTTTGACGTAAAAAGCGGGATTTTGTTTAATAAGTGAAATTCGACTTGAACGAACCAAGAATACCCTCCACAATGCACAAAATTCTGGAAATACTTTTAAGGGATTGTAATTTTTTTTATTTAAAAAACAATGCATAAAAACTTTTATTTTGATTACGTCAGCAACATAGTCTCTAGTCTAAGGAATTTTTTACCAACCTTGGGATAAAATGTTTTAGAATCAAATAAATTGCATATGAAAAACTAAAATTAAATTAGAGTCGTAGACTGAATCTGATAACTTTTCTTATCATTTTCTAAGAGAAAGCTAATCTCATATATTTTTTATAGAAAAATGTTTCAGAACTCGAGACTGTCTTTTGAAAATATTTAGATACTTATTTGACTCAGAATGTAAGAATATTTTGAAAGAAAAATTATCAAAAATTTTAAGAATTCTTCTGTAGGAAAAATGTTTAAGAATCCTATAAATTTTCTATAGAAAAAAATCCCTTGGCAACTGTGAATTTCCTCAGAATAAAATATTTCAGAAGCTTAGAATTTATTATACGGAAAAAGAGATTTTTTCTGTTTAAATAATATTTTAGAAGCAGAGAATTTTTCTATAGGAAAAGTTTTTCAAAATCCATGATTATTTCCAAAAAGAAAAATGCTTTGGAATTTTTCTATAGAAAATTATATCAGAATCTAAGTTTTTTTGAAAAATCTCCCAGAATGTGAAAATACTTCTGTTGAGAAATTTTACAAAGGAAATGTGTCTTTTGAGTCTGTAAATTTTTCTTTTGAAGTTGCGTCTTAGATTTTTCTTTAGAAAAATGTCTTAGAACCTAATAATTTTTATATATGAAATTATCTTAGAGAACATTAGAACTTTAAAAATTTCCATTCTCAAATATTTTCTATCGAAAAATGCCCCTTGAAAAAAATTTTTCGATTGAAAAATCCCCTTGGATCTAATAAATATAATTCTATCTGATCAGGTCTTTTTGATCCGAAATTTTTCCACAATTTCAGGATCTGATAAGATGCAATTACGGATCAGATCTACCAGATCTCGAAATTGGAGACAAATTTCGTATCAAGTAGATCTTATCTTATTAAAAATTAGACCAGATCTAATCAATTTTTTCACGGGGCTATCAAATTTAAGAATTTATTTTTAGAAAAGGGTATCAGATTTTTTTTTAGGAAGAATTTTTTAGAAACCGGTAATTTTAAAAAATGTTTCAGCATCTGAGGATTTTTGTACACAAAAAAGTTCTCAGAATATGAGAATTACCTTAAAATATGAGAATTATTTCAGAATTTTTCTGTGCATCAGATTTTGGAAATTTTTTATATAGAAAGAATGTCTCCGAATCTCAAAATATTTCTAAGAATGAGACATTTTCTTTAATTAAATATTGAATATGATCTGAGAATTAAAGTTTTTTATATGAACAGGGTTTTAGAATCTGAACATTTCTCAGAAAAAGGTTATTATATCTACATATATGAATAATATTTTAGAATCAACGAGTTTTTCTGTAGTTAAAATTTCCTAATATCCGAGAAATTATGTGAAGGAAACGTGTATTTAGGTTTAATTATATTTTATTGAAAGCTTTTTTCGGAATATTCGAAGTATCACAATGAAAAAAATTTATGTAAAAATTTAATTTTAATTCATTTTGGATTAAAATCAGTCCAAAATTGTACTTTGCTATTCCAAAAGCCAAAAAGCGTGATAAAGCGGGATGAAGCGGGACTTTTGTTTAAAAAGCGGGATCGGAATTCAAGGCGGGATGAGACATCAAAAAGCGGGATAATCCCGCCAAAAGCGGGATGGTTGGTCAGGTTACTTATACACACACAGAAAGAAATAAAAAAAAAAATTGAGTAAATTTTTAATACTATTGAGTAAAAAATTACTCAATTTTCCACCAGTAAACGATTTAATAGTATTGAGTAAATTTTTAATAAAAATTTATTAAATGTTTGCCAAAAAAATTTGAGTAAATTTTTAATTGACACTATTAAGTGCAGGAACAGAACAAGAAGCACCACCTTTTAAAAACAGAACAAGTTTTATTTCACATCGGCGCCGGCCACCGGTTAAATCTGCCAAACCGTATGGAAAAAGTCGTGCCGGGCATATTCTGTTTCTACTCTAAAAAAAACAAAGTTTAAAAAAATTTCATATTTTTTTACAAAGAAAAAAAACATGTTTTTTCAAACTTTACCAAATATATTTTTGTCTTAAAGACATAAAAAAAATTTATAAATATGATTACAAACTTTCATGTATATATACAAAAAACTATAAACTAAACGAGAATTAAAAAAACTAAGAAAATTCCAAAAAAAAATTAAAAAAGCTATTAAATTCTTATTAAATTATTTACTCAATTTGTTTTTAAGTTTTTGAGTAAATTTTTAATTGCGTCAATTAAAAAATTACTCAAAACTTTTTTTTAAATTTAAACAAGTGATTACTCAAATTGTTTTTCCCCATATTTTTTTCTGTGCAATGACCTACATATTACAAACTTGACACCTTTTAAATAAAAATACCTGTTTCTTTCGTGAGGAAGTGTCTTAAACTCCGGATACATCACCCTTAAACTCCGGATACATACCCGTATCGGTTCAATACACCACTTTTTTTCGGGACTTTTCCAAATTTTTTCCGCTTTCAAAGCGCTTTAAAATAGCAACGGCATACCGTTTACCGTGGTTATCATTTTGGACGCTGGGAGAGTACTAAACTGTGATGCTTTCCCAGCACACACAAAAAAATAAAAGGTACTTTGCCACTGCTCTCCCGTTCGTTTTTTTCTGCCTGGGAAGTAATTCTGAAAATGTGAAAGATATATTAATATTGTTAATAAAATAATTGAGCTCGAGGTATATTGTTTTTAATAATTTTTATTTTATTTCTCCGATATTTCTAACAGTGCAATAACACACGACGATAGTAAAAAAAACTATAGCTTAAAGTTTATTTTGTTTTCGTAATTTTCACAAGTGTCCCTGACGATGAAATTCGATGAGTTTCGAAATATCGGAAAAATCAAATAAAAATTATTTAAAACAACGGACCTCGGGTTCAATTTTTTATTTATATTACAAATTTAAAGGTCGAATAAATATAACGTTTAATTAATATATCAATATCTTAAAGAAGTACTACAAATCCAAAAAAAGTACTAACAATCTAAATAAGTACTAAAATCTACAAAAAAGTACTTTACATCTGAAGAAAATCACTGAATGTTAAGAAAAATAAACTACACTCAAAAAAAAAAGACTTCTGATTAATTTTTATTAAAAAATAAAAATAGTTTTATTCGACCTTTAAAATATTATATTTTGAGGATGTTTATTCTGGCTCGAGGTCATTATTTCCCTTACTAATTAAAACCATGATATTCTCATAGCATAATTTTCAAGAAAATTATTTTTCTGTTTTAAATTTATTTATGCTGGTCATTTTTGCAAAACTTAATCGACACGTGTTTAGGAATTTGTCAGATTTCATTGTCAAGATTATTTAACAAAAATAGAAACGTGAATCAAAATCTCTCTAAACTAGTGCAATCAATATTTTAAATGATTTATTTAAAATCTGAAAGATACTACTAATATTTAACAAAAGTACTACATATCTGAAAATAGTACTAAAATTCTAAATAAGTACTAAAATCTGAAAAAAGTGCTTCACATCTAAAAAGTTTTGGAAAAATAAACAATTATCTGGAAAAATTTACTAAAAATGACAAACACACTAAAAAGATACTAAATATCTGAAAAAGGGCTAAAGATTAAACAAAAGTGCTAAAGATTAAAAAAAAGTGCTAAACATATAAAAAACTACCTCAAAATGTATGGAAGAATTATTTTAAATCTGAAAGAACTACATAATAAATGTACTACAAATTTATAAAATGAACTGCATCAAAAAATACTTAAAATTTTACAAAAGTACTAAGAACCTGAAAAAGTACCAAAAATATAAAAAAAGTACCAAACATTTTTAAAAATAATAAACACTATTACAACATTTTTTGTGTGGCTAGATAAACATCAGAACGTTTTTCTTATAGAAAAATAAAAAAAAAATTAGAAAATTTAAACAGTTTTCAAAAAATTTCCGTTACAATAAAGTTTTAAACTTATGGTATATTCCATTATTTGTTAAATATTTTATTTAAATACATTTGATTTGATTATTTTCACATTTTCAAGCACCTATTTAATCAAGTTTGGGAAAAATTGTAAAACAATATTTTATCATACTGCCATGTTGTTTTGTTATCTGGACTTTTAGTGTGGAATGCATCATATATATGTATCTGTTTACACAAGACAATAATTGATAAGTCCTATAAAAAACATAACTAACTGGAACAATTGAAGAAAATATATAGATTTATTTCTCCTTATAATTTAAATTTTTAGCTTGAAGAAAAATAGAATTATTTCAATTGTTATTTAAAACATATCAAATGAATTTAAAAGAAAATATCAATTGACTTAAGGCCGGGTTAGCCTAAAAACGTAACCGTAGCGTAGACTCTATATAATATTCAGTAAGCAAAAATAGTACAGAACATTTTTATTTATGTTTTGTTTTTTTCCAACGCATAGTATTTTATTTCACGCTAAAACGTAGAGAGAACCTGTTGAAAATAGGTTCTCTCTACGTTTTAGCGTGACATAAAATACCATGCGTTGGAAAAAAACAAAACATAAATAAAAATGTTCTTTACTATTTTTGCTTACTGAATATTGTATAGAGTCTACGCTACGGTTACGTTTTATGGCTAACCCGGCCTTTAAGCAAATTTTGTTATATTAAAATATTTTAATTTTATTCGACTTAAAAGGTGACTCTGTCGGTGTCAATCGGTATAATTGAAAGTAAAGGCTTTAGAATAGGGCGTCTCGAAAATTATAAACTTTTAAATTTCGTGTCGGAATACCAGCCGAACGATGTCCACTAAAGACTAATTTTAAGAAAATTTATGAAAAAAAAAAATAGAGAAAAAAATTTGCTGGGCTAGCTTCAGAGTCTAGAAAAACATATTAGTAGTTATAACCGTCAGCGCTTACTCATTTAAACCCTGTACCACAGAGTGGTGTATGGTTAAAATACTTACAAATCTAAAGAATGTACTAACAGTCTAGTATAAACTAAAAATCTAAAAAGTACTAAAATTCCAAAAAGATTTAAAAAAAAATTGAATACGAACGAAAAATCTAAAATAATTACTAAAAATTAAAAAAAAGAACTAAATGTCTGATAATAGAATTATTGTGTCTGTTATGACTTCAGAACGTTTTCAATCAGAGTGAAAATTTTCGAATCACATAAGAAAAGATTTGGTGTTTCCAAATCACATATTTCTTGATTATGTGGTCGAAAAATTTTACTAAGATATGCTAGATGCGAAACACGGGCTTTTGTTTAAAAATAAAATTTTCCAACAGTGTTTGGTAATAAGGCCATATGGCCTTTTTTCTCAACTCATTGGGAAATAAGGCCATATGACCTTATTGCCTATGGCTTTATTTCACCCCCCTCTATAGAAAAAGTTCTACTAACTTAAAACAAAGTTCTTTGATTATGGAAAAAACTCCTTTTAGTACTTAAAATCTGGAATTACTACTAAAAGTAAAGTAATCATTAAAAAATGGTAAATGCGGTGACCTTGATGTGTTAGGAGATTTTAGAATACTAAAATATAAAAAGGTGGTAAACAATTAACCAGTTATAGGGTTAAGCCGGTTAAATTTTACCCAAAAATATTGTTTTTAAACATTTACACATGCTGTCTTTAATCAATTGATTGATGAATTCTTATTTTTTGCAGGATATTTAAAAATATTTAGAATTTTTTTTATCATTTTATATCATTTTCCTTGTTAATTAAAGTCTAATCAACTTTTATCGAAGGCAATAACAAAATACACGAGAACAAACTGTTATTGATGTCAATTTTCAATGGTTACATTATGTTACATATCAATTATGCACAGTGTTCTAACCGGAAATGATGTATGACATGATACATTTAAATATAATTAGCTTTGCGAGACTTTTTTTTTTTTGTATATAAAAACTGGAATGTTATAAACCATAACTAATTGGAGTCAATAAAGACCGTAGACCCCATATACCATAGACATCCAATAAATAAAAACTAATAAAGATAGATGGATGATGATGATGATGGTGTTATAAATCGATAACATAATTTTATTAACATGTAGTAAATTTATATATTGACAAAGAGTCATATGGAGAAGAAGAAAAAAATGGAAAATTCTGAACGCACTTTACACACTTTAGTGATATCATGTCAACCATGATACCGTACGTCTAGCTTTTTCAGACATAAATGAAAAAATGTACAAAAAGAGGAAAAATTAAGTTACATTAAAAAAAAGTTCCAAAAATCTTAAAAAGAAGTGAAGACTTTAATCGAACTAAAGAAAAAGTACTAATAATTTTAGCCAAAGTTCTTAAAGTTCGAATAAAATTCTTTGAATCTAAAAAAGTACTAGAACTGTAAAAATATAAAAAGTTTTTTAAAAGTACCAATAATATGATAAAGTTTGTAAAATCTTAAAAACTAAAGATTTAAAAATTCCAAGAGATAACGTATTAAAAAAAATCAAAAAAAAAGTACTAAAAATCTACCCAAAGTGCCCAAAACTGCAAAAAAACAAATAAAAATGAAAGAGTTAAATCTTATATAGTACTAAAAATTTAAAACAAGGTACTATAAGTCTGCACTTACCACAAAAAAATAGAGTTGGATACTAACTATATAAAAAAGTACTAAAAATCCAGAAAAGTATTTAAATTAAAAAAAAAATCCAATCATTACAAAATAACCATACAAAGGGATTATTAAACGTATTACAAAGCTGACAAAGCATTAAAGTACTAAACAAAGAAAATAAATAAAAATAAAAAAGATTAAAAAAGTTAGTCTGAATAAACTGAACAGATTCTAAAAGTAAACGGTTTACCGAAACATTTGTACTAAAATTTTAAAAATGTTTTAAGATCTAAAAAAATGCTTGTCCTCGATGACTGCTTCACTGACATCGAGGTCGGAAAAAGTACTAAAACCTGAAAGAGTTACAAATACAATTAAAAATATAGAAAAATAAAAAAGAAATTTTACCAAAAGTTCTTAAAATTTTAATAAAATTCTTTGAATCTAAAAAAGTACCAAAATTGTTAAAAATATAAATTTTTTTTAATACTACTAATAATCTGATAATGTTTGTAAAATCTTAAAAAATTTACTAAAGATTAAGAAATTCCAAAAGATAAAGTATCAACCAATTTAAAAAAGTACTAAAAATCTAGCAAAAGTGCCCAAAACTAAAAAAAAAACAAAAATATAGAAACTTAGAAAAATCTGTTAAAGCTACTAACAATAGTACTAAAAATCTTTGAATCTGTAAAAGTACTAAAACTGTAAAAAATATAAAAAGTTTTTTAAAAGTACTAACAATCTGATAATGTTTGTAAAATCCTAAAAAATGTACAAAAGATTTAAAAACTCCAAAAAATAAAGTATAAACAACTGTAAAAATAGTACTTAAAATCTAGCAAAAGTGAACAAAACTAAAAAAAATCGTAATAACAAAAAATCATAAAAGTAAAATCTGTTAAAGCTATCAACAATTGTACTAAAAATTTAAAACTATTAGTATGCACTAAATACTAAAAATCGGAGTTGGATACTAAATACATAAAAAAACCCTAAATTCGGCTGACACAATTAAACTGTTTTCTCTGTGTAAACATAAAAAATTAAAAACTAAAAATCCAAAAAAGAGTTAGTATGAATAAACTGAAGAGATAATTGAAGTAAATGGTTGGCCGAAATATTTGTACTAAAATCGGACAGAAAATATGAGAACAGTACTAAAAATCTAAAAAATTGCTTGTTCTCTATGACTTTTATACTGACATCGAGTTCTAAAAAAGTACTTAAATCTAAAAAAGTTACTGACTGTAGCTTCTTCAGATTTTAGTACTTTTTCAGACCTCGATGTCAGTATAAATGTTATCGAGGACAATAATTTTTAGATTTTTAGTACTTTTTTAAGATTTGCTGTCTGGTTTTAGATTGATGTCTTGACAATGGAATCTGACAAATTCCGAAACCCGTGTGGATTAAGTCTTGCAAAAATGACCAACATAAATAAATTTATAACAAAAAAATAATTTTCTTAAAAATTATGCTATGAGAATATCATGGTTTTAATTAGTAAAGAAAATAATGACCTCGAGCCAGAATAAACATCCTCAAAATATAAACAAGAATATATAAAAGTACATGTATGTATATATTTTGTTCCATTTTCCCCCACATTTGAATCCGCCATTGACTTTTAATATTTATGCAGTTTTGCTGTCTGATATTAGTATAAATGCCAATCAATAATTTTTTTTTGATAAAAACAAAACAAAAAAAAAAATTGTTTATAATTAAATTTTTATATGTAGAAAATAAAATTCATGAATTCATGTAAAATTTATTTGATCCTTTATTTATGTAAACACACAATTTATATACAATCCCCATATAGGGTTTTATCTATGTTTAATTTATATACAATGTCTGAGGTTTTTTTTTTATTGTTCATTTATGAATATTTTATGTAAATTTTTATGGTTCAAACAAAATAAACTAAATATTTGTTGGTCATAAAATAATAAAAATCAGATTTACAAAAATTTATTTGAATGTTTCGTATAAGTGTGTTACACTAACATAAATACAATATGTACATTAGATTGACATTTTTTTCAACTTTTGAATTTTCCCCAGTCTCCACATTTTTGGAATTTTGAAATGAGAAAAAAAAATATATTGCTATTTATCATATTAATTATTTGGTTGCGCTGAAAATAAATATCAAAAAAATATTTAAAATCGGCCGAGTGGCTTTCGATGTAACGCTGCTTAAAATTTTCACAAAATGGCAGTTTTCATTTTTAAAAAATTCCACAAAAAATTAAAAATATTGATCTTAGAACGCCACGTGTTTACAAGATTTGATTTGGTTCAAATTAAGTTTTATTCGAAATGGTCTCGAGAAATAGTTTTGAGAATTTTTTGTTAAAAAATGCCTGCGAATTTTGTACTCTTGCCCCAAACATTAAATCATGATAATGTTTTGCGGAAGATTTCGGTGTACATGCCAAAGCAAAGTTTTTTTTAAAAAAAATTATGTTATATTACTTTGCTTTTCCATGCAAAACGAATTTAAATATCAGTCGAGGACCCCATTAAAAAACCAAAAAAGTGCAAAAAAGTGTTTTTACATTTTGGAGAGATTAAAAGATCCGGCACCAAAGAATATAACACACTTTAGACTTGGTGAAAAAGTAGTTTTGGTAAAAAAAAATGATTTTTGTTTTTCAAAAAAAAAACAAAATTATGTTAAAAAAATTTAATGAACCCAAAATTTTTGGTGAAAAAAAAAAATTTTGATGAAAAAAAATTTTTGATGATTTTTTTGATGAAAACAAAAATTTTTTGATGTAAAAAAAATTGATAAAAAAAAATATGAAAAAAAATTTTTTTTTGGTGAGAAAAAAATTCATAATAAAAAATTTGTTAAAATAAATTGATGAAAAAAAAATTATGAAAAAAAAAATTTTGATGAAAAAAAAATTTAATGAAAAAAAACTTAGGGGAAAAAAAATTTATGAAAAAAATATGATGAAAAAAAAAAATTTATGAAAAAATAAATTTGATAAAAAAAAAATTTTTGATGAAAAAAAATTGATGAAAAAAAAATATAATGAAAAAAAAAATTGATGAAAAAAAACAATTTGATAAAAAAAAAATGATGACAAGAAAAGTTTGATGAAAAAAAAAATTTATGAAAAAAAAAAAAAAATTTGATGAAAAAAAAATTTATGAAAAAAAAAAAAAATTTGATGAAAAAAAAAATTTATGAAAAAAAAAATTTGATGAAAAAAAAGTTTGATGAAAAAAAAAATTGATGAAAAAAAAAAAAATTTGATGTGGAAAAAAATTTATGAAAAAAAAAATTGGATAAAAAAAACAAATTTTGATGAAAAAAAATTTGATAACAAAAAATTTGATAAAAAAAAAATTGATGAAAAAAATTGATGAAAAAGAATTTGATGAAAAAAAAGTTTGATGAAAAAAAAAATTGATGAAAAATAAAAATTTGATGGAAAAATAATTTATGAAAAAAAAAAAATGCTAAAAAAAAAATTTTTTTTTTGTTGAAAAATAATTATGTTACTTTTATTATGTTACCAGTTGGTGAAAAACGGTTTTATTCACCACGAAGTGAATTATTATCCAAGTTACAAACCCAAGTTCTTAAAATTTTTAATAACTTGGGTTCTGAAATACAATTAATAATTTCTGAAATACAATTAATAAATTCTGAAATACATTTGATAATTTCTGAAATACAGTTGATAAATTCTGAAATACAATTGATAGTTTCTGAAATACAATTGATAATACCTGAAATACAATTGATCATTTCTGAAATACAATTGATAACTTCTGAAGTACAATTGAAGGGCTTATTGTAAAAACTCGATAAGCAACAATTCATTTTATGGTGATTTTTGCCTTAGAGCTTTTGAATTAATGCAGGAAATATAACTTTAGAAAACTTTCATACTTAAGATACTTGTACGAAGGATTTAAGCTAGACTTCTGCCAAAAATCTGTCTGTGGAACATCAGTAGAACGCAAAGAAAACCAAAAAATTAAATGTTGCTTATCAAGTTTTTGCAGTAAGTCCTTCAATTGATGATTTCTGAAATACAATTGATAATTTCTGAACTACAATTGATAATTTCTGAATTACAAGTGGAAATGGTGTAGTAGAATAAAAATTTGCGCAGGCACTAGGAAAAATCAAAAGTTAAAGAAAAAATGGACTACACAGAAAAAGTGATCTAGGACCACATAACGTATAATCGCTCGGCGGCAGATGGCCCCACATCCCTTCATTTTTGTTTACATTTCAGCACAATATAACCTCTATGTTGTTTTATCCTATTCCAGTTGATTTCTATTGATGCTGGTAATAAAATTTCAAAGAAAAAATATTTTTCTAGTATTTTTTTTCTTTTCTGTTGGCGCAAATATAATTGCAGGCTTGAAAGCTTTTTGGGAAAAAAATGAGGAAAGAAATAAAAAATGTGCTTGTATAAGGTGCTAAAAGCCTTTAAGGTAAAAACGATTGAATTTCAAATAGTAACATGAAAAAAAAACTAAGCAAATAAGTACAAAAAGTTGAGTTAGACTTGTGGGAATTCATGAATACCCTCCACAATGTACGGTGGGAGATTTGGCAAATTTTTTTTGAAAATAATTCAGCCATTCTGTAAGAACTGGACCGATTGCCATGAGATGGCCATAGCTAACGTATTTTCGAGCTTAATTTTGGAGGTTGGTGCCCAGCGGCTGAACGAGGGAGGCAGCGACGGTTCTAAAAAAAAGCGTTCTGTAAGTACTGTAACAAAAAAAAAGCATTTTCAAAACGCTATTTTCAAACGCTTTGCGAGCGTTTTTGAAAAGTGTTCTGAAAGCTCTATAACAAAAAAAAATCAATCTCAAAACGTTTTTTTGGAACGCTTTGCGAGCGTATTCGAAAAGCGTTCGAATCTTTTTATTTATTTATTTTTTTTTTGGAAAAAATTTCTAAGTTCCGAATCGGATCATCTGAAGGCGCTTTGAAGTTGGTACACAGAATGCTCGTACAACCGTCCACAACGCTTTCACAACGCTTTTGCGATTTTATTTTTCTGACTGGGCAGTATCATGATTTATTGCTTAGGGAACGAGTACAAAATTCTTAGGTATTTTTTCATAGACTGATTTAATTTGTTTGTGCAGCCAAACAAATTTAAAAGGGACTGGTAAAATTTGTTCCCTGAAAAGCACAAAATTGTTTGAACCTTTTAAAAATATAACAAATTTCAAATATATTTTTTTAAAAATTTATTAAAAGGGGGCAAAAATTCGTAACAAAGAATTTAAAATTTAAACATGTGAAAAGTGTAAATATATTTAAAAATTTATGTGTATGACAATATCGTGAATTACTTATTAACACATTAGTGTATGTTTTGTTGTTTTTTTCTGTTTATTTTTTTATTAATAAAAAATTAATTTTATTTTGTTACTTAAATTAAGTGTTAATCAGGTATGAAAAATCAATAAAACAAAAATATATGAATAAATATATATGGGGGGTATTCCATGTCAAATCGGACACTTTGAAAATTTTTTTTTTTAGATTTTCCCAGTTTGTTTACAGTTATTAGTACCCTTCGAAAACTCCTTCGTGGTAAATTTTCCGATTTTTTTGATGACCCGTTCAAAAGATATCGATTTTTTAAAAATTGGTAGTTTGTTCCTTTACTCAAACTTCTTTACCTCATAACTTCTTCATTAATGGTCCAAATTTAAATTTTTTTTTTTTTCAAAATTTTTGTTTTTTTACTTACTTTTTTAAAAAAAATCCCAAAAAATTCATAATAGCGCTTTAGTATGCGATTTTTAAGTTTTAAAATTTAAATCTCATTTTTGAAAATGTTTGTACTCTTCGATTTTTTTGAAATTTTTTTGTGTAAAACTTGTATCAATTCCACAAGTTTTTTGCCCAGCAGGATCGTGGGATAACGATTATTACTATTTTTTAAAATTTTTTGAAAAAATGTTATTGTAATTTTCCAATCTTAAAATCATTTCTACTGCTCGAATGGTGCGTCATAGAGGGGTCCTTTATATGACCGACCCCCATTAATTTTTACTTCTTAACATTTCTTTGGAACAAACTAATACCCTATCTCCAATTTCTAAGGGGGCTCCCACACAAAACGACATTTTTTAAAATTTGCTCCAACCGCTCTAACTGCCCTAATAGTGCCCTTAGAGCAACAAAATGTATGACCGACCCACAATATTTTTTTAGTCCAAACAATTTCTCTGAACACACCTACCCTCTATCTCTAATTGTTAAGGTGGTCCCCATACAATTTTTTTTATTTTTTGTAAATTTGTTTTATTTAATCAGCTTCTACTGGTCCAATGGTGCGTCCGAGAGGGATCATTTGTGAGACCGACCCCCATTTATTTTTACCCTACAACATTTTTATAGAATATACCTACGCCCTATCTAATCTCCTTCAGTAGGCTCCCATACAAAATTTGCTCCAACTGTTATTTGTATGGGAGCCTACTTAGGGAGTGGAGATAGGGCGTAGCTATGTTTTAAAAAAATGTTGTAGGGTAAAAATAAATGGGGGTCGGTCTCACTAATGACCCCTCTCGGACGCACCATTGGACCGGTAGAAGCTGATTAAATAAAACAAATTTAAAAAAAATAAAAAAAATTGTATGGGGACCGCCTTAACAATTAGAGATAGAGGGTAGGCGTGTTCAGAGAAAA
This sequence comes from Pegoplata infirma, assembly GCA_963921195.1. Lineage (NCBI taxonomy): Eukaryota > Metazoa > Arthropoda > Insecta > Diptera > Anthomyiidae > Pegoplata > Pegoplata infirma. The sequence continues at coordinate 64,739,191 of OY992536.1, forward strand.
TGTTTGGACTAAAAAAATATTGTGGGTGGGCCATACATTTTGTTGCTCTAAGGGCACTATTAGGGCAGTTAGAGCGGTTGGAGCAAATTTTAAAAAATGTCGTTTTGTGTGGGAGCCCCCTTAGAAATTGGAGATAGGGTATTAGTTTGTTCCAAAGAAATGTTAAGAAGTAAAAATTAATGGGGGTTGGTCCTATAAAAGATCCCTCTATGACGCACCATTGGAGCAGTAGAAATGATTTAAGATTGGAAAATTACGATAAATTTTTTTCAAAAAATTTAAAAAAAATAGTAATAATCGTTATCCCACGATCCTCCTGGGCAAACAATTTTTAGAATCGATAGAAGTTTTACACAAAAAAATTTCAAAAAAATCGAAGAGTACAAACATTTTCAAAAATGAGATTTAAATTTAAAAACTTAAAAACCGCATACTAGAGCGCTTTTAAGAATTTTTTGGGATTTTTTTTTTCAAAAGTACGCAAAAAACAAAAATTTTGAAAAAAAAAATTTGAATTTGGACCATTATTGAAGAAGTTATGAGTAAAAGTAATTTGAGTAAAGGAACAAACTACCAATTTTTAAGAATTCGATATCTTTTGAACGGGTCATCAAAAAAATCGGAAAATTTACCACGAAGGAGTTTTCGGAGGCTACTTAAAACTGTAAACAAATTGGGAAAATCTAAAAAAAAAATTTTCAAAGTGTCCGATTTCACATGGGATGCCCCATATATATATTTTTTTTTATAAGAAAAACAGTTAAATAAAAATGTTTTCAGAAACTTTATAGATTTTTTTATTTCCCGTGTAAAAAAATTAAATATATTAAAACTCATCTCTTTTGATAAAACCATATATGGCTCATATAGAAATGGATGCAATCATATTTACACCATATACCTATCTTCATATCTGCTTCATATCTTCAGATCCGTTCAAATCCGTAAATTGAGTCTATCTGGCATACATGATCAGACATTTTCAGATATATTCAATAGGGTGGATCGATTTTGGCTTTTGGGCGAATTTCTTTCCGGCTCACCGACAGATGTGTTGGAATACCCCTAAAAACAATGTGGTAAAATTTTCATGCAGATCGGTGGTCATCTTCCGCTGCCGAAATGACGCTGAAAATCCGCGATTTCTTAAAAAATTTTATTTATTTAAAAAAATTGCCAAAATTACAAAAATCACTTAATCTTCTTTTTTATTTCAGTCAATCTTTTCAATTCGATCATATTATCTTAAAAAAAAATTTCAGCTTAATAGGACATTGTTAACCCCTCTAAAATGGTTGCCAAAAATGACCCATACATTTTGCCCTAAACTCAAAACCACCAAATTTAAAAAAAAAATTTTTTTTTGATTTTAAGTTGCACAATCTAAAGTTTTTATTGCATTTATTTCAAGTATATATAAGTTCGATTGACAAAAATTTTTTTTGAAAAAATACGAGATTCTTAAACAGCGCGTGTAACGGTCTGTTTCCAGGACATTTTGGGAAAATTGGACTTTTTTTAAAACTCAACATTTTTAGTTAAAAACTTTTCATTTTACACTAGATTTATTATAAATTATAAAACTTAATATAGAAATGTTGGATTTGTAGAAATTCTTTAACCCTAAACAGCTTTGGGCCTTAAATGACCCATGATGAACAAATGCATATAGCAACATATTTTTGAAATTAAAAATGGGAGCGTGAATAAAGACGGGAGCGTGAGTAGAGATAAGAGCGTGAGTGAATTTGACCAACTCACGCTCACGAAGAAAAAAAATTCACGCAGGAATTTTTTTAAGTTTTCATTCATTTTACACAGGATCACGTGAGTGAAACATATTAAACTCGTTCACGCTGTAATCACGCTCACGAAAACTCAATATAACTATATTTTGACGTGTTTTATTTTTCTGTCACCATAAAAAATCATGCAAACTCACGAAATTTAACTCACATTTACGAGTGAATCACGTGAAATTTGTGTCACGTGTGCATTTGTACAAATTATATTTTTAATGCAAAATAATGAAGTGATCCATATATTTTATTTAAACAAGTTTATATATTATTTCCCGTTTAAATGCACCCACCAGCAATATCCCCATAAATGCCAGAATACAGCAAGTAAATATTCTGTTGAAATTATTCAGCAATATTCTTGTTTAAATGTGAATTACTTTTTGTGTCAGATATAATTAAATGGTTAATGGTGGGTACGGAAAATGCTTTAAGGGTGGGTGCATTTAAGCGGGAACACTATTTGAATGCTATTTGAACTTTTTATACCCTCCACTCTAGTGATAGAGGGTATATATAAGTTTGTCATTCCGTTTGTAACACCTCGAAATATTGGTCTAGGACCCCATAAAGTATATATATTCAAGATCCTCGATCGATTTTAAGACGATCTAGCGATGTCCGTCCGTCCGTCCTTCTGTCCTTCTGTCTGTCTGTTGAAAACACGCTAACTTTTGAAAGACTTTACGGAGGCTCCTGAAGTTTGGCATATATGTTGGGTATTTACCTGGTCAGGTTGGTATTGCAATCCAGCGAAATCGGTCCAGTGGTTCAAAAGTTATGAGCAAAAGACTGAATTTCGGCAAGGGTTTTTCGTGAATTTATGAGATAAACTTTCGAAAAGCAATTCTGAGGATGCTGAAGCTTAGCATATATATTTTTCGTTCCTCCAGCCTAGTTCGTGTTGAATTTCAGCCAAATCGGTCCTGTGGTTCAAAAGTTATTAGCAAAACCGTGAATTTCAGATTAGCTTCACCATAAATTCACGTGTTGAAAACCCGTTAAACCTGTTTTAAAAACATTGGTAAGTCACAAAAATATTTTAAAACGTATTTTTGTCACTCAAAAATATTTTTATACCAAAACAAAAAAAAAAAATACACTCGAAAAAAACTTTACACTCAAAAAAAATTTTACACTCAAAAAAAAAATTAGTCAATTATTTTTTTTGTCAAAAATTACTAAAAAAAAAATTTTACGCAAAATAAAATATTTCTAATCAAAACTGTTATTTTTTTCACGTTAGAAAATTTTCTATCACTTAAAATGGGCATTGTGGAGGGTATTCATAGATTCGGCCAAGTCGAATTTAACTTTTCTACTTGTTTTGTTTCATTTGCATTAAAAATATAATTTTTAAAATTGCACTGTTAAACGTGAGTAAAATTTCGTGAGTTTGCATGATTTTTTATGGTGACAGAAAAATAAAACACGTCAAAATTCAGCTTGAGTGAGATTAAAATGTGACACTCATGTAACCCTGCGTAAAATGTATGCAAAATTCAAAAATTTCTTGCGTGAGAAATTTTTTTTCTTCGTGAGCGTGAGTTGGTCGAGTTTACTCACACTCCCATCACTACTCGCGCTCCCATCACTACTCACGCTCCCATCTTTACTCACGCACCCATTTTTAATTGAAAACATATGTTCCCAATGGTTAGTCGCCCACCAAAAGCGGTTTAGTGCTAGATGCATTTGTTCATCATGGGTCATTAAGGGCCCAAAGCTGTGTAGGGTTAAAGGATTTCTAAAAATCCAACAATTCTATATTAAGTTTTATAATTCATAATAAATCTAGTGCAAAATGAAAAGTTTTTAATTAAAAATGTTGAGTTTTAAAAAAAAGAGCAATTTTCTCAAAATGTCCTAGAAACAGACCGTTACACGCGCTGTTTAAGAATCTCGTATTTTTTCAAAAAAATTTTTTGTCAAACGAACTTATATATTTTTGGATCCTTCATTTTTGGGATCAAATGATGGATATATTTATAAATAATTATATTAAAAAATATATATTTATATCAAAACTTTTTTACTCGGTTAGACTCAATTCACGGATCTGAAAATATCTGAAGGTACACATCTATGAAGTAGATCTGATTATATATCTCGAAGTAGATATGTTTTGATATATTTAATTTTTTATACGGTTTGCATGTTTATAACTTTCCGTGGCTTTTGTGAGATCAATTAAGATTTTAAGTTATAACCGAAATTATAGAGGCGTGAAAAATTGTAATTTATTGACTTAAGACATAATTTTTGATGAAATATTTTACCACACATGTGCTAAATAAAAATTTCTTGACCAATTTTATATAAATTTTTTTTTTTTTTTTTTTTGCAATATCAACACCATCAGTTTGGTTGAATACCAGAAATTTTTTAGCCAATTGATAACATTTTAAATACACAGACAGTCTGACATAATGAACATGTGTATTTGAGATGGGCAAGTGACGGAGTGTTTTTATAAATACTGATTTTTTCTAAATTTTTCTGGATTTTCCTGAAATTTTAGTGATCTTAAAATAGGTTTTCAAAACCAGTAAAAAAATTTTTTTGATGAAAAAAAGTTTATAATGAAAATAGATTATGATAAAAAAAAATATTTAATGAAAAAAAATTTTGAACAAAAAAATATTGATGAAAAAAAAAATATTGATGAAAAAAAATGAATGAATGAATGAATGAATGAATGAATGAATGAATGAATGAATGAATGAATGAATGAATGAATGAATGAATGAATGAATGAATGAATGAATGAATGAATGAATGAATGAATGAATGAATGAATGAATGAATGAATGAATGAATGAATGAATGAATGAATGAATGAATGAATGAATGAATGAATGAATGAATGAATGAATGAATGAATGAATGAATGAATGAATGAATGAATGAATGAATGAATGAATGAATGAATGAATGAATGAATGAATGAATGAATGAATGAATGAATGAATGAATGAATGAATGAATGAATGAATGAATGAATGAATGAATGAATGAATGAATGAATGAATGAATGAATGAATGAATGAATGAATGAATGAATGAATGAATGAATGAATGAATGAATGAATGAATGAATGAATGAATGAATGAATGAATGAATGAATGAATGAATGAATGAATGAATGAATGAATGAATGAATGAATGAATGAATGAATGAATGAATGAATGAATGAATGAATGAATGAATGAATGAATGAATGAATGAATGAATGAATGAATGAATGAATGAATGAATGAATGAATGAATGAATGAATGAATGAATGAATGAATGAATGAATGAATGAATGAATGAATGAATGAATGAATGAATGAATGAATGAATGAATGAATGAATGAATGAATGAATGAATGAATGAATGAATGAATGAATGAATGAATGAATGAATGAATGAATGAATGAATGAATGAATGAATGAATGAATGAATGAATGAATGAATGAATGAATGAATGAATGAATGAATGAATGAATGAATGAATGAATGAATGAATGAATGAATGAATGAATGAATGAATGAATGAATGAATGAATGAATGAATGAATGAATGAATGAATGAATGAATGAATGAATGAATGAATGAATGAATGAATGAATGAATGAATGAATGAATGAATGAATGAATGAATGAATGAATGAATGAATGAATGAATGAATGAATGAATGAATGAATGAATGAATGAATGAATGAATGAATGAATGAATGAATGAATGAATGAATGAATGAATGAATGAATGAATGAATGAATGAATGAATGAATGAATGAATGAATGAATGAATGAATGAATGAATGAATGAATGAATGAATGAATGAATGAATGAATGAATGAATGAATGAATGAATGAATGAATGAATGAATGAATGAATGAATGAATGAATGAATGAATGAATGAATGAATGAATGAATGAATGAATGAATGAATGAATGAATGAATGAATGAATGAATGAATGAATGAATGAATGAATGAATGAATGAATGAATGAATGAATGAATGAATGAATGAATGAATGAATGAATGAATGAATGAATGAATGAATGAATGAATGAATGAATGAATGAATGAATGAATGAATGAATGAATGAATGAATGAATGAATGAATGAATGAATGAATGAATGAATGAATGAATGAATGAATGAATGAATGAATGAATGAATGAATGAATGAATGAATGAATGAATGAATGAATGAATGAATGAATGAATGAATGAATGAATGAATGAATGAATGAATGAATGAATGAATGAATGAATGAATGAATGAATGAATGAATGAATGAATGAATGAATGAATGAATGAATGAATGAATGAATGAATGAATGAATGAATGAATGAATGAATGAATGAATGAATGAATGAATGAATGAATGAATGAATGAATGAATGAATGAATGAATGAATGAATGAATGAATGAATGAATGAATGAATGAATGAATGAATGAATGAATGAATGAATGAATGAATGAATGAATGAATGAATGAATGAATGAATGAATGAATGAATGAATGAATGAATGAATGAATGAATGAATGAATGAATGAATGAATGAATGAATGAATGAATGAATGAATGAATGAATGAATGAATGAATGAATGAATGAATGAATGAATGAATGAATGAATGAATGAATGAATGAATGAATGAATGAATGAATGAATGAATGAATGAATGAATGAATGAATGAATGAATGAATGAATGAATGAATGAATGAATGAATGAATGAATGAATGAATGAATGAATGAATGAATGAATGAATGAATGAATGAATGAATGAATGAATGAATGAATGAATGAATGAATGAATGAATGAATGAATGAATGAATGAATGAATGAATGAATGAATGAATGAATGAATGAATGAATGAATGAATGAATGAATGAATGAATGAATGAATGAATGAATGAATGAATGAATGAATGAATGAATGAATGAATGAATGAATGAATGAATGAATGAATGAATGAATGAATGAATGAATGAATGAATGAATGAATGAATGAATGAATGAATGAATGAATGAATGAATGAATGAATGAATGAATGAATGAATGAATGAATGAATGAATGAATGAATGAATGAATGAATGAATGAATGAATGAATGAATGAATGAATGAATGAATGAATGAATGAATGAATGAATGAATGAATGAATGAATGAATGAATGAATGAATGAATGAATGAATGAATGAATGAATGAATGAATGAATGAATGAATGAATGAATGAATGAATGAATGAATGAATGAATGAATGAATGAATGAATGAATGAATGAATGAATGAATGAATGAATGAATGAATGAATGAATGAATGAATGAATGAATGAATGAATGAATGAATGAATGAATGAATGAATGAATGAATGAATGAATGAATGAATGAATGAATGAATGAATGAATGAATGAATGAATGAATGAATGAATGAATGAATGAATGAATGAATGAATGAATGAATGAATGAATGAATGAATGAATGAATGAATGAATGAATGAATGAATGAATGAATGAATGAATGAATGAATGAATGAATGAATGAATGAATGAATGAATGAATGAATGAATGAATGAATGAATGAATGAATGAATGAATGAATGAATGAATGAATGAATGAATGAATGAATGAATGAATGAATGAATGAATGAATGAATGAATGAATGAATGAATGAATGAATGAATGAATGAATGAATGAATGAATGAATGAATGAATGAATGAATGAATGAATGAATGAATGAATGAATGAATGAATGAATGAATGAATGAATGAATGAATGAATGAATGAATGAATGAATGAATGAATGAATGAATGAATGAATGAATGAATGAATGAATGAATGAATGAATGAATGAATGAATGAATGAATGAATGAATGAATGAATGAATGAATGAATGAATGAATGAATGAATGAATGAATGAATGAATGAATGAATGAATGAATGAATGAATGAATGAATGAATGAATGAATGAATGAATGAATGAATGAATGAATGAATGAATGAATGAATGAATGAATGAATGAATGAATGAATGAATGAATGAATGAATGAATGAATGAATGAATGAATGAATGAATGAATGAATGAATGAATGAATGAATGAATGAATGAATGAATGAATGAATGAATGAATGAATGAATGAATGAATGAATGAATGAATGAATGAATGAATGAATGAATGAATGAATGAATGAATGAATGAATGAATGAATGAATGAATGAATGAATGAATGAATGAATGAATGAATGAATGAATGAATGAATGAATGAATGAATGAATGAATGAATGAATGAATGAATGAATGAATGAATGAATGAATGAATGAATGAATGAATGAATGAATGAATGAATGAATGAATGAATGAATGAATGAATGAATGAATGAATGAATGAATGAATGAATGAATGAATGAATGAATGAATGAATGAATGAATGAATGAATGAATGAATGAATGAATGAATGAATGAATGAATGAATGAATGAATGAATGAATGAATGAATGAATGAATGAATGAATGAATGAATGAATGAATGAATGAATGAATGAATGAATGAATGAATGAATGAATGAATGAATGAATGAATGAATGAATGAATGAATGAATGAATGAATGAATGAATGAATGAATGAATGAATGAATGAATGAATGAATGAATGAATGAATGAATGAATGAATGAATGAATGAATGAATGAATGAATGAATGAATGAATGAATGAATGAATGAATGAATGAATGAATGAATGAATGAATGAATGAATGAATGAATGAATGAATGAATGAATGAATGAATGAATGAATGAATGAATGAATGAATGAATGAATGAATGAATGAATGAATGAATGAATGAATGAATGAATGAATGAATGAATGAATGAATGAATGAATGAATGAATGAATGAATGAATGAATGAATGAATGAATGAATGAATGAATGAATGAATGAATGAATGAATGAATGAATGAATGAATGAATGAATGAATGAATGAATGAATGAATGAATGAATGAATGAATGAATGAATGAATGAATGAATGAATGAATGAATGAATGAATGAATGAATGAATGAATGAATGAATGAATGAATGAATGAATGAATGAATGAATGAATGAATGAATGAATGAATGAATGAATGAATGAATGAATGAATGAATGAATGAATGAATGAATGAATGAATGAATGAATGAATGAATGAATGAATGAATGAATGAATGAATGAATGAATGAATGAATGAATGAATGAATGAATGAATGAATGAATGAATGAATGAATGAATGAATGAATGAATGAATGAATGAATGAATGAATGAATGAATGAATGAATGAATGAATGAATGAATGAATGAATGAATGAAAAAAAATATTGATGAATGAATGAAAAAAAATATTGATGAAAAAAAAAATAATAAAAAAAATTATGGTTGAAAATTAAAAATATTGATGAAAAAAAATTGATGAAAAAAAGGGATGAAAAAAAATTTGATAAAAAAATATTGATGAAAAAAAAATATTGATGAAAAAAAATTTGATAAAAAAATATTGATGAAAAAAAAAATATTGATGAAAAAAAATATTGATGAAAAAAATATTGATAAAACAAATATTAAAGAAGGAAATTTGATAAAAAAATATTTTTGAAAAAAAATTTGATGAAAAAAAAACATATTGATGAAAAAACAAGTATAAAAGTTAAATTCGACTTGGCCGAATCTATGAATACCCTCCACAATGCGCTTTTTAAAGGATATTAAATTTTGTAATGGGAAAAAAATTAACAATTTTGATTAGAAATATTTTATTTTGAGTAAAAAACTTTTTTTTTGTCATTTTTGTAAAAAAAAAATAATTTACTAAACAATTTACTAATTTTTTTTTTGAGTGTAAAATTTTTTTCGAGTGTAATTTTTTTTTTGTGTAAAAATATTTCTGAGTGACAAAAATACTATGTAAAGTAATTTTGTGACTTATCAGTGTTTTTAAAGCTTGTTTTTTTAAAACCCGGGTTTTTCAACACGTGAATTTTAGGTAAAACCAATCTGAAATTCAGGGTTTTGCTTATAACTTTTGAACCACTGGACCGATTTTTCTGAGATTTCAAACGAACCGTGACAGAGGAACGACAAATTTATGAACGAAGCTTCAGCATCCTCAGAAATGTCGTTCGAAAGTTACAGTGTGTTTTATCTCGTAAATTCATGAAAATCCCTTGCCGTAATTCAGTCTTTTGCTCATAACTTTTGAAGCACTGGACCGATTTCGCTGGTTATCACTAATCACGCTACCATCTCTAATTTGTATGCACACATTTAGATTATAAAATGTATTTCTGCTATTGTTGATTTTTTTCTTTGTGTAAATTTAATTAACAAAAAACACATGTGTTTCATCTTTAAGTGACGTCAAAATTTCTAGCTGAAAGTACAATATTGTTTAGATTTCAAATATAAAATATTTTGATTAATTTGTTTTTAAATGATAATAATAATGGAAAATTAATATACCCAACCCACTTTATATTAATACCCCGCCATTGTGGTGGGGGTTAACATTTCTATTGAATGGTATCAGGATAGAGAAATAATATTGAAATTGTCAGTGGCTAACCGCTTAAAAAAATGTACATTGCTGATAAAAAAAAAAAATAGCAACAATTAAGTTGTGGGAACTTTGAGGAACACCTTCCAAATTGCTAAACATTTGTTTAAAGTTTGTTTAAATGCAAGCCCACAAAAGGGAGCGCGCCGAAATTTCTGAAAATTTTCCAAAATGTTTGAGTTTTAATTTGATAAATATTTAATCAAGGGAACTTGACACAAATTTTAACATTTTCCCAATATTTAACCACGCCTCCTTAGCGCAGTTTTTGAAAAATTGAAAAACCAAAAACTTAATTTTCTTAGTTTCTTAAAGGCCTATCGCATGGTCATTTGGAGTGGATTGCCTCATATTTGTTTATTTTTAGACAATGTATGTATATTTGCCAAAATATTAATTAATTTAATATTACAATGACCTTCACCGGGAAAATTAAAAAAAAAAATATTTAAAAAACTGATAAAAATACATATTTCATTATCAGAAAAGTTCAGAGAACCCTGGATAACTATCATACCCTACACCAATCTGTGATAACCTACACAGAAAAATGCCTGCGAATTTTGTACTCTTGCCCAAAACATTAAATCATGATAATGTTTTGCGGAAGATTTGGGTGTACTTGCCAAAGCAAAGTTTTTTTTGGAAAAATAATGTTATATTACTTTGCTATTCCATGCAAAACAAATTTAAATTTCAGTCGAGGACCCCATCAAAAGAGCTGTACATTTCGTAAGTGAGTGCCAAAATAAGTGCAAAAAGTGTTTTTACATTTTGGAGAGTATAAGAGATTCGGCACCAAAGAATATAACACTCTCACTTGTTTTATGTACATTTGATAAGCAAATGGTAAATTTTTATGGGAAAAGCTTAGGCTTGGTGAATAAGTAGTTTTGGTAAAAAAAAATATTTTTTTTTTCACGTAAAACAAAATTATGCTAAAAAAAATTTAATGAACCCACAATTTTTGGTGAAAAAAATTTTTTGATGAATTATTTTGACGCAAAGAAAAATTTTTTGATGTAAAAAAAATTATGAAAAAAAATATGAAAAAAAAATTTTTTGGTGAGAAAAAAATTGATAATAAAAAACTTTATAAAAAAATTGATGCAAAAAAATATGAAAAAAAAAGTTATGAAAAAAAATTTTGATGAAAAACCAATTTGATGAAAAACAAATTGATGAAAAACAAAATTTGATGAAAAACAACAAATTAATGAAAAAAAATTTGATGAAAAAAAAAATTTGATAAAAAACAAAATTTGATAAAAAAAAAATGATAAAAAAGTTTGAGAAAAAATTATAAAAAAAAATAAATTTGATGAAAAAAAAGTTTGATGAAAAAAAAAAAAAAAATTGTATGGGAAAAAAAGAACATTTTATGAAAAAAAAAATTTATAAAAAAAAATTGATAAAAAAAAATATGAAAAAAAAAATTTGATGAAAAAAAAAAATTTGATGAAAAAAAAAAATTTTTTGTTGAAAACTAATTATGTTACTTTTTATTCACCAGCTGGTGAAAAACGGTTGTATTCACCACGAGGTGAATTATTATCCAAGTTACACACCCAAGTTATTAAAATTTTTGGAAAATGAAAATGAAAATAGTAATTCTTGTTTTCTTTTTCGTTAATTGTTAGCTTATGTAGTCAAACTGAGGTGGCGTCCTGCAACTTTTTTAAAATTAGACACCAGCCTAAAAACATTATCATGTTAAAAAATAAAAAAAATTAATTTAGAAACGCAAATTAAGTTAAAAATATATGTTATAAATAGGGATGAGATTTTCATGCACTAAAAAATCGAAAATATGCGCTTAAAATATGCACTTAAAAACTCAAAATATGCACTAAAAAACCCAAATATATGCACTAAAAAATAAAATGTGGGCAATAGTGTGGCCCAACAACATATGGAAAAATACCAAGTATAACACACAACTGAACGTACCTCCAAATATGATAGATGGCATCGTAATGAACAATTTGCGCCAAATTTTAGCACCCTACAACGATTGGAAGGGGATGCTAACTCATCATAAGTGTTTGCAACCTCCAAAGAAATCTTGAAATTTTTTTTATTGGGATCTTAAAAATAACCTTATGAAATGCTAGGGTAACAAGAGCACATAATTCACATGTGGTCATTTTGTCTTAAGTTTGTCCTTAAACAAAAAAAATACGTATTAAGAAAAGTGGAACCCTGCATTTCACTAAAACCGCTGTAACTCAAAAACTATGCGGACCATTAAGTTGCGATAAAGTTCATTTGAAAGGTAATACAAATATCTTTAATTTGATTATAATATCCAAAATTTTTTTTTTGTTTTTTTCCTAATCGAAACTAAAATGTCCTTATTGTCCTTTGTAGGCAACCTTAGGGCAAAATGGCCATATGTGACTTATTTGCTCTTGTAGCGATACCATTCCATGTAGTAATTTTTAGGATTGCAATTTTTTTTTTTTTTAGATTTCTTCGGAGGTTGCAAACACATGTGATCAGTTAGCATCCCCTTCTAATCGTCGTAGGGTGTTGCAATTTGGCTCAAAATATTAGTTACGATACCATCTTTCATTTTTTAAGGTACGTTGACCTGTAGCGAAGCAAAAGGAATTTTGGGCCACCCTAGTGTGCAATAATAATCTTGTTTTCATTGGAAAAACTTCTTAAAAAGCAAAAAGTAACGCCAAATAGTAACATTTAAAACTTTATATAAGCAAGATTTTTTAAAAATTAAAAACAAATTAAAAGAAAAAATACAATTTTTCTTATTTCCAAAATAAATTTTTAAATTTAAAATAGTTTTTTAAACAAATAAATTTCAGATTGTGTTTTTGCTAATTTATGATAAAATATGCAAAAATATGCACTTAGAAGTTGGAAATATGCACAAAATATGCATTTAAAACCAAAATATGCAAAAATATGCATTTTCACCAAAATATGCAAAAATATGCAAAAACAAATCGATGCTATTTTAACGCAAATTTCTTGATTCTGAAAGATAATTGGTCGATATCGTTTTTAGACTATCGACAAAAAACATGCATTTGCATGGAAATCTCATCCCTAGTTATAAATTAAAAATAAAGTTTGCATAAAATAAAGTAAATGAAAGATTAAGAAAATTGTTGTTGGTCTCTAGATTAAATGCATTGCTTGAGATAGAGAAAACGCTTTTCTGCATACGTCACACACGAAACCTACTGTGAGTTAAAAAACAAACTACGTTTAGTCACTGATGTTTGTACACCGAGTATATTCTAGTGGTTAGAGCTTCGGTATACAAAACATGAGTGATTTAACGACACAGGTTCGAAGCTCATGTCAGGCTAGTCTGTTGATAAAAAAATATATAAAGAATTTTTCTAGCAAATATCAAATAATCAATTTAATGTAATTGCCTACTGATGACGTAGAAGTGGCTACAGAAACCATGGTCTAGGGTAAATCCACATTTAATTTAATCTTTAGAAGACACGATTTTCTTCTTCAATCAGAAAAACACAAACAACAAATTAAATACACTTGGCTTACGCCGAAAAAATATAATAAATAGAATATTTATTTAATTAAACACTTAATACTATAAATTAAAAAATTTAATTAAAATTAAAAAAAAAAATAAATAAAGTTTTAATTATATAAATAAAAAATTTAATTAAAAAAATTTTGGAAAACAATTAATACTTGTAATTGTATAAATTAAAAAAAAAAAAATAAGTAAAAACGACACCTTTTTTAAAAATAAATAATTTAAAAAAACATTTTTTGTTAAATAAAATAGTATAAAAAAAATGTTTCTTCAAACTTAACCAAATATATTTATGCCGTAAAGACAAAGTCAGTAAGACAATTTTATAAAGTTGATTATAATCCTTTCATATACATATAAATAAAACTATAAACAAAATGGGAATTCAAAAATCTATGAGAAATAAAAAAACTTTCAGCAAACTGTTTGTACTTCTGTATTTGGCTTTGTGCGTAAAACAATGCAAGCGAAAACCATATACTCGCACACACGGACAAAAAATAAGAAAAGCTAAAATTTTAATTAAACAATTACTTATATTAATTAAATATTTAATTAAAAAAAGAATTAAAATGTTAATTAAAATAAAGTTAAAAATTCAATTAAACAATTAATTATATTAATTAAAAATTTAATTGATATTAAATAAAAAAAAAGAAAATAAAATATACGATATTATTTTCTGTGTATTGTTTGATAAAATAATTTTTTTATATATAAGTTTGTCATTTCGTTGGTAACTCACTGAAATGTTGTTCTGGGATCCCATAAAGTATTATGGGACATTCTAAGACATTCTAGCGATGCCCGTCTGTTGAAATGGCGATCACGTTCAAACTATTGCCCAGATATGACTGAAACTTAACATATTTACTTTTTGTAGATCCCAAAAGTTTGGTATTGCATTTGAGCGATATAGATTGAGTGGTTCAAAAGTTATTAGCAAAAATGTAAGGGCATATTGAACATTTTGGTTCTTCCACATAACAAAAACATACAAAATGCTATGATTCGTATGCTGGTGCAAATATTTGAACTCAATTGGATACCGAATGGTATACAAACAATTTCAAACATAATTTTTACATGAATATTTTTTTGCGGATTTTTTTTTTGCGAAAAATTCTTAAAATTGTTTTCTTTCCGCAAAATTGGTAAATTTTTTGTCTTTTAATTATCCATAGGAGTAGAGTCGAATATGTTTTAACATTTTAGTTTGAACATAAGCGATTTGTCATTTGCTTTATAAAGCTGTTATATTTGCTAAATAATCTTGACAATGGAATCTGACAAATTCCGAAACACGTGTCGATTAAGTCTTGTTAAAATTACCAACCTAAATTAATTTAAAACCAAAAATATAATTTTCTAGATAAATTATTCTATGAGAATATCATAGTTTTAATTATTAAAGGAAATAATGACCTCGAGCTAGAATAAACCTTCTCAAAAAAATATTTTCTTTTAGCTCATTAAAATTTTACATGTTTTTTTTTTGTTATTGTGATAGGGTGTATTTAATATTCGGCCAAACTGATTGTATCACTCCCACTATTTTTTTAATAATACTCATGATAGGTTATAATATATTCGGTATTGACCGACTATAATTTTCTTACTTGTTTTATCTTATTTATGTAAGTTTTTAATATTTTGTTTACAAATGTTTACTCAAAAAAATTCTAAACTATAATTTTTTTTATTAATATTAAAACCGATTGTAGAGAATTTTGTTTGTAAAACAAAAAAATGTATATCTAAAAATTTAATTACTCATTTGTTTATGGTAGTTGTGGGCTTTTCAATACCACAACCACAATCATAAATCTTTTTAATGTTTTTGAAAAGATAATTAAAAATATTTGAATTATTGCTTCCTTTTTTTTGAGACTTTTTCTATAAGAAAAATGTCTCAGAATCTGAGACTTTTTCTATAAGAAAAATGTCTCAGAATCTGAGACTTTTTCTATAAGAAAAATGTCTCAGAATCTGAGACTTTTTCTATAAGAAAAATGTCTCAGAATCTGAGACTTTTTCTCTAAGAAAAATGTCTCAGAATCTGAGACTTTTTCTATAAGAAAAATGTCTCAGAATCTGAGACTTTTTCTATAAGAAAAATGTCTCAGAATCTGAGACTTTTTCTATAAGAAAAATGTCTCAGAATCTGAGACTTTTTCTATAAGAAAAATGTCTCAGAATCTGAGACTTTTTCTATAAGAAAAATGTCTCAGAATCTGAGACTTTTTCTATAAGAAAAATGTCTCAGAATCTGAGACTTTTTCTATAAGAAAAATGTCTCAGAATCTGAGACGTTTTCTATAAGAAAAATGTCTCAGAATCTGAGACTTTTTCTATAAGAAAAATGTCTCAGAATCTGAGACTTTTTCTATAAGAAAAATGTCTCAGAATCTGAGACTTTTTTCTATAAGAAAAATGTCTCAGAATCTGAGACTTTTTCTATAAGAAAAATGTCTCAGAATCTGAGACTTTTTCTATAAGAAAAATGTCTCAGAATCTGAGACTTTTTCTATAAGAAAAATGTCTCAGAATCTGAGACTTTTTCTATAAGAAAAATGTCTCAGAATCTGAGAATTTTTCTATAATCAAAAACTCAGAATATGAGACTTTTTCTATAGGAAAAATGTCTCAAAATCTAAAAAATTTTTTTTACATGTCTCAACACCGGTCAATTTTTCTGTATGTGACATTTTTTTTGAAAAATTCTCAGATTCTGAAACATTTTTCTTATAGAAAAAGACTCTGATTCTGAGACAATTTTCTTATAGTGAAAACTTATAGAAAAATGTCTCAGATTCTGAGACATTTTTGTTATAGAAAAAGTCTTAGATTCAGAGACATTTTTCTTATAGAAATAATTCTCAGACTCTAAGACATTTTTCTTACAGAAAATTTCTCAGATTCTAAGACATTTTTCTTATGGAAAATTTCTCAGATTCGGGGACAATTTTCTTACAGAAAAATTTTCAGATTCTAAGACGTTTTTCTTTCGGAAAAATTTTTAGATTCTGTGACATTTTTCTTACAGAAAAATTCTTAAATTTTGAGACATTTTTCTTATAGAAAATTTCTCAAATTCTAAGACATTTTTGTTATAGAAAAATTCTTAGATTTTGAGACATTTTTCTTATAGAGAAATTCTTAGATTCTGATATATTTTTCTTATAGAAAACTTATAGAAAAATGTCTCAGATTCTGAGACATTTTTCTATTTTTTTATAAAAAAAAAGTCTCATATTCTGATGTTGAGACATTTTTCTTATAGAAAGTATCTCAGATTCTGAAACATTTTTCTTATAGAAAAATTCTTAGATTCTGAGACATTTTTCTTATAGAAAAATTCTTAGATTCTGAGACATTTTTTTTATAGAAAAATTCCCAGATTCTGAGACATTTTTCTTATAGAAAAATTCTCAGATTCTGAGACATTTTTCTTATAAAAAAATTTTCAGATTCTGAGACATTCTTCTTATAAAATAATTCTTAGATTCTGAAACATTTTTCTTATAGAAAAATTCTCAGATTCTGAGACATTTTTCATATCAAAAAATTCTCAGATTCTGAGACATTTTTTTTATAGAAAATTCTCAGATTTGAAACATTTTCCTTATAGAAAAGTTCTCAGATTCTGAAACATTTTTCTTATCGAAAAATTCTCAGATTCTGAGACATTTTTAATATAGAAAAATTCTCAGATTCTGAGACATTTTTAATATAGAAAAATTCTCAGATTCTGAGACATTTTTCTTATAGAAAAATTCTCAGATTCTGAGACATTTTTTTTATAGAAAATTCTCAGACTTTGAAACATTTTTCTTATAGAAAAGTTCTCAGATTCTGAAACATTTTTCTTATCGAAAAATTCTCAGATTCTGAGACATTTTTCTTATAAAAAAATTCTCAGATTCTGAGACATTTTTCTTATAGAAAAATTCTCAGATTCTGAGACTTTTTCTTATAGAAAAATTCTCAGATTCTGAGACATTTTTTTTAAAGAAAATTCTCAGATTTTGAAACATTTTTCTTATAGAAAAGTCCTCAGATTCTGAAACATTTTTCTTATCGAAAAATTCTCAGATTCTGAGACATTTTTAATATAGAATAATTATCAGATTCTGAGACATTTTTCTTATAGAAAATTTCTCAGATTCTGAGACATTTTTCTTATAGAAAATTTATCAGATTCTGAAACATTTTTCTTATAGAAAATTTCTCAGATTCTGAGACATTTTTCTTATAGAAAATTTCTCAGATTCTGAGACATTTTTCTTATAGAAAATTTCTCAGATTCTGAGACATTTTTCTTATGGAAAAAGTCTCAGATTCTGACACATTTTTCTTATAGAAAAAGTCTCAGATTCGGAGACATTTTTCTTATAGAAAAAGTCTTAAGTTCTGAAACATTTTTCTTATAGAAAAAATCTTAGATTCTGAGACATTTTTCTTATAGAAAAAGTCTCAAATTCTGCTACATTCTTCCTACAGAAAAAGTTTCAGAATTCGACACATTTTTCTTATGAAAAAAGTATCAGATTCTGATACATTTTTTTTTTATAGAAAAAGTGTCAGATTCTGAGACATTTTTTTTATAGAAAAAGTCTCATATACTGAGACATTTTTCTTATAGAAAGTATCTCAGATTCTGAGACATTTTTCTTATAGATAAAGTCTCAGCTTCTGAGACATTTTTTTAATAGAATAAGTCTCAGGTTCTGAGATATTTTTCGAATTGAAAAAGTGTCATATTCTGACACATTTTTCTTACAGAAAAATTATTGCTTCAATAGAAAACTGTCTCAGAATCTGAGATTTTTTTATAAGAAAAATGTCTCAGAATCTGAGATTTTTTCTTTAAGAAAAATGTCTCAGAATCTGAGAATCAGAGAATCAGAATCTGAGACATTTTTCTTATAGAAAAATTCTCAGATTCTGAGACATTTTTCTTATAAAAAAATTCTTAGATTCTGAAACATTTTTCTTATAGAAAAATTCTCAGATTCTGAGACAATTTTCATATCAAAAAATTCTAAGATTCTGAGACATTTCTTATCGAAAAATTCTCAGAATCTTAAACATTTTTCTTATAGAAAAATTCTTAGATTCTGAGACATTTTTCTTGAAGAAAAATTCTCAGACTCTGAGACGTTTTTCTTATAATCTGTTTTCAATTAACTTAGAAAATTTCTCTTTTAAGTAAATAGTAATTGTAATTCTTGTTAATATTAATTTTGTTAAGAACATTGGTCCTATTAAGAAACTTAATATTTATAAATACCTTTTTAATGTTTTTTTTTGTATTCTTCTTTTATAGCAGTTTTTCCTTGGACGGAGGACATAAAGTAATAGCAAAATGCATTATTTATTATGGCTGTTGAAAGTTTTTATTACAACTAATCCAATAAAACTTGAGATGTACTTTAAGAAGTGCACAAAACAATATAAATAGTCAATAAGTAAATGCAAATAATCCCGTAGTGCATGAAGTGCATGAATGACTCCCACTTTAAAGGACTTTAAGGACCAAATGTAAACAAACTTTAAACAATACTTAGAAAAAAAAAGACACAAAAAAACATTAAAACTACTACAGTTACAAATTGGTATTCCCAGGCAAATGTCTGGAAAGGAACAAGCAACAAATACAAATATGTGGCATCAGCAACATCGTCAGTATTCTTACAATAACACTCAACAACAGCAACAACAACATGGTCGTCAACGACATCATCATCAACATTATTTACCTAAAATACCAAAAATGCAGCAACATCAACTACAGTTGCCTGCCTTTCAAATGCTACGTTATCTTTTACTCTTGATTTGCTATTGCAGTTGCCATACGCAAGCCTCCATGGAGTACAGTGCTAAATTAAGTAATTGTTATGAAAATCATTCTGGTTTTAATGGTCATCACCTACACAATGGTTCAGCAGCACCCAGCCAAATTATATGGGATACAATGAATGATTCCCAAAATAAAACAAATAATGGTTTTCTGGGTGCTGGTGGTGTTGGTGGTAGTTCTGATGGTGGAGAGGAAACAATAAAACGGGACTTGGATACAACCAAAACAATGGCATATCAACATTCATCATCTGTAACAGGTTGGAAATGTTGTTGTTGGAATGCTACAAATCTGGTAAGTTAAAAGAAATTATAACGTGTTTGAAATGTATTTTTAGATCCTGTAAGCTTTTGTTATAAATTCATAATTAACAAATACACAAAAGTTCTGAGAACAACCACAACATACATGAGTCAAATGTTGCACTATGGTCCCAAATCAAATTTTAGTTGAGTGATAAGAGTTTTTTTTTTTTTAATGCATTAGAGTTGGGGATTTAAAAGCATTATAAGTTTTTGTATACTTAATATGTCCTACTTTAGGGGCCTATGGTGGTGCTCTCATTGGATATTTGTGAGGTTTAGCGTCAAAATTTAAGCTTGAAATTATGTTAGCTATGACCGGTATGAATTTCGCTGCAATCGGCCAAATTATCAAAAATAAACCACTGTGCATCGTTGCGTATGATTGTTATTTATAGACAATTAAAAATTAAGTATACGCCAGTTATATAAATTTCAAGTAATTACACTGTACAACAATTTTAAACTTTTTCAAAATTACGGGATTCCGACGATTGATTCTGGTAGAGGAAACAAAAAAAAATATACTTGTGATTTAATCGGAATTTTATTTAAAGGCCTGTTCTTTCCCATATACATACATACTTGACCAGCCTATAACCATTAGACATAATCGTGCCAAACTTTAGGAGTCTAGGTCTTTTGGTTCGGACTGCATCGTGGTATCTACAGACAGACGGACATCACCCGAATGTCTTAAATTCGATCACTGACGCATAATAAACAGGGTGCTCCATATTTGGTGTCGGTATGTGAATATTTAATAACTTACAAAAATATGGAGATCTTGGTGGCAAGTCAAAATTCCCAGGAAGTGCGATGTGTGACATTCATCTATAGATTTCACCCCTTCGGACTTGTTTTTGCGGTGTTATTTGGAAAGCAAAATGTACTCCAACGATTATCAGAATATCGACGTGCTCATGGTAAACATTTGCCATTAAATCATCGCTTTATTACCCGAATCGCTTGAAAAAGGAATAGAAACAGTGTTAAAAAACAACATATTACAATAAAAAAACAAGTGAGAGTGTTGAATTCGGCTATGCCGAATAAAAAGAATAAAAAAAAAAAAATCAGGGCGTTTGTTTTTTTTGGGTTGGTGAATGATGGGGGTCAGTGCGGGACTTTGAGAGCACCTTCCTATTCCCGATAAATATAACAAATGTTTCATTTAAAAAACATGTAAAAAAAGTGTATTTTTTCAGAGGTTGGTTAAGTTCTTCAAGGTGAAACTTTTTCCCCCTGAGCCGATTTTGCCCATTTACGAACTTAACCTGCCTAGGACCATATTCATGCCAAATTGCAGGAGGCTAGCTCTTTTATTTTGGATTGTATCGTGCCATCTACAGACAGACGAATGGACGGACATTCACAGAATGTCTTAGAATCGATCATGGATCAATAATATATATGGGACATTCCATGTCAAATCGGACACTTTGGAAAATATTTTTTTTAGATTTTTCCAATTTGTTTACAGTTTTTAGTACCCTTCGAAAACTCCTTCGTCTAAATTTTCAGATTTTTTTGATGACCCGTTCAAAAGAAATCGAATTTTTAAAAATTGGTTGTTTGTTCCTTTACTCAAACTTCTTTTCCTCATAATCTTTAATAATAGTCCTCATAATCTTTAATAATAGTCCAAATTTCATTTTTTTTTTTCAAAATTTTTGTTTTTTTACGTACTTTAAAAAAAAAATCCCAAAAAATCTTAAAAGCGCTCTAGTATGCGATTTTAAGTTTTAAAATTTAAATCTCATTTTTGAAAATGTTTGTACTCTTCGATTTTTTTGAAATTTTTTTGTGTAAAACTTCTGTCGATTCTAGAAATTTTTTGCCCAGGAGGATCGTGGGATAACGATTATTCCTATTTTTTTAAATTTTTTGAAAAACATTTTTTGTAATTTTCCAATCTTAAAATCATTTCTACGGCTCCAATGGTGCGTCATAGAGGGGTCATTTATAAGACCGACCCCCATTAATTTTTACGTCTTTACATTTCTTTCAAACTAATACCCTTTCTCTAATGTCTAAGGGGGCTCCCACACAAAACGACATTTTTATAAAATTTGCTCCAACCGCTCTAACTGCCCTACTAGTGCCCTTAGAGCAACAAAATGTATGACCGACCCACAATATTTTTTTAGTCCAAAATTTTCTCAGAACACACCTACCCTGTATCTTTAACTATTAAGGCGGTCCCCATATA
This sequence comes from Pegoplata infirma, assembly GCA_963921195.1. Classification (NCBI taxonomy): domain Eukaryota; kingdom Metazoa; phylum Arthropoda; class Insecta; order Diptera; family Anthomyiidae; genus Pegoplata; species Pegoplata infirma. The sequence goes on from OY992536.1 coordinate 64,761,545, forward strand.
ATTTTTTTTATTTTTAGTAAATTTGTTTTATTAAATCAGCTTTTACCGGTCCATTGGTGCATCCGAGAGGGGTCATTAGTGTCTTTTTAAGACATACCTACGCCCTATCTCCACTCCCTAAGTAGGCTCCAATACAAAAACAGTTGTAGCAAATTTTTTAAAAATGTAATATTGAATGGAAGCCTACTTAGGGAGTGGATATAGGGCGTAGGTATGTTTTAAAAAAATTTTGTAGGGTACAAATAAATGGGGGTCGGTCTCACAAATGACCGGTCTCGGAAGCACCATTGGACCAGTAGAAGCTGATTAAATAAAACAAATTTACAGAAAATAAAAAAAATTGTATGGGGACCGCCTTAAAAATTACAGATATAGGGAAGGTTTGTTCAGAGAAGATGTTTCGACTAAAAAAATAGTGTGGGTCGGTTATACATTTTGGTGCTATAAGGGCACTATTAGGGCAGTTAGAGCGGTTGGAGCAAATTTAAAAAAAATGTCGATTTGTGTGGGAGCCCCCTTAGAAATTGGAGATAGGGTATTAGTTTGTTCCAAAGAAATATTAAGACATAAAAATTAATGGGCTCGGTCTTATAAATGACCTCTCTATGACGCACCATTGAAGCAGTAGAAATTATTTTAAAAAGGTGTAATAATCGTTATCCCACGATCCTCCTGGGCAAAAAATTTGTAGAATCGATAGAAGTTCTACACAAAAAAATTTAAAAAAAATCGAAGAGTACAAAAATGAGATCTAAATTTTAAAACTTTAAAATCGCATACTAGGGCGCTTTTTTAAAAATTTTTTGGGATTTTTTTTTTTTAAATCTACATAAAAAAACAAAAATTAAAAAAAAAAATTGAAATTTGGACCATTATTGAAGAAGTTATGAGTACAAGAAATTTAAGTAAAGGAACAAACTACCAATTTTTAAAAATTGGGTCATCAAAAAACCGGGTCATCAAAAAAATCTGAAAATTTACCACGAAGGAGTTTTCCAAGGGTACTACAAACTGTAAACAAATTGGGAAAATCAAAAAAAAAAAAATTTCAAAGTTTCTGATTTGACATGGAATGCTCCATATACTTTATGGGGTCTACGACCGATATTTCGATGCGTTACAAACGAAATGACAAAGTGAGTATACCCCCTTATTGTGGTTGGAGAGTATACAAAGTAGTTGAAATGGCGAAAAAAAAAAAATTTAATTTTTCCGTGGCTGAAATAAAATAAATAAAACAAGTAAGAAAGTTATAGTCGGTCAAGACCCACCATATGATAACCTACACCAGTGTTTTCCAAAAAATAAATCTCAAGTCCAAACATGGACCGATTGGATTTATCTATTGTTAAATCTTTATTTAGTGTAGAAAACAAACACAGATCAAATTTTAGTGGAATTGGCTTATTTTTTGCCAATAGACCGATTTAACTAAATATTGGTCGAAATTTTGATTTGGGGGACTAAGTCCAAAAATTGTTCAATTATATTCCAATTTGATTTGGTTAATAAAGTCCACCTTTAACACCTAAAAATAAAATTTTTATCAACTATTGCCATTTTTAGGAATTTTGAGGGAATAATGTGAATATCGAGAGGGTGGTTTGTATGGGGACTACCAAAAGGACTGACCCGATTCCTTTTAAATTTGGAATGCTGATTCGTGCATACAAAATTTGATTACCTGTAAAATTTCAAAGCGATATCTTAGACTGGGTCGAAATTCTACAAAGTCTAAGGATCGATTGTCCTTAGTGCGGGAAAGTGGTAATGGGGTAATATAAGCATTTTATGGAAGACAACTTTTTAATCGATCAAAAACTCTATTAGCGCATCGGTGGTCAAAATTGAGATTTTTATCAAAATGGCAAAATTTTCTAAAAAATTTTAAAAATATAAATTTCATTTTCTTGCTTAGTAAAATTTTTTTTTTATTGCATTTGATACTAGTCACTTATGTATTAAATATTGGAATTTTATACGATCATTAACATATTTTTTTTTAAGATACAAAAAAAATCATACACACAGAAAACAAATTTGCTAATTTTCAACTGAAATTCAGTTGTTGCAGCAAAAATTCGATTGATACATTTGTATTAAGATTGTAACAACTGAATATTAGTAGTTTCAACTGAATTTTGTTGATATAACTGTCTTTTAATTGAAACAACTACAAAATAAATTTGCCACAGCGAAATATAGTAGCATCAACTGAATTTTGAGTTGATGCAACTGAATAATTCAGTTGGAAATTTATTTTTCTCTGTGTATTTTTGACGCGATTCTAAAAACCACTTTTTTTTAATTTAATTTTTATTTTTTATTAAAATTGCAAAATATATCGATTTTATTACTCAATGTTATTGAAAACATCATAAAGACTAAAGATTTAAATTTTTGCGAAAATCCGTTCGGTAGTTTTTTGTGGGGAGCGGTTTCAATTGAGCGGATTTCAAGGAAATCGTATTTTTTGCCATTTTTTTGAGTTTTTATATTTTAAAAACTACATTATTGTACAAATTGACCAATATTATGCTCTATCTTGTTCCATTTGATCATGGTAACTTAGTTTTGAAACGATAGATTTATAGGACATCTTTAACCCTAATCGGTCAGCGGCCAAAAGTGTCCCGTACTGAGTTTTTTTAGGTTTTAACTACTGTTTAATGAAATTTATATTTTTAAATTTTTTTTGAACATTTGGCCATTTTGACCAAAATCTCAATTTTGACCACCGATGCGCTAATAGAGTTTTTGATCGATTAAAAAGTTGTCTTCCATAAAGTGCTTATATTACCCCATTACCACTTTCCCGCACTAAGGACAATCGATCCTTAGACTTTGTAGGATTTCGACCCAGTCTACGATATCTATTAAAATACAGTTGTTAGAGTCAAGTAAAGCTAATCCAAAGGGGGCATTTGTATGGGGGCTAGGTCTTAACATGGACCGATTCTTTTCAATTTTAATAGGCTTCGTCCTTGGGCCAAAAGATGCTTAAGCTTCAAATTGGTTGAAAATTGCGACCTGTATCGTGCTTAAACCGATAGATGGACAGACGGACAGACGGACGGACACAGCTAAATCGACTCAAAAAGTAATTCTGAGTCGATCGGTATACTTAAAAGTGGGTCTAGGACCAATATTTCAGGTAGTTACAAACATCAGTACATTACCACAGTGTGGTGTAGGGTATAAATATATTGTATATGAACTACACCATTTACAGATGTAATTCGAAAAAGATCAATTGTAATTCGAAGATTCTACTTGTAATTCGAAGATTCCATTTGTAATTCGAAGATTCCATTTGTAATTCGAAGATTCTATTTGTAATTCGAATACTCCAATTGTAATTCGAAGATTCCATTTGTAATTCGAAGATTCCAATTGTAATTCGAAAAAGATCAATTGTAATTCGTAAAAGATCAATTGTAATTCGTAAAAGATCAATTGTAATTCGAAAAAGATCAATTGTAATTCGTAAAAGATCAATTGTAATTCGAAAAAGATCAATTGTAATTCGTAAAAGATCAATTGTAATTCGTAAAAGATCAATTGTAATTCGAAGATTCCAATTGTAATTCGTAAAAGATCAATTGTAATTCGAAAAAGATCAATTGTAATTCGAAGATTCCAATTGTAATTCGTAAAAGATCAATTGTAATTCGAAAAAGATCAATTGTAATTCGAAAAAGATCAATTGTAATTCGTAAAAGATCAATTGTAATTCGTAAAAGATCAATTGTAATTCGAAAAAGATCAATTGTAATTCGTAAAAGATCAATTGTAATTCGAAAAAGATCAATTGTAATTCGAAAAAGATCAATTGTAATTCGTAAAAGATCAATTGTAATTCGAAAAAGATCAATTGTAATTCGAAAAAGATCAATTGTAATTCGAAAAAGATCAATTGTAATTCGTAAAAGATCAATTGTAATTCGTAAAAGATCAATTGTAATTCGAAAAAGATCAATTGTAATTCAAAAAAGATCAATTGTAATTCGAAAAAGATCAATTGTAATTCGTAAAAGATCAATTGTAATTCGTAAAAGATCAATTGTAATTCGAAAAAGATCAATTGTAATTCGAAAAAGATCAATTGTAATTCGTAAAAGATCAATTGTAATTCGTAAAAGATCAATTGTAATTCGAAGATTCCATTTGTAATTCGAAGATTCCATTTGTAATTCGAAGATTCCAATTGTAATTCGAAAAGCAACGAGTATAAAATCGTTTCTTACGCCTTTAAAAACATTGTTTTTTTTTTTGATTTACTCGTTGGTTTTCGAATTACAATTGGAATCTTCGAATTACAATTGGAATCTTCGAATTACAAATGGAATCTTCGAATTACAATTGGAGTATTCGAATTACAAATGGAATCTTCGAATTACAAATGGAATCTTCGAATTACAAATGGAATCTTCGAATTACAAATAGAATCTTCGAATTACAATTGATCTTTTTCGAATTACATCTGTAAATGGTGTAGAAAAAAATCTTGTAAAATTACAACAAAAAAAAACTTCATAAAATTTTGCCACATCCTATTTTACGAGATAACCTAGTAAAAATTACAATTTTGTTGGTAAAAAGCTAGTAACATTACAAACAATTTACAAGCTTTTTACCAATAAAGTTGTAAATTTACAACTTTTTTGACGCAATAAAAATTACAAGAACTTCTCGTGACTTTACTAGATTTTGTGCTACCTCCTATTTTACGAGAATTTCTAGTTAAAATTACTATCTTTTTTGTAATTCTACAAGTTTTTTACCAATAAAATTGTAAGTTTACAACTTTTTTTTGATGCGATAACACGTTCAATGATTTCTTGGGAAATTTGGGCATTTACAAAGAAATTGTAAAATTAAAAAGAAAAATATAAATTTCGATTGAATTTTTTTTGTAAAAAAACAAGAATAACTGTCAAATATTGGTAAATTTTACGGGACTTTTTTAGTAATTTGACAAGACTCTTTTTTTAGTGTGAAAATCGGTGGATGTTTTTGTAAGTTATTAAATATTCACATACAGGCATAAAACATGGCGCACTCTGTATTTTCACGAAATTCAACGGATATCAAATATGGCTCAAAATTTGTGCATTTTCATAAGACTTTTTCACTGATTGAACAATGGTGTTATTTTGAGTGTTCACCGAAAAAAATAATGAGGAAACGAATTTGAGTAATCACTTGTTTAAATTTAAAAACAAAAATTGAGTAATTTTTTAATTGACGCAATTAAAAATTTACTTAAAAATTTTAAAAACAATTTAAGTAAATAATTTAATAAAAATTTAATAGTTTTTTTTAATTTTTTTTAAACTCTTAAAGTTTTTTGAATTCTCGTTTAGTTTATTGTTTTTTGTATATGTATGTGAAAGTTTGTAATCGTCTTTATAAAATTTTCCTAAGTTTTTTGTTTTTTTTTTTTTTGTAAAAAAATTTTAAACTTTAAAAAAAATTAAATATATAAATTTTGAGTAAATTTTTAATTGTGTCAATTAAAAATTTACTCAAATTTTTTTTCAAACATTTAATAAATTTTTATTAAAAATTTACTAAATACTATGAAATCGTTTACTGGCGCAAAATTAAGTAATTTTTTACTCAATAGGTTTAAAAATTTACTCAAATATTTTTTTTATTTTTTTCTGTGTTGATTTTGTGGTTTATATGCTTAATTTCTTAAAATAATTTACTTCACTTGAAGTAGAATATTTTAAGGATGTTGTGTTAATTAATCTTTAAATTAAGTTACTTATTAGCTTAACAAAACTTTATAACTTCTCTACTTAAAATACATGTTGTGCTTTTTGTTAAAAATAAAACAAAAACAAAGAAAATAGATTATGTACGACCTAATTAAAATTACTAAGGCATTGTGTAAATTATAATTAAATATTGTGGCTTTTTAGGCGGTTTTCACACTAACAATATGGACAAAAGCAAGTAAATCCTACAACCTTTAATTTAAATTGAAACCACAATATGACAGTGACTGTAAAAGTGTAGAAGTGCAGTATTACACTGTGGAACAAATTCAGGTTAGCAAAAGTACTTTCGATTCTAAGAGTGAGGGGTGAAAATAGAGGCTATATTAGAAGACCCCTATCGCGGCGTTAGTTTATGTTAGTTCGAATTTTTTTTTTAATCGACCTTCGGACTGTGCAGTCAAATGCCGATTTTCAGCATATTGTTTATATGGTTTTTTGGCTATAACTTGTCGACTAATTGATATTTTTTCAATCTGTAAAAGCCAAATTATTTCTAGAGACCTGTCAAATAATTAAAATTTTTTAAAAATTTGATTTAGAAAATTTTTATGGTGTTTTTGTAAACAATTTTTTCCTTATTAAAATAAATTTTTAATATCCATGCCCACAAAAGAGGTTCACGCATTAAAATTTTATAAATATAATGTACCCAGTAAAAACTTCTATTACCAAGTAATGAGGTTTTCGCCTTTAAATAGATGGTGGTAGCTAGTTACTATGTTGGTGAAACACTCATTATTTTAACATGGCGATGTCATTGGAGTAATGACCGCATACCCACTCGCTTACGAGAATGCTACTGAAAAACTACATACATTAGTACAACAAATAATAAGCTACTAGTAGCCCAAAAATAACTCGTTACCCACTACTTACAAAAATGCTACTAAATAACAGCATACATTAGGTCCAAAAATAAGTTGCTACCAGTTGCTCAAAAATAACTCGTTTCCCACTCCTTACAAAAATGCTACCAAATAACAGCTTTTGATTCTTTTAATAAATTTTTAACTTGGAGCAACTTTCGCCAATATGAAATTGAATAAGTTCATGTTGAACGCGTTTATTTCAAGAGCAACCAAGCGGGCAAATGTGGAAATAGAAAAGATCCAATGTGCCAACGGAACCAATGTTTACGTTGATATCCTTCCCTCCAAATGTTTGATTGTAAAATTCAAATAATACAGGACCGAAAATATATCTTGGAACCTCGTAGAAAGGGACATTTGGCTACTTATGACATTACCAATAACAAATATACAGAAGCGACTGCTGCTCAGCCAATGGAAACCGCATTAAACACCATCTTATAAGTCTATATAAGAGTGAGTTAGGTTTTAAGGAAAATACTGTCTGTGATGTTTTTTTACCTTTTTACCGGCTTTAACATTCTTTAAACAACAAGGCAAGAAAAGTTAAATTAAAATTTGGAGAACACCACAAAATTTCTAGAAAAAACATTAACAATTTAGAAAAAGCCAATTAAAATCCAGAAAACTTCAATAGAAGTTATTCAAAGACTAATTAAGGCTCATACATCACGATCAAGTGTCAGCTAGATCCAGTTTTCTGAATATCAATTTGGTTTTCTAAACTTTTTTTGCCTTGTCCCAATTTTAATCAGAATTCCTGAATTTAAATTTCTGTTAACAGAGTTTTATTAGAAAAAGTAGATAAATGTTAATCTTTTTTAAGCTAAATGTGCAAGTTCTTTCTAAATTTTCTTTAGCATTTTTTTTAATTTCATTAAAAAAAAACAAGTAAGAAAATTATAGTCGGTCAAGACCGACCATATAATACCCTACACCAAGGTTTCCCGGAAAATGGGTCCCATGGATCGATTAGATCTATATGTTGTAAAACCTTTAATAAGTGAAGAAAACACTCACAAATCAAATTTGAGTAAAATATGCTTCTATTTGTTGACAATAAACCGCTTTAACTAAATATCGGGCGAAATTTTCACAAGGGGCCTGAGTCCAAAACTGGTCCGATGATTATCAGGTTTGATAAGGTTATTTAAGTACGCGTTTAACATACACAAACAAAATTTTAATTAAATATTTTCATGAAATTTGAGACATTTATGTGAAAATCGGGAAGGTGGTTTGTATGGGGGCTACAAGAAGAACTGGTCCGATTTCTTTGAAATTCGGAATGATGATATGTGAAGACAAAACATGTTTACCATCCAAATTTCAAAGCGATACCTTTTATAATACGGTTATTAGAGTCATTTGAGCCAAAACTAAAGAGGACCTTTGTGTGGGGGCTAGGTCTAAATATGGACCGATTCCAAATATGGACGATTTCCAATTTCAATAGGCTTCGTCCTTGGGCCAAGAGAGACTTAAGTTTCAAATTTCAAGTCAATTGATTAAAAATTGCGACCTGTATCGTGTTTACACCGTTTACATGGACAGACAGACGGACGGACGGACGCACAGTGGTTCCAAGTCCAAATCTAGCTGGACAAAATTATTTTATCACCGTTTTATATGTTTTTGGGGTCGCTGAGTTCAAAAAACGTGTTTAAATTTTTCTAAGACAATTACACTAATCGACAAATTTTTATTTTTTTTCTAATTTCAGTAATTCATTAATGACAAAAATGGTTTATATGCAGAACAGAAATATGAAATGCAAAAACTTATTTTTTTAAAGTTTTGTAATCTCTAAAAAATAAAAAAAATTTTGTCGAGAAGTGTAATTGAAAAAAACAAGTGAGTGTGTTAAATTCGGCTATGCCGAACGTTAGGGAGCACCTTCCCCTTGCGATTTCGAACTTCATCGGAGAGAAGAATGTTGCATTTGCTTAGCAAAAGTACAAAAAACTCTGCAAAAAATGCGATTTTTCTTAGGTTGGTTTAGTTCTCCAAGGGGGAACTTTTTCCCCTTGGTCCGATTTTATCCATTTCCAAACTTAACCTGCCTAGGAATATAAGACAAATTCGTGCCAAATTTCGGAAGTCTAGCTCTTTTATTTTGGACTGTATCGTGTCCTCTACAGACGGACAGAAGGACAGACGGACGGACATTTTTGAATTTAGTCGAAGTGTGTAGTTGGCCGCGGTTTAATAGAATCATCACATTTAATGCTTTATTTAAGCTAAGCATAATTATAATACTTAAAAGTTATTAAAAACTTACAAAAATTCGATACTTTATTTAGAAAAAAAATTTTAGGCGAAAATCTATTTTCATAAAAACTGTGATTAATTTTAAACCTGCAAAAACCTGCAAGAAATGTCTGCATGACAACGTTCAGTAATAAATTACCTATAAGTTGTATGTAGTAATTCGACATGATATGCCTGGATTCGGTTTTGGCAAGCTGCGAAAGTTTCATAAGTCCTCAAAAATATTGTTATTATTGACCATACTTCAAAGTACAAAAAATATAAGAAGAAGATCGATAATAAATTTTTTATTAATGTCCAGAATAAGTATAAATCTGTAGCTTTCTTGTACATAAACCGTTTTGAAACCATTGATGTAACATGGATAATATTATGTTATTAGTTGAACACTTTAATATATATATATTTTTTTTTAAATATTGGATACCAAAAATGTTATTTCATTCGCATATTTAACAAAGTTAAAGACCTAATTCCAAAAAATGGTTATTAGTTTGATCAGAACACACCCTTAGCTTGCCCCTAGCACTATTAATTCCCAATTTTAAGGATACTAATTTTTGGACTTTTGTCCAGCTAGATTTTGATTTGGAACCAATGTGGGACGGACGGACGGACGGACGGACGGACGAATCGACTCAAAAAGTGATTCTGAGTCGATCGGTATACTTAAAGGTGGGTCTAGGACCAATATTTCGGGTAGTTACAAACATCAGCACAAACTCATTATACCCTGTACCACAGTGTGGTGTAGGGTATAATTATTTAGACAACTTATCAGATATATTAAATCGTATTTACCAGTAACCTGTTCTGTATCAGGTTATCGGTAACTCATTATTTATTAACAAGATGTAACCGGTTTTGTATTAGGCTATCGGTAACTCATTATTTGTTAACAAGAAGTAATCGAGCAGGTAACGAGCCCTCATTACATAGAATGCAGGCGGTAATGGGGACTTATTACCAAGTTTTTACTGGGTAACGCAAGACATTTTTTAAATTTTTAAATATGCTAAATTTTGCCCGTACACTTGGAATAATCAAAAGTTGAAGAAACGGCAGAAAATTTGTATTTTAACATGATAATGTTTTTAGGCTGGTGTCTAATTTTAAAAAAGTTGCAGGACGCCACCTCAGTTTGACTATATAAGCTAAAAATTAACGAAAAAGAATTACTATTTTCATTTTCTTAAAACCAAAAATTTTAATAACTTGGGTTTGTAACTTGGATAATAATTCACCTCGTGGTGAGTAAAACCGTTTTTCACCAGCTGGCGAATAAAAAGTAAAATAATTATTTTTCAACAAAAAAAAATTTTTTTTTTTAATTTTTTTTTTTCATAATTTTTTTTTTTTTTTTCATAATTTTTTTTTTTTTAAATATTTTTTTTACCATTTTTTTCCATCAATTTTTTTTTTCGTCAATTTTTTTTTTTTTATCAAACTTTTTTTTCCATAATTTTTTTTATCAATTTTTTTTTTTCAATTTTTTTTTATCAATTTTTTTCATTAATTTTTTTTTCATCAATTTTTTTTTCATTATTTTTTTTTTCATAAAATTTTTTTTTTCGTCAATTTTTTTTTTCAAATTTATTTTTTTCATCAATTTTTTTTTATCAAACTTTTTTTTCATAAAATTTTTTTTTCATCAAACTTTTTTTTCATAATTCTTTTTTATAAATTTTTTTTTCATCAATTTCTCCTTCATCAATTTTTTTTTCATCAAATTTTTTTTTATTAATTTTTTATTTATCAATTTTTTTTTTTTTTTTCATCAAAAATTTTTTTTTTATCATATTTCTTTTCATCAATTTTTTTTATAAAATTTTTTATTCAATTTTTTGCTCACCAAAAAAGTTTTTTTACATCAAAAAATGTTCCTTTTCTCAAAAAAATTCATCAAAAAATTTGCAGGCATTTTTCGCTACACTCAAAAAAAAAAAAACTGTAATGCTAGCAAAAAAAAGCTTGTAAACCTACAAGAAAATTTGCTGATTTTGAACCCACAATTTTTTTGCTAAAGTTAGCAAAACTGTTTTGCCAATAATTAGTTAACTGCTTTTTTTTTTTTGAACTTAGTTTTTACACATTTGAGGACCCCATTGGGTTCGGACCCAATAGGTCCAGACCCCGATGGGCCTAGACCTAGTTGGGTTCCTTAAAAATCGTCATAGTTTTTGATCCAAAATTTGTGTCCGTTTCGCTCTTCCTTGCATAGTTTTTGAGATACGTGATTTTAGGGGATCACTGGGGTCTTGAGAATTAAAAAACTCGATAACTTCAAAAATATTACTCGGAGAGCTTTTGATTATTTTGCGGTCTTGTTCTACGTGTTGAGAGCTACAAAAATTCTTTTTAACTTTTTGTTGTGTCGGCAACATTTACCGAGATATGAGCATTTTAAAATTTTCGGGAATGCAAACTTTTTTGGATCCAAAGTTAGGTTCCATTAGTGCCCACACATGTGAAGAGGACCCGCAAAAGTATGGAGATTCTAAGAACCAAAAATGCTCTCCATTTTGCTCTATCTGGCTTAGTTTTCGAGATAGCGCCATTTTAATTTTTCTGAAAATAAAAAAAAATTTACCATTTATTTTTGCTAATGTTAGCAAAAAATCTTGTAAAAATGTTGTCAACTCAATTTAAAATTTAGCAAAAGAAATTAGTTCAAAGTTTGTTTAAAATTGCTAATGTGCTAAATGAAGTTTACAAGAATTTTTTGCTAACATGCTAATCTCAACTAAAAATTTGCTAAAAGTTAGCTAACTAGCATTAGCAAAAAAAAATTAGTGAATCTACTAACGTATTTTTTTGAGTGTAAGATATAATCGTGCCTAACTTCAGGAGTATAGCTCTTTTATTTTGGACTGTATCGATCCCTCCACGGATGAACGGACAGACGGACATAACTTGAATGTCTTAGGATCGATCACTGATCAATAATATATTTTATGGATTCCTAGGCCGATATTTCGTTCGATACTGTAGTTGGAGTGTAAAAAAAATAATTGCTCGATTAATTGACATAAATTAATCGATTTATTTGTTATTCGAAAATCATAATTTTTAAATTAATCGAACAAGAGTTTGGCTTTGTTTGATCGTTTAATCGAATTATTCTTAATCGGTTGACAACTCTAGTTTGTACTCTTCGATTTTTTTGATTTTTTTTTGTGTAAAACTTCTATCGATTCTACAAATTTTTGGCTCAGTAGGATCGTGGGATAACAATTATGACTATTTTTTAAAATTTTTGGAAAAAATTTTATTATAATTTTCCAATCCAAAATCATTTCTACTGCTCCAATGGTGCGTCATAGAGGGGTCCTTTGTAAGACCGACCCCCAATAATTTTTACGTCTTAACGTTTCTTTGGAACAAACTAATACCCTATCTCCAATTTCTAAGGGGGGTCCCACACAACACGACATTTTTAAAAATTTGCTCCAACCGCTCTAACTGCCCTAATAGTGCCCTTAGAGCAACCGTTAAATTTTACACTCAAAAAAAAAATTAGTAAGTATTTGTTTTTTTCAAAAATGACTAAAAAATTTTTTTACTCAAAATAAAACATTTCTAATCAAAATTGTTAGTTTTTTACTTGTTTTTCTTACAGTTTCCAAAATGTCCGATTAAGCAAATTGTGTCCCAAAATTTAGCCCAGCAAAAACTTTATTACCGCTCAAATTACTTTTCCCATTTACCAAAGTAGTACCAAAAGTAATCACTTTTGACTAAAAGTTTTGGCACTTTCGTATAAAAATGTAGTGGGAAAAGTAATTAGAACGGTAACACAATTTTTGCAGGGATTTAGGTATTTATTTTTTTAATTATGCAAAGTAATGCCTCACATGTAGGAAATGTGTTAAAGAATACTGTTTTTAAGCGGAAATGATAAAATAGAATAATTTCCATTTATTTTTACAATGCCACATGAAACAGGTAAAAATTAGACATGGTCGAAAATATGAATACCCTACACAATGCCTTTAGTATATGAATACACTCAAAATAATAACTCTGTTAAATACTCTGTAAAATGACTGTAATCTCAATTCAACAGATATTTGACAGAGTTTTCTGTCAAAATACAGATTTAAAGAAAAAACTTTGTATTTTGTTGTGACAAAAAAACAATGTTTCTTCTGTAATATTCCTTTTAACTTTGTAATCTTAATTTTACAGATAATTAAAATACAGATTTTAGCGAAATACTGTGAATTTTTTATAACCAAAAAACTAACAATAAGTTTTATCTGTATTTTTACTTATTTCTATGTAATCTTAATTTCAAAGTTAAAAACAGAGTTTTCTGTAAAAAAACACCAAAATTTTATGTGCATTTTTTTTTTGAGAAAATGTTAAAAAATTAACAAAAAAATCTTTTCTAAAATCTTATAAAAATTTTACAAAATAACATGTTTTTTACTAAACTTTGTAAATTTACCGAGTTGTTTTCTGTATAATTTTGGTTGCATAAAATGCACTTTACAAATATTTGTAAATTTACAGAGTTTTTCTTTGCTAAATGGTGTTTTATTTGACCAATATTTTACTATAAACTCTGTAAATTAACAGTTTTTATTTTGTCAAAATCATTTTACAGAGTTTTATAGTGAAATTACCAAGAAATGTTGCTGGCTCGAAAAGTATGGTGTACTCTGTTAAATTAGCAGAGTTTTTCTGTAATTTAACAGAGTTATTATTTTGAGTGTACATTTTAGGAATTTTAATTTTTTAACGTGTATTTCAAGTTTTTTATAACCTCCAACCTCAGTATGGGGGTGTACTCACTTTGTGATTCCGTTTGTAACGCATAACAATTTCGGTCGGGGACCCCATAAAGTATTTATATTATTGATCTATGATCGATTCTAAGTCGTTCTATGAATGTCCGTCCGTCCGTCCGTCTGTATAAAACACGATTCAGTCCAAAATAAAAGAGCTAGACCCCTGAAAATTGGCAAGAATGTGTATAATGTTCATAGGCCGGCTAAGTTCGGAAATGGGCAAAATCGGGCCAGGGGGAAAAATGTTCCCCCTTAACGAACTAAAAAAAACCTCTTAAAAACGCTATTTTTACATCTTTTTTTGCCATTTTTGTTACACAAATGAAATCTTTTTATGTCAGAAGGGGTTTAAACTCCTGCACTTAGACCCAGGGGGCTGGAAAATTTATTTTTTTTCTGCCCGCCCCCTTTTGTGGGCGTGGATTTTAAAAAACCATTAAAATATTGAGAAAATGGTTTTACTAAATTGCAAAAAGTATAATAATAAATTAGTTAGCATTTATCGCGATGGGGAAAGTATCCCCCACCACCCCCACTGAGCCCCTCCTCAAAAACCGACCCTGGGTTTTTTTATTTGTTTTAACATGTTGGAGGGTATCATAGATTCGGCATAGCCGAATCTATGATACCACTCTCACTTGTTTTTTTTTAGTGTACACATTTTTAGTGTATTTTTTTTTGAATGGTTAAAAACCTTTTCTATTTCCTTCAACAGCAGTGTGGGGGTTTACTCACTTCGTTATTTCGTGTGTAACGCATGAAAATGTTGGTCGGGGATCCCATAAAGTATTAATGTTATTGATCAGTTATCGATTCTAATTCTAAAAAATCACGATTGCCACAAAGAAGATTTCCACGAATATGTTTTATGGTCTTAGTCTGGTCAAGTTCGTATATGGATAAAATCGCACAAGGAGAAAAAATTTTCCACCTTAAAAACTAAAACTAACCCAGAAAAATAAATCCCAGCAAAACTTACATTACCAAATAAGGTATAAAATAAGGTAAAGGATCTCTTATTTTACACATTGCAGCATTGATGATTTTAAAAGGCGATGAGACTCAAAGTACTGCATCCACATTATCACAAAGAATACCAGTAAGGTATAAAATAAGTCATAAATTTATAACGAAGAATACGAGTAAGGTGTAAAATATATGATATTTTATAGGTTACGAGAAATGAAATAATATAGCATACCAGAAGGTAATATATAAGGATTTACGAGTAGTGAAAAAGTAGTTTTGTATTAAATTTACTCTCGTGATTGTAAGTGAGTGTAAGTAGATAAAATATGCTCGTGAGTGTGTGTCGTTAGAAATTTCCTGTCGTGAGCCCATCTCTAGTTTAAACTTATGCATTTTTTTATAAAATAATTATTTTTTCATGTTATTGTAATGCATTATGCATCCAATTATAAATAATGCATTATTTCAAACTTTGAAATAATACATAATGTAACCAAATATAAGTCATCCATGATTTAATGTTTAGAAATAACAAATATGAAATACATACATTTTTTCCAATAATCATGCATTACGTAGCAAACTATTAGTAATGCATTATTTTTCACTTGAAAATAATACGTTGTGGAACAAATGTTTGGTAAGACATCAAATAAGTTATATGCATTACCTGGTAATGTGTTATATAATCACTACCCATTACCAAAGTTTTGCTGGGATTTTTTTAGGGCTTTTTGTCAGTGTTGGCTACCGTTACCCTTTCAATACCCTTACCGATTAAATACCGTTTAATATTGAATACCGTTGCCGTTACCAATACCGAAATAAAAAATTTAAATACCGTTACCGATAAAAAAAAACATTACCTTTATGTGGATTTTTATCGGTTTTCTTTCGGTTGTCTTAATATGACTTATTTAAAAAAAAAAAATCAAAAATCCTTTTAAAATCGTTTTTAAAAAATAAATTTTTATCGCATCAAAGTGTCAATAAAAATTCAACCAAATATGATCTTTGGAAAAAATTAAAACTTCCCATCTCTGCAACTCTAAAAATATTTCAACGAAATTTTTTTTAATTAAACTTGAGACTAGTGCTCCCATTTCCCGGTACTCGGTATTCCCAGGAATACCGGTATTCCCGGTTCTGGTACCGGTTTCCCGGTTCTAGATATATTCCCGGGATTACTGGTATTCCCGGTTCTGATCCTCCAAAAACCAAAAAATACTATACCATAAAATATTTAAAATACACAATTTAGTCACCCAGCAAAACTTTGGTAATGGGTAGTGATTATATAACACATTACCAGGTAATGTATATAACTTATTTGTAGCATTATTTTATGATGTCTTACCAAACATTTGTTCCACAACGTATTATTTTCAAGTGAAAAATAATGCATTACTAATAATTTGCTACGTAATGCATGATTATTGGAAAAAATGTATTTCATATTTATTATTTCTAAACATTAAATCATGGATGACTTATATTTGGTTACATTATGTATTATTTGATAGTTTGAAATAATGCATTATTTATAATTAATGCATAATGCATTACAATAACATAAAAAATAATTATTTTATAAAAAAATGCATAAGTTAAAACTAGAGATGGGCTCACGACAGGAAATTTCTAACAACAAACACTCACGAGCATATTTTATCTACTTACACTCACTTACAATCACGTGAGTAAATTTAATACAAAATTACTTTTTCACTACTCGTAACACCTTATATATTATCTTCTGGTATGCTATATTATTTCATTTCTCGTAACCTATAAAATATCATATATTTTACACCTTACTTGTATTCTTCTTTATAAATTTATGACTTATTTTATACCTTACTGGTATTCTTTGTGATAATGTGGATGCATTACTTTGAGTCTCATCGCCTGTTAAAATCATCAATGCTGCAATGTATAAAATAAGAGATCCTATACCTTATTTTATACCTTATTTGGTAATCTAAGTTTTGCTGGGCAGTATTTCAGAAATATTAAGTTTTGTTTGCAAAATTACTCAAAAGTCATGTAACTACTTTTTCTTAAACTCAAAAAATAAAATGGAAATGGTGTTTTTCACATGATCAGTATTTTTTTGGTAAAACCAAAGAAAAAATTTTAATTGTACAAAATTTTACAAAATATACAATGTATATTATACATACTGGTAGTCTCGGGAATACTGGTAATACCGTCAGAACCGGAACCGGGAATACCAGTATTCCCGGGAATACCGGGAATGAATTAAGAACCGGGAAACCGGTACCATTTCCCGGTAATACCGAGAGCCGGGAATACCGGTATTCCCGGTACTACGGTACTGACCGTCGGCACTACTTAAGACTGTTGACGCGTTTCGCCCCATGTGCCATGCTTAAGCAGCCTAAGAGTGTTTTTAACAGACAAACATACTGACAGACGGATATCGCTTGATCGTCCTAAAATTGTTAGGGGATCATGAATATGAAACAGTGTTACAAATGGAATGACTTACTTTAATAAACCCTAACAACAAGTGGTGGCATAGTACAATAAAGTAGAGATGGGCGCATGAGTGGATTTTGACTCACACTCACTCACGCTCACGCAAAAAATAATCGAATCACTCACGCAATATTTTTTATTACTCACGCTCACTCACTATTCACGTGAGTAATAAAAAAATTGGGCAAATCAAAAAAACTAATCAATCAAACTAACGCAAGTAATTAATGACTCAATCACTAATCACTCACTCAGATTTTTTTTCAACTCACGCTCACTCACAGTTACGTGATTGAAATGAAATTCACTCACGAGTGATTCACGCGTGACCAGCGCCCATCTCTACAATCTGGTTTTAAATTTCAATTATTTTGAAATACAATTCCTATGAATTTCCTATGCAGAAAATTTTTAATTTGCGTTGTTGATGTTAATTTTAGTTCATATGAACAGGAAATTCATTTGAAGTGTTAATATAATTTGGATTTGAAAATACATATATGTGTATTAGGGTGGCAGCTATTTTGCAAAACTTCGAATTTAAAGGAGTGCACCCCTAATTTTTATTACATTTAGTCTAAAAATGCTATGCTAAAAATTTCAGCCAAATCAGACAACGTTAACACGAGGCGCATCGAGGTCAAAGGTCAAAAAATAGCCATATTTTGATGAAAAACATTAAATAAATGGTGTTGTTTTTTGAATATATTGTTAAAAAGTGGTACACGATTTGTTTTAAGTAGAAGAAGATAAATTAAAAATTTTTGGGTTTTCAAAAATTAACGCTTGTAAGTCTTTCGGGGTCAAAATGACCCAATTTTCACAAAATGACCCCTAAAACACGAAAATCAGCCCCAATTTTCTAAATTTATTGAAATAAACCAATGTAAACCCATATTTATATTCTATTCTATCATAAATACTCAGATATGAAATACTGTCTTTGTAGGATGTCATTCACCCGTTTCATGGTAAGGCCAAAAATATGCATTTTATTTGGCGTGGTTCTCAAAACTGATATTTTGGTTTTTTCAAAATTTTCTTAAACAAAATTAGGAAAAATGCTGAAAAAACCACAGAATCTTATAAAATATATGTTAACATATAAAAAAAAAATTTTTGGGGGGATATCCCTCGGATAGTTTGGCGGGGGCATCGATTTAAACTCAGCGGATTTCGAGGAAAATGCCTTTTTTGCCCACAATTTATTCAATATGGAAAAAATTTGGTAAATATTTTAAAATTTGACAAAGTCAGGGTCATTAATTATTAAAAACTATGTTAGACATTAACCCTAAACGTTTTAGGAAAATAGAATAATATTAACCCGGTTTTTACTTGCGTCAAAGGTCAAATTTAGGGATATTTGGATTTTTTTTGGAAAAAGGCATCAAAATATGAAATGTTTATTGCGATTTTTTATAAAACTTGGTATAATTACACTGTGCTACAAAAAACACAAAATCGAATATACTTTCCAAATGATGTAGTTAAGATTGTAGGTCTCGTCGAAAAGATCACAAAAATGCCCATCAAACTTGCCAGCAGACCTGTAAATACTTGAAAATTTATTTACTTATTTTAAATTTTTTCAAATATTTTTGTACTTGTACTTGAAAATTTCAAATACAAATATTTTTTTACTTACTTAACATTTTTACAAGTAAGTAAAACAAAATACTTACTTAACGAGTGCAAGTTCAAATATTTTCAAATAAATATAATATTTGAAAAAAATGTTTACAAATAAAATATTTGTCAACAATGTTTACAAATAAAATACTTGAGAACATTTTTTCAAATATTTTTATACTTGCCCAAAATTTTCAAATATTCAACATTATTATGGTTGACGAAAAAAGTGCATAATGACCAAATTTTTCAAGACAATTTTTTGCACAATTGCATTTTTCTATTACAGCTCTGAACCCTTCTGTAAAATATTCATATTTTTTTAAGATTTTCCTATGTATAAGATTGTATGGATATTGGACTTTATATTTTTAAGCAAATCGAGACAATAGGACAACAAGATTCTATTTTCTTAAAGAAATAGGCGCAAATAGAACCTTGTTTTCAAGAGGTCGCGAAATCTCGATAAGATTCCGAGACATGGAGTATCGGAGTACATGTATGGCAAAAAATTACCGCTAACGCATTTGAATATCATGATCACTTACGTGCCACCTGTTAAATATTAAAAAATAATGATAACAGCTGTTAAACTGATTTTTTTAGCGGCCAAAACTCATTTTAGCGTTGGTCAACTTGTATGGGAGAAATGGACTTTTTTTGTATCATTTTTTGGTGACATGTCATTGTCCTAACTTCCTGTATGTGGATTATAATTTTAATAAAATTACCAAACTAGGGATGGGGATTTCTTTTTTTTTAGATCACTTTTGTAGGGCTTTGGAAGTACAAACTCCACAGAATCAACCATAACGGCTGCGCTACATACATAATTTTTATTAAGAAATTCAAAATTGTACATATCGTCGGGGAGCCAACCAGAACCGCTATATGTTTTTAAAATTTTTTTGAAGAGGTTTACAAATCAGCGTTTTTTGACCTTTCGCGGTACTTTAAAAAATATTTCTCTTATAAACATTTCAATAATGTTGCATATTTTATACTTACATAAATTTGAATTTTAAAAACAGCGAAAAAGTACAAAATTTAGCTGTCATTTAAGTTTCTTCAAAAAATGTTGAAATATACATAGCGGTTCTGGTTGGCGCACCGACGATATGTATGTAGATCTCTGTATGAAGATTCAGGCCAACCGGCTTCGCTGAATATAGTTCTTCTGTGTAACGGACTTCGACCGGACTTAACGGTTACCAAATCCAAAGATTCAGCCCAAAAGTCTTCGCTGAATTAAGCCTTTTTGCATAGCAGAAAAATTTATAAATTTGAAAAAAATCTTAAAAATTTTATATGTAAATAAAAATATTTATGACAAATAAATTTATTTGAAAAAATGTTGCCAAATATTTTATTTGTGTTCAAATATTTTATTTGTAAACATGTTCTTCAAATATTTTACTTATAATAAGTATTTTACTTATAATAAGTATTTTACTTATGGCAAGTATAAACATATGTACGCGGAATTACTATTAAATAATACACGTACTACGAATGTTTGTAAGACACTGATTATTTTATTAAAATTAAAAACCTTAAGAGCTAACTACAATAATCTTAAATCTAACCTAGAACTAGAATATTCCCTACCTGCCGGGCGCATGTGTGCCAGCAATATCTTTATTAAATAAACATGTGTTATGTTATCTTTTTCCTATCTACATCCTTAAGTATTAACCTTGAAAACATGATAATAAAAAGTAACATATCACAATTTGGGAATTTTGGTCATTATATGTAAATAATTAAAAGAACACAATCCTATTTAAACAATACTAATCAGTTTTGTGGAAAATCCAAAACTAGATTATAAAATATCGTGTTCATATGTGAACATTCTGCCGGGCACTAAACGACAATTGATTATTAAAATCTAATTTTACTACTAATAATATTTATCTTTAACATAAATACAGAATAATTAAAAATAACAAACATAAATAAAGTTAAATATGCGTGCCGATGTCTTGTGTTGTTGTTGAAATGTCGGAGTTCATTGGTGTTGCCTTATCTCTTCTTCTTCGAATATTATCAGAGGCCATACTTTATGAATGGACCGCTAAAGCACACTATTGTTCTGAAGTTTCAACGTTGCTACTCTTACATTTCCGTCTCGGCCATCTTTAACTTCGGTAATAACGACTGCACCTTCTTTCAAATTGATTTTGGAATGCCTCTGACGTTGTTGTAGGGTTGTCAAATACTTTTCTTTCCATCGGATCCAAAAGTATTTCTGGATTAACTTCCATCTATCGAAGCAACTAACATTTGAAAAGGAAGTATACTTCGGACAGTCATATATTGGCGTTGGATGTTTAACCGACTTTACACCAGCCTCCCAAATCCCTCGAAAAGGAGGGGCTGCTGGGGGAATAAACTTGAAGATCTTTCTTGATGCTAATATTGGTAAATTTGAATTTTTTAATTGACCACGAAGCATACCATATTTGTGCGTAAAAGGATACAAAATAACGATTTTGTTGTTTCTGTTAACAATTCCATGCCTTTTAAATTTTGTAAGCTCATGATGAAATATTTGTTTTTGATGATATATGATGATCATATTTTTCGCAACCTTCAGTTTTAATACTGATTGAACCTTTTGTTGCTCTCTTTGAGCTGGCTGGCTTACAGCTTTTTGCTGCTTATGTTGAGTGACATCAAGATTCTGTGGCAATGGCTCCCCCACATTTAAATCTGATACTTCGTTTTGAGCTTTTTCTATCTCAATTACAGTCCTTAGCTGTATCCGTTGAGTCTCATCAAGTTTCTGTAGCAATTGTTCCCCTACATTTGAAACTGATACCTCATGTTGAGCTATTTCTAACTTTCTCTGAGCATTTTCTTGCTCACTTAAAGACTTTTGCTGCTTTTGTTGAGTCTCATCAAGTTTCTGTAGCAATGGATCCCCTACATTTGAAACTGATACCTCGTTTTGAGCTTTTTCTAACTCTTTCTGAGCTTGCTCATTTACAGCTTTTTGCTGTTCAAGTTGAGTCTCATCCTGTTTCTGTGGCAATTGCTCCCCCTCATTTAAATCTGTTTCCTCATTATTTTGTTTTTGTCCACCAGAGTTCATTACCAACATTAATCTGCTAAAAAACTGATCCATTTTTGCATCGAATTTATTGGAAAATTGGAGTATTCTTTCATCGTATTCATCGGACATCTGCTGCAACATTTCCTCCATATTACAATGAAAAGGATTTTATTTTTCTTCTAGGATCTTTTTAGTTCACAATGTTGGCTCTTTTGTCCAGTCTCTTAATTTCATTTGCCAGCAACTTTTGCTCTTCTTTAAGCAAAGCTACTGCAGTTGCTTCCTATGCTCAAAACCCACAAAGGTTTTGTCGATGGAACGCTTGTTGGACTAGAATTTCCCAGTGGATCCGGTTCGAAGGACCAAATGTACGCGGAATTACTATTAAATAATACACGTACTACGAATGTTTGTAAGACACTGATTATTTTATTAAAATTAAAAACCTTAAGAGCTAACTACAATAATCTTAAATCTAACCTAGAACTAGAATATTCCCTACCTGCCGGGCGCATGTGTGCCAGCAATATCTTTATTAAATAAACATGTGTTATGTTATCTTTTTCCTATCTACATCCTTAAGTATTAACCTTGAAAACATGATAATAAAAAGTAACATATCACAATTTGGGAATTTTGGTCATTATATGTAAATAATTAAAAGAACACAATCCTATTTAAACAATACTAATCAGTTTTGTGGAAAATCCAAAACTAGATTATAAAATATCGTGTTCATATGTGAACAACATATTTGAATTTACTTGTATTTGATTTTTTAAATACAAATATTTTTTTTACTTACTTAAACAAATGTTAAGTAAGTAAATAACATATTTGAACTTGAAAACTTCAAGTATAAGTATTTGATTATTTACTTAAAAATACTTAAGTACAAAATTTTTACAGGTCTGCTTGCCAGACACCCTCAAATTTTAAAGTTATTGTCAAAAAACGATTTTTTGGGACTTTTCTCACTAAACCACGTGTAACTTAAACATTTTTCAACCGATTTTCAATTTTTCAACAGTTTTGGATAGAAAAAGGATAGGGCTTTTCATGTGTGTGAATTGGTCTATACATATAAAAAAGATATGTATTGATTTTTTCAACAAAATCTAATTTTTTGTTTTTTTTTTGAAAATTTTTTGAGTTTATCGATTTTTTTCTGCTATAGTTCGTTCAACAACATTAATACTTATAAACGTATTTTTAAAGAAAATTTAATTGTGAATACGATGAGCTTTATACCGAAAAAATTGGATAACAATTGACAGAGTTGTGATAATTTTTCTAAAATAGAAAATCAAGATTTTGCTTGAAATTGCCGTTTGGATAACCCAGGCAAAAAAAAATAAAAAATAAACGAACATACTAAGAGGTCGCGTATCATTATTTTAAAGGTTTTTGGCCTCCTGAATTCGAATTTGACCTTGAAATTGCGCTATCTTATTAAGTTTTTGATATATCAATTTATGTTAAATATCTCAAAAACCTGACGATATAGAGCAATTTAAAGGCCAGATTCGGATTCAGCGCGTCAAAAACCTTTAAAAATAGTGTACATGATCTCTTATGATAAATTTATTTTTTTTTCCTGGGATATCTGAACGGCGATTTCCTGCAAAATCTTAATTTTCTTTTTTAGAAAAATTATCACAACTCTGCCAATTTATATCTGATTTCTTCAGGATAAAACTTATCGAATTCAGAATTAAATTTCCTTTAAAAATACGTTTATAAATATAAACGTTGTTAAACAAACTATAGCAAAAAAAAATTGATAAACTCGAAAAATTTTCAAAAAATAACAAAAAAATTAGATTTTACCGAAAAAATCACTAGATATCTTTCTTATATGTATAGACCAATTCACACACGCGGAAAGCCCTATCCTTCTTCTATCCAAAACAGTTTAAAAATTTAAAATCGGTTGAAAATTTTCTGAATTACACAAGGTTTAGTGAGAAAAGTCCCAAAAAAACGTTTTTTGATAATAACTCTAAAATTTGAGGGTGTCTGGCAAGTTTAATGGTCATTTTTGTGATCTACTCGACAATACCAACAACCTATACTATGTCACATCAGAAGTATTTTTTCACTGTAGCACAGTGTTATTGTACGAGCTCAGAAAAATAATTATTTAATTTTTTTAAAATTAACCCATAAATGAACATGGGGTCAAAATGGTCCAGCACATTAAAATTTCTTTATATAGATTTTTTATATTTTCTTTCGATTTTTATAAAACTTGTTATGATTATGTGCGAGGTCAGAAAACTAATTATTTGATTTTTTTTAATTAACCCATAAATGAACATGGGGTCAAAATGGCCCAGCACGTTAAAAATTCTTAATATAGTTTTTTTATTTTTTTTTTCTATTTTTTTTTTTTTCTATTTTCAAATAATTATTTTTTCTGACGTCGCATAAAAATAATAACAAGTTTTATAGAAATAGAAAAAAAAACTATATTAAAATTTTTAACGTGTTGGGCCATTTTGACCCCATGTTCATTTATGGGTTAAGTAAAAAAATCAAATAATTAGTTTTCTGACCTCGCACATAAACATAACAAGTTTTATAAAAATCGAAAGAAAATATAAAAATCTATATAAAGAAATTTTAATGTGCTGTTCCATTTTGACCCCATGTTCATTTATGGGTTAATTTTAAAAAAATTAAATAATTATTTTTCTGAGCTCGTACAATAATTATACCAAGTTTTATAAAAAATCGCAATAAACATTTCATATTTAGATGCCTTTTTCCAAAAAAAATCCAAATATCCCTAAATTTGACCTTTGACCCGAATAAAAACCGGGTTAATATTATTCTATTTTCCTAAAACGTTTAGGGTTAATGTCTAACATAGTTTTTAATAATTAATGACCCTGACTTTGTCAAATTTTAAAATATTTACCAAATTTTTTCCATATTGAATAAATTGTGGGCAAAAAAGGCATTTTCCTCGAAATCCGCTGAGTTTAAATCGATGCCCCCGCCAAACTATCCGAGGGATATCCCCCAAAAATTTTTTTTTTTATATGTTAACATATATTTTATAAGATTCTGTGGTTTTTTCAGCATTTTTCCTAATTTTGTTTAAGAAAATTTTGAAAAAACCAAAATATCAGTTTTGAGAACCACGCCAAATGCATATTTTTGGCCTTACCGTGAAACGGGTGAATGACATCCTACAAAGACAGTATTTCATATCTGAGTATTTATGATAGAATATAAAGATGGGTTTACATTGGTTTATTTCAATAAATTTAGAAAATTGGGGCTGATTTTCGTGTTTTAGGGGTAATTTTGTGAAAATTGGGTCATTTTGACCCCGAAAGACTTACAAGGGTTAATTTTTGAAAACCCAAACATTTTTAATTTATCTTCTTATACTAAAAACAACTCGTGTACCACTTTCTAACAATATATTCAAAAAACAACACCATTTGTTTAATGTTTTTCATCAAAATATGGCTATTTTTTTACCTTTGACCTTTGACCTCGATGCGCCTCGTGTTAACTTTGTCCGATTTGGCTGAAATTTTTAGCATAGCATTTTTAGACCAAATGTAATAAAAATAAGGGGTGCACTCCTTCAAATTCGAAGTTTTGCAAAATAGCTGCCACCCTAATGTGGAAAAAGGGAAAAATAAAAAGTTTTAAGTCAAGGCAGAAAATTTATGACAGATATATTTTAAGAATTTTTTTCAATTACTAACTGGAAATTGTACACTCAAAAAAAAAAAAAAAAACTTGTCAAATTACTAGAAAAAGTCTCGTAATCCCATTTTACCAATATTTGACAGTTTTTCTTGTTTTTTACAAATAATTTTCTATCAAAATTCACAATGCTGCCTATCCATTACTACTGTAACCGTGATGTTTCTTTCGGAAAGGGGATAGAAGAGAGATGAAAGATTTGAAAGATAGAAGGGCTTCAGTATAGCAACACTGTAATTGCGCGTGTTGATAATTTTGAGTAAAGTTGTTGCATCGCCATCTGTTATTGATCTGGCGAATTATTTTTGAAGCTGTGTTTAATAGCCATTATTTTATTATTTTACTTCGTTGACGTTTTTTAGTGCTATTTATCAACGAAGGATGGTGCTGCGATAGATATTAGTTATAAATAGAAACTAATAAATATCTGAAAAAAATGTTGTTCTGCCTGAGCCGGGAATTGAACCCAGGCTTGCTGGCTAGTAGTCCAACGCGCTAACCACTAAGCCACAGCACCCAAAACAAAAATCTAGTAAATTCACGAGAATTCCTTGTTAGTTTTATTTTGCCGAAAAAGTTGTAAATTTATAATTTTATTATTAACAATCTTGTAAAATTACAAAAAAGCTCGTAATTTTCTCGTAAGTAGGAGGTAGCAAAAAATCTAGTAAAGTCACAAAACCTCCTTGTAAGTTTTATCGCGTCAAAAAAATTGTAAATTTACAATTTTATTGGTAGAAAGCTTGTAAAATTACAAAATTATTGGTAAAAAGGTTGTTACATAACAAGAAATTCTTGTCAAATAAGAGGTCATTTGACAAGGTTTTTTTTTTTTTGAGTGTGTAACAAAATATAAATTTTATTTTATGAAAACTTTAAAATTTAAAAATCCTGACAATTGCTATCGTCCAATTAAGCATAAAAAATGTTAAACTAAATAATTCCCTGCCATTACAATGAAATTAAATTGTTTAAAAAATGTGTTACAATGCTATTAAAACAAAAACAAAGAATTTTATTACAGTATAATTTTATTACATGTATGGAAATATAAACGGCAATTACCCTTAACTACTGCAGTAGAAAACAAGTAAGAAAATTATAGTCGGTCAGGACCGACTATATAATACCCTACACCAAGGCGCGGATCCATGGGAGGTGACTTTTATTCTATATAAAAATGTCTCGGAATCTGAGATTTTTTCTATCCCAGCAAAACTTTGGTGGTGATAATATAACACCTTACCAGGTTATGTATATGGGGCATTCCATGTCAAATCGGACACTTTGAAATTTTTTTTAGATTTTCCCAATTTGTTCACAGTTTTTAGTACCCTTCGAAAACTCCTTCGTGGTAAATTTTCAGATTTTTTGATGACCCGTTCAAAAGATATCGAATTTTTAAAAATTGGTAGTTTTTTCCTTTACTCAAACTTCTTTTACTCATAACTTCTTCAATAATGGTCCAAATTTATTTTTTTTTTTTTCAAAATTTTTGTTTTTTACATACTTTAAAAAAAAATCCCACAAAAAATCTTAAATGTGCCCTAGTATGCGATTTTTAAGTTTTAAAATTTAAATCTCATTTTTGAAAATGTTTGTACTATTCGATTTTTTTGAAATTTTTTTGTGTAAAACAACTATCGATTCTACAAATTTTTTGCCCAGGAGGATCGTGGGATAACGATTATTAATATTTTTTTTAAATTTTTTGAAAAAGCTTTATCGTAATTTTCCAATTTTAAAATCATTTTTACTGCCCCAATGGTGCGTTATAGAGGGGCCATTTATAAGACCGACCCCCATTAATTTTTACGTCTTAACATTTCTTTGGAACAAACTAATACCCTATCTCCAATTTCTAAGGGGGCTCCCACACAAAACGACATTTTTTAAAATTTGCTCCAACCGCTCTAACTGCCGTAATAGTGTCCTTAGAGCAACAAAATGTATGACCGACCCACATAATTTTTTTAGTCCAAACATTCTGAACACACCTACCCCCTATATTTAACTGTTAAGGCGGTTCCCATACATTTTTTTTATTTTTGTAAATTTGTTTTATTTAATCAGCTTCTACCGGTCCAAGGGTGCGTCCGAGAGGGGTCATTAGTGAGACCGACACCCATTTATTTTTACCCTCCAACATTTTTGTAAAACATACCACAGCCCTATCTCCTCTCCCTAAGTAGGCTTCCATTCAAAATTACATTTTTATAAAATTTGTTCCAACTGTTATTTGTATGGGGGTCGGTCTTAAAAATTACCCCTCTATACCGCACCATTGGAGCAGTAGAAATGATTTTAAGATTGGAAAATTACAACAAATTTTTTTTTTTAAAAATTTAAAAAATGGTAATAATCGTTATCCACGATCCTCCTGGGCAAAAAATTTGTAGAATCGATAGAAGTTTTACACAAAAAAATTTCAAAAAAATCGAAGAGTACAGACATTTTCAAAAATTAGATTTAAATTTTAAAACTTAAAAATCGCATGCTAGAGTGCTTTTAAGAATTTTTTGGGATTTTTTTTTTTTAAAGTACGTAAAAAAACAAAAATTTTCTAAAAAAATAAATTAAAATTTGGACCATTATTGAAGAAGTTATGAGTAAAAGAAGTTTGAGGAAAGGAACAAACTACCAATTTTTAAAAATTCAATATCTTTTGAACGGGTCATCAAAAAAACTTAAAATTTACCATAAAGTTGTTTTCAAAGGGTACTAAAAACTGTTAACAAATTGGGAAAATCTAAAAAAAAATAATAATCAATATATATATACGGTTTAGAGTCATTTGGGCCAAATTAAAAGAGGATGTTCTAAAAATGGACCAATGTTTTCCAATTTCAATAAATCTTGTACATGGTTCCAAAGAGGCTTTAGTTTTAAATTTCTGGTCAAATAATTGAAAATTACGATGTAGTGACAGACGGACTGACAGGCGGACTAACAGACGGACGAAAATCTAAATCGAACCAAAATGTGATTCTGAATTGATCGGTATACTTAGTATACCGGATCTAGGACAAATATTTTGGGTAGTTACAGTCATTCGCACAAATCCAATATACCCTGCACAGTGGTTTATTTTTATTTCTCTTTTAATATTTCGGCCATTTAGTAAATACTGGACCGACTATATTATTATCATATTGACAATTCTTAAAACTTGATCACCACAATTTCCATGTTTTTTTTTCTGCGTGTATTTAATAAAAACATGTAAGAGTGAAAAATTATATTTTTCAGAGGTTGGTTTAGTTCTTCAAGGGGAAACTTTTTAACCCCTGGTCCGATTGTGCTCATTTACGTAGTTAACTTGCCTAGGAACATAAGACATATTTGTGTCAAATGTCGGGAGTCTAGCTTTTTTATTTTGGACAGCTTCGTGTTAACTACAGACGGACAGACGGACGGACTGACAGACGATCGGACGGACATTGCTAGAATGTCTTAGAATCGATCACTGATCATAAATATATATAATTTATGGGGTCCTAGACCGGTATTTTGATGCGTTACACACGGAATGACAAAGTGAGTATACCTCCATACTGTAGTTGGAGGGTATAAAAATGAATAAAATTGATTATCCGCTAGTTAAATTTCCCATGGACTTGCCCGTATAGCCTTTACTCATCTTTATTAATTTATTAAAACTTTCAAGTACATTTCTAACCACATTTTCTACATTTTTTTTCTTTTTCTATTATAAATAAGGATGAAGTTGAGTGTCGCTGTGAGGGTGAAGCCTTAACCAGAGTACCACAAGCTCTAACCATACCATTGCAAAGATTAACAATTGCTTCTGCTAGTCTACCATTATTACGAACTACTGGTTTAAGAGTGTATAATGCATCATTGTTGGATATGTAAGTTTTAAAAAAACCACTACAATCATAATAATTTACCACCATCATAGTGTGTGTGTGTGTGTATTAGGGCGTCCCGTCAAATCCAACCTTTCAAATTGAATTGAATATGAAAAAAATTTGCAAAGGACATTCAGTCGGCAATCAGTGCACTCAAAATAATAACTCTGTAGAATACTCTGTAAAATGACTGTAATCTCAATTCAACAGATATTTGACAGAGTTTTCTGTCAAAATACAGATTTTCTTTAAAATACTTTGTATTTTGTTGTGACAAAAAAACAAAGTTTCCTCAGTTATATTACTCTTTACTTTGTAATCTTAATTTTACAGACAATTAACAGAGTTTTCTGCTAAAATACAGAAAAGTTTTCTGTTTTGAGTAGTTTTTGTTTTCGTTACCAAACGTCAAAATTTTGTCTGTATATTTTTTTTTTGAGAAAAAGTTGAAAAAGTAGCAAAAAAAAGTTACCACAAAAATTTTTTCAGAAATCTTATAAAAATTTTACAAAATAATATGCATTTAACTAAACTCTGTAAATTTACAGAGTTTTTACTGTAAATTTTTTTTGCATCAAATGCATTTTACAAATAAATGGAAATTTACATAGTTTTCTTTGCTAAATGGTGGTTTATTTAACCAATATTTTACTAGAAACTCTTCAAATTAACATTTTTTTTGTCCAAATCACTTTACAGAGTTTTACAGTAAAATTACATAGTTTTCTCGGTCAAAAAGCTTTCATATTTAACCAATATTTTACTATAAACTCTGTAAAATAACAGTTTTTTTTTGTCAAAATCATTTTACAGAGTTTTTTAGTAAAATTACCAAGAAATGTTGTTAGCTGGAAAAGTATGGTGTACTCTGTTAAATTAGCAGAGTTTTTCTGTAATTTAACAGAGTTATTATTTTGAGTGTGGTCAACGTTTAAAAAAAATTTCGTTGTTCGACCAAAATTTATGTCCAAATTTTGTTACCAAATTCGGCTTTAAAATTAGGAATTTTTGCGTATTTTATGGAAAAAATATTTAAAAAAATTCTAAAAAAAAAATTTTGATTTTGATCAACAGATACTGGATTTTAAACATAAATATTTTTTGTTATCCAAAATGGTACCAAAATTTGGAAAATGTTAAGTATTTTATCTAAAAAAAATATTAAAAATATATAAAAATTACCAAATCCGGCTAAAAAATTTGTAATTTTTTTGTACTTTATGGGAAAAATATTTAAAAAATTCCAAAAAAATGGAATTTTGATTCACAGATGCTGATTTTTAAACATAAAAGTTAGTTATTATTTTTCGACCAAAATTTATGTCCAAATTTTTTTACCAAATTCGGCTCAAAAATTAGGAATTTTTGCGTATTTTATGGGAAAAATATTTAAAAAATTCAAAAAAAGAGATTTTGATTTTGATCCACACATGCTGATTTTTAAACATAAAAATTATTTATTATCCAAATCGGTCCCAAAAGTTGGAAAATGTAAAGTATATTATCTAAAAAATATTAAAAATATATAAAAAATGCAATTTTGGTCCACATTTTTGTACCTGATCCGAACTTTTGTACCAAAATCGATTTTTTATGTTTTTTTTTTAATATTTTTCACATAAGATCCCAACATTTTCCAACTTTTAAAGCCAATTTGGTTAAAAAAATATTTTTATGTTTAAAAAAATCACCATCTGTATACCGAAAACGCTGTTTTGGATTTTTTTAGATATAATTCCCATAAAGTACGAAAAATTTCCGAATTTTTAAGCCAGATTTGGTTAAAAAATTCGGACATGAATTTTGGTCGAAAAACTTATTTTTTTTCAAACTTTGGCCGCTGATTGCCGACCGAAGATGCCCTTGCAAATGTTTTCCATAAATTTTCCCACAATCAGCTATTCCGTGGCCATCGTTTGTCAGTTATTGCGACACGAAATTCGAAAGTTGAGCTTTGACGGGACGCCCTAGTGTGTTTGTCATTATACTGATATCTAATAAATAATTTTTTTTTTAAATTTATTTTTAGAGTATTGACTGACCTTAAATATCTTGAGAGCATACAAGATGGTGCATTTGCTAGTTTAAAATTATTACGCACTATGTAAGTATTTTATCCATATACACTCCACTAAGTTATAGATGATAGGTATATAAAAACACACAAGTGTCTGATTACGTTTGCAACACAATGAAATATGTGTCTAGGACCCCATAAAGTATATGGGGCATTCCATGCCAAATCTCACAGTTGCGGACACCACCTCCCACGATTTCGCTAATTTTTTGATACACTCAAAAAATAAACTGTAAAGTTAGCAAAAAATTTAGTTAAATTTTACTTAAAAAACACCTGATCTTGAACCTACTAAATTTCTAGTTAATTTAACTAAAAATATTTAGTTAACTTTTCGTTGAATGAATGTAGCAAAATAAACCGTAACTTTAACTACAAATTCAGCTGAAAATTTCGTAACATTTTTATGTACGTATTAACAAAAAAATTAGTTAAATTCAGCTAATGTTTTTGTAAAAAAATTGTAAGTTTGTTAAATATTGATTTTATACACTAACACTTCACTTATTTTTTTCTTTTTTTTCACAGCATTAAGTTCAGCTTAAGTAGAACTTATGAGATTTGCATAGGAGGCTACACAAGAAATTTTAAAAATTTTTTCACTTGACAAATAAGTTACGAGAAATCAGCAAAATAATTAATAAAAATTCGTAAACTCAGTTTAAATGTCAACAAAAAAAAATTAATTCAAAATTTGTACAAAACTAGTATTTTCGTATTTACGATATTTCAATTTATTTCAATTTATTGAACTTAACTAAAACAAGTAAAAAAGTTAAATTCGGCCTTGCCGAATGTAGTGATACCCTCCACAATTTCAAAAAGGATTATTGCAAACAACTTTATTTAAAAGGAAATTACTTTTGAAAAAAAAAAAAAATTTGAAAAAAAATTTCCGCGAAAAAAAATTTTGTTAAAAAAAAAAATCCGCGATTTTTTCTTTTTGTGTCAAAAAATATGTTCGTACTTGTTTAAATACCATTTGGTGTTCAATTATGTTAACATATGTCAACCAGAAGCCGAATTAAAGCATTTTGTATTTTTAGGTTATGTTGAATGTACTGAAATTTTTGAGGTGTGCTTACATTTTCGTTCATAACTTTTGAACCGCTGAACCGATATCGCTCAAATGCAATACCAAACTTCTCGGGAGAACTTCCAATATATATGTTAAGTTTCAGTCATCTCTGTGCAATATTTTGTCCGCGAGAGCATTTTCAACAGACAGACAGACGGACAGACGGCTAGAATGTCTTAAAATCGATCGGGCATCATGAATATATATACTTTATGGGGTCCCAGACCGATATTTCGATGAGTTACAAACGGAATGACAAACTTATATATACCCTCTATCACTAAGTGGAGGGTATAAAAATAGTAAAAAGGCTGATTTTAACTAAAAAATTGCTAAAAAGCCAGTAAACTCGAGTTACCAAAAAAAAAATTGTTAACTTTACAGTTTTATTTTTTTGAGTGTATGTTTTAGTACGTATCAAGAAGAGGACTTTAATGCAAATGCATGTTTTTTCCTATTAGTCTTAGAACATAATAAACCAAATATCTTTGCGAATCAAGGAATTTGCTTGAAAATGACATCGAATCGTTAGTGCATATTTTTGCATATTTTACCGAAAATGCATATTTTTGTATATTTTGTTATAAATGAATATTTTTAGGTCATATATTAAACACTCAATATTTAAAATATTTCGCGACCCCCCCCAACAAAAAAAAAATAAATTATTAACGTGAACTTTGACCTCAGTTTTTTCAAAAATCTAAAGTAATGGAAAAATTTGGAAACCAAATTCATAAGCAGCATTGAAAGATTAATCGAAACCGTGTGGTCAGATCCCAGACGCATACCAAAAATTTCAAGTAAAAAACTTCTATAAAATAAAAATAAAACACAATTTTTGTGAACTTTGACCTCAATTTTCTCGAAAATTTGGAAACCAGGTCCCGAACTACGGCATTTTATATCGAAACTTACTATCTTCATCGATTTTTTATTTCCGAAAATAAAAGAAACAACAGTTAAACCTGATCAGAAATGAAGAAATGTTTACCAAGAGAGCATTTAAAGTCCAATTAGAAGTAATGATTGTTCTTTTTTCGAAATTATATACCAATGTTTGGTAGTGATTGAAATTTTATTCGATCACGAATCTAGTTATTCGGATCTAGATTTGGAATCAGCATTAAAAAGTAAATCGAAAAAAGTCATCACATCCCAGACGCATCCGAAAATTTTACAAACAAAGCTCTCTAAAATGCACACTCAAAAAAAAAAAACTGTAAAGTTAACAAAAAATTTAGTTAAATTTAACTAAAAAAGCACCTGATTTTGGGCCTACTAAATTTTTAGTTAATTTAACTAAAAATATTTAGTTAACTTTTCGTAGAATGAATGTAGCAAAAAAAACCGTAACTTTAACTAAAAATTTAGCTGAAATTTCGTAACGTTTTTATGTATAAATATTAACAAAAAAATTAGTTGAATTCAGCTAAACCTTTTGTTACTTTTCGTAAACTAAAATTTAGAAAATATTTTGTAAAAAATTAAAAGATTATTTTTTATATTTTTTCATCAGCTTAAGTAGAACTTATGAGATTTGCATAGGAGGCTTCTCAAGAAATTCCACTTAACAAATTTGTAACGAAAAATCAGCAAATTAATTAGTAAAAATTCGTAAACTCAGTTTTGAAGTCAACAAAAAAAATTAATTCAAAATTTGTTAAAAACTAGTATTTTCGTAAATTGAACTTAACTAAAAAAAGAAGTTAAAACGCTGATTTTAACTTAAAATTTGCTAAAAAGCCAGTAAACTCGAGTTAACAAAAAAAAATTTGTTAACTTTACAGTTTTATTTTTTTGAGTGCACAAGAATACGTTTTTGTTGAATTTGCCTTTAATTTTCTCAGAAATCTAACGTACTAGAAAAATTTGGAACCCAGATTCGGAATCAGCATCGAAAAGTCAATAGAAAACGAACTGTCAGATCCCAGACTCACAATCAGTCAAAACTTTTAACAAATAAGTGTTGGGCATCCCGAGAAATAACCAACTGCACAGTGATTTTTCTTTAATAAAAGTATTTGTATATTTTTAAAACACAGCAATAACAAAAATGTGTTTTAAATTTAACAAAATTTAAGATTTTTACAAATTTGTTCGCGACCCTCCTGAAACTCTTCTGAGACCCCATAGGGGGTCGCGACACACCGTTTGAGAACCATTGCTATAAATAGACGATTTATTAGATTTCTGTGTTTAGACTTTAAAAATGAACTAAAATGACCCCTTAAAAATGGCAGTTAGAGGGTGAATCTGTTTTATGTAAAAAACCACCATACAATTTCACTGAAGACATTAAACAATTTTTTTAAGCTCAGATGTGTTTTTATTAAAGTTTTTTTTTGCGTTTTCTAAACGCCTTTGATAAAATATTAAAAATTTCAGTGGGCCATAAAAAAAATCCGATCTAACTTTGCAAAACCCTTTGGTGATTTTGTCTATTTGATAGTGTACTTTCATATGGCATTAAAGCCATTGAGGCTCAACGATATAACACAAAATTTGTTGCACAGTGTAATTAGTTTCATTGAGAATGATATTTAATCTCTCTGTTTAGCCACATAAAGAATCTTGTTGGTAGTTATTTATAATTTCACTAGCTTACCATCCGGGTACTTCGTTACCGGTTGTATTGAATACCGGATAATAGAAGGATCAGAATTACTATACCGATTTCAAGAAAATTCCCCTACGTGTCTTTGTTTTGTTTACTTTTGCAAATTTAAGTCTTTCATAAAATAATATTTCAATGAATACTTTAAACTATAAAATTTGAATAATTTTCGAGCCCTTATGTCGGGAATTTGGACTTTGAATGAATGAATATTTCAGTGAATAAAGAAATTGGAATTAAAATAAGTTTAAGTGAAAAAACATAAAGTGAGAAAAAATATGGAGTAAAAAAAGTTAAATACGAAAAATTTGAGTAAAAAGTATCATTCCATATTATTCCCTGCTCTATTCCCTTTCGTTCCCCGTTCTAAAATTTTAAATTTTAAAATATGTCCTTCTCTTGGGTGTTATTTTTGGGGCTTTTAGTTTAATAGTTAGATAGGTAAAAATAACAATTTGCCCCTTTTTCCCCTTAAAATCAAATTTTCCGAAAACTGTTTTTTTTTTGTGCAAGGTGATTTATTTAAAATATCAAGTTTCTGATCCATCATTACAAGAATTATAAGAATAATCAAAATTTACACTTTTTCATTGTTATAGGAACAAAAAAAAAGTACCAAAAGTACACTTTATTACCCCCGTTAGAAACGGAATTTCCAAAAAGAACCTCTTCCAGAAAGATTTTTCTTTACCGAAGGATCCTCTTTTCCATATTTAAATTTTCTAATATCATTGTTTTAGCAAATACTAAAAGTACAAAAGGATTTTACATTCCTAATTTTAAGTTTCTAGAACCATTATGTCAAAAAATATCAAAGGTACCGGAAATACACTTTTTTAGCCATTTTACTCCACTACATATTTTTCCCAGAATGTTTTTTTACCGAATTCTCCTTCAATACAAATTTTAAGATTCTAGGAAATATAAAAAATTCTATAAATATAATTTCAGGAAATAAAAAAGTACCAAAAAGTGTACTTCCGGTTCTTTTAATAAAATATACTTTTTTTAAAAGATACTTTTAATAAAAGGTACTTTTTATAAGGGTGCTTTTTATAAAAGGTACTTTTTATTAAAGGTAATTTTTATAAAAGGTACTTTTTATAAAAGGTTCTTTTTAAAAAAATGTACTTTTTATAAAAGGTACTTTTTATAAAAGGTACTTTTTATAAAAGGTACTTTTTATAAAAGGTACTTTTTATAAAAGGTACTTTTTATAAAAGGTACTTTTTATAAAAGGTACTTTTTATAAAAGGTACTTTTTGTAAAAGGTACTTTTTATAAAAGGTACTTTTTCTAAAAGGTACTTTTTCTAAAAGGTACTTTTTCTAAAAGGTACTTTTTATAAAAGGTACTTTTTATAAAAGGTACTTTTTATAAAAGGTACTTTTTATAAAAGGTACTTTTTATAAAAGGTACTTTTTATAAAAGGTACTTTTTATAAAAGGTACTTTTTATAAAAGGTACTTTTTATAAAAGGTACTTTTTATAAAAGGTACTTTTTATAAAAGGTACTTTTTATAAAAGGTACTTTTTATAAAAGGTACTTTTTATAAAAGGTACTTTTTATAAAAGGTACTTTTTATAAAAGGTACTTTTTATAAAAGGTACTTTTTATAAAAGGTACTTTTTATAAAAGGTACTTTTTATAAAATGTACTTTTCATAAAAGGTACTTTTTATAAAAGGTACTTTTTATAAAAGGTACTTTTTCTAAAAGGTACTTTTTATAAAAGGTAATTTTTTTAAAAGGTACTTTTTATAAAAGGTACTTTTTATAAAAGGTACTTTTTATAAAAGGTACTTTTTATAAAAGGTACTTTTTATAAAAGGTACTTTTTATAAAAGGTACTTTTTATAAAAGGTACTTTTTATAAAAGGTACTTTTTATAAAAGGTACTCTTTATAAAAGGTACTTTTTATAAAAGGTACTTTTTATAAAAGGTACTTTTTATAAAAGGTACTTTTTATAAAAGGTACTTTTTATAAAAGGTACTTTTTATAAAAGGTACTTTTTATAAAAGGTACTTTTTATAAAAGGTACTTTTTATAAAAGGTACTTTTTATAAAAGGTACTTTTTATAAAAGGTACTTTTTATAAAAGGTACTTTTTATAAAAGGTACTTTTTATAAAAGGTACTTTTTATAAAAGGTACTTTTTATAAAAGGTACTTTTTATAAAAGGTACTTTTTATAAAAGGTACTTTTTATAAAAGGTACTTTTTATAAAAAGTACTTTTTATAAAAGGTACTTTTTATAAAAGGTACTTTTCATAAAAGGTACTTTTTATAAAAGGTACTTTTTATAAAAGGTACTTTTTATAAAAGGTACTTTTTATAAAAGGTACTTTTTATAAAAGGTACTTTTTATAAAAGGGACTTTTTATAAAAGGTACTTTTTATAAAAGGTACTTTTTATAAAAGGTACTTTTTATAAAAGGTACTTTTTATAAAAGGTACTTTTTATAAAAGGTACTTTTTATAAAAGGTACTTTTTATAAAAGGTACTTTTTATAAAAGGTACTTTTAATAAAAGGTACTTTTTATAAAAGGTACTTTTTATAAAAGGTACTTTTTATAAAAGGTACTTTTTATAAAAGGTACTTTTTATAAAAGGTACTTTTTATAAAAGGTACTTTTTATAAAAGGTACTTTTTATAAAAGGTACTTTTTATAAAAGGTACTTTTTATAAAAGGTACTTTTTATAAAAGGTACTTTTTATAAAAGGTACTTTGTATAAAAGGTACTTTTTATAAAAGGTACTTTTTATAAAATGTACTTTTTGAAAACGGTACAGAATTTTCAGAAAGTACTTGTTCTAGAATGTTTTATTTCACTTAAGTATCCTATATTCCAAATTTCAAGTTTGAATGACCATTATTTCAGTAAATAAAAAAAAGTACCAAACGTACACTTTTTCACCCATTTTACCCCCGTAGAATCAACATTGGCAAAAACCCAGCCTTAGTGAATCTTTTTTCCAGGAAGTGAACCGACATTGCAAATTTCAAATTTCTAGTACCATTATTTAATGAAAAATAAAATGTACCAAAAGTACAGGTTTTTACCCTTTTTACCCCCTTGGAATCATCATTGGCAAAAATCCAGCCTTAGTGGATCTATATTCCGGGAGGTGAACATACAGTCCAAATTTCAAGTCTCTGTGACAATTTTTTAAGGAAATATAAATGGTACCAAAAGTACAGATTTTTACCCCTTTTACCCCCTTAGAATCAACATTAGCTAAACCCAAGCCTTAGTGGATCTATAATCCGGGAGGTAAACCTACATTCCAAATTTCAAGTCTCTATGACCATTATTTCAGAAGATATAAAAAGTACCAAAAGTACAGTTTTTTACCCTTTTTACCCCCTCAGAATCAACTCTGGCAAAAGTTCAGCCTTAGTGGATATATGTTCCGGGAGGTGAACATACAGTCCAAATTTCAAGTCTCTATGACCATTACTTAAGGAAATATAAAAAGTACCAAAAGTACAGTTTTTTACCCTTTTTACCCCCTTAGAATCAACACTGGCGAAATCCAGCCTTAGTGGATCTATATTTCGGGAGGAGAACTTACAGTCCAAATTTCAAGTCTCTATGACCATTATTTCAGGAGATATAAAAAGTACCAAAAGTACAGTTTTTTACCCTTTTTACCCCCTTAGAATCAACATTGGCAAAAATCCAGCCTTAGTGGATCTATATTCCGGGAGGTGAACCTACAGTGCAAATTTCAAGTCTCTAGCTTCAGCGGTTTGGGCTGGGCGATGATGAATCAGTCAATAAGTCAGTCAGTCAGTCAGTCAGTCAGTCAGTCAGTCAGTCACATTACTCTTTTATATATATATATAGATCATGCTAATAGATTTTTGCTGTGTTTTTCAGTAAGTGGAATTATTTTAAAATTAATCTTATTTAGTTTAAAATAAATATTTTAACATGCAAAAACAAATTTGGAATATTTTTTTCCGTAATCTACGACATTTTTAATCCGAAAATGTAATAAAAAAATCTGGAAAACGAAAAAAGTTTTTATTATTTAAAATTAATCCAACCAATTTTTAGGATTTAATAAGTCCAATTTGGATTAATTTTGATTTATTTATAACTTTTTTCATTTTTCAATTTTTTTTAATATTTGTTCGGATTATAATTAAAAATTTATCGTAGATTTCGGAAAAAAATATTCAAAATTTGTTTTGGTATGGAAAAATATTTTTTTTAAACAAAATAAGATTAATCGGAAAATAAATCCACTTATTGAAAAACACAGCATTTGTTTCATCTCATTATTTCTAAGAAAAGTGTCTGGGGATTGGTTTTCATGACAACAATTGTGTTCGGAAATCAAAGAAGTGATATAGCAAGTGAGAGTGTTGCACCGAATCTGTTATACCCTCTAAAAAATAAAATAAGCGTAGCGTCCTTCGATCATAATTTTTGATTTTTAAAAAATGTCCACCAATGTTTTGAATTTTTGAAACATTAAAATATTATAAAAAATTATATTTCGATGCATTTGATTAGTTTTAGCATGCTGAATACGAATATAAAAAAAAATCAGGTTTTCAAGATATCGCGATTTAAAATTTGGCAAAAAAAAATTCTTAAAATGACGATTTTTTACCACGTTTAAGAAATTAAAAACAAATTAAACATTATGTTTCACCGACTATTTTATAGAGCTTGATACAAACTTTCATTTAACCTAATTTGAGCCAAATCAAACTATCTTAACCCATGGGGCGCCTCAATCAAAATTTAAAGTTTTTGGTGAACATTTTTTAAAAATTCAAAACTAAGGGCGCCTTGTGTTAAAATGTTCTGATTTAGCTTAAATTAAAATATTGGAATTTAGCTCAAATTA
Organism: Pegoplata infirma; assembly: GCA_963921195.1. Taxonomy (NCBI): domain Eukaryota; kingdom Metazoa; phylum Arthropoda; class Insecta; order Diptera; family Anthomyiidae; genus Pegoplata; species Pegoplata infirma. Next base: position 64,801,671 of record OY992536.1, read on the forward strand.
GTTTTAAATAAAAGTTTGTCTCTAAGAAAGGGTCAAGAGAATGAAATTTTGAGATTTTTTTTTAATATCTTGAACGTAGGCATTCCATGCCAAATCGGAAACTCTGAAAACTGGTGTGTTCAGAGAAAATGTTTGGACTAAAAAATATTGTGGGTCGGTCATACATTTTATTGCTCAAAGGGCACTATAGGGCAGTTAGAGTGGTTGGAGAAAATTTAAAAAAATGTCGTTTTGTGTGGGAGCCCCCTAAGAAATTGGAGATAGGGTATTAGTTTGTTCCAAAAAAATCTGAAAATTTACCACGAAGGAGTTTTCCAAGGGTACTAAAAACTGTAAACAAATTGGGAAAATCTAAAAAAAAAAAATTTCAAAGTGTCCGATTTGACATGGAATGTCCCATATATATTATTGATCTATTATCAATTCTTAGACTCCTAGAATGTCCGTATGTCCGTCCGTCTGTATAAGACACGATGCAGTCCAAAATAAAAGAGATAGATTTTCAAGTTTGGCAGGCATATGTGTTTTGGTCCTAGGCAGTTTAAGTTCATAAAAGAAGAACTTAACTAACCTCTAAAAAAATGCCATATTTTCAGAGGATTTTTTGTATTTTTGTTAAGCAAATGAAACAATTTGATATCAGAAAAATTTCAAGGTCCTGCACTTGGACCCAGGAATAAAAAAATATTTTTTTTAATTAAACATGTTTTTATTATTTATTATTTATTATTTATTAAACATGTTTTTAAATAATGATAAAATTGTATTACTTAAGCTCCAAAAGCATAATAAATGAATTTTTAAACATTTACCGCATGGGTTTATGTGTCCCCCAATGACCCCTACTGACGCCCCCCCAAAAAAAATGCCCCTGAATTTGTTTTTTACATGTTATATTTATATATTTAGTCCTTTAAAATTCCTAGTTGGAACATAGGTCCATTTTTTTATATGTTGGAGGTTATTAAAGATTCTTCACAGCCAAATTAAACACTCTTACTTGTTTTTTTTAATTTTGAATGGTGTAAAATATTTTCCACAGACGAATTAAAGTCTCTCACTTGTTCTATTGCGTTTTTGTTTAAGTTATTTTTAAATAAGTTTTTTTTTTTAAGTTTTCTTGATAAATTTTATATGGTTTTTATGTTTAAAAGTTTTATTTCTTTTTCTGTTTACTTAATTTTAAAGTTTGTTTTTAATAACTAATATTTTCATATTTTTATATTTCTTCCTTTTTCTTTTAGCTACATTTCCCATGCTCCCAAGTTAACTTATTTATCCAAGGATGTTTTCGAAGGCATCTCTGATACTATTAAAATCATGTAAGTTGTGAAAATAAAATTAGTAGTGGATAAAATATTGTGATAATCGGGTCAAGAATAAACAAAAATAAGTTTTTATACCCTCCACTTAGTGATAGAGGGTATATTTAAGTTTGTCATTCCGTTTGTAACTCATCGAAATATCGATTTGTGACCCCATAAAGTATATAAATTCATGATGACCGATCGATTTTAAGATATTCTAGCGATGTCCGTCTGTCTGTCTGTCTGTGGAAAATGCTGTCACGGACAAAATATTGCACAGAGATGACTGAAACTTAACATATTTATTGGAAGTTCTCCCGAGAAGTTTGGTATTGTATATAAGCGATATCGGTTCAGCGGTTCAAAAATTATGAACGCAAATGTAAGCACACCTCAAAAATTTCAGTACATTCAACATCACCTAAAAATACATTATTTAATTCGGCTTCTGGTTGACATATGTGAACATAATTGAACACCAAATGGTATTTAAACAAGTACGAACATATTTTTTGACAGAAAAAAATCGCTGATTTTTTTTACCAAAATTTTTTTTCGCGGAAATTTTTTTTTTCAAAAAAAAAAAAAATTTTTCAAAAGTAATTTCCTTTTAAATAAAGTTTTTTGCAATAATCTTTTTGAAATTGTGGAGGATAACACTACATTCGGCAAGGCCGAATTTAACTTTTTTACTTGTTTTTTAATACATTTCTTGAAAACCGCCATTTTGTGATAATTTCAAATAGCGATAACTCTAAAACTGTTAGACCATTTTTATATTTTTTATTGATATTTGTGTTCCGCACATCAAAATTAATAAATATAAAAGTATTTTTTTTTTTTTAAATTTTCCAAAATGGAAAACTTTAATTGCCGGGCGCCAAAAGTTCATTAAAGTCGATTGGCCTAAATTTTTTGTCACATAAGTTTAAGGACTAGTAAAATAAAAAATTTCCCAGACACTCAAAATATAAAGTAAAACTTTTTTGCTATTAAAAAAAAAAGCCGCTCTACACCATTTACAGATGTAATTCGAAAAAGATCAATTGTAATTCGAAGATTCTATTTGTAATTCGAAGATTACATTTGTAATTCGAAGATTCCATTTGTAATTCGAAGATTCCATTTGTAATTCGAATACTCCAATTGTAATTCGAAGATTCCATTTGTAATTCGAAGATTCCAATTGTAATTCGAAAAAGATCAATTGTAATTCGTAAAAGATCAATTGTAATTCGAAAAAGATCAATTGTAATTCGAAAAAGATCAATTGTAATTCGAAAAAGATCAATTGTAATTCGTAAAAGATCAATTGTAATTCGAAGATTCCAATTGTAATTCGAAAAATATCAATGGAAATACAGTTGATATTTTTCGAATTACAATTGGAATCTTCGAATTACAATTGATCTTTTACGAATTACAATTGATCTTTTACGAATTACAATTGATCTTTTTCGAATTACAATTGATCTTTTTCGAATTACAATTGATCTTTTTCGAATTACAATTGATCTTTTTCGAATTACAATTGGAATCTTCGAATTACAAATGGAATCTTCGAATTACAATTGAAGTATTCGAATTACAAATGGAATCTTCGAATTACAAATGGAATCTTCGAATTACAAATGGAATCTTCGAATTACAAATAGAATCTTCGAATTACAATTGATCTTTTTCGAATTACATCTGTAAATGGTGTAGTATAACTTGCATGAGTTTGACAGTAAAGCACTTGACTTTTTTCCTTTTTTCAACGTGCTACATATGTTTAAAAACCAGTGGTGTAAAAACTATGGTACAGTTTGCTAGGATTTTTTTTATGTATATGGAGCATTCCATGTGAAATCGGACACTTTGAAAAACTTTTTTTTTTAGATTTTCCCAATTTGTTTACAGTTTTTAGTACCATTCGAAAACTCCTTCGTGGTAAATTTTCAGATTTTTTATATGACCCGTTCAAAAGATATCGAATTTTTAAAAATTGGTAGTTCGTTCCTTTACTCAAACTTCTTTTAATCATAACTTCTTCAATAATGGTCCAAATTTCAAATTATTTTTTTCAAAATTTTTGTTTTTTTACGTACTTTCTAAGGGCACTAAGTATTAGGACAGTTAGAGCGGTTGGAACAAATTCTAAAAAATGTCGTTTTGTGTGACAGCCCCCTTAGAAATTGGAGATAGGATATTAGTTTGTTCAAAAGAAATGTTAAGACGTAAAAATTAATGGGGGTCGGACTTATAAAGGACCCCTCTATGACGCACTGTTGGAGCAGTAGAAATGATTTTAAGATTGAAAAATTACAATAAAATTTTTTCAAAAAATTTAAAAAAATAGTAATAATCGTTATCCCACGATCTTCCTGGGCAAAAAGTTTATAGAATTGATAAAAGTTTTACACAAAAAAAATTTCAAAAAAATCGAAGAGTACAAACATTTTCAAAAGTGAGATTTAAATTTTAAAACTTAAAAATCGCATACTACACCATTTACAGATGTAATTCGAAAAAGATCAATTGTAATTCGAAGATTCTATTTGTAATTCGAAGATTCCATTTGTAATTCGAAGATTCCATTTGTAATTCGAAGATTCCATTTGTAATTCGAATACTCCAATTGTAATTCGAAGATTCCATTTGTAATTCGAAGATTCCATTTGTAATTCGAAGATTCCAATTGTAATTCGTAAAAGATCAATTGTAATTCGTAAAAGATCAATTGAAATTCGTAAAAGATCAATTGTAATTCGTAAAAGATCAATTGTAATTCGAAAAAGATCAATTGTAATTCGTAAAAGATCAATTGTAATTCGAAAAAGATCAATTGTAATTCGTAAAAGATCAATTGTAATTCGTAAAAGATCAATTGTAATTCGAAGATTCCATTTGTAATTCGTAAAAGATCAATTGTAATTCGTAAAAGATCAATTGTAATTCGAAAAATATCAATTGTAATTCAAAAAAGATCAATTGTAATTCGTAAAAGATCAATTGTAATTCGTAAAAGATCAATTGTAATTCGTAAAAGATCAATTGTAATTCGAAAAAGATCAATTGTAATTCGTAAAAGATCAATTGTAATTCGAAAAAGATCAATTGTAATTCGTAAAAGATCAATTGTAATTCGAAAAAGATCAATTGTAATTCGTAAAAGATCAATTGTAATTCGTAAAAGATCAATTGTAATTCGAAGATTCCAATTGTAATTCGTAAATTATCAATGTAAATTCAGTTGATGTTTTTCGAATTACAATTGGAATCTTCGAATTACAATTGACCTTTTACGAATTACAATTGATCTTTTACGAATTACAATTGATCTTTTTCGAATTACAATTGATCTTTTACGAATTACAATTGATCTTTTTCGAATTACAATTGATCTTTTACGAATTACAATTGATCTTTTTCGAATTACAATTGATCTTTTACGAATTACAATTGATCTTTTACGAATTACAATTGATCTTTTACGAATTACAATTGATCTTTTTCGAATTACAATTGATCTTTTTCGAATTACAATTGATCTTTTACGAATTACAATTGATCTTTTACGAATTACAAATGGAATCTTCGAATTACAATTGATCTTTTACGAATTACAATTGATCTTTTACAAATTACAATTGATCTTTTTCGAATTACAATTGATCTTTTACGAATTACAATTGATCTTTTCGAATTACAATTGATCTTTTTCGAATTACAATTGATCTTTTACGAATTACAATTGATCTTTTACGAATTACAATTGATCTTTTACGAATTACAACTGGAGTATTCGAATTACAATTGGAATCTTCGAATTACAATTGGAGTATTCGAATTACAAATGGAATCTTCGAATTACAAATGGAATCTTCGAATTACAAATAGAATCTTCGAATTACAAATATAATCTTCGAATTACAATTGATCTTTTTCGAATTACATCTGTAAATGGTGTAGAGCGCTTTTAAGAATTTTTTGGGACTTTTTTTTTTAAAGTAGGTAAAAAAACAAAAATTTTGAAAAAAAAAATTTTAAATTTGGACGAAAATTGAAGAAGTTATGATTAAAAGAAGTTTGAGTAAAGGAACAAACTACCAATTTTTAAAAATTCGATATCTTTTGAACGGGTCATCAAAAAAATCTGAAAATTTACCACGAAGGAGTTTTCGAAGGGTACTAAAAACTGTAAACAAATTGGTTGTACAACTCAGTTTCGCTTGTTTGTGTAGGTTTTTCATAATCACACCTATTGTTAGTGGTAAAGGAGATACTTATACCTTTATAAGTCATTCCACACAGGGAGGTATTCAGATTTTTTTTTTTTGTAGGGTGCCCAAACTGTTTTTCTTTTTAATGTTAAAAAAAATACACAAATCGTCGCTGCGCCTAAAAATAGAGTCATGTGTTTTTAGACAAGTGTTCAGGAGATCAAAAAGACTGTTTATTTTCGTCCCTTCGCGATATTTTTTAAAAGTTTGTTCTATAAAAAATTCTTGTACCGATATGCTATCCACATAGTACAAAAAAAGTATGAAACATTTAACGGTTTTCCAGTGGTGCGGAAATTTTCAAAAACATAAATACACATAACTCCTTTTTTAAGTACTTTTTGGAACAAAATTTAAATAAAATGGAAATAGTTTTTACACATAACTCCTTGTGTTTATGAAACCATTCTTATCGTTAATTTATTTTCGAGAGGGACAAAAACTAAATAAAGTTGTTTGGTCGTTTAACGCGACTTTAGTTAGACAAGGTCCTTGAAATTTTGATATTTAAAAGCACTTCAATTAACAGCGAACAACAGATTTTTTGTGAAGCTGGTGATGATTTTTTGATTTTTCTTGGAACTATTCAAGAGCTTCGACATAAATTGACATCTGTAAAAGATTCTGTACTTTAGATACTAAAATTTTCCGACGTCAAATGATTTAATTGCTTTCACAAGGCTTGATTACCCGCCACTTAGGATTTAGATAACTGCTTGAAATTATGCAAATATTTTCCAAAAAATCTTGACAAATTCATTCAAAATACTTGGATGCTATGTGTGAACTTCGTATTACTAAAGTAGTGGTCCATTTTGTCACGTTCTGTTACTTTTTTATCAAAACAAGTTATGTGTAGCTTAACACATAACTCCTTTTCAGACCTTTTGTTAGTATGACGAGCACATAGCTACTTTTACTAACTTTTGAACCAATCAAGATACCAAAAAACGGTTTGGTGAGTAAACGTATGACCAGAATGCGATTATAAAGATGTAATAAAAAAAATTAAAAAACTACGCTTGACTCCATTTTTAGGCGCAGCGACGAAATCTTACTTTCTTTTAAAATTCTGTTTTAATTTTTAAATTAATAAAAACTATTTATTATTCCACTTTAAAATTCTATTTTAAGAATGTTTATTCTAGCTCAAGGCAAAAATTTCTTTTACTAATCATTACGAGGATATTCTCAAAGTAACAATTTTTTAAGAAACTATTTATCAAGTTGTGTGTTTTAAATTGATTAGTTTGGTCATTTTGCAAGACTTAATCGACACGTTTTTCGGAATTCGTCTAATTCCAGTGTCCAGAGTATTTAGCAAATTGACAATCGTTAGTGGCAAAACATAAAGTTTTACTTATATTTGTCTCAAAGTAGACATAATGAGAATTTATGTACTAAATACACAACGTAATACAGCTCTAAATTTCAAACAAAATGTCCTACCAAACCATCTCAATTTAATTCAGATTTTAAAGGTCGCATAATAAATAATTTTAATTAACTTAAATTTAATTTATTTCGGTTTGAGTCCATATTAATTATTTATGAGTAATAATTATTTTTGTTGTACAATGAGAAAATTTGAAAAAAATAATTGACAACGCTGGTTTAGTGAAGATGTCGACAGCTTTCGGAAGAAGCCACCCTTCCTTCGTCAGCACTCTTCGACGTACATTTAGGGAGAATCATATAACATTTCATTACTCATATGCAGGGAAACCAAAAATATGCAGTATCATGTTTTTTCCTGTGCATTTTATTGATAAATGGGTAAGAAATTTATTCGTTTCAGAAGTTTTTAAGAAATCTGGCATCGATTTGTTAGAGCATATTTTTGCATATTTTAGCCTTAAGAGCATATTTTTGCATATTTTGGGATTAAGAGCATATTTTAGCATAAGAGCATATTTTTGGAGCATATTTTAATTTTTTAGAGCATTTTTCCACTTTTTAGAGCATTTTTTTCATTTTTACAGCATTTTTTTTTTCAATTTTTAGAGCATTCTGTTCTAATTTTTTTTATGACACCATTTATTTTTAAATTTTTTTTTCCAACAGAATGTTTTTTTCAACTATTACGGAATTGTGACGATTGATTCCCCTTTGGCCTGTTCTTGCTTCATATCGGTATATGAAAGTATGTTTTCTTTAGATTCAGCAACTTGGTAGAAAATATTAAATAATAACGGTATTTGGAGGGTCTATTCTCTAACAAATTGTAAAAAACACAGCAAAAAAAGGGACATAATTTTTTTAAGAGCATATTTTTATTGTTTTTAGAGCATGTTTTCCGTTTTTAAGGGCATATTTTAAGCGCATAAAACGTGTTTTTTAGAGCATATTTTTGGTTTCCCTGCTCATATGTTATCGTTTAGCACGAACCTAATCAATATATTTTTAACTTTTTCTAACACAGTTGTAATTTCTAATACTGTAGTAGATTATCTCAGAGTTGCAACCCTTAGAATTATTTCTCAGAAATTAATATAGACCCAAACTGAAATAAATTAAACTTCAGTTATAAAATATAAAGTCCAACAATATGAATGCCTTTATTGATTCGCCCCAGCAGATATTTTACCTTTTCATTTCTCTTTTAAATAGCACGTACATATGTTGAAAATTTTTTACTACAATACATGCCAAGAATGTTGACAGAAAATATTATTTTAACACTTGAATAAAAAAGACTTAAAAAAATAATATGTTTATAAGTATTACAAAAATAAAAAAGATTTTTTTTTTTGGTATTTGTGATCTCCGTACATGCGGATTAGGGTGGCAGAGAAATTTATGGAGGCATTTTTTTTTTTAAATTGAATGTGTATCGGGCGGAATATTGTATCACATGGCCCACAATGGGAAAAATGGCAAATTTTTTGAAAATAATTCAGCCATTCATTAAGTAGTGGTCCAATAGCCATGAAATTTAAAATGTTCATTGTTAAAATATTTTCGAGCATAAGTTTGAAAGTTGGCGCGCAGCGGTTGAACAGGGGCAGCAGCTGAACCCTCCAAAGTAGGGTAACTTTTGCATGCGAACACTTTAAGCGCTTGCCATTTTTTGTTTGCTATCAGATTTGGGTGTGGTCATCTCTTATACTTTTCGAGATAGAGCCATTTTCAAATTTTGACCGATCTGTCTAGAGTTTTTTGCACATATGAGGCATTCCACACCAAATGTCCCGCTACAGAAAAACATGTGTCCCGTAAATTTCTGAATAGGTTGTTTGGATAGCCCTATATAGAACTAAGAAAATTGCGTTTTTGGTTTTTCAAATTTTCTAAAACTGGGCTGAGGAGGAGTGGTCAAATATTGGAAAAATTGTCAAATTTGTGTCGAGTTGCCTTGATTAAATATTTATCACATTAAACCGGAATGCACCACAATCTCAAAAATTTACATTCTTTTATAGTTTTGTATGTGCTATCGATTAAAAAATTTTTTTCGGAAAATTTTCAGAACCCGTTCTGAAATTTTCCATTTTTTAAAAAAGTCAATTTAACAAAAATTCGGCCACTTTTTTTTTTTAATATTTTTTTTTTTTTAAGATTAGAACACAAAAAAATTCAGAAACACGTTCGTCGTTTTTTTCGAGAAAATCGCATTTGAATATTGAATTTCACGACAATTTTGGAATTTCCTTGTATTTTCTTGTATGAGTAACAAATTTTTGCGAAACCAACGAGTTGATCCCATTTTAATTATTTTTGCATTTGTGGTGCAAGATAGAATGCGATTTGACCCGCGCAAGAAATATTAAAGTCACTGACGACTCGTTATTATTTTTAGTTTACTTGTGCAATCACGTGAGTCAATTTCTGTTACTCACGCAGTTTTTGATTACGCTCACGGTTGTTCACTCACGCTGATGATGATTTTACAAAAATAATAAAAACAACAAATTTTCTATGAAAAAAGCACTGAAAACGGAAACTCAAAAAAACAGTAAAATTCAAAAAAAAAAAAATAGTTAAAAATCACAAAAATTTACTTAAGAAAAATTTTAAGCATTCACTCATCTCGCAAAAATTGGACTTCCTAATCACTCACGAAATGTTCTACTCACGCCTCCTCTTTAATATCGTGAATAGCTTAGTACGTGACTCGCGAGTCAATTTTTTCAAATGTTGAACGTTAAAGGATGTGTACCTAAGTATAAGGTAGTGTCCGATTTATTGCTCCCGCTTAAATGCACTTATCCAAAATATTAAATAAATCAGAAGGATATTGATGCATTTACATAAAAAACTCTTATAAACGCACATCAAGTGATCTTAAGATTTTGAACTCATTTTAGTGTTGATATTTCAGTAAAATTTGTATGCAACTACTCTTACCAGTTTTAGGCATTTAGCGAGTAATTCTAATTAACAATTGACGATTTGTTTTCGATATAAACGGTCAGAAGGACATTGATGCATATCTAAAAAAAACTATTATAAACGCATCATATCAGTTTTACGCATTTAAGCATTTTACGCATTTAAGCATTTACGCATGTTTTTTTTTAAATTTTATTGTTTTTTTGAGTTTCCGTTTTCAGTGCTTTGTTTTCATAGAAATTTGTTGTTTTTATTATTTTTGTAAGATCGTCATCAACGTGAGTTAGCAACCGTGAGCGTAATCGAAAATTGCGTGAGCGTGAGTAACAGAAAATTGACTCACGTGATTGCACAAGTAAACTAAAAATATTAGCGAGTCGTCAGTGACTTTAATATTTCTTGCGTGGGTCAAATCGCTTTCACGCCCATCTCTATATTGTACCACACATGAAAAAACAATTAAAATGGGAACAACTCGTTGGTTTCGCAAAAATTTGTTACTCATACGCCATGTTTTAACAAGAAAATACAAGGAAATTCCAAAATTGTCATAAAATTCAATATTCAAATGCGATTTTCTCGAAAAAAACGACGAACGTGTTTCTGAATTTTTTTTGTGTGGATGGACAAACATCTAAACTTTAAAAAAAAAAATTAAAAAAAAAAAAAGTGGCCGGATTTTTGATAAATTGACTTTATTAAAAAATGGAAAATTTCAGAACGGGTTCTGAAAATTTTCCAAAAAAAAAAAATTTAATCGATAGCCCATACAAAACTATATAAGAATGTAAATTTTTGAGATTGTGGTGCATTCCGTTTTAATGTGATAAATATTTAATCAAGGCAAATCGGCACAAATTTGACAATTTTTCCAATATTTGACCACGCCTCCTGAGCCCAGTTTTTGAAAAATTGAAAAACCAAAAACGCTATTTTCTTAGTTCCATATAGAGCTATCCATACAATCTATTCAGAAATTCATGCGACACGTGTTTTTTTTTCGCTGGACATTTGGTGTGGAATGTTTCATATGTAGCACAGCCGCATTAATTCCCTTTCATTTGAAACTTATTTTACTTGAAAACTATATAGATTTCAGATTTTTTCAGAAAAAAAACTACGCGATATCTTATTTTAGTCCGAAAACTTTTATTTTAAAGTTAAAAATTAAAAAAAAAAATACGATTTTTATTTCTCCAACCACAGTACAGTGGGAGATTTGGAAATTTAGTTTTAAAAGTGATTCCGAAAAAAAAAAATTCCGAACGGTCTAAAAATTTTTCTTAATTTTTATTTTGACAAGCATACATTGAAATTTTGCTGCCACCCTAATGCGGATATAGAAAACTTTTAATATATATATTTTTTTCTATTTTATCTTTTTCAGACGCATCATAAATAGTGGTTTAACTAAAGTACCAGATTTAATACATTTGCCAAATACAAATATATTACAAATGATGTAAGTTAAATATTTAGCAGATTTTTAAGGAAAAATTAATTCATCTTTAAGATTGAGACTTTAATATTGATTTCCATTTCAGAGATCTCGATAACAATCATATAACTCAAATTGAATCGAAATCCATAAAAATAAAGACTGATCAATTGTAAGTATTTTTTTAAATGGTTTCTTAAATAAAATTTTTTTATGAAACAGTTTTCAAAAAATTCATAATTTTAATGAATTATTTTATTATGAAAATTTTTCCAAAAAATTTATAATTTTAATGAATTATTTTATTATGAAAAGTTTTCAAAAAAATTCATAATTTTAATGAATTATTTCATTATTTAAAAAAAAAAAGTATTTTTCATTAAAATTCTAATTAATTTTTATTAAAAAATAAAAATTGTTATATTCGACCTTTAAAATATTATATTTTGAGTAGGTTTACACTGTGGAATAAATTCAGGTTAGCAAAAGTTAGGTCGATTCTGAGAGTGAGGGGTGAAAATAGAGGCTAATTTAGAAGACCCGTTCGCGACGTTTGTTTATGTTAGTTCGAATTTTTTTTAATCAACCTTCGAACTTTGCAGTCAAATGCCGATTTTCAGCATATTGTTTATATGGTTTTTTGGCTATAACTCGTCGACTAATTGATATTTTTTTAATCTGTAAAAGCCAAATTACACTATGCTACAAAAAAACCCAAAATCGAATATGCTTTTGAAATGAGGTAGTTAAGGTTGTAGGTCTCGTCGAAAAGATCACAAAAATGCCCATCAAACTTGCCAGACACCCTCAATTTTTAAAGTTATTGTCAAAAACGTTTTTTGGGACTTTTCTCACTTAACCACGTGTAACTTAAAAAGTTTTCAACCGATTTTCAAGTTTTTTACTGTTTTGGATAGAAGAAGGATAGGGCTTTTTATGTGTGTGAACTGGTCTATACATATAAGAAAGATATGTATTGATTTTTTCAACAATATCTAATTTTTTTGATATTTTTTGAAAATTTTTTGAGTTTATCGATTTTTTTCTACTACTTATAGTTTGTTCAACAATATTTATATTTATAAACGTATTCTTAAAGAAAATTTAGTTGTGAATACGATGAGCTCTATGCCGAAAAAATCGAAAAACAATTGACAGAGTTGTGATAATTTTTCTAAAAAAGAAAATTAAGAATTTGCATGAAATTGCCGTTCAGACAACCCAGGCAAAAAAAATAAACGAACATACTGATAGGTTGCGCATAATTATTTTAAAGGTTTTTGGCCCCTGAATTCCAATTTGACCTTGAAATTGAGCTATCTCTTTAAGTTTTTGATATATCCATTTATATTGAATATCTGAAAAACCTGACGCGATAGAGCAATTTAAAGGCCAGATTCGGATTCAGCTCGCCAAAAACCTTTAAAAATATTGTACATGACCTCTTATGATAATTTTTTTTTGCCTGGGTTATCTGAACGGTGATTTCCTGCAAAATCTTAATTTTCTTTTTTAGAAAAATTATCACAACTCTGTCAATTCTTATCTGATTTTTTCAGGATAAAGCTCATCGTATTCAGAATTAAATTTCCTTTAAAAAAATCGATAAACTCAAAAAATTTTCAAAAAATTGCAAAAAAATTAGGTATTATAGAAAAAATTAATAGATATCTTTCTTATATGTGTAGACCAATTCACACATATGGAAAGCCCTATCCTTTTGCTATCCAAAACAGTTAAAATTTTTAAAATCGGTTAAAAATTTTCTGAATTACACAAGGTTTACTGAGCAAAGTCCCAAAAAAACGTTTTTTGACAATGACTCAATAATTTGAGGGTGTCTGGCAAGTTTAATGGGCATTTTTCTGATCTACTCGACAACACCAACAACCTATACCATGTCACAGCAGAAGTATTTTTTCACTGTAGCACAGTTATTGCTAGAGACCTGGCTAATAATCAGCATTTTTTAAAAAATTGATTTAGCAAATTTTTGTGGTATTTATGAAGCAAAATATTTTCAAAAAGCATGAAAAAAAATAATTTTTCCAACATTTGGCTTCATAAGCACCACAAAAATTTTTTAAATCAATTTTTTAAAAAATGCTGATTATTAGCCAGGTCTCTAGCAATAACACTGTGCTACAGTGAAAAAATACTTCTGCTGTGACATGGAAAATTAATTGCTGGACAAGTATCTAGCAATAATTTGGCTTTTACAGATTGAAAAAATATCAATTAGTCGACGAGTTATAGCCAAAAACACATATAAACAATATGCTGAAAATCGGCATTTGACTGCAAAGTTCGAACGTCGATTAAAAAAAAAATTAAACTAACATAAACAAACGCCGCGATACGGGTCTTCTAATTTAGCCTCTATTTTCACCCTCACTCTCAGAATCGACCTAACTTTTGCTAAACTGAATTTGTTCCACAGTGTTATTCTAGCTCGAGGTCTTTATTTCCTTTACTAATTAAAACTATGATATTCTCATGGAATAATTTTCAAGAAAATTATTTTTCTGTTTTAAATTTATTTATGTTGGTTAATTTTGCAAGACCTAATCGACACGTATTTCGGAATTTTCCAGATTCCATTGTCAAGATTATTTAGCAAAAATTACCAACATAAATTAAAGTAAAACAGAAAAACAACATGTAAAACAGAAAAATAATTTTCTTGAAAATTATTCTATAAGAATATCATAGTTTTAATTAGTAAAGGAAAAATGACCTCAAGCTAGAATAAACTTACCCAAAATATTTTTCAATTATTTTCACATTTATATGAAAATTTTTTAAAAATTAATGAAAACGTTTTTTAAATTCATGAAATTTTTTGCATAACTTATAACTTCCCAGCAGAAATTTTGCTGAACTGGCAGCAGCTTTTGGAAAGGAAACTCGAGTCAAGGAGCGCATCCAAACCTGCTGAATTCATGCATGATTCTCTAAGGCTTACTGCTCTGAATTCACATCCCTGAAAAAATCGCTATAAAGATACACTCAAAAAAATAAAACTGTAAAGTTAACAAATTTTTTTTTGTTAACTTGAGTTTACTGGCTTTTTAGCAAATTTTTAGTTAAAATCAGCGTTTTAACTACTTTTTTTAGTTAAGTTCAATTTACGAAAATACTAGTTTTGAACAAATTTTGAATTAATTTTTTTTGTTGACTTCAAAACTGAGTTTACGAATTTTTACTAATTAATTTGCTGATTTTTCGTAACAAATTTGTTAAGTGAAATTTCTTGTGTAGCCTCCTATGCGAATCTCATAAGTTCTACTTAAGCTAATGAAAAAACAGAAAAAATAAACTTAAAATTTTTTACTAAATATTTTCTAAATTTTAGTTTACGAAAAGTAACAAAAAGTTTAGCTGAATTCAACTAATTTTTTTGTTAAAATATGTTCATAAAAAAGTTACGAAATTTCAGCTAAATTTTTAGTTAAAGTTACGGTTTTTTTTGCTACATTCATTCTACGAAGAGTTAACTAAATATTTTTAGTTAAATTAACTAAAAATTTAGTAGGCCCAAAATCAGGTGCTTTTTTAGTTAAATTTAACTAAATTTTTTGTTAACTTTACAGTTTTTTTTTTGAGTGTACAGTGAATTTATGTATCTTTTTAAAGCTGAATTAAGCAGAATAAAGATGAAGGACATTTGACTATTTCTGAAATACAAATTACAAAATCTGAAATACAATTGAATATTTCTGAATAGAATTGAAAAATCTTAAATACAATTGACTAATTCTGAAAATCATTTGACTCCCTGCAAGCATTTGGAAGATATATCGCCTAAGAGATCGAATTACATTTAAAAAATTTCCAATTATATTTCGAAAATTTCAAATTATATTTCAGAAACTTCCATTTATATTTCAGATATTACCATTTATAACCAAAAATTTTTTTATTGCATTTCAATATAATTGGACATTTTTAAATATAATTGGAGATTCTAAAATATGATTGGACATTTGTATACTCTCCAACTACAGTATGGGGGTATACTCACTTTGTCATTCCGTGTGTAACGCATCGAAACATCGGTCGGGGACCCCATAATGTATATATATTATTGATCAGTGATCGATTCTAAGACATTCTAGCAATGTCCGTCCGTCTGTCCGTTCGTCTGTAGTTAACACGATGCAGTCCAAAATAAAATAGCTTGACCCATCAGGTTTAACATGAATATGTCTTATGGTTCTAGGCAGGTTAAGTTCGGAAATAGGCCAAATCGGTCCTATCCTAGGACCTATCAAAAGGACCTATACTTGGCCTATCAAAAGGACCTATCCTTGGCCTATCAAAAGGTCCTATCCAAGTATCTATCCATGGAGCTATCAAAAGGACCTATCCATGGACCAATCAAAAGGACCTATCCATGGACCTATCAAAAGGACCTATCCTTAAACCTATCAAAAGGACCTATCCATGGACCTATCAAAAGGACCTATCCTTGGACCTATCAAAAGGACCTATCCATGCTATCAAAAGGACCTATCCTTGTCCCATCAAAAGGACCTATCCTTAAACCTATCAAAAGGACCTATCCTTGGCCCATCAAAAGGACCTATCCTTAAACGTATCAAAAGGACCTATCCTTAAACCTATCAAAAGGACCTATCCTTGGCCCATCAAAAGGACCTATCCTCAAACCTATCAAAAGGACTTATCCTTAAACCTATCAAAAGGACCTATCCATGGACCTATCCTTGGACCTATCAAAAGGACCTATCCTTGGACCTATCAAAAGGACCTAACCTTAAACCTATCAAAAGGACCTGTCCTTGGACCTATGAAAAGGAACTATCCTTAAACCTATTAAAAGGTCCTAGGATAGGTCCTTTCATAGGTCCTTTCAAAAGGACCTATCCTTAAACCTATCAAAAGGACTTATCCTCAAACCTACCAAAAGGACCTATCCATGGGCCTATCAAAAGGACGTATCCTTAAACCTATCAAAAGGACCTATCCTTGGCCCATCAAAAGGACCTATCCTTAAACCTATCAAAAGGACCTATCCTTGGCCCATCAAAAGGACCTATCCTTAAACCTATCAAAAGGACCTATCCTTAAACCTATCAAAAGGACCTATCCACAAAATTAAACAAAATCGCTTTCTACGATCATTTTGCAAAAAAAACCACACGCACCAAATGCATTTTCTAAAAGTCCTCAAGAATTTTTTTATTAATACAATATTTACGTATTTTTTATTTAACAACAAGTAACAAGTAAAAATATTTATAAAAATACTAATGTCTCCTTATTGAAGGAAATAAACTTTAGATTTAAAGTTTGTGCTGATTTACATAAAGGATAAATATACTGGACCACCTTAATGGCACGTTCCACGCAAATATTACTAGGAATTATTGAATATTCTTTTTCCCAATGTCTTAAGAAGCATTTCTGAGCGTTTTTAAATCTAGTTAGGGACTGCTCCAGAGATTTAAAGTCATCTTCCTTTCCCATCGGTGGTCTGAGAACCATATGTCAAACCATTTTCCACAAATAAAGGCACATATTGGGTAAAGCTCAGTTTGGTAATTTGGTATTAAAATGAATGTTACAATGTTGTTGGGGAGGTGGAAAGTACCCACTAGGTACCTTCCCCGCCTACCTTAGTTTTAGTTTCGGACTCGACTAAAGCGGAGTCATAGTTAAAATACCAACATTTTGCGATTAAAAAAAAAATACAAAAATATTAATTTAAAACTTCATCGCGTTTGGTGCGTGTACTTTTTTAACATCCGCGAAAAAGTGAAAACATATTTCCTCATAGTTTTTCATGGCCTATATGACTGTGCTATGCCAATTTTGATATTTGCAAAAAATGTAAAAAACGTATACCCCTACTATCCATGGACCTATCAAAAGGACCTATCTTTGGCCCATCAAAAGGACCTATCCTTAAACCTGTCAAAAGGACCTATCCTTAAACCTATCAAAAGGACCTATCCATGCTATCAAAAGGACCTATCCTTGGCTCATCAAAAGGACCTATCCTTAAACCTATCAGAAGGACCTATCCATGGACCTATCAAAAGGACCTATCCATGGACATATCAAAAGGACCTGTCCTTAAACCTTTCAAAAGGACCTATCCTTGGCCCATCAAAAGGACCTATTCTTAAACCCATCAAAAGGACCAATCCTTAAACCTATCAAAAGGACCTATTCTTAAACCTATCAAAAGGACCTATCCTTGGACCTATCAAAAGGACCTATCCTCAAACCTATCAAAAGGACCTATCAAAAGGACCTATCCATGGGCCTTTCAAAAGGACCTATCCTTGGACCTATCAAAAGGACCTATCCTTAAACCTATCAAAAGGACCTATCAAAAGGACCTATCCATGGGCCTTTCAAAAGGACCTATCCTTGGACCTATCCTTGGACCTATCAAAAGGACCTGCCTTAAACCTATCAAAAGGACCTATCAAAAGGACCTATTCTTAAACCTATCCAAACGACCTATCCATGAAAAAATCGCTGAAAAAATCTCTATAAAGATGCAGTGAATGTATCTTTTTAGAGCTGAATTAAGCAGAATAAAGATGAAGCACATTTGACTATTTCTGGAATACAAATTACAAAATCTGAAATACAATTGGCTATTTCTGAATAGAATTGGAAAATCTTAAATACAATTGACTAATTCTGAAAATCAGTTGACTCCCTGCAAACATTTAAAAAATTTCTAATTATATTTCGAAAGTTTCAAATTATATTTCAGAAACTTCGATTTATATTTCAGATATTACCATTTATAACCAAAACATTTTTAATTGCAATTCGGCACAGCCCAATTTAACACTCTCACTTGTTTGTAATATAATTTGAATTTTCTGAAACTAAAGAAGAGGGTGTACTAATTTTTTTTCATTCAAAATGTGTTAAAGGTTGTATGATTGAAGCACTCTTTGCAGCGCTGATTAATGCGCAATAATGATGCAGTGAAATCATGTGTCTTTTTCAGCGCTGTATCCAGGAATTTGAAAACGGGGGGGCACAACTCCCAAAATTGTTTGCAATCGCCTATTTATATCTAGTTTTAACTAAAAGTACTTGAAAAGTAATTGAAAAGGGGGGGCACGTGCCCCCTGTGCCCATCCCCTGTATACGTCCATGGTCTTTGTCCAAAACTCATGGTTTTTTATTCAAAAAGTGTTAAATATATTTAAAAGAAAAGCATGTTTGAAATTTTATCAAAATATAATTTTATATTTTAAGTTTTCTATAAAAATCTTAACAAAAAATTTAAAGTTTTTCCCCTTACTTTTACTGCATCCTCAAGAGCGCTCTTTGGATGCGCTTCGGTATGCTATAAAAAGATGCTGTGTCTTCAAAATCTCTATTTATTTTTGCTGGGTTAACAAAAAATAATTTAAATCACATAAATGCAAATTAAATAGTTAATGAAAAATATTTGTTAACATTTTTCTCTTATTTTTCTTTCTTTTCAGAATTTTAGCAAATAATGATATTAGTTACATAGATGATTCTGCATTTCATGGTTCACAAATAGCAAAATTGTAAGTTAAATTCTACGAAATTACAACTTCTTAAGGCAAAGTAATCATTTACTTTTTCTATTTACTTTTCTTTTGCAATTTTTTTTTTATTTTATTTTAAAGAATTTTAAAAGAAAATCGTAATTTACAGCAAGTGCATCCCAAGGCATTTAATGGCATGAGTATGCAAGAACTGTAAGTTTTCTGTTTCACAAAAAATGTTTAAAAAAATATTGGTTAGGGGAAATTATTCACAAGGAAGATCCTTTAGAGGGAACCCACCGATTTTCCTAAAACTTGCATATGGGAATGTGGGGAGAAAAATAAGAGTTACCTTTTTTTTCAGCTGCCCAATCTCAAATTTAAAAAAGGGTTGCCACCTAATGAAAAAATTAGTTCATTCGGGAAAATCCAAATAAAATCCAAACTAGCAGGAATTTCGCCAAACGCAAAAATACGGGTCAGTTTAATTTTAATAGAGATTAGTATATATGATTTGGCGGTCGTACATATGGGGCATTCCATGTCAAATCGGACACTTTGAAAAATTTTTTTTTTTAGATTTTCCCAATTTGGATGCGTTTTTAGTACCCTTCGAAAACTACTACTACGAAAAATACTTCAAAAGATATTGAATTTTTAAAAATTGGTAGTTTGTTTCTTTACTCAAACTTCGTTTACTCATAACTTCTTCAATAATAGTCCAAATTTAAATATTTTTTTTCAAAATTTTTGTTTTTTAACGTTCTAAAAAAAAATAATCCCAAAAAATTATTAAAAGCACTCTAGTTTGCGATTTTTAAGTTTTAAAACTTAAATCTTATTTTTGAAAATGTTTGTTCTCTTCGATTTTTTTTTTAATTTTTTAGTGTAAAACTTCTGTAGATTCTACAAACTTTTTACGCAAGAGGATCGTAAGATAACGATTATTACAATTTTTTAAAATTTTTTGAAAAAATTTTATAGTAATTTTCCAATCTTAAAATCATTTCTACTGCTCCAATGCACAGTGGTCGGAGCTCTTTGGAGATGGCGGCCAAAAATACTTCAGGTATAGGTATCATCGTGAAACTTCGGTCACGGCTTTTTAAATATGTCAGAACTATTGAATGATAAAATGGGAGTGGTTGATGACTCATACCCACCCCCCCCCTTCTGTACCCAAGCACCCACATTCACCCCAAGTAAGAAAAACGAAAGTTTGTTTTTAATTCACATTTAATTCATAACTTTTTTACAAGATTAGTTTAAAAAAAAATATTGAATTATTAAATATGAAATAGTATGTAATAAAAAATTCAAAAATTTTTAAGGGGGGTTGTTACTAAAAAACAGCCTTAATATTAACAATTTTTAAACAGCTATAAAAAAATAAATACGCAATAATTTTTAATTCTGTTTTTTATATGAAAGACAAAAATCGTTATATTTTAAAAAGTTTTTATAACTCAAATTTTGGTCAAAGAGAATTGCCAGGGTTGCCACCCAATTGTGGTATGTTTTTTTAAAGGTTAAAATTGGCTGCAGTTGTACAACAAAAACTACTGAACCGATTTTGATGATTTTTTTATTTGTAGATTAATTAATCCTCTTGTACACATATTTTATTATTTTGATCTAATATTTTTCTTTAATTAATGAAAAAATGTAAAATTTTTCCATTTTTTCAGTTTACATTAGCATAACTTCAACAAAAATCAAAATTTTTCAAAAAACTGTCACGCTAAGTACTAGAAAAACTGACAGGTTGTTTTACAAGTCTGCTGGTCTAAACTACCCTTAATAAGGATAAAATTAAGAAAAAATGAAATTTAAAGTCCGCTAAAAAGAAAATAAACAAACACATTTCTTACATGCATAACAATACCAGAGCAACTCGAACACAAATTAACAAAACACCACACAAGAATTCAAAGTTTGACATCCAAAACAACGAGGCCGTTTTGATCTGTCGGTGATAACTCAAAGACATGCAAAAGAATGCAGCTGATATTACCAATTTTAGAATCTTGAAATATTAACTAATAAATCAAAAAAAGTCCGATTGGAGATTTCAGGGGGGAACACAACTAAAACTCTATTAGAAATTTCAATATATTGACGAACAAACACTAACATTGACACTGGAAAGATATTAATTTTATACAAACTCCAGAACAGGCTAAACACATTGTAAATATTTTAAAATTTAGTTAATACCTTCTAATTCAATATTAGTTTTGATTTATTTCAACAAAAATTTTTTTATATGGTTTTAATTAATTGAAAGTTGAACCTAATTTTCCATAATTTCACACTGAAAAAACCAACTGTTAACTCGCCATCTCTTTTGAAGCTGTTCTTAAAGAGTACAGTTGGAATAAAACAGAAACAGCTCAAAATTTTAAAACCTTATTTTTATTAGAAATAGAAATGACACATTTGGCGACAAACTTTTGACTTTGATTTTTTTATTTTTGGCCAATGGGATCGACCAGTGTGCAATGGTGCGTCATAGAGAGGTCCTTTATAAGACCGACCTCCATTCATTTTTACGTCTTAAAATTTCTTTGGAACAAACTAATACCCTATCTCCCATTTCTAATGGGGCTCCCACACAAAACGACATTTTTTAAAATTTGCTCCAACCGCTCTAACTGCCCTAATAGTGCCTTTAGAGCAACAAAATGTATGACCGACCCACAATATTTTTTTAGTCCAAACATTTTCTCTGAACACACCTAACCTCTATCTTTAACTGTTAAGGCGGTCCCCATACAATTTTTTTTTATTTTTTGTAAATTTGTTTTATTTAATCAACTTCTACCGGTCCAATGGTGCGTCCGAGAGGGGTCATTAGTGAGACCGACCCCCATTTGTTTTTACCCTACAACATTTTTTTAAAGTATACCTTCGCCCAATCTCCACTCCCTAAGTAGGCTTCCGTTCTAAATTACATTTTTATAAAATTTGCTCCAACTGTTATTTGTATGGGAGCCAACTTAGGGAGTGGAGATAGGGCGTAGGTATGTTTTAAAAACATGTTGTAGGGTAAAAATAAATGGGGATCGGTCTCACTAATGACCCCTCTCAGACGCACCATTGGACCGGTAGAAGCTGATTAAATAAAACAAATTTACAAAAAATAAAAAAATTTTATGGGGACCGTCTTAACAGTTAAATATAGAGGGTAGGTGTGTTCACAGAAAATGTTTCAACTAAAATAATATTGTGGGTCGGTCATACATTTTGCTGTTCTAAGGGCACTATTAGGGCAGTTAGAGCGGTTGGAGCAAATTTTAAAAAATTTCATTTTGTGTGGGAGCCCCCTTAGAAATTGGGGATAGGGTATTAGTTTGTTCCAAAGAAATGTTAAGATGTAAAAATTAATGGGGGTCGGTCTTATAAATGACCCCTCTAAGACGCACCATTGGAGCAGTAGAAATGATTTTAAGATTGGAAAATTACAATAAATTTTTTCCAAAAAAATCTTAAAAAATAGTAATAATCCTACGATCCTCCTGGGCAAAAAATTTGTAGAATCGATAGAAGTCTTACACAAAAAAATTTAAAAAAAACCGAAGAGTACAAACATTTTCAAAAATGAGATTTAAATTTTAAAACTTAAAAATCGCATACTAGAGCGCTTTTAAGATTTTTTTGGGATTTTTTTAAAAGCACGTAAAAAAACAAAAATTTGGAAAAAAATTTGAGTAAAAGAAGTTTGAGTGAAGGAACAAACTACCAATTTTTAAAAATTCGATATCTTTTGAACGGGTCTTCAAAAAAATCTGAAAATTTACCTCGAAGGAGTTTTCGAAGGGTACTTAAAACTGTAAACAAATTGGGAATTTTTTTTTTTTCAAATTGTCCGATTTGACATGGAATGCTCCATATATACCTCTCCACTTAACGAAGCCGAATTTGGACACGATCTATACATTCTTAGAAAGGCCTTCAAAAAACCTACCGATCTGTATAAAATGTTCATATAGTTTTTTTTTTTGAAGAAATGTGAAAAATCCTTAAAAAAACCGAAAAAATCCCGTTTTCCCCCTCCCCTTTGACCCGCTTAATGTGAGATTGGGCAGCTAAGAAAAGACAGTTAACTCTTATTTTCCTCGCCTATTTCCCATACTTACGTTTCAGAAGGGTGCCCTGTAAAAGACCTTCCATGTCAGTGATGACACAGTCAGTCAGTTTGAGAAATTACTTAAAGAAACTACTTTTCCACTCAATCAATATTTAAGCATACATATTTATTTCTTAACTAACTTTCTTTTTGAAAGCATGCATAAAGTAATATAAACATCACATACAAAATTTACTTAAGTGATTTTTTTTCTTTTATTTTTCTTTACAACACTTTGGCACTTTAGAGATCTCTCCAGTACATCATTAATACGTTTACCTTCGGCGGGTTTACAAGATATTGAAATATTGCGTATTGAAAATACGCATACATTAAAAACAATACCATCCATTTATAATTTTAAGGTAATTCAATTGAAACATGCAGAAACAAATATTAAGGGACATTTCATATGCTAGAAAAAATATCCAGGATTCTGAGAATATTGCTATAGAACAAATATTTTAGATTCTAAAAATTTTTCAAAAGAAAAAAATTTCAAATTAAATTTTTCTATAGAAAAATTTTCTCAGTTTCTGAAAATATCGAAGATTCTGACAATTTTTCTGTAGCCAGATTCTGAGAATTTTTCCATAAAAAAATTATTTCAGATTCTGAGAAAATATCTTAGCTCCTGAAAAATATTCCAGATTCTGAGAAAATATCTCAGAATCTAAAAATTTATCTATAAAAAATATTTTAGATTCTAAGAATTTTTTCGTATATAAAATATCGGAGATTCTGAACATTTTTCTATAGAAAAAATATCTTAGAATTTTTCTAAAGAAAAAATATCTCAGATTCTGAGAAAATATCTCAGTTTCTGAGAGAATATCTCATATTTTGAGAAAATATCTCAGATTCTAAGAAAATGTCTCAGATTCTGAGAAAATATCTCAGATTCTGAGAAATTATCTCAGATTCTTAGAATTTTTGTATAGAAAAAATATCTTAGATTCTAATAACTTTTCTATAGAAAAAAATCTCATATACTAAAAATTTTTGTATAGCAAAAATATCTCAGATTCTGAGAATTTTCCTGTAGAAATAATATATCAGATTCTGAGAATTTTTCTATAGAAAAAATATCTCAGATTCTGATAATTTTTATATTGAAAAAATATCTCAGATTCTAAAATTTTTTCTCTAGAAATAATATTTTTAAATTTGAGAACTTTTTATAGAAAAACTATCTCAGATTCTGAGAATTTTTCTATAAAAAAAATATCTGCTATTCTGAGAATTTTTCTATAGAAAAAATTTTTCAGATTCTGAGAATTTTTCTATAGAAAAAATTTTTCAGATTCTGAGAATTTTTCTATAGAAAAAATATCTAAAATTCTCAAAATTTTTAATAAAATAAAAAATATTTGAATTTATAAGAATTTTTCTATAGAAAATATATTCCATGTTCTTAGAAGTTTACTATAGAAAAAATATCTCAGAATCTGAGATATTTTTTCTTTGGAAAAATTCTCAGAATCGGATATATTTTTTCTATAGAAAAACTCTCAGAATCTGAGACATTTTTTCTATTAAAAAATTCTCCGAATCTGAGATATTTTGTCTAAAAATTCTCAGAATCTGAAATAATTTTCTTTAGAAATATTCTCAGAATCTGAGATATTTTTTCTATAGAAAATTTCTCAGAATCTCAAATAATTTTTCTATAGAAAAATTCTCAGAATCTGAGATATTTTTTCTTTAGAAAAATTCTCAGAATCGGAGATATTTTTGCTATAAAAAAATTCTCAGAATCGGAGATATTTTTTCTATAGAAAAACTCTCAGAATCTTAGATATTTTTTCTATAGAAAAGTTCTCCGAATCTGATATATTTTTTCTATGGAAAAATTCTCAGAATCTGAGCTATTTTTTTCTATAGAAAAGTTCTCAGAATCTGAGATATTTTTTCTATAGAAAAGTTCTCAGAATCTGAAATATTTTTACTACAGAAAAATTCTTAGCATCTGAAATATTTTTCTATAGAAAAATTCTCAGAATCTGAGATAATTTTTCTTTGGAAAAATTCCCAGAATCGGATTTATTTTTTCTATAGAAAAACTCTCAGAATCTGAGACATTTTTTCTATAGAAAAATTCTCAGAATCTGAGATATTTTTCTATAGAAAAATTCTCAGAATCTGAGATATTTTTTCTATAGAAAAGTTCTCAGAATCTGAGATATTTTTCTATAGAAAAGTTCTCAGAATCTGAAATATTTTTACTACAGAAAAATTCTTAGCAACTGAAATATTTTTCTATAGAAAAATTCTCAGAATCTGAGATAAATTTTCTTTGGAAAAATTCTCAGAATCGGATTTATTTTTTCTATAGAAAAACTCTCAGAATCTGAGACATTTTTTCTATAGAAAAATCTCAGAATCTCCATATAAACTAACCCATTTTTTCTATAGAAAAATTCTCAGAATCTGAGATATTTTTTCTATAGAAAAATTCTCATAATCTGAGATATTTTTTCTTTGGAAAAATTCTCAGAATCGGATTTATTTTTTCTATAGAAAAACTCTCAGAATCTGAGACATTTTTTCTATAGAAAAATTCTGCGAATCTGAGATATTTTACTACAGAAAAATTCTTAGCAACTGAAATATTTTTCTATAGAAAAATTCTCAGAATCTGAGATAATTTTTCTTTGGAAAAATTCTCAGAATCGGATTTATTTTTTCTATAGAAAAATTCTCAGAATCTGAGATATTTTTCTATAGAAAAACTCTCAGAATCTGAGATATTTTTTCTATAGAAAAATTCTCAGAATCTGAGATATTTTTCTATAGAAAAATTCTCAGAATCTGAGATATTTTTTCTATAGAAAAATTGTCAGCATCTGACATATTTTTTCAATAGAAAAATTGTCAGCATCTGAAATATTTTTTCTATAGAAAAATTCTCAGAATCTAAGATGTGTTTTCTATAGAAAAACTCTCAGAATCTGAGATGTTTTTTCTATAGAGAAATTATCAAAATCTAAGAAATGATTTCTATTTAAAAATTCTCAGAATCTGAGACATTTTTTCTATAGAAAAACTCTTAGAATCTTAAATATTTTTTCTATAGAAAAACTCTTAGAATCTTAGATATTTTTTCTATAGAAAAATTCTCAGAATCGGATATATTTTTTCTATAGAAAAACTCTCAGAATCTGAGACATTTTTTCTATAGAAAAATTCTGCGAATCTGAGATATTTTGTCAAAAAGTTCTCAGAATCTGAGATATTTTTTCTATAGAAAAGTTCTCAGAATCTGAAATATTTTTACTACAGAAAAATTCTTAGGATCTGAAATATTTTTCTATAGAAAAATTCTCAGAATCTGAGATAATTTTTCTATAGAAAAATTCTCAGAATCTATAAAAAATTATCTCAGATTCTAAGAATTTTCCAATAGAAAAAATATCTCAGATTCTTAGAATTTTTCTATAAAAAAGATATCTCGAATCTGAGAATATTTCTATATCTTCTATAGAAAAAATATTTCAGATTCTGAAATATTTTTTCTATAGAAAAATTCTCAGAACCTGAGATATTTTTTCTATAGAGAAATTCTCAGGATCTGAGATATTTATAGAATATATAGATATATATGTATATAGAGAAATATCTCAGATTCTGAGAAAATATTTCAGATTCTCATAATTTTTGTATACACTCAAAAGAAAAACTCTGTCAAAAAATCTGTAAAACGACTTTCAATTTGAATTAGCAATCTTTTAGCAGATTGTTCTGCTGAGAAGGATATTTTTAGTAAAATCTCTGTCATTTAGTTTAAGAAAATAACAGACATTTTACTATGTTTATACTGATTTTGTTTGCTGAATTTCATTATTTTTTCAAGAAATTTTTTTATATAAAAAAAAAAGCAGAACAGATTGTCAGCAGATTGCTCTGCTGAAATCAGCAGATTGTTCTGCTGAAATCAGCAGATTGTTCTGCTGAAATCAGCAGATTATTCTGCTGAAATCAGCAGATTTTTTCTGCTAAAATCAGCAGATTTTTCTGCTAAAATCAGCAGATATTTCTGCTGATTTCAGCAGATCCATCTGCTGATTTCAGCAGAGCAATCTGCTGACAATCTGTTCTGCTTTTTTTTTTATATAAAAAAATTTCTTAACAAAATAATGAAATTCAGCAAACAAAATCAGTATAAACATAGTAAAATGTCACACATGTTTAATAACTAAAACGCCAGATAAAAGTATAAGCTTCCGTAGCGTAGTGGTTAAGAAGTGTACTTTCAAATCGGAAGGTGGCGAGTTCGATGCTGGCTGGCGCCGTATGTTTTTTTTTTTTTTTATTGTTATATTTATTCACCTCTTATGACAGATATTTAGCAAACCGTGTCTGCTAAAATCAGCAGATTTCTCATATGGCTCAAAATGGGTGTATTTTCAGCAGATTTCTGCTGATTGGACAGAGAATTTATTTTGAGTGTAAAAACTAAAAAAAATATAAAAATCTGAAATATTTTTCTATAAAAAATATCCCAGATTCTTAGAACTTTTCTATAGAAAAAATATCTCAGGTTCTTAGAACTTTTCTCTTGAAAAAATATCTCAGATTCTGAGAATTTTTCTATAGAAAAAATATATCAGATTCTAAGAACTTTTGTAAAGCAAAAATTACTCAGACTCTGAGAATTTTTCTATAAAAAAATTACTCAGATTTTTTAAATTTTTCTGTAAAAAAAATTTCTGATTCTGAGAATTATTCTATAGAAAATATTTGAGATATTTTCCAAGATTCTGAAAATTAAAAAAAAAAAAATCTCAGATTCTGAAAATTTTTCTTTATAAAAAAATTTCAGACTTGAGATATTTTTCTAAAGAAAAATATTGCACATGGGTGCGTATGAGCATCATATATTGTTTTCTAGAAATCTAGTATTTTCGATGCGTATGAAATTTCACCTTAAAATGCATGTAATAATACAAATTTCTTAAAAATTTTCTCAACTACTTTTCATTTATTGATTTCCCGCCCTCTAGAATTTACAAAAAGCCTATTTAACACATTCCTTTCATTGTTGTGCTTTTAAATTTCCTTCACGTCATGACCCCAAACGTCATGCTGAACGTTTAAAAGAAATTGAAAAATGGCAACAGCAGTGCAAAAATAAAAATGATAATTCAAATGAAAATAGTAATGAAAATACAAAAAGATCACAACAACAATCACAAAAGAGGCTAAAACAAACAAATAAATTTAATAAATTGAATCATAATGATGATAATTCAAATTATATTGATGATAGTAGCTGGTCAACACAAAAGACTGATGATGGTGATAGCAGTGCAGAAGATGATGATGATGATGATGTTGATTTTGGCAGCAATAATATTAAGGGGTTTGGTGCTTTTGTAGCAACTGGCACTGAAGGAATTTTTGAACAAACAACACAACAGGATATGGCGACGAAGTCTCCAACAACAAAAGCCTCCTCAAACAATGATAAATTCAATTTGTTAGCAAACGCCAACAGCATTTTGTATAGGTAAGCAAACAAATGAAAAGGTTTTACTAATAACTGAAAAAAAAAAAAAAAATTCAAACGAATTTAGGGCAGAAAATCTAAAAAAAGAAACCATACAATGTTAACCCTCTAGCAGACAGGACAATTTTTTAAAAATAGCCACATTAAAATACTTTATGGAATTTTAAGGCGCGGATCCAGGGGGGGGGGAGAATGGGATCATTATCCAAAAATAATCCAAGGATTTTGAAATTGTCCCACTTTTGGATAATTATACAGAAAGTGGCAACACTGGTTCTATCACAATCCCTTAGAAAGTTATAATCTCTCAAAAATGGCCATAAACACGTTTTTTGAGAACACATTTTTTGAGAACACAAAAATTTGGAAAACAGATTCAGAATCAACATCGAAATGTTAAACGAAAACGAATGGTAAGATCCCAGCATACACCGTCAGACAGCCAATATAAAACCGCATGTTATATAGGTCTGAAAGTAGAGATCAACTGGAGTAAAGCTGCATGTATAGTTTCCCATTTCGTGATCCCGTTTCCTTTTAAAAGGACTTCAAAGTTTTAAAGGATACATTATTTGTACTTGTCCTAGGATGCCACTGGTGATGCCAAATGAAAGAGGAGGATCACTCCTAATTTTTAATTTTTTTTATTTTGCTGTATAAGGATAAAAGAATGAGAATAAAGTCCTTTAAAAACTTTATTAAAATATTTTGTTGAAAATTTTAAATGATATTGATGGATAAAGTTTTGAAAGGTTGTAAATTACCTCATTTTTCCTGATATACAAAAATAATAACATATAAAAATTAGGGGAGATCCTCCTCTCTCATTTTCTATCAATAGCGGACAAGTATAAAGATTAAAAAAATATTTTATAAAATGTAATCCTCTAAAACTTTGAAGTCCTTTTAAAAGGAAACAGTATCACGAAATGAAAAACTGTAAATGCACTTTTAGTACATTTAGAATCTAGTTTCAAACATATATTTTCCAGATCGTGTTTAACGACTTTTTTCGAATTTTTGGTCGGACGGTGTTATATATAATTTTTTTTTGTCTTAAAAGTTTTTCTGCGTGACCGGTCCATCGACCGTGATTAGGGACTAAAAACATTAAAACCAACCTTTCCGCAAAAAACAGGGACTATGACCGAAATTGCTTTGGAATTACAAGGAAGATCTTTCACAGGGCACCTACCGATTGTCCTGAAACTTGCATATGGGAAAGAGGGGAGAAAAATAAGAGTTACCAGTTTTTTCTTAGCTGCCCAATATCACATTTAGCGGGTCAAAGAGGTGGGGGAAAAACGTTTTTTTGTTTTGGTTTTTTTGAAGATTTTTCCATTTCTTCAAAAGAAACTAAATGAACATTTTATACAGGTCGAACGGTTTTCTGAAGGCCTATCCAATGGTGTATCGGTCGTGTCCAAATTCAACTTCGTTAAGTTCGTTATTGTCAAAAATGTATAATTGGTGGGGTAGTTAATATGAAGATGAATATGGGGCATTCCATGTCAAATCGGACACTTTGAAAAATTTTTTGGTTAGATTTTTCAATTTGTTAACAGTTTTTAGTACCATTTGGAAACTCCTTCGTGGTAAATTTTCAGATTTTTTTGATGACCCGTTCAAAAGATATCGAATTTTTAAAAATTGGTAGTTTGTTCCTTTACTCATAACTTCTTCAATAATGATCCAAATTTCAAATTTTTTTTTTCAAAATTTTTATTTTTTTACGTACTTTTAAAAAAAAAATCCCAAAAATTCTTAAAAGCGCTCTAGTATGCGATTTTTAAGTTTTAAAATTTAAATCTCATTTTTGAAAATGTTTGTACTCTTCGATTTTATTGAAATTTTTTTGTGTAAAACATCTATCAATTCTACAAATTTTTTGCCCAGGAGGATCGTGGGATAACGATTATTACTATTTTTTAAAATTTTTTTAAAAAATTTTATTGTAATTTTCCAATCTTAAAATCATTTCAACTGCTCCAATGGTGCGTCATAGAGGGGTCCTTTATAAGACCGACCCACATTAATCTTTACGTCTTAACATTTTTTTGGAACAAACTAATGCCCTATCTCCAATTTCTAAGGGGGCTCCCACACAAAACGACATTTTTTTAAATTTGCTCCAACCGCTCTAACTGCCCTAATATTGCCCTTAGAGCAACAAAATGTATGACCGGCCCACAATATTTTTTTAGTCCAAACATTTTCTCTGAACACACCTACCCTCTATCTCTAATTGTTAAGGCGGTCCCATACATTTCAAAATTACAATAATTTTTTTTTCAAAAATTTAAAAAACATAGTAATAATCGTTATCCCACGATCCTCCTGGGCAAAAAATTTGTAGAATCGATAGAAGTTTTACAAAAAGAAAAATTTCAAAAAAATCAAAGAGTACAAACATTTTCAAAAATCAGGTTGAAATTTTAAAACTTAAAAATCGCATACTACATAGAGCGCTTTTAAGAATTTTTTTATATTTTTTTTTTAAAGTACGTAAAAAAACAAAAATTTTGAAGAAAAAAAATTGAAATTTGGACTATTATTGAAGAAGTTATGAGGAAAAGAAGTTTGAGTAAAGGAGCAAACTACCAATTTTTAAAAATTCGATATCTTTTGAACGGGTCATCAAAAAAATCTGAAAATTTACCACGAAAGAGTTTTCGAAGGGTACTAAAAGCTGTAAACAAATTGGGAAAATCTAAAAAAAAATTTTCAAAGTGTCCGGTTTGACATAGAATGCCCCAAATATAGGTTTAATGGGATAAATAATTAAAAAAGTTGGAGGTGTTCAAAAATGCAACATTTCAAGGTACACCACTGTCCCCTACTAATTTCAAGGTACACCACTAAACTTCAGATATGAATATTAGAGTTAATTTTGAAATTTTTTTAAGGATTTAGGGGTATCAAAATAATGGTGGTATTTTTTTTTTTAATAATGTTCGCTCCTTGGGGTGGTTCCATGCATCTGAAAACGCAAATTTTGAGCTGATTTTTCTGCCGAGCAAAAACGGCTAAAAATATTACAAATCTGATTTCTCCAGTCAATTCTACACCAAAAATTAAAATAGCAGACGTTTTTAAAACTCTTAAAAAAAGTTCCAAAAACTCATGTTTTTAATTTTTTGTAAATGTTTTTTTTTTTGAATACGAGGGCAGATCAATAATTCCGTGACTTTTTGAATTAAACACCCTCGTATATACAATGAAAAGGCATTTTGAGCTTAACAAAATGGTACCAAAATTTCCACTCTATCACAAACCGTCTCAAAAATTCCCAAAAACACGTTTTTTGAGATTTTTGACATAGATTTTCTCAACAAGCTGATATCATAGAAAAATTTTGGAACCATATTCGGAATCAGCATCAGGGCAGTTTCAAAATATCATCCAAAAATATACCAAAAATGCTCTCTAAATTGCATAAAAATACGTTTTTTTTGTGATCTTTGGCCTCAACTTTCTTAAAAACCTGACGTTATGGAAAACTTTGGGAGCCAGCTGCGGAACCAGCATTGAAAGTTTAAGCTAATTGTAAGTACTCTGTTTTTTATGGTGAAAATTCACTTCAACTTTAAACGCCTCAAATCGCAATAAAACATTTAAAATCAACAATTTTTAACAATTATACGAAGGAAACGATCAAATCTGAAATGTCACTTTTTCACGGTAATTTAAATTGTCTTGTGTAATAAAAATTCGTAAAAACTTTTTAACAATTTTCCTATAATTATTCGCGTTGCCAAAATTTATTTTTTTTATACGAAGTTTGACAGACTTTTTCCCGTGAAATCGAACAGAATACTATGCCTTAATCTAAAACGAATATCCAAATTACTTAAATTTTGCGTACCCCCGCGGACAGTTTCGCGTACCCCCTAGTGGTACGCGTACCATAGGTTGGTAACCGCTGGTGTAGAGTAAAATTTTAAATTTGTTAATAACTTTGTTGGTTTTGTTTGAATTGGGCTAAAATTTTGTGAGGACGTAAGTTTTGTTAACATGTGTCAAAATTAATCACAAAATGATTTAAAAATGTATTTCTAGTTACGTTCATTGGCGATGTCGCAATTAACATGTTTTTAATTTTTGGCTATAAAATCGCTAATTTTTCTTATGTGGCCCTAATTCTTGGTAAGGTCACGTAGGTTAATAAAATACACAAGAATCAATTGAAATACAGATTTTGAATTTTTGTTAGTTAGGGCCTTTTGCGTTTTAGGTGACACAATACACTTTTAACAAATGTTAACCGTTATTTTACTTTAACGATTCTTATAATAATTGAACAACTCATGTTTACAAACAATTTCTGCGATTGATGTTTCGTTGGAAACAGGAAATGATATAAAAAAATAATTTATTTCCATTTTGTAAATTGTTATACAAAAAAAAAAAGAAAATTTTTTTACGATTCTATTATGTGTAGTTTTGAGAAACGTTTTTTATTATTATGGACAGGTTAAAAGGAAATGATGTAATTTTCTACCGTTATAATTGATAACATTTTTATTTTATTTATTATTTTTCCATTTGTTTTTTTTTTTTTCTATTTACAGCCGTTTAATACGTTCTGACTTTTCCATTAGCCAAGAGGATATATTTAATGAAAGTAATATGGTGTGGTCACAACAACCCGCTGCTGCCGATGTGGAATATTTTGTTGAAGAGGATTATCTATCGGATTCAATAAAAGAACAAATTGGTGTATTTCATGAACCTATCGATATGGATAAGAGTCAATTGTATGAATATTGTGGAAATTTTACATTTAGGTAAGATATAAAAACTTGTTTTATTTTTCATGAGGGCATACATAAAATTACTGTAATGTGTAAAAGCAATTGATTACACTGTGCTACACCAAAAATATGCAGGGGTTCTCATATAAAAATTCGGGTTGGTTGGAGTCCATAGAGTACTGATATACTCATAGTTTTTCTGGATCACTTCGTTAAGTACGTTTTTTATTGGCAAATGTGTTGAAAAACGGAAATTCTTAAATTACAATTTTAAAAAATTATTACTTTGTTAGTTTGCAACCGATTTTCGATTTTATGGATTTGTTTTAAAGGTATAGGTCTTACCTTTCAAACAAAACAAAAATATTAAAAATCGATCAAGAATTGGCTGAGCTACGATCGCTTAAGTAAAAAAAAAACGTATTTTTTTAAAAATTTGTCATATTCTTTACACTCTAAGTTGAAAGTGCATCATTAAACAATTTTTTTGAATTTTTTATAAAAAAGTATAGTAAAGTAGCTTTCCAAAACACCAAAAAACATAACAATCGGTTTAAAAATGAATGAGTTATGCTAAGATTTGTGATAGGGCATTTTTAAATTTTTTCAGAAACGCTTGTAATTCAAGCATTATTCATAAATCTTGTTACTAGTAGTAATTTTATGCGCATATGCATATAAACTAGAGGTGAGAACGTAATTAGATTTGTGCGTGATTCACACATGATCAGAAGTGAGCGTGATTGAAAATTAATTTTACTCACGTGGTTGTTAGTGAGTGTCAGTGTGAGTGGAATAAAAAATGGGCGTGTCAGTTACTTCCAAATCCTATTTATAATTTTTTGGGTTTATTTAAAAAATATCAGTGTTACTTCTTAAACAAAAAAATATTGTGAATAGGTTAAAAACAGGCTAAGGTGCGCTTGTTTAAGTAAAAAACCTTTTTTGAAGAGTTATACCTGCAACATTTTTATGACAGAAAAAGCTGTGCACTTGCAAACATGTTTTTTTAAAACGAAATTGCTAAAATTGTGGGATCATTTGATGGAAATTTTACCTGTTTATAAATATACATGTGAGGCATTCCACACCAAATGTTCAGTGAGAAAAAAATTGTGTACCAAAATTTTTCAATGGGTCCCGGGTAAAAAAGTTTTTTATATAACTAGGGTGAGATTTCCATGCAAATGCATGTTTTTTGTCGAAAGCCTAAAAACGATATCGACCAATTATCTTTCCGAATCAAGAGATTTGCATTAAATGGCATCGATTTGTTTTCGCATATTTTGCATATTTTGGTGAAAATACATATTTTTGGATATTTTGATTTTAAATGCATTTATTGTGCATATTTCGAACTTTTAAGTGCATATTATTGCATATTTTGGCATAAATTAGCAAAAACACAAATTGAAATTAATTTTTTTCAAAAACTATTTTAAATTTTTAAAATTTATTTTGAAAATCAGAAAAATTACTTTTTTTTCTTCTTAATTTTATTTTTATAGATTTTCTTAATTTTTAAAAAAATCTTGCTAGACAAACATCTAATCTTTAAAAAAAAAATTACAAAAAAAAAAACAAAAGTGGCCGGATTTTTTATAAATTGACTTTTTTAAAAAATGGAAAATTTCAGAACGGGTTCTGAAAATTTTCCAAAAAAATTTTAATCGATAGCCGATACAAAACTATACAAGAATGTAAATTTTTGAGATTTTGGTGCATTTCGTTTTTATTTGATATATATTTAAACAAGGCAACTTGACACAAACTTGACCATTTTTCCAATATTTGACCACGCCTCCTTAGCCCAGTTTTTGAAAAATTGAACAACCAAAATCGTAATTTTCTTAGCTCCATATATGAGGCATTCCACACCAAATGTTCAGCAAAAAAAAAAAAGTTGTGTCGTGTCAATATGAAATCTTTTTGAAAGTATTCGCTCTTAGGGTACTATTTAATAACAAAAATAAAATTTAAGTTTTTTCAAAAAGTGGGCCTTGTAGGCGTGGTCAAAAATTTAAAATATCTAACTTTTTTGCCTGAGCATCTTTACTTCAATATTTATGCAAATTAAATGAAACACAGTAAAGTCTTAAAGACAAAAGCTGTTTATAGATTTTTGAATGGGCTATCAATTAAATGGGCTATCAATAAAAGCTGAATGGGCTATCAAAAAAAGCTAAGAAAATGAAAATTGGAACATTTTCAGAAGAAATTCTGAATTTTTTAAATTTAAACTTAAACTTTATTTATCAAAAAACATGCCGCAATTTTATTTGTTTTTTATTTTTTTAAAAAAAGTTAAAGGAATTTTCTATCTGATCTGAAATTTTTAGAGATGTGTTTTGCCTTGTTTTCGAAAAATCAAAATTCAAAAATTGCAACACGCTTATTTTATACAATAATGGTATTTAAAACGTGTGCGTATGAGTAATATCAATACTTAAAAAATATTTTAAGAGGCGATGGTAGCGTGAGTGAGTTTTTAATAACGATTACGCACGCTTATGAAAGAAAAAATTTAGTCACGCACGACATTTTATTTTGCTCACGCTCATTCACGCACACGTGAGTAGAAAAAAATAAGTTACGGTCACGATGTTCACGTGAGCGTGAGTAAAATAAAATATCGTGCTTGAATATTTTTTTCCTTCATTAGCGTGCGTGATCGTGAATAAATACTCAGGCGAAAAAGGCCCACTTTTTGAAAAAAACTTAAATTTTATTTTTGTTATTTATTAGTACCCTAAGAGCGAATACTTTGCAAATGATATCCCATTGAAACCACTATGGTTTTTCTGTAGTGGAACAGTTGGTGTGGAATGCCTCACATGGCTATCCATACAACCCATTTAAAAATTTACGGTTCACATGTTTTTTTTTTCGCTGCACATTTGGTGTGGAATGCCTCATACGTATATTTATAAACAGGTAAAATTTCCATCAAATGATCCCACAATTTTACCAATTTCGTTTCAAAAATGTCAAATGTTTTTTGTCATAAAAATGTTGCAGGTATAACTCTTCAAAAAAGGTTTTTTACTTAAACAAGCGCACCTTAGCCAGTTTTCAACCGATTCACAATATTTTTTTGTTTAAGAAGTAACACTGATATTTTTTAAATAAACCCAAAAAATTATAAATAGGATTTGGAAGTAACTGACACGCCCATTTTTTATTCCACTCACACTGACACTCACTAACAACCACGTGAGTAAAATTAATTTTCAATCACGCTCACTTCTGATCATGTGTGAATCACGCACAAATCTAATTACGTTCTCATCTCTAGTTTATATGCATATGCGCATAAAATTACTACTAGTAACAAGTTTTATGAATAATGCTTGAATTACAAGCGTTTCTGAAAAAATTTAAAAATGCCCTATCACAAAACTTAGCATAACTCATTCATTTTTAAACCGATTGTTATGTTTTTTGGTGTTTTGGAAAGCTATTTTACTATACTTTTTTACAAAAAATTCAAAAAAATTGTTTAATGATGCACTTTCAACTTAGAGTGTAAAGAATATGACAAATTTTTCAAAAAATTCGTTTTTTTTTACTTAAGCGATCGTAGCTCAGCCAATTCTTGATCGATTTTTAATATTTTTGTTTTGTTTGAAAGGTAAGACCTATACCTTTAAAAGAAATCCATAAAATCGAAAATCGGTTGCAAACTAACAAAGTAATAATTTTTTAAAATTGTAATTTAAGAATTTCCGTTTTTCAACACATTTGCCAATAAAAAGCGTACTTAACGAAGTGATCCAGAAAAACTATGAGTATATCAGTACTCTATGGACTCCAACCAACCCGAATTATCATATGAGAACCCCTGCATAAATTATTTTTGGTCTTTTGTAGCACAGTGTTATACTTAAATTGTTATGGCATATGTAATGCATGAAAATATGTGTCTAGGTCCTTCATTGCCGGTCATATTAATTACCGAAGCATTAGAATATCGATATAGAATATAGATATAGAACTTCCTAAGAAAATTTTTTCCAGAACATTTTGTTCCGCTGCAGAATCCTCCATTTCAAATTTCAAATTTGTTGACCACTATATCAGCAAATGGAAAAAGTACTAAAATACAATTGATCAGAATTGATGAAGGAGAGGAAGAAGAATAATGATTACTAAAAATAAAAATCTATTTACATTAAATAGCAATAACAACACTTCTGTAAGAAAAAACTACAGCAACAACACCACTCGAATTGAAAAAATCAGATTTAGTTGATACTTGCTTAACAGCCTTCGTGGCGTATCGGTCTAGAGTGATTGTACGTTACAAGCAGTTAATAGCAAAGTATTACAGATGATGATGAGTTCAATCCTCGGCGGCTGCGATCTGTAAATAATTTTCACATATAGAGTTCTATTGACTATTAACTAAATAAATTTGACATTAAAAGTTTTTCTGAAGATTATTATAACTGGATAATATGAAACTAGTAAGAAACAAACCAGGATGTCTTAAATTTTTAGAAAAATTAAATTTTTCTTTCACACTTTTCTCAATTAAAAAACCATATATACAATTGTTTACCTTTTTTCACTATCTTAGAATTAGAACTTTACGCATTTTTTGCAGATCCTTTTGTTTCGCGGGAGGAACCTGCATTTCAAATATCAAATGTTTATGACCATTATTTTAGGATTTCAAAAAAGGTATACTGTATTACTCTCTACGAATCAAAATTTTCAAGAAGTACTGCTGGATGATCCTTCATTCCAAATTTCAGGTATCTTGAACCATTTTTGAACCCTACACCACACTGTGGTACAGGGTATAATGAGTTTGTGCTGATGTTTGTAACTACCCGAAATATAGGTCCTAGACCCACTTTTAAGTATACCGATCGACTTAGAATCACTTTTTGAGTCGATTTAGCTATGTCCGTCCGTGTAAAAATTGCATTAAACTATAGAAAATCGATAATGAATGAATTTTTATAAATTCTATTTTTTAACAGCTACAGCTTTTGCTACATTTAATAAATATTTTTTAAATTTGTTTATACTTTTTAATATTTAAATTACATATATGAGGAGTTCCGGCTAAGACTTAAATTTTGAGGTAAAAAAGATTTGATTTTTGTTTTGATAGCACATCGATGAAAGTTGGTATAAATATTAGAAGCTATTTAAGAATAAGAAATTCGTTCGCGTCAATTAAATCGCGCAAGGGGGTCAAAAGTTATGGCGGTTTTAAGATTTAGCGGTTTTAAAAAATCTTTAAAATATTTTAAAGATTTTTTTTCTACACATTTGTTGCATGCGTTATTAAAACATGCCAGGATATATCATTTCTTCTAAAATATATAATATAAATTTAACCCTTTAATGACCAAACGATTTAAAAAAAAAATATCTAAGTACCTAAAATCGCGATTATTTCGCGGTAAAAGAAAAGTTTCACAATTTTTTATAACATATTTAGGCAATGCGCGTTGGTATTACTGAAAAAAAAAATCACGGAAAATCGTATCATTGAACCAGTGTTTAAAAAAATCGGTGATGCTTTTTTATAACAAGAAAATTTAATATGGTCCAAAAAATCTATAATCATCAAAATTTTTTAACCCGCCTCTGATTTTATGATGACACATCAAGTGGGCTTTCATTTAAAAAAAAATTCATCCGATTTCGTGTAAAGCCTTGGATGTGCCAGATCAAAACAATTTTAGATAAAATCATCGCGCTTTCCGCTCAGAATGGCTTAAAGTAAAAAGTCAAAAAGCAAATCAGTTCTACTCGTTAAGGCAAGTCTTTTGGTGTATTAAAATGAACATGATGCATTTATTGCTACTAAAAAAAATTGGAAACAGATTTGCAAATTTCGCACAATTTTCAAAATTGCCATAAAATTTTTGCAATTTATTTTTTATAAACCCGCCAGTGATTTTTTTATGTAAACTCCTAAAAAACTCGGTTTACGCAAGAGTCCACCAAATTTCGAATGAAACCGCGAATGTGCCTCGCGAAAAACTTGTATTTTAAAAAAATTACGTTTTTTCTTTCGAACTTTGATCTGCTGAAACTCCTTAACTATTCGTGGCACATTAACGGGATTAATTCAAAAATGTTAAGAATTACAACAGCTACCAACTCTAGTTCAACTTTTTTCATTTTATAGAGGGGGCCGAAATCCCTGATCAAAAAACCTCGAAAATTTAAAAACTCTTAATTTTTGGTTTCAAAACTTAACCGTCTTATAACTTCTTACCAAGCGATGAAGCATCTATCAAGCCAACATTAAAATAATCTCTTATATGTACTGACTTTGTGTTATGCCGGAAAAGATTGAAACATAAGGAGAACTTAAACAAAAAAGCGAAAGAAGGTAAAAACTATGGATTATTTCAAGCCATTTTTATCGATTTTTCAACTTTAACCCTCTGTAACTTTTACGGATAAAGTGGGGTAATCCTTAAACATTGCTCAGTGATGGTTCAAGGTCTTTTTTACACAACTGCATTTACAGTTTTTCTAAATTCCAAAAACCGCCGTTTTTTTTAAACATTTATTTCAGTTTCACTGACAAGGGAAGTCTCCCTGGTGTCACCCTCCGATCTTCATGAAATTTGGATATGTTGTTAAGAACGAAAATTAATTC
Source organism: Pegoplata infirma (assembly GCA_963921195.1). Classification (NCBI taxonomy): domain Eukaryota; kingdom Metazoa; phylum Arthropoda; class Insecta; order Diptera; family Anthomyiidae; genus Pegoplata; species Pegoplata infirma. Next base: position 64,841,550 of record OY992536.1, read on the forward strand.
GACACGTATTTTTTTTTAGCGGCCCAAATTCATTTTTTAGAGGGGTCGATTTGTATGGGGGGAAATTGACCTTTTTCAGTTTTTCACGATTTAAGCCTATTTAAACAAAATTAATATAGGCATGTGTGGTATCAGATTAAAGGTATTAAAAATACCTATCTCGTGGTGTTAACAACGGGCCATAGAAGTTAATATTTTTCGACTTATTAACAAAAATGTCCTAAAATTTTAGTATTTTACTCAATATGACGAAAAGTTGTGCATGTTTGGACACGTTCTTAGCACACGTAGATAGGTTTTCCAAAGACCTTTCATTTGGTATGCAACATGACTAGGTTTCTTTGCATAGTATAGGAGATAAACGAAAAAAACTGAAAAATGGCCTTGTCTTCCCGCCTTCTTTTTACCCCCTAAATATGAATTTGGGCCGCTAAAAAAAAATACGTGTCCCTTTATTTTTTCTGCTCTACAAAATAAAACCAATTCCATAAAGATCCGCGGGTGACACTAGGGAGACTTCCCTTGTGAGTTGAAATTTAAAAAAGATTTCATGATATATTTATATATTTATAACAGACGACATATGTCATTGTTAATTAATTAACTCATTTCTTTATTTTTAAATTTTATATTTGTAAATAAAGATACTTACATACATACATACATATGTCCGTCCGTCTGTCCGTCTGTCCGTCCGTCTGTCTGTCCATGTAAACGGTGTTAACACGATACAGGTCGAAATTTTTAATCAATTGACTTGAAATTTGAAACTTAAGCCTCTTTTGGCCCAAGGACGAAATTGGAAAAAATCGGACCAAGCCCCCACACAAAGGTTCTCTTTAGTTTTGGCTCAAATGACTCTTATAACCGCATTTTAATAGGTATCTTTTCAAAATTTGGCAGGTCATCATGTTTCATCCACACAAATCTCTCAAATTTCGTGAAAATAGAAAATATTTAATTAAAATTCTGTTTGTGTATGTTAAACGCGTACTTTAATAACCTTAGCAAATCTGATTATCATCGCACCAGTTTTGGACTTAGGCCCCATGGGAAAATTTGGCCCGATATTTAGTTAAAGCGGTTTTTTGTCAACAAATAGAAGCCAATTTCACTCAAATTTGATATGTGAATGTTTTTTACACTTATTAAAGATTTGACAAAATATAGATCTAATCGGTTCATGGGACCCATTTTCCAGGACCCATTTTCCGGGAAACTCTGGTGTAGGGTATTATATGGTCGGTCTTGATCGACTATAATTTTCTGACTTGTTTTTTATTTAAAAACGTTTTGAATAGCAATTTTTTTATACCCTCCAACCACAGTATGGGGGTATACTCACTTTGTCATTCCGTGTGTAACACATCGAAATATCGGTCGGGGACCCCACAAAGTATATATAATATTGATCCATGATAGAATCTAAGACATTCTAGCGATGTCCGTCCGTCCGTCCGTCCGTCCGTCTGTAGAAATAACGATGCAGTCCAAACCAAAAGAGCTAGCCCCTTGAAATTGGGCAAGAATATCTCTTATTTTACTGGTAAGGTTAAGTTCGAAGATGGGCAAAATCGGACCAGGGGGAAAAAAGTTCCCCCTTGAAGAACTAAAACGACCCCTGAAAAATACGATATTTTTATGATTTTTTTTAAATTTTTGCTCAACAAATGTAGCATTTGTATGTTATATTATGTTCATAGACCTGCGCTTGGACCAAGGGGGTAAGAAAATTCGTTTTTTTTTGGGCCGCCCCCCTTTGGGGGCATGGTTATAGAAAGTAATTAAAAATAACGATACAAATTTATTATTTAAGCGTAAATATCATAAACAAATAATTTGTAAACATATATAGCGGGGGAACAGGTGTCCCCCACCAACTATGCAGACCCCCCCCACCAAAAAAAAAAAGACGCCCCTGCAATTTTTTTTTTTTTTAATTTTAAACGTGTTGAAGGGTATAAAAGATTCGGCATAGCCGAATGTAACACTCTTACTTGTTTTAATTGTTTTCGTTATTTAATTTATTTATGAATGTTTGTTTTTAAATATTTATTTATTGTCAAATATTTATTTGAATTTCAAAATTTCTACTAGCCCAATGGGCTAGTGAAATTTTATTCACCTCAAAGTGTCAAAAATTTACTAGCAAGCACATATGACAGATATAAAGGATGAAGAAGAACGACAGAAATCGGTGTGTACTACAAAAATAAAATGTCGAAACAAAAAGGATTTGAGAAAATTGTCAATTTAATTTTCTTGAATTTTGTTTAAAATTTTGAAAAAATTTATATAGTTTGTGAATGTTTATAAAAAATATAATTTAAAATTTAAAATTCTTAAAAATTTAATAAATTTTGGCTGGCAAAAGTGTGCAAAATTAAAGATAATAAAAATCATAATTAAACACCGAAACTTGTCAAACAATTGACATGGCGGATTTGTTTACTAATCGTATGTAACCTTATATAACTAAACCGTGCTAGCAAGCAAACTTTGCTACCGCTTCACACACACTCTTTCAATAAAAAAATTGCTTATTTCAGCATAAAAAGCGGATGACTTCAGCTCAAAATCTTCTGATTTCAGTTAAAAGATCTGTATTCAGCCAAATTACTTTTGGGTCATTCTTAGTGAAATCAATCAAAAATAGCTAAAAATTTTCTTGACCCCCTCCGATTTTAATGAAATTTGGTTTAGTTGTAACACTAAGTGATAAACTAATGCACACTTATTTTCAGCCCTCTAACCATAACTAAACAATTTTCCAAAAACAGGAAGGGGTGCCCCTAATATTTAAAGGTAGTGGCAAAGGGTGGAGGAAATGGGGAGAAAGTATCCCCCGATTTTTTTTTACTTGGTATTCTTTAAGTGCAAGTCCTAATGAACATATCCTACAATTTTTATGCTGGGACAACAATGGGATCGACCAAAATCAAAATTTTTTAAAAATTTCTCCAAAATCAAAAAATCGCGACACTCTTGCGCCTCCCGTTGTTGTCCCAAGATAAAAATTTCAGGATATGCTCTCTAGAACTTACTCTTTAAAAAAACCAAGTTAAAAAAAATTGGGGGATACTAGCCCCCGATTTCCCCCACCCCTTGCCACGATCTTTTAATACAAGAGGCAACCCTCATTTGTTTTTTTTTGTGATAGAAATATTGTAGGACATATTAAGAGCTTTAAAACAAGCCAAAAATGGACTCTGTAGCTACAATACAGCCAACGATATTAAATTTGTAATGTGCAAGAGTGTCGCGATTTGGAGATTTTTGGGGGAAATTGTGAAAAATTTTGATTTTGGTCGATCCCATTGTTGTCCCAACATAAAAATTTTAGGATATGTTTATTAGGACTTGCACTTGAGAATACCAAGTAAAAAAAAAATCGGGGGATACTATCCCCCCAGTTTCTCCACCCTTTGCCACTACCTTATTATGGGTACCAGGGCACGAAGGAATAGAAGGAAACGAGAAAGCAGATGAACTCGCGAAACTTGGAGCAGATGGCATAGGTACCACCATAATGCTTTCACCGCCACTCCAGCATTTCAAACTAAAACGAAATACCCTTACTGTCGCCAAAGCAATTCGAAGATGGAAGGAATTTGGGACAAGTCGTATAAGCAGAATTTTATGGCCACGCTATGATTTAGGAAGAACTAAATTCTTACTTACACTTACGAGAATAGAATGTCGTATGTTGCCAGGTTTAATAATGGGACACTGTCTTGTCGGAAAACATACCAAGAACATGAATCTTATTACGGACAGGTTTAATAACGGGACACTGTCTTGTCGGAAAACATACCAAGAACATGAATCTTATTACGGACGCAAGCTGTAAAAGGTGCGAGACACCAGACGTCGAAGAGACCATTGAGCACATCCTGTGTCACTGCCCGGCTTTGGCACGAACTCGACTGTCAATTATAGGAAGTTCACAGTTCGAGACTTTGGAGGAAATTACGAGGATAGACCTGAAGAGCTTGAAACAATTCGCAATGAAGGTCAATTTATTTAGTTTACATCGATAAGCGGAAAAAGTTTTGTGGTATCGCTATGGACCAATTGGTCTATGCGGAGTGCCCATCTGGCACCGCCACCCTAACTTAACCTAACCTTGCCACTACCTTTAAATAAGGGGGGCACCCCTTCCTTTTTTGGAAATTTTTTTGGATATGGTAGGTCTTGTAGAGCGTATTTAAAGCTTTAAAACAAACAAAAATAGGCACTGTAGCTGCAACAGCACTTATGATATTAAATTTTTAAGGTTCAAGAGTGTTGCGATTTGGAGATTTTGGTGAAAATTTTGGAAAATTTTGATTTTGAGCGATTGCTGTCCCAACATAAAATTTTTAAAGTATATTCTTTAGGACATTCTCTATAAGATTTTCAAGTAAAAAAAATCGCTGGATACCATCCTCCCCATTTTCTCCTCCCTTTATCACGGATTATTTTAGCAATTATTAAGGATTTTTACTTATTTTTATGACATTTTTAAAATTTCGTTAAAAAAAACTTGAAAATCCGTGGGAAAGAAAGTCTAAAATATTTTTTATCTAGAAGAAACAATTTTCCTAATAGGGATTTTATTCAGAATCTGGTAAATATTAAAAATTCACATTGTCGTAGCAAGTTTTGGCCACTTTCATTGAAAACTACTTTTAAACAAATATGTTAACTTAAGTTATATATTCGCTTTTGTATTTAATAAAAATTTAGCTATTTTAAAGTATTTTTTGGGTTTGTCAGTTAAAGAAAAAAAAAAAAACCGGTTGACCGGTTTTTTCATTCCGGTTTAACCGAGAAAACCGGTTAACTGAAAAATCTGATTTTCGGTTAACCGAGAAACCGGTTTTCCAAAATGTCGGTTTTTTATAAACACTACCTCCTTATTTTAAGATAAAAAATATTTTAGACTTTCTTTCCCACGGATTTTCAAGTTTTTTTTAACGAAATTTTAAAAATGTCATAAAAATAATTAAAAATCCTTAATAATTGCTAAAATAATCCGTTTTGCATGTATTTAAAGAAACCGGTTAACCGACAGAAAAAACCGGTTTTCGGTGCACCGGAAATTTTCAATTTCGGTTAACCGGTTTGCAAAAAAACCGAAATTTTGGGAAAAACCGGTTTTTCGGTTAGCCGGTTAACCGGTTTATAAACACTAAAGGGAGGTAACCCTTATTTTGGTTATGGTAGGTCTTGTAGAGCATATTATGAGCTTCAAGAAAACCCAAAAATGGGCTTTCTAGCTATAATAGAACCAACGATATTAAGTTTTTACAGTGTAAAGTTTCGCGACTGGGAGATTTTGGGGGGAATTTTGACCCTCCGTATTTCCGGTCCCTGTTGACTTAGAGGGCTGAAAATTTGCATTTGTCTTTTACGTAGTGTAAGAAGTAAACTAAATTTCATCAATATCGGAGGGGGTCAAAAAGATTCATGATTGATTTCACTAATAAAGACCCTTTTAAGAGTAGCATCTATTATGGTTGGTCTTGATCGACAATTATTATTTTTTTATTGTTATTTAACATAAATTCAACAATTTAATTAGTTTAACAGCTTGGATTAATTTAATAACAATTGATAATAATTTCCAAGTTATTTAATTTTTATTGCGTAGAAGTTAAAACAGATAATATAAAAAAATAATGTGAAACTCTTTTTTGTGTATGCATACATATTAGGGCGTTTCACCAAAATCTTTTTGATTTTTGTAACTCTTAAAGCAGAATATATGTACATATATTCTAATGGGATACAATAACACAGTACAACACTAAAAAAATTACGGACACCAAGGAGGATACCAAATAAAATATTCCTGTGTCGGCGTTTTGCAAGATCAAATCGACGGTTAAAGTTTCCCAGCTATGTTTTCTTTGCATCTGTGTATGGTGTGTCCAACAACTTTTTAGAAAATATTATGGTTAATATTTTTGTGGAACATATTAACCCTCTAATTTCTTCTCTTAACGGTATTTTTTGGATCTATTCCAACAAATCGTAAAAAACACCCCAAAAGAGAGGGGAGGCGGGGATGAAACGTTCTATAAAAATGTTGGCCATAAAATTTTACCACATATGTCAGTACACATCAGAGCCCAAAACTTCATCAAATTCAATATTGCCCATTGGGGGTTAATTAGTTTTGTAATCTTTTAATTTTCAATTTTGAATTTGACTATAAAACTGTGTTTTCCTTGCAGCTGATGTTTAGGATATGTCTGTCAACTTTGTAGAAAATAGTAAGCCAAATATTTTTGTGGAATATATTAACCCTTTAACACCCCCCATAACGGTAATTTTTGGTTCTATTCTAACAAACCGTTTAAAAATACCCTAAAAAGGGGAGGACGGCGATACATTTTTTTAAAAAAATATTGGCCATCAAATTTTACTACAGTCAAACTCGGTTATAACGAACTCGGTTATAACGATTTCTCGGTTATAACGAACTAATTCTAAAGTCCCGACGTTTTGGCATCAATTTTCACACAAAATACTTCTTTTATAACGAACTCGGTTATAACGAATCCTCGGTTAAAACGAACTGCTTATTATGCTCCCACGAACACAATTTCATGTGTACACTAAAAATATTTTGTAAGTAAATTCAACTGAAAAAACGTTTAAAACAATCGTTTTTCCTTTTAAAAAACGGACTACTTATATTTCATTTGAAACAACAGAATTTTTCAGTTATTTCTAAACGTTAATAAATGACTAGACATTCCGTAAAAACAAACGATATTTCAGTTATTTTAACTGTTTACAATTTTTCATTTTGTGGAGTAAAAATAAAATTTTTTGAATAACAAACTACAAAAACCGTTCTTCTGTAAAATTATACGGTATAATCAGTCACAAATAATTTAACTGATAAAAATATTTTTCCGTAACTTTTGTAGTTTATTGTTTTAACAACTGAATAATTCATTCAATATTTTATTTTCTTTGAAAAACCAACGATAAAACGTTTAAAACAACTTTAACTAAAAACTTTTTGAATAACCGTAAAAAAGTTACTGTAAAACTTTTCTGGGTGTATTTACCTTTTTATAACGAACTTCCATAAATATTTTTAAATAAGTGGCAATAATGTTTATCAAACTAACAAAAGGTTGCAATTTTTTGGTTTATATTATAATTTTTATAAAATGTATTAATATTTTTAATGATTTCTTCTCAATAAGTAGTTTATTTACGGAAAAAACACCAAATTAAACAAAATTATATCTATTTTTTTGGAAAAAAAACTGGGTTAATAAAAAATATACCCCGCTTATAGCGAACTTCGCTTATAACGAACTATTTTTACTGTTCCCTCGGAGTTCGTTATAACCGGGTTCGACTGTATATATGAGGCATTCCACACCAAAATGTTCAGCAAAAAAAAGTTTTGTCGTGTCAATATGAAATCATTTGCAAAGTATTCGCTCTTAGGGTACTATTAAGGAACAAAAATAAAATTTAAGGTTTATCAAAAAGTGGGCCTTGTAGGCGTGGTCAAAAATTGAAAATATCTTACTTTTTTGCTTGAGCATCTATTTTTCAATATTTATGCAAATTAAATGAAACACAGTAAAGTCTTAAAGACAAAAGTTTTTTATAGATTTTTGTATGGGCTATCGATTAAAAAAATAAAAATTGTTAAATTTTCAGAAGAAGTTCTGATTTTTTTAAATTTAAACTTAAAATTTATTTATCAAAAAACATGCCGCAATTTTATTTTTTTTTAATTTTTTACAAAAAAGTTAAAGGACTTTTCTATCTGCTCTGAAATTTTCAGAGATGTGTTTTGCCTTGTTTTCGAGAAATCAAATGTCAAAGATTTCAATTCGCTAATTTTACCGTGGTGAAGTTGGCTCTCCATGTTAGCCCACCTTTTTAAAATCAATCACAATGCACACAAATGTATTGATATTTAAATCTTATCTAAAATAAGTCTTTTTTATAGATTTTAACGATATTTTTTTTTTTTCAAGACCCTGACTACGGGAAACATAGTCAAAATGGGGGAAATTAGTACTCCGCCATACAAAAAAATTTTAAAAATTTTTTAAACAATTTTCACATTTATATTTATTTATATGTGATGTAATATGGCAAAACCTAAAACTTAAAAAAATTTCAAGGCCCTGGTCAGGGAACAACATGGTCAAAATGGTGCCCCACTATATTAAAAAAAAAAATAAAAAAATTATAAAAAAGTTTTGAAGAATTTTCACACTTCTATTTTTATATATTTGATGTAAAATGGCAAAACCAAAAATTCCAAAAAATTTCAAGACCCTGGTCAGGAAACAACATGGTCAAAATGGAGGAAAATGATGCCTTGCCATATTAGAAAAAAAAAAATATCATAAAAAAGTTTTGAAGAATTTTCACACTCCTATTTTTATATATGTGATACAAAATGGCAAAACCTAAAATTCCAATAAATTTCAAGGCCCGGTCAGGGGACAACATGGTCAAAATGGGGGAAAATGATGCCCCGACATATACAACATTTTAAAAAAAAATAATAAAAAAGTTTTAAAGATTTTTCACACTCCTATTTTTATATATGTGATGTAAAATGTCAAAACCTAAAATTCCAAAAAATTTCAAGACCCTGGTCAGGGGAAAACATGGTTAAAATGGGGGAAATGATGCCCCGCCATATACAACATTTAAAAAAAAAAAATATAAAAAAGTTTTAAAGAATTTTCACACTCCTATTTTTGTATATGTGATATAAAATGGCAAAACCTAAAATTCCAATAAATTGCAAGACCCTGGTCAGGGGACAACATGGTCAAATTGGAGGAAAATGATGCCCCGCCATATACAACATTTTTAAAAAAATTATAAAAAAGTTTTGAAGAATTTTCACCCTCCTATTTTTATATATGTGATGTAAAATGGCAAAACCTAAAATTCCAAAAAATTTCAAGACCCTGGTACGGGGACAACATGGCCAAAATGGGGAAAAATTTGCATCATTTTAAAAAAAAAATTATAAAAAAGTTTTAAAGAATTTTTACACTCCTATTTTTATATATGTGATGTAAAATGTCAAAACCTAAAACTCCAAAAAATTTCAAGACCCTGGTCAGGGGACAACATGGTTAAAATGGGGGAAATGATGCCCCGCCATATACAACATTTTTAAAAAAAATTATAAAAAAGTTTTAAAGAATTTTTACACTCCTATTTTTATATATGAGGGGCTCAAAGCACAAGGGGTTCAAGTGACTTTTTTAAAAAAATTGAGTTAACTTATGGAATTAGTAGGTGAAGTTCACAGAAGTTTAGAGCACAAGAGCTCAATGTAAAATTCTTATTCGTTAGCGAGATATGGCGAACATTTTTAGCTCTTGTTACTAAAATATCTGTTTTGCTTGGAGCACATGGGGTATATGAGCACTTAAACCCCTTGTGCTCCAAGCAATTATTAAAATTTAATTTTTTACCTGGGCAAAGTGGTTGAAGTCCTAGAAGTTGGTGTATTAATAGTAATATAATTTAGCAAGAACATCTTAGGTCGGTAACCAGCGGTCAAAATTTGAAAAAATGGCGTTTTTCGATCAAAATTCATGTCCAATTTTTTTCACCAAATCCTGTTCAAAAATAAGGAATTGTTGCGTACTTTATTGGAAAAATATAAAAAAAATACAAAAAAAATTTTGGTCCACAGATGCTGATTTTTAAACATAAAAATAATTTTTATACCCTCCACTCTAGTGATAGAGGGTATATATAAGTTTGTCATTCCGTTTGTAACACCTCGAAATATTGGTCTAGGACCCCATAAAGTATATATATTCATGATCCTCGATCGATTTTTAGACGATCTAGCGATGTCCGTCCGTCCGTCCGTCCGTCCGTCTGTCCGTCTGTCTGTCTGTCTGTCTGTCTGTCTGTCTGTCTGTCTGTCTGTCTGTCTGTCTGTCTGTCTGTCTGTCTGTCTGTCTGTCTGTCTGTCTGTCTGTCTGTCTGTCTGTCTGTCTGTCTGTCTGTCTGTCTGTCTGTCTGTCTGTCTGTCTGTCTGTCTGTCTGTCTGTCTGTCTGTCTGTCTGTCTGTCTGTCTGTCTGTCTGTCTGTCTGTCTGTCTGTCTGTCTGTCTGTCTGTCTGTCTGTCTGTCTGTCTGTCTGTCTGTCTGTCTGTCTGTCTGTCTGTCTGTCTGTCTGTCTGTCTGTCTGTCTGTCTGTCTGTCTGTCTGTCTGTCTGTCTGTCTGTCTGTCTGTCTGTCTGTCTGTCTGTCTGTCTGTCTGTCTGTCTGTCTGTCTGTCTGTCTGTCTGTCTGTCTGTCTGTCTGTCTGTCTGTCTGTCTGTCTGTCTGTCTGTCTGTCTGTCTGTCTGTCTGTCTGTCTGTCTGTCTGTCTGTCTGTCTGTCTGTCTGTCTGTCTGTCTGTCTGTCTGTCTGTCTGTCTGTCTGTCTGTCTGTCTGTCTGTCTGTCTGTCTGTCTGTCTGTCTGTCTGTCTGTCTGTCTGTCTGTCTGTCTGTCTGTCTGTCTGTCTGTCTGTCTGTCTGTCTGTCTGTCTGTCTGTCTGTCTGTCTGTCTGTCTGTCTGTCTGTCTGTCTGTCTGTCTGTCTGTCTGTCTGTCTGTCTGTCTGTCTGTCTGTCTGTCTGTCTGTCTGTCTGTCTGTCTGTCTGTCTGTCTGTCTGTCTGTCTGTCTGTCTGTCTGTCTGTCTGTCTGTCTGTCTGTCTGTCTGTCTGTCTGTCTGTCTGTCTGTCTGTCTGTCTGTCTGTCTGTCTGTCTGTCTGTCTGTCTGTCTGTCTGTCTGTCTGTCTGTCTGTCTGTCTGTCTGTCTGTCTGTCTGTCTGTCTGTCTGTCTGTCTGTCTGTCTGTCTGTCTGTCTGTCTGTCTGTCTGTCTGTCTGTCTGTCTGTCTGTCTGTCTGTCTGTCTGTCTGTCTGTCTGTCTGTCTGTCTGTTGAAAACACGCTAACTTTTGAAAAACTTTACGGAGGCTCCTGAAGTTTGGCATATATGTTGGACATTTACCTGGTCAGGTTGGTATTGCAATCCAGCGAAATCGGTCAAGTGGTTCAAAAGTTATAAGCAAATGAGTGAATTTCGGCAAGGGTTTTTCTGGAATTTACGAGATAAAACACACGGTAACTTTCGAACGGCAATTCTGAGGGTGCTGAAGTGTGGCATATATATTTACCGTTCCTCTGGTCCAGTTCGTTTTAAATTTCAGCCAAATCGGTCTAGTGGTTCAAAAGTTATTAGCAAAACCGTAAATTTCAGATTAGTTTCACCTTAAATTCACGTGTTGAAAACCCGTTAAACATGTTTTAAAAACATTTGTAAGTCAGAAAAATATTTTAAAAGGTATTTTTGTCACACAAAAATATTTTTACACTAAAACAAAAAAAAAAATACACACAAAAAAAAGTTTACACTCAAAAAAAAATTTTACACTCAAAAAAAATTGGTAAATTCTTTTTTTCAAAAATTAATAAAAAAAAGTTTTTTTACACTAAAACAAAAAAAAAAAAAAATACACTCAAAAAAAATTTTACACTCAAAAAAAAAAATTAGTAAAATTAGTAAATTTTTTTTTTCAAAAATTAATAAAAAAAAGTTTTTTTACAGAAAATAAAATATTTCTAACCAAAAATGTTATTTTGTTCACGTTAGAAAATTTAATATCACTTAAAAAGATATTGTGGAGGGTATTCATAGATTCGGCCAAGTCGAATTTAACTTTTCTACTTGTTTTTTTATCCAAATTGGTCTCAAAACTTTGAAAATGTAAAGCATGTTGTACATAAAAAAACACAATTTCAGTTAAAAAATGGGGATCAAAGTTTTGGGTCCACTGATGCTAATCACCATTTTTGGACCAAAATCGTGTTTTTATATTTTCATATTTTATATATTTTTTACATAAACTACTCAACATTTTTCGACTTTTAAGACAAATTTGGTTAAAAAATATTTTTTATGTTTGAAAATCAGAATCGCTATTTAGGAATTTTTTAAAGATTTTTCTAATAAAGTACCCTTATTTTTGAGCCAGATTTGGTTAAATAATTTTGATATGAATTTTGGTCCAAAAACGTAATTTTTTTAAACTTTGACCGCTGGTTGCCGACTAAACTAAAGATGACCTCGCAGAAATTTTTCATAAATTTTCCCACAATTAGCTACTCCGTGGCCATCGTTTGGCAGGTATTACGGCACGAAATTCAAAAGTTTAGATTTAACGGGACGCCCTAATGAAGATGAGCCCGATGATGTCATGGAATCTGATTATGACGACTAAAAAATGAAACAAAGAACCATTAAAGATTTTCGTAATAAAATGTGGTTTTTCTTTTACGTAAAACTAAAATTTTTTCATAAATTTAGAAATTTATAAAAAAAAGTTAGAGCACAAGGGGTATAAGTGAGACTTACTTACTTTAAAGGCAATTTTTGGGTTCTTGCATTTGCAAAAGATGGTATTTTTTTGACTTGTTGGATTAAAATATACACTCATAAAAATTTGTTAGTATTCCTTACAAAAAAGTCTGTTACCATTACTAATAAAGTTTTCAATTTGTGCCCGATAACTTTTTCAGTAACCATTACAAACTTTGGTTTTCAAAAATTAGTAGTCTTAAAAAAAACTAAAAAAATTAGTATTACTAAATTTTTTTGTAAAAAAATTGTAAATTGTGCATTTTAAATTTTTGGTCTTTTTTTACTATATGTAAACTGCGTGTTGCGCTTGTTGTCGCCATTACTATTTCAATGCAAGTCAGATTTTGTTTGAATTTTTGATCTGAAATATGTAAGAGAAAATATTGAATAAATATTTTTTAATACAAAATATAAATTACATACCACATAAAATTAATGCTTTGATAATTGTGTTGAATAAATTGACATGTTGAATAAATTGGTGTTCTAGAATAAAAAATACATTATATTGATATTATTTAAATGGAACACATAAATATACAGTTGTTACCTGCTTTCATCATTTTCTATTTTGTTTTATTTATTGTCCTAAAAAAAGTTAATTTTAAACAACCCAGCAAAACTTAGATTACCAAATAAGGTATAAAATAAGGTATAGGATCTCTTATTTTATACATTGCAGCATTGATGATTTTAACAGGCGATGAGACTCAAAGTAATGCACCCACATTATCACAAAGAATACCAGTAAGGTATAAAATAAGTCATAAATTTATAAAGAAGAATACAAGTAAGGTGTAAAATATATGATATTTTATAGGTTACGAGAAATGAAAGAATATATCATACCCGAAGATAATATATAAGGTGTTACGAGTAGTGAAAAAGTAATTTTGTATTAAATTTACTCACGTGATTGTAAGTGAGTGTAAGTAGATAAAATATGCTAGTGAGTGTGTGTCGTTAGAAATTTCCTGTCGTGAGCCCATCTCTAGTTTAAACTTATGCATTTTTTTATAAAATAATTATTTTTTTATGTTATTGTAATGCATTATTCATCCAATTATAAATAATACATTATTTCAAACTTTCAAATAATACATAATGTAACCAAATATAAGTCATCCATGATTTAATGTTTAGAAATAATAAATATGAAATACATTTTTTCCAATAATCATGCATTACGTAGCAAATTATTAGTAATGCATTATTTTTCACTTGCAAATAATACGTTGTGGAATAAGTGTTTGGTAAGACATCATAAAATAATGCTACAAATAAGTTATATACATTACCTGGTAATGTGTTATATAATCACTACCCATTACCAAAGTTTTGCTGGGAAAAAATACTTTAACATTTGGTTACCTGTATTTTGTGTTGTAATATTTTGTTGTTTGTACATTTTTTTATTTCTTCCGCTCCGCGACGTTGTCAATTCAAATGCTATTTTTCAAATGAATAATAGAAAGAAAGGCATGAAGAAAAGTACACAAAATTACCAATACTATTCTGAGTATTTAGAAATCAAAAAAAAAAATTCGCAGATAGCGTAAAACAAAAAAGGACCGCAAGTGGAGAAGAAAGAAAAAAGAATTGCAAAAGGTCGGTGTTTTTTTGAATTTTGCATATCTTCTCTTTACTGAATTTTGTTCCCTTTTTTATACCCTCCACTCTAGTGATAGAGGGTATATATAAGTTTGTCATTCTGTTTGTAACTCATCGAAATATCGATCGGGGACCCCATAAAGTATATATATTCATGATGCCCGATCGATTTTAAGACATTCTAGCGATGTCCGTCTGTCCGTCTGTCCGTCTGTCCGTCTGTCTGTCTGTTGAAAATGCTGTCGCGGGCAAAATATTGCACAGAGATGACTGAAACTTAACGTATTTATTGGAAGTTCTCCCGAGAAGTTTGGTATTGCATTTGAGCGATATCGGTTCAGCGGTTCAAAAGTTATGAACGAAAATGTAAGCATACCTCAAAAATTTCAGTACATTCAACATAACCTAAAAACACAAAATGCTTTAATTCGGCTTCTAGTTGGCATATGTGAGCATAATTGAACACCAAACGGTATTTAAACAAGTACGAACACAAAAAAAAAAATCGCGGATTTTTTTACCAACATTTTTTTTGGCGAAAATTTTTTTTTTCAAAAGTAATTTCCTTTTAAATAAAGTTTTTTGCAATAATCTTTTTGAAATTGTGAAGGGTATCACTACATTCGGCAAGGCCGAATTTAACTTTTTTGCTTGTTATATATTTTTTTATTTGAAAGAAAACAAAGTAGTAACAATGAAGCAGACAAATAAGTGTAATTCAATATTGAAAATGATAAACATATTCATACTCATCAAAGCGCAGTTTTACAATTAAAATAAAAAAATAACTAACTGTATATTTTTTTTAAATGCTCTTTTTAATTTCCAAATATTTTAATAACATTTTCTTTTTGTATTTCATTAGTGCATTACTTTTCTAGAAAAGAAAACCGAAAAGTTAATACGAAATTTTTAAAAAATCAACTGAAAAAATTATTAAAAAATCAGTAAAAAATTAATAGTTTGTAACGCGAGTTTACTAAAACGAATTACAAAAAAATATTTTTTTAGTACAATTTAGTAAAAAAGTTGTAAAGTTGGGATACAAAAAATTTTACAAACGTATTTTTTTGAGTGTATCTCAGGATCTCTATTAACTAAAAAAATATGTTCTAGATATCATCTAACTTTTTTATTGCAATTTAACTTTAACCTCTTTTTTCTCATTATTAAATATAAGGCACTTGAACCCCTTGTGCTCTAACCCCCTCATATGTAATATAAAATGGCAAAACCTAAAATTCCAAAAAAACTTCAAGACCCTGGTCAGGGGACAACATGGTTAAAATGGGGGAAATTATGCCCCGCCACATACAACATTTAAAAAAAAATTATAAAAAAGTTTTAAAGAATTTTCACACTCCTATTTTTGGCATGAATATGAGGCATTCCACACCAAATTTCCCGCTACAGAAAAACATGTGTCCCGTAAATTTCTGAATAGGTTGTTTTTATAGCCCTATATGTAACTAAGAAAATTGCGTTTTTGGTTTTTCAAATTTTCGAAAACTGGGCTTAGGAGGCGTGGTCAAATATTGGAAAAATGGTAAAATTTGTGGCGAGTTGCCTTGATCAAATATTTATCACATTAAAACGGAATGCACCACAATGTCAAAAATTTACGTTCTTATATAGTTTTGTATGGGCTATCGATTAAAATTTTTTTTTTTGGAAAATTTTCAGAACCCGTTCTGAAATTTTCCATTTTTTAAAAAAGTCAATTTATCAAAAATCCGGCCACTTTTTTTTTCTTTTTTATTTATTTTTTTAAAAGTTTAGATGTTTGTCCATCCACACAAAAAAAATCAAAAAAAACGTTCATCTTTTTTTTCGAGAAAATCGCATTTGAACTTTAAATTTCATAACAATTTTGTTATTTGCTTGTATTTCTTTGTTTTAAAGTTGCGAATGAGTAATATTAATTGCATAAATATTCGTCATACGCTCTGTTGACACAAGAAAATACAAGCAAATTACTAAATTGTTATGAAATTTAAAGTTCAAATGCGATTTTCTCGAAAAAAAAGATGAACGTGTTTCTGATTTTTTTTGTGTGGATGGACAAACATCTAAACTTTTAAAAAAATAAACAAAAAAGAAAAAAAAAGTGGCCGGATTTTTGATAAATTGACTTTCTTAAAAAATGGAAAATTTCAGAACGGGTTCTGAAAATTTTCCAAAAAAAAATTTTTAATGAATAGCCCATACAAAACTATATAAGAACGTAAATTTTTGACATTGTGGTGCATTCCGTTTTAATGTAATAAATATTTAATCAAGGCAACTCGCCACAAATTCGACCATTTTTTAATATTTGACCACGCTTCCTAAGCCCAGTTTTTGAAAAATTGAAAAACCAAAAACGCAATTTTCTAAGTTCCATATAGGGCTATCCATATCACCTATTCAGAAGTTTACGGTACACATGTTTTTTTTTCGCTGGACGTTTGGTGTGGAATGCCTCATATGTCTTATGGTTAAGTTCGTAATTGGGCAAAATCGGCTCAGGGGGAAAAAAGTTCCCCCTTGAAGAACTGAACCAACCTCTGAAAAAATCCACTTTTTTTACATGTTTTTTTTTGTATTTTTGTTAAATAAATGAAACATTTGTTATATTTATCGGAATGGGAAAGTACTTTCAACGGCCTGAACATCCCTAAATTTCAGATTGGTTTCATCTAAAATGCCACGTGTTAATAAACAAGTTTTAAAAGCATTGGTGGAACCTTAACAATGCTTTTCAAACTTGTTTAGTTTTAAAGCAATGCTTTTTAAACTTGGTTAGTTTTAAAAGCATTGGTAACTTAAAAATTACACTCGAAAAAAATTTAACACTCAAAAAAAATTTTACACTCAAAAAAAAAATTACAATATTTTGTGTACATACGTACGTGCAATATTTTTACTGTACAAAAAAACATTACACTCGAAAAAAAAATTTTACTCTCAAAAAAAAATAGTATTTTTTTTTTAACAACAAAAAAAGAGTTTTTTTACTCAAAAACCCGGAATTGAACAGTGTTATTAATTAAATCATGTATATTTTTATACCCTCCAACTACAGTATGGGGGTATACTCACTTTGTCATTCCGTGTGTAACGCATCGAAATATCGGTCTAGGACCCCATAGAGTATATATATTATTGATCAGCGATCGATTCTAAGACATTCTAGCGATGTCCGTCTGTCCGTCCGTCCGTCCGTCCGTCTGTCCGTCCGTCTGTGGAAGACACGATACAGTCCAAAATAAAAGTGCTAGACTCCTGAAATTTGGCACATATATGTCTTATGTTCATAGGCTGGTTAAGTTCGGAGATGGGCAAAATCGGACTAGGGGGGAAAAAGTTCCCCCTTGACGAAGTAAACCAACCCATGAAAAAAGGTAACTTTTTATAGGTTTTTTTGTATTTTTGATAAACAAATGAAACATTTTTAGGCTTAAAAAAGTTCAAAGTCTTGGACTTGGACCCAGGGGATTGAAAATGACTTTTTTTGGTCCGCCCCCTTTTGTGGGCGTGGATATTAGCAAATAATTTATAATATGATGAAATTGTATATATTTTGTACAAAAAGCATAGTAGTTAAATTTGTAAACATTTTTGACCAGAGGGAAGGTGTCCCCACGGACCCCCGACAAGCCCCTCCCCCAAAAAAAAACTTCCCAGCAATTTTTTTTTAACGTTGGAGGGTATACAAGATTCGGCACAGCCGAATTTAACACTCTCACTTGTTTTTTATAATACGCACTGAAGTAATGTAAAAAAGTAAAAAAAATCATCACAATACTTTAAATCAGGGTTGGCAACCGAAACGAATAACGGTATCGGTAACGGTATTGGTATTACATATTTTTTATATCGGTAACGGTAAAGGTAACGGTATTTTCGATTATTTCGGTAACGGTGAACCGTTACCGAAACATCAATACCGGTACGTACCGTTATTATAAATAAAATTTTACCAAGTCACAAATTTGCTAAAAACGCGTAAAAAAATAAAAAATGTGTTTAAAAAAATTTAAAAAACTGCTAAATTCTGTACATTTTCTATACATAATTATATTTGTACTAGAATTAAATTCTATGAATTAACTCAGAATTAAATTAAAAAATTCACGGAATATTGTAATTCAACAGATACGAACTCATGATCGTAGAGACACCTTTGTACAACAAGCAAAAAAATATGTATTTTGAGTAATATGAGAGATCTGCATTTTAAGCCATGACCACGCGTGATTTGCTAAATGTATGTCTGGTTAATCTAGGTAGAATCTGCAGAAAAAACCGTCAGGAATGCAGAAAAATCTGCTGATTTCAAATAAACAGCGTGAATATCGAAATTGAGTGGTACGTTGATAAAAAAAAATCGGCAGGATAAAAAAAACTTGGCAAGGATGTTTCAGGGGATGTTTTTTTAAGGGGTAGGGCGGCTGGTGTCGGAGACACACCTAATCAGCTGATTTTTTTTAACATTTGAATAATGTTTAGTTTTAATCGTTTAAATTTGAATTAAAAAAATTTTATTTTTGTTTTTCTGTAAAGACAGTTGAGCTCAGGCTCTAATTATAATTATGTATTATAATTTTTTAATCATGTTATATGTGGTTTGAATTGAGAAAGGTGTGAAAGAAAAATTTATTTTTCTAAAAATTTTTTAAGACATCCTGGTTCGTTTTTTACTAGTTTCATATAATCCAGTTATTATAATCATCAGAAAAACTTTTAATGTCAAATTTATTCAGTTAATAGTCAATTTTATTCTATATGTGAAAATTATTAACAGATCGCCGCCGCCAGGGATTGAACCCATGATCTGTAATGTTTTTGCTATTAACTGCCTCTTAGGTACGATCACTCTAGACCGATACGCTAACTTGGCTGTTAAGCAAGTATCAACTAAATCATGGTTTTTCAATTTCTGTGTGGTTGTTGCTATTGTTTTTTCGTACAGAAGAAGGTGAAATTGCATTATGGTGAATAAATTCAATTTTTTAGTAATCATCATTCGTCCTCCTCTCCTTCATCAACTCTGATCTAAGTACTTATTTTGCAACCTTGCCAGAACATGGTCTATATTTTGTAGACACAAATGTTAGGTGTTGCCATTTTCCAAAGATACTATATTGCTACTTAGGCCGACTTAAAGTCGTTATTTTCATTTTAAAACTTTCTTAAAAAAAAATGTCAACAAAAATTTTTTTGCTAAATTGCAAAATAATCTGCTGAAATTTGAACAAAAATAAATAATCATAATAAATTCAACAAACAGAGTCTGTAAAAATATAGAAAAAATTTGTTATTCTCTAAAAGACAGAATTTAAGTAAAATATCCATTTTAAAATCAGCTAAATTTCTAATTCAAACTAAAAGTTGTTTTACAGATTTTTCGACCGATTTGTTCTTCTGAGTGTACTAGTAGGGCTCATTATGTATTTAACTCCATAAAACAATCTCTCCACGCATAGCTGCATGGATGACACCGCCAGAAACACTTTAGCGATTTGCCACAATTTCAGAATTGTCTCTTCCCACTGGAGAATGTTTACAATTCGTGGCACTCACATTTCTCTTTGGAACATTTTAAGTGAATTGCGAATGTGATCTTTGGTTAGACCGATTTCCACAATTTTTTTTTTTAATTTACGTATATTAAAAATATTTTACTGTTTTTAATACAGAAAAAATAAGTAATATTAAGACAACCGAAACAAAACCGATATAATACCGGTAAATATCCGAATAAAGGTAACGGTTTTTTATCGGTAACGGTATTTAAAAATTTTTATTTCGGTATTGGTAACGGTAACGGTAGTCAATATCAAAGGGTTTTTAATCGGTAACGGTATTGAAAGGGTAACGGTAGCCAACACTGCTTTAAATGAATATTTGTGGAAAAATTCTTGCTGGTCGGTAGAAGTTTGTTTTATGGTTTCGTCCCTTGCTTATGCATATTAACAGATTTCTCTATAGGTGTTTTGTTGATATTGACTTTTTCTGGTATTATGTATTTGGAATTTTTCTTCTTATTCTCTTTCAGAAAGCCTGAAGTTGAATGTTATCCCATACCAAATGACTTAAATCCCTGTGAAGATGTTATGGGTTATCAATGGTTGCGAACATCCGTTTGGATTGTTGTGGCCCTGGCTGTAATTGGAAATGTTGCTGTTTTGGTTGTAATTCTGTCTATTAAGTAATATTTTTTATGCAAGCAACTGCAATTTTATGCATTTTTTTATTATATTTTTTGTTTTTGTTTATCCTTCCAGAGCAGAAACACCGTCAGTACCCCGCTTTCTTATGTGCCATTTAGCATTTGCTGATTTATGTTTAGGTTTATATTTGCTGTTAATTGCTTCAATTGATGCCCATTCAATGGGTGAATATTTTAATTATGCTTATGATTGGCAATATGGTAAGTACACTCAAAAAAATACGTTAGTAAAAAAATTTGTAAAGTGGTTTGTATCTCAACTTTACTACTTTTTTACTAAATTCTACTAAAAAATCAATTTTTAGTAATTCTTTTTAGTAAACTCGCTTTACAAACTATTAATTTTATACTGATTTTTTAATAATTTTTTCAGTTGATTTTTTAAAAATTATTGTACTAACTTTTGATAATTATTTTGTAAATTTTACAATATTAGTTAGTAAATTTCGTTTTTTTCTCTAGAAAACCTATACACTATAATTAAAAAAATTTTTATTTTATTAAAATATTTGGAAATTAAAAAAAAATAAATAAAAAAAATATATTAGTAGTATTAGTTATTTTTTTAATGACAAAACTGCGCTTTGATGAATATGAATATGTTTATTATTTTTAATATTCATTTACGCTTCATTAGTTTTTTTTGTATTTAAAAAAAATGTATATTAAAAAGGAAACAAAATAGAGAAAAGAGAAGACATGCAAAATTTAAAAAACAATGCCGACCTTTTCAAATGGAAAATTTCCATAAAAACATCAGTTTTTTTTTTCTTTCTTCTTTACTTGCGGAATTTTTTTTGTTTATGCTATCCACGAATATTTTTTTTCTCACGCACATAAAGGGTTGATTTTTGTGTAATTTACTTTATGCCTTTCTTTGAATAGTCACAAAATAACATTCGATCGGTGAACATCGCGCGAAGGGTAAAATGAATAAAAAAATGTACAAAACAGATATTACAACAAAAAAATCATAGCAGGTAACCAAATTGTAAAGTATTTTTTGTTTAAAATTATGTAACACGTTTTTTTATTTTTAGAATAATAAAGCAAAATAGGAAATGATGACAACAGGTAACAATTGTATATTTATGTGATCTATTTAAAACATTATGTTGATATATTTTTTTATTTTAGTTTACCGTACACCAATTTATTCAACATCAATCTTCAAAGAATTAATTTTATATGGTAGTATGTATATTTTGTATTAAAGAAATGTGTTCAATATTTTCTCTTTTTTAGATCGAAAATTCTAACAAAAACTGACTTGCATGGAAATAGTTATTGGCGACAACAAGCGCAATACGCAATTTACATGATGTATACAAATACAAAAAATTAAATATAAACAATTTACAATTTTTTTTACAAAAAAAGTTAATATTATTTACAAACGCGTTTTAAAATCCATTTTACAAAAATTGTACAAAAAAATTTAGTAATACTAATTTTTTTAGTATTTTTAAGATTACTAATTTTTGAAAACCAAAGTTTGTAATGGTAACTGAAAAAGTTATCGGGCACAAATTGAAAACTTTATTAGTAATGGTAACAGACTTTTTTGTAAGGAATACTAACAAATTTTTATGAGTGTAGAGATTAGTTTTTTTTTTTGTTTCAAGTGTTTTCTATTCATAAATATTTTCAAAATGCATAATAAAACTGATACGAGGGTTGACTGAGAGTAGCAGGAATTTAATTTTTATAAATTGTTCCTTTGGAAAAAATCTCAAAATTTTAGATTTTTCTCGAGTTTTTCGATACGAAAAATGTCGTGAGAAAATCACAATGAGAAAATATCTCAGAATTTGAGAATTTTTCTATACGAAAAATATCTTAGACTCTGAGAATTTTTCTATACGGAAAGTATCTTAGGGTCTGAAAATTTTTCCATATAAAAAACGTCTCAGAAACTAAGAATTTTTCTTTATGAAAAATATCTTAGAACCTGAAAATTTTTCAATGTGAGAAATATCTTAAAATTTAAAAATTTGTTTATACAAAAAACTTCTCAGCATCTAAGAATTTTTCTATATGAAAAATGTCTTATCTGATAATTTTTCTATACGAAAAAATCTGAGAATGTGAGAATTTTTCTATTCGAAAAATCACTCAGAATATCAGAAATGTTCTATACGAAAAGTGAATCGAACGAAAAATATCACAGAATCTGAAAATTTTTCCATACGAAAAATGTCTAAGAATGTGAGAATTTTTCTATTCGAAAAATCTCCCAGAATATCAGAAATGTTCTATACGTAAAGTGAATCAAACTCTGAGAATTATTCTATACAAAAAATGTCTAAGAATCTGAGAATTTTTCAATACGAAAAATTTTTCAGAATTTGAAAATTTTTCTGTACGAAAAAATGCCTTAGAAGAATTTTCAGACATTTTTTATATTAAAAACTTTTCAGATTCTGAAATATTTTTCCTATCGAAAAATTCTTAGAATCAGAGACATTTTTTGTGTTAAACAATTTCCGTATAGAAAATTTCCGTTCAGAATCTGAAAAATTTTTCTCGAACGTTTTTCGTATTAATAAATTCTCATTATCTTTGACATTTTCTTATAGAAAAATTCTCAGATTCTGAGATATTTTTCGTATTGAAAAATTCTAAGATTCTGAGATATTTTTCGTGTATACGAAAAATGTCTTAGGATTCTGAGACATTTTTCGTATAGAAAAATTATAAGATTCTGAGAGATTTTTCGTGTATACGAAAAATGTCTTAGAATCTGAAAATTTTTCTACAAGAATAATGTCTCAGAATCTGAGAATTTTTCTTTAAGAAAAGTATCTCAGAATGTGAGATTTTTTCTATACAAAAATGTGTTAGAATTTGAGAGTTTCTCTCTATGAGAAATGTCTCAGAATTTAAGATGAAATTAGTCTCAGAATCTAAAAATTTTTCTATACAAAAAATATAAATATGTCTCAGAATCTGAGAATTTTTCTGTATGAAATATATCTTAGAATTTTTCTATACGAAAAATGTCTCAGAATCTGCGAATTTTTCCTAAAGAAAAGTATCGCAGTATCTGAGATTTTTTCTATACGAAAAATTTATTAGAATCTGAGAGTTTTTCAGTATGAAAAATGTCTCAGGATCTGAGAATTTTTCTATATGAAATATATCTCAGAATCTGAGAATTTTTCTAAATTAAAAATAATAAAATGTCTCAGAATCTCATATTCTGAGAAATATTTCTTATAGAAAAATGTCTCAGAATCTGCGATTTTTTCTTAAAGAAAACTATCTCCGAATCTGAGATTTTTTCTATACGGAAAATTTATTATAATCTGAGAGTTTTTCTATACGAAAAATGTCTCAGAATCTGAGAAATTTTGTATAGAAATTTTTGTTGTGAAAAAATTGTTTTTACAAAAAAATTATCAAATTATGAAATATTTCTGCGATATAGAAAAATTCTCATATTCTGAGACATTTTTTGTATCAAAAACTTCTTAGATTCTGAAACACTTTTCGTATAGAAAAATTCTCAAATTCAGATAGTTTTTTCGTATAAAAAAATTCTCAGATGCTGAAATATGTTTCGTATAGAAAAATTCTCAGATTTTGGAATTTTTTTCGTATAGCTAAATTCTGAAATATTGAGACATTTTTCGTATAGAAAAATTCTCAGATTCTGAGACATTTTTCTTATAGAAAAATTCTCTGGTTCTGAGACATTTTTCGTATAGAAAAATTCCCAGATTCTGAGTGATTTTTCGTATAGAAAAATTCTCAGATTCTGAGACATTTTTCGTACAGAAAAATTCTCAGATTCTAAAATATTTTTCGTATAGAAAAATTTCAGATTCTGAGACATTTTTAGTAAAAAAAATTTAGATTTTGAGACAATTTTCGTAAAAATTCTCGGATTCTGAAACATTTTTCGTTTAGAAAAATTCTCCGATTTTTCGTATAGAAACTGTTCAGTTTCTGAGACATTTTTTGTATCGAAAAATTCTCAGATTCTGAGACATTTTTTTTTTGTAGCAAAATTCATTTCCTAAAGAAAAATTTTCGGATTCTAAAAAATTTTTCGAAAAGAAAATTCTAAGATTGTGTGACATTCTTCTTATAGAAAAGTTTTCAGATTCTGAGACATTTTTCTTATAAAAAAATTTCAGATTCTGAGACATTTTTCGTTCAGAAGAATTTTAAGATTGTATGACATTTTACGTATAAAATATTTTTGGTATTCTGAGACATTTTTCGTATAGAAAATTTCTCAGATTCTGAGACATTTTTCTTATAGAAAAATTCTCTGATTCTGAGACATTTATCGTATAAAAAAATTCCCAGATTCTGAGTGATTTTTCGTATAGAAAAATTCTCAGATTCTAAAAAATTTCAGATTCTGAGACATTTTTAGTAAAAAAAAACTTAGATTTTGAGACAATTTTCGTAAAAATTCTCGGATTCTGAAACATTTTTCGTTTAGAAAAATTCTCCGATTTTTCGTATAGAAAACTTTTCAGATTCTAAAACATTTTTTGTATCGAAAAATTCTCAGATTCTGAGACATTTTTTTTTTTTGTAGCAAAATTCTCAGATTCTGAAACATTTTTCCTTTAGAAAAATAATGAGATTCTGCGATATTTTTCGCATAGAAAAATTTTTGAATTTTGAGTCATTTTTCCTATAGAAAAATTCTCGGATTCTAAAAAATTTTTCGAATAGAAAAATTCTCAGATTCTGAGACATTTTTCTTATAGAAAAGTTTTCAGATTCTGAGAGATTTTTCTTATAAAAAAAAAATTCAGATTCTGAGACATTTTTCGTATAGGAAATTTCTCTGATTTTGAGACATTTTTCTTATAAAAAAAATCTCAGATTCTGAGACATTTTTAGTAAAAAAAGTCTTAGATTTTGAGACAATTTTCGTAAAAATTCTCGGATTCTGACACATTTTTTGTTTAGAAAAATTCTCCGATTTTTCGTATAGAAAACTTTCCAGATTCTGAGACATTTTTTGTATCGAAAAATTCTTAGATTCTGAGACATTTTTTGTATCGAAAAATTCTCAGATTCTGAGACATTTTTTGTATCGAAAAATTCTCAGATTCTGAGACATTTTTTTTTTGGTAGCAAAATTCTCAGATTCTGAAACATTTGTCCTTTAGAAAAATAATCAGATTCTGCGATATATTTCGCATAGAAAAATTTTTGGATTTTGAGGCATTTTTCCTATAGAAAAATTCTCGGATTCAAAAAAAAAATTTTCGAATAGAAAAATTCTCAGATTCTGAGACATTTTTCTTGTGGAAAAGTTTTCAGTTCTGAGACATTTTTCTTATAAAAAAAATTTTTAGATTCTGAGACATTTTTCGTACAGAAAAATTTTCAGATTGTAAGACATTTTACGTATAAAATATTTTTCGTATTCTGACACATTTTTCGTATAGAAAAATTTTCAGATTTTGAGACATTTTTCGTATAGAAAAATTCTCAGATTCTGAAAGATTTTTCGTTTAAAAAAATTCTGAGATTCTGAAACATTTTTCGCATAGAAAAATTCTGAGACTTTTTTCGTATAGAAAAATTCTCAGATTCTGAGACGTTTTTTGTATCAAAAATTCTCAGATTCTGAGACTTTTTTTTTTTTTGTAGCAAAATTCTCAGATTCTGAAACATTTTTCCTTTAGAAAAATAATCAGATTCTGCGATATTTTTGCATCGAAAATTTTTTAGATTTTGAGGCATTTTGCCTATAGAAAAGTTCTAGGATTCTATAAAATTTTTCGAATAGAAAAATTCTCAGATTCTGGGACATTTTTCTTAAAGAAAAGTTTTCAGATTCTGAGACATTTTTCTTATAAAAAAAAAATTTCAGATTCTGAGACATTTTTCGTATAGAAAAATTTTCAGATTGTAAGACATTTTACGTATAAAATATTTTTCGTATTCTGAGACATTTTTCTTATAAGAAACTTTTAAGATTCTGAGACATTTTTCGTATAGAAAAATTCTCAGATTCTAAAACATTTCGTACAGAAAAATTCTCAGATTCTGAGAAATTTTTCGTTTAGAGAAATTCTTAAATTCTAAGAAATTTTTTCGTATACAAAAATTCTCAGATCCTGAGAAATTTTCCGTATATAAAATTTTTTAGATCTGTGACATTTTTCGCATAGAAAAATTCTCAGATTCTGAGACACAAATTCTCTGATTCTAAGACATTTTTCGTACAGAAAAATTCTCAAATTCTGAGACATTCTTCGTAAAAAAATTCTTAGTTCTGAGACATTTTTCGTATAAAAAACTTTCTCAGATTCTGAGACATTTTTCGTATAGAAAAATGTTGAGATTATATAGAAAAATTCTCAGGTTCTTAGACATTTTTCGTATAGAAAAATTCTCAGAATCTAAGAAATTTTTGCATAGAAAAATTTAATTTTTTTTTCCTTCTTAAAATTTATCATTAATTCCTCGTATCATGTCTGCCTAAAGAAATTTAATCCAAACAATAGTTAGTCATTGATTTAACATTTTCACAATGTCTACCTAAAGGTATATGTAAAGCAAAAGTAGATTTTTTTGCTTAATTATTTTTTTTTTCTTTAAAATTTCAATAGATTTTCCTATTTACTCTTTAATGTCTATTGTTTCTTATTTAATAAATATATTTTTCCAGGAGCTGGTTGTAAAGTGGCTGGTTTTCTTACTGTCTTTGCTAGTCACCTTTCAGTATTTACCCTGACAGTCATAACAATAGAACGTTGGTTAGCGATAACACATGCCATGTATTTAAATCATCGCATTAAATTGAGACCAGCTGCTTATATTATGATAGGAGGTTGGATCTATTCCATTGTTATGTCTTCATTACCATTATTTGGTATCAGTAATTATTCATCAACAAGGTGAGATGGGGGTTTGGAAAGGGGGGAAGGTTGTGGTTTTTCATACATAAACAACAATACAACAACTGTGAAATTTAATAATGTAGATTATTTTTTGTTCCCAGTATTTGTTTACCCATGGAAGATAGAGATCCCTATGATACAATATATTTAGTGGCTATAATGGGACTAAATGGCACAGCTTTTTTTATTATTGCCATTTGTTATGGTCAGATTTATTTGTCGCTGGGCGAAGAAACTCGTCATGCTCAAACTAACTCCAGGGGAGAAATGAGTGTGGCCAAGAAAATGGCTTTGTTGGTAAGTTAATGAAATAATTAAGATTTTTTTTTTTTTTATTATAACTGCATCTTTCGGTGGAATAAGTTATTAGGAAGGAACACTCAAAAAAAAAAAACCAAAATATTTCAAATTACTAGAAAAAGTACCGTAATGCTATTTTACAAATATTTTACAGTTTCCTTGTTTTTTAACAAAAACATTTCAATCGAAATTTAAATTTTTCCTTGTAATTTTACAAATTTTTTTCGTAAATGTACAAATTTCCCAGGTAATTTTACAAAAAAAATTAGTTAAGTCACGAGAATTCCTTTTAGGTACTTTCGCATCAAAAAAGTTGTAAATTTACAATTTTATTGGTAAAAAGCTTGTAAATAAATTGTTTGTAATTTTACAAGATTTTTACCAATAAAATTGTTATTTTTACTAGGAACTCTCGCAAAATATGAGGTATCAAACAATTATTTTACGAGGCTTTTTATTGGTAATTTGAGTAAAAATGTCTTTGCGACAAAAGTCGAGCGTGTTCCTAGGAATATGCTCTCCTAATTCCCGAAATTTCTCCGGTTAGATCCAGACTCCTCCTTCCAAAACTAACTCCTTTTTTTGTTGTTTCTCATTTAGGTTTTTACTAATTTTGCTTGCTGGGCTCCTATAGCCTTTTTCGGTCTAACTGCCTTGGCTGGCTATCCTTTAATTAATGTAACTAAATCAAAGATATTATTAGTGTTTTTTTATCCTTTAAATTCCTGTGCTGATCCTTATCTCTACGCCATATTGACATCACAGTATCGACAGGATTTATACACCCTATTGTCCAAGTAAGTACAATTTTTGATTAAATAATAATATAATTTTCCGGGGATATAAATTTTAAAATAAATATACATATATATATTTTGAGGATGTTTGTTCTGGCTCGAGGTCATTATTTTCTTTACTAATTAAAACCGTGATATTCTCATATCAAAATTATTTTTTTGTTTTAAATTTATTTATGTTGGTCAATTGATTTGTCATTAGACTCGTTTGCTACTTTGTAGTATATCGTTTCTATTATTTGCTAAATAATCTTGACAATGGAATTTGACAAATTCCGAAACACGTGTCGGTTAAGTCTTGCAAAAATGACCAACATAAATAAATTTAAAACAAAAAAAAATAATTTTCTTGAAAATTATGCTATGAGAATATCATGGTTTTAATTAGTAAAAAAAAAATAATGACCTCGAGCCAGAAAAGGGGAAATTCACCCTGACCGAATTTCAAAAAAAAAAAAAGAAAAAAAATGAAAGAAATGAATTAAAAAGAAAGAAAAAACAAGTGAGAGTGTTAAATTCGGCTGAATCCGAATTGGCCGAATCTATAATACCCTCCAACAGATAAAAAAAAAAATTGCACGGGCGTTTTTTTCGGGGAGGGGGGTCAGTAGGGGTCATTGGGGGACACATAACCCCATGAGGTAAATGTTTAAAAATTCGTTTATTATGATCAATAAAACATTTTATCATTATTAGTAACATTTTGATTATCCACGCCAACAAAAGGGGGCGGACAAAAAAAAACGATTTTTTTATTTCCTAAGTCCAAGTGTAGGGCCTTGAACTTTTTCTGACATCAAATTGTTTCATTTGCTAAAAAAAAACACAAAAAAAAATGTGAAAATATGGCGTTTTTCTGAGGTTAGTTAAGTTCTTCAAGGGGGAACATTTTTCCCCCTGGTCCGATTATGCCCATTTGCGAACTTAAACTGCATAGGACCTAAAGACATATTCCTGCCAAACTCAACGAGTCTATCTCTTTTATTTTGGACTGCATCGTGTCTTATACAGACGGACGGAAATACGGACATTCAAAAAAAGTCTTAGAATCGATCATAGATCAATAATATATATACTTTATGGGGTCCCCGACCGATATTTCGATGGGTTACAAACGGAATAACAAAGTGAGTATACCCCCATACTGTAGTTGGAGGGTATAAAAAGGAAAAAGAAAGAAAAAAGACAAAAAGAAAAAGAAAGAAAAAGAAAGAAAAACAAGTGAGAGTGTTAAATTCGGCTGTCCCGAATCTGTTATACCCTCCAACATGTTAAAAAAAATCCAGGGGCGTTTTTTTTGGGAGGGGGCTTTGACGGGGGCTGTGGGGGACACCTCCCCCTCAAGAAAAATGTTAACTAATTTATTATGCTTTCTGCTCTAAAGTTTTACAATTTTATCATTATTTAAACAATTTTTTTATATCCACGCTATAAAAAGGGGGGCGGGAAAAAAAAAACTAAATTTTTTAGTCCTCCCGGTTCTAGTGCGGGACTTTAAACTTCTTATTGCTTACACATGTTTCATTTGTTAAAGAAAAATATAAAAAAACACTTAAAAACATCCTGTTTTTCAGTTTCTTGAGGGATAACTTTTTTCCCCTTAGTCCGATTTTGCCCATTTACGAACTTAACTTAGGTACATGATTCATATTCGTGCCAAATTTTAGGAGGATAGCTCTTTTGTTTTGTACTGCATAGTGCCATCTACGGACAGACGGACGGACGGACATTCACAGAATGTCTAAGAATCGATCATGGATTAATAATATATATACTTTATGGGGTCCCCGACCGATATTTCGATGTGTTACAAACGGACTGACAAAGTGAGTATACCCCCATACTGTGGTTGGAGGTTATTATAAGGAAAAAGAATAAAATTTTCTAAAAAAATTTTCACAGGAAAAGAATTTTGAAATCTGAAATTTTTTCATCGTAAAAAATTTGAGTATTTAAAAAAAAAAAAATTCTAAAAATTTTTATAGGGAAAATCTAAAATGTTTAAAGGAAAACTGTGACTAAATCTGAAAATTTTTTTGTGAAAAAATCTGTCAATCTGGAAGATCTTTTTGTACAAAAAATGAACGTGCCAGTTTTGGTATAAAAAAATAGAAACAATCTAATACTTTTTCTATAGAAAAAAATGTCTCAGTGTCTGAGACTTTCCCTATAGGAAACATTTCTCAGCATCTGAAACTTTTTCTATAAGAAAAGTGTCTCAGAATCTGAAGCTTTTTCTATAGGAAAAATGTTTTAGAATCACAGACTTTTTCTATAGGAAAATGTGTCAGAATCCAAGACTTTTTCTATAGGAAAACTGTCTCAGGATCTGAGACTTTTTCTATAGGAAAAATGTGTCAGAATCCAAGACTTTTTCTATAGGAAAACTGTCTCAGGATCTGAGACTTTTTCTATAGGAAAATTGTCTCAGAATCCAAGACTTTTTTTATAGGAAAAATGTCTCAGAATCTGAGACTTTTTCTAAAGGAAAAATGTGTCAGAATCCAAGACCTTTTCTATAGGAAAACATGTCGCAGGATCTGAGACTTTTTCTATAGGAAAAATGTGTCAGAATCTAAGTCCATTTTTATAGGAAAACATGTCGCAGGATCTAAGACTTTTTCTATAGGAAAATTGTCTCATAATCTGAGACTTTTTCTATAGGAAAAATATCTCAGAATCTGAGACTTTTTCTAAAGGAAAAATGTCTCAGGATCCAAGACTGTTTCTATAGGAAAAATGTGTCAGAATCCATGACTTTTTCTATAGGAAAACTGTCTCAGGATCTGAGACTTTTTCTATAGGAAAATTGTCTCAGAATCTGAGACGTTTTCTATAGGAAAAATGTCTCAGAATCTGAGACTTTTTCTTTAGGAAAAATGTCTCAGTATCTGAGACTTTTTCTATAGGAAAAATGTCTCAGAATCTGAGACTTTTTCTATAGGAAAAATGTCTCAGAAGCCAAGACTTTTTCTATAGGAAAAATGTCTCAGAATCTGAGACTTCTTCTATAGCAAAAATGTCAAAATGTTTTTTTAAAGGAAAAATGTCTCAGAATCTGAAACTTTTTCTACAGGAAAAATGTCTCTGAATCTGAGACTTTTTGTATTGCAAAAATGTTCCAGGATCTGAGACTTTTTTATAGCAAAAATGGGAAACACGTCCCCGAATTTGAGGCTTATTTACTTTTTCGATAGGAAAATGGCCTAAGAATCTGAGATTTTTTCTATAAAAAAAGGTCTTCGAGTTAAATTTTCAGATTTTTTGATGACCCGTTAAAAACAGACCTCGAGCCTGATAATTTTACTTTATTTATTTGAAGATATAGAATTTTTAAAAATTTGAAGCTTTCCTTTACTTATTGTTAGATTTCTTTTACTCATAACTTCTTCAAAATAATTGCAATACCAAAATTTTAATATATTTAATTTTTGTTTTTTTATGTGGAGGGTTCAAAAGCAAGACCGATTCCTTGTTAATTTTTACCCCTAAACATAAAAAATATCAGAATATGCAAAAAACAAGTAATGTAAATTTTTTGCCACGCCCCCTTTTGTGGGCGTAGGTATAAAATTATTATAATAGCTTAAGCAATGAAAAATTGTATTACTTCAGTACAAAGGGATATTTCTCGCAACTTCCACCGCCGATACCCCGCAAACAAAAAAATAAAACTCCCCCGGATTTTTTTTTATTTTTTTCACATTTTTGACTTAAATCCTTAAAGTGAACTTAAATTCTTAAATTTAATAACCGATTTTAATTTTTATCATTTCTCTTTTTTTTTTAGATTCGGTCTATGCAAGCAAAAGGCAATGAAATATAAAAATAGCATCTCCTATCCTGGAACAACTAATTTTACATGTTCCGTTCAACGTGGCTCTCTAATACCGAAACAACAAAGTATTACACCTCCGGAATCTCAAATTATGCTAAAAAATAAAGAAGACTTTGTATGAAAATGGCTTAAAACTATAGTGGAAAAGAAAAATGAAATTGAATAATCAAAATCAAATTAAGACAGAGTTCAAAAAAATTTCTTATGACCGGAAGATACCTTAATATACAAAAAAAAAAGAAAAGACAACACTGTGTCCAAAGAAAATAAAAGTAGTTAAATGTTTTATAAAAAAATTTACCCCTTAAATATGAAAGAGAAAAACTAAATATTATACATAATATGTAGATATGAATTTTATGGAATTTTTTCACACAAATAGGGAATTTTGCTATAGACTACTGCTTGATATCATACTAATGGTTTTACTATAAACTGCAAAATTTTAACATTGGGGTGGTGCGTATTCTAACAAAGTGCACAGATCAACTATTAATCAAAATAAAGATCAAAAATCGGTCTATCGCGGGTCAAAAGTGGGATTTTGGAAAATAATTAACTTAATATAAAAAAAATATTAAAAATTTTTTTTTTTTCAAAAATATTATTCTAGCTCAAGGTCATATTTCTTTTATTAATCATTACGATGATATTTTAAAAATAACAATTTTCAAGAATCCATTTATAAAGTTGTTTGTTTTAAATTGATTGGTTTGGTCATTTTGCAAGACTTACTCGACGCGTGTTTCGGAATTTGTTAAAAGTATTTAGAAAATTGACAATCGTTAGTGGCAAAACATAAAGTCTTATACTCGTATGTACTAAATTCACAACATAATACAGATGAGTTGCTACCCAGCAAAACTTAGATTACCAAATAAGGTATAAAATAAGGTATAGGATCTCTTATTTTATACATTGCAGCATTGATGATTTTAACAGGCGATGAGACTCAAAGTAATGCATATACATTATCACAAAGAATACCAGTAAGGTATAAAATAAGTCATAAATTTATAACGAAGAATACGAGTAAGGTGTAAAATATATGATATTTTATAGGTTACGAGTAAGGTATATAATATAGCATACCAGAACGTAATATATAAGGTGTTACGAGTAGTGAAAAAGTAATTTTGTATTAAATTTACTCACGTGATTGTAAGTGAGTGCAAGTAGATAAAATATGCTCGTGAGTGTGTGTCGTTAGAAATTTCCTGTCGTGAGCCCATCTCTAGTTTAAACTTATGCATTTTTTTATAAAATAATTATTTTTTATGTTATTGTAATGCATTATGCATCCAATTATAAATAATGCATTATTTCAAACTTTCAAATAATACATAATGTAACCAAATATAAGTCATCCATGATTTAATGTTTAGAAATAATAAATATGAAATACATTTTTTCCAATAATCATGCATTACGTAGCAAATTATTAGTAATGCATTATTTTTCACTTTAAAATAATACGTTGTGGAACAAATGTTTGGTAAGACATTCTAAAATAATGCTACAAATAAGGTATATACATTACCTGGTAATGTGTTATATAATCACTACCCATTACCAAAGTTTTGCTGGGTATAGTCCAAAACCACCAAAATAATACATTTAGGAATATTTGGCTTGAAAGACATCTTTAACTTTTGTTGAACGAAGTCCCAACAAATCCCAAACAGTTGTTTTTTGCTCAATGTCAAAATGGGATTGTTTAACATTTAAATAATTATAATAAGAAGGAATATTTTATTTCAAACATCACAAATGTATTTTCATAAACTTCGCATTTCATTATATTAAATAAATTTACATTATGAAGTGAATTATTAAAGCGGGGAATGCATTTAAATGATAGCATTAAAGTGAGCGCACTTAAGTGAAAAATGCTTTTAGTTCGAGAAAGTTAAAATGCGAAAACGGTATTTTTGCGTTATTTTAGCGATAAAATAATGTATAAAAAAAAATTAAAAATGAGTTCAGTTATAATGAAGAAAAAGAGTCGGATGTTTGAAAAACCGTCCATTTTGACTTTCAGTAAAAAACGGCTGTTAGGGATTTGTTGGGTCTTCGTTAAACAAAAGTTAAATGTGACTTTCAAGAAAAATGTGCATAAATGTATTATTGTTTATTAATTCAGCACTTAAACGATTTAAGAGTGGGAAGTTTTTCAAAATTTTAGTACTAATATCTAAAATTTCATTAGGAAATATTTTTAACGGCGTGCCGGTAAGGGTTAACGTGGTCCAAAAAACCTATTACACTCAAAATAATACATTAGTAGACTTACAAATTTGTTTGTTGCTAATGCTGGTTAGCTAACTTTTAGCAAATTTTTAAATGAGATTAGTATGTTAGCAAAAATATCTTGTAAACTTCATTTAGCGCATTAGCAATTTTAAACAAAATTGAACTATTTTTTTTTTTTTCTAAATTTAAAATTGAGTTGACCAAATTTTTACAAGCTTTTTTGCTAATATTAGCAAAAATAAATGGTAAATTTCGGAAACTAAACCAGATAGAGCCAAATGGAGGCCATTTGTGGTTCTCGGGTTCTCCATACTATCGCCCCTTCACATGTGTGGACCCTAATGTGTTCTGACTTTGGATCCAAAAAAGTTAGCATTCCCGGAAATTTTAAAATGCTCATATCTCGGTAAATATTACCGACACAATAAAAAGTCCAAAAGCTCTCCGAGTAATATTCTTGAAGTTATCGAGTTTTTTAATTTTCAAAACCCCGGTGGTCCCCTAAAATCACGTATCTCAAAAACTAAGCAAGGTAGAGCGAAACGGACACAAATTTTGGATCAGAAACTATGACAATTTTAAAGGAACCCAACTAGGTCTACGCCCATTGGGGTCTGGACCTATCGGGTCTGAACCCAATGGGGTCCTCAAATGTGTATGGACAAAATTGAATAAAAAATTTCAGTTAACTAATTTTTGGCAAAACATTTTTGCTAACTTTACCAAAAAAATTGTGGGTTCAAAATCAGCAAATTTTCTTGTAGGTTTACAAGCTTCTTATTGCTAACATTACAGTTTTTTTTTGAGTGTACTTTATAACTGAGCTTCTATAGTTCAAAACAACCATTTGAAAAAAAATTTTGTTTAATTTTGAGTAAAATGTTGCTTAAAAATATAAATTAGACAAAAACAAGTAAATAATTTTTAAGTTAAATTCGATTATACCCTTTTTTAAAAGAGAAACATTTTCTAACGTGATAAAAATTAACAATTTTCATTAGAAATATTTAATTTTCAGCAAAAAAACATTTTTTTAAGTCATTTGTGTAAAAAAAAATATTTTTTTTGCGTGTACAATTTTTTTTAAGTTTAAAATTTTTTGAGTGTAAAATTTTTTTTGGGTGTAAAATTTTTTTTGGGTGTAAATTTTTTTGAGTGTAAAGAATTTTTGTTTAGTATGAAAATATTTTTAAGTGACAAAAATATGTTGTAAAATATTTTTGTGACTTGGTAAACAAGTTTTAAAAGCATTGGTAACTTACCAATGCTTTTAATACTGTTTTTAAATAAGGTGAAACCAATCTGAAATTTAGGGGTTTGCTTATAACTTTTGAACCACTGGATCGATTTTGATGTTTTCTAATGCCAACCAGACCTGTGCAATGACAAAGACATATGCCAAGCTTTAATAGTCCCGGGATTGTCTGTCGAAAGTTATTGTGTTCTTTAAAATTTTGAAAATTCTGAAAAAGTAGTTTTAAGAACTTTGCTAAAAATGTGTGATTTTTTTGGGTCTCACGCTTCGGTGGGTTTTCGATATTTGACAAACTTTAAAATTTGTATCTGAACATTTCTTAATTAATGCGATACATACAAATTATGTTTGTTTTTAAATATTTTTTTTATTTTTTTGAAATTTTGTCCATTTTTTAAAAAACCTCAATTTTACCCGCGATGAGCGAACAGAAGATATAGACCAACTTTTTAGTACTATTAATAGTTGATTTGGGCACTTTGTTGGAATACACACCAACCTAATGAATATATTATTAAATTATGGGTTAACCCCGAAAAAAATACGATACGAGCATTGAGGAGTAAACATTTCAAATTTTAATGCTAAAATAATTTACAATTAAACTATTTGGAAATTAAATAATAACAGAAATTTTAATAAATGTGCTATATTAATTATATTATGCAGAAAAATTGCATGTTAAATAATATTAAGGATATTCACATCATGTGGTAAAATTAAAAAAAAACTTTCCATTTTGAATTTTTATTTTGCTCTTAATAAAAATGAAATGTAATAAAAAATAACTTTTTTTTCCACTACCTCATGAATATTATTTTATTAAAAGAACTAAAAAATATTTTGTTAATTGTTAACAGTATTTTTTTTATATGTATGTATATATTAAATTTAAATATAATTTAAATTTATTTAAGTTTATAACTATATTTTTTCTAAAAATGTGATTTATTTTTTAATTTTATAAATTAAATAAACTTAATTAAAATAAAATAATATAATTATTTTTTGTTCTAGTTAGTAACATAAGTGAACAAATATTTTTAAATGTTATATTAATAAAAAAAAAACTACCAGTAAATGTTTATATATTTGAATGTTTATAAATAAATGTAAAACTGTATATTTATTAAATTTTACCGGCATTTTTTCTTGTAAAGCAAAATTTTTTCTTCTGATTTTAAAAGTCCTTTAAGGCTTATCTTTTTCGAATTACAATTGATCTTTTACGAATTACAATTGATCTTTTACGAATTAAAATTGATCTTTTACGAATTACAATTGATCTTTTTCGAATTACAATTGATCTTTTTCGAATTACAATTGATCTTTTTCGAATTACAATTGATCTTTTACGAATTACAATTGATCTTTTACGAATTACAATTGATCTTTTTCGAATTACAATTGATCTTTTTCGAATTACAATTGATCTTTTTCGAATTACAATTGATCTTTTACGAATTACAATTGATCTTTTACGAATTACAATTGATCTTTTTCGAATTACAATTGATCTTTTTCGAATTACAATTGATCTTTTACGAATTACAATTGATCTTTTTCGAATTACAATTGATCTTTTTCGAATTACAATTGATCTTTTACGAATTACAATTGATCTTTTTCGAATTACAATTGATCTTTTACGAATTACAATTGATCTTTTACGAATTACAATTGATCTTTTACGAATTACAATTGATCTTTTTCGAATTACAATTGATCTTTTACGAATTACAATTGGAATCTTCGAATTACAATTGATCTTTTTCGAATTACAATTGATCTTTTACGAATTACAATTGGAATCTTCGAATTACAATTGATCTTTTACGAATTACAATTGATCTTTTACGAATTACAATTGATCTTTTTCGAATTACAATTGATCTTTTACGAATTACAATTGATCTTTTTCGAATTACAATTGATCTTTTTCGAATTACAATTGATCTTTTACGAATTACAATTGATCTTTTTCGAATTACAATTGGAATCTTCGAATTACAAATGGAATCTTCGAATTACAATTGGAGTATTCGAATTACAAATGGAATCTTCGAATTACAAATGGAATCTTCGAATTACAAATGGAATCTTCGAATTACAAATAGAATCTTCGAATTACAATTGATCTTTTTCGAATTACATCTGTAAATGGTGTAGTTACAGGATTTTACAAGATGCAACTTTATGCACCCACCTGTTAGTAACGAACAGAATTATCGATCTTATATGATTATTTCCGTGCTATTAGGAATGTTCTATAATACATACAAACATATCATGAAAATCGGGGAACTTTTTTTTTTAATTTTTGTCGTGCAAGATTGGCCAAATGTGGCACTGTGCAATGATGAGAAGCGCTTACTCAACATGTTGACTGAAATGTCAAAAATTAAACCGATCAGCAGAATGTTGGGGAGCAGCTGAGTAGCAGCTTTCTCTGCAGAACGTACCCATTGTCAAAGTAACAATTTTCAAGAAGCTATTTATAAAGTTGTCTGTTTTAAATTGATTGAGTCTTGCAAAATGACCAAACCCAATTTTGAAGACTACCCGACACGTGTGTCAGAATTTGTCAAATTCCATTGTCAAGAGTAATAAGCAAATTGACAATCGTTAGTGGCAAAACATAAAGTCTTAAATTCGCATGTAAGTAGACATAATGAGAATGTATGTACTAAATTGTACAATTTGCTAAGTACTCTTGACAATGGAATTTGACGAATTTCGAAACATGTGTCAAGTAAGTCTTGCAAAATGACCCAACCAATCAAAAACAAACAAATTTATAAATAGTTTCTTGAAAATTGTTACTTTTACAATATCATCGTTATGAAGCTTCTTCGCCGTGTTCCGATTGGATCCATTTGAAAACTTAACCAGTCAAAAAACAATCGTGTAAGATTTCGGAAGTCTATACTAAAAAAAAAACTTTTTAAAATGACAAGAAAAACGTGTTATTTTTATTTTTTGATATCTCCTATTTGACAAGAATTCCTTGCAATTTTACAAGCTTTTTACCAATATTTTTTTTAATTTTAAAAGCTTTTTACCAATAAATTTGTATATTTAAAATTGACTTTACTAGATTATTTGCTACCTCCTATTTTAAGAGAATTCCTAGTAAAAATTACGAGCTTTTTTGTAATTTTACAAGCTTTTTACCAATAAAATTGTAAATTTATAACTTTTTTGGAATAAAACATAAAAGGAATTCTCGTAAATTTACAAAATTTTTTTTGTAATTACAAAAAAAAAAAAATCTAAAAAAAAAATGTAAATTTCGATCGAAATTTTTTTGTTAAAATACAAGGAAAACTGTCAAATATTGGTAAAATGGGATTACGAGACTTTGACAAGTTTTTTTTATACCCTCCACTCTAGTGATAGAGGGTATGTATTAGTTTGTCATTCCGTTTGTAAAACATCGAAATATTGGTCCAGGACCCCATAAAGTACTTATATGGGGCATTCCAGCCCAAATCACTCACTTTTAGACCCGACCCTTTTCGATTTATTTTATTTGTGGATATGTTTTAGTACTTACTAAATGCAACTTGGAGACCAATTTTCAGCTTTTTATTCCAAGAGCGTGTTAAGTAATCAATTTTGCAAAATGGTGATTTTTCAAAAAAATTAAAAACTTGAAATTTTCAATTAGTTTTGAGCAGTTAAAAATATAGATATTTTAAAAAAAGTTGGACAACGTTTTGTAGGTATTTAAATGCAGTTTTAGAAAAAAAATTTAAAAAATTATTTTTTAACTAAAATCGACTTTTTGAAAAAGTACAAAACCTTCATTTTTTAAGAAAAAGTAAGTTCTACCCTTAATTACGCCACTTCTAAGCCATAATTCGAGATGTGATCACAATTCTTTCTATTTTTTTTTTTTTTTAATTTTTAAAATTGCACCTTTTATTTTTTGGGTCTGATTTATTTTATATGGTGCTCCAAAAAAATAAATTGGTAGATATTGACCCTAGCTTACCCTTGATATATTCATTTCGAGGTAAAAATACGTCTCACAAAAATTTAGGACGATCGGAAATGGGTAAGGCGTTTAGAATGGTCCTTGAAGTTTAAAAAACGGATTACAAGGAAAAATATGATTTTTTTTCTGTTTTCGCAATTTTTTTGGTATTTTAAGTAAAGTTTTAATTCAAGTGATTAAAGAATTATGATGTTACTCCACCATCATAATTCTTTCAAATAAGGTACTAAAAACTAAAATCGGTTGAAAATCAGTTATTATAACTTCCCCAGGCATCTAGTGAGCAGTGTTGCCAAAACTTGGTTATCAAAAACGGCTAAATCCTTTTGAAAAAACGGCTAAAAAACGGCTAAAAAATGGCTAAAAAAAGGCTAAAATATATATTTTACTTTTTAAGAAAAACTAATGTAAATTCATATTTGTACCGTTTTTGATACATATATTAAAATAAGGAGATCTTTTGTTACTGTTTTGGCATATTTTAGGTAAAATGAAGAGTGTTTAAAACACTTTTTGAATGATGTAAATATTTTATATTAAAATTTTTTATTTTTGACTACAAAAAAATTATTTAATTAAAAAATCTTTTTTAGTTATTTTGGCTTAAAAAAACTTTTCAACACGTGAATTCGAGGGGAAACTTTTTACCCTTGGGACTGTTTTCGCTGTAACCTGACCAGAAGAATTGCTAAAATATATACACTAAGAAAATTATGTCATTAACTGTTTGTAGGTTATTTTAAAAAGTAATCAGTAAAGTCATTTTAAAAGAAAAATCACTTATTTTATAAAGGACTTAATTTTTTTACTGTTTCTGTAGTTTAAAAAAAATAATTTACTGTATTAAAAACGAATTTTCTGTTACATTTAATTTCGGCAGTAAAAAATTTCTTCTATAGTTTTACTGTTTTTCAATACAAAATAACTGAATATTCACTAGTTTTTTAATGTTTTGGTTAGTCATTAAATTAACATTTAAAATTGACTGTAATGTGTTTTTATTTTAAACGAAAAAACAGTGGAATGGTTTTTAAATAAAATTTCATTTGTTTTAAGTGAATATATACTGGAATTTACCTACATAATTCTTTGAGTGTATGCCACGATTCAGCAATAAGCCTTCAAGTTAAGTTTTGGACGTTAGCGTATTTTTAAAAGACAGAGAAACGGGCATTGCTAGATCGTCTAAAATTTAGTATAATGTTCATGGTATGAATATGACAAAAATTTACGTGATTTCATTCCAGACTAGTGTCAATAAAAACTCAAATATATGAAAAACAATTACCTACTAACAAAACAATCCAACATTTAAAATCCTTCTGATGAAAACACAAAACAAAAGTGTTTGAAACCGGTTTGGGAATACCAGAAATGTCTATAATTTTTAAAAATTAAAATTTCTCTTACATTTTTCAACTTAAACCTTTATAACAAATAGTATTAGAGTCTGTGCTCGATCTGTATAAACTTAAAACCCAATTAATTCTCTAATTTAGTATAAAAAACACACTAAAAATTACTTTTTAACCGAAAACTCAAAAATGGCTAAAAAACTGCTAAAATATTTTCGAAAATGGCTAAAAAAACGGCTAAGAGCTAAATGACTTTTTCTCCGGCTAAACGAGTTCAAAAGGAGCTAAATCTAGCCGGAAAATGGCTAAATTGGCAACACTGCTAGTGAGTGTCATACCACTTGATTAAAGAATACGAGTCCCTTTTTTAAATTTATTGAAATTTTCTACTGTAATAAAATTTTTTCATTATTCATGTTTCAGTGTAATATTTTTTTGGTTTTTCCAAGTTTAAAAAAAAACAAGTAGAAAAATTTAATTCGACTTGGTCGAATCTATGAATATCCTCCACAATGTTATCTGATAGTAATTTTCTAAAAAAAATTTAAAAAAATTGCATTACAAATTTTTTATTAGAAATATATATATTATTTTGAGTCAAACTTTCTTTTAATCAATCAAATTTTTTTGAGTGTACAATTTTTTTGACTGTCAACATTTTTTTGAGTCTGCCATTTCATTCAAAAAAATAATAATGTGTAAATTTTTTTTTGAGTGTAACATTTTTTTTTGAGTGTAAATTTTTTTTTGAGTGTAAATTTTTTTTAGTGTACAAATTCTTTGAGTAACAAATTACTTTGTAAAATATTTTTGTTGTTTTATACCTACTAAAAAACAATTTCACATATTTTCCTCTTTTTATATTACCATCCTTTTCTTTAAAAACCAAAAACAAATTAACATTCAATCATACACATACTTTATTTGATTTTTCCCGTTACATACAGTTACACTAACAATAACAAATATTTACTTGTCTAACAACTAAACTGCACCCCACGACAAGAAAACAAACAACAACAAGTTTTACAAAACTGGTATTTCACCATGCTATTAAAACTTGTTTAACGAGTTTTCAACAGTTTAAGGTGAAACAAATCTGAAATTCAGTGCATTGCTTATAACTAGGGATGAGATTTCCATGCAAATGCATGTTTTTTGTAGATAGCCTAAAAACGGCATCAACCAATTATCTTTCCGAATCAAGAAATTTCCGTTAAAATGGCATCGATTTGATTTTGCATATTTTGCATATTTTGGTAAAAATGCATATTTTTACATATTTTGATTTTAAATGCATATTTTGTGCATATTTGTAACTTTTAAGTGCATATTTTTGCATATTTTGACATAAATTAGCAAAAACACAAATTGAAATTTATTTGTTTTAAAAACTATTTTAAATTTTAAAAATTTAGTTTGGAAATAAGAAAAAAAAAATTTTTTTCTTTAAAATTTTTTTTACATATTGTCTTAATATCTAAAAAATCTTGTTTATATAAAGTTTTAAATGTTACTATTTTAACCCGGCGTTACTTTTTGCTTTTTAAGAAGTTTTTCCTATGAAAACAATATTTTTATTACGCATATTTTATTTTTTAGTGCATATTTTAAGGTTCTTTAGTGCATATTTTGAATTTTTTACCACATATTTTAAGCGCATATTTTCGATTTTTTAGTGCATGAAAATCTCATCCCTACTTATAACTTTTGAACCACTTAACCGATTTGGCTGAAATTCAAAACCAAACAGCCTTGGGGAACAACAAATATATGCTAAGCTTCAGTCCCCTCAGAATTGTCTTTCGAAAGTTATAGTGGTTTTAATCTTGTAAATTCGAAAAGTACCCTTCCCGAAATTTACTATTTTGCTCATAACTTTTGAACCACTGGACCGATTTTGCTGGATTGCAATACCAACCTGACCCGGTAAATGAAGAACATATATGTCAAACTTCAGGAGCCTCCGTAAAGTCTTTCAAAAGTTAGCGTGTTTTCAACGGACAGACAGACAGACGGACGGACGGACGGACATCGCTAGATCGACTTAAAATCGATCAAGGATCATGAATATATATACTTTATGGGGTCCTAGACCAATATTTCGATGTGTTACAAACGGAATGACAAACTTATATATACCCTCTATCACTAGAGTGGAGGGTATAAAAATTAAAATAGAGATTTCAAAAGGGTGTTGAAAATGCAGGCATTTTTAGCATTAATTTAAATCATGTTAGCAAAATACAATACGAAAAATACTTGTCATCGTATTACATTTGAACTTGAAGAATAAAAAAATGTTATTTTCAACCGATTTTAGTTTTTGTTACCTTATTAGAAAGGCATTTTACTCCGTATTATAATTCTGTAACCACTTGAAATTAAACTTGACTTAAAATTTCAAACAAATTGAGAAAACAGAAAAAAATTCATATTTTTTTCCTTGTAATCCGTTTTCTAAACTTCAAGGCCCATGCGGAACGCCTTACCCATGTCCGATCGTTCTTAATTTTTGTGAGGCGTATTTTTACCTCGAAATGACTATATATAGGGTAAGTTACGGTCAGTATCTACCAATTTAATTTTTTTGGAGCACCATATAAAATAAATCAGAGCCAAAATATAAAAGGTGCAATATTAAAAACTTTAAAAAAATAGAAAGAACTATGATCAAATCTCGAATTATGGCTTAAAAGTTGCGTAATTTAGAGTAGAATTTTTTGTAGTTTTTTACAAAAAAATCGAAGGTTTCGGACTTTTTCAAAAAGTCGATTTTAATTTTTAAACGTCAGAAAATAAATGATAATTACTTCGAATAATTTGTTCATATTTTTTTTCTAAAACTGCATTTAAATACAAACAAAACGTTGCTCATTTTTTTTTTAAATATCTATAGTTTTTAGCAGTCAAAATTAATTAAAAATTTAAATTTTTAAATTTTTTTCAGAAAATCGCCATTTTGAAAAAATGATTACTCAACACCATTTTGAAATAAAATTTTGAAAATTGGTGTCCAAGTTGCATTTAATAATAAGTACTAAAACATATCCAAAAATAAAATAAATCGAAAGGGGTCGGGTCTAAAAGTGAGTGATTTGGCTTGGAATGCCCCATATACATATTTACGAAAAAAAAAATTGATTGTAATTTTTTTTGAGTTAAAATTTTTTTTGAGCAACAAAATCACTTTGGAAAACTTTGTTGGACCTTATAAGAGCCTTCAAGTCCGAA
Organism: Pegoplata infirma; assembly: GCA_963921195.1. Taxonomy (NCBI): domain Eukaryota; kingdom Metazoa; phylum Arthropoda; class Insecta; order Diptera; family Anthomyiidae; genus Pegoplata; species Pegoplata infirma. Next base: position 64,885,705 of record OY992536.1, read on the forward strand.
TTTATAATTAAAAAACAAAAAAAAAAACTATCGTCACAACAAAATTAAATATTAATCTCATTTGGTCACATCTCATCTTATTCACCCTGTTATATTTGAATTTAAAAGCTTTAAAGTTTGAATGGCGTGTGTCATTGCTAAAGCTTTCATATAAATAACATTTAAAATGTTTATATTGAACAGTTTATATTTGCTTAAGTAAAAGCTTTTTTAAAACTTTAATGCATAAGTAGTATAACAGTTTCAATTTAGTAAAATAACAGGGTATACATAAAAACAACATTATTTTTAACATTTCTTTAAACAAAAGTTTGGCAGAGGTTGTTGAAATAACGTTAAGTAAATTATATAAATAATAACACTGTGCTAGTCGCACAAATTAATAAGCTGGGCACCCTGCTGGGAAAGCTAATTCGGGTACGCTGAAATCAATGGCGCTACCCGTTTTTCGAAATTATCGCTCGTATTCGCGATTTAAAATTGTAAAGCTAAAGTACACCCAAAAAAAAACGTGGGTATTCAATACTAAAAATTTAACTAATTTTAGTCCAAAAGGACTTAGTGCAGAAATTGGTAACCAATACTAAAATTTTTAACTAATATTAGTCAAAACCAGTAAAAATTACAAATGTTAGTACTTTGAAGATACTAAAATTAGTAACTAATTAGTAGATTTTGGTACAATCACTTACTAAACCATTTACTGTAGAATTATTTTGAGTGTACTACAAAAATTAAATTTTTATGATTTTGCGATAATTTTTAAATATATATTTAAAAATATTTAGATCGTGAATATCGCGAATACGAGCGCTAACTACGGAAATCGGCTAGCACCATTGAACTCAGATTACTCGAATTAACGTTATCAGTAGTACCAGCTTGTTAAAAAAAAAGTGTCAAACTCGAGCACAGTGTTATTGTTTGCTGAATTTCAGTTTGGATCATATCGCTCATTTACTTGTATAGTGTCATAACTCGAAATATGTATGTCGTTTTTGGGTAAACCATACAGAATTATTTGTTATATCCTGCTTTATATTGTGTCAAAAATTCGTATCAATATATTCTAAACTCACCGTTTGAGAAGAGAATACGCCATTATAACATTTTCTATGTACATGCCTTTTGCAATGTAAAACAAGCTTCAATTGTAAACTTTAAACAGGTTTTCTGTAAAATCAAACATTTTGCGTTATGACTAGTGTTTGGGGTCCGGGAATTCCCGGGTCGTATTTCCCGGGAATTCCCGGGAAAAGACTGACGGGAATTCCCGGGAATTTTTTTAATTTTTCCCGGGAAATCCGGGAATTTTATAAAATAGACCATTTTACATAAAAAAGGTTTATTTTAATTTAATTTTTAATATCTTTTTTACATACAGTTATAATTACATTTGCTATTTTTTGTATTTTTTCTATTTGGAAGAACAGTGCTAATATATATTCATAGGAAAACTGACCAAGTGTAAAAAGTATGACAATATCATGAAAAAACTTCAAAAATTCAAAAAATGTACATCGGTTAATGATAATTTTGCTAAGACTGTCAAAAAAATATAAAAATTTTTAACCTAGAATTTACATTTCCAGAACAAATATTAAAAGTGCTGTCAACTTTATTAGTTTTTGCTCGAATAACGCAGTTTTAAATTTTTTTGCGATTTTTAGCTATTTTTTGCGTTTTTTTGTGGGGAAAAAAGTTGCATTATTTTTTTTGTTTTGTTTTATTGTATTTCACGATTTTTAACTTTTATTTTTTGATTTTTTATACTTTAATTAATTGTTTATCTCTAATAAAACTGTTTTTAATAGAAAGTTGGTAAAATTTTAATGTTTTTTATGATTTATATTAATATTGAATATTTCCCGGGATTCCCGGGAATCCCGGGAAATAAATTATTTTTTTCCCGTTTCCCGGGAAATTTATAAGTCCGGGAATTCCCAAACACTAGTTATGACACTATACAAGAAAATGAGCGATATGTGTAGTGATCAGTGGTGCCAGACGTGACGATTTTACGTCATTTTGACGATTTTTTTTGGCAAATTTATCAAAATGACGATTGACGATTTTTATTACAGATCCCCATGTACTCTGACGATTTTCTGGCAACTATACTTTTTCTTAAAAAAAAAACAAATATGGCAAATTTTTTGTCAATGATTTTTTTTTTTTTTTCATTTCAATGGAATGAGAACTTTTTAAAAATATAACAGAAAAGTGAAATAAATCATAAAAAAAACAGAAAAAGGTGTCTTTTCTTAAAAAAGTTTTAAAAAGCAATTAATTTAATATGCAACGATATTTTAAAAAAATTGGTAAGTAATTGGAAGAATAAAAAAGTACTAGTTTTTATTATTTATAAATTTTTAGATAAAAATACAGAAGGAAATGGTCGTTTGGAAGAAATTGGTGAAGAATCCATTTTGAATATTGAAGAAGATAGTTTGGAATCGGTAAAGTCTAAATTTATGAAACAAGTCTTCTCAATGACTCTTTTAAAAATTATTTTTGTAGGTGTCTTCAAAAAAGAAAAGAAAAATTCGTGATGAGTGGATTGAAGAATTTAGTTGGGCTGAAATCCAAAATTCCCAGATTTATTGCAAAACTTGTATGTGTATTTTAAAAGTTTCATCTGGGAGATCGGACCTAATGAGACATTCCATTTCCAAAAAACATACCGAAGCTATAAAAGACCCCAAACAACCAACTATAGCTTCTGTTTTCACTGATGAGAAACTTAAGTCCAAAGAAGCAGAAATAAAAATATCTCTGTTCCTTGCAGAGCACAATATTGCCTTTTTAGCTGTTGACCATTTAACGAAATTAATGAAAAGTTGTTTTAGTGACTCTCCAATTGCCCAAAATATGGCATTGGGAAGAACAAAATCCACCCAAATTGTGAAAAACGTTGTCGGGGCACAGCAATTGGAGATTCTTTGTGAGCATATGCAAAAAAACACTTTCAATATGTATTGACGAGTCCACAGACGTGAGCAACAAAAAACACCTGTGCATAGTAGCCAGAGTCAGCATAAATCTACATGTAAAGGACTTCTTTTTTGGTCTTGTAAATGTAACTAACTGTGACGCCCTGACGTTATACAATACTATCGTCGAATATTTTCGTCAACAAAATGTGGATTTTGAAAAAAATATGGTCGGATTTGCAGCTGACGGAGCAAATAATATGACAGGTAAAAACCATTCTGTTGCCAAATTATTTAAGGACAAAATTCCGAACTTGGTTGTGTTAAAATGTATATGTCATTCGCTGGCCTTATGCTCTTCATACGCTTGTCAGAAACTTCCTTCATGTGTTGAAACTCTTGCCCGAAATATTTACAACTATTTAGGCAATAGTCCTAAACGAATTGAACAGTTTTTCGAAATACAAAGTTTATTGGAGATCAAACCAAAACAAATGCTTCACCCATCACAAACCAGGTGGCTATCCTTGGAAGCAGTTGTTGTTCGAATTTTGGATTTGTATGAACCCCTGAAAATATATTTTGCCTTTGCTGCTAATATTGACGACATTGACACTGCAAAAGATATTTTAAACAATTTGAACGATTTAAACGAACTTTATTTTTGTTTTTTAAAATATGTTCTTAATTTGATAAATATCGTTAACAAATCTTTCCAAAGTGAAGGAATTCAAATACATAACATGCATGAACAAATGAGCAAATTGTACAAAAATGTTTTGTCAAACTTTTTAAAAGAAGAAAATCTTAAAAACAGCAATTTAAATGAAATAGATTTTCTTGATCAAAATTTGTTTTTAAAAAGAAATGAAGTTTATTTAGGTACATATGTAAAAGAAAAGATGTCTGAATGTGGTATTTCTATCGACATTTTCAATAACTTTGTAGATGATTGTATTTCATTTTACATTGAATTGTGCCATCAAATAAAAAAAAGATTTGATTTCGACAATATTCTGATGAAAAACATAAGTTTAATAACGCCATCCGAAATTTTAAAACCAAGTACAGATATAGTTCCTTTGCTGAAAAGTTTTCCAAATATGATTTCAAAAGATAAGTACCAACAATTAGAAAATGAAATCAGAGAACTGAGATTTATTCAATTTGACGAAGACTCATTAGACATTAATATATTTTGGAAAAAAGTTAACTCAATAAGCTTATCGAATAACAAGCCAGCGTTTCCATATTTGTGTGAATTTATAAATAAATTAATGACTTTGCCAAATTCGTCTGCAAATGTTGAAAGAATTTTCAGCCAAATAAATCTAAACAAAACCAAAATAAGAAATACGTTAGATACAAAAACACTTGAAGGAATTTTATTTGCAAAAGATTTTTTAAAAGACAATTCGTCCGAATGTTTTAACATTAACGTTCCAAAAACTTTAATAAAAAAACACAACGCAAGCAATTTGTATTTATAAAATTATTTACATGTTTATTTTAAGTGTATATTTACTTTGTTTTATGTTTTAAGTCTTTTTTTAAGTGTATATATACTTTGTTTTATGTTTTAAGTGTTTTTTTTTTTGTTTTAAATAAATGAAATGAATTGATTTTGATTTTCAAAAATGTGTTTTTAACGGTTTTTAAGTGTGACGATTTTTTGACGATTTTTTTTTTATTTTTTGACGATTTTGACGATTTTTTTTTGATTTTTTGACGATTTTTCAAAAAAAAACCCTGGCACCACTACTAGTGAGCAGAAAAATCAGCTGATTTCAGCTAAAAAATCAATTCGCTTTAGTTGATTTTAGCAGAAAAATCTTCTGATTTTTTCAGAAAAATATTTGGATTGCAGATAAACAAACTAAGTATTGAAAACGTATTTTATGTAAGTAAAAGAAGTATTTTATGTAGTGATAGAGGGTATATATAATAGAGCGGAGTGAATTGTTCGGAGCAAAATTTTTGACCAAATCGTCTAGGATATTTGGATTCTGCATAAAATTCTAAGAAAAAATGCCGAACAAACCATGTCTCAAAAATCAGTTTTGACCCCCCAATTTTCAAAAATAGTTTTGTACGATATACGCCTTTTCCATTAATCATCACGAGAAAAAGGGTATTTTTTGGCCTGGGATCTTTAGATTGAGTACATAGATACTCTATGGAGTTATTTACACATTCCCATTTACAGTTTTATTAAATTCCAAAATCTCACGATTTTATTCGCGATTTTAATTTTTTTAAAAATCACAAAATATGAAAAAGTAGTGTAGTTTGATGAGCGATAACTTCTTAAGTAAATATCCGATTTTTAAAATCAAAATTGAAATTAAAAGCTTAAGTCCTCTAAATGAAACTTGAAAGTTAAAAAAAATGTGTTATTAAAAAAATGCATTTTAAATGCAAATGCATTTTTTTAGTGCATTTTCGTCAACTTTCACCTCTTTTGATTTTTTTTAATTAACATTTTATGAAAGTATGACATTTTTACCAAAAAAATCAGTCATCATTTAAATAGGACACAAAAGTCTATATATATATATATTTTTTTTTAATTATTCCCATATAAAAAGAAAAAAATTTTATTTTTTTTATTTTGTTAATAAATGATTTTAGGATTTTCAAATCGTTTATCGATGCACCTTAAGTAAACATCGGATTTTGATAATCAAAATTGAAATTGAAAGCTAAAATCCTCTACTTTAAACGAAAAAGTTTTAAAAAATTGTGGCAAAAAAAGAATGGTGTAGTTTACCACTTTTTAATTTTTTGTGGATTTTTAAAAAATTTAAATCGCGAATAAAATCGCAAGTTTGTGGAATTTAATTAAACTGTAAATGGGAATGTCTAAATGGCTCCTTAGAGTATCCGGCTTCATAATAATAATAAATCTGAAGACCCAAGTCCAGCTTTTTGTTTTTTAGCGCCCTCTAGCGGCGGTTTAGAGCAAAATAAATATCAAATATGGATTCCCCGTACCCAAAAATACCAGGTACACCTCTTAATACAAAATAAAAGCAACATTTATTAGTAAAACAATATATTCCAAATAATAAGCCCAGCTAAAAAAGTCTTATATCGTGCAAAACTATTTTTGAAAATTGGGGGGGTCAAAACTGTTTTTTGAGACATAGTTTGTTCGGCATTTTTTCTTAGAATTTTATGCAGAATCCGAATATGCTACACGATTTTGTCAAAAAAAAAATCACTCCGCCCTAATATATAAGCTTGTCATTCCGTTTGTACACTCAAAATAATTCTACAGTAAAGGGTTTAGTAAGTGATGTTGTACAAAAAACTACTAATTAGTTACTAATTTTAGTATCTTCAAAGTACTAAAACTAGTAATTTTTACTGGTTTTGAATAATATTAGTAAAAAATTTTTGTATTGGTTACCAATTTCTGCACTAGGTCCTTTTGGACTAAAATTTAGTTAAATTTTTAGTATTAATTACCCACGTTTTTTTTTTTGGGTGTAGCACCTCGAAATATTGGTGTAGGACCCCATAAAGTATATAAATTCATGATCCTCGATCGATTTTAAGACAATCTAGCAATGCCCGTCCGTCTGTCTTTTGAAAACACGCTAACTTTTGAGTCTGAGTCTGCTGAAGTTTGGCATATGTGTTGGGAATTTACCTGGTCAGGTTGGTTTTGCAATTCAGCGAAATCGTACCAGTGCACTATAGGAAATTTTACCCTTTTTTTGGCCAAAATTATTTACAGCCAAACGGCTGGACCGATATTAATGATTTTTTTTTTTGATTTGACTTTTGGAGGACTGTTTAGAGGGAGGGAGTGACTCTTAAAGTTTTTCATACACTCAAAAAAAAAAAAAAAATAAGTAAAGTTACCTAAAAAATTAACTAATAACACAGTGATACAAAATCGAACTTTCGGAATCGGAATGGGATGAAACCAAAAGCAAATGAAAGCTGACGTTACATAACGTTGACATAACAAAACCCTCAAGGCCTTTTTTTTAGGTCAGAGCTAGATTTTATTTTACACGCATTTAAAGATGGTGATTTTAAAGAATTTTAAGTTTTTGTGTACTAAACATGTCCTACTTTAAAGGCCCCTGGTGGTGCCCTTATTGGACATGTAGGGTCCAGTTTCCAAACTTAAGCTCAAAATTACTTCAGCTATGACTGGTATGAATTTTGCTGCAATCGGTCCAGTACCTATTTACTGAATAGCCAAATTATTAAAAGAAATCACTGTACACCGTTGCGTATGATTGTTATTTAAAGGCAATTATTAATATAAATCACTGGACACCGTTGCGTATGATTGTTATTTAAAGGCAATTACAATATTAATCATTCGCCACTGATACAGTTTTCAAGCATTTATTATTATAATTATAATAAAAGTGCACTAACTTCAAATGCGTGTAAAACAAAATCTAGCTCTGAACTAGAAAAAAGCCTTGATGGGTTTGTTATGGAATATGTCAACTTTCATTTGCTTTCATCCCATTCCGATTTTGGGTGTTGCACTGTGTAATCAGTTCCAAACAGTGTTCTCGGGTTATAAGTTTCCGCATCTAAGATTTTTTAGATCCTTGATAGATTATATGGTTTTCTAAACTGTTTTTACTATTTTTTTTTTTTGAGTGTACACTAACTTTCGAAGATAACAGTAGAAATTTATTTTAACAATTTTAAGAAGTGTTAAACAAATCTACTTTTTAATAAGGATTTTATTCAAAAATTTGATTTTTGAGTTCCAAGTCTCAACTACATTTCAAAATGCCACTACGGGCAGTTGTAGATGAAGCAAGAGCTAGGGCCTCAACTTCCCTATTTAGATCTTTAGAGATTTCTGCTGTAACTCGTACTTTTGTTCTCGCAGACTTTGACAAAAAAGTTAATTGCGGTCGCCCAGGTTTCGATTTAGTGGAGGCAGGCTGCGTTTCAAGTTTTCTTAGCCAAGTATTGCCTTGAAGCCAAACAGCATGCTGTCTTTCAAAAACTTTCAAACTCCTACAACTTTTAATCCTTTTCATATTTATATTTGAACAAAATATTCTTAATTCCTCTTTTATATATTGTTTAAAGTTTTCGAAACATTCACTCTCAGCAATGTATGAAAAGAAATGGCCAGAAATAGCGGCTCCTTATCCAGCTTTGTTTTATTTCTCTCGCCATGTATTAAATAACTCTGAATTTGGCACTCAGTAGTCACCTGGAAAAATGCGTTTTAAAAAAAAGTTTGCACATATCCGACCTTGAAATTTAGTAAATTCGGAAGGTAATTGATTGTCCTAGAGAACTTTTATGATTTTATAGCTAACATATGCTATAATTTTTTTTAAAGTCAAAATAAAATTCCAATTCATACTTCAATAAGTTCATCTTAAGGTCACTTCAATTTTTCCAATTAAATCGAGCTAATAGATAGTTCACCAACATTTCACTATTTATCATTAAAGTACTCATCTTCGACATTATTTTCCATTTTTTAGTTTTTAAAAACTATAAATTCTAAATATAAAAACTTTTGTTAGAAGCTATCCAAAATTCACTGCACTCAATCGTTATTTTATAACTAATTGTAAGTAAGAAATTGCAAGAAAAACTACTGATAAAGTGACAGTACATCAATTCTGTCGAAAAATTGAGAAATGTAAAAAAAATCATGTTTGCAAAAATTTTAATTTTGACTTTTGTCCAAAAAATGGGTAAAATTTTCTATAGTGCAGTCCCAGCAGAAATTTTGCTGAACGTTCAGCAGCTTTTGGAAGGGGAACTTGAGTAAAGGAGCGCATCCAATTGCGCTGAATTCATGCATGATTACCTAAGGCGATGTCCCACTTTAGAGCGCTAGTTGGATACACAGAAACAGCGCTCTTTAGATGCACTGAAATCACGTGTCTTTAGAGCGCTGATTTAAGCAGATTAAAGATGCAGTGAATTCATGTATCTTTGTAGAGCTGATTTAAGCAGAATAAAGATTCTGTAAATTCAAAGTTGAAATCAAATAACTAAAATTTAAAAAAATATAACAAAAAAATTCATTCGTTTTACTTTACAAAACTTTATTTATGTGAAACAAAATGAAAAAAAAAAAAAATCGGAAGTAAACATCAAAAAAATATCGGAAATTTTCATTTTCACATTTTTTATGGGATTTTTTTTGGGAACAACGGTCAAAGATGCTATGATTGAAGCGCTCTTTGCAGCGCTGATTAATGCGCAATAATGATGCAGTCAAATCATGTGTCCTTATCGAAAACTCATGTTTTTTTATTCAAAAAGTGTTAAAAATATTAAGAAGGAAAGCAAGTGTGAAATTTTATCAAAAAATAATTACACATTATAAGTTTTATATAAAAAATCTTAAAAAAAAATTAAAATTTTTTCCCCTTCCATTTACTGCATTCCTAAGAGCGCTCTTTGGATGCGCTACGGTATGCTATAAACAGATGCTGTGTCGCCAAAATCTCGATTTATTTCTGCTGGGGTGGTTCAAAAGCAAAACAGTGAATTTCGGCAAGGGTTTTTTGCGAATTTTCGAGATAAAAACAAGCTAACTTTCGATATACAATTCATAGGAGGCTAAAGCTTGGTATATATACATATATGTCGTTCCCCTGGTCAGGTTCTTGTAGAATTTCAGCCGAATAGGTCTAGCACATGGACGTATACAGGGGATGGGCACAGGGGGCACGCACAGTGGGGAAAATGGACTTTTTTTGTCCGATTTTGCCTACAGGTCGCAATTCTTAACCGATTTTAGTTTTTATTTTTTGAAATTTAGCTAACAAAATTCCTCATCGGTCTGTCATGGTGGATTTCTAAAAATCGTATTTGTTTTATTTGAATATTTTTTTCAGAAAATATTATTTTTTTTAGAATTTTTGGTGTACCAATTATGACTAAGCAAAACATAAGCTTTATGGGGCTATTCTAAAATTTTATTATTATAATAAGTGCTATTATTAGCAACCCAGAATTTTATTATATATATATATATTTCCTTTTATTTATACAAATTAACTGACATTAAAAACAAAATATCTTCAAAATATATAAAAGTTCATGTTGAACATAGGGCGTCAGAATTTTATTATAGGTACCAAAAATTTCAACTCTAAAAAAAGCTTTATCAACTTTTTGTTGTTCTAAAACAATTTAATTTGAAATTTGAATTTAGACAACAAAATTTTATAAGCACAATAGCTGTATGGGTAGGTGGGTGGTTTTGATATTTTGTTATTTTTGGGGGCATGGGTTCAAATCCCACCCATTTCTAACAAATATTTTTTTTTTTGACAATTTTTATTTTTTTTTTATTACAAATATTATAATGCAGATTTTTTTTAATTTTTAAATTTCGCAATTTTTAAAAGATGCAAAAAAATTGATTTTTGCATCTTTTTTTTCTGATATTATTATTATTGTATGGTTTTAATTGGCTATTTCTCTCGCAAAAAAACATAATTGTCTTTAGAGGAAAAAAATAATATTTTTTTTTAACTACACTTTTTTGCATGCAAAAAAAAAATTGCAATAATTTTTGTAATAATATGTTTCTTATTTTTGACTACAATAATGCGTATTTTGACAAATTGCGAAAAATACGGAATTTTGACGAAAACAAAATGTTGGTTTCTTGTTATAAATGAAAAAAATATTGTTATAGATGACAAAATATTGTTATGTACTTTTCAGTCTATAACAAGTTTTGTCATCTATAACAATATTTTTTTCATTTATAACAAGAAACCAACATTTTGTTTTCGTCAAAATTCCGTATTTTTTTTCGCAATTTGTCAAAATAGGCATTATTGTAGTCAAAAATAAGAAACACATTATTACAAAAATTATTGCAATTTTTTTTGCATGCAAAAAAGTGTAGTTAAAAAAAATATTATTTTTTTTCCTCTAAAGACAATTATAATGTTTTTTTTGCGATAGAAATAGCCAATTAAAACCATACAATAATAATAATTTCAGAAAAAAAAAGATGCAAAAATCAATTTTTTTTGCATCTTTTAAAAATTGCGAAATTTAAAAATTAAAAAAAACTGCATTATAATATTTGTAATAAAAAAAATAAAAATTGGCAAAAAAAAAAAAATATTTGTTATAAATGGGTGGGATTTGAACCCATGCCTCCAAAAATAACAAAATATCAAAACCACCCACCTACCCATACAGCTATTGTGCTTATAAAATTTTGTTGTCTAAATTCAAATTTCAAATTAAATTGTTTTAGAACAACAAAAAGTTGATAAAGCTTTTTTTAGAGTTGAAATTTTTGGTACCTATAATAAAATTCTGGGTTGCTAATAATAGCACTTATTATAATAATAAAATTTTAGAATAGCCCCATTAATCTAAAAAAGATTTCATTGAAATTGATACATTATTTTTAAAGATATAGGCTTTTAAAAGTAAAAATTCTTGAATTTTTGTCTGGTTATAAAAACCAAAATAATAATACATTTTTAAATACTAATCACGTCGTTGATAAGGGGTTCCAATACCTTTAATATAGTCCATAAAGCATATTCGTCCCATGCCTAATACATTTTTTATTGGAAAAAAACTGAAAAAATTACAATTTTCTGAACTTTAGGAAAATATAAAAAGAAATCCAATTTTTTTTTCAAAAATCCATCATGACAGATCGATGCGGAATTTTATTAGCTAAAATACAAAAAAAGAAAAATCAAAATCGGTTAAGAGTTGCGACCTGTACACTCAGAAAAAAAAAAAACTAACTAAAAAATGGGAAAATTAACTAAATCCAAGGAAAATTGATAATAATTTAGCTCCATTGCCATGTATTCCTACTTTTTAGTCCATATTTTTCGTTAAAAGTAGGACCAAATTGAACTAGAAAATGGGAAAAAATGTCCCTTTTTTTAGTTAAAAAAACATTTCTGATAAAGAAAATTTTCCTAAAAATTATTTAATTTTATATTTTTTAATGGATTATTTATAGAATAGCATGTAAATACACACATAATTCTCATTGGGTACACATTTTATTTTAAATATAAAGAAACGTTTATTTCTTACAGTCAATTAATAAATTTCATTAGTTTTTTTTAAGTTAAATTACAACAAAAACTTTGTATTTGACGTTTGTTCCCAGACTATTGGAAAACACGCCAAAGCCAAGGTCTTTGTTGTGATTAAAATATTATTTTTTTTCTAACACATACATGTGTAGAAAAAAAATGTAAATACTAAATTTATTACTTGTTATACAAGATCAAACTTTTTATATTCATGTACTACAAATAATAAACAAAATGTGAACTACAAGCAAGCATGAAAAAAATACAAAAATCAAAAAAACAATTTCAAGTTACGAAAAATTTACTAAACTTGTGGAAAAAACTTCCTCAAATTAAAGAAGATAAATATGATGAACTAATTGGTAGGAAATTACGTCCTAAAACTGAATTTTTTGAACTAAATTTTGTTTTTAAAGATATGTCTTAAAAATAAAGATTTTTTTTTTCAATTATTTAGGGAAAATTTCTTTGGCGGTAAGAATTTCTTCCATGTATTAGGGGATTCCATTTAAGGAAATTTATGGCCTATTTCACAGTACATGAACTAAAATATTTTCCTAAAAGCTAGGAAAATTTCCCAACTTTTAGTTAATTTTAACTTAATTTTGGGAAAATTTATAAACTATTTTAATGAAAAATTTTCCAAAGTTTAAGTTTCTTCTTCTTTTTGAGTGTAGGCAAAATTGGTCAAAAAAAGTCCATTTTCCCCACTGTGGCACGTGCCCCCCCCCCCCCCTTTTCAATTACTTTTCAAGTACTTCTAGTTAAAACTAAATATAAATAGGCGAGGGAAAACAATTTTGAGAGTTGTGACCCCCCCCCCCCCCCCCCTTTAAAATTCCTGGATACGTGGCTGGTCTAGCAATTCAGAAGTTATTAGCAAATCTGTGAATTTCAATTGGTTTCACCTTAATTTCACGTGTTTAAAAAGTATTTTTGTCACTCAAAAATATTTTTACACTAAAAAAATTACATTTGAAAAATATTTTACACTCCAAAAAAAAATAGTATTTTTTTTTTTTTTACAAAAATAACAAAAAAAAATTGGATTGTTAATTTTTTTCACGTTAGAAAATTTTGTATCCTTTTAAAAGTGCATTGTGGAGGGTATTGATAGATTCGCCCGAGTCGAATTTTACTTTTCTGCTTGTTTTGCTTACACTTTAGAAAATTTCCCAACTTTAAGTTAAATTTAATAAATTTTTGGAAAAATTAATGAACTATTTTTATGGAAAGTGGAATTTAACATTTTAACCTGTTGTAAATCTATTTTTAAAACATTTTTAGCACAATAGAATACAACATGTCAATTTACAGCAATATAATTTATTTGTTGTTAACGGAAGCATTTGACATAGGTCAACAAGATTCACATTAACATTATTTGGTCAAACAATATTTAATAAAAGAAGCCATTTAAAAAGGACACATAAACAAAATGAAACAGCATAACATAGAATACATATGAAGGGCTTGTTGTAAAAACTCGATAAGCAACATTTCATTTTATGGTGGTTTTTGCTCTAAAGCTTTTAAAGTATTTATAAAAATAGATCTTTTGAAGAACTTTCATACTCAAAATACTTGTACGAAGGGTTTGAGAAAAACTTCTGTCAAAAAACGGTCAATGGAACATGAGTAGAAGGCTAAAAACACAAAAAAACAAAATGTTGCTTATCAAGTTTTTGCAATAAGCCCTTCATATTTATTATTTGTAATAAACTCAAGTCAATAAACTAATTTTCCATTAAAAATAAATAGCTTGTTATATACTGACAGAGTACCCGGTTATGATCGGTATCTATGGGGTGGTACAAAAAAAAAACATTGTCAAATTACTAGAAAAATTCTCGTAGTCCCATTTTAGTAATATTTGACAGTTTTCCTTGTTTTTTAACAAACAAATTTCGATCGAATTTTTATTTTTTTTGTTATTTTACAATTATTTTCAGATTTTTTTATATTATGATCACAGATGCTCTATGGAGTCATTTAGACATTCCCATTTACAGTTTAATTAAATTCCAAAAACTCGCGATTTTATTCGCGATTTTCATTTTTTAAAAATCAGAAAGTGGTGAAAAAGTGGTGTAGTTTGAAGAGCTATAACTTCTTAAGTTAATATCGGATTTTTATAATCGAAATAGAAATTAAAAGCTACTTTACATACTTTAAACATAAAAGTTAAAAAAAGTTGTGTCATTAAAAAAATGAATTCTTATTGCAAATGAATTTTTGGGGTGCATTTTCGTCAACTTTTACCCCTTTTGATTTTCTAGTTAATATATTATTCAAGTACAACATTTTTACAAGCAAAGTCTGTCATCATTTTCATGGGACACAAAGGTCTTCCATTTTTAATATATTTTTTTTAAAAATTTTGCTCATTTTTTTCCATACAAAAATTTAAAAAAGATAGATTTTTTTTGTTTTTCAAAATTTTGTAAGTAAATGTTTTCTAAATTGTTTTTCAATGTGTTTTTGAAGAGCCATAACTCCTTAAGTAAATATCCGATTTCTATAATCTAAATTGAAATAGAAAGCAAGAATCCTCTACTTTAAACCTAAAGGTTCACAAATGAAAAATGAGCAAAATTTTTTAAAAAATATATTAAAACTAGAAGACCTTTGTGTCCCATGAAAATGATGACTAACTTTCTTCGTAAAAATCTTGTACTTTAATAATATGTTAACTAAAAACATCGAAATGGGTAAAAGTTGACGAAAAATTACACAATTTTTTTTAACGTTTATGTTTAAAGTAGAGGACTTTTAAGAAGTTATAGCTCTTTAAACTACACCACTTTTTAAGTTTTTTGTGATTTAAAAAAAATTAAAATCGCAAGTTTTTGGAATTTATTTAAACTGTAAATGGGAATGTCTAAATGGGTCCATAGGGTATCTTTATACACAATATGAAAAAAAATTTAAGGCAACAGGTCAAAAAATACCCTTTTTCTCGTGCTGTTTAATGGAAAAGGTGATATAAAATTTTTAAAATAAGGTGAATGGTAAAAGAGTACTCCCGAATCGAGCACAATATAAAATTTTAATATTGTTGATATGTTTTAATAAATTTTTTTATAAACTGTTGTATAATTTTATGCGAAATTTGTACCCCTATTTTTATATAATAACAGCAAAATTATTTAATCAAATATAATAATATACAACTATATAAAATTATATAATTATATATATATATAATAATATAAAATTATACAACTTTTTATATAATTATATCAAATTTTGATATAATTATATGCAATTTAATATAGTTTTATATAATTCTATATATTTGTATATAGTTTAAAATAATTTTATATATTTTTATATAATTTTATACTATTTTATATAATTTTTTATAATTTGCTAGCATTATTATATAAAAATAGGGGTTCAAAGTTCGCATTCACTTATATAAAATTTTATAAAAAATGATTCATATCAACACACAAAAAATTATTGGCTAAAAAATTTCAATTAAATCTATTGATCAACAAAATTTAAATGAGTCAATTATTGTTTTGATCAACATTTTTGTTATTTTCTTTAACTATCAAATTATAAATTTTCAACATACCAGATTTTTTTTCGCTTCAATTTATTTGAATACATTAATTCAAAAATATACTTTTTACTACGGTTTTACTTTTTTTTTATTGTCGGCAACATATTGGAAAGCAAAAAATATGAATTTATTCATAATTTTTCCATAAGCGTGAAATTCATTTGTTAAATCAATAATTATTTTAATTGACTTTAAATAAAAAATCAATCAAATTTTTGATCAAAATCGAAAAAATGATTAATTGAAATAAAAATCAATTAATCACCTACAATTTGATGATTGATATAACAATTTTCTTTATTGGAGGAGTTTCAATTAAAAAATTAATTGAATCCGCGTTTTTGTTGATTGACTTTCGTTTTCAATTCTTTCTGTGAACATTGATCAGATTTTATATTGTTTTATCGTCTCATTTTTCGCATCAAATAGTATATAACCATATATGATGTTTATAAAATTATATATTACTAGCAGGCCCGCCCGGAACTTTGTTACCGGTAATACTACTATTAAATATCGTACTAAAGAAGGATCAGTATTAGAGTCTCATTTTTTAAATTCTCCCCTACATTATTACTTTTTTATTATAAAATGAAAACAGCCCCGTTTAGCTCGATATCATGTTCGTTTCGGTAAAAAAATTATATTGAAAATTTTCGAGCCCTTATATCGTAATTATTGAAATCATTTCATTCCACGTCTCATTCTATTTCGTTCCCCGTTCTATTCCATTTTGTTCCCTGTTTTATTCATTTCAATTCATTGAATTTCAATTTCGTTCCATGTAGGCTCTATTCCTTTCTGTATAACATGTGTTAAATTAATAAAAACATTTTAGGGTCGTTATCTCAATTAATATACCATATTACCCTACCTTAATAAGTTTTTCTCTTCATTGTTTTTTCTGCTGGAGGATTTCAGGGGATAGTAAAAGTACCACAGTACAATAACACAGCTCAACATGAAAATGCGTATTGGATTCTGGTAAGTGATTTAGCTAGTGTTTGTTGCGCTGATTCCAAATCTGCGACCCAAATATGTCTATCACGTCAGGATTTTGAGTTATTCGCGATTAAAGTGCCGAAAAAGGCCATTTTGGACCCTTTTTGAAAGCTTATAATATAAGATCCTGACATGCGATTGACTTGGTATCATGCTCATTCAAAAGTATGTGATTTTTTCTATAAGACAAGATAAAATGTTCTTGGAATTTAATTTTCTAAAATGGTAAAAAAATCATTAACAAAAAACCTTCCATTTTTAAAATATTTAGTTTATTTACACAGTGTTTTTTAAAAAATTTCCATACAAATACACAAGTAAATATAAGATTTAAAGCCCATGTGGCTAACGATTTTTTCACCATTATAAAAAATTAAATTCCAAGAAAATTTGATTTTGTCTTAAAGAGAAAATTATGCACTTTCGAATGAGCTTGATATCAAGTCATTCGCATGTCAGGATCTTATTTTATAGCTACTCAAAAATGGCCAAAATGGGCCATTTTTGACACTTTAACCGCGATTTTCTCAAAATTGTGACGTGATAGAAAACTTTGAGTGACCATTTTGGAATCGGGAAACTAAAACCTATAAACTTTTTTTGGTTTCACTCAAAACGCAGCGACAAACCTCAGATTTGTAGAGCGGTGTAATTTACCTTTAAAATCTATATTTCCGGAAGGTACTTTTTAAGAATGATTTTTTGGGCTGAAGGATCCCACATTTAAAGTTTCAAGATAGAAAAGGTTACAAAATTCGCTATTTTGCACCTATTTGCTTGATATTTCCAAAAAGCGCATTTAACAAAATGTTTTGAAATCGGATGAAGAGTTTCGGAGTTTTTTAAATTGTACGTCTTTTGACCCAAAGTGATCTTAAAAACTTACCCTAACTGAAGGAGAATTCTAAATATTGGTGAAATTATTTTTAAAACCTCAAAAAAAGTTCCGTGTATTTTAAAATTTTAGGTCTATAAACCGTAGCCTATGTCGAAGGCCCATCTTAATATTGGAAGGACCATTCATAATATTGGAGAAAACATTTTTTTAAAATCAAATGAGCAGTTTCGGAGATTTTGAAAACTTACGTGTTTTTGACCATAACTGGGAGTAGAAGGGGTGTGGTCGATAAAAGCTAGCCCATGTCCACTCTAAAGGATTATTTCTTAATATATATTGCTGATGAAATTTTTGAAATCGGATGAGTAGTTTCATCATAATTAAATTTTAAGTTTTTCTTGCCAAAATTGGGCATAGAAATAGGCGTGGTCAGTGAAACCCAGCATATTTCGACTCTGAATAACCATTCTAAGCATTGATGGAAAAATTTTGGAAATCGGATGAGTACCCAGTCAGAAATTGCCAACCGTACCAAAAATTTTGTGTTGGTACAATATCGGGCTAGCCAAAAATACAACATTGTAAAATGTAAAACCGTTTTACTAAAAATATTGTGTTGGCACAACTTTGTGTTTACATAAAACACTACACTATAGATTATAATTTAATAGTTAAACATTTTTATTTGTTAAAAAAAGTTTTTGATTTACATAGACCTCAACTCTTTAATCTAAGTGAACACTTAAGTAGTTGCTTTTCAACCAATTTGTACAAAATGGTAACTAAAAAGCCCTACATCGAGATTTTCAATCCATCCCTAAGCAAAAGTTAAATCCAATGTCGTAAATTTGCAAAATCAATGTTAACCCAACGTCAAAACAAAAGTCGAGCGATCGTTGGCCACTGTTATCATTTCAACCTCGGAATGACGTCGTAGACGTTGGTACCGTCGCCGCCAACGTTGGTACCGTCGCCGCCAACTTCATTCCAACGTTGGCCCGTTTGTATTTTTCTGCCTGGGTAATTTTGCAGATTTTTAAATTTTATGTTTTTTTGGCCAAAAAGTTGGCGTGGTCGATGAACGCTTGCCTATATCCACCATGGAGGAACACTCCAAATATTGGTGAAAACATTTTTGAAATCGGATGAGTAGTTTCTTATGCCGAAACTGGGCGTAGAAGTGGGCGTGGTCAATGAACCCAAGCATATTTCCATCATGAAGGACCATTTCAAGTATATATTGGTGAAAAAATTTTTGAAATCGGTTTAGTAGTTTTGGAGATTTTTAAATTTTACGTTTTTGGCAAAAAGCGGGCGTAGAAGTGGGCGTGGTCGATTAATCCTATACTATATCGATAAATCCTAAACACTCTAAATATTGGTGAAAACAGTTTTGAAATCGGATGAGTAGTTTCATATATATTTAAATTTTAAGTGTTTTTGCCAAAAGTGGGCGTAGAAGTGGGCGTGGTCGATGAAACCAAGCATATTTCCATCATGAAGGACCATTCCAAGTATATATTGGTTTTGGAGATTTTTAAATTTTACGTTTTTTGGAAAAAAGTGGGCGTAGAAGTGGGCGTGGTCGATGAAACCTAGCCTATGTCCGTCCGGGGGGAGCACTCTAAATATTGCTGAAAACTTTTTTGAAATCGGATGAGTAGTTCCGGAGCTCACTTTCTACAAACAAACAAACAAAAAAACAAACATTACCTCTTTATAATATTAGTATAGATATAGATATAGAAGTATAGATTATATAAAAACTTTTTTACTTGGGTACTGTTTTTTTTTTTTTTCAAAACCGTTGCTATACAAATAATATTAAAAGCAGCAATATTTCTTTTATAAAAAAATATTTTTCTACTAGTGTGTTACTTGTTAAAATTGGTTAAATAGATCTCGCAAACATACGCTTCAAAAAAGGTGCACAAAAGTATATTTTATGGCATACACAGGTTTCTATAGAATGATTCTATTGATAGAATATATGCACTCAAAAGAAAAACTCTGTCAAAAAATCTGTACAATGACTTTTAATTTGATTTAGAAAACCTTTAGCAGATTTTTCTGCTAACATAGATATTTTTTCTAAAATTTCTGTCATTCAGTTTTAGAAAAAAACAGAAATTTTACTGCGTTTTTACTGATTCTGTTTGTAGAATTTAAAAATACTTTTGAACATATTTTTAACCGATTATTTTTCAATTATACAGAAAAAGTTTGCTGTAATTTTTTTTGATGAAAATTTCTAAGTTTTTTTTTTCAAAAAATTATTTTTTTTTTTTTTTTTTTGATTTTAATGCAATCAAAACAATATTTTTAAACATATTTTTGAAGATATTTTTGCAGATTATTTTGTTATTTTACAGAAATAGTTTGCTGTCATCCTTTTTTCAAGAAAACTTTCTGAAGGTTTTTTTTTGTTAAGTGTTAAATATTTTTTCGTTTTTTATACAATTTAAACAATTGAGACTTATAATTGACAAAGCTAAAAAAAAATAGTTGATGATATTGCGAATTTTACAGAATATTTTGTTTTTATTTTTCAAATAAAAAAAAAACTGTTAAAGTTTCATGAAAACAAAAAAATATAGAAAAGTCTTAGCAGACTTCTCTGCTGTTTTGACAGATTTTTTCTGATTTCACCTAGATAATCGTGACAGATTTTCAGTAAACCGTGTCTGCAAATATCAGCAGCTTTCTCTACACACAGAAAAACATTTTACAAATATCCAACTACTACTATGTTCAAAATCTAACTACTACTATGCTCAAAAACTACAACTATGGCTCAAAATGGGTGTAGTTTAAGCAGAATTTACTGCTGATTGGACAAAGAAGTTATTTTGAGTGTACATTTGAGGGTAGGTATATGTATGTGACAAACGCAGATATACAAATATAACAATATTTTTAAGTATATGGGTACACTAGCTGTTTTGCACCCGGCGTTGCCCGGGTTAAAAAATAAATTTATATAATGAATGAGTTTTTTATTAGTCAGTTTATCTTCTGCTTCATGACTTTTCACTGGTGAATATAAACCTATTCCTGAGGTTTGGTCGATTTTTTTCGACTTCGCTTAGCGTTGGGAACATTGTGCGTACGTGTTCTTCCGTCATGGGAACAAACCTTCTTGGTTGGGTGGAGTGTGTGATGCGGGCCGTTCAAAAAAAGTTATTCGACCATCATAAAAACCTTTTTTAACAAAAAAAAATCAAAAACGTTTTTTTAACAAAAAAAATCAAAACGTTTTTGTTTGGAACTTCCCGATTTCAAATCAAAACAGGAACCCAAAG
Source organism: Pegoplata infirma (assembly GCA_963921195.1). Classification (NCBI taxonomy): domain Eukaryota; kingdom Metazoa; phylum Arthropoda; class Insecta; order Diptera; family Anthomyiidae; genus Pegoplata; species Pegoplata infirma. The sequence goes on from OY992536.1 coordinate 64,906,404, forward strand.
ACATTGCCCAGCAGGTGCAATACTTTTATGAGTTAATATTGACCATAAAAGGCAACTGTTACGACCCCGACGCAAAGCGAAATAGAAAAAACGAATAATCGCCCCACCCCAAAATTAATGTATTTCTTTAATGGCTGTTAAAAGGAACCTATAGTTCCCTTCTCGGTTAGCACTTTATGTGGTGAAAACTTCAATAAAGACATAACTTTCACAATAGTTCAAGTGGGTGTGGCATTTAACGCATCTAGTTCAATTTTGGTCTCATGTGACCTATAGTTCCCCTATTGGTTAGCACGTAAAGAAAATTGCAATTAAATTTCTTCAGCAGATTTTTCACGTTTGCGGAACTGGCAGACAATATTAACTCACAAAAGTACAAAGGGGCGTGCCATTATATGCCTTTTTTATCAATCGCTGTTTAATATTGCCTATATCACTATTTGTGTGAAAATTTCATTGAAATCGGCTTAACTGTTTTCAGGTTCTAATATGGCAGTAGTGTTTAAAGGAATTGTATATTCTGTATATTACAAATTGATGTGGCATTTTACTTTAATTTGTCTCATCGCATTTTATATGGCATATAGTTACGAAACAGGAAAAAATATTCTTTAATTTAATACAAAAGGGTGCGACATTTTAAGCCCCTTTGCCCGATCGCCGCGGTAAGTACCAACTGTGGTGAAAATTTGCTTAAAATTGGTTTCACCGTTAACGCGTGAGTACGGATCAGGCAAAAATAAATTTTAATGTATTACAAAGGGGCGTGTCAATTCACGCCTTTGTCTGGTGGTGTCTATAGTTTCCGCCTCAATAATTACTAACTGTGGTGAAAATTATAACAACATCGGGTTCGTAGTATAAGCGTGATTACGGTATGGCAGAAAAAACTTTCAGTACATTGCAAAAGGCGTGGCAGTTGATACAGACTAAAGTTCTCGCCTCTGTTAGTACTATCTATGGAAAAAGTTTTGTTAAAATCGGTTTAGCCGTTTAATCGTTATTAAGGAATAGGCAGAAACACTTTCAGTATAGTATAAAGGCTCGTGTCAATTTACGCCCCCTTTGTCCAAACGCGCTCTAATTTAATTTTTAGTTCCCGCCTCGGTAAATACTTACTATCTGTGGTAAAAATTTCATATAATAGCGTTCAATAAAATAAATTTTATTAAAATCAGTATAGTCGTTTAAGCATGATAACGGAACATGCAGAAAAAACTTTCAGTATAGTACAAAGGGGCGTGCTTTATAATAATCTATAGTTTCCGCCTCGGTTAGTACTAACTTAGGTAAAAATTTCATTAAAATCGGTTCTGCCATTTATGTGTGATTACGGAACAGGAAGAAATAACTTTCAATGTAATAGAAAGGGGCGTGGCATTTTACGTCTCTTTTTCGATCGCCCTCTATTGTGGCTCATAGTTTTCGCTTCGGTTAATACTATCTGTGATGAAAATTTCATTAAAATCTGTTCAGCCGTTTAAGCATAATTGCGGAAAAGGCAGAAATAACTTTCAGTGTAATAAAAAGGGCGTGGCATTTTACGCCCCTTTTTTCGATCGCCCTCTATTATGGCTCATGGTTTCCGCCTCGGTTAGTACTATCTGTGGTAAAAGTTTTAGTGAAATCGGTTAAATCGCTTTTCAGTGATTGCGAAACAGGCAGACATAGTTTCTGTATAGTACAAAGGGGCGTTGCATTTTGCGCCCATTTTACCGATCGCTGATTTTTTTGGCCTATAGTTCCCGCCTCGGTTAGTAGTATCTATGGTGAAAATTTCATGAAAATCGGTTCAGCCGTTGTTCCGTTATTGCCGGACAGACAGATATAGCTTTAGCAAGGTACAAAGGGGCGTGTCATTTTACGCCCCTTTGTCCGATCGCTTATGGCCTATAGTTATCGCCTCGGTTAGTACCATCTGTTGTGAAAATTTCATGAAAATCGGTTAGGCCGTTCTTCACTTATTGCGGAACAGACAGAAAGACAGACAGACAGACAAACCAACAATCAGATTTATAATATTAATAGGGATATCACTATTTGTGTTGGAAATTTCATTGAAATCGGCTCAACTGTTTTCAGGTTCTGATATAGCAAATAGTTCGCGTTCAGTTAGTTCTAACAGTAGTGTTTAAAGGAGTTGGTTAAGCCGTTTTTGCATAACAAATAATCCAGAAATAGCGTTCTGTATATAACAAATTGACGTGGCATTTTACTCCCATTTGTCTAATCTCGGGCTAATATGGCATATCGTTTAACAGGAAAAAACATTTTTTTAATTTAATACAAAGGGGTACGGCATTTTAAGCCCCTTTTCCCGATCGGCACGGTAAATACCATCTGTGGTGAAAGTTTAATTAAAATTGGTTTCACCGTCAACGCGTGTGTACGTATCGGGCCGAAATAAATGTCCATGTATTGCAAAGGGACGTGGCAATTCACGCCTCTGTCTGGTCGTGTCTATAGTTTCCGTGATTATGGAAAGGCAGAATAAACTTTCAGTACATTGCAAAAGGCGTGGCAGTTGACACATACTAAAGTGCCCGCCTCTGTTTGTACTATCTATGGAAAAAATGTTGTTAAAATCGGTTTAGTCGTTTAAGCGTTATTAAGGAACAGGCAGAAACACTTTCAGTATAGTACAAAGGCGCGTGTCAATTTACGCCCCTTTGTCCAAACGCGCTCTATTTTAATCTATAGTTCCCGCCTCGGTAAGTACTTACTATCTGTGGTAAAAATTGCATTCTAATCGGTTTAGCAGTTTATGCTAGATTACGGAACAGACACAAATAGCTTTCAATTGAATAAAAAGGGGCGTGCTATTTTAAATATTTTTTTAAATCGGTATGGTTGTTTAAGCATGATTACGGAACATGCAGACAAAACTTTCATTATAGTAAAAAGGGGCGTGGCTTTTTACGCCCCCTTTCTTTGATCGCCCTCTATTGTGGATCATACTTTTCGTTTCGGTTAATACTATCTGTGGTGAAAATTTCATAAAAATCAAGTTAAGTGTTTAAGCGTAATTGCGGAAAAGGCAGAAATAGCTTTCAGTGTAACAAAAAGGGGCGTGGCATTTGACGCCCCTTTTTTCGATCGCCCTTTATTGTGGCTCATAGTTTTCGCCTCGGTTAGTAGTATCTGTGGTAAAAATTTCAGTGAAATCGGTTAAATCACTTTTCAGTGATTGCGGAACAGGCAGACATAGTTTCTGATTGGTACAAAGGGGCGTGGCATTTTACGCCCATTTTTCCGATCGCGGATTTATCTGACCTATAGTTAACGCCTCGGTTTGTATTATCTGTGGTGAAAATTTCATGAAAATCGGTTCAGCCGTTTTTCCGTTATTGCAGGACAGGCAGATATAGCTTTAGCATGGTACAAAGGGGCGTGGCATTTTACGCCTCTTTGTCCGACCGCGGTCGCTTATGGCCTATAGTTCCCGCCTTGGTTAGTACTATCTGTGCTGAAAATTCCATGAAAATCGGTTCAGCCGTTGCTCCGTTATTGCCGGACAGGCAGATATAGCTTTAGCACGGTACAAAGGGGCGTGGCATTTTACGCCCCTTTTTCCGATCGCGGTCGCTTATGGCCTATTGTTACCGCTTTGGTTAGTAATATCTGTGGTGAAAATTTCATGAAAATCGGTTCAGCCGTTTTTCCGTTATTGTCTGAAAGGCAGATATAGCTTTAGCATGGTACAAAGGGGCGTGACATTTTACGCCCCTTTGTCCGATCGCGTTCGCTTATGGCCTATAGTTCCCACCTCGGTTAGTACTATATGTGGTGAAAATTTCATGAAAATCGGTTAAGCCGTTCTGTACTTATTGCGGAACAGATAGACAGACAGACAGACAGACAGACAGACAGACAGACAGACAGACAGACAGACAGACAGACAGACAGACAGACAGACAGACAGACAGACAGACAGACAGACAGACAGACAGACAGACAGACAGACAGACAGACAGACAGACAGACAGACAGACAGACAGACAGACAGACAGACAGACAGACAGACAGACAGACAGAAAGACAGACAGACAGACAAACCAACAATCAGATTTATAATATTAATAGGGATATTATAATTGTAACAGACACATATGAGGCATTCCACACCAAATATCCCGCTACAGAAAAAACATGTGTCCCTTTAATTTCTGAATAGGTTGCATGAATTGCCCTATATGGAACTAAGACTGAGTTTTTGGTTGTTTTCAATTTTTGAATAAATGGGGTTAGGAGGCGTGGTCCAATTTTGGAAAAATGGTAAAATTTATGTCGAGTTGCCTTGTTTAAATATTTATCAAATTAAAACCAAATGCACCACAATCTCAAAAATTTATATTCTTGTATAGTTTTGTATGAGCCATCGACTAAATTTTTTTTTTTTTTTTAAATTTTCGGAACTTGTTCTGAAATTTTCCATTTTTTAAATAAGTCAATTTATCAAAAATCCGACCACTTTTTTTCTGTTTTTTTTTAAAGTCTAGATGTTTGTCTATCCATACAAAAAAATTCAGACATGTTTTTTGTTTTTTTTTTTGAGAAAATCGCATTTGAATATTAAATTTCATAACAATTTTATAATTTGCTTGTATTTTCTTGTTTTAGCATGGCGAATGAGTTTTAAATATTTGCATAAATGTTACTCATACGCTACGTTGAAGCAAGAAAATAAAAGCAAATTACTAAATTGTTATGAAATTCAAAATTCAAATGCGATTTTCTCGAAAAAAAAAACACATGCCTGAATTTTATTGTGTGGATAGACTGACATCTTAACTTTAAATTTTTGGAGAAAAAAATCTAATATTTTTGACTATTTTAGCTTGACACAAACTGTCATTTAAAGTTCATATCCATCCGCCTTTTTTTAACCCATGGCACCCACCCTTCGATAAAAGTTAAGAGTTATTGGTAAACATTTTCTAAAAAACAAAAACTTTAATCGAAATCTTGAAATTGAAATCCGTTACCGATTTAATATTTTTTTTATACCCTCCACTTAGTGATAGAGGGTATATATAAGTTTGTCATTCCGTTTGTAACTCATCGAAATATCGGTATGGGACCCCATAAAGTATATATATTCATGATGCCCGATCGATTTTAAGACATTCTAGCGATGTCCGTCTGTCCGTCTGTCTGTGGAAAATGCTCTCGCGGACAAAATATTGCACAGAGATGACTGAAACTTAACATATATATTGGAAGTTCTCCCGAGAAGTTTGGTATTGCATTTGAGCGATATCGGTTCAGCGGTTCAAAAGTTATGAACGAAAATGTAAGCACACCTCAAAAATTTCAGTACATTCAATATAACCTAAAAATACAAAATGCTTTAATTCGGCTTCTGGTTGACATATGTTAACATAATTGAACACCAAATGGTATTTAAACAAGTACGAACATATTATTTGACACAAAAAGAAAAAAATCGCGGATTTTTTTTTTTACCAAAATTTTTTTTCGCGGAAATTTTTTTTCAAAATTTTTTTTTCAAAAGTAATTTCCTTTTAAATAAAGTTGTTTGCAATAATCTTTTTGAAATTGTAGAGGGTATCACTACATTCGGCAAAGCCGAATTTAACTTTTTTACTTGTTATATTTAAGGCATAATTACTTGAGCGAATACGGTTCGGAGACGTGTCAGCTGAAACGTTAGCTTGTATTAAAATAAATAGAAATAGGTACTTAAACGAATATGTGACGGTGCTGTAGCGGCCGAACCTAAAAAAATTTGATTTTCCGTACGTTTTACGTGTCAGCTGATTTAATTTTTTATTTTGTGTTGAAATTTTTTCATTTGTGTGGCAGAATTGACAAATAAATATAAATAAACGAAAAAAAACAAGTAAGAGTGTTAAATTCGGCTGTGCCGAATCTTTTATACCCTCCAACATGCAAATAAATAAAAAAAAAAAATTGCAGGGGCGTCTTTTTTTTGGGGGGGTCGGTAGTGGTGATTGGGGGCACAATTCCTCTCGAATAAGTGTTAAAAAAAATAATTCTTATGCTTTTTGCACTAAAGAAATACAAATTTATCATTATATAAAAAAAAAAAATATTCCACTCCCATAAAAGCGGGGGGGGGGGGGGGGGGGGGGCGGACCGTAAAACGATTTTTTCTAATTCTGTGGGTCCAAATGCAGGATCTTGAACTTCTTGTAGCATTAAAATGTTGGATTTGTTAAACAAAAACACAAAAAATCATGTAAAAATATGGTATTTTTCAGAGGTTTGTTTAGTTCTTCAAGGGGGAACTTTTTTTCCCCTAGTCCGATTTTGCCCATCTCCGAACTTAACCAGCCTATGAACATAAGACATATATGTGCCAAATTTCAGGAGTCTACCACTTTTATTTTGGACTGTATCGTGTCTTCCACAGACGGACGGACAGACGGACGGACGGACGGACGGACAGACGGACATCGCTAGAATGTCTTAGAATCGATCACTGATCAATAATATATATACTTTATGGGGTCCTACACCGATATTTCGATGCGTTACACACGGAATGACAAAGTGAGTATACCCCCATACTGTAGTTGGAGGGTATAAAAATGTTTTTCTGTAAATATAAATTAAAAACAAGTAAGAGTGTTAAATTCGGCTGTGCCGAATCTTTTATACCCTCCAACATGCAAATAAATAAAAAAAAATTGCAGGGGCGTCTTCTTTATTTTTTTTTTGGGGGGGGGGGGTCGGTAGTGGTAATTGGGGGGCACAATTCCTCTCGAATAAGTGTTAAAAAAAATAATTCTTATGCTTTGTGCACTAAAGAAATACAAATTTATCATTATATAAAAAAAAAAATTATTCCACGCCCATAAAAGGGGGAGGCGGAACGTAAAACGATATTTTCTAATTCTGTGGGTCCAAATGCAGGACCTTGAACTTCTTGTAGCATAAAAATGTTGGATTTGTTAAACAAAAACACAAAAAATCATATAAAAATATGATATTTTTCAGAGGTTGGTTTAGTTCTTCAAGGGGGAACTTTTTCCCCCCTGGTCCGATTTTGCCCATCTCCGAACTTAACCAGCCTATGAACATAAGACATATATGTGCCAAATTTAAGGAGTCTAGCACTTTTATTTTGGACTGTATCGTGTCTTCCACAGACGGACGGACGGACAGACGGACAGACGGACGGACGGACGGACGGACGGACGGACGGACGGACGGACGGACGGACAGACGGACATCGCTAGAATGTCTTAGAATCGATCACTGATCAATAATATATATACTTTATGGGGTCCTAGACCGATATTTCGATGCGTTACACACGGAATGACAAAGTGAGTATACCCCCATACTGTAGTTGGAGGGTATAAAAATCACAAATAACCACTTTTTAAAATAAAATTTGTAAATTAATATGACACGTTGAAACGGAATCAGTGAGTGCTTGAAAAATACAACAGAACGTCACGCTACAGCACCGCACAGTGGGGAAAAATGGACTTTTTTTGTCCGATTTTGCCTACAGGTCACAATTCTTAACCGATTTTAGTTTTTCTTTTTTTAAAATTTAGCTAATAAAATTCCTCATCAGTCTGTCATGGTGGATTTCTAAAAATCGTTTTTGTTTTATTTGAATATTTTTTTAAAGTTCAGAAAATATTAATTTTTTTTAGAATTTTTGCTCTAAAAAATGTAATTTGTAGGGGACGAATAATCTGTATGGACAAAATTAAAGGTATTTGAACCCCTTATAAATGACATTAATAGCATTTGTTAATTTATTGTTATTTTGGTTTTTATAAACATATGAAAACTTAAAAATGTCCACTTTTAAGTACCTACATCATTTTAAATACTGTACCAATTTCAATGAAACTTTTTTTAGATTAAAGTTTATCATTTTCTTAACCATTATTGGTAAATAAAGTATTTTTGCAAAATTGTTTAACTCTCTTTTCGAAATTTCAATGTTACAACTTTTTTTTTTAAAACAGACTAAAAAAAATTTTTAAAATTCCAAAAATCATAAGGTAAAATTTAAGCAAAAAATAAAATATTTTTTTAAAAAAATTTTGTGTGCCAATTATGACTAAGCAAAACATAAGCTTTAATCTAAAAAAGATTTCATTGAAATTGGTACATTATTTTAAAAGATATAGGCTTTTAAAAGTGAAAATTCTTCAATTTTTGTCTGGTTATAAAAACCAAAATAATCATATATTTTCAAATACTAACCACGTCGTTGATAAGGGGTTCCAAAACCTTTAATTTAGTCTATAAAGCATATTCATCCCATGCTTAATACATTTTTTATTGCAAAAACACTGAAAAAATGAAAATTTTCTGAACTTTAGGAAAATATAAAAAGTAATCCGAAATTTTTTTTCTAAAATCCAACATGACAGATCGATGTGGAATTTGATTAGCTAAAATACAAAAAAAGAAAATCCAAAATCGGTTAAGAATTGCGACCTGTAGGCAAAATTGGACAAAAAAAGTCCATTTTTCCCCACTGTGCACCGCTCCAGTAACGCTCAAGTGCCTAGGCCTTTACGCTTAGCGCATCAGAGTAAATAAACACATATTTTGTTAAAAAAATAAAAAAATCCAAAAGTTTAAACCAAATGTCCTCTAACTTTTACCACATAATTCGTAGATCTAGTACAGGCGCGGATCCAGCTTTTGGGTTTAGGGGGAATTTTACCCCCCCCCCCCCCCCGTGGATCCGCGTCTGGTCTAGTAGAATAAAGATGTGCCCGGATACTGAGAAAAATCAAAAATTGATGAAAAATTCCTCTCTTCACTGTCGTTTACACAATTACACCAATGCACAGTGCCACATTTGGCCAATCTAGCACGACAAAAATCAAAAAAAAAAGTTTCCCGATTTTTATGATTTGTTTGTATGTATTATAAAACATTCCTAATAACACGGAAATACTCAAATAAGAACTATAATTCTATTCGTTATTAAGATGTGGTTGCATAAAGTTGCATCTTGTAAAATCCTGAAAGTAGTGTTCATTATTCCGCATTATTTAAGTAGATTTTAAACTGCTGTAACTTTTTAACAAAATAAGATATTTATACGCTCTTTTTTGGTAATTTTAAAGGATATTTAAAGGCTTTAAGTCATATCTTTTCTTCTTTTTTTAAACAATTTTTTCTATTTTTTATTAAATTTTTAACATAATAAAAATTTTTGAAAAGAAAATTATATATTTATTTTTTTTGATGGAATAGAACTTTTGTATTTGGTCTCTATTGGTCGCCGGACTTTTTCAGACATATTGACCAATATACACAGTACTTATTTCAACGGCTAACTTTTGCGACCGTCTGCGACGCCGACTACAGTGGGGCGATATGTAAACCTTGTTTTTAAATATTTTTTAAACATATTTTTAAAAAGTGGGCGTTGCAGTTGTCTGACCGCCCCCTTTTTTTGTGATATTATTTCTACAGTCCTTCAGAGTATATATACCAAGTTTTAAGAAATTACAACCAAAATTAAAAATTTTTTAAAAAGTGGGCGTGGCCGTTAACTGGCCTCCCATATTTTTCATAATGTTGTTTTTGATGTCAAAACGAACATTTATACCGAATTTCCAGTCAATATAAATAAAATTGGATTTTTGTCGTCCTAGATTGGCCAAATGTGGCACTGTGCAATGGTGCCCAAACACTTGTTAAAGATCAACAAAAATACACATACACAATCCGAACAACAACAAAACTAACAACAGAGAGCGTAAAAAACAAAAAAAAAAAAAGTAAAAAAGTTAAATTCGGCATTGCCGAATGTAGTGATACCCTCCACAATTTCAAAAAGGTTATTGCAAACAACTTTATTTAAAAGGAAATTACTTTTCAAAAAAAAAAAATTTGAAAAAAAATTTCCGCGAAAAAAAATTTTGGGAAAAAAAAAAATCAGCGATTTTTTTCTTTTTTTGTCAAAAAATATGTTCGTACTTGTTTAAATACCATTTGGTGCTCAATTATGTTCACATATGTCAACCAGAAGCCGAATTAAAGCATTTTGTATTTTTAGGTTATGTTGAATGTACTGAAATTTTTGAGGTGTGCTTCAGGGATGGAATTGTTGATACAAATGTACTTTTTTTGATACTATTTAATGTTCAAAAATACGTTGATACGCCCGCGACTCATTTGATACATTTTCAAAACTGAACGAATTTTAACAAATTTTTTTATTGAAATTTTTTTCTTGCATTTATTTTTCCCCATTTTCTCTTAATTGAAATTTGGTTATTCCTGGAAAACTCTTTTAAATTTAAAAGAGTTTCATTTATATTGATGTATGGTCTAATGAATATCAGATGAATTTTTACGCCTCTCCGAACCAACGTTAACCTCAATTTGCAAACACTGTTAATGTCGTCTTTGATTATGAATCTGGGGTGCCCCACTACTATATTTTGACGAAAATCAAAATCTTCACCAAAGCCGTTTTTGAAAAAATAGCGGTCAAACGACAAAAACTTTACATTTTCAGCTTATCTCGAAAACGATGAGAGATATGAAAAAATTACTTAAGAAAAAAACTATTCCTCGGGAAAAATTTAATAAAACTGTAAATTCACATAAGGTTTTTGTTGCCAAAAAATGCACTTTTAAATTCCGAGCTAAATACTTTGCGTTTTCTGTAAAAAAAATAACGAACTATAATCACTATTTTTTGTTGTTTGAAAAAAAAATTAAATAAAATTAAAAAAAATACCTTTATGGTCAAAAAAGTACAATTTAAAATCATTTTTGATACCAAAAACAAATTGCCATATTTCATCCCTGGTGTGCTTACATTTTCGTTCATAACTTTTGAACCGCTGAACCGATATCGCTCAAATGCAATACCAAACTTCTCGGGAGAACTTCCAATATATATGTTAAGTTTCAGTCATCTCTGTGCAATATTTTGTCCGCGAGAGCATTTTCCACAGACAGACGGACAGACGGACATCGCTAGAATGTCTTAAAATCGATCGGGCATCATGAATATATATACTTTATGGGGTCCCAGACCGATATTTCGATGAGTTACAAACGGAATGACAAACTTATATATACCCTCTATCACTAAGTGGAGGGTATAAAAAAATATCGTTTCTCTTTTTGGGCACCGCTGAATTACACACTCACCTACGTTTACAATTAGTTGAGTAGGTGTTCCTGGAATTTTAAGTGTTTGTATTTTTCAGCACAAATATTTTCATTTCACACCAAAAAAAAATTAATGAACAACAAACACGAAATGGAATATCAACAAAATTATTCCACGAAATACAATATCAACAAAATTATTTCGCACTAACACTTCTGTAAACACATTTGTATGTGTTACATGTCCCAGCAGAAATAAATCGAAATTTCGGCGCTCTTAAGGATGCAGTAAAAGTAAGGGGAAAAAAGTTTAATTTTTCGTTAAGATTTTTTATATAAAACTTACAATTTAAAATTATTTTCTGATAAAATTTAAGACTTGCTTTCCTTTTTAATATTTTTAACACTTTTTGAATGAAAAAGTATGAGTTTTGGACGAAGACAACTGATTTCACTGCATCATTATTGCGCATTTATCAGCGCTGCAAAGAGTGCTTCAATCATAACATATTTAACACATTTTGAATGATGATAAATAGGCTAACCAAAAAACAGCAAATACTTTTTTGTTATTTCAAAGAATAAACCGATTTGGATTAAACACAGTCTGCTAACGAAAAAACACAAATATTAAAATACATTTGTTTTAACTTTTTTTGCATATTTTTTCATTTATTGGTATGTTTTTTTATCATTTTTACATTTTTTTCTCTTTCTTACAACTTTTTTCTTGTAATTTATCTAGATTATTATTTTTTTTTAAATCAAAAAAATGTTGCTAAAATTTTTACAAATACATATGTATTTCAAAAAAATGTTTGCAGATTTTAAAATATTTTTCAGTATTTTTAAAAACAATTTTTGACTACACAATTTCCACTTTAATTTCAAATAATACAAATTATATTACGAATTATATTTATAAAATTTCCAATTATATTTCAAAAATTTACAATTATTTTTCAGAAATTTTCATTTATAACTCAAAAATTTACAATTATATTTCAAAAATTTTCCAATTATATTTCCTAAATTTCTATTTCAGAAACTTCCACTTATATTTCAGAAATTTCCATTTATATTACAAAAATTTCCAATTGTATTTAAGAAATTTACATTTGTATTTCCAAAATTTTCTAAATACTTTTCAGAAATTCCATTTGTATTTTAAAAATTTCCATTTTGATATCAAAATTTTCAATTTTTTTTTTGCTATTAGGAAAATTCCATTTAAATTTTAAAAAAATTCCATGTGTATTTTAGAAATTTCCAATTGTGTTTCAAAAATTTCTATTTCAAAATTTTCTAAACTCTTTCCAGAAAATTCATTGAAAAGATACATGAATTCACTGCATCTTTATAGCGCTTAATCAGCGCTATAAAAGTATGCTTTAATCAGCGCTCTAAAGACACGTGATTTCAGTGCATCTTAAGAGCGCTTTTTCTGTGTATCCAACTAGCGCTTTAAAATGGGACATCGCCTTAGAGAATCATGCATGAATTCAGCACGTTTGGAAGCGCTACTTGACTCGGGATTCCTTTCAAAAGCTGCTGCCAGTTCAGCAATATTTCTGCTGGGGTATAATATTGGTTGTTATTAGAACTAATAACTAATTGTGCACTTGTATCATAGAAAAGATTAGAAGGTACGCAGTGTTGTATTTGATGTATTTTCCAATATGGTGGCAAAATTCTTGTTCTTCCTCATCTCACACGTATTTAATATCAAATTAGATTCTTTGTTTATAATAAATGGATTTTGTCTTTCATTTAATTAAATTTATTATTTATATTGCTTTATTCAACGTTTTTTTAAAGAAAATACGCACTATTGATAGTTTAAAAACTTTTTTTCTCTTTTGTTTTTTGCTTTGTTGTTGTTCTCCTTTATGTTGCATTGTTTTTATTAAACGTCAAAAGTTACATAATGTGCTGTCACTAATACTTATTCAAGCGAAATACGACTCTGTTACACTTCTATTTTTTTTCTATGACTTGTATGTATTAGCTAGTAAGTGTTCATTTATGAAATTTTATGTAAAAACAAATATTACTATGACATTTATTTATATATTTCGTATATGACATAATTAGTACATACATAAATAACAATTAATGCTTTTGATAATATTTATTTAAGTGCGGATATTATTAAGATTTACATTCGTTTTGAAACTGGTAACCGCATGAGTTAAACGAAATTTAAATATGTTAATGAAGTGTATTTTTTAAAATTTTTTTTTTTAAATATATTTACTGGGATCAAATACAAAACTTTAAAAAAATTAAATGTTTCTGTAAAATAAGCAATATAATCAACTTATTTTTTAGTTTTGTCAATTATTAGTCTCAATCGTTTTAATTGTATAAAAAACGGGAAAAAATAACTTATTATTTTAATTTTTATCGACCTTTTTTCTTAATTATATTAATGGTTTTGGAGCTTTCCAATCAGGCTTTCAAGGTCACTGTTTATCTAATATGCAAATAAAAGACTTATTTCATGTTTTCTCCGACGTTTCGTAGGTTGTTTTCCTACCTCTTCAGGGAAATTTTATTGAATCTGGCAACCACAAATTATAAAAAACAATAATATTAAGAACACATCAAACAATATGCCACATTTAAAAAAAACTTAAAAAATTGTTTTGAAAAAAATAATGACAGCAAACTGTTTCTGTAAAATATTTCAAAGTAATCTGCTAAAAATATGTTCAAAAAGATGTTAAGAAAAATCTTTTTAATTGTATAAAAAATTGTTTCTGTAAAATTAGAAAATAACCTGCTTAAAATATGTTCAAAAATATTTTAAAACAGCAAACAGAATCAGTTAAAACGCAGTAAAATGTATGGTATTGAATACCGGATAATAGAAGGACAGGATTACTCTATCGATTTCAAAAAAAAAAAAATCCCCAACGTAGTCTTTGTGTTGTTTACTTGTGGACGTTTAAGACTTTCATAAAATAATATTTAAGTGAATAGTTTAAACAATAAAATTTGAATAACTTCGCTGGTACGTTATGTCATTTTCGTTCCGGTGACTAAAGATATTGACAATTTTCGAGCCCTTATATCGGGTTTTGGATTTTGAGTGAATAAATATTTCAGTGAAAAAAGGAATTGGAACAAAAATAAGTTTGAGTGAAAAAACATATAGAGAGAAAAAATATGGAGTAAAAAAGTTAAATACGAAAAATTTGAGTAAAAAGTATCATTCCATATTGTTCCCTGCTCTATTGCATTTCGTTCCCCGTTCTACTCCATTTCCTTTCCAATTCCAACTCCTTCTTCTAAGGTCATTTTTATAGGAACAAAAAAAGTACAAAAAGTACTTTACCCCCATTAGAAACGGAATTTCCAAAAAGTGCCTTTTCCAGAATGTTTTTTCTTTACCGAAGGATCCTATAATCCATTTTTAAATTATCTAGGATAATTGTTTTAGCAAATATTAAAAGTACAAAAAGTATTCTTTTTATTCCCGTTAAGAAACGGAATTTCTAAAAAGTACTTTTTCCAATCTTTTTTTACCGAAAGATTTTACATTCCAAATTTAAATTTTCTGTGACCATAATATGTATCAGGAAATAAATAAGTACACTTTTTTACCCCATTTTTACTTTTAACAAAAGGAACTTTTTATAGAAGGTACTTTTTATAAAAGGTACTTTTTATAAAAGGTACCTTTTATAAAAGGTACATTTTATAAAAGGTACTTTTTATAAAAGGAACTTTTTATAAAAGGTACATTTATAAAAGGTACTTTTTATAAAAGGACCTTTTTTAAAAGGTACTTTTTATAAAAGGTACATTTTATAAAAGGTACTTTTTATAAAAAGCAATTTTTACCTTTTATAAAATGTATTTTTTATAAAAGGTATTTTTATAAAAGGTACTTTTTATAAAAGGGACTTTTAATAAAAAGTACCATTATTTCAGTAAATAAAAAAAAATACCAAAAGTATACTTTTCCCCCATTTTACTCCCGTAGAATCAACATTGGCAAAAACTTTTTTCCGGGAGGAAAAGTTTCTAGGACTATTATTTAAAAAAAAATAAAAGGTACAAAAACAAAAAGATCAGTTTTTACCCTTTTTACCCCCTTAGAATCAACATTGGCAAAGATCCAACCATAGTTAATCTATATTCCGGGAGCTGAACCTACATTCCAAATTTCAAGTGTCTAGGACCATTATTTAAGGAAATATAAAAGGTACCAAAGGTACAGTTTTTTACCCTTTTTACCCGCTTTGAATCAACATTGGCAAAAATTAAGCCCAAGTGGATCTATATTCGAGGCTGTGAACATACATTCCGAATTTCGAGTCTCTATAACCATTATTTCAGGAGATATAAAAAGTACCAAAATTATAGTTTTTTACCCTTTTTACCCCCTTAGAATCAACATTGGGAAAAATCCAGCCATAGTGGATCTATATTCCGGGATGTGAACATGCAGTCTAAATTTCAAGTCTTTATGACAATTATTTCAGGAGATATAAAAAGTACCAAAAGTACAGTTTTTTACCCTTTTTACCCAATTAGAATCCACACTGGCAAAAGTCCATGAGTCATTTGACTCCTTGAAATCCGCAAAACTCAAATGACTCCAAAAAAAAATTTAGTGGATGGATATCCCCAATTTTTTAAATATTTAAGCCTTAGGATGTATTTAATAATCCATTGCTATAAAATAGTAAGATTTAATTTTTTTGTTTAATAAAATTTTCAAAAAATCGAAGACACTCATTTCAGGTACCCCCCAAAATGCATGGTAATTTTTGTATTTCATGTTTGAAAGTGATACTGCCGTCATAAAAAGTAAAGATAATTTTTTCTGAGTATTATTGCAAGAAAGTTAAATAAAAAATATTTTGTTTTTTTTATTTCAACAAAATTTAAATTTTTTTAAGTTTTTTCAAAATTTGGTCATTTTGGCTTTTTCTCGAAACTTTGACCTTCTTGCGCCTCGGGTTAATTTTATCCGATTTAGCTCAAATTTTTACACAATTATTTTAACATCAAATGTCACAAAAATCCGCTGCGCGCTCCTCGAAATTCCAAAAAAAATAAAATAAAAAACCACCCTAATATTATATTATATATATTATATATATATAAATAAAAGAGTAACGTGACTGACTGACTTATTGACTGATTCATCATCGCCCAGCCCAAACCGCTGAAGCTAGAGACTTGAAATTTTGACTGTAGGTTCACCTCCCGGAATATAGATCCACTAAGGCTGGATTTTTGCCAATGTTGATTCTAAGGGGGTAAAAAGGGTAAAAAACTGTACTTTTGGAACTTTTTATATCTCCTGAAATAATGGTCGTAGAGACTTGAAATTTGGACTGCATGTTCACCTCCCGGAATATAGAACCGCCAAGGCTGGATTTTTGCCAGTGTTGATTCTAAGGGGGTAAAAAGGGTAAAAAACTATACTTTTGGTACTTTTTATATCTCTTGAAATAATGGTCATAGAGACTTGAAATTTGGACTGTATGATCACCTCCCGAAATATAGATCCACTAAGGCTGGATTTTTGCCAGTGTTGATTCTGAGGGGGTAAAAAGGGTAAAAAACTGTACTTTTGGTACTTTTTATATCTCCTGAAATAATGGTCATAGAGACTTGAAATTTGGACTGTATGTTTACATTATGGAATTTAGATCCAGTAAGGCTGGGTTTTTGCCAATGTTGGTTCTAAGGGGGTAAAAAGAGTAAAAATCTGTACTTTTACTTAAGGGGGTAAAAAAAAAATTGTACTTTTGGTACTTTTTATATCTCCTGAAATAATGGTCATAGAGACTTGAAATTTGGACTGTATGTTCACCTCCCGAAATATAGATCCACTAAGGCTGGATTTTTGCCAGTGTTGATTCTGAGGGGGTAAAAAACTGTACTTTTGGTACTTTTTATATCTCCTGACATAATGGTACTAGAAACTTGAAATTTGCAATTTCGGTTCACTTCCGGGAAAAGAGATTCACTACGGCTGGGTTTTTGCCAATGTAGATTCTACGGGAGTAAAATATGTAAAAAGTGTTCTTTTGGTACTTTTTTTATTTAATAAAATATTGGTCATTCTAACTTGAAATTTAGAATGTAGGATCCTTTAGTGAAATAAAAAATTCTGGAACAAGTACTTTCTGAAAATTCTGTACCGTTTATAAAAATATTTTTTTTTAAAAAGTACCTTTTATAAAAAGTACCTTTTATAAAAAGTACGTTTTACAAAAAGTACCTTTTATAAAAAGTACCTTTATAAAAAGTGCCTTTTATAAAAAGTACCTTTTATAAAAAGTACCTTTTATAAAAAGTACCTTTTATAAAAATTACCTTTTATAAAAAGTACCTTTTATAAAAAATACCTTTTATAAAAAGTACCTTTTATAAAAAGTACCTTTTATAAAAAGTACCCTTTATAAAAAGTACCTTTTATAAAAAGTACCTTTTATAAATAGTACCTTTTATAAAAAGTACCTTTTGTAAAAAGTACCTTTTATAAAAAGTACCTTTTATAAAAAGTACCTTTTATAAAAAGTACCTTTTATAAAAAGTACCTTTTATAAAAAGTACCTTTTATAAAAAGTACCTTTTATAAAAAGTACCTTCTATAAAAAGTACCTTTTATAAAAAGTTCTTTTTATAAAAAGTACTTTTTATAAAAACTACCTTTTATAAAAAGTACCTTTTATAAAAAGTACCATTTATAAAAAGTACCTTTTATAAAAAGTACCCTTTATAAAAAGTACTTTTTATAAAAAGTACCTTTTTCAAAAATTACCTTTAATATAAAGTACCTTTTATTAAAATTACCGAAAGTGCTGAAACAATGATCTTAGAAAATTGAAATATAGAATGTAGGATTTTTCGATGAAGAAAAAAACATTCTGGAAGAAATACTTTTTTGGAAATTCCGTTTCTAACGGGGGTAAGAAAGTGTACTTTTGGTACTTTTTTTGTTCCTATAATAATGACCTTAGAAGCTTGAATTTTGGAATGTAGGGTACTTCGGTGAAAAAACATTCTGCTAAAGTGTTTTTTAAAAAAATCCGTTTCTAGAGGTATAAAAAGGGTTTTTGATACTTTTTATATTTCATGAAGTAATGATCCTAGGCACTGAAATTTTGAATGCTTTATTTTAGGAAATTCTGTTTCTAAGTGTCGCGACTGATTGTAAAGGGATAAAGAAGTGTAAATTTGGTTATTCTTATATTTCTTGAAATAATGGTTCAGAAGCTTGATATTTTAAATATAGGATCAACTAGCACAAAAAAAAGGTTTTTTGGAAAATTTAATTTTAAGGGAAGAGGTGGCAAATGGTTATTTTTACCTATCTAACTATTAAACTAAAAGCCCCAGAAATAACAGCCATATTTTATAATTTAAAATTTTAGGATAAAAAGGGGTACCTGGTAAAAGTGGTGTAAAATGGTACTTTTCATATCTATAAAATAACGACAATATAAATTTTTATTTCTTTAACGCACATTATACGGAGAGGAATGAAACTTGCATGGAACAAAAGGAGATGGAATTGGAAATGAAATGGAGAAGAACGGGGATCGAAATGAAATAAATCAGGGAACAATATGGAATGATACTTTTTACTCAAATTTATCGTATTTAACTTTTTTTATTCCATATTTTTTCTCCCTATATGTTTTTTCACTCAAACTTTTTTTTATTCCCATTTCTTTTTTCACTGAAATATTTATTCACTTTAAATCCAAAAACCTGATATAAGGGCTCGAAAATTGTCAATATCTTTTTTTCACCGGAACGCACATGATAACGTACCAGCGAAGTTATTCAAATTGTATTGTTTAAATTATTCATTGAAATATTATTTTATGAAAGACGTAAACGTCCACAAGTAAATAAAACAAAGACTACCTAGGGGGATTTTTTGAAATCATAGAGTAATCCTGAGCCTTCTATTATTCGGTATTCAATACAACCGGTAACGAAGTACCGGGAGGGTAAGCTAGTAAAATTCATAAAATAACAAAAAAAAATTTTAGTCTAAGGAAAAACTACATAAGCATTTTTTAAAAAAATCACGAAAATTTTGTGAAACGCCGCACATTGGGTTGAACACTATCAAAACTGAGGATTAATTCAAAATTTGAAGTTGGTATATTGTAATATATTTTTTTATGGGTTTAAAGAGGATAAAATTCTCCATCAATAACTGTCAAAATTAATGTTCTAAGTTGTTTACTTTTTTTGCTATGCTCTCTCAAAGTTTAATAATTTTAATTAATTTTGTGTACAGTGGTAAAAAGTCAAAAACGAGATATTTCAAGTGATTTTTTTTTTTATTTTCAACTAAAAATAAAAATTTTTGTAAAATGGATTCACAAACTAAAGGTATTTAACTATATTATTGACAAGCGGTTGTTAAGATAAAAGTTGAAAAAATTGTTTTAATAATTTTTTAAAAAATATCCTAAAAATAGGGTATTTTTTACATATATGTTGAGTTTTGGTTGCTACTCTGATGAGCTCGGGCGTATCTGAGAACATAGTGATAAAATATAGGATTTTTGCTTTAAAATCCATGAAAGAACCAATGCCAAGACTTGCCAATTCGAAAAATACAAGAGATTCTTTTTAAACATCTCCAGTGTAAAAAAATTATTTGCTCGAAATCTTTATAGCTAATACTTGTGTTTTGTTTTAGTTTTTCTTTTGTCTTTATGTTGTTTACCGTTTTTGTTTATTGCTATTTATTGTAAATGTGTAATTTAATTAAAATAACAAATAATTTTAATGATCATATATATTAGAGTGGGGTGTAAATTACATTCGGTATCAAATTTTGTTCATATTTCTCAGCCAGCAACCAAATTAAAGCATTTACAAGGGAAGTATCTCAACCCTTATGAACCGATTTGCATGAAACGTAAAATATATATAAAAGAGACAATTCTAAGGTTGGGGTGTCTCGGCTTATCGGCCATATCGGGGATTTAGGGGTTCAAAACATGGGTCAAAAAATGGCGAAAAAATCGTTTTTTGGATTTTTCAGCCATTTCTTTCTAAGAAACTATATGATGTTTACATATGAGAAGAAAGGTTTTTTTAATGCCTATCCAACGGTGGCATAACCTTGTAAAAGTTTTGCTTCGTTAAATACTTTTTTCATGAAAATGTGAAAATTTTGGGGGGTATTTATATGAAGACATAGAGCTACGATGTCCATATGAATACGAAATAATCTTTATTAAATTTAAGTCGACACGTATTTTTGCTCTAGAGGATATTCCTGTCAGTTCGTGAGTTATCGAAATTTCCCGGAGGTCCATATGGTTTCATAAGGGAACAACAAAATTTTGAAACACTGATATGGCCGAAAAGCCGAGACACCCCAACCTTAAAATCGTCTCATTTATATATATTTTAAGTTTCAGGCAAATCGGTTCATAAGGGTTGAGATACTTCCCTTGTTAGTATTTTTAGTTTATGAAAAAAAAATGAGTAAATAATTTAATAAAAATTTTGTAGTTTTTTTTATTGATTTGCTCAAATTTTTCGATAAATTTTATTAACTATTTACTCAACACTTTTAAATGGTTTACTGGTGAAAAATTGAGTTATTATCAATTAATACTCTTAAAAATTTACTCAACATTTTTTTCTGTGGTTATAGTATAATTAAATTTGAATTTTATTTATTAAGTTATCGATTTTAATTTTAAAGTTACAACAAAATTTATGAACCAATATTTTTTATCGAACATTTTGGTTTTTTTTGCATTAGTTTTGATTTTTAAATAAAAAATATTGTATTTTAAATATATGAATCAAGTTTTGTTTTGAAAATGTAAAATTTTTTGTATTTATACGATTTTTAAATAAAAAAAAATTGTGATTCCTTTTTTTGAAGAAAATTTAAAATTTTTTTAATTTTATGAACCACAAAAATAAAATTTTATAAAAAATTTATTCTAATAAAAATGCGTATTTATTTTTTTTTTTAAATTTAATAAAAACGCATTAAATATTCTTTAATTTGAAATTTGATTCATTAATTTATCGCTTTTGCTTCCAAAGTTACAGCAAAAATTGTGACTCAAGATAAGTTTTTCCAAAAATCGAAAAAGTGCCTAGCAGGTTAAAAAATTTTTTTTCCATATTTTTTTTTTCAAAATAGTAGTTTTTTGTTGATTAATAAGTATTCATCAATAAAAAATTATAATATTTCAAAATTACGGCATCCCTGAATTAATCCCCATTTTGCCTATCGTTCAACCCACTGTGCGCCGTCACAAAAAAAAACTGTACCCAATGTTATGTAAAAAATGCTATATTTTCGATTTATGCAGGTTTCAAACAAATTGAAGGGGGAGAAAGTTTTAAAAAATGCATCCAAAAATTGCATTTGCATCAAAAATGCATTTTTTTAAAAAAAATATTTTTTGTTAGTGCATTGGTATAAAAACGGATAATCAGTTGAATTTAATGCTTTTTGAGTCGTAGAAATCCGATAGATACTTTCGAAGAAATGGCTTTTTAAAGTTACATACTTTTTTGATAAAATTGCAAAATAAACATTAAATTGATTTTTTGTATGGAAAAAATCAAATAAGTAGTTTTAAAAAAATCACGAAAATTTTTTGAAACGCTGTCACAAAAAAAACGGTAGTCAATTTTGTGTAAAAAATGCCATATTTTCGAATTATGCAGGTTTCAAAAAAATTGAAGGGGGAGAAAGTTTAGAAAAATGCATCAAAAAATTGCATTTGCATCAAAAATGCACTTTTTTTGGAAAAACTTTTTTTTTAATGCATTGGTATAAAAAAGGACGAACTTTTAAATCAAATGCTTTTTGAATCGTAGAAATCCGATAGATACTTTAGAAGATATGGCTCTTCAAATTAACATACTTTTTTGATTTTTTAAATTTTTGAAGAAAATTAAATTCGCGAAAAAATCGCGATTTTTTTAAAATTAAAAAAACTGAAAATGGATATGTTTTATTAGCTTTATGGAGAATGCATACCGTTAATATAAAGAAAATCGAAAAACCTAAGGTCAGAAAATAGCATTTTTTATGTGTTTTCTGGTGGATTTTGTGATATATAGATAGATTGATCCATGATGGTTTCAAGGACTTACTAGTGATATCCATTGGTCCGCCTCTCTGTCATTTTTTTTACACTCTAAGTTGATCAGGAATTATTTAAATATATATATATTTTTTTAAAGTATGGCAAAGTTGCTTTCTAAAACATCAAAAACCATAAAAATAACATGGACATGTCCATTGTTCATTGTCTATTGTCCATTGTCCATTGTCCACTGTCCATTGTCCATTGTCCATGGTCCATTGTCCATTGTCCATGGTCCATGGTCCATTGTCCATTGTCCATTGTCCATTGTCCATTATCCATTGTCCATTGTCCATTATCCATTATCCATTGTCCATTGTTCATTGTCCATTGTCCATTGTCTATTGTCCATTGTCCATTGTCCATTGTCTATTGTCCATTGTCCATTGTCCATTGTCCATGGTCCATTGTCCATTGTCCATTGTCCATTGTCCATTGTCCATTGTCCATTGTCCATTGTCCATTGTCCATTTTCCATTGTCCATTGTCCATTGTCCATTGTCCATTGTCCATTGTCCATTGTCCATTGTCCATTGTCCATTGTCCAAGTAAAAATGTGAAGGATCAGCACTGATCCGAAAAATGGATCGCTAAAATTAGATCAGTTTTAATCGGACGAATACAATTTCATCCGAAAAATGGGTTTATCTAATTATATAAACCCATTTTTCGGATGAGATTGTATCCGTCCGATTAAAACTGATCCAATCTTAGCGATCCATTTTTCGGATCAGTTCTGATCTTTCAAATTTCGGATCAGTACTGATCCGAGTAAGATCTTTTAAATCTCGGAGAAGATGTGATATATATAAATATATCTAAACATTTTTACTCGGGTTGTTCATGGTCCATTGTCTAATAAATATATCTAAACATTTTTACTCGGGTTGATGCTAAAGTTTTGTAAATCCGTCCAGTAGTTTCGGAGATATAACGATTTTAAGATTTTTTTGATTTGAGAAAAATTAAAATTTCAAATTCTCTCAAGGGTTGCCACAATTTGGTTTTTTGTCAATAGCTCGGTAAATATAGGCCCGATTTGGGTCGGAGACCTATACGTCCCATCTTTTTATGCTCTTTCTGAATATGTAACCCAAATTTTTACCCCGTAAAAAAATATTTTTCGACAAACTTGCCAACCATAGTCAGTGAGTAAGAAAAAATATGGTAAAATCGCTATAACTCCAAAACTACTGGACCGATTTACAAAATTTTAGCGTCAATGTGTCGAGCGTGAAATTCTAAATAAAATAGCAATTAAAAAATAGCAAAAATCAAAAAAAAAATTTTTGGTTTTTTTGTCGAAAAACTTTGAAATTTTTTTACTCGATCATCTATTTTATGTAGAATTTCACGCTCGACACATTGATGCTAAAGTTTTGTAAATCCGTCCAGTAGTTTCGGAGATATAACGATTTTAAGATTTTTTTGATTTGAGAAAAATTAAAATTTCAAATTCTCTCAAGGGTTGCCACAATTTTTTTTTTTGTCAATAGCTTGGTAAATATAGGCCCGATTTGGGTCGGAGACCTATACGTCCCATCTTTTTATGCTCTTTCAGAATATGTAACCCAAATTTTTAAAAAATATTTTTCGACAAACTTGCCAACCATATTCAGTGCGTAAGAAAAATTATGGAAAAATCGCTATAACTCCAAAACTACTGGAGCGATTTACAAAATTTTAGCGTCAATGTATCGAGCGCGAAATTCTAAATAAAATAGCAATTAAAAAATAACAAAAATCAAAAAAAAATTTTTTGGTCAAAAAAAAGGATGTAACCACTGCTTTTTTTGTCGAAAAACTTTGAAACTTTTTTACTCGATACTTTGCATCTATTTTATGTAGAATTTCACGCTCGACACATTGATGCTAAAGTTTTGTAAATCCGTCCAGTAGTTTCGGAGATATAACGATTTTAAGATTTTTTTGATTTGAGAAAAATTAAAATTTCAAATTCTCTCAAGGGTTGCCACAATTTGGTTTTTCGTTAATAGCTCGGTAAATATAGGCCCGATTTGGGTCGGAGACCTATACGTCCCATCTTTTTATGCTCTTTCAGAATATGTAACCCAAATTTTTACCCCGTAAAAAAATATTTTTCGACAAACTTGCCAACCATAGTCAGTGCGTAAGAAAAAATATGGTAAAATCGCTATAAATCCAAAACTACAAATGTACTAACCACTGCTTTTTTTGTCGAAAAACTTTGAAATTTTTTTACTCGATATTTTTCATCTATTTTATGTAGAATTTCACGCTCGACACATTGATGCTAAAGTTTTGTAAATCCGTCCAGTAGTTTCGGAGATAGATTAGATTAGATTAGAAAAGGCCCTATGCACTGCGACCAATATGATCTTTTGTGCAGCCTAGCAGTTGCCCTATAAGTTAAGGCTTTTGATAAAGCCAAGTATCCTATTTGGCATGGATTCCCATATGTCACTTGGAGTTAATGAATGTCGCCCTAGATGTCGAATTCGTCTGATGTTGAGTCTTGGGCACTCACAAAGGATGTGTTCTGCCGTTTCGGCGTCAATTTCACAGAATCTACATATTTCAGTGTCCGATAAATTTTTCTTCCTAAGTTGATAGCGAAGATTACAATGTCCAGTGAGGTAACCAGTTAGAATCCTTAGATCCTTTTTGTCGAGATTTAGTAGTCGTTTAGATACCCCAGGGGATGGAGAGATAAATCTTTTTGCCTGACGCTGTCCAGAACAATGGTTCCAGTGATTGGCAAATTCAGATTCTCTCCATGATCGTAAACTTTCCCTGATATGCCCAATGGGCAAACCACAGAAGGGTTCCGGACCGATAAAAGGGCGACTTGCACCACGATTGGCCAAACAGTCTGCCCGTTCGTTGCCCAAGTGCCCCTCATGGCCCGGGACCCAACTGAGAGTAAGTTCATTGTTACGGCCCAGTTCGTTTAGGGAAAGAATACAATACATGACAAGTTTCGAAGATACATCGTAGGCTGATAAAGCCTTCAATGCTGCTTGACTGTCAGATAGTATATATATGTTTGTCCTTTTTGTGCACCTACGTAAACATTCGGACACACATATATATATTAGAGTGGTTTTTTATTTTATTTTTTTTGGAATTTCGAGGAGCGCGCAGCGGATTTTTGTGACATTTGATGTTAAAATAATTGTGTAAAAATTTGAGCTAAATCGGATAAAATTAACCCGAGGCGCAAGAAGGTCAAAGTTTCGAGAAAAAGCCAAAATGGCCAAATTTTGAAAATACTTGAAAAAATGTAAATTTTGTTGAAATAAAAAAAAAAAAATATTTTTTATTTAACTTTCTTGCAATAATACTCAAAAAAAATTATCTTTACTTTTTATGACGGCAGTAACACTTTCAAACATGAAATACAAAAATTACCATGCATTTTGGGGGGGTACCTGAAATGAGTGTTTTCGATTTTTTGAAAATTTTATTAAACAAAAAAATTAAATCTTACTATTCTATAGCAATGGATTATTAAATACATCCTAAGGCTTAAATATTTAAAAAATTGGGGATATCCATCGACTCAAGTTTTTTTTTGGAGTCATTTGAGTTTTGCGGATTTCAAGTAGTCAAATGACTCCAAAAAAAAAATTGAGTCGATGGATATCCCCAATTTTTTAAATATTTAAGCCTTAGGATGTATTTAATAATCCATTGCTATAGAATACTAAGATTTAATTTTTTTGTTTAATAAAATTTTCAAAAAATCGAACACACTCATATCAGGTACCCCCCAAATGCATGGTAACTTTTGTATTTCATGTTTGGAAGTGTTACTGCCGTCATAAAAAGTTAATATAATTTTTTCTGAGTATTATTGCAAGAAAGTTAAATAAAAATTTTTTATTTTTTTTATTTCTACAAAATTTACATTTTTTTAAGTTTTTTCAAAATTTGGCCATTTTGGCTTTTTTTTGAAACTTTGACCTCCTTGCGCCTCGGGTTAATTTTATCCGATTTAGCTCAAATTTTTACACAATTATTTTAACATCAAATGGCACAAAAATCCGCTTCGCGCTCCTCGAAATTCCAAAAAAAATAAAATAAAAAACCACCCTAATATATATGGCATAAAGTTCTGCCTGAAATATCGATGGGGATTTCCCAAAAGGTAGTGCGCGTTGGAAATTCGGACCGAAAATCCCCGCACCAGTATCCCCATTGGTCTGTTTTGAGCCATCAGTAAACCACACTTGAGATCCTGGTTCTGGATTCCAAGAGTTAGTAGACCATATGCTCCTTTCAGGAATATCAATTCTAAAATGTCTTATAAAGACTTGTTTGGGTAGCATTCTGTCAGAGATCTTAGCGTATGGGTCCCCTATGAATCGTCCCGCTATCTTCATGTGGCCCTGTAGGTCCCCGCCCATTATGTTCCCAAATTCCGGTAGTCTGGTGACACTTCTGCTAGCATCCTCCTTTACAGATATATGTAGAGGTGGGATGTTTAGCATAGCCCCCATAGCATAAGTTGGACAGGATTTTCCCGCCCCTGTTATGCCGATGCAGGCCAGACGATATACCTTGTCCAGTATAGATCTGGCCGTGCTCTGTTCCACTTTTGGCCACCAAACCAGAGCTGCATAGGTGATCATTGGTCTTACGATCGTAAGAAATGACCAATATATCATCCTTCCAAATAGCCTTTGGCAGGCGTAAATTGCCCTGGTAGCTTTTTTGGTTGTCTTGTTCAGATGAGGAGTCCATGTCAGAGACTTGTCAAGTGTTATCCCTAACTATTTCACTTCATCCGAAAAACCTATCGTGACGCCATCTATTTTAGGCATGGACAAGTCAACAATCCTTCTTCTAGTAAAGGGTATCAGTGTTGTTTTAGATGGATTAATAGTCAATCCCCTTTCTTGACACCATTTTAAGGTCATGTTGAGTGCTTGTTGCATCCGATCAGAGATAGTTGGCGTATGCCACCCACTGACCGAAATCACAAGATCATCCGCATAACCGTAGGTCCTAAAACCAGAATTATTAAGCTCATCGAGTAAATCATCTATGACCAATGTCCACAACAGTGGCGACAAAACACCCCCTTGAGGGCAGCCTCTAGTTGCATTGACCGTCATAGATGTGTTACCGAGATTGAGCGTGATGACTCTGGAGATGAGCATCTCCAGGATCCAATTTATGATAAGTAAAGGAACATCCTTTCTTAGCATAGCCCTCTTAATAGCATCATAAGATGTATTGTCAAAGGCTCCCTGTATATCAATGAAGGCACAGAGGGCGATTTGTTTCGCATCCAGTGCCTTCTCTATTGATGTGACAACATGATGGACCGCAGTTTCAGTAGATTTGCCTTGTTGGTACGCAAACTGATACTTATGTATTGGTTTGCGTATCAAACAGGTTTCCCTGATAAAGTAGTCCAAAAGTTTCTCCATCGTTTTAAGAAAGAATGAGCTAAGGCTAATTGGTCTAAAAGACTTAGCCAGATGTTCAGATTTCTTTCCTATCTTAGGTATAAAAACCACATTTACCTCCCTCCATGGACGTGGGACATAGCCAAATAGAAGGCTTGATCTAAATAAGCTGATCAGTTGTGGGATAATTAAATTACCCCCTTTCTGAAGCAGACATGGATAGATACCGTCCGGTCCAGGTGATTTGAAAGAGGAACATTTTCTATCGCCCAATGAACCCGTTCTTTCCTAAAGATGTTGGCCGTTAGACGGATGTCTCGGCCTATTAAAGAGGGATTTCTTAAAACAGGCATAGAATCATCTCCGGCCGTGCACCCAGGAAAGTGTGTTTCCAATAAAAGCTTACAGGTTTCATTGGATGATGTAGTGTAGGAACCATCCGGTCTTTTCAGAGTGCAAAGACCATTAGTGTGGTCCTGTGAAAGAGCTTTCTGAAGCCGCACAGCTTCTGGGAGATCGTCAATTTTCTCACAGAAGTTGTGCCACGTAGCCCTCTTGGACTTACGGATTTCCCTATTGTATTCAGTAAGTGCAGTTTTGTAGGTCACCCAGTCGCCTGTTTGTTTTGCCCTATTGAATAATCTCCTAGCTTCCTGTCTGAGTTCCTCAAGACCATCGTTCCACCATGGAACATCTCTCTTCACCTTCCTGGCCCTTAAAGAACAACTCCTATCGAAAGCAAGTTTAATATTTGACTGAAAATCATATGCCTCTTGATCAATGCTTACCGAGCTTTTTATAAGCTCATCTGATTGATTCGCATTCGCCTCTAAATGCAAACGGAAGTTATCCAGTTAGTTTTCATAGGATTGCGATAAATCTGTTCAGTGCCCACCGCACCCACTACGCCAAAAACCAAATGTTGGTGATCGGACATAGAAGGTTCGTCGGACACATGCCAGTTAGAGATGGCAAACCCCATATTAGAACTAGTGAGAGTGAGATCTAAGACCTCTGATCTAACTACATTTCTAAATGTGGGTTCATTTCCCGGATTCGCAATATTAATGTTATGTTTAAATATAAATTCCAAAAGTGACTCACCTCTTTTATTTATATCAGTGCTTCCCCAATTTGTGTGGTGCGCATTTGCATCACAGCAGAGGATCCAGCTCAGATTCCTCCCACTGCAGTACTCCACGAAGGCCTTGACCTCCGAGGTTGGAGCTGTAGTGAACTCACCTGGCAGATAGGCAGAAGCAATGACTACCTCGTGATCCCCTGAGAGAGAAGGCACATTTGCCAATATCGCCACCAAGTCCCCAAGAATAAACTCTGAAATTGGAAGAAATGTTATATTATTCCTAATAAATAGGGCCGCTCTAGGCCTATCATGTTGGGAATTGTAAATAAGTTTACCTTGCTTTGCAGTGAGCCCATTGATGACTCTGTTGTTTATCCAAGGCTCCTGGATAAAAAGGACGTCCAGGTCGTCTTTGGTGAACCTTCTGTGATGCCGCCTTGGCATGGTGAAGGTTAACCTGAAGGCATTTTAGGTGCCTTGGTGTCTTACCTTTGGAAGGTGACATTTTAGCGCTTAGGTTTCGAGGCGCGCTTCGCCATTTTCCTGCCTCTGTTGGAGTTCAGGAGCGCTGCTTCCTCAGCCGAGCCTCTTTCCCACTTGCGAGGTCTTGATGTATTCGACTCGCGGTGTCCCTGATTTCCGGTCTTTTTGCTGACCGAGGGCCTGGAAGAACTTGGCTTGGCAATGTTCTTCGAACAACATGGTTCTTCTGACAGAGCGGAGTTCTGGTTTATTCTTTTGTCAGATTTCCCCGATGCTGACGAAGTAGTTGCTTTCGCCGTACTGGGTATGCCGTGCGCGACCTCATGTTGTGGACGAGTGAGTCTGACAAGCAGTGATCCATACCCATAGTTCACCTTGTTACCTTTCTGCTGTAGTACCTGTGCTGATATTGGGTCGATAGATAAGGTGAGTTCTATGATCCCACCTTTAATCACCCTTTTTAGCACCTTCCAGTACTCAACAGAAAGGTCACAGTTCTGACCCTCGAGCAGTCCAAGGATTAGATCATTGGACTTATCAGCCTTCTCAGGGAAATACCCTATAAAGACCTGGGCCTTTGCCACATCGTCTTCCGCTACAACTTTCAATACGGCCTCGCTCCATGGCTGTAGAGTAGGGATATGATCCCTTAACCACTGCACCGTATCGTTGTCGCGACAGGCGAATGCAAGCCAACCAGGCTTAAAGGTGCAGCTAGAGAAGCTAGGTTTCACAGTACCTTTTCTCAGCTCCACAATCTTGCCCAATACAGCTTCCTGAATGGCCTCAAGTTGATTGTTCGACCATCTTGTTTTAGGGAAATCAGGCGGAATTACGCCAATCTTCGTACTAGTGACGACTTCCTTGAAGGAGGGTACCGCTGCTTTTTTATGTTGTTGAGGAGGTTCCTTTTGTGCGGTCGGCAACGCTGGTTTAACTGCAGCTTTGCGGGGAGTACCATCAACATCAATTTCAGCGGCCCGTTTTGGGGGGTGTTTTTCCTCTGTTGGCGTGGAACCATTCGATTTTACCCGTTTTCTACTTGATGTAAGCTCCTGCACCTCTTTCCGAGCTTCACGCATTGACTTCTTACAAAGCATACGAGCTACCTCGATGTCAATACCATAATCTAGATAAATTTTAAGACGTTTCCGAGCAGCACCACTTAGTTTGATCTTGTCAGACATTGGGTTAGTCTTTACGCCTTCTACTTCATCACCGGCTGGTTTAGGTTGAGAATTTAGTAGTTCATCCTCATCATCCGTTGGGATATTAGTTTCAACATCATTGAGACCTAAGTCCACTATATGTTCAACTACATCCATTTGTTTGACTGGATTATTGAGACCTTGAGTCTCTTTATCCCCAGTTGATAGGTTTACTTCAACCTGGCTTTGTATGAAAGTTTTCTCATTTAAACTTTGGTTAGTTGAATCCATCTGTATAAAGAAAACAAAATAAGGGATTAACAACAGACGCTTGACAGCAGAGCCCTTTACTGCCAGCGAGCTAATACAACAAAGGTTCGCCAGTTCCTTGGAGGCCTCCGTTCAAAAACACACTAACGTAGTGCTATTCATCCCATGGGCACGGTCCAGATAACACCGGGGATTACGGGAATTTTATTGAGATTCCGCTCTAGATCCGTCATATTTTGTTATAAAAGGGCCCTACAGATGACCCAATACTGCATACAGGACCCAATTACATTGTCAGTGCAACCGGATACTGCATACAACATTGTTCCGCCTGCAGGTACCTTAATAGACAGGGTGTGGCTCTTCACCACGTATGGTCGGTCCTAGATACCAGAGAGGCAAAGGCTACTTTCAATAGAATAAGCTATCTTACGCGTCATGGTACTCTGCAGTACTCACTACTTCAAGGGGGGTTGGTAACCTTTGGTTGTGCCATTCGCGATTTTCTGTCTTTGACGTTAAAAGAAGACTTCTTTTAACGACCAAGACCGAAATTCAACCAATGTGCACGTAAGCTCCCACATCGCGTCAAGATCGTTACCAGTGGCTGGACCGATTTACAAAATTTTAGCGTCAATGTGTCGAGCGTGAAATTCTAAATAAATTAGCGACACATTGATGCTAAAGTTTTGTAAATCCGTCCAGTAGTTTCGAAGATATAACGATTTAAAGTTTTTTTTGATTTGAGAAAAATTAAAATTTCAAATTCTCTCAAGGGTTGCCACAATTTGGTTTTTCGTCAATAGCTCGGTAAATATAGGCCCGATTTGGGTCGGAGACCTATACGTCCCATCTTTTTATGCTCTTTCAGAATATGTAACCCAAATTTTTACCCAGTAATAAAATATTTTTTGACAAACTTGCCAACCAAAGTCAGTGCGTAAGAAAAAATATGGAAAAATCGCTAGTACTCCAAAACTACTGGAGCGATTTACAAAATTTTAGCGTCAATGTGTCGAGCGTGAAATTCTAAATAAAATAGCAATTAAAAAATAGCAAAAATAAAAAAAAAAATTTTTGGTCCAAAAAAAAAGGATGTACTTTTTTTGTCGAAAAACTTTGAAATTTTTTTACTCGATATTTTTCAGCCATTTTATGTAGAATTTCACGCTCGACACATTGATGCTAAAGTTTTGTAAATCCGTCCAGTAGTTTCGGAGATATAACGATTTTAAGATTTTTTTGATTTGAGAAAAATTAAAATTTCAAATTCTCTCAAGGGTTGCCACAATTTGGTTTTTTGTCAATAGCTCGGTAAATATAGGCCCGATTTGGGTCGGAAATCTATACGTCCCATCTTTTTATGCTCTTTCAGAATATGTAACCCAAATGTTTACCCCGTAAAAAAATATTTTTCGACAAACTTGCCAACCATAGTCAGTGCGTAAGAAAAAATATGGTAAAATCGCTATAACTCCAAAACTACTGGACCGATTTACAAAATTTTAGCGTCAATGTGTCGAGCGTGAAATTCTAAATAAAATAGCAATTAAAAAATAACAAAAATCAAAAAAAAATTTTTTGGCCAAAAAAAAAGGATGTACTAACTTTCATCTCTGCTTTTTTTGTCGAAAAACTTTGAAATTTTTTTACTCGATATTTTTCATTTATTTTATGTAGAATTTCACGCTCGACACATTGATGCTAAAGTTTTGTAAATCCGTCCAGTAGTTTCGGAGATATAACGATTTTAAGATTTTTTTGATTTGAGAAAAATTAAAATTTCAAATTCTCTCAAGGGTTGCCACAATTTGGTTTTTCGTCAATAGCTCGGTAAATATAGGCCCGATTTGGGTCGGAGACCTATACGTCCCATCTTTTTATGCTCTTTCAGAATATGTAACCCAAATTTTTACCCCGTAAAAAAATATTTTTCGACAAACTTGCCAACCATAGTCAGTGCGTAAGAAAAAATATGGTAAAATCGCTATAACTCCAAAACTACTGGACCGATTTACAAAATTTTAGCGTCAATGTGTCGAGCGTGAAATTCTAAATAAAATAGCGACACATTGATGCTAAAGTTTTGTATTACCCCGTAAAAAAATGTTTTTCGACAAACTTGCCAACCATAGTCAGTGCGTAAGAAAAAATATGGTAA
The DNA here is from genome assembly GCA_963921195.1 of Pegoplata infirma. Classification (NCBI taxonomy): domain Eukaryota; kingdom Metazoa; phylum Arthropoda; class Insecta; order Diptera; family Anthomyiidae; genus Pegoplata; species Pegoplata infirma. The sequence continues at coordinate 64,939,175 of OY992536.1, forward strand.
AATCGCTATAACTCCAAAACTACTGGACCGATTTACAAAATTTTAGCGTCAATGTGTCGAGCGTGAAATTCTAAATAAAATAGCGACACATTGATGCTAAAGTTTTGTAAATCCGTCCAGTAGTTTCGGAGATATAACGATTTTAAGATTTTTTTGATTTGAGAAAAATTAAAATTTCAAATTCTCTCAAGTTTTGCCACAATTTGGTTTTTCGTCAATAGCTCGGTAAATATAGGCCCGATTTGGGTCGGAGACCTATACGTCCCATCTTTTTATGCTCTTTCAGAATATGTAACCCAAATTTTTACCCCGTAAAAAAATATTTTTCGACAAACTTGCCAACCATAGTCCAACCCACATTTTTACCCCGTAAAAAAATGTTTTTCGACAAACTTACGCCAACCATAGTCAGTGCGTAAGAAAAAATATGGTAAAAGCGCTATAACTCCAAAACTACTGGACCGATTTAAAAAATTTTAGCGTCAATGTGTCGAGCGTGAAATTCTAAATAAAATAGCGATACATTGATGCTAAAGTTTTTTAAATCCGTCCAGTAGTTTCGGAGATATAACGATTTTAAGATTTTTTTGATTTGAGCAAAATTAAAATTTCAAATTCTCTCAAGTTTTGCCACAATTTGGTTTTTCGTCAATAGCTCGGTAAATATAGGCCCGATTTGGGTCGGAGACCCATACGTCCCATCTTCTTATGCTCTTTCTGAATATGTAACCCACATTTTTACCCCGTAAAAAAATATTTTTCGACAAACTTGCCAACCATAGTCAGTGCGTAAGAAAAAATATGGTAAAATCGCTATAACTCCAAAACAACTGGACCGATTTACAAAATTTTAGCGTCAATGTGTCGAGCGTGAAATTCTAAATAAAATAGCAATTAAAAAATAACAAAAATCAAAAAAAAATTGTTTGGTCAAAAAAAAGGATGTACTAACAACCACTTCTTTTTTTTGTCGAAAAACTTTGAAATTTTTTTACTCGATTTTTTTCATCTATCTTATGTAGAATTTCACGCTCGACACATTGACGCTAAAGTTTTGTAAATCCGTCCAGTAGTTTCGGAGATATAACGATTTTAAGATTTTTTTGATTTGAGAAAAATTAAAATTTCAAATTCTCTCAAGTTTTGCCACAATTTGGTTTTTCGTCAATAGCTCGGTAAATATAGGCCCGATTTGGGTCGGAGACCTATACGTCCCATCTTTTTATGCTCTTTCAGAATATGTAACCCAAATTTTTACCCCGTAAAAAAATATTTTTCGACAAACTTGCCAACCATAGTCAGTGCGTAAGAAAAAATATGGTAAAATCGCTATAACTCCAAAACTACTGGACCGATTTACAAAATTTTAGCGTCAATGTGTCGAGCGTGAAATTCTAAATAAAATAGCGACACATTGATGCTAAAGTTTTGTAAATCCGTCCAGTAGTTTCGGAGATATAACGATTTTAAGATTTTTTTGATTTGAGAAAAATTTAAATTTCAAATTCTCTCAATTGTTGCCACAATTTGGTTTTTCGTCAATAGCTCGGTAAATATAGGCCCGATTTGGGTCGGAGACCTATACGTCCCATCTTTTTATGCTCTTTCAGAATATGTAACCCAAATTTTTACCCCGTAAAAAAATATTTTTCGACAAACTTGCCAACCATAGTCAGTGCGTAAGAAAAAATATGGTAAAATCGCTATAACTCCAAAACTACTGGACCGATTTACAAAATTTTAGCGTCAATGTGTCGAGCGTGAAATTCTAAATAAAATAGCAATTAAAAAATAACAAAAATCAAAAAAAAAATTTTTGGTCAAAAAAAAAGGATGTACTAACCACTGCTTTTTTTGTCGAAAAACTTTGGTAAAATCGCTATAACTCCAAAACTACTGGACCGATTTAAAAAATTTTAGCGTCAATGTGTCGAGCGTGAAATTCTAAATAAAATAGCGACACATTGATGCTAAAGTTTTGTAAATCCGTCCAGTAGTTTCGGAGATATAACGATTTTAAGATTTTTTTGATTTGAGAAAAATTAAAATTTCAAATTCTCTCAATTGTTGCCACAATTTGGTTTTTCGACCAATTTACAAAATTTTAGCGTCAATGTGTCGAGCGTGAAATTCTAAATAAAATAGCAATTAAAAAATAACAAAAATCAAAAAAAAATTTTTTGGTCAAAAAAAAAGGATGTACTAACCACTGCTTTTTTTGTCGAAAAACTTTGAAATTTTTTTACTCGATTTTTTTCATCTATCTTATGTAGAATTTCACGCTCGACACATTGACGCTAAAGTTTTGTAAATCCGTCCAGTAGTTTCGGAGATATAACGATTTTAAGATTTTTTTGATTTGAGAAAAATTAAAATTTCAAATTCTCTCAAGTTTTGCCACAATTTGGTTTTTCGTCAATAGCTCGGTAAATATAGGCCCGATTTGGGTCGGAGACCTATACGTCCCATCTTTTTATGCTCTTTCAGAATATGTAACCCAAATTTTTACCCCGTAAAAAAATATTTTTCGACAAACTTGCCAACCATAGTCAGTGCGTAAGAAAAAATATGGTAAAATCGCTATAACTCCAAAACTACTGGACCGATTTACAAAATTTTAGCGTCAATGTGTCGAGCGTGAAATTCTAAATAAAATAGCGACACATTGATGCTAAAGTTTTGTAAATCCGTCCAGTAGTTTCGGAGATATAACGATTTTAAGATTTTTTTGATTTGAGAAAAATTAAAATTTCAAATTCTCTCAATTGTTGCCACAATTTGGTTTTAACATGATAATGTTTTTAGGCTGGTGTCTAATTTTAAAAAAGTTGCAGGACGCCACCTCATTTTGACTATATAAGCTAACGACTAACAAAAAAGAAAATTGGAATTACTGTTTTTGTTTTCTTAAAACCAAAAATTTTACTAACTTGGGTTTGTAACTTGGATAATAATTCACCTCGTGGTGAATAACAAAAATATTCACCAGCTGGTGAATAAAACGTAACATAATTATTTTCATCAATATTTTTTTTTTTTTTTCATCAATATTTTTTTTTTCATCAATATTTTTTTTTTCATCAATATTTTTTTTTTCATCAATATTTTTTTTTCATCAAAATTTTTTTTTTTTTTTCATCAATATTTGTTTTTTTCATCAATATTTTTTTTTCATCAATATTTTTTTTTCATCAATATTTTTTTTTTCATCAATATTTTATTTTTCATCAATATTTTTTTTTTTTCATCAATATTTTTTTTTTTTCATCAATATTTTTTTTTTTCATCAATATTTTTTTTTTTTATCAATATTTTTTTTTTCATCAATATTTTTTTTTTCATCAATATTATTTTTTTTTTTCATCAAAAATTTTTTTTTTTTTTCATCAATATTTTTTTTTTTTTCATCAATATTTTTTTTTTCATCAATATTTTTTTTTCATCAATATTTTTTTTTTCATCAATATTTTTTTTTTTCATCAATATATTTTTTTTTTTTTTCATCAATATTTTTTTTCATCAATATTTTTTTTTTCATCAATATTTTTTTTTCATCAAAATTTTTTTTTTTTTTCATCAATATTTTTTTTTTCATCAATATATTTTTTTTTTTCATCAATATATTTTTTTCATCAACATTTTTTTTCATAATTTTTTTTTTTCATTAAATATTTATTTTTCTCAATAAAATTTTTTCATTAAAACCCTTTTCTTCATCAAACACTTTTAGTTATCGAAAAACATAGACAAACAGATAGATGGATATCACTAGAATGTCTTAGAAAGCTTTACGGATCAATAATATATACACATAATGGCGTCCTCGACCGATATTTCAATGCATTTTGCATATAATGACAAATTAATATAGCGTTATTTTTCCTAGAAAAATTTTGCTTTGGAAAGAACACATACTTGTACAGCAAAACATTATCATGATTCAATGGTTTGGGCACGAGTACAAACTTCGCAGACATTTTTCGTCAATAGCTCGGTAAATATAGGCCCGATTTGGGTCGGAGACCTATACGTCCCATCTTTTTATGCTCTTTCAGAATATGTAACCCAAATTTTTACCCCGTAAAAAAATATTTTTCGACAAACTTGCCAACCATAGTCAGTGCGTAAGAAAAAATATGGTAAAATCGCTATAACTCCAAAACTACTGGACCGATTTACAAAATTTTAGCGTCAATGTGTCGAGCGTGAAATTCTAAATAAAATAGCAATTAAAAAATAACAAAAATCAAAAAAAAATTTTTTGGTCAAAAAAAAAGGATGTACTAACTAACCACTGCTTTTTTTGTCGAAAAACTTTGAAATTTTTTTACTCGATTTTTTTCATCTATCTTATGTAGAATTTCACGCTCGACACATTGACGCTAAAGTTTTGTAAATCCGTCCAGTAGTTTCGGAGATATAACGATTTTAAGATTTTTTTGATTTGAGAAAAATTAAAATTTCAAATTCTCTCAAGTTTTGCCACAATTTGGTTTTTCGTCAATAGCTCGGTAAATATAGGCCCGATTTGGGTCGGAGACCTTTACGTCCCATCTTTCTATGCTCTTTCAGAAAATGTAACCCACATTTTTACCCCGTAAAAAAATGTTTTTCGACAAACTTGCCAACCATAGTCAGTGCGTAAGAAAAAATATGGTAAAATCGCTATAACTCCAAAACTACTGGACCGATTTACAAAATTTTAGCGTCAATGTGTCGAGCGTGAAATTCTAAATAAAATAGCAATTAAAAAATAACAAAAATCAAAAAAAAATTTTTTGGTCAAAAAAAAAAGGATGTACTAACCACTGCTTTCTTTGTCGAAAAACTTTGAAATTTTTTTACTCGATTTTTTTCATCTATCTTATGTAGAATTTCACGCTCGACACATTGACGCTAAAGTTTTGTAAATCCGTCCAGTAGTTTCGGAGATATAACGATTTTAAGATTTTTTTGATTTGAGAAAAATTAAAATTTCAAATTCTCTCAAGTTTTGCCACAATTTGGTTTTTCGTCAATAGCTCGGTAAATATAGGCCCGATTTGGGTCGGAGACCTATACGTCTTTTTATGCTCTTTCAGAATATGTAACCCACATTTTTACCCCGTAAAAAAATGTTTTTCGACAAACTTGCCAACCATAGTCAGTGCGTAAGAAAAAATATGGTAAAATCGCTATAACTCCAAAACTACTGGACCGATTTACAAAATTTTAGCGTCAATGTGTCGAGCGTGAAATTCTGAATAAAATAGCGACACATTGATGCCAAAGTTTTGTAAATCCGTCCAGTAGTTTCGGAGATATAACGATTTTAAAATTTTTTTGATTTGAGAAAAATTAAAATTTCAAATTCTCTCAATTGTTGCCACAAATTGGTTTTTCGTCAATAGCTCGGTAAATATAGGCCCGATTTGGGTCGGAGACCTATACGTCCCATCTTTTTATGCTCTTTCAGAATATGTAACCCAAATTTTTACCCCGTAAAAAAATATTTTTCGACAAACTTGACAACCATAGTCAGTGCGTAAGAAAAAATATGGTAAAATCGCTATAACTCCAAAACTACTGGACCGATTTACAAAATTTTAGCGTCAATGTGTCGAGCGTGAAATCTATATATATAAAAATGGATGTGTGTATGTATGTATGTATGTATGTTCCGTATGGACTCGAAAACGGCTGGACCGATCTTGATGAAATTTTCAGGTAATATTCAGAATAGCCTGGCAAGTAACACTGTCAAGTCGGATTTTTGATTTTCCGTCTGTGGGCGGAGGGGCGTGGCAAAATCCAATTTTTGTATCCCACCAATAATGACATCTATGTATATATAAAAAACGGATGGACCGATTTTGATGAAATTTATACCAAAGATAGTACTAACTGAGTACTCACTATGTGCCAAATTTGAGCGTTATCGGACAAAGTAAAGTTAAATGCCATGCAACTTTGTATTGAATTGAAAGTTATTTCAATAATGCAAAAAACGGCTATATGTTTGTTCCATATGGACGCGAAAATGGTTGGACCGATCTTGATGAAATTTTCAGGGAATATTCAGAATAGCCTAGGGAGTAACACTGTGCAGTCAGGTTTTAATTTTTTGCGTGTGGGCGGATGGGCGTGGCAAAATCGAATTTTTGCATTGCACCACTAATGACATCTATATGTAAAAAACGGATAAACCGATTTTGGTGAAATTTAAACCAAAAATACTACTAACCAAGTAGTAACTATATGCCAAATTAGAGCGTGATCGGACAAATGGACGTAAAATGCCATGCTTTATTGTCAGTGGGCGGAGGGGTGGGCAAAATCGAATTTTTACATTGCACAACTAATGACATCTATATATAAAAAACGGCTGGACCGATTTTGATGAAATTTAAACCAACGATAGAACTAACCAAGTACTAACTGTGTTAGAGCGTGATCGGACAAATGGGCGTAAAATGCCATGCCCCTTTGTATTGAATTGAATTTTATTTCTGCATGCTCCGCAATAACGCAAAAACTGTTGATTTGATTTTAAAGAAATTTTCAGCACTGATAGTATTAACCGAGTGCGGAACTATAGGCCATGTTATACTATGGGGCGTAAAATGCCACGCCCCTTTGTTCTATACTGGACGTTGCCTGCCTGTTTCGCAATCACGCAAAAACAGCTGAACCGATTCTCTTGATATTTTAAATACATACAGTGCTAATCAAGTGCATATGTAGGCCATATAAGATCGTTATTGGAAAAAGGGATCAAAATTGCAACGCCCTTTGTACTATACTGACCACGATTGAACAAAGAGGCGTAAATTGCCACGCCCCTTTGTTTTATACTAACCGTTATATCTGCCTGTTTTGAAATCAAGTAAAAACGGATAAGCCGAATCTGTCACTACTAACCGAGCGGGAACAGTAGGTCTTATGTTGAGCGCGATTCAGCAAAAGTGTATAAAATGTCACTCCCGTTTTTCAAAAATAAAAAGTTATTTCCTCCTCTTTCGTAATTACACAAAAACGGCAAAACTGATGTCAATGAAATTTGCAGCACAGATAGTACTAATCGAGGATGCAGCATGGAACTTTAGACTATCATGATTCGATAAAAATGCGTTAAATGACACGCCCCTTTGTGCTATACTTAACGTTATGTCTGTCTGTTTCAAAATCACGTAAAAACGGCTGAACCGATTTTCTTCAGATTTCCTATAGATAGTGCTAACCGAGGGTGGAACCAAAGGTGAATAGCTGGACCCGGACCCGTGCTTTAATTTTGTCCGACACTATATTTAAATTAAGATGCAATATAAAACAGTTTTTTTTTCTTAAGGCCAGCAACGCGGACCGGGTATAGCTAGTTCTAAATAAAATAGCAATTAAAAAATAACAAAAATCAAAAAAAAATTTTTTGGTCAAAAAAAAAAGGATGTACTAACCACTGCTTTTTTTGTCGAAAAACTTTGAAATTTTTTTACTCGATTTTTTTTCATCTATCTTATGTAGAATTTCACGCTCGACACATTGACGCTAAAGTTTTGTAAATCCGTCCAGTAGTTTCGGAGATATAACGATTTTAAGATTTTTTTGATTTGAGAAAAATTAAAATTTCAAATTCTCTCAAGTTTTGCCACAATTTGGTTTTTCGTCAATAGCTCGGTAAATATAGGCCCGATTTGGGTCGGAGACCTATACGTCCCATCTTTTTATGCTCTTTCAGAATATGTAACCCACATTTTTACCCCGTAAAAAAATGTTTTTCGACAAACTTGCCAACCATAGTCAGTGCGTAAGAAAAAATATGGTAAAATCGCTATAACTCCAAAACTACTGGACCGATTTACAAAATTTTAGCGTCAATGTGTCGAGCGTGAAATTCTAAATAAAATAGCGACACATTGATGCTAAAGTTTTGTAAATCCGTCCAGTAGTTTCGGAGATATAACGATTTTAAGATTTTTTTGATTTGAGAAAAATTAAAATTTCAAATTCTCTCAATTGTTGCCACAATTTGGTTTTTCGTCAATAGCTCGGTAAATATAGGCCCGATTTGGGTCGGAGACCTATACGTCCCATCTTTTTATGCTCTTTCAGAATATGTAACCCACATTTTTACCCCGTAAAAAAATGTTTTTCGACAAACTTGCCAACCATAGTCAGTGCGTAAGAAAAAATATGGTAAAATCGCTATAACTCCAAAACTACTGGACCGATTTACAAAATTTTAGCGTCAATGTGTCGAGCGTGAAATTCTAAATAAAATAGCTACACATTGATGCTAAAGTTTTGTAAATCCGTCCAGTAGTTTCGGAGATATAACGATTTTAAGATTTTTTTGATTTGAGAAAAATTAAAATTTCAAATTCTCTCAATTGTTGCCACAATTTGGTTTTTCGTCAATAGCTCGGTAAATATAGGCCCGATTTGGGTCGGAGACCTATACGTCCCATCTTTTTATGCTCTTTCAGAATATGTAACCCAAATTTTTACCCCGTAAAAAAATATTTTTCGACAAACTTGCCAACCATAGTCAGTGCGTAAGAAAAAATATGGTAAAATCGCTATAACTCCAAAACTACTGGACCGATTTACAAAATTTTAGCGTCAATGTGTCGAGCGTGAAATTCTAAATAAAATAGCAATAGCTTTTTTTGTCGAAAAACTTTGAAATTTTTTTACTCGATTTTTTTCATCTATCTTATGTAGAATTTCACGCTCGACACATTGACGCTAAAGTTTTGTAAATCCGTCCAGTAGTTTCGGAGATATAACGATTTTAAGATTTTTTTGATTTGAGAAAAATTAAAATTTCAAATAATCTCAAGTTTTGCCACAATTTGGTTTTTCGTCAATAGCTCGGTAAATATAGGCCCGATTTGGGTCGGAGACCTATACGTCCCATCTTTTTATGCTCTTTCAGAATATGTAACCCACATTTTTACCCCGTAAAAAAATGTTTTTCGACAAACTTGCCAACCATAGTCAGTGCGTAAGAAAAAATATGGTAAAATCGCTATAACTCCAAAACTACTGGACCGATTTACAAAATTTTAGGGTCAATGTGTCGAGCGTGAAATTCTAAATAAAATAGCGACACATTGATGCTAAAGTTTTGTAAATCCGTCCAGTACCCAATCAGAAACTGGCCACCGTACAAAAAATATTGTACTGGCGGAGCACTGGATTTATTGGAAATGCCAACAGCGTTTCAACGTTGGCAATTACAAACATAATTGTACTCTGCCAGTACATTTTATACAACATTTACGACCATTTATTTAGATTAAATATTGTTTTTATTACACCTTTTATTAGGTGTAATAGAGTAATAGCAATTGTTTTATCATCACATGTAGTAAGATTACACTTGAATTCTACCATACTTATCTTAATTTCAGTGTTATTTTCATCTAATTTTCTAACATACAATCAATCCTATTTCATTTGATGGAAGTGGATATTCCACAAAATCAGTAACTTCAAGAAAAACGTTGCGTTTAAAAAAAATATCATCGCATTTGAAATTTGACACTTTCCTACTAAAAATTTCGTTAACCGTAATAACATTTCCATTTCTTAGTAAGCATACGTTATCAGGAGGAAGTGGTGAAATTTTATTGCCTTCGATAATAACAAAGCTAAAAGTAACTCCTATTTCCGAGGTTTCTAAAATTTGTCCAAGATAATATTTTAAGCTTCTATTGATACGATAAAGCAATGGAAAATTATTTGATGAATCGTTTGATCGAAAAATATGAAGTTTTCTTTGAACTTCTCCGATGGGGTTGGTTGGAGAATTTATAATACTTTTTATAAAACCTAGGCTAAATCAAACGCGGAAAATTGAGATAGCGGCGCCCCTATATTAACAACGTCATCTGCGATATGAATGAGGTTGTGAATATTCATTGTATGTGATTTTGGTCCATAAAAATATGACATAAGTTCAACAAATTTCCTTAATAACTGCTTAGCATAATCAGCTTTTAATGTAGCTAATTTGCTAGATGACAAAATTCGACAAGCTGTAAAAAGAAGTAAAAAATGTCTGTACTGATTAGATTTCAATACATTTTTCAAAACTATCCCTCCGCCATATAATAAAAAAAACGATATTGTGTAGCTTTCCAATTTCCTGTATCCATTAAATCAAACGTTTTTCTTTGGAACTCAGCTGTAATATCTTTAGATATTTTTAAAAAAATTTGTTGCATAAATTGCTACGTTTTCTTCGGAAATATAAGAATCTGGATTCTTAAAAATAAGTTTCTAAAAGTAACGTTTTTCCAATTCCAAGGTACAACATATGCATTTCATAGGAATATCGAGGAGTGGACTGGTTTCTTTAGCTAAATGGTGCTGAGCGTTAGCCTTTTCTCTAAACGACTGGAGCGTACGTTGTTCACAATTTATTTCTTTAAAAATGCGTGCTTTATTTACTGTTTCTCCTTTTACGGTGTATCTTTCACAAGAAAAAAAATCTGTGTGACCCTTGGTACACTTGATAAACGCTCGGGCAGGCATATCACAGCAAAAAGCTAATATTTTAAAAGTAAATTGTTTTCCGTGGACCTCGAAACCTTTAATAATATAAGTAAAAACAAGTAGAAAAGTTAAATTCGACTTGGCCGAATCTATGAATACCCTCCACAATGCCCTTTTTAAGTAGGGTTGCCATTTCCATTTTGAGAAAAAGAGGACGCCAACCTCAAAAAAGGAGGACATTTGACCCAAAAAAGAGGACATTTTTTTTAATAAATTAATTTAAAAAAAGTAAACTGCGCGACACAATATGCAAAAAAAAACATTTTTATTAAGGAAACAATTTTCCTTTCCACTAAAATCACAAAAATACATAAAAGAAAATCTTCCAATTTTATTTCAGAAAGTACCAATTATATTTAAAGAATTTTCAATTTTAAAAAATGTTTAACTATATTTCCAATTATTTATGAGAAATATTCATTTTTAATTCAAAAATGTTTGGTTAATTTAAAAAAATGTCCAATTATAATTCAAAAATTTTAATTGTATATCAGAATTTTCTATTTGTAATTCAAAATTTTCTAAATGGTTTTCAGAAAATTCCATTTGTATTTTAAACATTTCTATTTCAAAATTTTCTCAATGATTTTAAGAAAATTACTTTTGAATTTAAATAAATTCAATTGGAATTTTAGATAATTTAATTGTATTTCAGAAATGTCCATTTTTATTGAAAAATTATCTAAATGTTCAAATTCTGATTAATTTTTATTAAAAAATAAAAATTGTTGTACTCGACTTTTAAAATATTATATTTTGAGTAGGTTTTTTTCTAGCTCGAAGTCATTATTTCCTTTACTAATTAAAACTATGATATTCTCATATAATAATTTTCAAGAAAATTATTTTTCTGTTTTAAATTTATTATGTTGGTAATTTTTTGCAAGACTTTGTCGACACGTGTTTCGGGGTGATGATCGTGACCTTACTACGGTGGTACAATTTTCGTCTTCTAATTCCCAATGGAAATAGAGTCGAATATGTATTTTTATTTTAGATTGTCATTAAAGACCCTTTGCTACTTGTAGTACAGGGTTTTTTTTTTTTTGCTAAATAATCTTGACAATGGGATTAGACAAATTAGACAAACACGTGTCGATTAAGTCTTGCAAAAAATGACATAAATAAATTTAAAACAGAAAATTTTTTCTTGAAAATTATTATATGAGATTATCATAGTTTTAATGACCTCGAGCTAGAAAAAACCTACTCAAAATATAATTATCTAAATGCTTTTAAAAAAATTTTATTTGTATATCAAAATTTTCTTCAAAGCATTTGAAAAATTTTGAATAGAAATAGAAATTTTTGAAATATAAATGGACATTTTTTAAATTTAATTGGAAATTTCTGAAACTGATTTTTCTGAAAAGAATTTAGAAATTTTTAAAATACAACTGGAAACTTTTGAAATACAATTGGAAATTTCTGAAATACAAATAGAATTTTTGGAAATTCAATGGAATTTTCTTAAAATTATTATTTTTTCTTAATTTGTAATGGAAATTTTTGATATACAAATCTTTTTTCGGAGAGCATACTTTAAGACACACAACAGCTGATAAGAATTGATGCTAACGTAGCTATTTTCGCACTACCTAGAGTGAATTTTTACTCGAAATATAATTAATTTGAAGCGTTTTTTTTTTTTAATTTTTGTCCGTTTTGTTCTCAAAAAGTTGACATTACTGCTGATAAGCGAAAATATGGTGATGAAAATAATTCAAAAGTTTTAAAGTAATAAAAAAAATGTTATCGGGTAAAGTGCAAAAAGTAGGACAACCCCGGACACTTTCAAAAAAAGAAGTAGGACTGCCCCGGACGCCCTAAAAAAGAGGACGGTGTCCGGGGAAAAGAGGACGGATGGCAACCCTATTTTTAAGTGATAGTAAATTTTCTAACGTGAAAAAAATAACATTTTTGGTTAGAAATATTTTATTTTCTGTAAAAAAACTTTTTTTTATTCATTTTTGAAAAAAAAAAAAAAAATTACTAATTTTTTTTGAGTGTAAAATTTTTTTTGAGTGTATTCTTTTTTTGTTTTAGTGTAAAAAAACTTTTTTTTGTTAATTTTTGAAAAAAAAAAATAATTTACCAATTTTTTTTTTTGAGTGTAAAATTTTTTTTGAGTGTAAACTTTTTTTTTAAGTGTATTTTTTTTTTTGGTTTAGTGTAAAAATATTTTTGTGTGACAAAAATACCTTTGAAAACATTTATCTGACTTACAAATGTTTTTAAAACATGTTTAACGGGTTTTCAATACGTGAATTTAAGGTGAACTAATCTGAAATTTACGGTTTTGCTAATAACTTTTGAACCGCCGGACCGATTTGGCTGAAATTTAAAACGAACCGGACCTGAGGAACGGTAAATATATATGCCACACTTCAGCACCCTCAGAATTGCCGTTCGAAAGTTACCGTGTGTTTTATCTCGTAAATTCCAGAAAACCCCTTGCCGAAATTCACTCATTTGCTTATAACTTTTGAACCACTGGACCGATTTCGGTGGATTGCAATACCAACCTGACCAGGTAAATGTCCAACATATATGCCAAACTTCAGGAGCCTCCGTAAAGTCTTTCAAAAGTTAGCGTGTTTTCAACAGACAGACAGACAGACAGACAGACAGACAGACAGACAGACAGACAGACAGACAGACGGACGGACGGACGGACGGACATCGCTAGATCGTCTTAAAATCGATCGAGGATCATGAATATATATACTTTATGGGGTCCTAGACCAATATTTCGAGGTGTTACAAACGGAATGACAAACTTATATATACCCTCTATCACTAGAGTGGAGGGTATAAAAAATATTTAAATTTTTTTCTAATTTTTGTGTGTACCTTCATTAGTTAAAGTATTAACTTCCCAGCAAAAAATAAACGAAGTGGTTCAAAAAGAATTAGTGGTTTCACTACATACAAAGTAGCGATAGGTTCCGAACTTCATATTCCGTAATAAGTACTTTTAAAATCACTTCCAAAAATGCTACAAAATAACAATAAAAACATCTTTCACCAGTTCTTTACTTAATGATTTTGAAGTACGTTTTTCATATGTTCTTAGGAATCAAATCACTACAACATATGAACTTCTTTTTCAACTGAAACAATTAGAATGAGGGTGATACACGAAGTATGCAATTTTTTCTACGTCCAGCTTCAAATAGATTTAGGTTTTGCAAAAATGGTGACAAAAATTGGTAATGGCATTTCATTTCTCTTTATTTAGAGCTTAAAAAATCGAAAAGACGAAAATCGATTATTGATAAATTTTTCAAATTTCATATCTTATATCAAAAAAAGTTGGTCCTAGGTCTCTGTTCCAAAAAAAGTAATTCACATAAAAAATGTGAAAATGAAAATTTCCGAATTTCTTTGGTGTTCTAGATTTCACATCCGAATTTCTTTTTGTTTCACATAAATAAAATTTGGTGAAAGTAAAACAAATGCACTTTTTTCCTTACAATTTTTTAAATTTTAATTATTCGACTTCAATTTCGAATGAAAACATGATCAATTAAACACTAAACTTGATTTCATGTGATTCGGAAATTTTCATGTGAATTGAAAAGTTGTGAAAGACAGAACAGAGGCCCTAAATTAAATAAATACATTTACGAACTAAAGCGGATGTTGCTGCATCACATTATTAAAGATTGTTTAAGCTTTTTAGAAAATTGAGGTATAGGCTTGTGGTCAAAACAAACTTGCGAATTTTTATAGTTTTGTGATCTCTATAATTACTCCTTTTTTTAATTCGAAGTACATACGTTATCAATGAAATTAATTTTTCTATCACGTAAGGTTTTTAAGATATTCGCGTTTTAATATTGAAATATTTAGGTCTCCTCTGTAACGTATTCTTAAGTTACTCAAATACAATAGAACTCGATTTAGTAAAAATAAGGCATCTTTATTCCAAATCTGGCATCCAAATTTTTCTATCGCGTACTGTTTTTGAAATATTGGCGTTTGAAAAACTCAAACTCTACTGTTACGCACTTATATTCTTTATAAATCACACTAAAATTTTCAAACGCGAATATCTCAAAAACAGAACATGCTTGAAAATTGTGGATTGCAGTTTTGGAATCAGGAGGTCCATTTTATATGAAATCAAGTCCTATTTCGTGGCTGCAACGTAAGAATACGTAACAGTGGACCCCTAAAAGTGCTTTTTTTACTTTTTAACAGCGAATATCTCAAAAACGGTACGTGCTAGAAAAGTTTGGACGGTAGATTTGGAAGCAGGAGATCTATAAGGGCCAGTTAGAAACTTCACTGGGAGGTTCTTGCTGTCGAACAGTGTTTTTAGTGTAAATATTATAAAAAAAATACTCTTTCAATCAATCTTACAAAAATAAGTAAAAAAAGAACTTCTAATTTAGAAGTTCTAAATCACTAAATAAAAATGACATAATCACACCCAAAATGCTAAGAAATATGTACTTCTAAAGAAGTGATGAAAAAAGAACTTCCAAAAGGTCAAGTTATATTAACATCCGGATCACTACTTCAGAAGTTGTGATAAAAACACTAGTGATATATGTTATACTTAAGTGTCAATCTTTCGCCACTGAAAAGTGGCGATAAAAAGAACATACTTTGTGTGTCACGCCCATATTAAATTCATCAATGTTTTAGTTGAAGAAGAAGTACATCTGGTTCATAAGTTGTGGTGAATTTTGTAGAGAATGGTAAGCTCGTTTTTTGCTGGGTTCGTATACAAATTCAGACAAAAATTCTCCAGCAAAATACGGTTTTGAATTTCCAAAGTATAATGCTATTATAAATGGCTTGCAAAAACTCTTTCCATTAATGTCCAAAAACCTTTTTTGGACTTATTAAATATGTCCATTCCATTATTAAATATGTACAGCATTTTTTGTTTTGCCAACAGTCTGCCAACACCAGAAAAAACAATTGGCCCGAGCCCCATCTGGCGTTATCAATCCAACAATAGCACTGTACAGTATTTTTTGTAAATCCGACTTTGGCACAGCGTAGTATTCCCATCTGGCGTTATCAATCCAACAATGCCACTGTACAGTATTAGTTGCAAACCGTGTTATCGGCCAACGTTGGTAATACTGGCACCAACGCTTTGCCAACCTTGGCCCTTTTGTATTTTTCTGACTGGGTAGTTTCGGAGATATAACGATTTTAAGATTTTTTTGATTTGAGAAAAATTAAAATTTCAAATTCTCTCAATTGTTGCCACAACTTGGTTTTTCGTCAATAGCTCGGTAAATATAGGCCCGATTTGGGTCGGAGACCTATACGTCCCATCTTTTTATGCTCTTTCAGAATATGTAACCCAAATTTTTACCCCGTAAAAAAATATTTTTCGACAAACTTGCCAACCATAGTCAGTGCGTAAGAAAAAATATGGTAAAATCGCTATAACTCCAAAACTACTGGACCGATTTACAAAATTTTAGCGTCAATGTGTCGAGCGTGAAATTCTAAATAAAATAGCAATTAAAAAATAACAAAAATCAAAAAAAAAATTTTTGGTCAAAAAAAAAGGATGTACCACTGCTTTTTTTGTCGAAAAACTTTGAAATTTTTTTACTCGATTTTTTTCATCTATCTTATGTAGAATTTCACGCTCGATACATTGACGCTAAAGTTTTGTAAATCCGTCCAGTAGTTTCGGAGATATAACGATTTTAAGATTTTTTTGATTTGAGAAAAATTAAAATTTCAAATTCTCTCAAGTTTTGCCACAATTTGGTTTTTAGTCAATAGCTCGGTAAATATAGGCCCGATTTGGGTCGGAGACCTATACGTCCCATCTTTTTATGCTCTTTCAGAATATGTAACCCAAATTTTTACCCCGTAAAAAAATATTTTTCGACAAACTTGCCAACCATAGTCAGTGCGTAAGAAAAAATATGGTAAAATCGCTATAACTCCAAAACTGCTGGACCGATTTACAAAATTTTAGCGTCAATGTGTCGAGCGTGAAATTCTAAATAAAATAGCAATTAAAAAATAACAAAAATCAAAAAAAAAGGATGTTTTTGGTCAAAAAAAAGGATGTACTAACCACTGCTTTTTTTGAGGAAAAACTTTGAAATTTTTTTACTCGATTTTTTCATCTATCTTATGTAGAATTTCACGCTCGACACATTGACGCTAAAGTTTTGTAAATCCGTCCAGTAGTTTCGGAGATATAACGATTTTAAGATTTTGCCACAATTTGGTTTTTCGTCAATAGCTCGGTAAATATAGGCCCGATTTGGGTCGGAGACCTATACGTCCCATCTTTTTATGCTCTTTCAGAATATGTAACCCACATTTTTACCCCGTAAAAAAATGTTTTTCGACAACCTTGCCAACCATAGTCAGTGCGTAAGAAAAAATATGGTAAAATCGCTATAACTCCAAAACTACTGGACCGATTTACAAAATTTTAGCGTCAATGTGTCGAGCGTGACACACTGCTTTTTTTGTCGAAAAACTTTGAAATTGTTTTACTCGATTTTTTCATCTATCTTATGTAGAATTTCACGCTCGACACATTGACGCTAAAGTTTTGTAAATCCGTCCAGTAGTTTCGGAGATATAACGATTTTAAGATTTTGCCACAATTTGGTTTTTCGTCAATAGCTCGGTAAATATAGGCCCGATTTGGGCCGGAGACCTATACGTCCCATCTTTTTATGCTCTTTCAGAATATGTAACCCACATTTTTACCCCGTAAAAAAATGTTTTTCGACAACCTTGCCAACCATAGTCAGTGCGTAAGAAAAAATATGGTAAAATCGCTATAACTCCAAAACTACTGGACCGATTTACAAAATTTTAGCGTCAATGTGTCGAGCGTGAAATTCTAAATAAAATAGCGACACATTGATGCTAAAGTTTTGTAAATCCGTCCAGTAGTTTCGGAGATATAACGATTTTAAGATTTTTTTGATTTGAGAAAATTAAAATTTCAAATTCTCTCAATTGTTGCCACAATTTGGTTTTTCGACCAATTTACAAAATTTTAGCGTCAATGTGTCGAGCGTGAAATTCTAAATAAAATAGCAATTAAAAAATAACAAAAATCAAAAAAAAATTTTTTGGTAAAAAAAAAAGGATGTACTAACCACTGCTTTTTTTGTCGAAAAACTTTGAAATTTTTTTACTCGATTTTTTTCATCTATCTTATGTAGAATTTCACGCTCGACACATTGACGCTAAAGTTTTGTAAATCCGTCCAGTAGTTTCGGAGATATAACGATTTTAAGATTTTTTTGATTTGAGAAAAATTAAAATTTCAAATTCTCTCAAGTTTTGCCACAATTTGGTTTTTCGTCAATAGCTCGGTAAATATAGGCCCGATTTGGGTCGGAGACCTATACGTCCCATCTTTTTATGCTCTTTCAGAATATGTAACCCAAATTTTTACCCCGTAAAAAAATATTTTTCGACAAACTTGCCAACCATAGTCAGTGCGTAAGAAAAAATATGGTAAAATCGCTATAACTCCAAAACTACTGGACCGATTTACAAAAATTTAGCGTCAATGTGTCGAGCGTGAAATTCTAAATAAAATAACGACACATTGATGCTAAAGTTTTGTAAATCCGTCCAGTAGTTTCGGAGATATAACGATTTTAAGATTTTTTTGATTTGAGAAAATTAAAATTTCAAATTCTCTCAATTGTTGCCACAATTTGGTTTTTCGTCAATAGAAGATCCCTCTTTGAATACTTTTTGGGCCCTCCTGGTTCCTGCGTACGTTTCTGCCATCATTTTTCAAGAATTTTAATAAAATTTCTAAAAAATCACATAAAAAAAAATCAATAGAAGTCGAACAAGTGAGAGTGTTACATTCGGCTGTGCCGAATCTTTTATACCCTCCAACATGTAAGAAAACAATATAAAAAAAATCCAGGGGCGTTTTTTTTGGGGGGGGGGGGGTTGGTGGAGACGTTAGGGGGCACCTAGGGTTAGGGGGCACCTTCCCCTTGCGTTTTTGAACTTTTTCTGATATAAGAATGTTGCATTTGCTTATCAAAAGTACAAAAAACCCTGCAAAACATGCAGTTTTTCTTAGGTTGGTTTAGTTCTCCAAGGGGGAACTTTTTTCCCCTTGGTCCGATTTTGCCGATTTCCGAACTTAACCTACCTAGGAATATAAGACATATTCTTGCCAAACTTCGGAAGTCTAGCTCTTTTATTTTGGACTGTATCGTGTCTTCTACAGACGGACAGACGGACAGACGGACGGACGGACGGACATCGCTAGAATGTCTTAGAATCGATCACTGATCAATAAAATATATACTTTATGGGGTCCTAGACCGATATTTCGATGCGTTACACACGGAATGACAAAGTGAGTATACCCCCATACTGTGGTTGGAGGGTATAAAAATCAACAATTTTAAAGAAACTAAAATTCCCGGGAATTCCTGCTCTATTTCCCGGGATTTCGGGATCAAAAATTTACGGGAATTCCCGGGAAATACCCGTCCCGGGAATTCCCGTGAAAAATTTTAATTATTAGCCAACATTCGAAAATTAGTCGTATTGTGATATTGCATCAGGTTTCGCTGAAATCACAGTTTTAATTGATATTCGCAAAAAGCAGTTCTGTTTTTTGTCCCGTGCGAATGGTACACAGAAAAAAATATAAAAAATATTTGATTAAATTTTTAATACTATTGAGAAAAAAATTACTCAATTTTGCACCAGTAAACGATTTAATAGTATTGAGTAAATTTTTAATAAAAATTTATTAAATATTTGAAAAAAAATTTTAGTAAATTTTTAATGGACACAATTAAACATTTACTCAAAATTTATTTATTTTTTTTTTTTTTTTGAAGTTTAAAAAAGTTTTAATTTCTTTTACAAAAAAAAAACAAAAAACTTGTTTTTTCAAACTTTACCAAACATATTTATGTCTAAAAAACATAGGAAAATTTTATAAAGACGATTACAAACTTTCATATACATACACAAAAAACTATAAACTAAACGAGAATTCAAAGTTAAAGTTAAAGTTAAAGTTACTTTATTGAGACTTCATAGTTAAATTACAAGGTTAAATTTAGATGAAAATTAAAAATGGACAAACTTAGAACTATAGTGTATTATTCTAAATGATAAAAAGTTTTTCGCTACATGCTAAAGTATATGTATTTTACAATTAAGTAGAAGGTGATTGTTTTTATTGTTTGCTCCCGACAATTTTTCAGATTGTTTGAGAAGTATTCCTCAGTTAATTCAAAAAACTATGAGAGTTTAAAAAAAAATAAAAAAACTATTAAATTTTTATTAATTTATTTACTTAAATTGTTTTTAAAATTTTTGAGTAAATTTTTAATTGCGTCAATTAAAAAATAACTCAATTTTTGTTTTTAAATTTAAACAAGTGATTACTCAAATTAGTTTCCTCCATATTTTTTTCTGTGTAGTGTTTTTTGCGATTATCTCGAAAGGTAGAAACAATTTTCAAAATCGGCGACACGAAATAACTCCCACATGAAATAACTCCCACCTAAAAAATTAAATAAGTCCCAAAAAAACTCCATACAAAGTTGGGAGTTATTTCATATGAAATAACTACCAATTTAGTGGGACTTTTATCATTTTTGTTGGGATTTATTTCATAATTTTTTCGGTGGGAGTTCTTTCATATGAAAGAACTCCCACTCCAATAGCGATGAAATAACTCCCACTATTGTTTCATTGCTGGTGGAAGTATCTGGAACATTTTGACTTATAGAATATTATTATTAATAAATTAAAATTCGTTGTGATTTTAGTACCAAATTTTAGGACGAAGTGCTTTTTTAACAAATTTGTATGTTTTAGAAATTTTGCTTCCAAAAACTGGCAAGGATTTTTGAGGTAAGAGCGCACTGCAGCCGAAAATATTTTCGTTAGAATACAAAATTGTTATAAAAAAAAGGAGAACGCGAAAGTTATCCAACGTGATGTGTTTTCAATAACATAGAAAGTTTTTCGATTACATACAAGATTGTTGAAAAAAGCACCGCAGATGAAAATTTAAAAGATTTTTTACAACAAGTTCGGATTAAATCTTTTAAATTTTCGGTAACATACAAATTTGTCGCAATTAGACCCGCAGGCGAAAATTTGGTAACAAAAATCGCCGCGATTTTTGGTACCAAATTTTCGCCTTCGGCGCTATTTACAAAAGGTTGTAACTAAATCTTTTAAATTATCGGTAACATACAAATTTGTGGCAAAAAGGACCGCACGCGAAAAATTGGTATCAACAATTGTTGCAAAACATCGCTGCGATGTTTTAATGTAACCGAAGCAAGTCGAATAGAACACTCAATGTATTTTTGCATGTTTTCGAAAAACTCTGAAAAAAACAAATCAGCCGTCAAGTTTCGCATTTGGCAGTTATTATAACTTGTTTTTATTGCACCGAAAGTAACATCAGGATCCTCGTTCTCGCCTTAAAGGTGTGTTTATACCATCACACCGAGTCTTTAGATTTTAAGAAAGTAAAATATTCCCAAAGTCTTAATACTGCCAAAAAATCATAAACAAAATCAAAAGACATTTTAAAAAACAGCTGTTTGTATGCAAATCTAATAACACACAGCCATTTTTTGAAATATTTCATAAAATCAAAAGTCTTATTGGACTGTCAACAAAATCATATTACATACGATTCTTTGACAGGTCTTAATACTCAGTGGTATGATATAAACACAGCTTAACTGATATATTTTTCCTTATTGTTTGTTTAATTTTTGTTGAGATTTCTAAACTTTTTTATTGGGACTTCTTTCATTATTAATGGGAGTAATTTCATTGGCACTTATTTCATTTTGTAGGTGGAAGTTATTTCATTGTGGTTGGGAATTATTTCAGGCGCCATGAAATAACTCCCAATGAAATAAGTCCCAAGAAAAATAATGCAATAAGTCCCAAAAATTTCCATACGATTTGGGAGTTATTTCATAATGAAATAACTCCCAAATCTGCGGGGATTATTTAATTTTTTTGGAAGTTATTTCATTTTGTAAGATTGGGAGTTATTTCATTATGCAATAACTCCCAAACTATTTTAATGAAATAACTCCCAACAGTTTGAGAGTAAATTATGAAAATTAAAAATTTAACTTATTGAATTTTCAAGTTTCTTTAATTTTTACTAAAAATAATATAAATTAGATATTTTCTTTAGTTATTTGCAGGAAAAGTTAATTTATTACGGGGAAAGTAAATGACTTCGAACTAGAATAAACTCTTTTTCAATGCTTTTTGAATTATCTTGTAAATAAATTCAGAAAATCATTCACTCAGAAGTACATCAATGTCAATCAAAATCCAAACAAAAAATAATACGTTTGATTTAAGGCGAAATGCATGCTGCACAGAAAAAAATATGGAGGAAACAAATTTGAGTAATCACTTGTTTAATTTTTTAAAAAAAATTTGAGTAATTTTTTAATTGACGCAATTAAAAATTTACTCAAAAATTGAAAATAAAATTTGAGTAAATAATTTAATACAAATTTAATATTTTTTTTTATTATTTTTTTTTCTCTTGGTGTTTTGAATTCTCATTTAGTTTATTGTTTTTTGTATATGTATATGAAAGTTTGAAATCATCTTTATAAAATTTTACTTTGTCTTGAAGACATAAGTATATTTGGTAAAGTTTGTAAAAGCAATTTTTTTGGAAAAAAAATTAGAAACTTTTTAAACTTTTTAAACTTTTTAAAAAAATAATTTGATACATTTTGAGTAAATTTTTACTTGACACAATTAAAAAGTTACTTAAAAATATGAAAAAATTTTAAGTAAAGATTTAATTGTGTGAATTAATAATTTACTCAAATTTTTTATTAAGCATTTAATAATTTTTTATTAAAAGTTTACTCAATACTATTAAATCGTTTACTGGTGGAAAATTGAGTAATTTTTTACTCAATAGTATTAAAAATTTACTCAAATTTTTTTTTTTTCTGTGTGGGAGTAATTGTGAAAAATTTCAAGATCTTCTAACAATGGTTTTAATTTATGAAAATAAAGAGGTATTGTATGACAAACTGAAGATCCTCAACCGGTGTAATAAAAGTTTTAGGATCCTGTTGGTTTGGCGGGGGCATATTAGATTATTTAAAGTGTAGGCGAAATGGACTTTCGGTCTTTTACAACCCACTCACTCTTTTCTTTATTTTGAAATATAAATATGTTGTGGGAATACGATTATATGTTTGAAAGGATTTGAGTACATATGGATGTGAAGAAAGCGCCGCAGGCGAAAAATTTTTACAAGAGATTTTAACAAAAAATTAAAAAAAAATCGCGCGATTTTTTTTTAATTTTTTGTTAAAATCTCTTGTAAAAATTTTTCGCCTGCGGCCCTTTCTTCACATCCATATGTATTCAAATCTTTTCAAACAAATAATCGTTTTGTTACCACATTTATTATACAGAATCCTGGAAGCTCTAAAAGGCTTCCAGGAATCTGCTTTCAAGTTTTATGCGTGGCTTGTTAACTGTTTTAACCAAGATGATTTATATATTTTTTTTTAATTTGAGTTCATATTTTTATGGAGTTTATTTTCTGTTCTTCTCGCAACCGCAATAGGGCCCTGCGATAAGTTAGCTATTGCATGAAATATTATACTGATATCATTCAAACATTTGAAGAAATTTAATCAATATGTCCCAAAAAAGTTGAGAAGGGATTGTAGGCATTTCAGAGGTTTGTTTTTTTTAGAGATACAATTAAAGTGTTTTTGGGATTTAAACAGTTAAAAATTTAATATAAAAAAAAAAAATTGGGATTTATTTCATTTCTGTTGGGAGTTATTTCGTTGGGACTTCTTTCATTTTTTGTTAGGGACTTATTTCATTTTTCTTGGGACTTATTTCATTTTTTTGGTTTGGGAGATATTTCATAATATTGGGGATTTATTTCATTGGGAGTTATTTCATTGGGACTTATTTCATTGGGAGCTATTTCATGGCGCCATTATTTCATTTTTTTCTCAGTTGGGACATATTTCATTTTTGGTGGGATTTATTTCATTGGGAGTTATTTCGTGGGAGTTATTTCATGTGGGAGTTATTTCGTGTCGCCTTCAAAATCAACCTGAGCAACAATTATGGAGCTACACAGAAAATAATATTGAAAAAAAGAATTTGAGTAATCACTTGTTTAAATTTTTAAACAAATTTGAGTAATTTTTTAATTAACGCAATTAAAAATTTACTCAAAAATTAAAAATAAAATTTGAGTAATTAATTTAATACAAATTTAATATTTTTATACCCTCCAACTACAGTATGGGGGGGGGGGTATACTCACTTTGTCATTCCGTGTGTAACGCATCAAAATATCGGTCTAGGACCCCATAAAGTATATATATTTATGATCAGTGATCGATTCTAAGACATTCTAGCGATGTCCGTCCATCCGCCTGTATTTAACACGATGCAGTCCAAAATAAAAGAGCTAGATTGCCGAAATTTGGCACAAATATGTCTTATGTCAATAGGCAGAATAAGTTCGTAAATGAGCAAAATCGGACCAGGGGGCAAAAAGTTCCCCCTTGGAAAACTAAACCAACCTCTGAAAAATAGCATTTTTTTTAAGTGATTTTTTGTGTTTTTGTTTAACAAATGCAACATTTTTATGCTACAAGAAGTTCAAAGTCTTGCACTTGGACCCAGAGAATTAGAAAATGTCGTTTTTTTCGGTCCTCCCTCCCCCCCCCCCCCTTCACCAATTGGCGTGGAATAAAACATTTTTTTTAAAATCGTGATAAACTTGTATTTCTTTTGTGCAAATAGCATCTTATTTTTTTAAAAAACATATTCGAGAGGAAATTTGCTCCCCCATTACAAATACCGACCCCCCCCCCCAAAAAAAAAGAAAACGCCCCTGGATTTTTTTTATTTTTTATGCATGTTGGAGGGTATAAGAGATTCGGCACAGCCGAATTTAACTCTCTTACTTGTTTTTTATTCTCTTGGTGTTTTGAATTCTCATTTAGTTTATAGTTTTTTGTACATGTATATGAAAGTTTAAAATCATCTTTATAAAATTTTCCTTTGTCTTGAAGACATAAGTATATTTGGTAAATTTTGAAAAACAATTTAAAAAAAAAAATCGAAACTTTTTAAAAAAATAAATTGATACATTTTGAGTAAATTTTTACTTGCCACAATTAAAAAGTTACTTAAAAATATTGAATAATTTAAAGTAAAGTTTTAATTGTGTGAATTAATAATTTATTAAAATTTTATTTTAAGCACTTAATAATTTTTGATTAAAAGCTTAAATCGTTTACTGGTACAAAATTGAGTAATTTTTTACTCAATAGTATTAAAAATTTACTCAATTTTTTTTTTTTTTTTTTTCTGTGTAGATAAGAGCTAAAAGTTTACCCTATTTAGAGCTGCAAAACTATCGATGGTACTATCGATAGTATCGATAGTTTTATTTTAAAAGGACTATCGATAGTTTTTACCCGATTGCGATACTATCGCCGAAAAAATATTAACTTCAAAAAGATTATCACTTGCTGAAAACTTAATCAAAAAGTGAACCGTTTTAAAAATCTTTATATCATTTTGGAATAATTCTACCTTTTGAAGTATTAATGCAATGATAGTAATCACGTGTTAATGTTATTACGAAATTTAAGGTCCGAACGGAACAAACACGGCATGGTGGAAGTTGGCCGTAGTGAGTTAAAATAGACTGGAATGGCAGTGAACGCCAAAAACTGTCATTTGTGTGTTCAGAAGTACCAAGTTGTAATGAAAAAAACGTAATTTTACGCAAAATCTTACAATTCCTTAAATATCCGATACTATCGATAGTATCGATAGTTTAAAAACAAACTATCGAAAATATCGAATGGGACGACTATCGATAGTTTTGCAGCTCTAACCCTATTGTCAGTGTTGCCGGTTTAGGGATTTTTTCCCCTAATAGGGGATTTTTTTTGGAAATTGGGGATGAAAATTTCATGGGGGTGACACTTATTTTTTTGGGGATTTTTAGGGGATGAAATGTTTTAGATAAATAAGTGTTTTTTAAATACATCAATCATAAAATAATGCTAAAATCGGTAAAATGATCAATTTTTGATCAATCGTGGGCATTAAAGCATCAAAAAAAAACCGCAAAAGTAGGAATTATGTGAGATTTATAAAGAAAAACTAAAATTTGTTTATGGTGTCTGTCAAAATCTGGATCGTGGAGGTATCATGTTATAATGCTTTTCTTTTTCTTTAAACCAAATTGTAGATTTTCATACATTTTCTATATCCTTTAAATCAATTATGGAAAATTTCCACAAATTTGACCAATAATCGGTGGTGTGTAAATTAAAACTTATATATCTATCCTTGATAAAACATTTCCGTTGGTATTTGAATTTTATCATAATACTTATCGAAACATTGGTTTCAAATGATGTGGTAATCACTCAAAACGCAAAATACACTTACACTTTTAAGCCAAGTTTCTGTGTAAAAGTTTGTGTGTAAGTTAACCAAGTTTTTGTTCTAAAAAATTGGCTAAACTACTCAAAAGCACTTGATGGGTTGCAAGTGTTTTTTGCGTGTAGTGAATTTTGAGAAAAAAATTTTTTTGGAGATTTTTGGGGATGAGAAAACTGGCGACCCTGCCTATTGTCAAGAAAAAATTCTTTTTATTTTGACTTTTTTTTCAACTTAAAAGTGTGCAACGGTCACGTTCGACATGATGGAATTGCCCATATTCATGTTAGTTCGGGGTTATCGGAATTTTGCTGATGGTCCACATTGTTTCGTAAGGGGCAACGAAATTTTAAGCAATGATATTTTTTTTTGAGTCGCTCTAATATACATATATTTAAAATTTTTAAACAATATTGAAAATGGTGTAGTTCACATACGCAATGTGAAAGCTTTTTTTTTTAATTATTAAGTAATTTGCGTTTGTTTAAATTTTTAAATTAAGATTACACGAAATTATCACCAATCAAGAAAATCGTAATAAATATAACAAGTAAAAAAGTTAAATTCGGCCTTGCCGAATGTAGTGATACCCTCCACAATTTCAATAAGATTATCGCAAAAAACTTTACTTAAAAGGAAATTACTTTTGAAAAAAAACATTTTTTTAAAAAAAAAATTTCCGCGAAAAAAAAAATTTGGTAAAAAAATAATCCGCGATTTTTTTATTTTTTTGTCAAAAAATATTTTCGTACTTGTTTAAATACCATTTGGTGTTCAATTAGGTTCACATATGTCAGCCAGAAGCCGAATTAAAGCATTTTGTATTTTTAGGTTATGTTGAATTTACTGAAATTTTTGAGGTGTGCTTACATTTACGTTCATAACTTTTGAACCGCTGAACCGATATCGCTTAAATGCAATACCAAACTTTTCGGGAGAACTTCCAATAAATATGTTAAGTTTCAGTCATCTCTGTGCAATATTTTGTCCGCTACAGCATTTTCCACAGACAGACGGACAGACGGACATCGCTAGAATGTTTAAAAATCGATCGGGCATCATGAATATATATACTTTATGGGGTCCCAGATCGATATTTCGATGAGTTACAATTATAATGACAAACTTATATATACCCTCTTTCACTAAGTGGAGGGTATAAAAAACTTTTGGTTCTTCTCACAAAATTCTCAAACAACACGGAACGAATATTGGCCGTTAAATATAGCTTATCACAAGACCTTTCAAAATCAAAAATAGCGTTTTTTTTTAGGTTAAGTTAAAGAATTATTTATTATATTATGCTTCTTCTTGGGTAAAAAAAAAATATATTTATATATTTTTTCAATTATAACCATTTTTTAGGTCAAAAGCTTTCTTCTAAATCAAAATTTTTGTTATAAATATTATACTCTTGCCGTAAATGAGCTTTATGTTCTTCCAGAGTCAAATCCGTCGTCCGCTACGATATGATTCTGTTTGGTTACTTGTTAAACAAATACTTCCAAAAAATTGTGTTTTCCAAATAAATGAGTGTATGAAGCACAACAAAATTATCATAATTGATTCACCATATGCCAGATCCAAAAAATAGATATAGTAGTTTAGTTTCTTTTCTTACGGGGTGTGAACAAGTTCTCTTAAACAAAAAAAGAAAACAGTTTTGTGTATATATTTAAATTCTTTATTGAATACATATTTATTTTGTACATATGTCTACCGAACAAACTGCTACAACCGCACCCACTGTTCCACAATGGGTGGAGGCATCTTTATTTGAACCGGTTTTAAAAGATATTGTTACCGGTTACAAACAAACGAAAAACTTTAGAGCAAATAATGCTTTGGGCGCTGGTGAAAATTATAACACCGTTATAGTGCATGTAGAAGCAGATGTAGAATTAACTGGCAAGTATACTTGAATTATAGAAAAAGTCTCAGATTCTGAGAAATTTTTCCTATAGCAAAAGTCTCAGATTTTGAGACATTTTTCCAATAAAAAAGATCTCAGATTTTAAGAAATTTTTCCTATAAAAAAAGTTCCAGATCCTGAGACAATTTTCCTATAGAAAAAGTCTCAGAATTTCAGTCATTTTTCCTGCAGAAAAATTGTCAGATTCTGAGACATATTTCCTATAGAAAAAGTGTCAGATTCAGAGACATTTTTCCAATAGCAATCAAGTTGTGAGAAAATTTTCCTATATAAAAGATCTCAGATTCTGGGATATTTTTCCTATAGAAAAAGTCTTAGATTCTCAGAAATTTTTCCTATAGAAAAAGTCTTAGATTTTCAGACATTTTTCCTACAGAAAAAGTCTCAGATTCTGGGACATTTTTTTCGTAGAAAGAGTCTCCGATTTTGAGAGACTTTTTCTATAGAAAAAGTCTCATGTTTTGAGTAATTTTTCTTATAGAAAAAGTCTCAGATTCTGAAACATTTTTCATACTTTTATTAGTGGTAAATTTCTATTGTCATTCTATGTGTCACTCACACATGGAAAAAAACTATAATAAATGAGAGAATTTAAATGCTGCATTTATTTATTATCTAATGACAACATGTACAATGTACATAGACCGCTACGATATTGTTCTCCAAAAACTCAAAAAAAAAAAACAAGTAAGAAATTAATAGTCGGTCAAGACCGACCATATGATACCCTACACCAGTGTTTCCGGAAAATGGGTCCCAAGGCCAAACATGGACCGATTGGATCTGTCTTTTGTTAGATCTTTATTTAGTGTAGAAAACACACAGAGATCAAATTTTAGTGGAATTGGTTTATTTTTTTGTCAATAGACCGATCTAACTGAATATCGGTCAAAATATTTATATGGGTGACTAAGTCCAAAAATGGTACAATTATATTCCGATTTGATTAGGTTACTTAAGTACACGTTTAACACCTAAAAATAAAATTTTTATCAAATATTTCCATTTTTAGGAATTTTGTGGGAATTATGTGAATATCGGGAGGGTGGTTTGTATGGGGACTACCAGAAGAACTGACCCGATTCCTTTGAAATTTGGAATGATGATTTGTGCATACAAAATTTGATTACCTGCTAAAATTTCAAAGCGATATCTTTTAAAATACAGTTATTAGAGTCATTTAAGCCCAATCCAAATGGGGAGTTTGTATGGGGGCTAGGTCTTAACATGGACCGATTATTTCCAATTTCAATAAGCTTCGTCCTTGGGCCAAAACATGCTTAAGTTTCAAATTTCAAGTCAATTTGATTGAAAATTGCGACCTGTATCGTGCTTAAACCGATAGATGGACAGACGGACGGACGGACATCGCTAAATCGACTCAAAAAGTAATTCTGATTCGGTCGTTATGCTTGAAGGTAGGTCTAGGACCATATTTCGGGTAGTTACAAACATCAGCACAAACTCATTATACCACTCAGTGGTGTAGGGTATAATTATGTTATCTTACAGCAGTGTTGTCAGGTTTTTTGGGGTTTTCCCCACAGAAAAACCCCTAAATTGACTTTGACTTACCATAACTTTTTAAATAAACATTGGGTAGTTTAGATTATGGTCAATTTAGCTTCTTGAGAATTTTTTCTATTAGACTTATCCATTAAACAAGGTAAAACATGTAATAGATTTACTTTATTAAACGTTTAATGTATTGACATTCGTAAAAAAAAATGCACAAAATTGTCTTACACTCAAAAAAATACGTTAGTAGATTTACAAATTTTTTTTTGCTAATGCTAGTTAGCTAACTTTTAGCAAGTTTTTAGTTGAGATTAGCATGTTAGCAAAAAATTCTTGTAAACTTCATTTAGCACATTAGCAATTTTAAACAAACTTTGAACTAATTTCTTTTGCTAAATTTGAAATTGAGTTGACAACATTTTTACAAGATTTTTTGCTAACATTAGCAAAAATAAATGGTAAATTTTTTTCTATTTTCAGAAAACTTAAAATGGCGCTATCTCGGAAACTAAGCCAGATAGAGCAAAATGGAGGGCATTTTTGGTTCTTAGAATCTCCATACTTTCGCGGGTCCTCTTCACATGTGTGGACCCTAATGGGACCTAACTTTGGATCCAAAAAAGTTAGCATTCCCGAAAATTTTAAAATGCTCATATCTCGGTAAGTATTGCCGACACAACAAAAAGTCCAAAAGAATTTTTGTAGCTCTCAATACGTAGAACAAGACCGCAAAATAACCAAAAGTTCTCCGAGTAATATTTTTGAAGTTATCGAGTTTTTTAATTCTCAAGACCCCAGTGATCCGCTAAAATCACGTATCTCAAAAACTAAGCAAGGTAGAGCGAAACTGACGCAAATTTTGGATCAAAAACTATGACTATTTTTAAGAAACCCAACTAGGGGTAGGCCCATCGGGGTCTGGACCTATTGGGTCCGAACCAATGGGGTCCTCAAATGTGTATAAACTAAGTTAAAATAAAAATTATTTCAGTTAACTAATTTTTAGCAAAACGTTTTTGCTAACTTTACCAAAAAAATTGTGGGTTCAAAATCAGCAAATTTTCTTGTAGGTTTACAAGCTTTTTTTGCTAACTTTACAGTTGTCTTTGAGTGTAGGCTTTTTATAGATTTTTGGCTACAGAAACATTAATTCGAAAAAATGATACAATCTAAGGTAATGCTATTATAAAGAAACTGTTGGAGAACCCAAAAATTCCAATTATGGAATAATTCGATTATAATGTAAAAAGCTATGATAAGTCAAAGTCGATTTAGGGGTTTTTCTGAGGAGGGGGGGGGGGGAACCCCTAAAAACTGACAATACTAGAACATGTACAATGTACATAGACCGTTACGATTTTGTTCTCCAAAAACTCAATAAAAAGTATTGTTATCTTATAGTCCAATTGGAATATCTTGACAGTACAGACCATTATTTTTATACCCTCCAACCACAGTATGGGGGTATACTCACTTTGTCATTTCGTTTGTAACGTATCGAAATATCGGTTGGAGATCCCATAAAGTATATATATTATTGATCCATGACCGATTCTAAGACATTCTATGAATGCGTGTCTGTCCGTCCGACCGTCTGTCTGTAGATAAAACAGTGCAGTACAAAATAAAACAGCTAGACTCCTGAAGTTTGACACAAATATGTCTCATGTTCATAGTCAGGTTAAGTTCGTGAATGGGCAAAATCGGGCCAGGGGGAAAAAAGTTCCCCCTTGAAGAACTGAACCAACCTCTGAAAAAATATACTTCTTTTACATGTTTTTTTTGTATTATTGTTAAATAAATTAAACATTTGGTATGTTTATCGCAATGCAAAGGTGCTTTCAACATCCTCCACTGACCCCATCACCCCACCTCCCAAAAAAAAAACACCCCTGATAATTTTTGTTAAATTTTTTTACATTTTGGAGGGTATAAAAGATTCGGCACAGCCGAATTAAACACTCTCATTTGTTTATTAATCAATTTGTTTTCACTTTTCAGATGGTTCCTCTAAAACTATTTCGTTCATTTTAAAGACACCTCATGACAATGACATGTCCCGCATGATGTTGCAAGTACACAATGTTTTTGAAATTGAAAATGACGTGTACCGTGAAGTGATACCAGAATTGGAACAACTTTACAAAGAAGCTGGTGTTGATATCACATTTGGTCCAAAATCCTATCAATTGGCTACAGAAAATCCCTATGTTTTATTAGAAGATCTACGTCCGAAAGGTTTCAAAAATCTTAATCGTGTGGAAGGTTTAGATATGGACCATAGCAAGGCAGTATTAACCAGAATGGCTCAATGGCATGCTGCTACCGCTGTGCGTATTGCCACCAAGGGGCAATATAAACCTAGTATGGTAACGGGTCAATTTAAAGAAGAACTACGTGATATGATGAGTGCAATGTTCGCTGGGATGTTGCCAATTTTCCTTGAGTGTACCAAACAATTTGAAGGCGATGAGGAATATTTTGAATCTTTTTGTAATAAGCAAAAAAATTTAATTGATGATATGGTCAAGAGCCTTAAAATCGATACCAATGATTTTAATATCATAAATCATGGTGATTTATGGTGCAATAATGTTATGTTTAATCATGATGCATTTGGTAAAATAAAGGAAACCTATTTGATCGATTTTCAAATGCCGAAATATGGTACTCCCGCTCAAGATTTATTCTATTTCATATTGTCGTCGACACAATATGATATTAAAATTAAAGAATTTGATTATCTTATTAAATTCTATCATGATCAATTGGTAGCAAATTTGACTTTGTTAAATTATCCTAAAAAGTTGCCAACTTTAAAGGATATTCATGTATTGATGTACAAGGATAGTGTATGGGGTAAGTGTAAACTAAGCAATTTTTAATATAACGCTAGGCGGACCATTAGGGTGAAGTCGTCAAAAAAAAGTTAAGCTATTCACCTCCTAGAATTAAAGATTGATTACAGACGATTTCAATAAAAGTGGGCATTAGGTGGGCAGAAACCGAGATACCGAATGTCACAACAAAAATTTAACTCGGAGTCAAAAATTATCGAAGTCAAAAATAATCAAATTCAAAAATAATCGAAGTCAAAAATATAGCTGTTGTCACAACACAATACACATAACAATATGCATAACGTTAAGATCGGACTTAAAATAGCAACGCAGTGAATAAAAAAAGGGCGACGGTCAGGGGCGTGGCAACATTTTTATACCCTCCAACTACAGTATGGGGGTATACTCACTTTGTCATTCCGTGTGTAACGCATCGAAATATCGGTCTAGGACCCCATAAAGTATATATATTATTGATCAGTGATCGATTCTAATACATTCTAGCGATGTCCGTCTGTCCGTCCGTCCGTCCATCCGTCCGTCCGTCCGTCCGTCCGTCCGTCCGTCTGTGGAAGACACGATACAGTCCAAAATAAAAGTGCTAGACTCCTGAAATTTGGCACATATATGTCTTATGCTCATAGGCTGGTTAAGTTCGGAGATGGGCAAAATCGGATCAGGGGGAAAAATTTCCCCCCTTGGAGTGCTAAACCAACCTCTGAAAAACGGTATTTTTTTGCAGGATTTTTTGTACTTTTTTTAAGAAAATGCAACATTTTAATGTCGGAGGAAGCTCAAAACCCTGTATGTGGACTCAGCGGATAAAAAATAATAAAAATAAAGTTTGACCCGCCCCTTTTGTGGGCGTGGATATAAAAAATGTATTTTAATAATGATTAATTGGATTAAATAATTGCATGAATCATAATAAATCCATTTGATAACATCTATGGATAACAAGGGGAAGATGTCCCCCAATGACTCCCACCAAACCCCCAAGCCACCCCCCCCCAACCAAAAAAAAAGACGCCCCTGATTTTTTTTTTTTGTTTTTTTTCACATTTTGGAGGGTATAAAAGATTCGGCACAACCGAATTTAACACTCTCACTTGTTTTTTTTTTAATGCGCCCGATGGTCAAAATTTTGGATTTTTTAAAAAGAAATTTAAAAAAAATATGTCTTGCTACACATCATCGAATATCAATAAAAAATTAAAATCGGTCAAACGGTTTTCGAAATATCGCTATTTAAAATTAGAAAAAAGGCGTTTTTTCTACGTTTAAGAAATCTTTAGAAAAAACTCAAACTTTTTTCCCTTGACCCTTTCATACACACAGACAAAAATAAAAAAAAAATTGAGTAAATTTTTAATACTATTGAGTAAAAAATTACTCAATTTTGCACCAGTAAACGATTTAATAGTATTGAGTAAATTTTTAATAAAAAATTATTAAATGCTTACTAAAAAATTTTTAATGGATACTATTAAAAATTTAATTAAAATTTTTCAATTTTTTAAGTAACTTTTTAGTTGTGTCAAGTAAAAATTTACTCAAAATTTATCAATTTATTTTTTTAAAAAGTTTAAAAAAGTTTCACATTTTTTTTCGAAAAAAATGTTTTTTCAAACTTTACCAAATATATTTATGTCTTGAAGACATTGGAAAATTTCATAAAGATATTTCAAACTTTCATATACATACACAAAAAACAAGTAAGAAAATTATAGTCGGTCAAGACCGACCATATAATACCCTACACCAGAGTTTCCCAGAAAATGGGTCCCGGAAAAAGGGTCCCTTGGACCGATTAGATCTATATTTTGTCAAATCTTTAATAAGTGTAAAAACCACTCACAAATCAAATTTGAGTGAAATTGGCTTCTATATGTTGACAATAACCGTTTTAACTGAATATCGGGCGAAATTTTCACATGGGGCCTAAGTCCAAAACTGGTCCGATGATAATCAGATTTGATAAGGTACGCGTTTAACATACACAAACAAAATTTTAATTAAATATTTTCTATTTTCATGAAATTTGAGAGATTTGTGTGAAAATCGGGAAGGTGGTTTGTATGGGGGCTACAAGAAGAACTGGTCCGATTTCTTTAAAATTCGGAATGGCGATTTGTGAAGACAAAACATGTTTACTTGCCAAATTTCGAGAAGACACCTATTATAATACGGCTATGAGGGTCATTTGAGCCAAACCTAAAGAGGACCTTTGTATGGGGGCTAGGTCTAAATATGGACCGATTTTTTCCAATTTCAATAGGCTTGGACCAAGAGAGGCTTAAGTTTCAAATTTCAAGTCAATTGATTAAAAATTGCGACCTGTATCGTGTTTACACCGTTTGCATGGACAGACAGACGGACGGACGGACGGACATCGCTAAATCGACTTAAAAAGTGATTCTGAGTCGATCGGTATACTAAAAGGTGGGTCTAGGACCAATATTTCGGGTAGTTACAAACATCAGCACAAACTCATTATACCCTGTACCACAGTGTGGTGTAGGGTATAACTATAAACTAAACGAGAATTCAAAACACGAAGAGAATAAAAAAAAGAAAAAAAATTATTAAATTTTGTATTAAATTATTTACTCAATTTTTTTTTTAGTTTTTGAGTAAATTTTTAATTGCGTCAATTAAAAAATTACTCAAATTGTTTGAGCATTGGTATTATATTTTTTCTATTTTAAATTATTTTAATTTTAAAATTCGTCAAATTCACTTAACGCTTTAATTGTATTTAAACAACTTAAAATATTTTAATTGTCAATTAATATTGTACTACACTGTAGCTTAATTTCCAATATTTTGTGTATTTATTGTCTACTTCTTTATATAGTTACAGTTTTAGAACACTAGTTGTGTATAAAATCAAAATCTGAAATAAAAATTGAAGCAGTTTTGTTTTATAACGTTTGTCGAAAACAAGTCTTTGTTCATTTCGTCTATCCCCGTGCAATTTATTTTTGGTTTTGCTAAGTTTTAAATAATAAAACTACCAAGTACAAACATTTTTGGCTCCCAACGTGGGGCGAGAATTCGGAAATATTAAAACATTTTAAATTGTTAAATTAAATAAATTTAAATAAAACAACCATTTGTGTTTTTAAAGTTTTCTATGTAAAAACCTTCAGAGTTTTATAAATTTAAAAAGAATTAATACGTACAAATTACCATTCAAAAAAAAAGAGAGTACATCTAACGGTGTTCTTAAATTGTTGTTGCCCTCAAAAAATTAAATTTTTTGTAGCTTATTGATTCTCTTACTAACATAAACCATCGCAAATCATCGTGGCTTCCTTCATCGTTTGAATTTTAAGAGAAATCAATCAAAAGTTTTCATAAACAACGTTTTGCTGTAACATCAGTCACCAAATTTAACCACAATAAATAAATTGGTGATCATCTCTTTGTATGTTAAACGAAAACTGTTATACGCATTAAGAAATTGAAACGAAATAATTTCTCTAAATATTATGGCTGATTTAGAAACTCTTACAAAACAACGGCAGGCATCAAAAGGAAATGTAACAAGAATTAAAAATTTAATTTCTTCTTCAATGTCTATAGCTGAATTAGAATGTCGTTTGTCTTTAGTTGAAGCATATTTTAAACAGATGTTGTCTATACAAACAAATATCGAAGAACTTAATCCAAAAGACACAGCAAGAGCTGATGTTGAGGATTTGTGTATCAAAACAAAATCAAAAATTATAGAATTGTTGGGTGACAATTATAAACGACAGAATTTTGACACTTCTTTTGCTATACCATTTACACAACATAGTAAGCTTCCAAGTCTTGATTTGCCTACATTTGATGGAAAGTATTCTGCATACAAAAACTTCTCTTCATCATTTAAACAATTTGTCGATGATGATACATCGTTATCTAAAATAGAAAAATTTAATCATCTTTTACATTGTTTATCGGGTCAAGCTTTAGATACAGTTCGAGCATTTCAAATAACATCGGAAAATTATGAAAAAGCATTAAAACGACTGAAAGAGCGTTATGACAATAACACTTTAATTTTTTTAGAGCACATTCAGAATCTTTATGATTTACCAAATGTGAATAAATCATCCGGTGTGCATTTGCGTAGTTTGGTCGATAGTGCATCTGCAATCTATGGTTCACTCAAATCATTAGGAAGTTCTGAAGAAATAAGTAACGCTTTGATTATTCATTTAATAAGCCAAAAAACAGATACTGATACACAAATAAAGTGGAGAGAAAATTTAGACTATTCAAAACTTCCATCATGGGATCAGTTCTGTAAGTATTTAGAACGGAGATGCCAGTTTTTTGAATCATCAGAAAATGTTCCTACTCATTCTGGAACAAACACAAACCATCCAAAGCGTCATTCACTACGTCAACAAAATTCTCGTTCGTCTTTCTATACTCAACAAAAATCGTGTTTACTTTGCAAATGCCAAGATCATTGGATCAGCGGGTGTTCACAATTTAAAACAATGACTAGTGAAAAACGATTCGAAAAAGTCAAAGAATTAAATTTGTGCATAAATTGTCTATCAGAAGGTCACATGGTTTCTAAATGCTCATCCAAAAACAGATGTAAAGTTTGCAAAAAGTCTCATCATACGATGCTTCACCGAACAACAACCACAACAACAACACAAAATAATGATTCATCGCCGCCGGCTTTGGCCTCTTTACCTTCATCGTCGTCTTCGTCATCTGCAACCGTAAACGTTCACATGGAACAATCATCAGATGGAGTAATTTTAGCTACTGCTGTCATTCTTGTTCGTGATAATCTTGGTGAGTTAAAACTGTGTCGTGCTCTTTTAGACTCATGTTCGCAAGTTAATCTCATTACGGAAAACTTTGCAAAAGCATTAAATTTGCCTAAGAGAAAAACATCAATTAATATAATTGGTGTCGGATCTACATCAACAAAAATCAAATTTGAAACAAACACAGCAATTCGTTCTCGTTATAATAGTGAAGAATACTCAATAAACTTTTATATTACAAATCGTGTTTCTGGGTATCAACCAAATATGGATCTAGATATACAAAATTGGAATTTGCCCTCTAAATTAAATTTGGCCGACGAACGATTTAATGAATCTCAGCCAATCGACATGTTGATAGGTGCTGATGCCTTTTTTGAAATTCTTGGTACTAAAAAGATTAAACTTGGGTCTTATTTACCAATTTTACAAGAAACTTGCTTTGGCTACATAGTGTCAGGTAGCTATAAAACATCAAAAAGTGTACGCAAATTTCAATCATATACTACAATTACAAATAATACTGATGAAAGTCTCAACAAACAGCTAGAACTTTTATGGTCTATGGAAAAAGTATCATCTTTGTCAACAAATTATAATGCAGAGCATCAAGCTTGTGAATCAAACTTTATAAAAAATGTTGAAGTTTTAAGTGATGGACGTATTCAAGTCATGTTGCCGTTTAAGGACGATCCTTCTATGCTAGGGTCGTCATACACCTCAGCCTTGAAAAGATTTCAATCTTTAGAAAAGCGTTTGTCTCACGATTCAAATGTTAAACTACAGTATATACAGTTTATGAAGGAATATGAAGATTTAGGGCATATGACCCGAATAAATCCAGACTTCGATAAGCCACATTTTTATTTGCCACACCAATACGTACTGAAACCATCTAGTGTCAGCACCAAATTACGTGTTGTCTTTGACGCGTCCTCAAAAACTTCATCAATGAAATCGTTAAATGATATTTTGTGTATTGGTCCCACTATTCAAGATGAATTGTATTTATTGCTCATTCGATTCAGACTTTTTAAATACGCTTTGACAGCTGATATCGCTAAAATGTATAGAATGGTGTTGGTGAATCCGTGTCATCGGCCATTTCAACAAATCTTGTGGAGATATCACAAAGATCAACCCATTTCCACTTATCAACTAAACACAGTAACATATGGAATGTCTGCGTCACCATACTTAGCAATTCGTAGTTTGCAGTTTATTGCTGACCAATATCAACATAAATATAAAATTGGTTCAGAAACAATAAAAACACAATTTTACGTTGACGACTTGTTAACCGGAGCGAACGATGTAGAAACTCTTTGTCAAATCAAGGAAGAAACAACATTATTATTAAAACAAGGTGGGTTTGAATTAACAAAATTTAAATCTAACAATCCTCTGTTACAGTTAGAAGATAACCAATCTAAAAATATGAACATCAATGATGAAGCTATCACAAGCGCACTTGGTATAACTTGGAATCCAATATCAGATCAGTTTCTTTTTTCTTTTCAACCTAAAAAACAATACATCATCGTTACAAAACGTGCCATTTTATCATTGGTATCGTCTATTTTCGATCCAATGGGTTTAGTTTATCCTATTGTAATTCAACCAAGAGTTTTATTGCAAGATTTGTGGATTAACAAAGTCGATTGGGATTCCGAAGTAAACCAAAAGTCAAGAGAATCGTTTTTAAACTTTATAGAGGACCTTAAAAATTTACATTTATTAAAAGTACCACGATATGTCTTACAACCAAATTTAGTTTCACTACAGTTACATGGTTTTTGCGACGCGTCAATACGAGCATATGGATGCTGCCTCTACGCTCGCTCTATAAATGAAGAAGGTCAAGTGTTTGTCCAATTAATAACATCAAAATGTCGAGTAGCACCT
The DNA here is from genome assembly GCA_963921195.1 of Pegoplata infirma. Lineage (NCBI taxonomy): Eukaryota > Metazoa > Arthropoda > Insecta > Diptera > Anthomyiidae > Pegoplata > Pegoplata infirma. Next base: position 64,978,156 of record OY992536.1, read on the forward strand.
ACAAAAAAGAGAACGATTCCGCAACTAGAATTGTGTGCCGCACATCTTCTTTCTAAACTGTGTTCCAAAATAGCACCTGTTTTCAAAAAATTTAATCCAGAAACATTTCTGTGGTCAGATTCAACCGTAGTTTTACAATGGCTTAAAAAACACTCATCTACACTCATAACTTTTGTGGGAAATCGAATATCCGAGATTCAAGAAGAAACTTCAAAATTCTGTTGGCGTCACGTACCAACATCAAATAACCCAGCAGATATTCTATCTCGTGGATGCACAGTATCTGAGTTAACAACATCCATTTGGTATTCTGGTCCAGCATTTCTACAAAAATCACCTGAAAGTTGGCCAGAGACGCAACTGCCATCGCATGACAAAGACGTAAATTCAGCCATTCGCAAAACAGCTTTAAAGTGTCACACAATTGAAAACCCTGTTTTGAGTTTTATAGATCGTACCAGTTCATACAACAAAATTCTTCGTGTAATATGTTGGTTGTTTAGATTTCGTTATAAAAACGAACGCAGTCTAATTTCACCAGAAGAACTTACTCGTGCGTTACACTGTACTGTTTGGATAATTCAACAACATCACTTTTCTGAAGAGTTTAATATTTTAAACAAAGATCAACAAGTAAAAAACTCTCTTAAATCTCTTAGTCTTTACATACAAAATGTGGATGGGTTTCCACTGATTCGTGTGGGAGGTCGTTTACAGAACGCTAATATTCCTGAAAATCGTAAACACCCGTTTTTGTTACCAAAAGATTCTCATTTTGTTAAAACTTTAGTACATGATCTTCACATCAAAAACTATCATGCTGGTCCAAAAGCTCTTTTAGCTTTTATTCGACAAAATTTTTGGATAATCGGTGCTAGATCCATAGCTAGAAAGACGGTTCGTTCATGTACCAGCTGTATACGATACAGACCAAAACTCATGCAGCAAGTAATGGGTGAATTGCCACCTGAACGTGTAACTCCTGCAAGACCATTTGAAAGATGTGGAGTGGATTTTTGTGGACCTATATACACCTATTTAAAAATAAGAGGAAAGCAGCCATATAAATGTTATGTGTCCATTTTCGTATGTTTTGTGACCAAGGCGGTCCACATTGAAGCAGTATCTGATCTTTCATCTGAAGCCTTCATAGCTGCCTTAAAGCGATTGATTGGTCGGCGTGGTTTGCCATCTCATATTTTTTGTGATAATGCCACAAATTTCATTGGGGCAAATACGCAACTCAATGATCTCAAAAAATTGTTTACGGATAAGTCGTTCAAAAATAGTGTTAATGCTTTTTGTTGTAAAAACTTTATTAATTTTAATTTTATTCCCCCCAGGGCACCTCATTTTGGAGGCCTTTGGGAGGCCGCAGTAAAGTCTGCTAAAGGTCATCTCTATCGCACTCTAGCCAATGCTAAAATGAATTATGAAGAGCTTTCAACAACGCTAATCGAGATTGAAGCCATTATGAATTCTCGCCCAATTTCATCTCAATCAAGTGACCCAAACGATTATGAAGCACTGACCCCTGGTCATTTTTTGATTGGTGGTCCATTAAATTCTATACCTGAACAAACGATTGAGTGTCATGAGATTAGTTATCTTCAGAGGTGGAAACGTATTACAGCAGCAAAACAACAATTTTGGGAAAAGTGGTCAACCGACTATTTAAATGAGATGATACAGAAAAGTCGTTGGTCCGAAACAAAACCAAATATTCATCAAAATACCCTTGTCCTTATACACGAAGATAATGTGTCACCTTTGAAGTGGGCTCTTGGTCGAATAGTATCTACTTATCCCGGCAGAGATGGAAAAATTAGAGTGGCAGACGTTAAAACTTCAAAAGGTTTATTCCGAAGACCAGTGCACAAGTTAGCTGTACTACTCAACCCTTGAAAGCTAGCACTTTCACCGCGGCCGGAATGTTTGAGCATTGGTATTATATTTTTTCTATTTTAAATTATTTTAATTTTAAAATTCGTCAAATTCACTTAACGCTTTAATTGTATTTAAACAACTTAAAATATTTTAATTGTCAATTAATATTGTACTACACTGTAGCTTAATTTCCAATATTTTGTGTATTTATTGTCTACTTCTTTATATAGTTACAGTTTTAGAACACTAGTTGTGTATAAAATCAAAATCTGAAATAAAAATTGAAGCAGTTTTGTTTTATAACGTTTGTCGAAAACAAGTCTTTGTTCATTTCGTCTATCCCCGTGCAATTTATTTTTGGTTTTGCTAAGTTTTAAATAATAAAACTACCAAGTACAAACACAAATCTTATTTAAAAATTTAAACAAGTGATTACTCAAATTGTTTTTCTCAATATTTTTTTCTGTGCAGGCTAAGACAAGATCCGATGATCCAAAGATTTTAACTCGTGATGCCCTTCGATTAAAGTTTTTTTTTTTTTTTTGAAAATTTTCACAAATAACTCTAAACTTTAATCGAAGGGCACCATGGCACAGTGCGTTGAGCCCATATAACGAAGGGACAAAAATAGAAGAAGTAGTCAGATATCTTTAAAACTTCCCAGGCAGAAAAATACGAACGGGAGAGCGCTGGCAAAGTACTTTTTATGGTCGCTTGAGTGCTGGGAAAGCATCACAGTTTAGTACTCTCCCAGCGTCCAAAATGATGACCACGGTAAACGGTATGCCGTTGCTATTTTAAAGCGCTTTGAAAGCGCTTTAAAAACTAAAAATATGGTACTATTATAGCACTTTTAGAACAAAAAAATGGGACGTATCTAAATTGTATAAGTCCATAAGACACAAATTTTTTGTGTGTTTATTTGAATAAAGAAATTTATTAAATTAGGATAAAAAATTGATTGACTAATTTATTATATATATATGTTCCTCTAACTCCCACTGGAGCATAGGGCGCCGAAATTAATTTGGATAATAAAAATTTCGACAAACTTTGAAATATTTTCCTGGAAAATTTTGTTTTCCGTTTTTTTTGCGTTTTGGAATAAAAAATTTATTAAAAATGATTTTAGGAAAAATTTTGGAAAAGTCCCGAAAAAAGGGGTGTATTGAACCGAAACGGGTTGTGTTCCAAAGGGATAGGTCCAGTGACATTTCATATCCGAAGTTTACGACACTTCCTCACGAAAGAAACAAGTGTTTTTATATAAAAGGTGGCAAGTTTGTAATATGTGGGTCATTATGTATAAGTGACATATCATGAGAACTATCAAAGACCGGTCACTAATCCTGCAGGGAAATAAAAAAACATTCCAATTGTTATGAAAATTAATAAATTTTAATAAAAAATTTATATTTTGAACGGATTTAAATAGAAAAACATTGGCAAAGCGCTTGGAAAGCACTTTTTCGAATTCATACTACCTTCTACAAAAAATTAAGTGCTTTGCCGAGCCTTTTTCTTTGGATTGGTTGGCAGTTTCTGCCTGGGTTGGTTCAATAGTATAAAATATCTCAGTTAAACAAAATATGAATTTTTGGAAAAATTGGTGCAAGGATACGCCTACCTCCCATGTGTCCTGAAGATGAAAAATGTTATTTTTGCTACAATTATTATTGATTCATTTTCAATTAAATCAGAGCTTAAGAAGAGCTTGGATTGAGCCTGGCTCGTAGATTGCCAGATCATTGCAGTGTTTACCAGGCAGAGATGCTGGCAATAAAGGAAGTGGCTGACTGGTTGAGCTGCAATGTCTTGTCTACAACCGCAGTCAACATCTATACTGACAGTCAAGCCGCGGTCAAGTCCCTGGATTCAATGTTTCTGAAAACAAGATCTGCCCTTAACTGCCGCACGTCTTTAAATGAGATGGCCAAGCAGTTTAACATACGACTCATATGGGTCCCAGGGCACAGAGACATTCCAGGGAATTGCAAAGCCGATGAGCTTGCAAGACTAGGAACTACCTTACAGGTTCCAACAGAATTGGAATGTGTTGGTATGCCTCTAGAAACTTGCAAGCAAAACCTACGGCTTTGTTCTGCGACGGAGACTAATCAAAGATGGGCAAATGGATGGACGTGTGAGACAACACGACTGATTTGGCCTTCTCTTAATCAGGGGCGCACAAGTGAGCTGATATCGCTTCCAAGAGGAGAGATTTCGACGGTGGTTTCTATAATTACCGGACACTGTCTTATAGGGAAGCACGCAGAGCGGTTAAATGTGCCGTCGAATGACTTTTGCCGAAGTTGCATGGATGAAGAGGAGTTGGAAACTATCGAACACTTTATTTGCCATTGCCCGGCACTTTCTGGTCAGCGACTTGCTTCACTGGGATCTAGGGAGCTGTACGATCTTTCTGATTTGTCGGATGTCAAAATACAACATCTAAGGAGTTTCATAAGAAGCTCAAACTGGTTTAACGACAGGGACTAGTAGGGAAACCTATTACGATCCCGTGGTATCACAATGGACCTCAGAGTCTACGTGTGTTGACGTAAAACGTCAGCAGCCACTTACAACCTAACCTAACCTAATTAAATCATTGTTGTATTTACAAACAATTAAATTGTATTGGCAACTTGATTTGTTGAATAAAAAAATAATTAGTTTATTTGTTAATGCAATTCAATTTTTGTTCAATACAACAACATTTTAATGAAAAATTAATCAAAAATACAATTTTTTTCTGTGTTGGGGAAGATAATGATTGATGAGCTCATTCCGAATTTAACTTTTTTATTTATTCAAATTTATTTTCCGTAGTCCGTTTCTATTTTCAAAATTTTAATTGTAGCATGTTTTAATAATTTATTTTTTTATATGTTTTTCTAGCATACACCACCGTTAACACCACAATGGGTGGAGCTTTGCTGGATCCAAATGCTAATGCTACCGCTGAAAATTTTATGGGTGATACCGATGCAGGAGTGCAATTAAAAATACAAATGTATACAAATCCTCGTTATCGTAAACATTTAAAATTGGTTTTGCCATGGTTGTATAATCGCGGTGCTTTAGATGCATAAATAAACTTTTTATATTTAATGAAAGCAGGTTTAGACGGTAAGAAATTTGGTAGACATAATCAAAAATGTGCCATCACTAGCTGTTCAAAATATCATCTCCAAAAAATAATTTATGAGCAATAATTGTGTTTGCAGTATAAATATGCAAAAATAAATAAAATTAAAAAAAATAATAATAAAAATCAAGTGTTAATGAAATTTTATTTGACATACAAATTTTAAAAGTTATATGTTTACTTTAAATCTAGCGGTTTTCTCTACCGTCTAATCGCGCCTTAAATGATATCAGTCAGAATATAAACAAAAAATAATAATAAAGATAAATTATTGATATAAAATTTGGAAATTTGAATGTTAAGGGTTTTAATTATTGTTCTAATTTTTATAAATAAAAAATGACTATAATGTATTTATACCCTACACCACACTCTGGTACAGGGTATAAGGAGTTTGTGCTGATGTTTGTAACTACCTGTAATATTGGTCCTAGATCCACCTTTAAGTATACCGATCGACTCAGAATCACTTTTTGAGTCGATTTAGCGATGTCCGTCCGTCCGTCTGTCTGTCCATGTAAACGGTGTAAACACGATACAGGTCGCAATTTTTAATCAATTGACTTGAAATTTGAAACTTAAGCCTCTCTTGGCCCAAGGACGAAGCTCATTGAAATTGAAAAAAAATCTGTCTATATTTAGACCTAGCCAACATACAAAGGTCCTCTTTAGTTTTGGCTCAAATAGCTCTAATAACCGTATTATAATTGCTATCTTTTCCCCTGTTCAGTTTAACAAACTGTACTTTTATTGTATTTGAGCATTTGTTGGGTTCTTGAGAAATTCTAATGATTCCGTAAATTAGAAAACTGTGTACATACTAGGGTTTCTAAATTCCCGGATTTTTTCAATTCCCGGGAAACCGTTTTAAAAAAATCGAATTCCCGGGAATTCCCGGAAATTTTTTAATTAAAACAAAATTTGAACTTTACCATATAAAAATTGTTTTATTACAAATTATGGTCGTATTTCCAATTTAAAACCATTTCAGATGTATTCTTTTGTAAAATAGTTTTACTAACCTCTAAAATATACGTAGAAAGTTCATAAAATCTATTTTTTGTAGAAATATTGGACCTTATCATAGTGTTAGTATTTGCATCCCAGCAAAACTTTGGTAATGGGTAGTGATTATATAACACATTACCAGGTAATGTATATACCCTATTTGTAGCATTATTTTAGGATGCCTTACCAAACATTTGTTCCACAACGTATTATTTTCAAGTGAAAAATAATGCATTACTAATAATTTACTACGTAATGCATGATTATTGGAAAAAATGTATTGCATATTTATTATTTCTAAACATTAAATCATGGATGACTTATATTTGGTTACATTATGTATTATTTGAAAGTTTGAAATAATGCATTACTTATAATTGGATGCATAATGCATTACAATAACATAAAAAATAATTATTTTATAAAAAAATGCATAAGTTTAAACTAGAGATGAGCTCACGACAGAAAATTTCTAACGACACACACTCACGAGCATATTTTATCTACTTACACTCACTTACAATCACGTGAGTAAATTTAATACAAAATTACTTTTTCACTACTCGTAACACCTTATATATTATCTTCTGGTATGCTATATTATTTCATTTCTCGTAACCTATAAAATAGCATATATTTTACACCTTACTCGTATTCTTCGTTATAAATTTATGACTTTTTTTATACCTTACTGGTATTCTTTGTGATAATGTGGATGCATTACTTTGAGTCTCATCGCCTGTTAAAATCATCAATGCTGCAATGTATAAAATAAGAGATCTTATACCTTATTTTATACCTTATTTGGTAATCTAAGTTTTGCTGGGATTGACGTATTTCCACTCCATGCAAAATTGTTCACTATTCGTAAGTACCCGAGTTTGCATCAAATGCAGTTTAAATAACTTTTTAAAATTTTTTTTCTAATTTTGACTACGCCAACCCTAAGAAAATTATTTCTTGAAGATATATTTAATTAAACTTTCGAATTATGTACTATCCCAGCAAAACTTTGGTAATGGGTAGTGATTATTTAACACATTACCAGGTAATGTATATACCTTATTTGTAGCATTATTTTAGGATGTCTTACAAAACATTTGTTCCACAACGTATTATTTTCAAGTAAAAAATAATGCATTACTAATAATTTACTACGTAATGCATGATTATTGGAAAAAATGTATTGCATATTTATTATTTCTAAACATTAAATCATGGATGACTTATATTTGGTTACATTATGTATTATTTGAAAGTTTGAAATAATGCATTACTTATAATTGGATGCATAATGCATTACAATAACATAAAAAATAATTATTTTATAAAAAAATGCATAAGTTTAAACTAGAGATGAGCTCACGACAGGAAATTTCTAACGACACACACTCACGAGCATATTTTATCTACTTACACTCACTTACAATCACGTGAGTAAATTTAATACAAAATTACTTTTTCACTACTCGTAACACCTTATATATTATCTTCTGGTATGCTATATTATTTCATTTCTCGTAACCTATAAAATAGCATATATTTTACACCTTACTCGTATTCTTCGTTATAAATTTATGACTTTTTTTTATACCTTACTGGTATTCTTTGTGATAATGTGGATGCATTACTTTGAGTCTCATCGCCTGTTAAAATCATCAATGCTGCAATGTATAAAATAAGAGATCCTATACCTTATTTTATACCTTATTTGGTAATCTAAGTTTTGCTGGGATATAGCCATCGTAACGACGCACATTGGGTTCAAATGGTACCAAAGCACTGTGGGCCAGGATTTCCATTTTTTGGCCAATAAGGTCTGTAAGGCAACACATATTTAAAAATATTTTTTCGGAATGTCGACATCTTGAATTTTGTCCACCTTTAATATCTTTTTATTATAGCTTACAGTTTTTTTTTTGTATGAGGTTAAAGTCAATGTTTGAGATTTTTTTTATATTTTTTATTTATGAAACAAATAATTTTTTTTTGTACTTCGACACAATATTTTTCCAAATTTTCGGTGAAGTTCTCCTAAAGACATACCTGTTTGTTGAACACATGATATAAACTGCCAAAAAGTAAGCTATAAGCATATTTTTTTTAAATAAATTATGGAAATTCATACTTTTGTTGAAATCCGTCTTTTTTCAACACCAAAGTCCAAAAAAGTCCAAACGATATTGACAAACCTCGAACTACGATCTGTCTCTGACAATGTATTCTATTCACATTTTTGCGACCCTGTGCGACCGTTCATAAACTTTTGATCTAGAGGCAATAAACCAAAATATGACGTTTAGAAATGCCCTAAAATGAAACTTCAACATTTTTCGATATTTTTGTTTCTATTGATTTCTAATAAAAAATGCCTCACTTTGACAACATTGGCGTGATAACTGCTGATGGGCACTTGAGTGACTCACGTTGACTCACGCTCACGAAAAAAAAAACATAATTTACTCAACCGTTTTTTTTCTCACACTTACTCGCTATTCACGTGAGTAAACAAAACACCACTCACGTGTGACTCACGCTCACTCGTAACTCACGCTAAACATTTAAAACACCAACAAATTTTTAAAACTGCATCAATACAATTAAATAGTTTTGACTCACGCAAAAAAATTGCACTCACTAAGAATCACTCACGCAAAAAATTGTCTCACTCACTTATCACTCACGAACAAAAAATTTTAATCACGCTCACTTTCGATCACGAGTAATTCACGTGACCAGCGTCATCTCCAGTGCTAAACATTAAAGCTGGTAACGCATTTAAGCGGGCATATTTTGGCAATAGCATTTTTAATATTTTTTACGAAATTGTAAGCTTTAAGAATTATTTGTACATTTAGGATGGCAAATGCTTATTGGAACTAAAAAAGTTCTCTCTTAAATGAGCCACTGAATATATGAACTTTTTGACGCATTTAAAAGAGAAGTATTTTATTAAAATCTTCTGATAAAAGCAAAAATAGGGATTTATAAAAACTTAGAAATTTAAACCTTGTACATTTTTTTAAAAAGCTATGTCCTAAATTTTGGATCCGCCATTTTGATTTCAAAAAGTCTGAGTTCGTATTCGTGTTGTGCAATCATTTCCTAGTGATATTTTGAAGCATTAATCAATAATTTAAATATCTTGTCCGCCATATTGGATCCGCTATTTGGAATATTTGATTCTTAAATCAGATTTGGCATTCCAAAAACCATCAAAATCAGACAACATAGAAAAAAACTTAATATTTTATTTGACGCCATATTGGATCCGCCATTTTGAATTTAAAAAATCGGAGCTCATATTCGTAATTACTGACCCTAAATACATCAAAAATTACTAATTTAAGTACAATTAGCTAAGAATAACAAAAGCATATTAGCCATATTGGATCCGCCATTTTGAATTTCAAACCTTTAATTCCCAAATCAGTTTTAACATCCGAAAAACCATTAAAATCAAAGTTTTTGGCCAAAAGAGACAACATATAAAAAATTTTAAATTTAAATTTGTCGCCATAATGGATCCGCCATTTTGAATTTTAAAAGTCTGAGCTCATATTCGTTATTAACGACCATAAATACATCGATAATGATTATATTAAGCACAATAAACAAAGAATAAAAAAATCATGTCCGCCATTTTGGATCCGCCATTTTGAATTTTGAAAGTTTTTTTCCAGAATCGTGATCAGCGATCCTTTAACACCCATATGCAATACTTTTTTGACATATAGGTTAAGCGGTCGATTTATGGCCAAAATTCAGGGATGCTGGCCCACAGTGCAAAGTGGCGATTAATTGAAATTTATAAATGAAGTTTTTGTTATAAGTTTTGGTATGGGGCAAAAGTAGATAAAATTCTGCAACGCTAGTCATCAAAATCAATAAACTAAGTTGTTTACTTTTTTTTCGGTGAGCTGTCAAAGTTAGCAAATTATTGCAGTCTTTAAAAAAACAGAAAAAATTGGAATTTTTTACAATTCAAGCAATTATTAGTAGTATTAAATCTTTTAAAAGAAAATCTTTTATAATGGAATCTTCAACACCAGGTATTAAGCTAAATTACAGAATTTTTTTGTTTATTAAAATTGTGTCTTAACATTTTTAATAATTTTTTTAAAAAGGGTCCGAATTTGGGATATTTCAATATTTAATGGGCCACAAATATTAAGTTAGTAATAGTTGGATTTAGTTTTGTGGATTTTAAAAAAGTATAGGATATCAGCTTTTATTTAAAAGAAAAAAAAGTACAGACAATGCCCGGCCCTTTTTTTTTATTCCCGTTTTTGTGTAAAAAGTCTGGGTATCGTTTATTAAACAAAACCATTATATGTGTGTTTATACCCTTCAACTACAGTATAGGCTTCCACTCACTTCGTCATTCCGTATGTAAAGCATTGAAATATGGGTCTAGGACTCCATAGAGTGTATATTATTGATCACTGATCAATTCTAAGACATTCTGTGATTAACAGCGTGTCCGTCCGTCCGTCTGTTGTTGAGCACACCATAAAGTACATAAAAGAAGAGCTAGAATCCTGAAGTTTGTCACAAATATGTATAATGGTCATAGGATGGTTAAGTTCTTGAACGAGCAAAATCGGACCAAGGGGGAAAAAGTTCCCCCTTGAAGAACCAAAACTACCCCAGAAAAATATTTTTTTTACAAGTTTTATTTGTATATTTGTTCAATAAATGAAACATTTTAATGCCATATGAAGTTCATCGACCTGTATTGGAGCCAAGGGGGATCAGGAAAGTGAATTTTTTCGGTTCGCCCCTTTTTGGGGGCGTGTATAGAAAAAATAATTTAAATAATGATAAATTTTTATTAATTAGGTGCAAAAACTGACATCTATTTTTTTGGACACGTCTATCGCGAGGGGAAGGTGTCCCCCATAGTCTCCCGGTAACCCCCCCCCTACGCCAAAAAAAATGTCCCCTCCATTTGTTTTTTGTAGCTTTATTACATATTCAAGGGTTTCGTGTTTTTTCCAAAAACAAAAAAAACGACTAAAAGATTAAAAAAAAAACATTTCGTTAATTTTTTTTTCTCAAATGCTGTGTTTTTATGTATTTTTTGATAATTCGTTAATAAAAAACTACAATATTTTCATAAATCACTTTTTTCAGATAAATTTGTACATTTATGAGATTTTGTGGAAAACAAAAATAGGATTTTAAAAAAAAATTATAATAATATAAATACATATTATGCGTTCTTTCTTTGATTACTTTGATAGCACATTATGTACACTTTAATTTCCATTTTTTTTATTAATTTATCGCTTTTCATTCCAAAGTTACAGCAAAAATTGTGAACTATATCCCTTTTTTCCGAAAAACAAAAAACGCCTAACAGGTTAAAAAAATTTTTTTTTTCCAATTTTTTTTTTTTTCCAAAATTTGTATTTTTATGTGTTTATATTAGTTCATTAATAAAAAAATATAATATTCTAAAACTACTGCTTATCTGAATTAATCACCATTTTGGGTACCATCGAACCCAATGTGCGACGTATTTTCACTGGTTGCTGGGATAGAACTCGCGGCGGCCAAGGTTCGTTACAAAATATTTTTTTCCACGGCCGATGGATATCAGGGTTTTACTTCATATATCAAATTTTAAGCTGAAAACCAGGTTTGTTAAGCACTATTAAAATTGTTGTTCTGAAAATGAAATAAAAAATTTCGTAAAGAAGAAATCATTGGAATTTTAGATTAAGAAAACTTTTGCCAATTTGCAACCAACATTTGAAGTGAAATTAAGTTTGATTCCGTATTTTGTCACGCAAACGATTAAAGAAAAATAATTATTAGGCCTAAATAATATGCAAGCTGAAGCATATCCTTAATTCTTTCAAAGTTTTAATGTCATTTTTTTAAATCATTTAAGATAGTGTTAAAAATGTGTAAATTAAATATATTTTTATTAAAAAATTAGTGATGAATTACCGAAATTTCCGAAAGAAAAAATCCCGGGATTTTAAGAAAAATATTTCCCGGGAATTCCCGGGAAATTTTTCCCGAATAGAAACCCTAGTACATACGTATGCTTGTAAATACATATATAATATATATCGAGGGCCTATATTCAAAACCCTCTATCTAAAAAAACACAACTTTTCAGGAGAGCCAAAAAACTGTTTATTTCGCGAATTGTTAGAGTAATTAAAATTCGATATTCTACAATATTTTTTTAAATCAACTACTGAATCTGACATATAATTCGTTTTTTAAATTTTGCACTATTGGGGATTTTAGAGGATAGATAGAGGGTTTTGTTTCTCAAAAATATTAAGTACAGGAATGAAAATGATCAGATAGAGGGTTTTGCATTTTAATAAAAATGAATTATTATGATTTCATTTATGAGATCGGTTAATTTTTAACGTAATTTATTAATGATAACGTCTTATAAATAATTTCAAAATCGCGGTTTTGGTCCACAGGTGCGGATTGTTAAGACAAAAATTATTTTTTTTACCGAATTCGTATCAAAAGTTGACAAATTGTTGAGTATGTTATGTAAGAAATAGTAAAAAAAATAAAAACGGGATTTTGGTCCACAGATGCTGATCAGCATCGGTATTTTTAAGATAAAAATTTTTGTTTCACAATGTACACAAAACATCCAAAGTTTGAGACATATTTTTTAAAAAAGTCAAACAAGAATTTTCAGAAAAAATTAGCATCAGTGGACCAAAATCGTGGTTCTGGAATTTTGTTGATAAATTCATGTGCAGCATGCAAAAATTAGTATGAAAACATGTAATGCATGATAAAATTATTCAAAACAAATATTTGTAAATTAATTATTTGAAAAGATAGAGGGTTTTGCATTCAGAAAAATTAATTGTGTAAGAGATAGAGAAAACCAAAAATGCAAATAAAATAGCAAAAAAAAATATTTTTGTTCTGAATTTTACACCATAGATGAGGGCCGTTTTACTGAATATTTTGCCATCAAAAAGTCATTTTCGTGAAAATGGAAGATAGAGGGTTTTGAATATAGGCCCTCGATATATTTTAATTTTCATAAGTAGTGCTTAATGATAAATATATTTTGTAAATAAAGAGTTAGCGGTCGAGCGTTCGAAAGTTTTTCCCCGCAGTTTAACGTTCACCCCCATACAAACCACCTTCCCGATTTTCACATAAATCTCTCAAATTTCATGAAAACAGAAAATATTTAATTAAAATTTTGTTTGTGTATGTTAAACGCGTACTTAAATAACCTCATCAAACCTGATAATCATAAGACCAGTTTTGGACTTAGGCTCCCTGTGAAAAATTCGGCCGTTATTCAGTTAAAGCGGTTTATTGTCAACAAATAGAAGACTATTTCACTCAAATTTAAATTGTGAGTGTTTTTTACACTTATTAAAGATTTGACAACATATAGATCTAATCGGTCCATGGGACCCATTTTCCGGGAAACTCTGGTGTAGGGTATTATATGGTCGGTCTTGACCGACTATAATTTTCTTACTTGTTTTTTTATTTAAATGGAGTAACTGAAGCAAAAATTGGCACTTGAAGAAGAAATAAAATTTATTCCAGTAGATAATTTCAATAAATTCTAAAAATTTGTCTGCCACACGTCAAATGCCTGGGAAAGTTGTAATAACTTGGCTGATTTTAAACTGATGTTAGCGTTTAGTACCATATTTGAGAGACATTTTACTCAAGATCACAAGTCTGTAACCATTTGAAAACTAATTAAACAAATTTAGAAAATTAATAAAAAGACATATTTTTTCCCCGTGTAATTCGTTTTAAACTTCATGGCCGATGATGCACGCCTTACTCATGTCCGATAATTCAAAAAAATTTTAGACGTATTTCGACACCAAAATTAATATATATCTACGGAGTAATGGTCAATATCTAATAGCTTGGTTTTTTTAGAGCACCATTTTAAATATATCATAGTCAAAATTAAAAGGTTTAATTTTCAAAATTTAAAAAAAAAAAAAAAAATAGAACGAATTGTGATTTCATCTCAAATAATGGCTTAAAAAATAAGTAATTTACAGTAGAATTTACAGTAGAACAACAAAAAAAATACATCGAAGTTTTGGACTTTTTTAAAAAGTCGATTTTAATTTTTTAACATTATGAATTAAGTGATAATTACTTCGAAAATTAGTTTCATATTTTTATACCCTCCAACTACAATATGAGGGTATACTCACTTTGTCATTCCGTGTGTAACGCATCAAAATATCGGTCTAGGACCCCATAAAGTGTACATATTTATGATCAGTGATCGATTCTAAGACATTCTAGCGATGTCCGTCCGTCCGTCTGTAGTTAACACAATACAGTCCAAAATTAAAGAGCTAGACTCCCGAAATTTGGCACCAATATGTCTTATGTTCCTAGGCAAGTTAAGTTCGTAAATATGCAAATGTAACATTTTTATGCTATATGAAGTTCAAAGTCCTGTATTTGGACCCAGAGAATGAGATAATGCCGATTTTTCGGTCCGCCCCTCTTTTATGGGCGTGGAATAAATTTTTTTTAAATAATGATAAACTGTATTTCTTTAGTGCAAAAAGCATAAGAATGAATTTTTAAACACATATTCGAGAGGAAAGTTGCCCCCCCCCCCCCCCCCCCCAATTACCACTAACGACCCCCCACCATAAAAAAAAGAAAACGCCCATGCATTTTTTTTTTTGCATGTTGGAGGCTATAAAAGATCCGTCACAGCTGAATTTAACACTCTTGAGTTGTTGAGTTGAGTTGAGGGTGGGTTGTACAAGCCTTGAAAGAAAGCTAGGCGAGTCCATGGCGCTCAGACTCAAAATAGTCCATTGTACCATACCCTAGAAGGAAAGATTAGTAAAGAATGAGAGAAAGTTTTAAGAGAGTGAAAGGTGCTTGCTCAGAACTTCTCAGTTGCATTCACAAACCTGAGAAAGTCAGACAAGGGAAGTCCATGGACCATGTCCATCGACAAAATATCAGAGCCCATTATCCGCAGTCTTGATCTTGAGAAAGCTGGGCAATAACAGACGTAGTGTTCTGTTGTGTCCTCATCCTCAAGACAAGCTGCACAAAGAGGGTCTGATCTCGTCATATCCAATCTCGTCATATGACGAGCACAGGCATTGTGTCCCGTAATTAGGCCAGTAAGTTTGCGACAGTCTTTTCTACTCAGACTGAGTAAATAGTTTGCCACTTTCTTGTCTGGCCTTATCACAAAACATTTAGTATTCCTACATGTTAACTCATTGGACCATCTTTCCATGAAAATTGATTTCATGTGAGAGTCTATCCAACGCATCATCCACGTCAAGCCTATACCAATCTGAGGCTCCGGATTGTGAGGAATTGTATCGGAGCCAATGTTTGCCAAAGAATCGGCAATCTCATTTCCCCGTATTCCCCTATGACCCGGAACCCACAAGAGGCAGACCCTGTTCTCACATGAAACCTCATTGAGTCTGCGCCTGCACACTTGGACAATTTTAGACGTTGTGATTGGAGAACTCAGTGCCTTGAGTGCAGCTTGACTGTCACTACAGATACCGATTTTCCTATCCCTCCATCTATTTTCAATTATCCAAGTCGCCACGTCCAAAATAGCAAACACTTCAGTCTAAAAAACTGTTGCCATTTTGACCATGGCATGAGAGTATTTGGTTTCGTCATCCAAATACCAACCAGATCCAGAACCAACTAATGTACTAGAACCGTCCGTATAGAAGGTATCAGAGTAATTTCTGAGAAGTTTATTTGGATCACACCAGTCTTCTCTTCTCGGAAATGTAACTCTGAACTTCCTACCAAACTCTATGCAAGGCGTCATACTGTCTAAGGGCATATCAAACATTGGACAAAGTTCCGAAAGCCTATTAAACAGTTGACCATGTCCTGCATTGTAGTCTCCATGCCATGATCCATTTTTACGGAGTCTGCACAGAGATTTCATGGCTACCCCTTGGATATGTAGATCCAAGGGAAGCATGTCCAATAGGGGTGGGATAGTGCACGAGTTTCTGGTTCATAAAAAAAATGCATGAGCCAAAAAATGGGGCAGGTCGGATAGGATCTAGGGGTCGCTCATCGGGGTCAAAGTTGGGCGTAAAGGGGGAAAAATACACAAAAAGCCCCACAACTCCTCTGGTTTTGCCCCTAAAGGGGTCAAATGTGAGACCAACCCCCATTATTTTTTCCTCCCAAACACTTTTGCCGAACATACCTAAGCCTTATCTCCACTTCCTAAGGGGGCTCCCATACAAAGGTTTAATTTTTTAAAAAAAATTGCTCCTACCTCTCTAGTAGTCCAAAAAGTGACCCTAGAGGAATCAAAAGTATGACCGACCCCCAATATTTTTTCAACCCCAACATTTTCTTAGAACATACCTACCCTTTATCTTCAACCCTTAGGGTGGTCCCCATACATTTTTTTTATTTTTTCTTAATTTGTTTTATTACATCAGCTCCTACTGGTCCAATGGTGGCTCCTAGAGGGGTCATTATCAAGACCGACCCCCATTTATTTTCCACCCCCAACATTTCTTCTGAATATACCACTTCCCTATCTCTAATTCCTAAGGGGTCTCCCACACAAAATGAAATTTTTATAAAATTTGCTCCTACCGCTCTAACTGGCGCAGGGGTGACCCTAGAGAAGTTAAATGTATGAGTGACCCCAAATATTTTTTCAGCCCCAACATTTTCCCCAAACAAACCTACCCTCTATTTTTAAGCCTTAAGGGGGTCCCCACACATTTTTTTATATTTTTTATAAAATCAGATGTTATCGCTCCCATGGTGCCTCTTAGGGATACCTAATGCAGACTTGACCCCATTAGTTTTTGCCCCCCACATTTTTTCCGAACATACCTACGGCGTATTTCCACTTTATGAGCGTGCTCCCCTTAGGAAATCCAAATTCGTAATGGTACTGGAACCCAACGTTGGAGTATTTAGAATTTACAAAAGTATAAGAATTAGCAACACTTTTATTTATAAATTCAGCTCTTACAAGCTCCCATAGTGCCTCTTAGGGACGGGAAATGCAAACTGACCTCTATATCTGCCTTGCAAACATCATATTAATGAACTTCAATTAAAAGAAGTGTTTGAAACCAAATACGCAAAACGTCTGGACCAGGAATGCCAATGTTTGCGCGTTTTAAAGAGCAGTGGGAAAATATAAATAAAAGACAAACCATGCAGTCCTAAAATAGAAGATTAAAATGTGGCTGGCAACATATCCCCTCAAGTCCAAACTGCATCAAGTTGTTTTGTTGTGCTCAAATTAAGGAAAATCGACCCAGAGGCGACTTCAAGGAGTTTCTTGAAATTGTTTTATTATACCTTAGTGAAAATATTCCTAATAATTATTTTAGCCCACCAGGATCCATCAGTCATGCTCGATGGATGGCAAAAGGCATATATTGCATAAAAATGTTTTAGGTTTGACCCAAAACAATTTACGCTAAATTTTGGATTAGCGCCTCTAAATCAATAGAACCTCCAAATAATGATTTGAATTTTTTTAAATCGATTGCTAATTATGCTTCAATTAATAAGATGTCTCAACGATTGGAGAAGAGATTCTCTCACATCTTTGGTATCTCAGTGGTGAAGCAGTTGCACTATTTGATTCGAATAAACGGCAAATGCAAGAAGGAAGAGCTATCTGACGAAAAGATGGACGAATCGTCCGACGAAGGCAGCGAAGAAAAATAAGACGGTGATATCGGGGAAGATTATGACTCGGGGGATAGCGGCGAAAGTGGCAACAAAGATTGTGATCACCCAGTACACGTTGTTGGATTCGAAGGTGTGAAAATAATTAACATGGAATCAAAACAAGTAAATCCAGAACTTATAATATAAGAGACACCAAAACTTTTTGCACGCTTCGGATTAACAACAAATTTCATTGGTTCCGGTCCAAACACTTGGGAAAATTGTGAGGACTACCAAACAAGCGCTGCAAATATTACTTCAATTACATGTTTTCACAGACGCTGCCGAAAGAGGCGTAAAATTAATAGAGGACTATAACAACGTATTGTGCCGTAATGGAAAGGAAAAAATATTACCCTAAAAAAGTGGAAATACGGCGTAGGTATGTTGGGACAAAAAGTAGGGGGCAAAAATTATTGGGGGTCAGTCTGCATTTCCCGTTCCTAAGAGGCACCATGGGAGCGGTAAAATCTGATTTTATATACAAAAATTATAAAAAATGTGTGGTAACCCCCTTAAGACTTAAAAATAAGGGGTAGGTTTGTTTGGGGAAAATGTTGGGGCTAAAAAATATTGGGGGCAACTTTCTTTTGATTTTATAATAAAATAACAAAAAAATGTGTGGGGACCCCCTTAAGGCTTAAAAATAGAGGGTAGGTTTGTTTGGGGAAAATGTTGGGGCTGAAAAAATATTGGGGGTCAGTCATACATTCAAATTTTCTAGGGTCATCCCTGCGCCAGTTAGAGCGGTGGGAGCAAATTTTATAAAAATGTCATTTTGTGTGGGAGACCCCTTAGGAATTGGAGATACGGAGTTAGCATGTTCAGATGAAATGTTGGGGGCTAAAAATAAATGGGGGTCACTATTGCTAATGACCCCTCTAGGAAGCACCGTTGGACCGGTAGGAGCTGATTTAATAAAAAAAATTAAGAAAAAATAAAGAAAATTGTATGGGGACCACCCTAACGGTTGAAGATAGAGGGTATGTATGTTCTAAGAAAATGTTGGGATGAAAAAATATTGGGGGTCGGTCATACATTTGATTCCTCTAGGGTCACTTCTAGGACAGCTAGAGAGGTAGGAGCAAATATTTTTTAACATTCAACCTTTGTATGGGAGCCCCCTTAAGGAGAGGAGATAGGGCTTAGGTATATTTGGCAAAAGTGTTTGGGGCAAAAAAATAATGGGGGCCGGTCTCACATTTGACCCTTCTAGGGGCAAAACCAGCGGAGTTGTGGGGCTTTTTGTGGATTTTTTCCCATGTACGCCTAACTTTGACCCCGATGAGCGACCCCTAGATCCTATCCGACATACCCCATTTTTTGGCTCATACACTTTTTTTACGAACCTCACAAAATGTGGGGTTCTAGCGATTCCAAATACTGCTGCTTAAAATCTCACACAACACTATCCCACCCTTAATGTCCAACATGGCGTTAAGAGCTGCACCTGGTGTAGTGCTCATAGCACCTGTAATCCCCAAGCAAGCTGCTCTTTGTAGTCCGTCCAGTAGAGCCCGTGTAGATTTAACTACCGTTCTCGGCCACCAGACCACCGCCGCGTACGTCACAAAAGGTCTAATGACCGCTTGGTACATCCAGTGCACCCCCGCAGGTCTTAGAGCCCACGTTTTCCCAAAAGCTCTCCGACACTGCCAGAAAATACGGTGCGCCCGAGATACCTTAAGTTCTACATGTTTTGTCCACATTAGTTTATTATCCAGAGTGACCCCTAAATACTTTACATCTGTGGACAGTTGAAGAGTAACACCCTTCAGCGTAGGAAGCTTAAGACCCTTGTGTTTGGTCCTTCGCGTAAACAGCACGAGTGTTGTCTTAGCTGGATTCACGGACAGCCCATGCCTGTTGCACCAGTTGTCCATCAAGTCTATAACAGTCTGCATTTTATTGCAGACCATTTCAAGAGACTTTCCAGAAACTAATGCACACACATCGTCCGCATATGCCTGTACGTGAACACCCAGAGACTGTATTTCCACCAGAAGTGAGTCGACCACAAAACACCATAGTAGCGGAGAGAGAACCCCTCCTTGGGGGCAGCCTCTGTTTACCTCAACCGTGACTTTTGTGCCCCACTGACTTTCAGTGGTCAACAATCTATTAGAGAGCATAAAGTAGATCCATTTGACAAGAACTGGATCCACACCATGCTCTTCAGCCGAAGCCTTCATAGAGTCAAAGGTGGCATTATCAAAGGCTCCCTCAATATCCACAAATACACCCAAAGTGTAGTTTTGTTTATCAAGGCCCTTCTCAATCTTTAAAACAAGATCATGAAGTGCCGACTCACAAGATCTACCACTTTGGTACGCACGTTGCTGAGTATTTAAGGGGCACTCGACTAATGCTACCGACCTTATGAATTTTTCCACCATTCGTTCAAGACTTTTCAGTAGGAAAGAAGACAAACTGATTGGTCTGAAACTTTTCGGCAAAGTGTAGTCCTCCTTTCCCGGTTTGGGAATAAAGACGACTTTGACATCGCACCAGGATGATGGAACATAACCATGGGCCAGACTGGCCAAGAAGATTCTTTCAAGATTCTTCACAAGGATATCTCCACCACTCTTTAGCATAATTGGATATATACCATCGGGACCAGGGGATTTGTAGTTATCGAAGGACGTAAAGGCGTACCTAATCGAATCTTCAGTAACTACCCTCGATGCTATATACCAGGACCAACCAGTGGCGACTGAAACAGGTTTTTCAATAATTTCTGTTTTTGTCTCTGTCACTTTGCACCCTGGAAAGTGAGTGGACAACAGAATGTCATTGACTTCCTGTTGGTTTTCAGTATAAGTACCATCGGGTTTCCTAAGGCAGTCAAGCTTAGCTGCATTATCTTTCTGAAAGATTTTGCAAAGTTTGGCTGTATCCCTCGTGCCCTTTACCCCCTCACAAAATGTTCTATAAGACTCAAGTTTGGCTTGCCGCACTTTTTTCTTATAGTCCCTTTGTATGAGATGGTAATTGTTCCAGTCACCATCTTTTCGAGATTTTAATGCTCTATTAAGTAGTTTCCTAAAACTTTTCCTGAGTTTTCCAAGTTCATCATTCCACCAAGGGACTGAATAACCTTGTCTACTCTTCCTTAACGGACGTACAGTCTCATAGCAGTCAGTAAGAGTTTTACCTAATTTCTCAGATTCCACTTCAACCGACTCTATGCTACCAGGTATTGGAATAAGATGCAATCTCTGATGTAGCATTTCCTCAAATCTTACCCAATCCGCTTTACGAGGGTTTCGACCTGACGGAATTGTCGAAATTGTCTTACTTGTTCGAATTACAATTGATACTTTACGAATTACAATTTATCTTTTACGAATTTCAAATGATCTTTACAAATTACAAATGGAATCTTCAAACTACAAGCAGCATCTTCGAATTACAATTAGAATCTTCAAATAACAAATGAAATTTTCGAATCATAAGTAGAATTTTGAACTGTTAGTTGAAGATTTAAATTATAATTCGAAAACGATCAATTGAAAAATCTCAAATGTAATTCGCAAAAGATAAATTTTAATTTTACGAATTACAATTGATCTTTTACGAATTACAATTGATCTTTTACGAATTACAATTGATCTTTTATGAATTACAATTGATCTTTTTCGAATAACAATTGATCTTATACGAATTACAATTGATCTTTTACGAATTACAATTGATCTTTTACGAATTACAAATTGAATCTTCAAATTACAATTGAGGGGGTTAGAGCACAAGGGGTTCAAGTGCCTTATATTTAATAATGAGAAAAAAGAGGTTAAAGTTAAATTGCAATGAAAAATGTTAGATGCTATCTAGAATATTATTTTTTAGTTAATAGAGATCCTGAGATATATTTTAATCTAACAAGCTAAAAAAATACCATGTTTTGCGAATACAATCACCCAAAAATTGCCCTTAAAGTAAGTAAGTCGCACTTATACCCCTTGTGCTCTAACTTTTTTTATAAATTTCTAAATTTATGAAAATAATGTTGGTTATGCGTAAAAGAAAAACAGCATTTTGTTACGAAAATCTTTAATGGTTCTTTGTTTCATTTTTAAGTCGTCACAATCAGGTTCCATGACATCATCGGGCTCATCTTCATCTTCATTAGAGGGTCCCGTCAAATCTAAACTTTTAAATTTCGTGCTGTAATACCTGCAGAACGATGGCCACGGAGTAGCTAATTGTGCGAAAATTATGAAGGTCATCTTTTTGCAAGGTCATCTTTAGTTTAGTCGGCAACCAGCGGCCAATGTTTAAAATACTGACGTTTTTGGACCAAAATTCATATCCGAATTATTTAACCAAATCTGGCCCAAAAATATGGAACTTTTGGGTATTTTATTAGAAAAATATTTAGAAAATTCCAAAATAGTGATTTTGGTCCACAGATGCTGATTTTCAAACATAAAAAATATTTTTAACCAAATTTGTCTTAAAAGTCGAAAAATGTTGAGTATTATGTGTAAAAAATATAAAAAAAATAAAAACACGATTTTGGTCCAAAAATGCTAATTAGCATCTGTGGACCAAAATCTTTGATCAGCACTTTTGAACTAAAATCGTGTTTTTTAAATTTTTTTAATATTTTATAGATTACATGCTTTACATTTTCCAACTTTTGGGACCAATTGGGAAAAAAAAAATATTTTTATGTTTAAAAATCAGCATCTGTGGACCAACATTTATTTTTTGTATTTTTTTTTTTATATTTTTCGTATAAAGTAACAACATTTCCTAATTTTTGAGCCGGATTTGATAAAAAAATTTGGACATGAATTTTGGTCGAAAAACGCCATTTTTTCATACTTTGACCGCCGGTTGGCGACTTAAGATGGTCATGCAAAATTTTATTACTATTAATACACGAACTTCTCGGAATTCAACCATTTTGTCCACGCGAAAAATTAAATTTTAATAATTGCTTGGAGCACAAGGGGTTTAAGTGCTTATTTGAGCTTATTTAAGCACTTGAACCCCTTGTGCTCCAAGCAAAACAGGTATTTTAATAACAAGAACTAAAAATGTTCGCCATATCTCGCTAACGGATGAGAATTTCATATTCACCTCTTGTGCTCTAAACTTCTGTGAACTTCACCTACTAATTCCATATGTTAACTCAATTTTTTTAAAAAAGTCACTTGAACCCCTTGTGCTTTGAGCCCCTCAATTGATCTTTTTTATACCCTCCACTTAGTGATAGAGGGTATATATAAGTTTGTTATTCCGTTTGTAACTCATCGAAATATCGGTCTGGGACCCCATAAAGTATATATATTCATGATGACCGATCGATTTCAAGACATTCTAGCGATGTACGTCTGTCCGTCTGTCTGTCTGTGGAAAATGCTATCACGGACAAAATATTGCACAGAGATGACTGAAATTTAACATATTTATTGGAAGTTCTCCCGAGAGAACTTGCATTTGAGCGATATCGGTTCAGCGGTTCAAAAGTTATGAACGAAAATGTAAGCACACCTCAAAAATTTCAGTACATTCAACATAACCTAAAAATACAAAATGCTATAATTCGGCTTCTGGTTGACATATGTGAACATAATTGAACACCAAATGGTATTTAAACAAGTACGAACATATTTTTTGACAAAAAAAGAAAAAATAGCGGATTTTTTTTTTACCAAAATTTTTTTTTGCTGAATTTTTTTTTTTTTTTAATTTTTTTTTTTTTTTTTAAGTAATTTCCTTTTAAATAAAGTTTTTTGCAATAATCTTTTTGAAATTGTGGAGGGTATCACTACATTCGGCAAGGCCGAATTTAACTTTTTTACTTGTTTACGAATTGCAATTGATCTTATACGAATTACAATTGATCTTTTACGAATTACAATTGATATTTTACGAATTATAATTGATCTATTACAAATTACAATAGATATTTTATGTGTTACAATTGAAATATTCGAATTACAAATGGAATCTTCGAACTACAAGTAGAATCTTCGAATTACAAGTAGAGTTTCCAAATTACAAATGGAAACTTCGAACTAATGGAATCTTCAAGTAGAATCTTCGACTTACAATTGAATTTTACGAATTTCATCTGGAAATGGTGTAAACTAAGAGATCCATTTTTAATGGTCAAAGCATAGTAAATGGACAAAATCATATAAGTTGGAAAATTACCCTCGATGAACTAAAAAACCCTCGAGTGAATATATTTAAAAAAAAAAATAATAATGATGCAATTGTATTTCATATGGCACTATGCGCCTACAATTTGGCGTTAAAGCATTAAATAATAATAGGAATTGTATTACTTATTCGTAATAATCTTTGTGAGGCGGAAGGGTTCCCGCACCGCCACAGCACAACCGAATTAACACTCTCACTAGTTTAAATATGATTTGTGACAATCTAAGCACTGTTAATTCTCTTTGCCTAAATAAAGTTGTATTTTTTAAATTTGTTAATTAATTTTATATGCTAAACCTAATAGAAGAACACTCAACAATTCATAGTAAAAAGTTGTGCTTCTATAGTTACGATCAATAGTCTTAAACGAATACTGAAAGCGTATAGAACTATAAGTTTAATAAATTAACACACAAAATATGACGGGTGAAACTAATGGTACACAATCTTCTCCTCCTCCTCCTACTGCTCCTCCCATGCCAAAATGGATTGAAGCAAATTTATTTGAGAAAGTATTAAAAGACACCGTCAAGGGCTACAAAAGCATTAAGGAATTCAAAGTGAAACCGGGAATGACAGCTGGTGAAAATTATGCTACCGTTATGTTAAAAGTGGAAATTTTAGTAGAACTAGAAGGTAAAAATTTATAAAAATTAAAAATTACTAAAACCATTAAATTAAATTATTTATTTTTGTGTTTAGATGAAACTTTCAAAACGGTTACCTATATGTTAAAAACAAGTCACGATAGCGAACAGTTACGTGAAATGATGAAAGATTTTGATATTTTTGCTATTGAAAAAGGCATGTATGATGAAGTAGTGCCTGAATTTGAAAAACTATATGCTTCAGTTGGTGTAGATATGAAATTTGGTGCTAAATCTTATGACCTGCCTACTAATGAACAATATATTTTGTTAGAGGATTTAAGTATTCATGGTTTTAAGAATGCCAATCGTTTAGAGGGTTTAGATATGGAACATACTAAATGTGTTTTGAGAAGATTGGCCCAATGGCATGCAGCCTCAGCTGTACTATTTGCTGTTAAGGGTCCATATAAGGAAATCTATGAATTGGGCTTTTTTAAAGAAGAAACTAAAGAAATGATGGAGACTATGAACGCGGCTATGTCAGAGATTTTCCTGAATTGTGCTAAAAGTTATAGCAATTATAATGTATATGCTGATGATCTGGTGAGTATTATAAGATTACTGGAAAAATTTATGTTTTTGCTGTGTGTTAGCCATCGAAATATCGGTCTAGGTTCATATATTATTGATCTTTGAGCGGTTCTTCAACATGCTAGCGATGTTATTCTATTAGTGCGTCTATTCGTCTGGCGAAGACAAGATCCCAAAATTCCAAATGGAATTCGAAAAAGATCAATTGTGACTCGATATAGACCAATTGTATTTCAAAAAACATCAATTGTAATTCGAAAAAGATGAATTTTAATTCGAAAAATATTAAACTCAAATTGTAGCACAAAAAAAAACAATTTAAAATCGAAAAATATCAATTGTAATCCGAAATTGATCAATTGATATTAGATAAGAAAGGGGGCCCCCGTAGGCTAGTTGGTAGCGTGTTAGCCTTTCAACGTGGGGGTCGTGGGTTCGATTCCCACCAGAACCCTTGGTTTTTTTTCGCTACAATGAGTCGACGGTCATTGTTACCAGTTCTCGGTTAGGTTGAATTAATTAAAAATGAGTTGTAAATTAATAAAAAGAATAAATAAAAATAACACAGCTCAACAAGAAAATGCGTATTGGATTCTGGTTAGTGATGTGGATAGTGTCTGTTGCGCTGATTCCAAATCCGGAGCCCAAATATGTCTATCACGTCAGGATTTTGAGTAATTCGCGGTTAAAGTGCTGAAAAATGGCATTTTTGACCATTTTTAAAAGCTTATAAAATATGATCCTGACATGCAAATGACTTGGTATCAAGCTCATTCGAAAGCCTGTAAATTTCTGTTAAGGATAAGATAAAATGTTCTAAAAAATAAATTTTCTAAAATGGTAAAAAAGTCATTAGCAAAAAACCTTAAATTTTTTCAATATTTAGTTTATTTACACAGTGTTTTTTAACAAATTTCCATACAAATTCATACGTAAATTTTAGATTTAAAGCACTTGTGGCTACTGATTTTTTACCATTTTAGAAAATTAAATTCCAAGAAGATTTGATCTTGTCTGAAAGAGAAAATTACACACTTTCGAATGAGCTTGATACCAAGTCATTTGCATGTCAGGATCTTATTTTATAGGCGTTTAAAAATGGTCAAAATGGGCATTTTTTGACACTTTAACCGCGATTTTCTCAAAATTGTGACGTGATAGAAAATTTTGACTGACCGTTTTGGAATTGGGGCACTTAACCCTATCAACTTTTTTTGGTTTCATCCAAAACGCAGAGACAAACCTCAGATTTGTAGAGCGGTGTAATTAATCATGTGATCAAAACTATTATTATTATTATTCGAAAAGCATCAATTGTAATTCGAAAACGATTAATTGAAATTCAAAAAAGATGGACTGTAATTTGAAAAATATTAATTGTAATTCGAAAAAAAGAAAATATATCAATTGCAATTCAAAAAGGATCAATTGTAATTCAAAAAAGATCAATTGTAATTTGAAGATTTTAAGTTTAATCTTTTTTAAATTACAATTGATCTTTTTGGGATTACAATTGATCTTATTCGAATAACAATTAATCTATTTCAAATAACAATTGATCTCTTTCGAGTTACAATTGAATTTTTTAGAATTAAAATTTATCTTTTTCGAATTACAGTTCAAATCTTTGAATAACAATTGATCTTTTTCGAATTAAAATTGATCTATTTCGAATTACAATTGATATTTTAGAATTTCAATTGCAATCTACAAATTAGAAATGTAGTTTAAGAATTACAAATGTAATCTTTGAATTACAAGTAGAATCTTCGAATTACAAATGGAATTTCGAATTATATCTGTAAATGGTGTAGCACATCTTTTAAGAAATGCAATTTTACTAAAACTTGTAATTCGAAGATTCCATTTGTAATCCGAAAATTCCATTTGTTGTTCGAAGATTATACTTGTAGTTTGAAAACTACATTTTTAGTTCGAAGATTCTAATTGCAAATGGAATCTTCGAACTACAATTAGAATCTTCGAATTACAAATGGAATTTTCGAATTATAAGTTGAATTTTGAACTGTTATTTGAAGATTTAAATCGTAATTCGAAAACGATCAATTGAAATTAAAAAAATCTAATTGTAAAAATGCCTGCGAATTTTGTACTCTTGCCCATAACATTTAATCATGATAATGTTTTGCGGAAGATTTGGGTGTACTTGCCAAAGCAAAGTTTTTTTTAGAAAAAATAATGTTATATTACTTTGCTATTCCGCACACAACAAATTGAAATATCAGTCGAGGATAGGGTTGCCAGACGGCCTGGAATGGTCTGGATTTTCCAGTTATTATGGGCCTGGTCCAGTTTCCAGTTAAAATGCAATTTATCCAGTTGAAAAATATTTTTTTTTAATTTTAACAGTTTTTTGACTACATTTTGAATAAAACATAAATCAGGAATAAAACATAAATGCCTCTTTTAGCAACGGCAAAATGTGCTCTTTTTTTGCTGCATTTTCAATCCTTTTTCATTACCTTTTGAACCTCTCAAGCAGTCTAGGCTTGATTTCGGCACGAATGTTTTCCTTGAGCTCGTCAATGATCTAAGGATTGTTTCGTACATTTTGCTTTTCAAATAAGACCTAAACAAGTCGGAAAGGGTTGAATCTGCAAATTAGTGTCAGTTTTTGAAGCCCTTTTTTGGCATCGCACGCACAGGAAATTTTTACTGGCCACTTAGATTAACAGATTTGACCACTGCGGAATTATTTATGTTGAGTTATTTGAAAAGAAAATGTTGATGTTGATGGGCTTTAACATCAACATTTTTTTTTATTATTAAAACAAAAATTATGTACACAAAAAAAAACTTTGTCAAATTACTAGAAAAAGTCTCGTAATTCAATTTTACCAATATTTGAAAGTTTTCCTTGCTTTTTAGCAAAACAATTTTGATCGAAATTTAATTTTTTTGTTTGTAATTTTACAAATTTCCAAGATAATTTTACAAAAAAATCTTTTAAATTCACGAGAATTCCTTGTAAATTTTATTGCGCCAAAAAAGTTGTAAATTTACAATTTTATTGGTAAAAAGCTTGTTAAATTATAAAAAAACTCGAAATTTTTACTAGGAATTCTCCTAAAATAGGAGGAGCAAAAATCTAGTACAGTAACGAAACCTCCTTGTATATTTTATCGTGTCAAAAAAATTGTAAATTTACAATTTTATTGGTAAAAACCTTCTAAAATTACAAAATTATTGGTTAAAAGCTTGTACAATTACTAGGAATTCTTGTCAAATAGGATGTAGCAAAAGAAAAGTTACAAACTTTTCTTGTTATTTTACAATGTTTTTTTTTTTTTGAGTGTATGGGCACAGACTAATACAGACTCAACAAAAGTGACAGGTGTCAAAAAAGTAATCTTGAACCATATGGTTAATTTTTTCAAATTCATTTTTTATTGTTTCACTCACTCCTAAGCCGTAGAAAGTGTTGTCATGTTAGCTTAAACCGCTCTGTTTTCTCCTAAAATCGTACATCCGAAATTATTCGAATTTTATTGTTAAAGTTATTCAATAAAATATTATTTTATGAAAGACTTAAACGTCCACAATTGAATAAAACAAAGACTACTTACATATGAGTAATTTTTTGAAATCGGTAGGGTAGTCCTGATCCTTCTATTATCCGGTATTTAACATAACCGGTAACGAAGTTCCGGCGGGCGAGCTAGTTAACGATATATCGATAACTTAAAAATTTTCTATAGAAAATTTTGTATAATTGATATATCGATAACTTAACTATTTTCTATAGGAAATTTTTTGTTATCGATAACTAAACAATTTTCTAAAAAAATTATGTGTTATCGATTAATTGATAACTTAAAAATTTTCTTTTGAAAATTTTGTGTTATCGAAATGTCGATGACTTAAAAATTTTTTATAAAAAATTTATCATTATCGATATATTGGTAACTTGATAATTCTCTATAGAAAATTTTATGTTATCGATATATTCATATTCCCCATTTTTTGTTATAAAACTCTACTGTCGAGTGTGTATATAGTCTGTGGTATGGGTCCAGTTAGTTTTTCAAAATCCAGCTGAAAATTTTCCATTGTCCAGTTATTTGACTTTTAGTATCTGGCAACCCTAGTCGAGGACCCCATTAAAAAACCAAAAGAGCTGTACATTTCGTAAGTGAGTGCAAAATAAGTGAAAAAAAAAAGTTTTTACATTTTGGAGACTATAAAAGATTCGGCACCAAAGAATATAATACTCTCACTTTATTTATGTACATTTGATAAACGAATGGAAAATTTTTATGCGAAAAGCTTAGACTTGGTGAAAAGGTAGTTTTGGTAAAAAAAAAATGATTTTTTCAGGAAAATAAAGTTATGTTAAAAAAAATGTTGATGAAAAAAAGTTTTTGGTGAAAAGAAAAATTGTTTGATGTAAAAAAAAAAAAATGATGAAAAAAAAAATTTTTTGGTGAGAAAAAAATTGATAATAAGAAATTTATGAAAAACAAGTAAAAAAGTAAAATTCGGCCTTGCCGAATGTAGTGATACCCTCCACAATTTCAAAAACTTTATTTAAAAGGAAATTACTTTGAAAAAAAAAAAAAATTTTAAAAAAATTTCCGCGAAAAAAAATTTTGGTAAAAAAAAAATCCGCGATTTTTTTCTTTTTTTGTCAAAAAATATGTTCGTACTTGTTTAAATACCATTTAATGTTCAATTATGTTCACATATGTCAACCAGAAGCCGAATTAGAGCATTTTGTATTTATAGGTTATGTTGAATGTACTGAAATTTTTGAGGTGTGCTTACATTTTCGTTCACAACTTTTGAACCGCTGAACCGATATCGGTCAAATGCAATACCAAACTTCTCGGGAGAACTTCCAATATATATGTTAAGTTTCAGTCATCTCTGTGCAATATTTTGTCCGCGAGAGCATTTTCCACTGACAGACAGACGGACAGACGGACATCGCTAGAATGTCTTAAAATCGATCGGGCATCATGAATATATATACTTTATGGGGTCCCAGACCGATATTTCGATGAGTTACAAACGGAATGACAAACTTATATATACCCTCTATCACTAACAATAAGTGGAGGGTATAAAAAAAAGTTTTTACATTTTGGAGAGTATAAAAGATTCGGCACCAAAGAATATAATACTCTCACTTTACTTATGTACATTTGATAAACAAATGGAAAATTTTTATTTGACAAAAAAAAATTGATGAAAAAAAATCTATGAAAAAAAAAGTTTGATGAAAAAAAAAATTTATGAAAAAAAAAATTTGATGGAAAAAAATTTGATGGAAAAAAAAATTTGATGGAAAAAAAAATTGAAGAAAAAAATTTTTTTTGATGAAAAAAAAAAATTTGCTGAAAAAAAAATTTGCTGAAAAAAAAAAATTTGATGAAAAAAAAGTTTGATGAAAAAAAAAATTTATGAAAAAAAAAATTTGATGGAAAAAAACAATTTGATGGAAAAAAAATTGATGAAAAAAATAATTTTTTTTTTGTTGAAAAATAATTATGTTATTTTTTATTCACCAGCTGGTGAAAAACGGTTTATTCACCACGAGGTGAATTATAATCCAAGTTACAAACCCAAGTTATTAAAATTTTTGGTTTTAAGAAACTGAAAATAATAATTCTGGTTTTCTTTTTCGTTAATTGTTAGCTTATATTGTCAAACTGAGGTGGCGTCCTGCAACTTTTTTAAAATTAGACACCAGCCTAAAAACATTATCGTGTTAAAACTCGATAAGCCACATTTAAGTTTTTGGTGATTTTTGCCTTAAAGCTTTTGAAATAATGTAGAAAATAAAACTTTTGCAGAATTTTCATTCCCAAGATACTTATACGAACGGTTCAAGCAAGACTTCTGCAAAAAATCTGTCAATGGAACATCAGTAGAAGGCGAAAAACACCAAAAAATAAAATGTTGCTTATCAAGTTTTTGAAGTAAGCCGTTCAATTGCAATTCAAAATAGATCAATTGTATTTGGAAAAAAATAATTGTAATTTGAAAATGATTATGAATTGAAAAGATATTACAATTGATCTTTTTAAATTACAATTGATATTCTTCTTATTACTATTCATCTATTTCGAATTTCAATTGATCTTTTTCAAATAACAATAGGAATTTTCGAATTACAAATGAACTTCAATTACAAATGGAATTTTCGAATAACGTCTGCAGATGGTGTAGAGATGGGTACATGATCAGATTAGTGAGTGCTTCACGTGTGATCAACTCAATTTTACTCACGAGATTGTGAGTTAGTGTGATTGAAAAAAAACTTGCGTGATTAAGTGATATTATTATGAACTTTTTCATATTATTTATGAAAAAATGTTAAATAGTTCTTAAATTTCACATATTATGATTTATTCATAAATACTATGAAAAAGTTTATAAGTATTATGAAAAAGTTAATAAATTTTTTGAGTTTGTTTATAAACACTATGAAATTCGTTCATTAGAAAATTTTTTTTGTGTGTAGATTCTTTTTCTTGAGTTTGCGTGATTAATTTTCTCTTCATATTTTCTTCCGAACCGAAAAAAGCCAAAAAAATTTACAAATTTGTCTAAACAAAAAATTTTTACACTCAAAAATATATTCTTTTTTTACTAAAATGAGTAAAAACAATTTTTACTCAAAATAAAAATTTTCTTTTTATAAAATAAAAACTAAAATCACTAAGAAGTGTTGTAACTTGTTTTAATCTTTATAATTTATTTTCAGGTCCCAGCTTGTAAAATTATGAACTCGGAACTTTTTAAAGCCAGCAAAGTTGATCCCAGTGAATTTAATGTTTTGAATCATGGCGATTGTTGGTCCAATAATGTTATGTTTCAGTATGATGATGAGGGTAAAATTAAAGAAACCTATTTGGTAGACTATCAAATACCCAAATATGGTACACCTGCTCAAGATTTATTATACTTTTTGCTATCATCGACAAAACTCGAATTGAAATTAAAACAATTTGATTACTTCATAAAATACTATCACGATAATTTAGTCGAAAATCTTAAACTATTGAAGTATTCCAAGCAAATACCCTCATTAAGAGATATACATACAATGCTGTACAAATATGGTATCTGGGGATTGAATATTACCACCGGTGTTATGGGTGCAGTGCTGTTGGATCCTAATAATAATGCTAATATTGAGAATTTCATTAGTGAATCCGATGAAGGAACTGCTTTTAAAGTTTTAATGTTTTCTAACGATCGTTATCGCAAACATATGGAAGCTATTTTGCCGTGGTTGCAAAATCGTGGCGCTTTGTCGTGTTGATTATTTTTATTTATTAATAATAAAACGTATATTTTTTTTATTAACTCTCACAACACAGTTTTTTTTTTCATTGTCATTGGTTATCGTCTAGAATTTTATCTATCAGTAATTAGTTATTCAATTGTATATTTTTTGCTTAATCATGTTTATACTATGTATTATCGATGTTATAAAACAATGTTTTAAATATTAGAGTGACCAGAATGTTTTCTTTAAACTAAAAGCGAATTTTAAATTATATTTAAAAATCTTTTTGTGAAGCGCTGCTTAATTTATATACAGCCAACCACAATTTGTCATTCTGTTTTTAACGCATCAAAATATCGGTCGGGTATCGGTGATCGATTCTAAGACGTTCTGTGAATGTCCGTCTGTAGGTCTATCCGTCTGTCTGTAGATAGGACGATGCAGTCCAAAATAAAACAGCTATCTTCCTGAAGGCGGCCACCGTAGGTTAGTTGGTAGTGTTTTAGCCAATGAAACAGAAGGTTGTGGGTTCCATTCCCACCAAAACCCTTGGTCGAATTCGCTACAACGAGATGTCGGTTACTGTTACCAGTTCTCAGTTAGTATGAAATTATTAAAAATTATTTGTAATTAAATTACAAAACTAAGGAAGGGTGAGTAAATGTGCAAAATTGGACCAGGTGGAAAAAATCCCCCCTTGAAGAACTAAAATAACCTCTAAAAACTACATTTTGAAAACATTTTTATGCCAGAAGAATTTCATCCCGCCCCCTTTTGAGGGCGTGGATACAAAAATGCCGGCGAATTTTGTACTCTTGCCCAAAACACTAAATCATGATAATGTTTTGCGGAAGATTTGGGTGTACTTGCCAAGGCAAAGTTTTTTTTAGAAAAAATAATGTTATATTACTTTGCTATTCCATGCAAAACGAATTGAAATATCAGTCGAGGACCCCAATAAGAAACCAAAAGAGCTGTACATTTCGTAAGTGAGTGCTAAAATAAGTGTAAAAGAGTGTTTTTACATTTTGGAGAGTATAAAAGATTCGGCACCAAAGAATATAACACTCTCAATTGTTTTATGTACATTTGATAAGCAAATGGAAATTTTTTATGCGAAAAGCTTAGACTTGGTGAAGAGTAAAAAAAAAAATTAATGAACCAAAATTGTTGATAAAAAAAAAATTGATGAAAATTTTTTTTTTTTAATTTATAAGCTGAGAATTCTACCCAGGCTTGCTGAATAATAGTCTAACGCACTAACCATTAAGCCACTTTGACCAAAGTTTGGAGGTTTTGGCGAAAATTTTCTAAAAATCTGAAACTTTGATCGAAGGGCGCCACGGGGAAATTTAATCTGATTGGCCTCAAATTTGTACCACATAAGTTTTAGGCGTAGGAGAATAAAAATTTTCCCGAACGTTCAAAATTGGAAAAAAAAAACTTTTTTATACAAATCACGTTTTTGGCAATAATCCGGAACCGATTTAAACGCTTGGGGTACCAAAAGTTGCGGAATTTATCCAGGAAGAAACTGATGTATTTTTTTTTTTGAAATCGGTTAAGTATTTTAAAAGTTATGAGTGAATTTATGAAAAAACTCTTAGATGTTTTCAACATAACCCTAAATTAACTCATATTTTGTGTAGATACATAACAAAGAATACGGAAATGAAAAAAAGAAAAAAATAAAAAATTAATTGTTATTTTTATGTACATAGCATGTGTGTGTGTGTCTATGTCCATTTTTTGCTTCGTCAGTTGCCAGACTTTTTTTTGGCTTTGTCGCCAAATCGGATGTAAAATATCGCCAAAATTCAATTTTGTTCAGATTTCTTAAAAAAAAATATTTTCATTTAAAAAAATAAATTTTGTTAAATAATAAAAGACAGAAATAAACTTTATGGCAAAAATCGCCCAAATCCGGAAAATCTAAATATATAAAAGAGTAATGTGACTGACTGACATACTCATTCATTATCGCCCAGCCCAAACCGCTGAAGTTAGAGACTTGAAATTTGGACTGTAGGTTGACCTCCCGGAATAAAATTCCACTAAGGCTGGATTTTTGCCAATGCTGATTCTAAGTGGGTAAAAAAGGTAAAAAACTGTACTTTTGGTCATAGAGACTTGAAATTTGGACTGTATGTTACCCTCCCGCAATATAGATCCACTATGGCTGGAGTTATGCCAATGGTAAGGGGGTAAAAAGGGTAAAAAACTGTACTTTTGGTACTTTTTAAATCTCCTGATATAATGATCATAGAGACTTGAAATTTGGACTTTATGTTCACATCCCGGAATATAGATCCATTAAGGCTGGATTTTTGCCAGTGTTGATTCTAAGGGGGTCAAAAGGGTAAAAAAATGTACTATTGGTGCTTTTTATATCTCCTGAAATAATGGTCATAGAAACTTGAAATTTGGACAGTATGTTCACATCCTAGAATATATGTAGATCCAGTAAGAGGGTAAAAAGGGAAAAAATCTGCACTTTTGGTACCTTTTATATTTCCTTAAAAAATTGTCACATAGACTTTAAATTTGGACTGTATGTTCACCTCCCGGAATATAGATCCCCTAAGGCTGGGTTTTTGCCAATGATGTTTCTAATAGGGTAAAAAGGGTAAAAATATTTACTTTTGTTACATTTTATATTTCCTTAAACAATGGTACTAGAAAATTGAAATTTGCAATGTCGGTTCACCATCCGGAAAAAAGATTCACTAAGGCTCGGGTTTTTCCAATGTAGATTCTACGGGGGTAAAATGGGTAAAAAAGTACTTTTGGTACTTTCTCTTATTTACTGAAATAATGGTTATTCAAACTTGAAATTTAGAATGTAGCATCCTTTAGTCAAATAAAACATTCTGGAACAAGTATTTTCTGAAAATTCTGTACCGTTTTCAAAAAGTACCTTTTATAAAAGGTTCCTTTATAAAAAGTACCTTTTATAAAAAGTACCCTTTATAAAAAGTACCTTTTATAAAAAGTACCTTTTATAAAAAGTACCTTTTATAAAAAGTACCTTTTATAAAAAGTACCTTTTATAAAAGTACCTTTTATAAAAAGTACCTTTTATAAAAAGTACCTTTTATAAAAAGTACCTTTTACCTTTTATAAAAAGTACCTTTTATAAAAAGTACCTTTTATAAAAAGTACCTTTTATAAAAAGTACCTTTTATAAAAAGTACCTTTTATAAAAAGTACCTTTTATAAAAAGTACCTTTTATAAAAAGTACCTTTTATAAAAAGTACCTTTTATAAAAAGTACATTTTATAAAAAGTACCTTTTATAAAAAGTACCTTTTATAAAAAGTACCTTTTATAAAAAGTACCTTTTATAAAAAGTACCTTTTATAAAAAGTACCTTTAATAAAAAGTACCTTTTATAAAAAGTACCTATTATAAAAAGTACCTTTTATAAAAAGTACCTTTTATAAAAAGTACCTTTTATAAAAAGTACCTTTTATAAAAAGTACCTTTTATAAAAAGTACCTTTTATAAAAAGTACCTTTTATAAAAAGTACCTTTTATAAAAAGTACCTTTTATAAAAAGTACCTTTTATAAAAAGTACCTTTTATAAAAAGTACCTTTTATAAAAAGTACCTGTTTTAAAAAGTACCTTTTATAAAAAGTACCTTTTATAAAAGGTACCTTTTATAAAAAGTACATTTTATAAAAAGTACCTTTTATAAAAAGTACCCTTTATAAAAAGTACTTTTTATAAAAATTACCATTTATAAAAGTACCTTTTATAATAAGTACCTTTTATAATAAGTACCTTTTATAAAAAGTACCCTTTATAAAAAGTACCTTTTATAAAAATTACATTTTATAAAAAGTACCTTTTATAATAAGTACATTTTATAAAAAGTACCTTTAATAAAAAGTACCTGTTATAAAAAGTACCTTTTATAAAAAGTACCTTTTATAAAAAGTACCTTTTATAAAAAGTACTTTTTATAAAAAGTACTTCTCATAAAAAGTACCTTTTATAAAAAGTACCTTTTATAAAAAGTACCAATATAGCTTTCTTACTTGTTATTATTTTAAACTTTCTCTAAATTAGTTTTAAAATTATACAGTGGAAGAACCAAAATCGGAATGGGATGAAACTAAAAGCAAATAAAAGTTGTCATTTTCTATATAAAACCCCTCAAGGCTTTTTTAGTTCCTTGATAAATATTTAATAATAATAATTACTTGAAAACTGTATAAGTGGCGTATACTTAATTTTTGAATTGCCTTTAAATAACAATCAGAATAATTAGAAGTAATTTTTTTTGTTAATAATTCCGTTGTAGCGAAATCGACTCAAGGGGTTTCGTGAGAATCAAACCTACAACTTACTGCTTAATAGGCTAGCACTTTACCAACTAACCCACAGTAGCCCCATTAATATGCACAATAAAATTGAAACATAAAGAATCTACTATTTTTTTTACTTTTATAATCAAAGAAATTTAATGCCAAATAATCCCGAATCCCGAAAATCCCGGGATCCCGGGATTTTGATTTTCAAATCCCGAATCCCGGGATTTTAAAAAACCGATCCCGTTTGACAGCCCTAATTGTTAGCTTATATAGTCAAACTGAGGTGGCGTCCTGCCACTTTTTTAAAATTAGACACCAGCCTAAAAACATTATCATGTTAAAAAGTTCTGAATAATTATAAAAAATAGTGATGCAATTGTGTAACTTTAGTGAAAAAAGCATAATAAAATAATATAATAAAAATAATAAATTTGTTTTTAACACTATCTTGTTTTTATAATTTGTATACCCTTTACTTACAAAGGAGGTCTTTCATAGGGCACTCAATGATTGTCCTGAAACTTGCATATGGGAAAGAGGGATGAAAACTAGACCTTGATCTAAAATAATCTTACTCAAAATAGAATTTAAAAGGTCGAATAATAAATGATTTGTATTAACTTAAAAAATTAAAACTAAATTTTTTAAATTTATTTATTTTTTTTTTTTTTGATTTTTCTGAATCAGAAACATTTAAGGTCTAGGGACATATGGTTGCGAACCAGTAACAAAAATGTGCTGAGACGAATAAATGTTTGCATTATTATTCTAAAAAAAAATAAAATAAATTTTATTATGCAAAAAAAGATTTTAAAAAATCATTTCTTTTAAAAAGAAATGGTTAATTTTGGTTAGATTCATTCTAAAACTACTATTTAGAAAATAGTTTTTTGAAAATATTAAGGGGGTTATTCATAATACCTAAAGTGTACTTAAGGTAGGTGTATTTGACAAATATTTCTACAATATTAATCAAATAAACCTATATTAGGTTTATTTTACTCATTATGAATAGCCCTGTAAAAGAACACCTGTTTTTTACGTATGAAATTTATTCTTGAATTCCTGGGATCCCGGGAAATTTGAAAATGAATCTCGCTCCTGGAAATTAAAAAAAAGTCCGGGTAAGCACAACTCACAACCAATTCGGAATAAAAGTCTGAAAATTTGTGTGCAGGTTGCATTTTAACGCACTAAACCATATCAAAAATCAAAATAGAAGAATTGGGATTTTATTAAATAAATAAACCATTTTAATGAAGAAAATTTAATGAAATTTTTTACAAAATATATAATATTTATTCTGTATGTAAATACTTAAAAATATTTGATGAACCAAAAATACCAGTTAAGTTTTTCCAATATGGCTTCAGAAGCGTGCCATTAATATTTATTCATTTTCATACCCTCCACTCTAGTGATAGAGGGTATATATAAGTTTGTCATTCCGTTTGTAACACCTCGAAATATTGGTCTAGGACCCCATAAAGTATATATATTTATGATCCTCGATCGATTTTAAGTCGATCTAGCGATGTCCGTCCGTCCGTCCGTCTGTCTGTCTGTCCGTAGAAAACACGCTAACTTTTGAAAGACTTTACAGAGGCTACTGAAGTTTGGCATATATGTTTGTCATTTATCTGGTCAGGTTGGTATTGCAATCCAGCCAAATCGGTCCAGTGGTTCAAAAGTTATGAGCAAAAGAGTAAATTTCGGCAAGGGTATTTCGCGAATTTACGAAATA
Source organism: Pegoplata infirma (assembly GCA_963921195.1). Classification (NCBI taxonomy): domain Eukaryota; kingdom Metazoa; phylum Arthropoda; class Insecta; order Diptera; family Anthomyiidae; genus Pegoplata; species Pegoplata infirma. Next base: position 65,016,598 of record OY992536.1, read on the forward strand.
AAAAACACGATAACTTTCGAAAGACAATAATGAGACTACTAAAGCTTGGCACGTATCTTTGCCGTTCCCCGGGTCTGTTTGGTTTTAAATTTCAGCTCAATCGGTCCAGTGGTTCAAAAGTTATAAGCAAAACCCTGAATTTCAGATTAGTTTCATCTAAAATGCCACGTGTTTTAACAAGTTTTAAAAGCATTGGTGGTAACTAAACAATGCTTTTCAAACTTGTTCAATTTTAAAGCAATGCTTTTTAAACTTGTTTAGTTTTAAAAGCATTGGTAACTTAAAAACTACACTCGAAAAAAATTTTACACTGCAAAAAAATTTTACACTCAAAAAAATTTTACACTCAAAAAAAAATTTACACAAAAAAAATTTAGTTTTTTTTTTTTACAAAAATGACAATATTTTGTGTACATACGTGCGTGCATTCACTCAACAATATTTTTACATTAAAAAAAAATTACACTCGAAAAAAATTTTACACTCAAAAAAAAAATTAGTAATTTTTCTTTTTAAAACAAAAAAATGACAAAAAAAGAGTTTTTTACTCAAAATAAAATATTTCTAATCAAAATTGTTAAGTTTTTCACGTTAAAAAATGTACTTCCCTTTAAAGAAAATGCATTGTGGAGGGTATTCATAGATTCGGCAAAGTCGAATTTAACTTTTCTACTTGTTTTTTTTTTGCAAATAATCAGATTTTATGCCAGCCCCTATAAAAACGTTTGAAAAACCGATAATGGTTTGATTTCGAATTTCAGCATACTTCTTTAAAATACGTCATGAATGACCAGCATTTTTTTTTTTTTTTTTGGCAATATCTGTTTTTTATTTGATTGTACAATGTTATTATTTATTGATAACTTAAATAATAAACTACTAACATAAGTAGCAGGTGTCTTAAAAAAGTCATGACTTGCTTGATATGATTAGTAGTCAAAAACTCTTACTAAAAGTTAGATGACTAACTAAAACTCCAGAGAACATATAAAAAATATCTGATGAAACTAATGAAAAACCAGCCATCACACCAAAATGGATTGAAGCAGAATTATTTGAAAATGTTTTAAGTAAAAATGTTAAAGATTACAATAGTATAAAAAAATTTAAATTAAAACCAGGAACGGCAGCTGGTGAAAATTATGCCACCGTAATGTTAAAAGTGCAATTAGAAATTGAAATGGAAGGTTATAAAAATTTAAAAGTAAATTTTAACTAAACTGAAAAATAACACTGCACAGGGGTTTATTTTTGATTTTTTTGGAAAATAGTTTGGTCATTCAGTACGTAATGGACCGAAATGGACCGAAATATCCGCAGCCTTGTTTAAGGTTGCCATAAGCCAAGTGGGATAGTTATGGCCTGGATCCAGACTGGACGTTGTGGAAAAACGTGATATCCCCTCGCAACCCAGAGCTCATGCATGGATTACAATGGCTACAAATGACACTGAGGTGATTCTAAAGATGATAAAAATCTGCAATCCTGACCTTCCATCAGTAGATTTGGCTTTTTCCATATAAGAGTCAATGTCTTCAAGGACGACCAGAGGCCTATTTTGGATGCAGCCAAGCCAGTGGCAGAATCGGCTGGGGAGGAGAATCTGGAAGAGGTTGATATTCAACTGACTGATTCTAGGCTGATAGGAGATGCACCTGGCATTTTCGAAACCGAATCTGGTAACGAATGCGACCTCTGTGATGGCACGGAAATTAAAGCTGATGCCACGATGGGTGACATTCAGGATGAGGCCTATGCAGTGAGGAATTCGGAGAGTTCTGTTGCCTGCGATTCAGAACAGATGGGACACACATCTGGCTTATTCGAAACCGAATCTGGGGACGAATGCGACCTCTATGATAACACGGAGGATGAAGCCAATAACACGGTGGTGGAAAGGATGGTGGAAAAACGGCAAGATGTTGCGGTTCCTACAAATAAACATCCATCGCTGTAAGGCAGCCTCAGTTGCATTCTTGCTGCGCCTGACGAGAGGAGCAGTTGACTTGGTTTTTATCAAAGAGCCCTGGGTGCGGGGTGGCAGGGTTTGCGGATTGAAGACCCCTGGGTTTAAGTTGATGGTTGCCAAAGGTGAGGGCTCACCAAGAGCCTGCATTTTGGCAAAAAATGGCTTAAATATATTCTTTTTATCAACTTTTAGTGATATGGATGTTACAGCGGCTAGCTTAGAGCATCATGGGAAGTCTTTTGGGCTCGCCTCTACGTATTTTCCTAATTCGGGGCCAATACTCCAGGAGAAGATTGGCGGTCTGATTCGGGAGTCTGAATCTAGGGGACACCAGTTAGTAGTGTGCTGTGATGCTAATGCACATCATTCGACATGGGGAAGTACAGACACAAATGATGGAGGCGAATCATTTTGGAGTTTTTGTTAAGCACTAACCTGTATATTTGTAACAAGTGTAGTGAACCAACTTTCGTTACAAGTACGCGGCAAGAGGTTCTTGACGTAACACTTGTATCAGATAAATTGGCTGATAGAATTGATGACTGGAAAGTTTTGGAAGACCATTCTTTCTCAGGGAGCGTGCCCCGGTTAAGACAGTCTCTAGAAATCTGAAGAGAACAAAGTGGGTGAAATATAGGGAGACTTTTTTTCTTTTGGGTGAAGTACCCTTATCTGAACCGCATAGTTTGGCGGAAATTGACTGTCGGTTGACCATATAACAATTGTTTGTAATAGGTGCCTGGATGCGTCTTGCCTTCTGCAAAGCCTAGAGGGAATAAAAGCCACCTTGGTGGTCAAATGAGTTGCAGACGAGCAGAGATTCCTGCAGAAAGCTCTTTAATAAGGCTAAATATTCAAGAGCGGCCAAGGACTGGTCTGCATACAGGCTGCAACTTAAGACTTATAAGAAGATGATCTGAATTGCCGAATGTGATTCATGAAAAAACTTCTGTGGAAACATCCAGGCTGCGCAAGGTTCTGGCTTCTTTTCCTTGCACCCTGGAATACCTGAATGATCCTAATGGGGTGTGGTCTTCCTCCAGTGGAGAGTCGCTGGATCTCCTTCTAAACACGCATTTTCCGGGCAATTCCATGACGCCGTTTCAAGCTTTGGAACGTTCTGACGCCCAAGCATCTGAAATTGCTTCGGAAATAATAAATATGCCAACATTAATCTGGGCGATATAAAGCTTAAGGCCCTATAAATTCCCGGGACCTGATGGTATAATCCCGACTGGGATGCACCAAAACTATATAGCCCCGTTGCTGTATAATTTATACACAGCATGCATCAACTGGTTGTATATTCCTTTAAAATGGAGGGATACCAGAGTCGTCTTTATTCCGAAGGCTGGGAAAAGTTTCCACACAGCTGCAAACGATTTCAGACCAATTAGTCTGTCTTTTTTTTTTTGTTGTTAAAGACAATGGAACGAATGATAGACTCATATTTGCGTAGAGTGATTGACCCGAGGTTGATTTCGACAAAGCAACATGCATACAGCAAGGGTAGATCAACGGAAACAGCTCTTCATTAGCTCGTTGGTACCATCGAGAAATCGCTTTCGGTAAAAGAGTACACTATGCCTTTCTTGATATAGAGGGGGCTTTTAATAATGTCATCCCAGACTCGATAATATTGGCATTGTCTGGTCCGGGAGTGAAGCGTCGGATCGTTTTAATGGTGGGAAACCTACTTGACAATAGACGTATAACGTCTGAATTGGGAGCGTCCGTCATATCTCGATTTGTAAATTGGGGCACACCACAAGGAGGTGTTCTTTCGCCGCTTCTTTGGAACCTGGCACTGAATTCAATGCTGCTATCTTTAAAAGCACGTGGTTGTCATGTTGTCGCATATGCTGACGATGTCGCGATAGCGGTAAAGGGGAAGCATCTGCCAACATTGAGGGACATTCTTCAGGGTTCTCTGAAAGATCTGTCTAAATGGGCAAGAGACTGTGGTCCGGGAGTTAATCCAAGTAAAACAGAGCTTGGTTTGTTTACAAGGAAAAGCAAGATTCCTGCTTTTGTTCCCATTTTTCTGGACGGCACTTAAATTGCCTTCTCAGATGGAGCCAAGTATCTTGGAGTATTTCTAGATAGGAAGTTGAATTTTAGACGTAATATTGATGAACGAGTGAGAAAAGCAACTATTGCTTTATATTCCTGGAAAAGGGCCATTGGAAAGTGATGGGGTTTAGCCCTCAAGTCGTTCATTAGATCTATACAGCAGTGGTGCGTCCAATTCTGCTGTATGGAATCATTGTATGGTGGCCTGCTTTAGAAATAAAAGGGAACTGTGTCTTTATCACAAAGGTACAGAGAATGGCGTCGATGTGCATCACTGGTGCTCTTCGTACTACACCTACGGCAGCATTAGAAATCCTTCTTCATCTGATAGCATTGGATATATTGGGTAGGCAGTATGCGGCTACGTCGGCTATTAGGCTTAATAGCACGCTGCAATGGAGGAGCAGCGATTGTGGTCATAGCTTTTAAAAAACTTTTGTTAATCAAAACCAAATAATATTATTGTCTAGGACTACCCCCCCCCCCCCCCCGTACAACATAATCGTCAGAATTTTTGAATTTTCTAGCGGAAGAATATCTCAGACTCATCAAAAAACATCTCAGAATCTGCACGCCAAAAACACTTACACAGTTATTACCCAAATTTTTGGTAAAAATACAATTCACCAATTGCTTTTGCGTAATTTTTGAAATTTTTTTGAACAAAAACTTATTTAAATTATGCAAAAGTCTTAGTGAGATATATTTTTACCTAAAACTTAGTTAAGTTACGCAAAAGTCTTGAGCAAAAACTTGGCTTATAAGTGCAAGTTTTTTGCCGTTTGAGTACTTCTTTATAAAAAACTATCTTAGAATTTGAGAATTTTTCTATAGTAAAAACGCCCTTTGAATCTACGATTTTTTTATAGAAAAAAATGTATCAAATTCTGAGAAGTTTGCTATTTTTTTTTAATATGTATTTGTGAGAAGTTTCAAAATCATCGATCGAATACTTTTTGCATAAAACTCAATTGAGAGAAAAATCACAATTGGAGCGGGAAGCGGTTTTCCGCCACTCTCCCCATACATTTTGTATGAAAACAAAATTCCGCGGCGTTTTTCCGTCGAAATAGATTCTATTCTATTTTCATGGCGTTTTTTCTCTCTCTCTCATTTTTTCTCTCATTTTATTTTTTGGCGTTGCCGGACTTTAAGCAAAAACAAGTATTGTTTTTCAGTACAGTGTTGTAAATTATAGTTTTAGTACAAATTTTTTGGCAGAAGGAAATAAACAACAACAAATAAACGAAGCAAAACATGAAAAAAATGCTTGGGAATTGTCAAAAAAAATATGGAAAATTATGTAAACAATGGAGTTTGCTGAAAAATTAATAGAAATTGTTAAAAAAAAGATTTTGTATGAATTTTTCTAGTTTTAAAAGATGCAATATGTAAAATCGTTGGCTTAGTCGGCAAACCTGTCAAGTCCGTTTTTTTAAATTTTTCAGGAGAGACAAAAAACTGTCTAACTTTTTTTTGGGTTAACATTTTTTAAATCTGTAAACGCAGTTTTTTTCTTAAGTTCATCTTGTTTAACCCCAAAAAATCACAGAACTCTAAAATAAAAGAAAGGAACACTTATAGGCTCCATTTGGACTTAGCACATTTGCTCTTTATAATTTTTATTTTTAATGTGGACTTAGCAGATTTTCTTTCCATTTTGTGGACTTAACAGATTTTCTGGTATTTTTTTTTTTATTTTTATTGATTTTTTTTTGTGTTTTTTATAAGCTGATAACGGGAAAAATTATAAAAAAAAAATTTGCATGCTACTTTTAGTCCTCTACAAGCGGTTTAAGTTCGCGGTTTTTGTAAAAAAAATATTTTTTTAAATATTTTAAAAATTTTGTGTTGACAAAAACTTTCAGCTGAACAACAGCTCCAGAAAGTGATTTTTTTTTTGTTTTTTTTTTGGGACAATAAAAGAAAAATTTTAAATAAAATATATTTATATTTTTTATTTAATTAATTTATTAACTCATGACCTAATGTCGAACAAAATCGACAAACTACTAAACAAAAGGTCAACTATTCACAACTTTAAACAATTTTGTGAAATAAAAAATTCCAAAAAAAATTGCTAATAAATTTTAGTCCATGGAAGCACATAAAAATTCTTAATGCGCTTTATTTTACTAAATTTTACCATTTGAATGAAATTTTGAAAAAAAAAATGTTTTTTTATATAAAACATCTAACTTTTCTGGCTTTGGAAATGCCATCATATACCAAAATTCATCAGCTAAATTTTTTTTTTTTTGGAATTTTTGCCTTTATAAGTTTTATTTTGTAAAAAAAAACATAAAACAACCCAGCAAAACTTTTCGGAGTCATTCAAAAATAACTAGTTCTACAAGTACTTCAAAGCTTGTCATGATAGGTTCTCAAAGAGCAACCTGGAACTAGTGATGTCACAACTAGTTCTAGAAGTGATCCAAAAGGGTAATATTTTGATTCCAAAGAGCTTTTTTGGGGTAGTTTGGGAACTAGTGATTTGGAAGTAGTCGTACATGACTTCTGCACCACTTCCATGAAACAAATACTGGTTCTCAAATAACATCTTAGAAGCTGTTTCAAAAACTTATAATTTTTTTCAAAAAAGAAAAAAATATATATTTGATTACGCATTTCTCTGTTGCATCTTCTATTAGGAAAAAGTCAAACCTTTTGAAATATGTACAAAGGGGCTAAAAATATTATAAGTGTTGGGTAATTTGTTTGGTATTATTAGTATTGGGGCATTAGTGCAAATAGGTTTTTATATATCCATTCAATTACCTTATTACAATCTGCAATAAACTACTTTATTTACTACAGCTGGAATTTTTTATTACAAAAAGTAAACAAAACTTTCCAATTGTAGCAAAAATAGTAAGCAATTTGAGTAATCCAACTAAGCACATAATCGTATATTTTTTGGTCCCTACAATATTTTTTTTTTTTCAAAAATCCCTTATTCTCCTTCTAGATAATTTCTAATTGCATTAATGACTAAAAAAACAAAAAATATTACTAATTTTTGTTCAGTAAAGTGCTGATATTGCGTTATATTTAAAACAAAAAATAATTCAAAAATGTTTTTTTTTTTTTGCAAAAAAAAAATGTACAAAATGTTCCTAGACTGCTTCCCTAGAACTAGTTCTGATGGTGACAATTTCAAACAAAAATCATGGGTTAAAGAATGGGATAAAGAATTGGTTCTAGAATGACTTAAAGAACCGTTCCATACATGGGTTCCTAGACTACTTTCCTAGAACTAGTTCTGATGGTGACAATTTCAAACAAAAATCATGACTCTGAGAACGAGATAGAGAACTAGTGCCACAATAGCTTCTTGGAAGTAGTTCCTGTCGTGACAATTTCAAAGAAAAATCATGGGTTAAAGAATGGGATAAAGAACTGGTTCTAGAAGTAGTGATGGAACCGTTCCATAGGAGGGGTGATTGTTCCTAGACTACTTCCCTAGAAGTAGTTCTGAGGGTGACAATTTCAAACAAAAATCATGACTCTGAGAACGAGATAGAGAACTAGTCGAGCAAAAAAGAAGTACTCCAGCACTAGTTCTGGAAGTCATACAAGTTTTGCTGGGAAACTTGTTTTTCCACACGAGCTCTCTTTTTGCGTCCTTTTAATAAAATAAACAATCGTCGAATTTACATCCATTGAAGAAATTTGTTGATACAAAATATGTGTTGTTTTCAGCTGGACTTAGCACGTGGCTTTCGATGTTTTATTTTTTTTTTGGACTTGACACAATTTCTTACCACTGCATAACAAGAAGAAAAAACAACATAACGGCGTTTTGTTTTTTGTAAATGATGTGTTTTGAGTTATACTAGCATACTATATCAAAAACTCAATTTGCATAAAAATTGGACTTGACAGGTTTGCCGACTAAGCCAACGAAATTTGTTTTACCGAATGTGTATTTTGTTTTTTATTGTTTTGAATAAAATAATTGTGCTATTCTATTTAATTATTTTCTTGTTATTAAACTGTTTTAAAAGATTTTGTATCTTGATCTTAATGTAATGAGTTCTTATAATATTAAAAAAATTTTATTGTTTAAATATAAAAAAAATTTTCTTGCCAAAAGTAAAAATTCTAAATAAAATTAAAATAATTTTCACATCACATATGCATTTCCAAGTATGTATGTAAAAAATAATGTAAAGAAAACCGCAACCGATTGACGCTCAATTTAAATTAATCGCTCTCTCTTTGACGCATTTTTCCGCTTCCCGCTCCAATTGTGATTAATCTCTGAATTGCAAAAAATCAAGTTATATGAACAAGGTTGATTTTGCTCTTCTGATTCCAAAATAGCTTACCAAATATTTTAATAGTTTAACATTTTTCCGATATTTGTGTTTGAAAATTCGAAACCGCTAATTTATGCGTGTTTACGTTTCTACTGTTACGTATTCATGTTTGAAAATTTAAAAAAGCCTTTTTTAGTGCTCACTGTTACGTATTCTAACATAAGAGCCATAATAAAGAACCTGATTCCAAATCAGCAATCCAAATTTATGTAGAACATTCCGTTATCGAGATATTTGGACTTGAGGATTTTATTAATTCTTAGCGCTTTTTACAGATCTACTGTAACATATCATTGCGTTGGTGCAACATTTTAGGTGTAGATTTTTGTAAAATTGATTTTTAGATCCCAAATTCGTTATTCATTTTTTTAATGGTGCTTCTATAAATTCTTTTATGAAAATTTATTTATTTTCATTCAAACAAAAGAAATCGATTTTTTCCCCAGTTTAAATATTGTCCTAAGTCCTTTTTCAATATTTTAAACACAAGTTTTTTAAATTAAACCCGATTTTTTTTAAAATTGATAGAATAAAAATTAAATATGAAAATTTTTTTTAGAAAAAAAAAATTTAAAACCTGAGAATTTTTTATGACAATAATATTTCAGAACCTTATATTTTTAAAATAGAAAAAGTCTCTTAGATCCTCCGAGTTTGAAATTTTATTATAGAAAACTGTTTTCATAGTCCTGATGTATAATTTTCATTAAATTGTGTTTTCTATACATTTATCAAAAATTTATCAAAATCAAGAGTTTTTTTAAATATCAGAATCTTTTCTTCAAAAACCAAAATATTTGCAACACTGAAAAACTTATGTCTACTTGTATTATGTGTTGGTGTGAATTAATTTTTTTAAAAATTTTCAATCCCCCCTGAATACGTCCATGTCGTCGAGTACGTTTTAGCACTATATATCAAATATAGAGCAGATTTTTGGGTGATTCACGTGAAAAGTAAATCTATTTTGGTCACGTATGTCGATTTCGATGAGCGGGTATACCTAATTTATTTGTTGGGTTTTATACCCTGTTCCACAGAGTTGTGTCGGTTATTAAAACAATTAATTATGACGGTTTTTTTATCAAAAATTAAATAAAAAAAAAACATCACATGTTTGTCTTTTCAAAAATGGGTAATTACCAGGGCAAGGTTTTCATGCACTATTTCGGCAGGTTTTTGTAAAATGATGGTCTTTGTCATCCGATTTTTAGTCAAATTTGTATAAGAATTGGTTAATTAACTTCCTTGACCTGGTTATCATTAATAATGGCCCGCTTATTATCTGGACGACTTTTGTGGGTTATAAGCAGGAAACAAAAAATATGCAGTATCATGTTTTTTCCTGTGTATTGTATTGATAAATGGGAAAGGTATTTATCCATTTCAGAAAATTTTAAGAAATTTGGCATCGATTTGTTAGAGCATATGTTTGCATATTTTAGCCTTAAGAGCATATTTTAGCATATTTTAGGTTTAAGAGCATATTTTAGCATAAGAGCATATTTTTAGAGCATTTTTTCACTTTTTAGAGCATTTTTTAAATTTTCATAGCATTTTTTTGGAATTTTAAGAGCATTCTTTTCCAATTTTTTTTTATAACAACACTTATTTTTAAGATTTTAAAATTTTTTAATATTTGTGGGATGTTTCTTTTTTTTTAATTTTGTAAGTGTATTGAAATGTTTGTTTTGGGTTTGCTTCTCTTCCAAAATAACGGGGTTCTGACGATTGATTCCCCTTTGGCCTGTCTTGCTTCATATCGGTATATCGTCACCTTAAATGCAAAACAACGTAACAACAAAAAAATCAAAATCGAGTTTTTGATTGATTATGATGCATTTGACTAAACTACATGTCTCTGGAAAATTTTGGAAGTCAAAGTTCAAAAATTGCGAATTTATTAACAATAAACAAAAAAACGTATCAGCAAGTGCATGCATTTCATAAACCAAAACAACGTAACAGCAGTGTTACACACACAATTTATATGTAATCGAGCAAATATTAATATATTTCAATATATTTTTATATATTGAAATCGCATAAATATTTACATACAAATTGAATAAATATTTCTGATTAAAATTTACATAAAATTTTCAAAAAATTTATGTCTTAAATTTTTCCAAAATTGTATAATTTTTATTAATTTATCGTTTTTTTAACCAAATATTTTTTGTTTTAATTTATTAGGTCCGTTCGATTACGTTACAACAATCTACTCTTTTTTCTATTTTTACTACAGCTGGAAATTTTACATACAAAAAGTAAACAAAACTTTCCAGTTGTAGTAAAAATAGTTTGAAGTTTTGGTAATCGAATTGACATAATGTTTGGCTTTGTTAAAAAAGAACGTATCTTCTATTTAAAATTAGTTTTGAGAAATTGAATTTTAAAATGTCGTTTTTTAACAGTAATTCCGTGAGGTATTTTTTTTTGTAAATGAAAATAGCAAGATCCGCAGGTTTTTCGAATCCTGTTTCAAATTCTGTGTAATTTATCAGTTCAATTGGAAAGTTTTTCCTAAGAATACACAGATTTTTTTTAAAAATGTATCGTTTCTTCCTAAAACTTTTCCTATACCAAAACCAATTTCAAGAACTTAAAAAAAATGTTAAAACTTCAAAATTTTCTTTCCAAAGCCAACCCTTTGATTCTGAGGTAAAACTTTAAGTTAACAAAAAAAATCATACAGGGCCCGTTTTCTTATAAAGAAACCTTTTAACCAAGTGAGATCAAAAACTTTAATTTTTTTGGATCTTTACTACAGCAAAATTCTTTAAATATGTTGATAAACCCTTACCTTTTATAAGAACTCTTAAGTATTTTATAGAATCTGAAAGATTTTATATAAAAAATGTTAAGTAAAGGTTTTTTTTTTAATTTTTGAAGATCTCGAAGTTTTTTTTTGAAAGATGCAAAGCAAATGCTTAAGTTTTGTTTTTGAAGATATTGACGATATTATACCATATTCGCATTCATTTAAACTAGTTTATTTATTCGTTTCTCCATACGTTAAACGTCAAATTTAAACGGCGTTTTATTTTGACAGACAAATTGTATAGGAAAATCGAAAATGTATCTAGTTTTAATGAATGCGAATATGGTATTAAATCATTTAAAAAGTTTAAGAAACGAATGGCGGTAATGGGTAAAAGGGTGGATGGTGCTGGCGGACGCAATATTTACACCTCAGATTTTATTTTTGACTTAAACTCATCTACACGAGCTTTCAAACTAGTAAAAATAATCAACATGTTCTGAACGAAACTTTTTATCTAGAGTAAAAAGAATGTTGGTACTTTGTACAAAAAAAAACGTAATTTTTTATTTTTGAACTTTAAAATAATGTATTTTCGGACTAAAACAAGATATCGGTTTGTTATTTTTTTTTTTTTGAAAAAAATCAGAAATCTATATAGTTGTCAAATGAAATTAGTTTAAAATAAATTGGAATAAATGCGGCTTTGCCATTAGCAAAAAACTGGAGACGGATCGGTAAAATTTTTAAATTATACATTTTAAAATGGTTCTATCTCGGAAAGTATAAGAAATAACCACACCCACTAAAGAGGTTTTTTAGGCCGCTACTAGCACATTGTCCGCATCTATTTTTTTAAGAAATATGATAACAAAAAAAAAAATTGCAATTGTTTTAAGTGTTCGTATACAAAAGGTGCCCTACTTTGGGGGGGTTCTGCTGCCTCCCCCGTTCAACGGCTGGACTCCAACTTCCAAACTTAAGCTTGAAAATACGTTAGCTATAACCAATACAAATTTCATGGCTCTTGGTTCAGTACTTAGTGAATGGCTGAATTATTTCCAAAATATTAGCAATTTATTCAACTTTGTGATGTTACGTCGTTTTGTTTTACAAAACACGATTCCATGAAAAACGTAACCCACGTATCTCAAAAAATATTTACAAAAACGACTTTTTTATTTCAGAAATGGATTTATCACCGTTTTTTAAGCTAACACTTCACAAAAGTCTTTTTTATTGCAAATATTTTTCATTTAATAACGTTTTTTGCTTCTCCTGTAAAATTCTAAAAAGTGTTGTTACGTTGTTTTGCATTTGTGGTGACGATATAAAACTATATTTTCTTTAGATCAGAGTGTATGGTATATTCAGCAACTTTGTAGAAAATATTAAGGCAAATATTTTTTTTTGGAACATATTAACCCTTTAACTACCTTACATAACGGTATTTTTAGGTCTATTCTCTAACAAATTTTAAAAAACACCGCAAAAAAGGGGACATAATTTTTTTTAAGAGCATATTTTTATCGTTTTTAGAGCATATTTTCCGATTTTAAGGGCATTTTTTAAGCGCATAAAACGTGTTTTTTAAAGCATATTTTTCGTTTCCCTGTATATTACTAATTAAATAAATTTACATTCAAATTATAAATGCAATTTCTTTAACTGGGTTTATCAAAGCAGAACAAAATCATAAGCGAAATCAACAAAATAAAAGTTATCAATCAACACAATAATTAATGTTATGATGGTATAAAAAAAAATTCTATTAACAAGACAGATGTGACAAAGAGTAATTTCATGTATTTTCAAATTAAAAAATAGCCCGCGAGGAAATCTCAAATTTAATTATATAATTTTAATTACTTTGAAATGGGACTCATAAACAGCAAGTTTCAAACTAACTACATCTATCCTACTCTCCTAACTGTCTGAGAAATTTCATTTGAAATAACCAGACTTTACCCCCTATTACTACTTCAGTCCATCGTCCTTTATGTTCCAATCCTATGCATATACGCACCAATATTCCCTGTTGTAGGGTGTTCGAACCTTACTACTATAATGAGTGTAGGGTACTTGTGTACATAATGAGTGTAGGGTATTTGTGTATATAGACCAAAACAAACACTGTATAATACCAAAATGTACATGAGGATTTCCGATATCCTCCCACCTTACCGCCCTATCAGAAAGAATTAAAAAAACTTAAAAAAGGAAACGAAACCTTACCTCCACCTATTGGAGTGGTTATGCCGTGAAGGCTCCTATTCGGCAGTTTCCTGGAGCGCTTTCGTCCCTTGCCTTGGGGGACTCCTCAGCAGGTATTTCCATACACATTATCAACTCCGTGAAGTCAAGAAAGGTGTAGTCCTTCAACCACACCTTGAAATATCCCTGCCTATCCAAAAATGTTGTAGGTGTAATTGTCAATGTATGATTGTGTCCTATATCACAAGCTATGTGGTACCATCGCTTTCCATCCATCGCGAGTAAAATCAAAACCACTTACCCTGCTCACCCAAAATCGGGGAATCCAACGACGAGAATTATGGTATGACATATCACCGACGAGGATTATGGTAGGACACACCACCATAAACATCCACCAGTCCCTTATTGCCGCGAAATCGCACACAAAACCCGACATCCGAAAAACAAACAAATTCAAGTTCCAAGAAACTAGCAAATTTGAAAAATAAACAAATTGAAATTTCAAAATTAACAAATTTGAAATCTCAACAACATTGACAAAACCAAAATCCCAACAGTGTTGCCAAACTTCCCACTGCCCTAAAAACATAGCAATGGGAATGATCACCCCCTACCATTAATCGATATCCATTCCCGAATATTCACCTCCGATTCATTAAATACTTCCCGAATATTAAATACTTCCCGGATATTTTCGATTAACTAAATAATTCCCGAATCTTAAATATTCCCGAATATTGATAAATATGTACAAATATCTTCACCTCGAAAAACATTTCACAATTGATAAATATTTTCAGAGCTGATAAAATATTCCTTCCTCAATTGATAAAATATCCCTCGAATGTTGATATATGTTTTCCCAGAATTCATTTTAAACCGAATTAGTATTACAAATATCCCGAATTTTAAATACTTCCCGAATATTGATAAATATTCACAAATATATTCACCTCGAAAAACATTTCACAATTGATAAATATTTTCAGAGTTGATAAAATATTCCTTCCTCAATTGATAAAATATGCCTCGAATGTTGATACACGTTCTCCCCGAATTCATTTTAAACCGAATTAATATTACAAATATCCCCACAACGAAAAATATTACACAATCGATAAACATTTTCAAGGTTGACAAAATATTCCTTCTTCGATTGATTAAATACTTCCCGCATATGGACGAATATTCACAGCTATCCTCACATCGAAAAACATTTCACAATTGATAAATATTTTCAGAATCGACAAAATATCCCTTTTCCAATTGATAAAACATCCCTCAAATGTTGATAGAACACCCGGCAACGCATATTACATACTTCCCGAATATTTTCAATTTTCCAAATATCTCCTGAATATTCCCTGAATATCAAATACCTCCCATTGAAAAATATTCCCTTTTCGCAAATATTTTCTCCGCGAGGATATCTCAAATTTAATTATATAATTTTAGTTACTATGAAATGGGACTCAGAAAATTAATAACTTTGTTGAATTACAAATAAAACATTTGTTATTTTAACGAAATATGATGCAATGTGTGCACGCACTGCACACAGTAAAAAATTCGGCAGTAAAAAATTTCTTCTATAGTTTTAATGTTTTTCAATACAAAATATGTGAATATTCATTAGTTTTTTTAATCTTTTGGTTAGTCATTAAATTAACATTAAAAATTGATTTATCATGATTTTATTTCAAATGAAAAAACAGTGCCAATAATTTCTAAATAAAATTTCATTTGTTTTAAGTCTAAATAAAATTTCATTTGTTTTAAGTGAATATTCACTGGAATTTACCTACATAATTTTTTTAATGCGATAGTCACAACTGAATTCGATTAATATTATCGACTTTTTATTGACACAATTTTTTTTTTGATGACAAATTTCATCATGTTGATGAAGCGTTTCTCCAACATGATGAAACATGTCATGAAAGTTGAAGAAACAAGCAGTGATGCCATGTACTTTCAGAATTTGTAAGGACAAACTGCACTTTTTGTGCCTGTTTTTTGTTTTATGTAAATTACTACAATCTGTTTTCAGACAATTTGTTTCAAAAAATTTCAAAGCTTGTATACAATGTTGGCATAACCTTTAAACGATCGTGATCATTTTTCGCGCGAAAGTTTTCTAAGGCTGCAAATTATGAATGCAAACCTTCATGACATTAAATAACGAAACAAATTGAAAAAATTGCTAACAATCTATAGATCATCCCTTATAAAGGATGTGTGGAATCGTTCCTACACTTTCAAAATTTATAGTAACATTATTAATTCAAATAATATGTTACTATAAGTTGTGTATATTTTCATTTTAAGTACACTCATAATAATAACTCTGTAAAATACTCTGTAAAATGACTGTAATCTCAATTCAACAGATATTTGACAGAGTTTTCTGTCAAAATACAGATTTAAAGAAAAAACTTTGTATTTTGTTGTGACAAAAAAACAAAGTTTCCTCTGTTATATTACTTTTTACTTTGTAATCATAATTTAACAGATAATTAACAGAGTTTTCTGCTAAAATGCAGATCTAAGCAAAATACTTCGTATTTTTTATAACCAAATAAGTTTTCTGTTTTGAGTAGTTTTTGTTTTTGTTACCAAACATCAACATTTTATCTGTATTTTTTTTTTTTTTTTTTTTTAGAAAATTTTTCAACTAGCAAAAAAAATTGTCAAATTTTTTTTTTTCAGAAATCTTATAAAAATTTTACAAAATAACATGCATTTAACTAAACTCTGTAAATTTACAGAGTTTTTTCTGTAACTTTTTTTTGCATCAAATATATGTAAATTTCATAGTTTTCCTTGCTAAATGGTGGTTTATTTACCCAATATTTTACTAGAAACTCTGTAAATTAACAGTTTTTTTGTCCAAATCATTTTACAGATTTTTATAGTAAAATTACAGAGTTTTCTCTGTAAAAAGCTTTCATATTTTACCAATATTTTACTATAAACTCTGTAAATTAACAGTTTTTTTCTGTCAAAATCATTTTACAGAGTTTTTTAGTAAAATTACCAAGAAATGTTGTTAGCTGGAAAAGTATGGTGTACTCTGTTAAATTAGCAGAGTTTTTCTGTAATTTAACAGAGTTATTATTTTGAGTGTAGAATTACGCAGTTTGTGTAAATTTCCCCAATTTATAATAGAACAATTTTACCCCTAAAAATTAAAGGATGATCTATAGATCATCCCTTATAAGGGATGTGTGGAATCGTTCCTACACTTTCAAAATTAATAGTAGCATTATTAATTCAAATAATATGTTACTATAAATAAATTGTGTAAATTTCCATTTTAAGTAGAATTACGCAGTTTGTGTAAATTTTCCCAATTTATAGTAGAATAATTTTACCCCTAAAAACAAACGATCTCAAATAACGATATTTGAAACCAATTAATTTCATTTTGTTTAGGAATTTCGCAATTTTTTGCATAAATCGGTGCTAACATTTGAAAAAACATGTATTATATGATTTAATCAGTGTTGCCACCAACAAAATCGTAAATTACACGTGGATCATGCCAAAATTACACATGAAATCACGAATTACACATGGATCATGCCAAAATTACACATGAAATCACGAATTACACATGCTCTTTTTTAATAACGTTTTTTTGTAAATTTTCAAAATATAACGGTTAAGTCTGTCGATTAAGTCGATTTTGACATAAAACTCCGTTAAATCGACAGTAGCAGCTAACTGGACATTGTGTAATCCGCACTAATTGTAAGTCTGGTTTTTACTGCTCAAAAAACTTAAAATTTATCGTTTTTTGCGAAATTTCTGTCGGGATAACCTAAGTCAAATCAAAGGAAAATCTGAAAAACGCTCGCGGTGTCTGGCCAATGCGGGGCATTCGCACAGAATATGTTCAACTGTTTCATCTGTATTAGGTTCATCACATCTTCTACAATTGGCATCCGAGATAAGTCCCATAGTTTCCGCGTGAAAAGCAACTAGGCAGTGTCCTGTGACCACTCCCGTGAGTTAACGACAATCCTCTCTGTTAAGAGAGAGAAGGTAGCGAGTTTTCCCGAGCTCGTAATGTGGCCAGATCCCTTTGGTGATACTGCTCGTGCTTAGCTCTCTGCATTTCCTGTTTGCAATAGAAATGCAACGACAGTCACTTCTCGTCCTAAAAAATATTCACAAAAATATTTTTGTAAACTCACCAAACAGAATATGTAAAATTACTAAAAAATTTCTGTTATTTTTTAAAACTGAATGACAGAATATTATCGTTAAAATATACATTTCTGCAAAAAAATCTGCTAAAAGTTTGTTTTTTAAAACTAAAAGCCCGACAGAGAATTTTGTTAAAATATTCATTTCTGCAGAAAAATCTGGTAAAAGTTTGATTTTTTTTAACTGAAACCCCGTTTTACAGTTTTTTTAAGATGTGAATTCGGTATGAAATCTATCCAAAATTTACGGTTTTGCTTATAACATAACCGAATTTGTTAAAAAAAAATTATGAAAAAAAGTGCTAATAAAAGTAAAAATTTCAAATTACACATGAATTACACATGCAGACAATTACACATGGGCTACACATGAAAAAACAAATTACACATGATATGTGTAATTACACATGAGGTGGCAACACTGGATTTAATAGACATGTGATTTTTTTTTATTTTTTTAATTTTTTATTTTTTTATTTCCATTCTTTAAAGTTTCTGCTCTGCAAATTACATATTGACATGCGGGATCTATAAATTAAAACACTGTCACCAAGATATTGATAAGAAATGTATACCGACTTAAAAAAATAGTAATTGAAAACATAATATTTGTTGTTAGGTAGGTTCTTATTTATTGAACCTCCTTCCCCGGCTACTATTAATCACCTAAAAACCGTCACATAATTGCATTTTTTCTATTTAACACTATAAGAAACACATTATGAAAAAAATAAATATATTAATCAATTTTAAACCAAAATTACATAATTAAAAAATCGTTTCTTTTTTAGTTTTATATCGAAATTTCCTTTGAAAAGAAGTACAAATATTCGTGACGGAAGTAAGAATTATATTGCATTAAACTGCAGACAAATTATAAAAATTTTAATTAATTAAAGAAAATGTTGTACAAAAATTAACTTTAGTAACAAAAAATTACAACTTCTAACTACAAATATTAAAAAAAAAAATATTTAATCAAAACACTACTATTTCATTGTAAAATACAAGTGCCCGTGCCACTATCAAGTTCACAGTCAAGTTTATATTAACTTTATTTAATTATTGATTTGAGTTAGTAACTGCTATTTTAATAAATTGTTTTAAATTAGTAACGTACACAGAAAAAAACGAATTGTTATATTGACCCCCATATTTGTGAATACAATAATTTTTTTTACTGAAAGTGCTCCTATACGGAAAATTTAGTTTTTTTCAACAAAGAAATTCAACAAACACAAACACAATTTGTTGATCTGACAAAAGTAAAAAATCTTAATTTTTTTTTTCCATAAAGAAATTCAACAAACCCAACCACAATTTGTTGATCTGACAAATGATTTTTTTTTTCCACAAAGAAATTTAACAAGAAATAAACCAAATAGTCTTTGTATTTGTTGACGTGATAAAAGAATTTTGAAATAAAATTACTTGACGGAGTTTGTTGAAAACAAAATCGAAGTTTTGTATTATGGAGTAATAGGCGGCCGTTTTTACTAAATATTTGGTTGATATCATGTTTGGTTGATTTACAATTGATGTTTGTTGATTTAAATTTGACGATTATATTTTCTGTGTACAAACGTGCATTTATTTACTCTACATTTACATTAGTTTGAATAAATATATGGGGGTTTTCGTGTCAACTGACACAACTTTTGAAACCGATGTCTTCCGATCGGGATGAAATTTGCACCAAGGTTAGTCCTATTGGATAGTAGTTCAGACACAATTTTTCAACGAGATCGGTCAAGAACTCTCTGAGTTAGAGGGGGTCGAAATTTGACATTTTGGCCAAAGAGGTGTTTATTCTCATCCATGTAACTTCTTACCTATTCTTTTTAGCAAAATGTGTCCCAAAGAGTTTAGATAGCTATTTCTTCAGTCTTTCGAAAAAAAAATATAAAAAAAATAAAAAAAAAATTTTTGATTTTTTTTCTTAAAAATCCAAAACTTTTTTGACTTTTTCCTCAAATTGGGCCCTTTTTTTTTTTTTTTTTTTTGATTCAAAAGAAAGCTTAGGTTATTTCCTTTAAGAGCTGTGGAGTCGCTTAGTGGGATGCGAGTGGGATATCTATGAAAAAATTTTTTTTTTAACTTTGGAACACAAAAAACCGTTCTTCAATTTGCACTATTAGGCGTGGGATAGCTAACCAGTTTTCGATTTTGATCTGCGATACCCTCTAATTTTTTTAGGTTCGAAAAAGAAAGCACGAGCCAAAAAATAGGGGCTGTGGGGAGGGGCCATATGGCCCCTCATTGGGGTCAAAGTTGGGCGTAATGAGGTAAAAATCCACAAAAAGCCCCAAAACTCCCCTAGAAACGCCCCTGGAGGGGTGCAATGTGAGACCGACCTCCAATAATTTTCTGCCCCCAACATTTTTCTTGAACATACCTTACCCCTATTTCCACTTCCTAAGGGGGCTCCCATACAAAATGACATTTTATAAAATTTGCTCCTACCGCTCTAACTGTCCGTAGGGTGCCCCTAGAGAAGTAAAATGTATGACTGACCCCCAATATTTTTTCAACCCCAACATTTTCTCGGAATATACCTACCCTTTATTTTCAACTCTTAAGGGGGTCCCCATACATTTTTTTTATTTTTTTATTAGTTTTTAAAAATACATGTTTTTATAATGTATGGGAGCCCCTTAGGGAGTGGAGATAGGGTGTTATGATGTTCGGACAAAATGTTGGTAACTAAAAAATAATGGGGGTTAGTCGTAATTTTTGCCTCTCTAGGAGGCACGGTAGGGGCGGTAGGAGCTGGTTTAATAAAACAAGTTTATAAAAAATAAAAGAAATGTATGGGGACCACCTTAAGGGTTAGAGATACATTGTAGGTATGTTTGCAAAAAATGTTGGAATTAATAAAATAATGGAGGTCGGTCATACATTTGGCCCCACTAGGGGCACTTTAGGGTAAGTTAGAATGGTAGGACCAAATTTTTTAAAAATGGTTTGTATGGGAGCCCCCTTAGGAAGTGGAAATAGGGGTAAGGTATGTTCAAGAAAAATGTTGGGGGCAGAAAATTATTGGAGGTCGGTCTCACATTGCACCCCTCCAGGGGCGTTTCTAGGGGAGTTTTGGGGCTTTTTGTGGATTTTTACCTCTTTACGCCCAACTTTGACCCCAATGAGGGGCCATATGGCCCCTCCCCACAGCCCCTATTTTTTGGCTCGTGCTTTCTTTTTCGAACCTAAAAAAATTAGAGGGTATCGCAGATCAAAATCGAAAACTGGTTAGCTATCCCACGCCTAATAGTGCAAATTGAAGAACGGTTTTTTGTGTTCCAAAGTAAAAAAAAAAATTTTTTCATAGATATCCCACTCGCATCCCACTAAGCGACCCCACAGCTCTTAAAGGAAATCACCTAAGCTTTCTTTTGAATCAAAAAAAAAAAAAAAGGGCCCAATTTGAGGAAAAAGTCAAAAAAGTTTTGGATTTTTAAGAAAAAAAATCAAAAATTTTTTTTTTATTTTTTTTATATTTTTTTTTCGAAAGACTGAAGAAATAGCTATCTAAACTCTTTGGGACACATTTTGCTAAAAACAATAGGTAAGAAGTTACATGGATGAGAATAAACACCTCTTTGGCCAAAATGTCAAATTTCGACCCCCTCTAACTCAGAGAGTTCTTGACCGATCTCGTTGAAAAATTGTGTCTGAACTACTATCCAATAGGACTAACCTTGGTGCAAATTTCATCCCGATCGGAAGACATCGGTTTCAAAAGTTGTGTCAGTTGACACGAAAACCCCCATATAAGTCTTTTATTCCGTAGGTAACTTTCTCAAATATTGGTACCTTAATTTTTTTCTGGCATGTTTCAGAGTCAATTCCGTTTGCATTTAAAATTAAAGCTTCCCTCCTAAAACGTAAACAGGAATATTAATTAAGTTCCACCAGGGTTTCACTCCAAACAAATTTTCGTTTTAAGTTTATCATGCAAAAATTACATTCCGTTTCCGAAAGAAATTCGCTTATCTCGTTATTAAGGATAACCAAGGAGAGGACTTTCATGCAAATGCATGTTTTTTCCTTTTGGCCATAGAACAGCATAAACAAGATATCTTTGCGAATCAAAGAATTTGCTTTAAAATGGCATCGATTCGTTAGTGCATATTTTTGCATATTTTGCTTAAAATGCATATTTTTGCATATTTTGCTATTATTTCGCTATAAATGCATGTTTTTAGGTCATATTTTGTATAAATTTTAGTTTTTTTAGATATTTTTTAGTATTTATAGCTTTTTTTAAGATTTTTTTATGATATTTTTTTTTTGATTAAAGCAATTATTAATTTTTTTTAAAAATTTTTTTTTTTTAATAACATTTTGAACACACTGTATATTCATATGCATATCTAAGCTTAAAATGCCATACTGAATTCATATTTTATGTTTTTTTTAAATAAAAGTAAAAAAACAAGTGGATATTTATGATTTTTAGTGCATATTTTAAGATTTTTAGTGCATATTTCAAGACTTTTTAGTGCATATTTTAAGCGCCTAAAACATAGTTTTTTAGTGCATGAAGGTCCTGTCCCTGAGGATAACACTGTGTGATAGAAAAAAATACTTTGGATGTGATACTTTTTTTCTACACCATTTACAGATGTAATTCGAAAAAGATCAATTGTAATTCTATTTGTAATTCGAAGATTCCATTTGTAATTCGAAGATTCCATTTGTAATTCGAAGATTCCATTTGTAATTCGAATACTCCAATTGTAATTCGAAGATTCCATTTGTAATTCGAAGATTCCAATTGTAATTCGTAAAAGATCAATTGTAATTCGAAAAAGATCAATTGTAATTCGAAAAAGATCAATTGTAATTCGTAAAAGATCAATTGTAATTCGTAAAAGATCAATTGTAATTCGAAAAAGATCAATTGTAATTCGTAAAAGATCAATTGTAATTCGTAAAAGATCAATTGTAATTCGTAAAAGATCAATTGTAATTCGAAGATTCCAATTGTAATTCGAAAAATATCAACTGTATTTCCATTGATATTTTTCGAATTACAATTGGAATCTTCGAATTACAATTGATCTTTTACGAATTACAATTGATCTTTTACGAATTACAATTGATCTTTTACGAATTACAATTGATCTTTTTCGAATTACAATTGATCTTTTACGAATTACAATTGATCTTTTACGAATTACAATTGATCTTTTTCGAATTACAATTGATCTTTTTCGAATTACAATTGATCTTTTACGAATTACAATTGGAATCTTCGAATTACAAATGGAATCTTCGAATTACAATTGGAGTATTCGAATTACAAATGGAATCTTCGAATTACAAATGGAATCTTCGAATTACAAATGGAATCTTCGAATTACAAATGGAATCTTCGAATTACAAATGAATCTTCGAATTACAATTGATCTTTTTCGAATTACATCTGTAAATGGTGTAGTAGATGTTGTTGAGTACAACAAGACCCTGTACTTGAAATTTGCGAAACAATTCCAAAATCTTGAGTTACGGGTTAAAAACCTGTTTCTCGACGGTTTTAGAAAGAAGAAACTAAGACCTAAAAGTCCGACAACCATAATTTTTTTTTGAATTTTGGATGTTAATGAAAAATTAAGCAACCAAAATCAAAATCTTTGATCGATAAAAATAAAAAAATGTTACTACCCGAGTAAAAATTTTCTGATATAATCATATATAATTTGATACAATCTTATATGATTGTATTGTATCAATTTTTATATTTTTTGATCTAAAGTAATAAAATTAGATATTATTTGATACAACCATTTTACGGATCAAATTAGATCTATTTAGTAAAATTAGCATAATATTTTTACTAGGGTATTAAGAATTTAAATGTAAAGATTTAATAGATTGCGACTATCAAATTTTAAATCACTTTTCAAAATTGTTTTAGGTTACACCGTTTTTAAGATATTCGCCTTTTAAGATTTTAGCGTTTATAATTTTAGTTTTCGAGATATTATCGTGTGAAGAAGAAATTGCAACAAGATACGTGAATCGGAACTCGTGATTCCTAATCCGCCCTCCAAATTTATGTAGACCATTTAGTTTTCGAGATATTCGCGTTCAAAGTTAAAAAAGTCATTTATTAGCATTTTTGTTGCTCCACTTTTTTATATTATTGCGTTAATGCTAAAAACTTGGCGTGGATTTTATATGAAATGGACCTTTATATAAATGTATTTTTTCCTAGGAATATTTTTGGTCATATCGCTCATTTACTTGTATTGTGTCATAACGCAAAAAATGTGATTTTTGAGTTTTTAATGCAGCATTTTTCGTTACATCATGCTTTACACTCAAAAAAAAAACTGTAATGTTAGCAAAAAAAGCTTGTAAACCTACAAGAAAATTTGCTGATTTTGAACCCACAATTTTTTTGGTAAAGTTAGCAATATGTTTTGCCAAAAATTAGTTAACTGATTTTTTTTTTATTTCGACTTAGTTCAGGACCCCATTGGATTCGGACCCGATAGGTCGAGACCCCGATGGGCCTAGACCTAGTTGGGTTCCTTAAAAATCATCATAGTTTTTGATCTAAAATTTTTGTCCGTTTCGCTCTATCTTGCTTAGTTTTTGAGATACGTGATTTTAGGGGACCACTGGGGTTTTGAGAATTAAAAAACTCGATAACTTCAAAAATATTATTTGGAGAGCTTTTGGTTATTTTGTGGTCTTGTTCTACGTATTGAGAGCTACAAAAATGCTTTTGGTTTTTTTTTATCGTGTCGGCAATATTAACCGAGATATGAGCATTTTAAAATTTTCGGGAATGCTAACTTTTTTGGATCCAAAGTTAGGACCCATTAGGGTCCACACATGTGAAGAGAACCGGCGATACTCTGGTGAGCTCGAGAACCAAAAATGGCCTCCATTTTGCTCTATCTGGCTTAGTTTCCGAGATAGCGCCATTTAAAGTTTTCTGAAAATAAAAAAAAAATTACCATTTATTTTTGCTAATACATATTAGCAAAAAATCTTGTAAAAATGTAGTCAACTCAATTTCAAATTTAGCAAACGAAATTAGTTCAAAGTTTGTTTAAAATTGCTAATGTGCTAAATGAAGTTTACAAGAACTTTTTGCTGACATGCTAATCTCAACTAAAAATTTGCTTAAAGTTAGCTAACTAGCATTAGCAAAAAAAAAATTAGTAAATCTACTAACGCATTTTTTTGAGTGTATATTGTGTTAAAAATTCGTATTTATATCTTTAAAACTCATCATTTGAGAAGAAAATACGTAGTTATTACATTTTCTATGTACCGGCCATTTTCAATGAACAACCAGTTTCAATTGTATACTTTAAACGCGTTTTCTACAAAATGAAACATTTTGAGTTATGACAATATACAAGTAAATGAGCGATATGTGTTTTTTTTTGATATCTCTCATATTGCAATTTTTTGCAATTAAACCGCGATTTTTGCAAAAAGTGTTCGATCGATGATTCGTGTTTTTGGTCCTAAATTTCCCTTTGACTTCCCAAATACATATTAGACCAGACCTAAAATGAATTAAAAAAAAAAAAATCTCACTGTGAAATTTACAATAGAATTCAACTTTTCCAAATTTCAGTAAAATTTAAGCGAAATTGTCTATATATCGGTTAAAAGCCTCTATGGCGATTATCAGATTTAAAAATGGTGTATGTAGAGTAGGGTGTCCCGTCAAATTCAAATTTTCGATTTTCATGTCGTAATACCTGCCACGATGGCCACGTTAGATCTGATTGTGGGAAAATTTATGAACAAATTTTGCATGGTCATCTTCAGTCGGCAACCAACGGTCAAAGTTGGAAAAAATTACGTATTTCTACCAAAATTTATGTCCGAATTTTTTGACCAAATCTTGCTTAAAAATTCAGAAATTTTGCGTAGTTTATTGGAAAAATATTTAAAAAATCCAAAACCGCAATTTTGGTTCACAGATGCTGATTTGTAAACATGAAAATTATTTTTTTATCCAAATTGAACTCAAAAGTTGGAAAATGTTCAGTGGATTGTCTTAATAATATTAAAAAATACTAAAACCCGATATTGGTTCATAAATGCTGATCTGCGATTTTAGTTCACAGATGCTGATCAACATTTTCGGACCAAAATCGTGTTTTTATATTTTTTTAAATGTTTTTTAGATAGTGGGTTGTCTTTAAAACATTAAAAAAATATAAAAACGCGATTTTGGTTCAAAAATGCTGATCTGCGATTTTGGTCCACTGATGCAAATCAGCATTTCGGAACAAAATCGTGTTAGATTTTGAAATTAAAATAAATAAATCAATACTCAGATAACAGGAATTTTATTAAGATTTTACAAAACAACCCTAAAAACTACCACTTTATTAGCTCCGCCTTCTTTTTGGTATATGCTAGCGCCCTCTATATGTGAAATTCTAGTGTATTTAGCTAAATTAACCACCCAGTTTTTGTTAACCACCATTACAGGCAGGCTAAGGGAAAGGTAAATATTGAAAACCATTCAGGATAAAGTTTTCTGCAGATACTGAAAGCTCAGTGCTGTAGTACTTTCCGCTCTCTATTTCTTATTTTTTATTAAGCACCCTGTTACCCTTTTAATATTTTTAACAGTGACTGATAAATCTAATCGGGAAATCCCGATCCAGGAAATACCAGGATAATCACTTACGCAAAAATTCGAAAATTCACGTAGATTTTTTCAACTCACTCTCACTCACAATTACGTGATTGAAATGAAAATCAGTAACACTCACACGCGATTTACGGCGCTGGTCATGAAAATCATGTGACCAGCACCAATCTGTAGTTCATGAGGGAAAACAACTCAAAGTTGATATCAATGTGCCACGACGAAAAATCTATATATATCGTCATCATCGCCCAACCCAAACCGCTGAAGCTAGAGACTTGAAATTTGGACTGTAGGTTGACCTACCGGAATATAGATCCACTAAGGCTGGATTTTTGCCAATGTTGATTCTACGGGGGTAAAAAGGGTAAAAACTGTACTTTTGGTACTTTTTATATCTCCTGATATAATGGTCATAGAGACTGGAAATTTAGACTGTATGTTCACCTCCCGAAATATATATCTACTATGGTTGAATTTTTGCCAATGTTGATTCTTAAGGGGTAAAAAGGGTTAAAAACTGTACATTTGGTATCTTTGATATTTCCTTAAATAATGGTCCTAGAAACTTTAAATTTGCAATGTAGGTTCACCTCCCGGAAAAAAGATTCACCAAGGCTGGGTTTTTTTCAATGTTGAGGTAAAATGGGTAAAAATGTGTACTTTTGGTACTTTTTTTATTTACTTAAATAATGGGACCTTTAATAAAAAGTACCTTTTATAAAAAGTACCTTTTATAAAAAGCACATTTTATAAAAAGTACATTTTATAAAAAGTACCTTTTATAAAAACAACCTTTTATAAAAAGTACATTTTATAAAAAATATATATAAATATAAAATACATTTTATACAAAGTGCCTTTCATAAAATGTACCTTTTATAAAAAGTATCCTTTATAAAATGTACCTTTTTGAAAAAGTACCTTTTTTAAAAAGTACCTTTTTTAAAAAGTACCTTTTATAAAATGTACCTTTTATAAAAAGTACCTTTTAAAAAAAGTAACTTTTATAAAAAGTACCTTTTTAAAAAAGTACCTTTTATAAAAAGTACATGTTATAAAAAGTGCCTTTTAAAAAAAGTTATTTTTGTTGAAAGGACCGAAAGTACACTTTTTGGTACGGTTTTATTTCCTGAAATTATAATCATAGAAACTTGAAATTTAGAAAGGTTCGCCTCTCGGAAAATTACGGGGTTAAAAGGGGTAAAAAGGTGCACTTATTTATTTCCTGATATAATGGTCACAGAAACTTGAAATTTGGGAATGCAAAATACTTCGGTGAAAAAAAGGTTGGGAAACGTTTTGGAAATTCCGTTTCTTAACGGGGATAAAAAGTGTACTTTTTGTACTTTTAATATTTGCTGAAACAATGATCCTAGATAATTGAAATATGGATTATACGATCCTTCGGTGAAGAAAACACATTCTGGTAGAGGTACTTTTTAGAAATTCCGTTTTTATTGGGGGTAATAAAGTGAACTTTTGGTACTTTTTTTGTTCCTATAATAATGACCTTAGAAGAAGGAGTTGGAATTGGAAATGAAATGGAGTAGAACGGGGAACAAAATGGAATAGAGCAGGGAACAATATGGAATGATATTTTTTACTCAAATTTTTCGTGTTTAACTTTTTTTACTCCATATTTTTCGCTCTATATATTATTTCACTCAACCTTATTTTTTTATTCCAAATTCTTTTTTCACTGAAGTATTTATTCACTCAAAATCCAAAATCCCGACATAAGAGCTCGAAAATTGTAAATATCTTTTTTCCCCGAAACGGAAGTGATAACGTACCAGCGAAGTTATTCAAATTTTATTGTTTAAATTATTCATTTAAATATTTTTTTATGGAAGACTTAAACGTCCACAAGTAAAAAGAAAAAGCAAAATTTGCTTCACCATAGTGTCTAAAAGAGTGGATCGTTTTTGGGCTTTTCTCTCTGTTCAAATTCCAATACCCGCCAAAAATAGGACTTTTTAAATACAAAAAATAAAATAAATGTTTTTTATTAAAATCAATTAACAAATATTTTTGTATAATATTTGATCGTGAATACTTAAATATAATATTTAAAGATTTCACGGTATCATTAACTCGTTCAAACTTGATAACATAAAAATGGTACAACTTTGAGGGTGTTCTCAAAACACCCCAGCAAAACTTAGATTACCAAATAAGGTATAAAATAAGGTATAGGATCTCTTATTTTATACATTGCAGCATTGATGATTTTAACAGGCGATGAGACTCAAAGTAATGCATCCACATTATCACAAAGAATACCAGTAAGGTATAAAATAAGTCATAAATTTATAACGAAGAATACTAGTAAGGTGTAAAATATATGATATTTTATAGGTTACGAGAAATGAAATAATATAGCATACCAGAAGATAATATATAAGGTGTTACGAGTAGTGAAAAAGTAATTTGGTATTAAGTTTACTCACGTGATTGTAAGTGAGTGTAAGTAGATAAAATATGCTCGTGAGTGTATGTCGTTAGAAATTTCCTGTCGTGAGCCCATCTCTAGTTTAAACTTATGCATTTTTTTATAAAATAATTAGTTTTTATGTTATTGTAATGCATTATGCATCCAATTATAAATAATACATTATTTCAAACTTTCAAATAATACATAATGTAATCAAACATAAGTCATCCATGATTTAATGTTTAGAAATAACAAATATGAAATACATTTTTTCCAATAATCATGCATTACGTAGCAAATTATTAGTAATGCATTATTTTTCACTTGAAAATAATACGTTGTGGAACAAATGTTTGGTAAGACATCATAAAATAATGCTACAAATAAGTTATATGCATTACCTGGTAATGTGTTATATAATCACTACCCATTACCAAAGTTTTGCTGGGACATTTTCTCAAAATTTTAAAATTTTATTTAAAAAAAATATATTAATATATATAATTTTGTTTTCTGCATTCATTAAGAACACCTTGGAGAAGAAAAATGTAAAATATGGCGGATATCCGTTGGGACACTTTTCGGGAATTGCAGGGGCAAATTAGCGAATTTCAAGGAAATGTTGATTTTATAAATAATTTGGTTTAATAAAATCTTATAAATTACATTATTGGAAAAATTAGCGGTTTTTTGTGTCGTGACATTCTATTAGATAATTGCAAGTCTGTCATGAGATTTTACCGATCTAGGATGACTTAAACCCACATTGGCTGGGGTCAAAAATGACCCCTCAAAAAATTTGAGGTTTAGAGCTTAAATTCTGTGATATAAACAAGTATAAAATGATTTTTTTTTGTCCCAACCAGTAAGAATAGTTCGTTATAAGCAAAGTTCGCTATAAGCGGGGTATATTTTATATCAACCCAGTTTTATTTCCAAAAAAAATAGGTTCAACTTCATTTCATTTGATTTTTTTTCGTAAACAAACTACTTATCGAGAAGAAAACATTAAAAATATAAATAAATTCTTTAAAAATTATAATATTAACCAAAAATTTCTAACTTTTTGTGAGTTTGGTAAACATGATTGCCGCCCAATTCAAAATATTTATAAAAGTTCGTTATAAAGAGGTAAATACACATGAAATTATGTTCGTGGGACGATAATAAGCAGTTCGTTTTAATCGAGGATTCGTTATAACCGAGTTCGTTATAAAAGAAGTATTTTGTGTGAAAATTGATGCCAAAACGTCGGAACTTTAGAATTAGTTCGTTATAACCGAGAATTCGTTATAACCGAGTTCGTTATAACCGAGTTTGACTGTAATACATTATTTTTAAAACAAATCTTCAACCCTTCTTGGATGGGGGTCAAAAATTACCCATTCAGTAAAAAATATATTTTTTGTTACGGCAAACTGTTAGATAACATTAAATGAGCCCAATTTTTAGGCTTAGAGAATTTGATCAGGGAGAAAAGCACAAAAACCAGTCACCCTAGTAACCCTTTTACACTAATTTTATTTTGATACAATAGAAAAAGCACTCAATTTGTCTTGATAAGATTATTTGAAAATTGTTTGAACAATATTTATACCCTACACCACACTGTGGTACAGGGTATAATGAGTTTGTGCTGATGTTTGTAACTACCCGAAATATTGGTTCTAGACCCACCTTTAAGTATACCGATCGACTCAGAATCACTTTTTGAGTCGATTTAGCGATGTCCGTCCGTCCGTCCGTCTGTCCGTCCGTCCGTCTGTCTGTCTGTCTGTCCATGTAAACGGTGTAAACACGATACAGGTCGCAATTTTTAATCAATTGACTTGAAATTTGAAACTTAAGTCTCTCTTGGCCCAAGGACGAAGCCTATTGAAATTGGAAAAAATCGGTCCATATTTAGACCTAGCCCCCATACAAAGGTCCTCTTTAGTTTTGGCTCAAATGACTCTAATAACCGTATTGTAGAAGGTATCGCTTTGAAATTTGGATGGTAAACATTTTTTGTCTTCACATATCATCATTCCGAATTTCAAAGAAATCGGACCAGTTCTTCTTGTAGCCCCCATACAAACCACCTTCCCGATTTTCACATAAATTTCTCAAATTTCATGAAAATAGAAAATATTTAATTAAAATTTTGTTTGTGTATGTTAAACGCGTACTTAAATAACCTTATCAAATCTGATAATCATCGGACCAGTTTTGGACTCAGGCCCCTTGTGAAAATTTCGCCCGATATTCAGTTAAAGCGGTTTATTGTCAACAAATAGAAGCCTATTTCATTAAAATTTGATTTGTGAGTGTTTTCTTCACTTATTAAAGGTTTTACAACATATAGATCTAATCGATCCATGGGACCCATTTTCCGGGAAACCTTGGTGTAGGGTATTATATGGTCGGTCTTGACCGACTATAATTTTCTTACTTGTTTTTTATAAGATTTGTTTGCAAAATTCTTATGATACAATTAACAAAATCAACTTTTAAATATAAACATTTAATAAAATATTTCACTTCTTTTCTTCCTAATAAGTCATTTTATAACATGGCAGCAATTCAAAATGGTAATGGCATTGATAACGGATTACCGAAGTGGTTGGATAATATAACATTGGAGAAGGCGATTAAACAGCAGATTGGGGACTACAAGAATATTATAGAAATTAATATAGAAAATGGTTCTAAGGCCGGTGAAAATTATTCGTCGTTAATGATGCGCATTACAGCGGAAGTGGAAATGGAAGGTAGAGTTATAAAAAAAATTATTTATAAAAATTTAATAAATTTTTATTTACAGATGGCAACAATAAGACTGCATCATTTGTTTTAAAAGCCCAACATAACAATGAAATGATGGCTAGAATTTTGAACATGTTAAGACTATTTCCCAAAGAAGAAGAAATCTATCATAAAATTATACCTAAATTTGAGCATCTCTATAAAGAGGCTGATAAAAGTGTACAATTTGCTCCAAAATCGTATACATTTGATCGTGATATAGGAGTTGACTATGTCCTACTGGAAGATTTAAATACGAAACAATATAAAAATGCCAACCGCTTAGAGGGTCTGGATATGGATCATTGCAAAGTGGTCTTAACCAAAATGGCTGAATTTCATGCAGCTTCTGCTTGTTATGTTGAACACTATGGAGTATTTAGTGAAGATTACACAGTGGGCATTTTTAGTGAAAAAAACAGAGCATTGCTTAAGGAGTTTAATGCCTCAGGTGCCTTTTTAAATCAATTAAAAAAATGGAAAAATTGTCAACAGTATTATGAGAAATTGGTAAGATTATAAAAAAACACGGACGAGTGTTATACCCAACGAAAAAAAATGTAATTGTTTTCTGTAAAGACAGTCGAGCTCAGGCTCTAATTATAATTATGTATTATAATTTTTTGATTTGTTATATATGGTTTTGAATTGAGAAAAGTGTGAAAATGTAATTGGACATTTAGCTTAAGTAAAAGAAAATTTTTTCGCGACAAATGTCATCAAATTCATTTAGTATGATTTGGCACTAAATAGTATAATTTTATAGATATTAAAGTTAATAGTTTTCATCTACTCCCACAAAAAGTGGCGGTCCAAAAAAAAAAATTACTTTCCTAATCTGCTGGGTCATATGTACACTAGAGTGTCCCTTATTTTGGAAATGTTTGAAATGTTGAGACGGTACCCGCTCATTTTTATACCCTCCACTCTAGTGATAGAGGGTATATATAAGTTTGTCATTCTGTTTGTAACTCATCGAAATATCGATCTGGGACCCCATAAAGTATATATATTCATGATGCCCGATCGATTTTAAGACATTCTAGCGATGTCCGTCTGTCCGTCTGTCTGTGGAAAATGCTGTCGCGGACAAAATATTGCACAGAGATGACTAAAACTTAACATATTTATTGGAAGTTCTCCCGAGAAGTTTGGTATTGCATTTGAGCAATATCGGTTCAGCGGTTCAAAAGTTATGAACGAAAATGTAAGCACACCTCAAAAATTTCAGTACATTCAACATAACCTAAAAATACAAAATGCTTTAATTCGGCTTCTGGTTGGCATATGTGAACATTATTGAACACCAAATGGTATTTAAACAAGTACGAACACAAAAAAAAAAAAAATCGCGGATTTTTTTTACCAAAATTTTTTTTCGCGAAAATTTTTTTTCAAAAAATTTTTTTTTTTTTAAAAGTAATTTCCTTTTAAATAAAGTTTTTGCAATAATCTTTTTGAAATTGTGGAGGGTATCACTACATTCGGCAAGGCTGAATTTAACTTTTTTACTTGTTTTTTTTTCATTTGACTTAAAAATAACTTAGGAAAAATTTTACGCCCTTACGATCACGCTTTCCCTACGCGACGGGTCATTAAAAAGCGGGCCCTTAAAAATCATTTTTCCATACAAACCAAAAAATTTTTGTTCGGATTTTTAATTTTTTTGTTATAACAATAATTAATAAATATAACAATAGTTAATAAATTAATTATTACATTACTTGGTTAGCTTATTCACGACAAAAAATTTGATTTTGGTGGGATAAGGCTTTTTTAAAAAATATTTTTTTTTTAGTTTTGACAAGCAACGGTTTTAGTTGTTATGTTGCTTTTAATGATATAGTAAATTAAAAAAAAAATGTTTTTCATCCCAGTAAAAACTTCTATTACCAAGTAATGAGGTTTTCGCCTTAAAATTTATGGTGGTATCTAGTTACTAGGTTGGTGAAACACTCATTATTTTAACATGGCGATGTCATTGGAGTAATGACCGCATACCCACTCGCTTACGAGAATGCTACTGAAAAACTACATACATTAGTACCACAAATAATGAGCTACAAGTAGCCCAAAAATAACTCGTTACCAACTCCTTACAAAAATGCTACCAAATAACAGCATACATTAGTCCTAAAAATAAGGAGCTACCAGTAGCCCAAAAATAACTCGTTGCCCACTCCTTACAAAAATGCTACCAAATAGCAGCATACATTAGTCCTAAAAATTGGCCGTCTTCCCTCAGCAAGGAATTGCGTCAAAAGTAAAATGTTCGCTTCATGCCTATTCGTCAGGATGATAAAGTTCATGTTAAACGCGGTTATTTCAAGAGCAACCAAGCGAGAAAATTTCTACAATCTAAATGTAAGAAAAGCCAACGAAACCAATGTTTACGTTGATATCCATCCCTCCAAATGTTTGATTGTAAAATTCAAATAATAAAAGGACCGAAAATATATCTTGGAACATCGTAGAAAGGGACATTTGGCTGCTTAGGGCAGGACCAATAACAAATTTACAGAAGCGACTGCTGCTCAGCCCATGGAAACCGCATTAAACACCATCTTAAGTTTTAGTCTACATATATAAGAGTGAGTAAGTTTTTAAGGGAAATACTGTCTATGATGGTTTTTTACCTTTTAACCGGTTTTAACATACTTTAAACAACAAGGCAAACAAATGAGTTAAATTAAAATTTGGAAAACGCCCCAAAAATTTCTAGAAAAACAATTACAATTTAGAAAAAGCCAATTAAAATTCAGAAAACTTCAATAGAAGTTATGTAAAGACTAATTAAGGCTCATAAATCACTATCAAGTGTCAGCTAAATCCAGATTTTTAAATATCAATTTGGTTTTCTAAACTTTAATTTGCCTGTTCCCAATTTTAATCAGAATTCCTGAATTTAAATTTCTGTTAACGGAGTTTTATTAGAAAAAGTAGAGAAATGTTAATCTTTTTTAAGCTAAATGTGCAAGTTCTTTCTAAATTTTCTTTAGCATTTTTAATTTTAATAAAAAAAAAATTATTTGGACAACTTATCAAATATTTTAAATCGTATTTACCAGTAACCGGTTCTGTATGAGGCTATCGGTAACTCATTATTTGTTAACAAAAAGTAACCGGTCCTGTATGAGGTTATCGGTAACTCATTATTTGTTAATAAAAAGTAACCGGTTCTACTTGTATGAGGTTATCGGTAACTCATTATTTGTTAACAAGAAGTAATCGAGCAGGTAACGAGTCCTCATTACATAGAATGCAGGCGGTAATGGGGACTTATTACCAAGTTTTTACTGGGATATCTGTAATATCTTCATCTTTTTCGACAAAAAAAAATTAGAGCCGTTGGACCGTAGGACCCGTAAAATTTTTTTAATAAATATTTTTTTTTTAATTTTACCAAGCAACGGTTTTAGTTGGTATGCTGCTTTTGATTATATATATTAAAAAAAAATATTATTCATTTTTGTGACATCTTTATCGTGTGTCGAAAAACATCAAAAATGCATTTTTTACCCTTTTTTAGAACACGATACAGATGTCACAGATACAAATAATATTTTGTTTTGAATATTTATCATTTAAAGCAACATAGCAACTAAGACCGTTGCTTGTCAAAACTTAAACAAAAAATTTTAAAATTTTTTATCGTAGGACCCCTGCGGCTCTAATTTTTTTATTCGAAAATTTTTTTAGAGCTTAAAGCCTTATCCCACCAATATCTAATTTTTTTCAGAATAATCTAATCAAGTAATATAATAATTAATAACAAAAAAATTAAAAAACAAAATTTTGGTTTGTATGGAAAAATTATTTTTTAAGGCCCCGTCGCGTATGGAAGGCGTGGTCGTAGGGGCGTAAAATTTTTCCTCAGTTATTTTTAAGTCAAAAGGAAAAAATGAGCGGGTACCGCCTCAACATTTCCAACATTTCCAATATAAGGGACACTCTAATGTACACTCAGAAAAAAAAACTAACTAAAAAATTGGAAAATTAACTAAATCCAAGGAAAATTAATAATGATGTAGCTCTATTGCCATGTATTCCTACTTTTTAGTCCATATTTTTCTTAAAAATAAGGACCAATTTGAACTAGAAAATAGAAAAAAAGTTCCCATTTTTTAATTAAAAAACACATTTCTGATGAGGACATTTTTCGTAAAAATTAGTTAATTTCATATTTATACCCTACACCACACTGTGGTACAGGGTATAATGAGTTTGTGCTGTTGTTTGAAACTACCCGAAATATTGGTCCTAGACCCACTTTTAAGTAAACCGATCAACTCAGAATCACTTTTTGAGTCGATTTAGCGATGTCCGTCCGTCTGTCTGTCCATGCAAACGTTGTAAACACGATACAGGTCGCAATTTTAAATCAATTGACTTGAAATTTAAAACTTAAGGCACTTTTAGCCCAATTGAAATTGGAAAAATTTGGTCCATATTTAGACCTAGCCCCCATACAAAGGTCAAATGACTCTAGTAACCGCATTATATAAGGTATCTTTTCGAAATCATGTTTTATCCACACAAACCACCAATCCGAATTTTAAAGAAATCGGACCGGTTCTTCTTGTAGCTCCCATACAAACCACCTTCCCGATTTTAACATAAATCTCTCAAATTTCATGAAAATAGAAAATATTTAATTAAAATTACGTTTGTGTATAAAACGCATATATTAACAACCTTATGAAATCTGATTATCATCGGACCATTTTTGGATTTAGGCCCGCCACATTTGAAAATTATGCCCGATATTCAGTTAAAGTAAATTGTCAACAGAAAGAAGCCCATTTCACTCAAATTTGATTTAAGAGTGTTTTTTACACTTCCCAGTAAAAACTTCTATTACCAAGTAATGAGGTTTTCGCCTTTAAATAGATGGTGGTAGCTAGTTACTATGTTGGTGAAACACTCATTATTTTAACATGGCGATGTCATTGGAGTAATGACCGCATACCCACTCGCTTACGAGAATGCTACTGAAAAGCTGCATACATTAGTACCACAAATAACAAGCTACTAGTAGCCCAAAAATAACTCGTTACCCACTACTTACAAAAATGCTACTAAATAACAGCATACATTAGTCCCAAAAATAAGTAGCTACCAGTTGCTCAAAAATAACTCGTTTTCCACTCCTTACAAAAATGCTACCAAATAACAGCTTTTGATTCTTTTAATAAATTTTTAACTTAAGGCAACTTCCGCCAATATGAAATTGAACAAGTTCATGTTGGACGCGTTTATTTCAAGAGCAACCAAGCGGGCAAATGTGGAAATGGAAAAGATCCAATGTGCCAACGGAACCAATGTTTACGTTGATATCCTTCCCTTAAAATTTTTGATTGTAAAATTCAAATATTACAGAACCGAAAATATATCTTGGAACCTCGTAGAAAGGGACATTTGGCTACTTAGGACATTACCAATAACAAATATACGGAAGCGACTGCTGCTCAGCCAATGGAAACCGCATTAAACACCATCTTAAGTCTATATAAGAGTGAGTTAGGTTTTAAGGGAAATACTGTCTGTGATGGTTTTTTACCTTAACATACTTTAAACAACAAGGCAAAAAAAGTTAAATTAAAATTTGGAGAACACCACAAAATTTCTAGAAAAAACAATAACAATTTAGACAAAGCCAATTAAAATCCAGAAAACTTCAATAGAAGTTATGTACAGACTAATTAAGGCTCATAAATCACGATCAAGTGTCAGCTAGATCCAGTTTTCTGAATATCAATTTGGTTTTCTAAACTTTTTTTGCCTTGTCCCAATTTTAATCAGAATTCCCGAAATTAAATTTCTGTTAACAGAGTTTTATTAGAAAAATTAGATAAATGTTAATCTTTTTTAAGCTAAATGTGCAAGTTATTTTTAAATTTTCTTAAGCATTTTTTTAAATTTCATTAAAAAAAAAAAATTATTTAGACAACCTGTTCTGTATCAGGTTATCGGTAACTCATTATTTATTAACAAGATGTAACCGGTTCTGTATTAGGCTATCGGTAACTCATTATTTGTTCACAAGAAGTAATCGAGCAGGTAACGAGCCCTCATTACATAGAATGCAGGCGGTAATGGGGACTTATTACCAAGTTTTTACTGGGGGCACTGTGAGTGTCTGGCCAGAATGTAGTTAAAAAAATTTTAATTTTTTTTTTTTTAATTTTATTACAAAATTTTTAAAATGAAATTCAATAGAAAAATTGTAAAAATAACCTACGAAATCATGAATTTTTAATGTTTTCGTAGGTAATTTTTTTCGAATTTGTTGGTAAAAATAACACAACAATAATTATTTTTTAATGTTTTCGTAGGTAATTTTTTAGAATTTGTTGGTAAAAAATTAAAGTGACTTTAACTTTTTATGTTGAATGTTATTTTAGAAAATTTTATTAACAGTAAA
Source organism: Pegoplata infirma (assembly GCA_963921195.1). NCBI lineage: Eukaryota > Metazoa > Arthropoda > Insecta > Diptera > Anthomyiidae > Pegoplata > Pegoplata infirma. Next base: position 65,054,431 of record OY992536.1, read on the forward strand.
AAATAAATGTTGATGTTTGTTAAAACAAATAAATAATTACTGGGGTGGTTTTCAAATGTTTTATCACTTGTTTTAAATATGTTTTTCACTTGTTTTTGCCTACAAAATATTTTGAGTGTAATAAATAAATTAGTAACCATTTTCGCGAGGGGGAGGTGTCCCCCACAGCCCGCGCCGAAGCCCCCCTCCCAAAAAAGCGCCCTTGTTTTTCAACATGTTGGAGGGTATAAAAAAATCGATACAGCCGAACTTAACACTCGCGTGTTTTTATTAAATTTCTTATATATTTTTTCCCCTACAATTTTTAATTTCAGGCTGACAGTGATGAATTTTTAGTTGATCGTTTGCTGCAAGATCAAAAACTTAATCTTCGTGAATTTAATGTCTTAAATCATGGTGATTGTTGGTCCAACAATATAATGTTTCAATATGATGCATTTGGTAAAATCAAAAATACCCTGTTTGTTGACTTTCAAGTTGGTAAATATGGATCTCCAGCCATCGATCTATATTATTTCATTTTGTCATCGGCTAGAAAAGACATCAAACTTGCACAATTTGATTATATGATACGCTTCTATTACGATAATTTAATAGAAAATTTGAAATTGCTACAATATCATCGTCCATTGCCGAAATTGAAAAATATACATACGGCTTTATTAAGAAATGGTTTGGCAGGTAAGTTTGAGTAATTACCCAGCAAAAATTGGCATTACTAGTAATGGGTTTTGTAATCCGAAACAGATGTTAATCAGTAGTTACTTATTGAATGAAACACTAATTATTTTAACAAGGGCGTGAGACAAAAATAACTACACTCAAAACAATAACTCTGTAAAATACTCTGTAAAATGACTGTAATCTCAATTCAACAGATATTTGACAGAGTTTTCTGTCAAAATACAGATTTAAAGAAAATACTTTGTATTTTGTTGTGACAAAAAAAACAAAGTTTCCTCTGTTATATTACTTTTTACTTTGTAATCTTAATTTAACTGATAATTAACAGAGTTTTCTGCTAAAATACAGATTTAAGCAAAATACTTCGTATTTTTTATAACCAAAAAAGTTTTCTGTTTTGAGCAAGGTTGGCAATCGAAACGAATAACGGTATCGATATCGGTATCGTTTTTTTATTTATTTCGGTATCGGTTTCAGTTACGGTATTTGGGTTGAATCGGTTACGGTATTACCGATACCTAAACGTCAATACCGGTACGTACCGGTATTATCGAAAAAATGCTAAAAATATAAAAAAACGTATAAAAACTTAAAAAAAAAATTGTAAAAACAAGTAGAAAAGTTAAATTCGACTTGGACCAATCAATCAATAGAGATAGTTAATTTTCTAACGTGAATCAAATTAACAGATTGGGGGGGTGAAATAAAGCCATAGGCAATAAGGCCATATGGCCTTATTTCTCAATTCAATGGGAAATAAGGCCATATGGCTTTATTACCAACACGATTGAGCAATAAAGTCATATTGATTTTGCAACCAAAGTGGAAATAAAGCCATATCAGTTGAAAATGTGGAAATATATTTCCCCGTAAATCGTGCTACCCAAAAAAAAAATTATTTAGCGAAGCCGCTAAATTAATTTATGGAGTTTGTAATTCCTAAGCCCGGCCGAAGGCCGGCTACGCAGAATAAAATTTTTTTTTTGACTATCTTTAAATTAAAAAAACTACATATACTAGGAATCTTGGAACTTAGAGGGGTCTAAAGGCACCAATCTTTTATTGGCACGGTTTTTAATTTAAAGATTGTTTAACAAAAAAAGTTTTTCTGTGTAGCCGGCCTTCGGCCGGGCTTAGGGATTACGAAATCCATGCATTAAACCCACCCTCTCCGCAAAGTAAAGTTTTCTAGGGTAGCAGGCCTTTGCCCTATTAAATTTGTAATGCCTCAAAGGCCTGATAACCAGAATAGCTTTGGTTTGCAGAGAGGGTGGGTTTAATGCATGGAGTATGTAATCCCTAAGCCCGGCCGAAGGCCGGCTACGCAGAAAACCTTTATTACAAAAACACAAACTATAAAAGTCGTAAGTTCGACATTTCGACCAAAAAAAATATTTTGGATTTTTTGACAATTTTGTTTTGCGAGAAATAACATTTTTAGACCTATAATTTTGGACTATATGTCGCAGCATGGGCGATATGACATTTACGGTTTTTGGCGATAAGACCTTGGGCGCTATGTCCGTACGCCATTTCAAACTCCATACATTAATTTAGAGGCTTCGCTAAATAATTTTTTTTTTGGGTAGCTTACGTGGAAATATATTTCCACACTCTCTGCAAAATAATGATGAAAAAATATTTAAATGAGTAACAAAGCCATATATGGCTTTATTTCCAACAGTGGTTGGTAATAACGCCATATGGCCTTATTTCTCAACTGAATTTAAGGTGAAACCAATCTGAAATTCACAGTTTTCTTAATAAATTTTGAACCACTGGACCGATTTGGTGAAATTCGATACGAACAAGGCCAGGGGAACGGCAAATATATATGCCAAGCTTCAGCGTCCTCAGGATTGCCTTTCGAAAATTCACGAAAAACCGTTGCCGAAATTCAGTATTTTGCTCATAACTTCTAAAGCACTGGACCGCTTTTGCTGCACATTTTCTTATGTCTTTAGTACATAAATATAAGGCCATATCGATTTTTACCTTTCTTTTTTGTTTGAGCTGAAAAGGGTCCAATAAGTTTCGATTGGGTGTCAAAATGACTCCGTAAAATTTATTTTCCTCCCGCATCGCGGTTAAAGTAAAAACCCCAACAAATTACATATTGTGCGTTATCTATTTGGGAAAATATGTATTCCCTGTCTAGACAAGAACACATTCAAAAATAGTGCAAACAATTTTTTTCGCGAATTATGGGACTTTTTTGGACGATTTCTACGAGTTAAGCCACTTCAAAAAATTATACTATGGTAGAAAACCTCCTACTAGTAATCCAAATACCTTCCCCGAAGTCCTGTAAATATCAAAAAAATCCTTGGACACCCACATCGCGGATTAAATAAAAATCCCCAAAAAACTATACTATACAAAAGGGGTCCAGAAAGTTTCTATTGGGAGTCAAAATTAATCCATAAAAATTTCGTAAAAATCAATAATTTTCTTTTGCCCTTGCATCGCGGTTGAAGTATGGCTTTTTTGAAATTTTTATTTAATTTACGATGTGGGTGCCAAAAGATTTTTTTTTGATTTTTATGAGACTTCGGTGAGGCATTTGGAGTACGATTTTTCATTTACAAAAATCAAAAAATTTACAAACTTTGTATTAATATTTTTTTTGTAAAAAACATGGTTTTTAAGAAAAACCGTTTTAATACCGGTACGTACCGATACCGAAGGAAAAGGTTTTTGGATACCGGTATCCGATACCGAAACTGAGTTTCGGTATTGGTATTGGTACCGGTATTTAATTTAAAGGGTTTTGAAACGGATAACGGTATTGAAAAGGTATCGATTGCCAACATTGGTTTTGAGTAGTTTTTGTTTTTTGTTACGAATCATCAAAATTTTATCTGTTTTTTTTTTTTTTTGTTGAGAATAAGTTGAAAAAGTAGCAAAAAAAAGTTTAAAAAAAAAATCTTGTCACAAAACTTATAAAAATTTTACAAAATAACATGCATTTAACTAAACTCTGTAAATTTACAGAGTTTTTTTCTGTAATTCTTTTTTGCATCAAATGCATTTTACAAATATATGTAAATTTATATAGTTTTCTTTGCTAAATGGTAGTTTATTTAACAAATATTTTACTATAAACTCTGTAAATTAACAGTTTTTTTTGTCAAAATCATTTTACAGAGTTTTTTAGTAAAATTACCAAGAAATGTTGTTAGCTGGAAAAGTATGGTGTACTCTGTTAAATTAGCAGAGTTTTTCTGTAATTTAACAGAGTTATTATTTTGAGTGTAGTGAAGATTATGGAGATAAATAAGTAGTTACTGCCTCGGTAAAATAAGTAGTTAATTAAAACTTTTAAAATTTAACTTGTTTTTACTAAAACTTAAAAATTGCGTAGTTTTTATTAAGTTTTTAAGTACTTTTTAAGTTAATTGAATTGTAAAGGTTAAAAACTGCAAGTGCAAGAAGATATTATTACTTAGAGGCGCTTTTATAACATATTACTAAGAAGTGGTTACTTTTGGGCTTAAAATAATGTTACTGGTAATGGGTACTCATTATAAATAATGTACTTGGTAATGATTACTTTTCACAACTCATTACCATGTTTTTGTTGGGTAGTAATTTTATAAAAATTAAAAGATTAATTTATCTATTTCTAGCTTATATGGTCGTTTCAAAAGTTTTACCCGTTGTCATTTTGGAAAAAACCGATCAAGCCAATTTAGAGAATTATATGCATGATGAATCGAAAATGAAAGCAGCCATGTTTAGTAATCATAAATATGCTCAAGCTATGTCAGATATTTTACCATGGTTGGATAATCGTGGTTTGCTTGACTGGAAGTAAATAAGTATTTTAAAAATAATTTGTAGTCTATGATTATTATAATTTTTTTAAACTTTATTCCGTATTAGATATACTGTGATTATTAAATTGTCATTTGTTTAGATTTTTAATTGAAATATTTGTATATTTGTTTGTATGTATGGTTAAAACAATATTTTTGTTTGTTTTTAGTTTCGACCAAAAATTATTATTGCGTTTTAATTATACTATTTATCGAGGTAATGATGTGTGCAAGTACTTCCTAATTATATTTAATAATATTAATACAGTTAACTTAAAAAGTTAACATTTTTGTAATTGAAACTTATATGATCACTTTAAGTGCGCTCACATTTCATACCGGAGTCAGAAAAAGTAATATCATGTGTCAGATATCATTTTAATAACACTGTGCTCGAATTTGACACTTTTTTTTAAAACAAGCTGGGCTCCTTATTGGTAAAGTTTATTCGAGTTCATTGAATTCAATGGTGCTAGCCGTTTTATGAAGTTAGCACGATATTCGCGATTTAAAATTTTTATGCTCAAGTACAATAATAACGATATTTTTAAACTTTTCCGATATTTTTTAAATTTTAAGCCATTCAAGTCTGTTAAACTAACAGAACAAACCATAATACCGTATTTTTTCGCGAAAAACATTTTTTGTTAGCAAAAAATCTTTATTTTCGTGAAAATTTTTTTTTAATACAAATATTTTTAGTTTGATTAGCATTTAGCGCTAGTATTCGCGATATTCGCGATTTAAATTTTTAATGCTCAAGTACAATAATAACGATATGTTTAAACTTTTCCGATAACACTGTGCAACAAGAAAAATGAGCCTCAATGGCTTCAACGCCATTTTAAAGTAGACCATCAAATGGACAAAATTACCAAAGTGTTTTGCAAAGTCAGTTCGGATTTCTTTTTTATAGCCCACTGAAGTTTTTATTTTTTTTATCAAAGGTGTTTGGAAAACGTCAAAAATACTATAATAAAAACTCATCTCAGCTTCAAAATAAGATTTGATGTCTTCAATGAAATTGTATGGCGGTTCTTTTCTTATAACATTTTAACCCTATAACTGCAATTCTAAAGGGTCATTTTAGTCCTTTTTCAAAAGCTAAACACAGAAGTCTAATAAAACGTCCATTTAGAGGGTTAAAATGTTCTACAAATATTTTCCTCATAAAATTTCACTAGGGGTTGTCAAATGTTCAAAGTTTGTGCCGCATGCGCAAAATGCTTAAAAAGGGTTAAGTATAAATAGTCAATGTTTTTAATTTTTTTTACCAAAGCAGTGTTAAAATATATCGACAAAAAACGTGCAAATATACTTCTGAGATAAAAATTATGTTCTGATGTGTTTTATAAAATTTGATGGCGATTATTTTCTTTGACCAAATTAACCCTCTAGCTCCCCTGTTACGGGGTCATTTTTGTCCTTTTTTAAAAGAAATACAAAAAAGTCTATAAAAAAAGACTGTTAGAGGGTTAAAATGTTCTGCAAATATTCTGCATCAAATTTTACTAGGGATCGTCAAAGACAAAAAATACATTTGGACCATGTAAAATGCTAAAAAAAGTAAAGTTGTAAAATTTGTACATACAATTTTTGCACATACTTTTTTTTAGCACTAGCTGGCCCGGTCCGCGTTGCTGGCCCTAATAAAAGATCAGTGTTATATTTTGTCTCACTTCAATTATACAGCCCTTAAATAAGGTAATGAATTCTATAAAAATTTGTGGGCGTGGTTTTAAAGACCCGATTAGGCAGATAATCATCTATAAATTATATTTTAGGAAAAAAAAAAAATATCATGTTTTCGACTTTGCGAGCTGTACAAATTAAAAACTTCTTTAGTGTCATTACGAACAACAGAAAAAAAATTATGCATATCCTTCGTTCTTATCGTGAGTAATTGTCTTAAGTTTAAGCAAACCTTTATAGTTTTCCCGAACTTTCAGTTTTTTCGGGACACTTTTCTCATTTATACCTTAAAAACTTAATTAGAACTATAACACAGGGCAACACTTTTTTTGCCTGGGTTCTGATAGCTAATTTTGGGTATTAGGGGAATGCTGATTTCAAATCTAGCTACAGTTTTTTTTTTTGGGTCAGCTCTAGTTTTCGAGATATAGCCTAAGGAAACTTTGAAAATAGGCTTTTTTTGTCATGTTTGGGAGTCTATATTTACCAACACTTGTCTTACATCCAAAAAGTGAATGGCGATTTTAGGTATGTTCGATATGCTGATTCCAAAAATGCTCTTACTTTTGCTGAGTCGTCTTTAGTTTTTGAGATATCGCTAAAATAAAATTTTTAAATTTATGGCCTCTTTAATTTTGTCTGAATATTTATGCCCTTTTTAATAACTCGAAAACTAAAGCTGCCAGAAAAAACCTAATGCCAGTTTTGAAATCCTGGCATCCAATATAGTTAAGATCGTGATTAAAACTGAGGCACTAAATTTTTTTTGGGAAATTATAGCCAAGCAAAATTGGTTAAAAACGCACTTTATCGACTCTTTAACAGCGATTTGCTTGCGAACGCGAGCTGATAGAAACAATTATATAACAGAATCGGAATCAGCAGACTAAACTCCATTTCAGTTGTCAAAGGTCAGGCAAATTGAAAAAGTTCAAATTTTGTCAACACAAAAGTGGTCGTTAAAATTTGTGTGGTAAGGTAAAATTGTATATATGTTAACAATACCCCAGGATTTGAAATCATTTGTACCAAGTTTAAGCGGTATCTTTTAAGAAATATTTTTTTTTTAATAGATCAAATTAGAGAAAAAAAAATTATTATAGATATATCGAAAAAAGTGGGCGAGGACAATTATTCTTTCCGAACAATTATATGGACTATTACGAACATTTAAAACAAAAAAATTAGCCAAATCGATCCAGGCGTTCTGAAGTGTTGCGATTAACAACGAACTACATTTGAGTTTTATTTATATTTTATTATTCTATATTTTTTTCTATAGAGAAAAATATATATCGAAGAAAACTGTGGGTGGACAACTTTCCTTACCGTTAAAATCGTATTTGAATCTCACCAACTCGGTCCAGTAAAAGTAGGCGTGGACAATTTTTCTGTCCTTAAAAATCTTTTGCGGACTAACCAAATCGGTCTAGCCGTTATTGTTTTTTCGATACATAGAAAAAAGTAGGCGTGGGAAATTTTACTATCCTTTGTTGAATTATGACTAACATTTTCAACAAAAATTAGCCAAAGTGGGCGAAGTCACTTTCTTTTTTCGTATAAAACATTGGAATATGATGAAAATTCATTTAAAAAAAATTTGTCAAATCGGTCCAGCCATTCTCAGATTTTAGATAAATTGAAAAGGTGGGCGTAGAAGTTGGCGTGGTCGATTTTTCTTTCAGTAGAAACTTAAATTTGGTTACTACGAACATGTAAATAAAAAATTACTCAAATCGGTGCAGCCGTTTTCCGATTTTAGATAAATCGAAAAAAGTGGGCGTAAAAGTGGGCGTGGTCAATTTTTCTTTACGTAAAAACCTAAGTTGGACTATGACGAACATTTAAAAAAAAAAATTGCCCAAATCGGTCCAGCCGTTCTCATCTGATGCTGTTACCAACGAACGACAATTGATTTTTATTTATATAGATTTTACATAGTCCAAATGTCTTTTTTGGCTTTGACGACCCCTAGTAAAATTTCATGCAGAAAATATTTGTAGAACATTTTAACCCTCTAACTCTCATTTTTAAAAGACTTTTTTGTATTTCTTTTAAAAAAGGACAAAAATGACCCCGTAAAACTGGAGCTAGAGGGTTAATTTGGTCAAAGAAAAGAATCATCATAATATTTTATATAACACGTCAGAACATAATTTTCAGCTCAGAAGTATATTTGCACTGTTTTTTGTCGATGTTTTTTAACACTGCTTTAGTAAAAAACATTGATTGTGTATAGTTGACCCTTTTTAAGCATTTTGCGCACGTGGCACAAACTTTAAACTCTTCACAACCCCTAGTGAAATTTTATGAGGAAAATATTTGTAGAACATTTTAACCCTCTAAATGGACGTTTTATTAGACTTCTATGCTTAGCTTTTGAAAAAGTACTAAAATGACCCCTTAAAATGGCAGTTATAGGGTTAAAATGTTCTAAGAAAAGAACCACCATACAATTTCACTAAAGACATCAAATCACATTTTGAAGCTCAGAAGAGTTTTTATTATAGTATTTTTAACGTTTTCGAAACGCCTTTGATAAAAAAATGAAAACTTCAGTGGGCTATAAAAAAGAAATCCGAACTGACTTAGCAAAACCCTTTGGTGAATTTGTCCATTTGATAGTCTACTTTCATATGGCGTTGAAGGCATTGAGGCTCAAAGCGATGACCCAAAATTTGTTGCACAGTGTAATTTTTAAATTTTAAACCATTTAAGTCTGTTAAACTAACAGAACAAACCATAATACACAGAAAAAAATATGAAGGAAACAAATTTTAGTAATCACTTGTTTAAATTTAAAACAAAAATTGAGTAATTTTTTAATTGAGTGTGCAATTACAATTCTGGCGTTGGCTTTGAATTTAGCTTGTTCCCATACGTTTGGTATGTACAGCAAAAAACGCCAGCGTTGGCTTTGAATTTCGCTCTACACACAAAATGTATTGAAACAAGCAAAATTCAAAGCCAACGCCAGAATTGTAATTGCACACTAACGCAATAAAAAATTTACTCAAAAATTTTAAAAACAATTTAAGTAAATAACACAGCTCAACAAGAAAATGCGTATTGGATTCTGGTTAGTGATTTGGATAGTGTCTGTTGCGCTGATTCCAAATCCGGAGCCAAAATTTGTCTATCACGTCAGGATTTTGAGTAATTCGCGGTTAAAGTGCCAAAAAAGGGAATTTTTGACCCTTTTTAAAAGCTTATAAAATAATATCCTGATATGAAAATGACTTGGTATCAAGCTCATTCGAAAGCCTGTAATTTTCTCTTAAAGATAAGATAAAATGTTCTAAAAATTTAATTTTCTAAAATGGTAAAAAAATTATTAGCAAAAACCTTCCATTTTTTCAATATTTCGTTTATTTACACAGTGTTTTTTAACAAATTTCCATACAAATTCATACGGACATTTTAGATTTAAAGCACTTGTGGCTAATGATTTTTTTACCATTTTAGAAAATTAAATTTCAAGAAGATTTGATCTTGTCTGAAAGAGAAAATTACACACTTTCGAATGAGCTTGATACCAAGTTATTTGCATGTCATGATCTTATTTTATAGGCGTTCAAAAATGGGCATTTTTTGACACTTTAACCGCGATTTTATCAAAATTGTGACGTGATAGAAAAATTTAAGCGACCGTTTTGGAATCGGGGCACCAAACCCTATCAACTTTTTTTGGTTTCATCCAAAACGCAGCGACAAACCTCAGATTTGTAGAGCGGTGTAATTTAATAAAAATTTAATAGTTTTTTTTTATTTTTTTTTTTTTAAACTCTCATAGTTTTTTTTTAATTCTCGTTTAGTTTATAGTTTTTTGTGTATGTATAGTACTTTAGATTAACAAAATCGCGAATACGAGCGCTAACTTCGAAAAACGGCTAGCAATGCTGGATTCAGCGTAGGTGCCCAGCTTGTTAATTTTTGCGACTTCACAAAAAAAAAAACCTTATCAAACTACAAGGAAAAGTCTTGTAATCTCATTTTACTAATATTTGACAGTTTTCCATGTTTTTTAACAAACAAATTTGGAAATTTACATTTTTTTTGTAATTTTACATTTTTTTTTGTAATTTTACAAATTTCCAAGATAATTTTACTAAAAAATCTAGTAAATTCATGAGAATTCCTTGTAATTTTTATTTCGTCGAAAAACTGTAAATTAACAATTTTATTGGTAAAAAGCTTGTAAAATTACAAAATTATTGGTAAAAAGCTTGTAAAATAACTAGGAATTCTCGTGAAATATGAGGTAGCAAAAAATCTAGTAAAATTACGAAACCTCCTTGTAAATTTTATAGTGTCAAAAAATTTGTAAAGTTACAATTTTATTGCTAAAAACCTTGTAAAATTACAAAATTATTGGTAAAAAGCGTGTAAAATTACTAGGAATTTTTGTCAAACAGGCGGTAGAAAAATGCCTGCAAATTTTGTACTCTTACCCAAAACATTAAATCATGATAATGTTTTGCTTAAGATTTGGATGTACTTGCCAAAGCAAAGTTTTTTTTAGAAAAAATAATGTTATATTACTTTGCTATTCTATGTAAAACGAATTGAAATATCAGTAGAGGACCCCATTAAAAACCAAAAGAGTTGTACATTCCGTAAGTGAGTGCATAATAAGTGCAAAAAAGTGTTTTCACATTTTGGAGAGTATAAAAGATTCGGCACCAAAGAATATAACACTGTCACTTGTACATTTGATAAACAAATGGAAAATTTTTTTGCGAAAAGCTTAGACTTGGTGAAAAAGTAGTTTTGGTAAAAAAAAATTATGTTTTAAAAAAAAAATTAATGAACCCAAAATTGTTGGTAAAAAAAAAATTTATGAAAAAAAGTTTTTGATGAAAACAAAAATTTTTTGATGTAAAAAAATTTACGAAAAAAAAAATTTGGTGAGAGAAAAATTGATAATAAAAAATTTGTAAAAAATTTGATGAAAAAAAAATTAATGAAAAAAAATTTATGAAGAACAAATTTTGATAAAAAAAAATTTTATGAAAAAAAATTGATGAAAAAAAAATTTGATGAAAAAAAAAATTTTATGAAAAAAAAAATTGATGAAAAAAAATTGATAAAAAAAAATGATGAAAAAAAAAATGATAAAAAAAAATTTATGAAAAAAAAAAATTGATGACAAAAAAAAAAATTATGGAAAAAAAAAATTTTATGGAAAAAAATTGAAAAAAAAATTTGATGAAAAAAAATTGATGAAATAGAAAAAATTTGATAAAAAAAATGATGAAAAAAAAAAATTTGATGAAAAAAAAAATTTATGAAAAAAATAAATTTGATGAAAAAAAAAGTTTGATGAAAAAAAAAAATTGATAAAAAAAATAAATTTGATGGAAAAAAAAAATTATGGAAAAAAAATTGACGAATAAAAAAAAATTTGATGAAAAAAAGTGATAAAAAAAATTTGATGAAAAAAAAAATTTTTTATGAAAAAAAAAAAAAATTATGAAAAAAAAAAAATTCATGAAAAAAAAAATTTGATAAAAAAAAAAAATGATGAAAAAAAAGTATGATGAAAAAAAAAAATTATGAAAAAAAAAAGTTTGATGAAAAAAAAAAAAAATTTATGAAGAAAAAAAATGTGATGGAAAAAAAAATTGGTGGAAAAAAAATTGATGAAAAAAAAAATTTTATGAAAAAAAAAATATTTTTTTTTGTTAAAAAATAATTATGTTACTTTTTATTCACCAGCTGGTGAAAAACGGTTTTATTCACCATGAGGTGAATTATTATCCAAGTAACAAACCTAAGTTATTAAAATTTTTGGTTCTAAAAAAATCAGAATAGTAATTCTTGTTTTCTTTTTCGTTAATCTATAGCCAAACTGAGGTGGCGTCCTGCAACTTTTTTAAAATTAGACACCAGCCTAAAAACATTATCATGTTAAAAAAAAATGTTAAACATTTTTCTTTTAATTTTACAAGGTTTTTTTTGAGTGTAGCACAGTGTAATTAGGAATGTGATTTCCATGTAAATACATGTTTTTTGTCGATAGTCTAAAAACAATATCGACCAATCTTATCTTTCCGAATCTTGAAATTTGAGTTAAAATGGCATCAATTTATTTTTGCATATTTTGGTAAAAATGCATATTTTTGCATATTTTGGTTTTAAATGAATATTTTGTGCATATTTCCAACTTTTTACTGCATATTTTAGAATAAATTAGCAGAACGCACAAATCGAAATTTATTTGTTTCAAAAATTACTTAAATTTTAAAAAATTATTTAAATTTTAAAAAATTATTTAAATTTTAAAAAAATTATTTTGAAAATACGAGAAATTTTTTTTTTTATAGGTTGTTTTTATTTGTTTAGAAAATCATTGCACTTTACTGTTTATATAAACCCAGCAAAAAATAAACGAAGTGGTTCAAAAAGAATTAGTGGTTTCACTACATACAAAGTAGCGATAGGTGCTGAACTTCATATTCCGTAGTAAGTACTTTTAAAATCACTTCCAAAAATGCTACAAAATAACAATAAAAACATCTTTCACCAGTTATTTGCTTAATGATTTTGAAGTACCTTTTTCATATGTTCTTAGGAATCAAATCAAATCACCACAACATATGAACTTCTTTTTCAACTGAAACAATTAGAATGAGGGTGATACACGAAGTATGCAATTTTTTCTACGTCCAGCTTCAAATAGATTTAAGTTTTGCAAAAATGGTGACAAAATTTGGTAATGGCTTTTCTTTTCTTTTTATTTAGAGCTTAAAAAATCGAAAAGACGAAAATCGATTATTGATAAATTTTTTAAATTTCATATCTTATATCAAAAAAAGTTGGTCCTAAATTAAATAAAAAATACATTTACGAACTAAAGCGGATGTTGCTGCATCACATTATTAAAGATTGTTTAAGCTTTTTAGAAAATTGAGATATAGGCTTGTGGTCAAAACAAACTTGTGAATCAATTCGCCGTGAATTTTTATAGTTTTGTGATCTCTATAATTATCAATGAAATTAATTTTTCTATCACGTAAGGTTTTTAAGATATTCGCGTTTTAATATTGAAATTTTTGGGTGCCCTCTGTAACGTATTCTTAAGTTGCTCAAACACAATAGAACTCGATTTAGTAAAAATAAGGCATCTTTATTCCAAATCTGGCATACAAATTTTTCTATCGCGTACGATTTTTGAAATATTGGCGTTTGAAAAACTCAAACTCTACTGTTACGCACTTATATTCTTTATAAATCACACTAAAATTTTCAAACGCGAATATCTCAAAAACAGAACATGCTTGAAAATTGTGGATTGCAGTTTTGGAATCAGGAGGTCCATTTTATATGAAATCAAGTCCTATTTCGTGGAAGCAACGTAAGAATACGTAACAGTGGACCCCTAAAAGAGTTTTTTTTTTTTTACTTTTTAACAGCGAATATCTCAAAAACGGTACGTGCTAGAAAAATTTGGACGGTAGATTTGGAAGCAGGAGACCAAAATCTATAAGGACCAGTTCGAAATTTCACTGGAAGGTTTTTGCTGTCGAACAGTGTTTTTAGTGTAAATATTATAAAAAAATACTCTTTCAATAATTTTATAAAAATAAGTGAAAAAAGAACTTCTAATTTAGAAATCTAAATCATCAAATAAAAATGACATAATCAAACCCAAAATGCCAAGAAATATGTACTTCTAAAGAAGAGATGAAAAAAGTGCTTCCAAAAGTTCAAGTTATATTAACATCCGGATCACTACTTCAGAAGTTGTGATAAAAACACTAGTGATATATGTTATACTTAAGTGTCAATCTTTCGCCACTAAGAAGTGGCAATAAATAGAACATACTTTGTGTGTCACGCCCATATTAAATTCATCAATGTTTCAGTTGAAGAAGAAGTACATCTGGTTCATAAGTTGTGGTGAATTTTGTAGTGAATGGTAAGCTCTTTTTTGCTGGGAAGTTAAACATCTTAAAATTAATAAAATCCGTCGTTGTTTTTTGCTGTTTACGAATTTTTTGTGTGTAAACAATATTTTTATTGCACATATTTCATGATTTAAGTGCATATTTCTGATATTTTTAGTGCTTATTTTTGATTTTTTAGTACATATTGTAAGCGATATTTTCGATTTTCGATTGTTCATGAAAATCTCATCTCTACTAATTATAATTGCTTCAAAATAAGATTAGAAATAATCTAACCTTTCGTTTGGTGGATTTATGCTATTATACTTTTTGACATGAATTTTTACTACAATATTCATGTGCCAAAAATCAGACGTTTTTAAGATAACATAGGCTCGTTGATAATGTTATCTGCTAAAGATAAAATTTTACTACACACGAGTTCAATAAAATTTGTAATTATTAATTTTTTTATGACGTCTAGATTTATTATAAGCAAAGGTCGTTGTGTCCAGAGCGTGAAAGTTTCATACCCTCCACTTATAAGGAAGGTATCCCATAGTTTACTGCTAATTCAACATAGATTCCAGACAGAAATTTTGTAACCCAAGTGTGCTAAAATTAGCAGATTTTTGATATTTCTCAAAATGGGTGTATTTTTATAAATATTATTTGCTGATTGGACAGAGATTTTACATTAAGTGTACTATAACCCAGCAAAACTTTGGTAATGGGTAGTGATTATATAACACATTACCAGGTAATGTATATACCTTATTTGTAGCATTATTTTAGGATGTCTTACCAAACATTTGTTCCACAACGTATTATTTTAAAGTGAAAGATAATGCTTTACTAATAATTTGCTACGTAATGCATGATTATTGGAAAAAATGTATTTCATATTTATTATTTCTAAACATTAAATCATGGATGACTAATATTTGGTTACATTATGTATTATTTGAAAGTTTGAAATAATGCATTATTTATAATTGGATGCATAATGCATTACAATAACATAAAAAATAACTATTTTATAAAAAAATGCATAAGTTTAAACTAGAGATGGGCTCACGGCAGGAAATTTCTAACGACACACACTCACGAGCATATTTTATCTACTTACACTCACTTACAATCACGTGAGTAAATTTAATACAAAATTACTTTTTCACTACTCGTAACACCTTATATAATATCTTCTGGTATGCTATATTATTTCAATTCTCGTAACCTATAAAATATCATATATTTTACACCTTACTCGTATTCTTCGTTATAAATTAATGACTTATTTTATACCTTACTGGTATTCTTTGTGATAATGTGGATGCATTACTTTGAGTCTCATCGCCTGTTAAAATCATCAATGCTGCAATGTATAAAATAAGAGATCCTATACCTTATTTTATACCTTATTTGGTAATCTAAGTTTTGCTGGGAAGTTTGACAATTTTTAACTAATTTCTTGTAGAATTTTTTAAATTTACCAAATTAACAGTAGGAAACTGTTCCCATTTTTGTTAATTGAAAACCCCTTTTTGCACAATGGAATTTTTGAGTTATTACAGTCTTGTAATAAATGAGCCATATCTTCTCTGTGTAAAATTTATATTTTCCCGTTTTATCAGTAAGAGCGGTATTTCATCAGTAATTTAAATGAATAATTGTTTCAAGTTTAATAGTTTATTTATATCAGTAAATTAATAAATGTCATAACACAATAATTTGTTAAACTAGATATTCTAGTGATATAATACACATCAATTAAAGTCAATGTCATGCAAAATATTGTGTATGCGAATGAGTTAAAATTATATTGTAAATTTATATGGGCTTAACTTTAATTAAAAAATGAGGAAATATTACAAAATTGTTCGTTAGAGTTTTTAAGTAATAGAAACAATTGTAAAAAAAATATTTTTTTGTTAAAAAATAGCTGGCACATCATTTAAAAAAACAAACAAAACTACTACATTCCGGTGGGCGTTTTGGGAGAAGGGGCTGATACACCTTCCACAGAGTTGTTTTTTACTTTAAATCTAGGGGAATTCTCTCTCGTGTAATCACGCCTTAATAATTGATCTTATTCGAATATGAATTGAAACCTTCAAACTGCAATTGATCTTTTACAAATTTCCAAAGAAATATTTTGGAACTTATGAATCACAAATATAATCTTCGAATTACAAATAAGATGTTCGAATTTCAATTGACCTTTGCAAATAACAACCGCAAATGGTGTAGTTTGTTTCTGAAGCTACAATAGTTCTGAAACAAATTTCTCTGTTGAGTAATTATACCCTCCAATCTAGTGATAGAGGGTATATATAAGTTTGTCATTCTGTTTGTAACGCCTCGAAATATTGGTCTAGGACCTCATAAAGTATATAAATTAATGATCCTCGATCGATTTTAAGTCGATCTAGCGATGTCCGTCCGTCCGTCTGTCTGTCTGTCCGTCCGTAGAAAACACGCTAACTTTTGAAAGACTTTACAGAGGCTACTGAAGTTGGCATATATGTTTGTCATTTACCTGGTCAGGTTGGTATTGGAATCCAGCAAAATCGGTCCAGTGGTTCAAAAGTTATGAGCAAAAGAGTAAATTTCGGCAAGGGTGTTTCGCGAATTTACGAGATAAAAAACATGATAACTTTCGAAAGACAATATCGAGACTACTGAAGCTTGGCACGTATCTTTGCCGTTCTCTGGGTCTGTTTGGTATTAAAATTTCAGCTCAATCGGTCCAGTGGTTCAAAAATTATTAGCAAAACCCTTAATTTCAGATTAGTTTAATTTAAAATGCCACGTGTTTTAACAAGTTTTAAAAGCATTCATTGGTGGTAACTAAACAATGTTTTTCAAACTTGTTTAATTTTAAAGCAATGCTTTTTAAACTTGTTTAGTTTTAAAAGCATTTGTAACTTAAAAATTACACTCGAAAAAAAATTTTACACTCCAAAAAAATTGTACACTAAAAAAAATTTTACACTCAAAAATAAATTTACACAAAAAATTTTTTTTTTTTGTTACAAAAATTACAATATTTTGTGTACATACGTACGTGCATTCACTTTTACAGTAAAAAAAAAACATTACACTCGAAAAAAATTTTACACTCAAAAAATTAGTAATTTTTTTTTTTTATTAAATGACAAAAAGAGTTTTTTACTCAAAATAAAATATTTTGAATCAAAATTGTTAATTTTTTCACGTTAAAAAAAGTACTACCCTTTAAAAAATTGCATTCTGGAGGGTATTCATAGATTCGGCAAAGTCGAATTTAACTTTTCTACTTGTTTTATTTAAATTTGGCAAATCTTAATAGTCTCTTAAAAGTATTTATTCATTAAGATAATGTGAAAGTTATGACGTACCCTCATAGAAATCAATCAGTTGTATATAACAACAATTCACTATGATATTTTGTTTATATTCTCTTTTATTCAAAATTCGCAGTTTTGTTTTTATTGCTATTGCTTTTTTCTAAACATAAATTGATGTCATTAAATAATAATAATAAATAAAGAAACATCTGATTGTGTGTATACAATGTGTTTTTGATGGCTGAATATTTAATTATTTTATTTTTTTTTTTTGTAAAGTTCAAACAGTGATGCTGACATCATTTTTTTTTTTTAAATGTGCGACTTTTTTATAACCTCTACTTACAATAAAAGCTTTTTAAAAGAATAAATATTTGTGATCGTCAATCGATTTTACGGTGATTAAAAAATATTTTTTCTAGTCCCCTGGGTCCAAATGCAACCCTAACCGTCTATCTATATCAAAATGTCTCATTTGTTTAACAAAAATACCTGGCCATTCAAGGAGGTACATCCCCCCCCCCCCCCCTGATTCGAATTTTACCATTTCCGAGCTTACCACTTTGGGGCGGGACAAGAAGGTACCTTTTGAAAGCTCCTTCCTGGTAAATTTTCAGATTTTTTTTTTAATTTTTCAAAAGATATCGAATTTTCAAAAATTCGGAGCTTGGTCGCTTAATCAAACTTTATTTTACTCATAACTAGAGTTGTCAACTATTCGGCATATTTCAAAACCCGGTTTTCGAATAGTTAAAAAAACCGCCGTTTTGTAAAAACCGGTTTTCGGTTTTTTATTTGAAAACCGGTTCGAATAACCGGTTTTTTCGGTTTTTTTAATAAAAATTGTTAAAAACATTAAATAAATAGGTTTTAATTAGTTTTTAACAAAAAAAAAAGAGAAAAAATAATTGTACACAATTCATTCTTATTAAATAAATCAAGTTCAAAGCTTAAAACAACAAAATATAAATATTTTTTATGTAAGTTAATAATTTATATTATTTTTAATTTATAGTAATAGAAAATATAGGGTCAGTCACTATAAAATGGAACTATGTACATTAGAGTGGCACTTAAAAATTAAATTTTCGAATTTCAAAAAGCGCGGGTCGGAATATTGTGTAATTGCGTCTAAAAATGATTGTGTGAAAATTTCAGGAAAATCGAATAACTTTAACCCGTGCCGCTTTGAGGTCAAAGTTTCGGGTTTTTGGGGAAAAAGGACGATGATTTGAAAAAAAAAATAAAAAAAAGTTTTTATGAAATTAATTAAAATAATTTTTTTTTATTTAGCTTTTACTCAAAACTACTTGGAAAAAATTATGTCAACTTTGTATGACATCATTAACCCGTTAAAAATTTTAAGCTAAAAATTACCATGAATTTAGGGGGGTACTTCAAATGAGTATTTTCGATTTTTTAAAAATTTTATTAAACAAAATTTTTAAATTCAACAATTCTATACAAGTCACTTATAAAAAACATCCTAAAGATTAAATATTAAAAAAATTGGGGATATACGCCGACTCAATTTGTTTTTGGAGCCGTTTGATTTTTGTGGATTTCAAGGAAATTAGAATTTTGTGTAAATTTTTTTTTATGAAAATCGATTTTCAAATAAACTGACCAAATTTAAATTTTTTGTTGCTTCTTTTGATAAATTAATTCAGTTAAGAACTATTAACTTTATTAGACATCGTTAACCCATATTGGCAGGGGACAAATGTGACCCAAGCAGCAAATTTAAAGTTTGTTTCTAGAATTTTAAGAATTTTATTGTTTCAAAATCATTTTGGTGGTCTATTACAGACTAATTTATAGTGTCCGACCGAATATTTGGCTTCGGCATTGGCCAAAGAGCAGCACTCGGCCAGTAATCGGCTTCGGCTACATTTTTGGCCAAATATGGCCTTATACCGAATAATTATATAAAACTTGTACGAACGTGTTAAAAAATGTTTTTGTGGAAAAAACAAACACTAAAAAAAAGTCTTGCACTCAAAAAAAAATTTTTACTCAAAACAGGTTTCACACTCGAAAAAATGTGCACTCAAAAAAAAATTATTTTTACAAAAATTTATAAAAAAAAACATTTATGAAATAGGTCAAAATATATTTAAATAGTAAAAACAAATAAAAAAGTTAAATTTGACCGAATCCATAAATGTTTTTTTTAGTAATTTTTGTAAAAATATTTTTTTTTTTTTTGAGTGCACATTTTTTCGAGTGTAAAACCTGTTTTGAGTAAAAATTTTTTTTTGAGTACAAGACTTTTTTTTAGTGTTTGTTTTTTCCACAAAAACATTTTTTAACACGTTCGTACAAGTTTTATATAATTATTCGGTAAAAGGCCATATTTGGCCAAAAATGCAGCCGAAGCCGAATACTGGCCGAGTGCTGCTCTTTGGCCAATGCCGAAGCCAAATATTCGGTCGGACACTATAAATTAGTATGTAATAGACCACCAAAATGATTTTGAAACAATAAAATTCTTAAAATTCTAGAAACAAACTTTAAATTTGCTGCTTGGGTCACATTTTTCCCCTGCCAATATGGGTTAACGATGTCTAATAAAGTTAATAGTTCTTAACTGAATTAATTTGATCAAAAGAAGCAACAAAAAATTTAAATTTGGTCAGTATATTTGAAAATCGATTTTCATAAAAAAAAATTTACACAAAATTCTAATTTCCTTGAAATCCACAAAAATCAAACGGCTCCAAAAACAAATTGAGTCGGTGTATATCCCCAATTTTTTTAATATTTAATCTTTAGGATGTTTTTTATAAGTGACTTGTATAGAAATGTTGAATTTAAAATTTTTTTTTAATAAAATTTTTAAAAAATCGAAAATACTCATTTGAAGTACCCCCCTAAATTCATGGTAATTTTTAGCTTAAAATTTTTAACGGGTTAATGATGTCATACAAAGTTGACATAATTTTTTCCAAGTAGTTTTGAGTAAAAACTAAATAAAAAAAAATTATTTTAATTAATTTCATAAAAACTTTTTTTTATTTTTTTTTTCAAATCATCGTCCTTTTTCCACAAAAACCCGAAACTTTGACCTCAAAGCGGCACGGGTTAAAGTTATTCGATTTTCCTAAAATTTTTACACAATCATTTTTAGACGCAATTACACAATATTCCGACCCGCGCTTTTTGAAATTCGAAAATTTAATTTTTAAGTGCCACTCTAATGTACATACCCGTGTGGGGTTGCTAGATCCTCCATCGGGACACTCCCATTGGCGAATTGGGGACGTTCACCATATTTTAAATATGGCGGGCACCGGGGAAATAAAATACCCGGGGGTGATCAAAATCTAGCCTATGGAGCGGCAGCTGGCTTCTTAGTACCGTAGATAAACAAAAGTCTATTTACGGAAAGCAGACGGCGCAGTGGCAACCACGAAAACGGCGTTCTGTACAGCGATTCCCGTCAATGGAAATATTGACAGCGGGCGTCGGTCTTGAAGCAAGCGGCTCGCTATATAAACGTGTTTTTTAGTCGGGATGGCGTCTTTAAACTGACAGCCCCAGTACCATCATAGGATACAGTGGACCAATCATCCGCTTATCTGAATGTACAATGATTAACGAAACTACTACAATGGAAATTAATACGAATAAAGAATCCCTTACTATGTTGACGACCTTTGGCACACGGAAACGGATAAGAATTGGACAATGGAACGTTAGAACGCTTAGAGAAACATCTAGACTCGCACAACTAGAGTCCCAATTGGTTAAATTTAATGTTGCTATTCTGGGTATAAGTGAAATGCGGTGGTGTGGTAGTGGTGAAGTATTAACATCAAATGGTAATCTAATAGTGTATAGTGGTAAAGCGAATAGGAGCGAAAGTGGAGTAGGTTTGGTAATCTCAACGGATTTAAAGAAAGCACTGAGTTGTTGGAATCCAATCTCCGATCGGATAATAACAGCCCGCTTCTTTAGCAAGGTCGGAAAACACATCACCATCGTCCAATGCTATGCACCTACGGAGGATGCTGATGATGCAACTAAAGATGAATTTTACAACCAGCTAACTGCGACAATCCGCAAAATACCAAACCGCGATATTCTTGTGCTGACTGGAGATTTCAATGCAAAGATTGGAAATGACAACCATGGCCTAACCCATATTATGTGAACACATGGCATGGGAACTAAAAACAACAATGGCGATCGATTTATTTAATTTTGTCAAACATTTGACTTGGTTATAGGTGGTTCAATCTTCCCTCATAAAGATATCCATAAATATACGTGGACATCACCGGATGGAAACACACGAAACCAGATAGACCACATCTGTATTCGTCGAAAATGGAGAGGGTCTCTAGAAGACGTGCGCACTAAAAGAGGCGCTGATATAGACAGCGACCACGAGCTAGTGGTTGCCACAATAAAAATAAAACTTAAGAGTTTATACAAAAGAAACACAAAACAAATACATAAGCGCTTAGATGTCACAAAACTACGAGATAAAACAAAAAATGATAAAGTTGGAGAAATGATAAGAGAATGTTTACCTTTAAGCAACAGAACATGGGAAGAAACATGCAATACGCTTAGGAATATCGCTAAAGACGAAATAGGTTATAAACGTAAAGAAAATAGAAAAGTATGGATATCTGAAAACACCTGGAATTTAATACAGGAAAGAAACAGCCTTAAACAACAACAACTGGAAAACCCAAATTTAAAACCACAATATAAAACTATAGCGAAAGCCGTTAAAACTTCAGCCCGAAACGACAAACGAAAATATTTTGAAAACATTGCCACTGAAGCAGAAGCAGCTGCAGTGGCTAATAACATGAAAGAGCTTCATTAACTGATAGGTCGACTTTCAAATCAAAACATGAACCGTAACCACGCCATGACGGTCAGCTTCTCACCAACTTAGAAGACCAAACTCGTCGATGGAGGCAGCACTTTGAAAGTATTAGTAACATCGCTGAAGAAAACCTTGTAGAAACTCTTTCATATCTCGATAATACAAACGACAGTATATCTAGCGGTGCTCCAAATGTTGAAGAAATTACATGCGCAATTTTAAAACTTAAAAAGAACAAGGCACCCGGTGAAGATGGCATTCCGCCAGAACTCCTTCAGGCTAATCCTGCAATATCAGCAGAAATCTTACACCCCTATATTTGTGATGCTTGGGAAAGTGAACAGCTTCCTAACTCATGGACAAAAGGAGCCATCATAAAACTTCCGAAGAAAAATGATTTGTCCATATGTGATAATTGGAGGGGCATCACCCTGCTCAACACTATTTACAAAGTAATTGCTATAATAATAAACCATCGACTGCAGTGCGTTGAGCAGTCTCTAAGGGACGAACAGGCAGGTTTCCGTCCACATCGAAATTGCTTGGACCAGACAAATTCTCTCCGAGTCATAATCGAACAGTCTGTAGAATGGCGCACACCGCTTTATTTAGTTTTCGTCGATTTTAAAAAAGCTTTCGATTCGATAAGACGTAGTGCAATATGGGCCGCTTTAAGAGCCAAGGGTGTACCTTCAAAACTAATAAACCTCATCAAGGCTATGTACATCAATACCTCATTAGAAGTTCGTCATAATGGTATGATAAGTGAGCCTTTCAGTACAAACGCCGGAGTGAAACTAGGTTGTCCACTTTCTCCTTTGCTTTTTGCTGTTGTACTTGATGATATAATGACAAGACTTTGCGCGACGAAAAGAGGTATTGTATGGGACTTTCACAAACATCTGGAGGACTTAGATTTTGCAGACGATATCTGCCTTATATCCCATAACTTCAAGGACATGCAAAGTAAAGTGGATGATTTAGTAACGTTGGCAAGGACAGTTGGTTTAGAAATTAACATTGAAAAAACACATGCAATGCGATTAAATAACGTTACCGACAACCAGATTAGAATCCAGAACCAGACGATAAAATATGTAAACCACTTTTGTTATCTAGGATGCATAATGTCAATAGATGGTGGGGTTGAGGAAGATGTTTCCAGTAGGTTTAAAAAGGCTAGGTCTGCATTTGGTCGTCTTAATAAAACGTGGCGGTCACCGCAGATATCACAAAAAAACAAAGATCCGTATATTTAATGCTTGCGTAAAATCCACACTGCTTTACGGAAGCGAAACCTGGCTAATGTCAAATAGTATAGCTCAGAAGCTCCAGGTCTTTATAAACAAATGTCTGCGAATAATATGTAGAATATTTTGGCCAAACACAATAACAAACACAGACCTCTGGAAGATAACGAATAAAGAGCCTATAATACGTCAAATAGCAAGACGAAAATGGAGATGGATCGGGCACACTCTCCGAAAACCAATTGGCAGCGTTACGAGAACCGCATTAGAATGGAATCCCCAAGGAAGTCGCCGCTCCGGTCGTCCAAAAAATACCTGGCGTAGAACAGTTTTAAATGAATTAACAAGCATCAACAAATCTTTTGATGAACTAAAATTAATATGTCATGATAGAATAAGTTGGAATTTCATTGTAGAAGCCCTATGGTCCCAAGTGGAATAAATAAAGGAAAAAAAAAATGTACATACTTTTAATCAGTACAACAAGGACTTAAAAACATTTAAAAAATACATTTAAAACACAACGTTTTTCTTGTTAGTGTTTCTTCATAACCGCGTTTTTTAACCAGAGTTATAGAGTAAGGAATCGACAGTTTTGTAGATCTGGGAAAATCTGGTAATACCACACTAAAGTTTAAACCAGTTTAAACGTAAAGGCCTCTACAGACGATTCAATATTATGTACAATCTACATGTATTTTTTTCGCTTCAATATTTTATACAGTATTTTTATGTATGCCATTTGTGGGTAAACGTCAAAAATATTGTGCATAATATTGCGTCGTCTGTAGGTACCTTAAAGCAAAGAGAGACAAAAAGCAATCTGCATTCTTTCTGTATAACTGGTAACTTCCATTTCGCTCAGATTTCGATTTGTGATAAAATTTCTTAAACAATACCATATGGTATTTGTTTACTACTTTTTCAAACGCCATTTGTTACCCTACTCTACACAGAAAAAAAAAATTTGTCAATACAATTAATTTCATTGTTAATACAATTAAACATTTAATTGAAACTGAGCCTACATTGGATTTTGTCAATACAACATTGAATTTTGTAACTTTAAAAAAAAATATCAACTCATTTTTGTCAATTAAATTCATTGTTGTATCAACAATGAAATTAATTGAAAAGTTTGTAATAAATTATATTAACGGATATAAGCATGCTTTAATGTCATTTTATAAAAAAAAATCTAAAAATAGAACAAAAAAAATCGAAAAAAAAAAAAACAAGTAAGAAAATTATAGTCGGTCAAGACCGACCATATAATACCCTACACCAGAGTTTCCCGGACCATGGGTTTAATAAGTGTAAAAAGCAATCACTAATCAAATTTGAGTGGAATATGCTTCTTTTTGTTGACAATAAATCGCTTCAACCATATAATACCCTACACCAGAGTTTCCCGGACCATGGGTCCCAAGTTCAAACATGGACTGATTAGATCTATATTTTGTCAAATCTTTAATAAGTGTAAAAAGCAATCACTAATCAAATTTGAGTGGAATAGGCTTCTTTTTGTTGACAATAAATCGCTTCAACTGAAATTTCCACATGGGACCTAAGTCCAAAATGGTCCGATGATAATTAGATTTGATAAGGTTATTAAAGTACGCGTTTAACATACACAAACAGAATTTTAATTAAATATTTTCTATTTTCATGAAAATTGAGAGATTTATGTGAAAATCGGGAAGGTGGTTTGTATGGGGGCTACTAGAAGAACTGGTTCGATTTCTTTAAAATTCGGAATGGTGATTTGTGTGTATAAAACATTAATTCTTGCCAAATTTTGAAAAGATACCTATTAAAATGCGACTATTAGAGTCATTTGAGCCTGTTTAGGGACAAACCTTTAAGTTCTTTTGGGTCCAATAAATAATAACACTTTTTATATTTGTAGTTTTAGATTTGGTTTTATTGTAAATGTAAATGTATTTTGTAATGTAAATGTTTTGATATAAGTTTTAATGTACAATATTTTGTTTCACTGTATGTTTTATATAAATTATTTTTAATATTTGTTGTTGTTAGAATTTGTAATTGTTTAATGTTAAAGATTTTGTTCTTTTTAGTTGCACGTCACAAACTTGAGTGTTCGCTGTTAATTTTAAGTTGAGTATTGATGCTTATATCAATTTGCATGTTCAATAAGCAACAATAACAACAGCACATTCCAATGTGAGAGTCATTATGCTGTACCGTTGTTTAGTACAGTGGGTGTCAATTGCATAGGGGCACAGTGCGGGTCATTAGTTTAGAGCCATCTCTAAACATTCTCCCCCCCATGAGTCGGTGTGATTTACCATAAGACTTGTGGCCGGAGGTTGTGGATTCCAGTTATGGCTTGGTGATAATGGTTCTGTGGAAGAATCAACTAGAAATATAGAACAAAATAAAGGGTTAAAATGTTCAATATTTAATAAGTTGAAAATATGCAATTTTGATGCGGTGTATGTTGCAAATGAATTGACAGTGACTTCAAAAATTGTGTCGGCATTTGTGGTCTTCTGATTTGTTGTTGGGTACGAAATTAATCCATTGACTTTAAATTGTTGTTGTTGATATTTCTGCTTATAGGGTTTCTGGTATTGAGATTTTCTTTTTCGGGAAAATAAATTGCTGATGAATTTAAAAATTTTTAACAAGTTGGCTAGGGTCAGATGATGTTGTTTCAGATCTGGTCCAGCTATAATCCTTGTTGAAGCACCATGCAGAATGATTCGAAGGGTCAATGGGTCAGAGTCAGAAGGGTCATCACTAGCGAAGAAATAGAATCGGATCATAAGTAGATTTCCAAATTGTTGTAAAATTCGATGGAAAGATTTCATGATGAAATGAGTTGATTTTGATGTATTAGGGTGCAAAATAAAATATTTGAATGCCATAATGATCAATGCTCCAATAAATAAATGAAAATAGGTAAAAGATTTTTTAAAAATCGCAGATTTAAAATCATTTATTGATGGGGAATTTTGTAGTGGCCATCGATTTTTCGGAAATGCTGCAAAATGTGATCCAATTTGTTTCATGTTGCGTGATGAGGTTTTTGAATATTTTCGCCTGAATTTGCTGGTGTTGTGTAAATTTATAGAGTGCCCGTTTTGAGTCCCAACTTTTTGTAAAGATTTTTTAATTCCAGCGGGATTTGATATTTTTGAGTCTTTTGATGATTTTTGACGATTTGTTGACGACAATTTCTCAATTGTAGACTTCTGGAAAACGTTTGGGTCGTTACGGGTCCATTTGTTCGAATAAAATCCAGGAAATTTTTGAAGTTGATTCAATTGGGTCTCAGATTTATGTGAATCTGATTTTTGACTTTTGCGGCTGACGCTGTTTGTTTTGGGTTGACGATTACTTGACGAATCAAGTTGTAAATTTTTTGTAGATTTATGTTGAGTAAGTTTTGTTGTGATTGGGTTTGAGTAAGTTGTAAGTTGTTTTGATGTTTTTGTAGATTTGTTTGTAAAATGTTTGTAATTGGATGTAGAAGTTGATGTTGTGATTGTTGTAGATTCATTTTTGTTGAGTTGGGTAACTATGTTATTTTTGCAGTTTTTGATTGTAGATTGTAAGTAATTTGTTGTATGCGAAACCTCTGATCTCGAAGTCGGATTCGAGATTTTCTCCGCCCTCGAAAAGCGTGTATCAGCTCGTAGAATGGGTCCACCAACAATCCAGCCAAATATAGTTTTCTGCGCCAATAGGGATCCAATCGATCGCATAGGGGTCATCTTGCAATAAATCGAGGGGCCTATGTCCAGGCCAATGAGTAAATCAATTGAACGGCCTTCAGAAAATTGTGGGTCAGCTAGAGTTAAATCTGCAACTTTATTGAAGAGGTTGATGTTGAGTTGTTGTGGTGGTAAACTAGAAGGAAGGGTCTTTAGGACTGGGGCCCAAACGTCTAATTTAAAGGTAGGGTCTACCCGGGAACAGAGAGTAAAAGAGCATGTTTGCGTAGAGGTTTCTTGTAAGGTTTGACTCAAGCCTGATATGTGTACTATTTGTTGTTTTGTGGGTAGTTTCAAACGGTTTTGTAATTTATCCGAAATGAATGTTGACTGGGATCCAGGGTCGATGATAGCTCTTGCCTCGAATCGCTGTCCATTATTTTCAATTTGTACCATTGCTGTGAATAATAATGTGTCTCGTTCATTTCGGGTCTGTGGGAACTGCTTTTTATGAAATAGGGTCAAGGAGGTGAAGCTGGGAATTGCTTGATTTTGAGTGGACTGTATTAAATGGGTCTGCGCTGCAGCACTTGTACTTGGGAGTACTTCAGCACTTTCATGATTTGAATTTAAAGACTGGGTATTGGGTCCCTTATGCAACAAAGTGTTGTGTCTTTGGTTGCAGAGTCTACAATTAAATTTGCTTTTGCAATCCTTGACGCCGTGATTTGTAAAAAGGCAGTTAAAACATGAGTTGGTTGCTTGAACAACGTGAATTCTGTCATTTACGTTGTGTTCTAAAAATTTGGGGCAAAAACGTAATGAATGGTTCTCTGTGCAAAGTTGACAGCTGTAATGTACTTCATTACGAATACCATTTGAAGAAAATTGTTGACTGTTGTTGGTTTGAGGTGGTTGGGTGCGTTTCTGAGATTGTGGGAAATTAACCTGATTGGGTTCAGGCTGGCTTAATTGTGGATTTAGGGTTTTGATATTTGCGACGGATTCCAAAGTTTTGAATTTGTGCGTCAGAAATTTGTCGAATGAGTTCCAAGTTGGAACTTTGGCGCAATCTTCGCGAGAGTCTTCGAAATCTTGAACGAGGGTCCGTGGAAGTTTTTGTGAACAGATATGAATCAAAAATGATTCCCAGGTTGTGGTGTCAATATTTAAACTAGCGAGGGTCGTTTTACAATCGTTAATTGTTCGTTGTAATTTTTTCAGTGACGCTCCTGAGTCCATTGTAACCTGGGGTAAATCGAGGATAATTTTATATTGTTCGATGACTTGCATCCATGTGTTCTCGTATCGATCAAATAAATTTTTCCACGCAATCGTGAATCCATCATTTGTTAACGGGACATGAGAAATTATGTCTCGGGCTTCGCCTCCCGTTTTTTGTGTCAAGTGAAATAGTTTTTCTACATTACTAAGTTTTGGATTATTTCTGTAGATCGCGGTGAATAAATCCCTAAAGCTGGGCCATAATTTATAATCCCCATAGAATGTGTCTGTGTCGCAGGGTGGCAATCTTAAATAGGAAACGCTATCAATTTGTTGTGGTTGTGTTGCAGCTATGGTAGTGCGTTCTAAATTTTCTTCTGTGGCAGTAAGGGTCGTAATTTCATCATTTAGTGAAGCGATACACCGTTTGTATGCTTGCATTGCGATATTATACCGATCTCTAATATATGCTTTTCCTACTGGCTTGTTGTCCTTGTCCACTATTTTATCTTGGTCCATGGTGTCCTCATATAAGCGTCTCATTGGGGTCCACATTGTGTCTAATTCTTGTTTTAAAATTCTAAAAGCATGAATGTTGTCATCTGAATTAGCTTCGGCGTTAGCAGATTCAAAATGAAGTACGTCTTCGGTACGATTCATGAATTTTTCGAACGACATTGTGTAGATTTTTTCGGCAAAATTGATAAATGAGAAGTTAGAGGGTCAATTTATGGCAGATGTGGGTCAAAATTTTCCGTACTAGTGGTAATAATCTCGAAATGATACAAGGAGTCAGTAACTTTCATAAAAAGGTATTTTTTCTTATTCAAAAAATGTCCCCAGAAAGTTGATAGGAAATTATGAGATGGCAACTCTGTGAGTTTTCAGCAGCAAAAACAAGACGTCGTAATAAGGGTCAAATTGGGTAAAATTTTTCAAAAATTTGTATTTTAATCTTCCCCGGAAATTGTCCAAATTGTGTGGATGTGGCAACTCTACGTTGAAAAACAGCAAAATCCCGTAAATATATCAAGGGTCATAAATTGTTGTTTAGAAATCTCTTTAAATTTGCTTTATTTATAAATTCCCCAGAGATAATTAAAAACGGGTAGATGTGGCAACTCTGCAGTCAAATTGGCAAATATTTGAAGAAGGGTCGAGGGTCTTGCGAAAATAGTTTCAATTTTTTCCAAAATTGGATTCAATATTTTTTCCCACAAATGGTTTAAATTGTTTGGAGATGGCAACCCTACTATTTTCCAACAATCGCAACAAAAAATAAATCGTAAAGGATCACGCATACGATGAGTTGCAAAATTTGACTTTTTGCCCTTTATTGATTTTTATTTTTTGTTCACACTAAATCTCATTTCTACTTACATGAGTCAGTGTACTTAATTTTTTGTGTGGAGTCTTCTTCGCTGCTTTTGATCTTGACTGCTGTGTTGATCGCTGCTTGTATGCTGTCGGCAGAGTTGTGGGTGATGCTGCTGTATTGACGAAAATGATGATGATGTTGCTTACTGCTGTTGTTAAATTTTTAGAGTCTATTTTTTTTGTAAATTTTTGGAATTTTGATTCCGTTATTCTTTTTTACAAAATTTATGCAAAATTTTAAGGGTCAGTTCAATGACAAATTTTGCAATTATTTTAGGGTCTCACTTTTTTTATAAAATTGTTCACAAATTGTAATTGTTTTTGTAATCGTTTGATTTTATTGTTTATGTTAACCACTGTTTGTACACTTGTTGTAAATGTTTTTTTTTTTTGTTTGTACACTTGTAATTTTTAATGTTCGTACACTTGTAGTTAATTTTTGTTTTGTTAAATGTTTTTGAATGTTCACCAAATATTTTTAAAACTTTTATTTAAATGTTGTTAGTGTCACTTTTTTAATTTTTATTGTTAAGAACTTTTTTGTTAAGGGTAGGGTGTCTCATTAAATTTTTCACTTTCACTTGTTATCCGGTTCGCGAGGACCAAATGTTTAGGGACAAACCTTTAAGTTCTTTTGGGTCCAATAAATAATAACACTTTTTATATTTGTAGTTTTAGATTTGGTTTTATTGTAAATGTAAATGTATTTTGTAATGTAAATGTTTTGATATAAGTTTTAATGTACAATATTTTGTTTCACTGTATGTTTTATATAAATTATTTTTAATATTTGTTGTTGTTAGAATTTGTAATTGTTTAATGTTAAAGATTTTGTTCTTTTTAGTTGCACGTCACAAACTTGAGTGTTCGCTGTTAATTTTAACCCAGCAAAAAAAGAGCTTACCATTCACTACAAAATTCACCACAACTTATGAACCAGATGTACTTCTTCTTCAGCTGAAACACTGATGAATTTTATATGGGCGTGACACACAATATCACTAGTGTTTAGTATGTACATATATATTAACATCTTTATCACAACTTCTGAAGTAGTGATCGGGATGTTAATATAACTTGACCTTTTGGAAGTGCTTTTTTCATCACTTCTTTAGAAGTATATATTTCTTGGCATTTTGGATGTGATTATGTAATTTTTATATGGTGATTTAGAAGTGATTTTTTCATCACTTCTTGATAAGTACATATTTCATGACTTTTTGGGATTGATTTTAAGATTTTTTTTTTTTTAGTATTTACACTAATAATAATTAAAACCAAAACGATATTTTTAACAATGTATAATATTTATTATGTAATATTTAGACTTGAAATTGTTAAGATTAAATCGATGTTTTTAATAATTTAGTTTAGCTAATAGGAATTATTAATTAAATGTGGATGTATATATTTTTCTAATAGTTTTTCATGCGCTTAATCCGAATCTGGCCTTAGAAGTGATTTATCTTTTTTTGAGATATTTAGATTTTCGATTGACAGTACTGCATTAACTCAGATATTCGCAATGTTCGGGACCTTATAAAACCGAGAATTATTTTATGATGTATAATTAGTTTAGCACATCTAAAAATACTTCACTTATTCTTCAAATTACTTTTGCAATCCTTAAGATATCTTTTTTCATTACGGAGATATCGACCGATAAAATTATTGCAATTTCGGCCCTAAAAAATAAAAGAAAACAAATTTGAAAACCAACCAATTTGTCTTGTTGATATATAATAGTACCGAATTCGAAACTCTATTAGAGGTGCATCTAAGCCCGGCATCAATTTGGGTATCAATTTTAGGGTAAATTTTCAGGGTGCCATACAAAAAATCTTTATTTGGGCTAACATTATAGAGCTTCGCCATATCGGATAAAGATTTATTTTAAATAAAATTAATAAAATTCTTAAAAGTACATAGAGTTCTTAGTTTTATATTCAATTAAAATTTTTATTATTCGGTTAACCGAATAATTCAAATTTATCCGATTATTAACCGATTAAATCTCAACCCCGCACTCAGAAAATTATGTAAGTTACTACATGTTAGTTATTTGTATATTTTACAGTAGTTAGTTGTTTTCAACTACAAAGTCAGTTGTTTCTGTATGAAAAATATCAAACAACTATTTCTGTTAGTTATTTTAAGTCGTTTTTTTGAACAACTAACAAAAAAGTACTGTGATGTAGTAACAGTTATTTAAAGTAGTTAATTTTATTTATTTTATCTCTGAAAAGTTTTAAAGTTTTTTCCAAAAAAAAAAAATTTCGTTATTTTTATTTTTCACAACTTTTTTTAAAAAAAAAACTTGGAAAAAATTTGGTCTTCAATTTTTTTTTCTGAAAAATATTTTGAAAAAAAAAAATTATATATTGATTTTTTTATTTTTACTACATTTTAGTTGTTTTGACTACAAATGTAAGTAGTTTTTACTACATAAGTCAGTTGTTTTTTGTCAGTTAAAATAACTAACATTGTTAGTTGATTTAACTGAAAAAGTAGTTGACCCCAAAACAACTTACAAAGTAGTTATTTTAACTGACATTTTCAGTTGATTTTACTAACATAATTTTTTAAGTGCGATTAATTATTTGCCCGATTAGCCGATTAAACCAAAACCTCGATTAATTGAATACCCTAATGTTTAGAAGAGTTTTTAGTCATTTTGTGGCTATAATTCAGCCCTTTTTTAAAGGCTACCACCTTTTTTTGGTTATCTTTTTTCGCCCTTTAAGCACTTTTTTAAGTCATTTGATTTTTACCATAATCTGGAAACTTTTTATTGTTTTTTTTTGTACATAATTTACAAAACAACTCCAAAAATTATAAAAAAAAAAATGTTTTTATACATGTAGTTAAAAAAAACATCGAATAAATAAAATGAAGAGATAAAAAAAAGTAATTCTCTCATTTTAAATCAGATATCGTATATTATCTTTTTAGCACTTCTTGAGTCATTTGGTAATTTTAACAAAAATCTGGAAACTGTATTTTTTTATAACATAATTTACATAACAAATTCGCTTTTGCGGCATATCAAGTTAATTCATTTATAAAATTTAACTTTTTATTAAATCAGATAAAATTATAAAAAAAAATATTCAACAAAACAAATCCAATACTTAAGTGCCACAAATTTGTACTTTTCAATTGCATTTGTAAACACATATGAAAATGGTACTTCTAAATCATTGAGGAAAGAACTGGTGAAAGTTGTTATTATTGGCATTTTTTTAGCAGTTTTGGAAGTGCTTATAAAAGTACTTCTTATGGAATATGAAGATCGGCACATATAGCTACTATGTATGTAGTGAATCACTTATTCTTTTTGCACCACTTCGATTTTTTTTTGCTGGGAAGTTGAGTATTGATGCTTATATCAATTTGCATGTTCAATAAGCAACAATAACAACAGCACATTCCAATGTGAGAGTCATTATGCTGTACCGTTGTTTAGTACAGTGGGTGTCAATTGCATAGGGGCACAGTGCGGGTCATTAGTTTAGAGCCATCTCTAAACAGAGCCAAAACTAAAGAGGACCTTTGTATGGGGGCTAGGTCTAAATATGGACCGATTTTTTCCAATTTCAATAGGCTTCGTCCTTGGGCCAAAAGAGGCTTAAGTTTTAAATTTCAAGTCAATTGATCGAGAATTGCGACCTGTATCGTGTTTACACCGTTTACATGGACAGACAGACGGACGGACGGACGGACGGACATCGCTAAATCGACTCAAAAAGTGATTCTAAGTCGATCGGTATACTTAAAAGTGGGTCTAGGACCAATATTTCGGGTAGTTACAAACATCAGCACAAACTCATTATACCCTGTACCACAGTGTGGTGTAGGGTATAAAAACATTAGCCGGCAGCTGGAATCGAACCCGCAACGAACAGGATACGAGTCTAGCACACTACCACCGTGCTATTCCTTGTATATATTTGTAGTTGACTATACGCGTATATTAAAGAAAATAAACCGGTTTTAGTGTCATTTTATTTAAAAAAAAATATAAAAAACTAAAAAAAAAACAAGTAAGAAAATTATAGTCGGTCAAGACCGACCATATAATACCCTACACCAGAGTTTCCCGGAAAATGGGTCCCAAGTTCAAACATGGACTGATTAGATCTATATTTTGTCAAATCTTTAATAAGTGTAAAAAGCACTCACTAATCAAACTTGAGTGGAATAGGCTTCTTTTTGTTGACAATAAATCGCTTCAACTGAATATCGGGGGAAATTTCCACATGGGACCTAAGTCCAAAAATGGTCCGATGATAATCAGATTTGATAAGGTTATTAAAGAACGCGTTTAACATACACAAACAGAATTTTAATTAAATATTTTTCTATTTTCATGAAATTTGAGAGATTTATGTGAAAATCGGGAAGGTGGTTTGTATGGGGGCTACAAGAAGAACTGGTCCGATTTCTTTAAAATTCGGAATGTTGATTTGTGTGGATAAAACATGATTACCTGGCATGATTACCTCGAAAAGATACCTATTAAACTGCGGCTATTAGAGTCATTTGAGTCAAAACTAAAGAGGACCTTTGTATGGGGGCTAGGTCTAAATATGGACCGATTTTTTCCAATTTCAATAGGCTTCGTCCTTGGGCCAAAAGAGGCTTAAGTTTCAAATTTCAAGTCAATTGATTAAGAATTGCGACCTGTATCGTGTTTACACCGTTTACATGGACAGACAGACGGACGGACGGACGGACGGACGGACGGACGGACGGACATCGCTAAATCGACTCAAAAAGTGATTCTAAGTCGATCGGTATACTTAAAAGTGGGTCTAGGACCAATATTTCGGGTAGTTACAAACATCAGCACAAACTCATTATACCCTGTACCACAGTGTGGTGTAGGGTATAAAAACATCTAGCGGCAGCTGGAATCGAACCGGCAACGAACATGGTACGAGTCTAGCACTCTACCACCGTGCTATTTCTCATATATTTTTAACTTGAATTAACGCGTATAAAAGGTGTTGCAGAATAGCAAAACAAAAATAATTTAAAA
Source organism: Pegoplata infirma (assembly GCA_963921195.1). Lineage (NCBI taxonomy): Eukaryota > Metazoa > Arthropoda > Insecta > Diptera > Anthomyiidae > Pegoplata > Pegoplata infirma. The sequence goes on from OY992536.1 coordinate 65,089,264, forward strand.
TAAAAATAAATAAAAATAACAAAATGTTTCCGCCAGCTGGCAGCGAACCCGCAATGTTCATGATTTGAGTCTAGCACACTACCACCGAGCTATCGTCACATAAATTTGAGCTTCATTAAATGAATTTATAAGGTGTCTGTGTTATCAATGAGAATTTTGTGCGTTTTTCAACAATGATTTTAATTGATGCATTTAATTGGAAATTAAATTGGATTTTTGTCACATTAACTATATACATTGTTGATACAATTAAAAACGTTGTTGAACTGGAAGTTAGTGGCTAACAACTTGTTTTGTTACTTTTGATTTCACGATATTTTTTTCTGTGTATAACTCTGCTTTTAACCTTCTTATTTATTACTGAATTAAGAAACAAAATTTCAAATACAGAGTTGTATTTTACAAAATTTGTAACAAATTATGACAAAAAATGAAGTATTATTTATTCGAAAATGTCGAATAATTTGACGCAAAAAAACCGTTTTTTCGAATAACTAGAAAACAACCGGTTTTAAAAAACCGGCTTGGAAAAACTGGGAAAAAGCGAAAAAACCGGTTTTTCGAATAATTCGGAAACCGGTTTTGACAACTCTACTCATAACTTTTTTAAAAATTGTCCAAATTAACTATACAGTTTTCAAAAATGTTATATTATTTTTTTTTTGTGGAAAATGTCTATCGATTCTACAAATTTGTTGCCCAGTAAGATCGTTCAAAAAAATCAAAGAATACAAACATTTTTAAAAATGTGATTTTAATTTTAAAACTTTAAAATCGAATAATAGATAGTTTTTGGAAGTATTTTATTATAAAAAGAACATAAAAAACAAAAATAATTTGAACCAAGTTATGAGAAAAAGAAGTTTGAGTAAACGAACAAGCTCCGTATTTTTGAAAATTCAATATCTTTTCAACGGGTTATCAAAAAAAATCTGAAAATTTCCCAGAAAGGAGCTTCACAGGGTACTTAAAAGTGTTAAAATATTGGGAAAAACTAAAAAAAAAAATTAAAGTGTCCGATTTGACATGAATTGTCTTATAGTATAAACTTCATAGTCTCCGACCTATATTTAAATGCGTTACACACGAAATGACAAAGTGTAGTTGAAGGGTATAAAAAAAGTCAATTTTAGAACAAAATCCGCTAAATTAGCAAGTATTCAACCCTACCGCAACAAGTTTTTTATATTTATAATTTTGTTGCTATTGTTGTTATCACATCTCTTTCGTAGCTTTTTTAATAGATCGCTTTCGTTGAGTAACTCTCTTGTTAACTAGTTTGTTTTGAATATTAAACTTTCAGATACTTTTTCAAAGCTGTAAGATCCAGACACACGACGTTTTCTGCTCGTTGCTAGACATAAGTAAATTAGAAAAGCGAGTTTAACTATATATTACATATTAATTTAATTTATGACAAGTGTTTTTTGAATAGAGTGGATTTATTTATTTTATATTTTTGTGAACAGTTATAAATCTGATACAAATTTTTTATGTGAGTTTATGAAAAGTTAATTTTATTGTAAATTAAAAAAAAAAAGATCATGGTGGCCGGAATAAACAAAAATAAATATATTATGTTTTAAGTAAAAAAATAGCTTAAGTTATGTTTAAAAAATGCCTGCGAATTTTGGCTCAAAACATCAAATCATAATAATATTTTGCTATACACAGAAAGAATTGAAAACGAAAGTCAATCAACAAAAACGCGGATTCAATTAATTTTTTAATTGAAACTCCTCCGATTAAGAAAATTGTTATATCAAACATCAAATTGTAGGTGATTAATTGATTTTTATTTCAATTAATCATTATTTCGATTTTGATCAAAAACTTGATTGATTTTTTATTTAAAGTCAATTAAAATAATTATTGATTTAACAAATGAATTTCACGCTTATGGAAAATTATGAAGAAATTCATATTTTTTGCTTTCCAATATGTTGCCGACAATAAAAAAAAGTAAAATCGTAGTAAAAAGTATATTTTTGAATAATTAATGTATTCAAATAAATTGAAACGAAAAAAAATCTGGTATGTTGAAAATTTGTAATTTGATAGTTAAAGAAAATAACAAAAACGTTGATCAAAACAATAATTGACTCATTTAAATTTTGTTGATCAATAGATTTAATTGAAATTTTTTTGCCAATAATTTTTTGTGTGTAGATATAATATTGTCAAAACGAATTGAAATATCGGTCTAGGAACACACTAAGATCATATATTAATGATCGTGATGGTTTCTAAGACATTCTAGCCGTAAATTAGGTAAATGATCAAAATCGGATCCGACTGACTATGGACATGAAGATGCAGTCCACACTAAAATGAGCAAAATCGAATCCAAATCATTTAAGCGATGCTCGTCTGTCAGTCAAATTTGAACTTTCGAAAAAATTGCAACGTTATCTTCAGTCGGAAACCAGCGGCCAGAGTTGGAACAAATGACGTATTTCAACCAAAATGAACTTAACCATCCTATCACCAAAAGACATATTCATTAGAGCATCCCGTAAAATTTAAATTTTCAAATTTTATTTCGTAATACCTGCCAAACGATAGCCACGTTAGAGCTGATTGTGGGAAAATTTATAAAAAAATTTCGCAAGGTCATCTTCAGTCGGCAACCAGCGGTCAAAGTTGAAAAAAATTACGTATTTCGACCAAAATTCACGGCTCAAAAATTCGGAAATTTTGCGTACATTATTGGAAAAATATTTTTAAAAAATGCAAAACCGCGATTTTGGTTCAATTATGCTGACTTTTTAACATAAAAATTATTTTTGTATCCAAATTGGTCTCAAAAGTTGGAAAATCTTATGTGTGTTATCTAAAAAATATTAAAAAAATATATAAAACGCGATTTTGATCCAAAAATGCTGATCTGTGATTTTGGTTTAAAGATCGTGTTTTTATATTTTTTTAATATTTTTTAGATAACAAAAGTTGTAAAAGGTTAAGTGTCCCAGCAAAACTTAGATTACCAAATAAGGTATAAAATAAGGTATAGGATCTCTTATTTTATACATTGCAGCATTGATGATTTTAACAGGCGATGAGACTCAAAGTAATGCATCCACATTATCACAAAGAATACCAGTAAGGTATAAAATAAGTCATAAATTTATAACGAAGAATACGAGTAAGGTGTAAAATATATGATATTTTATAGGTCACGAGAATTGAAATAATATAGCATACCAGAAGATAATATATAAGGTGTTACGAGTAACGAAAAAGTAATTTTGTATTAAATTTACTCACGTGATTGTAAGTGAGTGTAAGTAGATAAAATATGCTCGTGAGTGTGTGTTGTTAGAAATTTCCTGTCGTGAGCCCATCTCTAGTTTAAACTTATGAATTTTTTTAAAAATAATTATTTTTTATGTTATTGTAATGCATTATGCATCCAATTATAAATAATGCATTATTTCAAACTTTGAAATAATACATAATGTAACCAAATATAAGTCATCCATGATTTAATGTTTAGAAATAATAAATATGAAATACATTTTTTCCAATAATCATGCATTACGTAGCAAATTATTAGTAATGCATTATTTTTCATTTTAAAATAACACGTTGTGGAACAAATGTTTGGTAAGATATCCTAAAATAATGCTACAAATAAGGCATATACATTACCTGGTAATGTGTTATATAATCACCACCCATTACCAAAGTTTTGCTGGGGTGTTATCTAAAAAATATTAAAAAATATAAAAACGCGATTTTGGTCCAAAAATGTTGATCTGCGATTTTTTGTCCAGAGATTTTGATCAGCATTTTTGGACCAAAATCGTGTTTTTATATTTTTTTAATAATTTTTAGATAGCACACTTAACATTTTCCAACTTTTGAGACCAATTTGGATAAAAAATAATTTTTTTGTTTAAAAATCAGCATCTGTGGACCAAAACCGCAGTTTTGGATTTTTTTTAAATATTTTTCCAATAAAGTGCACCCAGATTTTTAAAAAAAAAAATTCGGACATGAATTTTGGTCGAAATACGTAATTTTTTCAAATTCGACCGCTGCACATTGGTTCCAAATCAAAATCTAGATGGACAAAAGTCCAAAAATTAGTGTCCTTAAAATTGGGAATTAATAGTGCTAGGGGCAAGCTAAGGGTGTGTTCTGATCAAACTAATAACCATTTTTTGGAATTAGGTCTTTAACTTTGTTAAATATGCGAATGAAATAACATTTTCGGTATCCAATATTTAAAAAAAAAAAATATATATATATAAGTGTTCGACTAATAACATCATATTATCCATGTTACATCAATGGTTTCAAAACGGTTTATGTACAAGAAAGCTACAGATTTATACTTATTTTGGACATTAATAAGAAATTTATTATCGATCTTCTTCTTACATTTTTTGTACTTTGAAGTATGGTCAATAATAACAATATTTTTGAGGACTTATGAAACTTCCGCAGCTTGCCAAAACCGAATCCAGGCATATCATGTCGAATTACTACATACAACTTATAGATAATTTATTACTGAACGTTGTCATGCAGACATTTCTTGCAGGTTTTTACAGGTTTAAAATTAATCACAGTTTTTATGAAAATAGATTTTCGCCTAAAATTTTTTTTCTAAATAAAGTATCGAATTTTTGTAAGTTTTTGATAGCTTTTAAGTATTATAATTATGCTTAGCTTAAATAAAGCATTAAATGTGATGTTTCCTATTAAACCGCGGCCAATTACACACTTCGACAAAATTCAAAAATGTCCGTCCGTCTGTCCGTCTGTAGAGGACACGATACAGTCCAAAATTAAAGAGCTAGACTTCCGAAGTTTGGCACGAATATGTCTTATATTCCTAGGCAGGTTAAGTTCGGAAATGGGACCAAGGGGAAAAGTTCCCTCTTGGAGAACTAAAACAACCTAAGAAAAATCGCATTTTTGCAGGGTTTTTTGTACTTTTGCTAAGCAAATGCAACATTCTCTCTCAGATGAAGTTCGAAATCGCAAGGGGAAGGTGCTTCCCAACGTCTCCCACTAACACCCCAAAAAAAAAAAATACGCCCCTGGATTTTTTTTTTGTATTTTTTTTTACATTTTGGAGGGTATAAAAGATTCGGCACAGCCGAATGTAACACTCTCACTGTTTTTTTATTTTTTTTTACATTTTGGAGGGTATTAAACATTCGGCATAGCCGAATTTAACACTCTCACTTGTTTTTTTTTTCAATTACACTTCTCGACAAAAAAATTTTTTTTTTTAGAGATTACAAAACTTTTAAAAAATAAGTTTTTGCATTTCATATTTCTGTTCTGCATATAAACCATTTTTGTCATTAATAACTTACTGAAATTAGAAAAAAAAATAAAAAGTTGTCAATTAGTGTAATCGACTTAGAAAATTTAAACATGTTTTTTGAACTCAGCGACCCCAAAAACATATAGGTTAGGTTAGGGTGGCGGTGCCAGATGGGCACTCCGCATAGACCAATTGGTCCATAGCGATACCACAAAACTTTTTCCGCTTATCGATGTAAACTAAATACATTGACCTTCATTGCGAATTGTTTCAAGCTCTTCAGGTCTATCCTCGTAATTTCCTCCAAAGTCTCGAACTGTGAACTTCCTATAATTGATAGTCGAGTTCGTGCCAAAGCCGGGCAGTGACACAGGATGTGTTCAATGGTCTCTTCGACGTCTGGTGTCTCGCACCTTTTACAGTTTGCGTCCGTAATAAGATTCATGTTCTTGGCATGTTTTCCGACAAGACAGTGTCCCGTTATTAAACCTGTCAACATACGACATTATATTCTCGTAAGTGTAAGTAAGAATTTAGTTCTTCCTAAATCATAGCGTGGCCATAAAATTCTGCTTATACGACTTTTCCCAAGTTCCTTCCATCTTCGATTTGCTTTGGCGACAGTAAGGGTATTTCGTTTTAGTTTGAAATGCTGGAGTGGCGGTGAAAGCATTATACCTATGCCATCTGCTCCAAGTTTCGCGAGTTCATCTGCTTTCTCGTTTCCTTCTATTCCTTCCTTTCAAAAACATATAAAACGGTGATAAAATAATTTTGTCCAGCTAAATTTGGAACCACTGTGCGCTGGTTGCCGACTGAAAAAACCTTGCAAAATTTTTTCATAAATTTTTCCACAATCGAAAATTTAAATTTGACGGGACGCCCTAATATTCATGCCAAACCTAATATTCATGACAAACAAACAACAGTATACATCCTTTATTTTATACTGTATCTTTTCTCCCATAGAAGCAAATATGGACGTGCATCGCTAGAATGCCCTAGACCGGTATTAATGCTTTACACACGGAATGACAAAGTGAGAAATATGGGGAAAATGTTAAAACTTGTATCGAGTTGCCTTGATTAAATATCACTTCGTGACAAAACTAACCACTATTTTATAAAATAAGAGGTACGACCATCATTTCAATATATTTCGAACATGCTGATTCGAATGACGTACTCCGTTTTCGATGTATGGTACAGTTTTCTTGTAAAATGTCATTAAAGATTGGCTGATTTTCAGCTGCTTTTTTAACAAAAAAAATCCAAAGCTAATGATTTTTAAATTTTATGGCATGGAAAACAAAGATATAACTTGTAGCAATATTTCTAATATAAATTTGGTTTAAAGCTTTTCATCTTAAGCCCTTAAATTCGCGAATTTCTTCATTTTTTTAAGTTTTCGCAAAATTAACCGCTAAATTGGTATCTGATAAAAAACTTGCATTTTGTGGATCATAAAGGCGTCCATGACACTACGAATAGTGGACAAAAAACATCTATGTTATATGGACCATCATGATGAAAATCGCGAAAAACCGTTTTTTTTTTGTATATGGCAGCACCGTTTTTTTGTATAGGAAGTGATTTAAAGCTTCATCTTTTAGTATATAATGTGGAAACCTTAAACAATGAACTGACCCAAAATTTGTACAAAAAAGTTTTCATTTGCAATAGTTATCTTAACAAAAACTATAATTATTGTATCGTAAACACTGAAATAATAGTTTTTGTTAAGATAACTTTTGCAAATTAATACTTTTTTGTACAAATTTTTGGTCAGTTAGTTGTTTAAGGTTCCCACATTACCCAGCAGAAATAAATCGAGATTTTGGCGACACAGCATCTGTTTATAGCATACCGTAGCGCATCCAAAGAGCGCTCTTAGGGATGCAGTAAAAGGAAGGGGAAAAAATTTTAATTTTTTTTTAAGATTTTTTATATAAAACTTATAATGTGTAATTATTTTTTGATAAAATTTCACACTTGCTTTCCTTTTTAATATTTTTAACACTTTTTGAATAAAAAAACATGAGTTTTAGACAAAGACACATGATTTGACTGCATCATTATTGCGCATTAATCAGCGCTGCAAAGAGCGCTTCAATCATAGCATCTTTGACCGTTGTTCCCAAAAAAAATCCCATAAAAAATGTGAAAATGAAAATTTCCGATATTTTTTTGATGTTCACTTCCGATTTTTTTTGATGTTCACTTCCGATTTTTTTTTTCATTTTGTTTCACATAAATAAAGTTTTGTAAAGTAAAACGAATGAATTTTTTTGTTATATTTTTTTAAATTTTAGTTATTTGATTTAAACTTTGAACAGACAAGGAAAAAATTCCAATTTTATTTAAAATTCATAAGGTATTTGAAATAAAATTTTTGTTTAAATAAAATTCTCAAAAACATTTGAATTTTATTATTTCCAAAAATAAAATTCTCAAAAAAAAAGAATTTTATTTTTGGTTTGAAAAATTCTTTTTTTTTATTAATAAAATTCTTTAAAGAATTTTAAATAAAATTCTTTAAAGAATTTTAAATAAAATTTTTTTGAATTTTATTTCTTCTAAGAATTTAAAATAAAATTTTTAAGAATTATATTTAAAATTCTTTTTTGAATTTTTTGAAAAATTCAAAATTGAATTTTATCAATAACGAATTTTAAATTTTATTGTTTTTCCTTGTCTGACTTTGAATGAACCCGTAAACAAACACCAAACTCGATTTCATGTGATTCGGAAAATATCATGTGATTTGAAAAGTTTTGAAAGACATAACAGTTTCCTTTAACACATTTTAAATGATGATAAATAGGCCAACCAAAAAACAGCCAATGCTTATTTGTTATTTCGATGAATAAACCGATTTGGATTATACGGAGTTCACACTTGCTGTTTTGAAGTGTTTAAAAGTGAGATGTTTAAAAAAGTCTTTGTTCTGTATCCATTACGTTTTTATTCTGTTACTGGTGTTTTGTTAAACAAGTTGTTTCAAGTCGCTAGTGTGAACTCCATATTAAACACAAACTCTAATCACGAAAAAACAGAAAAACTAACGCTCCGGCTCCACCAACATAAAGTTGTAGATAACATAAGAGATAACGTCGGCAGAATTTTTTTGTATTTTCATTTTATGTTAAAGGGTGGTGTAATCGTAATTTATGTTAACTCATTTTTTTCAGGAATTCGTTGATGAAGGTCGTTTGGATTTTATTTTTTTATTTATTTTTTTAATACATATAACACATTTTTTTAATTAAAAAGCTTAAATTTAACGTTATTAAGTTACTTTCTTTCAAAAAACAACCTTTATTATTAATAAAGTGAAAGTTTTTTGCGAATTTGTATTTTTCCAAAATGTCGGCATCAACAAACTCATGAATTTGACGTTTCTTATGTTAACATAATTGTTAAGACTTATGTTTGGAGAACTATGTTAACATTTATTTCCAACACAAATATGTATAACATTTGACTACGGCACACGAGAAATAACACCATTTTGACGTATGTCGGAATAAATGTCCACATAATTATAGAAGGTGGAGCCAGTGGGTAAGATACATTTGTTATAACTTCTTGTGAATATTTTTTAATTTATTGGTAAATTATTTGTTTTTTATCTCATTTTTACATTTTAATTTTAGAACTTTAATTTTAGAAAATACAAATTTTATTACAAAATCAGCGCTAAAAAGATACATGAATTTACAGCATCTTTATTCTGCTTAAATCAGCTCTACAAAGATACATGAATTCACTGCATCTTTAATCTGCTTAAATCAGCGCTAAAAAGATACATGAATTTACAGCATCTTTATTCTGCTTAAATCAGCGCTCTAAAGACACGTGATTTCAGTGCATCTAAAGAGCGCTGTTTCTGTGTATCCAACTAGCGCTCTAAAGTGGGACATCGCCTTAGAGAATCATGCATGAATTCAGCGCAATTGGATGCGCTCCTTTACTCAAGTTCCCCTTCCAAAAGCTGCTGAACGTTCAGCAAAATTTCTGCTGGGTATATACTAAAAGATGGAACCTTTTTTGTATATGCCGGCAAAGTAATGCCGGCATATACAAAAAAACGGTTTTACGCGATTTTCATCATGATGGCCCATATAACATAGCTGTTTTTTGTCCACAATTCGTATTGTTAGGGATGCATTTCTGATTCATTAAAAGCAAGTTTTTTATCAAAGACCAATTTGGCTGTTAATTTGGCGAAAACCTTAAAAAATTAAGAAATTCGCGAATTTAAGGGCTAAAATTGAAAAGCTTTAAACCAAATTTGCATAAGAAATGTTGCTACAAGTCAAATCCTTGTTTTCCATGTCATAAAATTTATAAACCATTTACTACTTATGCTAATTTTTTGTTAAAAAACTGGCTCGAAATCAGCAAATCTTTAACGACATTTTGCAAGAAAACTGTACCATACATCGAAAAACGGAGTACGCCATTCGAATCAGCATGTCCGAAATATATAGAAATGATGGTCGTAACTCTTGTTTATTTTTTAGTGTTCCGCAGTGTATTTAGCAAATTAAAATGTAATGCACCACTATCCCAAAAATTTACATTTCGGATAATTTATTTATGAGCTATTGATAATTTTTTTTTTTTTTTTTGAAAATTCTCAGAACCTGTATTGAAGTTTTTTATTTCATAAAGTCAATTTATCAAAAATGCGGCCACTTTTTTCCTTTTTTTAATTGTTTTTTAAAAGTTTAGATGTTTTTTTTATACTCACAAAAAAATCAGAAATGCGTTTTTCGTTATTTTTCGAGAAAATCGCGTTCGATTATTGAATTTTATAACAATTTTATAATTTGTTTGTATTTTTGATCAACGTGAGTAACAAATATTTGCAAAAATATTACTAATACGCTATGTCGAAACAAGAAAGTACAAGCAAATTACAAAATTGTTATGAAATTCAATATTTAAATGCGATTTTCTCGAAAAAAAAAAATGTAAAAAGCAGTGATTTTTTTTGTGTGGATAGACAAACGTCTAAACTTAAAAAATAAAAAAAAGTGGCAGGATTTTTTTTTCTGAAAATTTTTTTGAAATTTTTTAATCGAAAGCCCGTACAAAAATATAGAAAAATGCAAATTTTTGCGATTGTGGTGCATTCCGTTTTAATTTGATAAATATTTAATCAAGGGAACTCGACACAATTTTTTCCAATGTTTAACTACACTCAAACAATTATTGGCTAAAAAATTCCAATTAAATCTATTGATCAACAAAATTTATATGAGTCAATTATTGTTTTGATCAACATTTTTGTTATTTTCTTTAACTATCAAATTACAAATTTTCAACATACCAGATTTTTTTTTCGCTTCAATTTATTTAAATACATTAATTCAAAAATAGAGTTTGCAAAACGATTAAAATCGTAATCGTAATCGCGATTAATCGCACCAATTAATCGTAATCGTAATCGACAAAAAAATCATGCGATTACGATTAAAAATTTTCTATGAAATACACTGTTTTTATAACAAATTTAAATCAGTTCCAAAATTTTTTGAAATTAATTTTAAAGTTTCTATTAAAATTATTTGTCAAAAAAACTTAATTAGTGTTAAAAACGATTACTTTCGGGACAATTTCAAACTAAAATCAGTGATTCTGGAATGTTAAGTAGACCGGAAAGTTTTGATGGGTTGACCCATGGTTCATTTAACTTGTTTGCGATTTTTCTTTCCTTTTTTCGTAAAAGTCATTCAAATTTAAGGTAAAATTTAAATTCTGATCTCAGTAAATTTTAAAGAGTTTTGTTTTTAAAATAAAATTTTGTCAAAAACTTAATTTTTTCATACACTCAAAAGAAAAACTCTGTCAAAAAATCTGTAATACGACTTTCAATTTGAATTAGCAATCTTTTAGCAGATTGTTCTGCTGAGAAGGATATTTTTAGTAAAATCTCTGTCATTTAGTTTAAGAAAATAACAGACATTTTACTATGTTTATACTGATTTTGTTTGCTGAATTTCATTATTTTTTCAAGAAATTTTTTTATATAAAAAAAAAGCAGAACAGATTGTCAGCAGATTGCTCTGCTGAAATCAGCAGATTGTTCTGCTGAAATCAGCAGATTGTTCTGCTGAAATCAGCAGATTTTTTCTGCTAAAATCAGCAGATTTTTCTGCTAAAATCAGCAGATATTTCTGCTGATTTCAGCAGATCAATCTGCTGATTTCAGCAGAGCAATCTGCTGACAATCTGTTCTGCTTTTTTTTTTATATAAAAAAATTTCTTAACAAAATAATGAAATTCAGCAAACAAAATCAGTATAAACATAGTAAAATGTCACACATGTTTAATAACTAAAACGCCAGATAAAAGTATAAGCTTCCGTAGCGTAGTGGTTAAGAAGTGTACTTTCAAATCGGAAGGTGGCGAGTTCGATGCTGGCTGGCGCCGTATTTTTTTTTTTTTTTTTATTGTTATATTTATTTACCTCTTATGACAGATATTTAGCAAACCGTGTCTGCTAAAATCAGCAGATTTCTCATATGGCTCAAAATGGGTGTATTTTCAGCAGATTTTTCTGCTGATTGGACAGAGAATTTATTTTGAGTGTACTTTGACCGCTGGTTGACTAATTGTGCCTTGTTAATTTTTTAAATAAATTTCCTCACAAGAGCTAACTGGCCATCGGCAGGTATTTTGGCACGACCCCGCAGAAATTTTGGTAAACTGGAAGCAGCTTTGGAAATAAATCATGATCCATAGAGCGAATCCAAATCATTCACAGTTTAGAGTACTCTTTAGTAGCAAAGATAAAAAGCTATTAAGACCCAGTAAAATCATGTCACTTTTCAGCGCTGATTGAAGAACTCTTTGTAGAGTTATTTAACCGCAATAAAGACGTAAGAAAATCTATTATTTTTCTCTAAAAATCTTTTTGATCATTTAACAAGTGAGAGTGTTACATTCGGCTGTGCCGAATCTTTTATACCCTCCAAAATGTAAAAAAAAAAAAAACAATATAAAAAAATCCAGGGGCGTCTATTTTTTTTTTTTTGGTTGGGAGTTGTTGGGAGACGTTAGGGGGCACCTTCCCCTTGCGATTTTGAACTTCTACTAAGATAAGAAGGTTGCATTTGCTTGAAAAATTACAAAAAACCCTTCAAAAAATGCGGTTTTTCTTATGTTGTTTTAGTTCTCCAAGGGAGAACTTTTTCCCCCTGGTCCGATTTTGCACATTTCCGAACTTTACCTGCCTAGGAATATAAGACATATTCGTGCCAAACTTCGGAAGTCTAGCTCTTTTATTTTGGACTGAATCGTGTCCTCTACAGACGGACGGACGGACATCGCTAGAATGTCTTAGAATCGATCACTGATCAATAAATTATACCCTTTATGGGTTCCCAGACCGATATTTTGATGCGTTACACACGGAATGACAAAGTGAGTATACCCCCATACTGTGGTTGGAGGAAAAAAAAAAGAGTTAAAGATGTCAAAAATTAAAGTATGTATGAAATTTTATCAACAAAGAATTTTAATTATAAGTTTTAAAAAAATCTTAACTAAAAATTCTCAAGGGCGCTCGAGAGCAATGATATACGAAAAAAAAGAGACCGTGGTGCTAAAATCTCGAATAATTTTTACTGGGAAAGTTCGAAAGCTTATAATTTTATATCTTAAAAATAACAGTTTTTGTTCCTAAAAATGCGTTCTAAAATGTAAATTTCAAAAGATTTTTTTTTAAGATATTGCAACTCAAATTGTTTAAAAAATTCGATTGATCGTAATCGCGATTAACGGCAATTTTTTTAATCGTAATCGCGATTATGAAATATCTCGATTATTTGCAAACTCTAATTCAAAAATATACTTTTTACTACGGTTTTACTTTTCTTAATTGTCGGCAACATATTGGAAAGCAAAAAATATGAATTTCTTTATAATTTTTCCATAAGCGTGAAATTCATTTGTTAAATCAATAATTATTTTAATTGACTTTAAATAAAAAATCAATCAAATTTTTGATCAAAATCGAAAAAATGATTAATTGAAGTAAAAATCAATTAATCACCTACAATTTGATGATTGATATAACAATTTTCTTTATCGGAGGAGTTTCAATTAAAAAATTAATTGAATCCGCGTTTTTGTTGATTGACTTTCGGTTTCAATTCTTTCTGTGTATGCCTCCTAAGCCCAATTTTTGAAAAATTTAAAAACAAAAAATGCAGTTCTCTTAGTTTCATATAGAGCTATACATACAACCTATTTAGAAATTTACATTTTCTGTAGTGCGACATTTGCTGTGGTAAGCCTCATATTTACATTTGTTACGCTGTGATTGTATGCCGATATTTAAAAAGTTATTATCAGGGTCCAGTAATAACTATCTCTTTAGATAACTTATTTATATGCCACAATCTTTTTAAACCCATTAACCACAGGTAAAGACGCACCATATAAGATGATTTGTTGATAATTACCATGAATTAGTCATTTGATTAAGAATAATACATATTGATTATATCAAATAATTAGTCATTTGCAGATATGCATAAAAATACTGGTATTGTTAAGTACAAATATGAGATGTTGTATGTATATTCAGTGGGATGTCAAGTTTTTGTAAGTGCTATCGTTAAATTCAAACGTGTTTTCTTAAAACTTGGTTTTATTTAACGGCAAAGTTTTAGAGCCGTTTAAACATTAAGCGTTTAAACATTAACGTTGGCTCACAAATTAATTAAAAAATCAAGTAAGAAAATTGAAATTCATAAGTTAATATTTCATATCGAGGGCCCTCTATCTTAAAAAACACAACTTTTCAGGAGAGCCAAAAAACTGTTTATATACGCGAATTGTTAGAGTAATTAAAATTCGATATTCTACAATATTTTTTTAAATCAACTACTGAATCTCACATATAATTTGTTTTTAAAATTTTGCACAATTGGGGATATTATGAAAGATTGAGGGTTTTCTTTCTCAAAAATATTAAGTACATGAATGAAAATGATCAGATAGAGGGTTTTGCATTTTAATAAAAATTAATTATTATGATTTCATTTACACAGAAAATAATATCGTATATATTTTTATACCCTCCAACCACAGTATGGGGGTATACTCACTTTGTCATTCCGTGTGTAACGCATCGAAATATCGGTCGGGGACCCCATAATGTATATATATTATTGATCAGTGATCGATTCTAAGACCTTCTAGCGATGTCCGTCTGTCCGTCCGTCCGTCCGTCCGTCCGTCCGTCTGTCCGTCTGTCCGTCCGTCTGTGGAAGACACGATACAGCCCAAAATAAAAGAGCTAGACTCCTGAAGTTTGGCACGAATATGTCTTATGGTCATAGGCTGGTTAAGTTCGGAGATGGGCAAAATCGGACCACGGGGGAAAAAGTTCCCCTTTAAAAACTAAACCAACCTCTGAAAAAACGCCATTTTTTATTGATATTTTGTACTTTTGCTTATCAAACGAAACATTTTTTATGTCAGAAGAAGTTCAAAGTCCTGTAGTTGGATCCAGAAAGGTTGTCTCCGACCACCAAACCCCCCCCCCCCACCAAAAAAAGACGCCTCTGTTTTTTTTTTTTTTTACGTGTTGGAGGGTATAAAAGATTCGGCACGGCCGAATTTAACACTCTCACTTGTTTCAATTAAAAATGGTTTTGATTTTAAATTTAACTTCAATTAAACATTTTAATTGATCCAATTAATGTTTTAATTGAATTCATAACTTTACTGAAAACAAAACAAATAAAACAAGCTAAACAGGTTTTGTATGCATTGGTATTAGTAGTCAAAGAATAAAAAAAAGCAAATACCAAAAAAAAAAAAAAAAGTAGTGTTATTGTTTTGTACTTTGGTGGTGCAAATGAATACATACGAAATTCCACAGAACAACTTTCAGTTTTTTTTTTTTCTTTGAAGCGAGTGGTCGTTGCGGATAAAGTTATTTACGTTAATAATAGCGATGAACATTTAATTTGAGTACAGTTGGAACATAAAAAATATTTAATGATTTTGTGTTTTGCCAAACAAACTAACACAATTCATTGAAATAGATATAAAAACTATTTTTTTGTGTTTCAACTGTACTTAAGTGACAAAAAAATGTACCATTTTTATTTAATAAACAACTTGTATTTTTTTTAAATATAAAACAAAAGATTCTTTTATTTTCTTATGTAAGGGTATTTTTTGAAGTTGAACTTTTAATATTTTCATTTAAATTTTAATTGATTTATTTATTATTGATTTTTAATTTTATATTTAACAAATTTTTTTTTATTTATTCAACTAAAATTTTATTTGATTATCTTTTTTTGTTTCAATTAAAACTTTAATTGATTCAATTAACATTTTAATTAAATTTTAAAATAATTTTCAAACAAAATGAGTAATTAATATGGGCATTTTCGTGATAGGTCCGACTTCAATTATTTTTTTAATTGAATCAACGATTTTCGTAATTGAAATTCATTTTAATTTTTTTCTGTGTACGCATCGGTAAATTTTTAACGTGATTTATTAATGATAACGGCTTATAAATAATTCCGAAATCGCGGTTTTGGTCCACAGGTGCTGAATTTTGAGACAAAAAATATTTTTTTGCCGAATTCATCTTAAAAGATGATTATTAACTGTTGAGTATGTTATGTAAAAAATAGTAAAAAAACAAGTGAGAGTGTTAAATTCGGCTGTGCCGAATCTTTTATACCCTCCAAAATGTAAAAAAAAAAAACAAAAAAAAAATTTCAGGGGCGTCTTTTTTTAGTGGGGGGGGGGGGGGGTGGGTGGTTTGGGGGTTTGGTGGGAGTCATTGGGGGACATCTTTCCCTTGCGATAGATGTTATCAAATGGATTAATTATGATTCATGCAATTATTTAATCCAATTAATCATTATTAAAATACATTTTTTATATCCACGCCCACAAAAGGGGCGGGTCAAACTTTATTTTTAATTTTTTTTATCCGCTGAGTCCACATACAGGGTTTTGAGCTTCCTCCGACTTTAAAATGTTGCATTTTCTTAAAAAAAGTACAACAAATCCTGCAAAAAAATACCGTTTTTCAGAGGTTGGTTAAGTTCTCCAAGGGGGAACTTTTTCCCCCCTGGTCCGATTTCGCCCATCTCCGAACTTAACGAGCCTATGAGCATAAGACATATATGTGCCAAATTTCTGGAGTCTAGCACTTTTATTTTGGACTGTATCGTGTCTTCCACAGACGGACGGACGGACGGACGGACAGACGGACATCGCTAGAATGTCTTAGAATCGATCACTGATCAATAATATATATACTTTATGGGGTCCTAGACCGATATTTCGATGCGTTACACACGGAATGACAAAGTGAGTATACCCCCATACTGTAGTTGGAGGGTATAATAAAAACGCGATTTTGGTCCACAGATGCTGATCAGCATCGCGATTTTAAAGATTAAAATATTTGTTTCATTATATACACAAGACATCTAAATTTTGAGCCATATTTTTTCAAAAAAGTCAAACAAGAATTTTGAGATTCTGAAATTTTGTTGACAAATTTATGTTCAGCATGCAAAAATTAGTATGAAAACATGAAATGCATGATGAAATTATTCAAAAAAACTATTTAAAAATTAATTATTTGAAAAGAATTAATTATTTGCATTCAGAAAAATTAATTGTGTTAGAGATAGTGGAAACCAAAAATGCAATTAAAATAGCAAACAAAAAATATTTTTGTTCTGAATTTTACACCATAGATTAGGGCCGTTTTATTGAATATTTTGTTGCCATCAAAAGTAATTTTCGTGAAAATGGAAGGGTTTTGAATATAGGCCCTCGATATAATAATTTAAATAAAATTATATTGGAAATTTTCGAGCCCTTATAACAGAATTACCCCATGAAATTGAGTGGAAAATATTTTCAAAATTTCAAAATATATCTTTCTCCAGGATGTTATTTCCTCTGGAGGGTCCTATATTTTTACATTTTAAGTCTCTCCCTTTTTATGCCATTAGAATTAAATTTTCTAAAAACTATCAAAATATTAAGTTTCTGGGACCATTATTTTCGGAAATATAAAAAAAAGTACCAAATATAAATTTTTATGTGTATACGACCCTTAAAAAAGGAATTTCTAAAAAGTACTTTTTTCCGAATGTTTTTTTTACTGAAGTAAAAAGTACCAAAACACTTTATTAACCCCGTTAGAAATGGAATTTCCAAAAAGTACCTTTCTAAAATATTTCTTTTTCAGCTTTATTCCTACATTTCAAGTATAAAGGATATTTTTTTTTAGGATACATTATAAGTATCAAAAGTACACATGTTAACCCCTCTAAGAAAAGGAATTTTCAAAAAGTAGCTTTTCCACAAATTTTTTAACCGAATCTAGGATAATTTTTTTAAAAGTACCAAAAGTACAATTTTTGACCATGCTAAGAACCGGAATTTCTAAATAGTACTTTTTACAGTATAAGTTTGTATAAAGTCACCAAAGTACACGTAAAACGCATCCAAACTGCTAAAAACCGGAATTTCGAAAAAGTACTTTTTACAGAATAAGTTTTTATAAAGTCACCAAAGTACACGTTAAACGCCTCCAAACAATTTTAATGAAGTGTTAATTTTGAGAGGCTTATGTAAATGTTGGGGGGGGGGGGGTGATTTGTATAGGGACTAAAAGTAAAAAATTTCGAAACCATACCAAATATAATACGGTTATTATAGTCACGTAAACAAAATTGGAAGGAATGTTTGTAAGGGGGCTAGGACTAAACATGAACAAATTTCAATAGGCTTTGTCGTAGAACCAAGAGAAGCTTAAGTTTTAAATTTAAGCTCAATAAATTAATAAATGGCGACCTGTATCGTGCTTATAATAATATATTTAAAAATAATTTTACGACCTAACGTTTATGTAGATACGTAGAAAAAATTCATAATCTCAATTAGGAATTTTCAATTTATTTTTGATACGTATTTTGCAATGTTTTTGAATAATATATTTTTTTTAATTAAGTTATTATTACAAAGAACAGCATTTTAATAAAATTTAAATACAAATTCTTAACCATATTTAGTAACACAAACATACAAACAAACTATTAAAAAAAATTATAGTCGGTCAAGACCGACCATATAATACCCCACACCTAAATAGGTCTCCAGTCATAACATGGACAGGAATGATATTTAGTTGTTTAGATTTTTAATTAGTGTAGAAAACACACACAAACCAAATTTTAGCAAAAGACACTTATATTTGATAACAATTGACCGATTAAAGTAAATATCGGGCAGAACTTTAAATAGGGACCAAGTCTTAAAATGGTCTTATTATATTCAGATTTAATTATGTTACAAAAGTACCCGTAAAATACTTACAAACAAATTTTTAATTACTAAATCACTACATTTTTCATGATTGAGTTAATCTGAACTAGAATGATTGTGTGTATCTGAACTAGAATAGCCCGATTCCGGTAAATTTTTGAATGGTAATTTATAAAAACAAAATTTGCTTAAACAGTCAAATTTCAAAAACGATACCTATTATACAGTTCTAAACGTCATTTAAGCCAAAATGAAAGGGGATGTACCAAGTCGGCAAACAAAATCAAAGCTAACATGTTCCTGACCTCCCCCTCCCCCTTATATGAAATTTCTGACATCTATCTTCATAAAACTTCTCCAAATGTCTCCAAGGACAAGTAAAAAGTTGGTCAGTGTTTGTCTTAAATGGCATCGATTCGTTTTTATTTAATTTTTTTTAATGTATAAATGCACAATTTTTATAATTTTAAGTGCATATTTTTTTTACTTCTTAGTGCATTTTTTTGTACTTTTTAATGCATATTTTAAGATTTTTAGCGCATATTTTAGTCGCGTTAAACATAGTTTTTTAGTACATGACGGTCCCTGGTCATTACTAAATCGACTCAAAAAGTGAGTCTATTGCTTTTGAGCCTAAAATAATTAGAATGGTAATGAGTACTTAATATAAATAATGCATGAAGTAATGATTACTCATTACCAAGATTTTGCTGGGTCGGTATACTTGAAGGTGGACCAACATCACAGGTAGTTAAAAACATCAGCACAAAATGATTACACTGTGCAACAAATTTTGGGTCATCGCATTGAGCCTCAATGCCTTCAACGCCATATAAAAGTAGACCATCAAGTGGAAAAAATCACCAATGGGTTTTGCAAAGTCAGTTCGGATTTCTTTTTTATAGCCCACTGAAGTTTTCATATTTTTATCAAAGGCGTTTGGAAAACGTTAAAAATACTATAATTAGAACACATCTGAGCTTCAAAATATGATTTGGTGTCTTCAGTGAAATTTTGTGGTGGTTCTTTGCTTAGAACATTTTAACCCTCCAACTGCCATTTTAAGGGGTCATTTTAGTCCCTTTTCAAAATCTTAACACAGAAGTCTAATAAAACGTCCATTTAGAGGGTTAAAATGTTCTACAAATATTTTCCTCATAAAATTTCACTAGGGGTTGTCAAATGGAAAAAGTTTGTGCGACATGCGCAAAGTGCTTAAAAAGGGTCAAATATAAATAATCAATGTTTGTTATTTTTTTTTTACCAAAGCAGTGTTAAAAATTATCGACAAAAAACAGTGCAAATATACTTTTGAGCTAAAAATTATGTTCTTATGTGTTTTATAAAATTTTATGATGATTCTTTTCTTTGACAAAATTAACCCTCTAGCTCCCGTTTTAAAGGGTCATTTGTGTCCTTCTTTAAAGAAATACAAAAAAGTCTATAAAAAAAGGCAGTTAGAGGGTTAAAATGTTTTACAAATATTTTCTGCATCAAATTTTACTAGGGCACGTCTAAGACAGAAAGTTCGTCCAGCATATAGAAAATACTTAAAAATTTTAAAGTATTAAATTTTTTTTTTATTTTTTTTTTTTGCCGAAATAAAAAAAAAAGAAATAAAAAAGTTAAATTCGACTTTGTTGAATGTATTGATAAGTACTAGAGTTTTTCACGGGAATTCCCGGGACGGGATTTCCCGGGAATTCCCGTAAATTTTCAATCCCGAAATCCCGGGAAATAGAGCGGGAATTCCCGGGAATTTTAATTTCTTTGAAATTGATGATTTTTCGACTTCTATTGATTAAGTATTTTGTATGTGATTTTTTTTTAAGAGATTTTATTAAAATTCTTGATAATTGATGGCAGAAACGTACGCAGGGACCAGAAGGGCTTAAAAAGTATTCCAAAAGAGACATTCTAACTAAAAAATGGCATAAAATCTGAGACTTACGAAATGAAAAAAGTCTCACAATATCTTCATCTTCGATAGGATTTAATTATCAGAACCTGATACTTTTTTTCAGAAGCTGAAAATTTCTTTCTGAGACCTGCATTAGAAAAATTTGCAGTATGATTATTTGTTTCTATAGAAAATATTTATGTCTCTGGACATGATTCTTTTTAAATCGATAAATTGATATACAATCTGTGTAAGGAATGACTCTAAAATGAATGTGGTTTTCTTTAAAAAACCAGAATTTTAAAATTTTTTAAAATTTTTTTAATAATTTTTTGGGGTAAATTTTCTTATAATTTCATTTCTCTAAAACAGTTACATTCAGTTTCAGAATTCCCGGGATCCCGGGAAATTTAAAAACGAATCCCGCTTTCCCGGGAAATGAAAAAGTTCGGGAAAAGAAAAACTCTAATTGATACCCTCCACAATGTAAAAAAGTTTACTTGCTAAAAAACAAAACAAACATTAAAAAAAAAAAATCACAAAAAAAAATTTTTGGTAAAAAAAAAATTCGACGAACATATTTTTTTTGTAAAAAAATATGTTTGTACTTGTTTAAATACCATTCGGTGATCAATTCTGTTCACATGTGTCAACCAGCAGCCGAATGAAAGCATTTTGTGTTTTTAGGTTATGTTGAATGTACCACAATTTTCGAGGTGTTCTTACATTTTTGTTCATAACTTTTGAACCGCTGAACCGATTTCGCTCAAATGCAATACCGAACTGCTTAGCTTGTTTTGGTATTAGTATACTTTGGCCGTGATCACCATATCAGAAATCTTGGGGAAAAGTCGCGTGATGCCGTTCTAGCGGAAATTTGTTGGTGGAGCAAAAATATATTTGAGGCGAAGAAGAATTAGATGGGGAAAATAGCTAAGTTTTCTTTTGAGTCAAAAAAAGGGCCCGATGTGACAAAAAAGTCAAACAAGTTTTGGATTTAAAAAAATTAAACAATTTTTTTTTTATTTTTTTATAATTTTTTTCGCAAGATTGAAGAAATAGCTATCTAAACTGTTTGGGACACATTTTGCTAAAAACAATTTGTAAGAAGTTATATGGATGAGAATAAACACCTCTTTGGCCAAAATGTCAAATTTCGACCCCCTCTTACTCAGAGAGTCCTTGACAGATCTCGTTGAAAAATTGTGTCTGCACTGCTATCCAATAGGATAGTAGATCGCGATCAAAAGTTGTGTCAGTTGAAACGAAAACCCCCATATATATAATTGATCAGTGATCGATTCTAAGACATTCTAGCGATGCCTGTCCGTCTGTGGAAATGGTGATCACGGCCAAAGTCTTAAACACATATAACTAAGACTTAGCATATTTACTTGTTCTTGCCCTAAGTAGTTTGGTATTGAAAATATAAAAAATTTCTCGAAAAT
Organism: Pegoplata infirma; assembly: GCA_963921195.1. NCBI lineage: Eukaryota > Metazoa > Arthropoda > Insecta > Diptera > Anthomyiidae > Pegoplata > Pegoplata infirma. Next base: position 65,111,234 of record OY992536.1, read on the forward strand.
TGCTGGTTGACACATGTGAACAGAATTGATCACCAAATGGTATTTAAACAAGTACAAACATATTAAAAAAAAAACATTTTCGTCAAATTTCTTTTTTATCAAAAAAGTTTTTTCGCGGATTTTTTTTTTAAATTTTTTTTTTTTTTGCAAATAAACTTTTTTACATCGTGGAGGGTATAACTACATTCGACAAAGTCGAATTTAACTTTGTTACTTGGTTTTTTTATATTTCTGCCCAAAAAAAATTTTAATACTTTAAAATTTTTAAGCATTTTCTAAATGCTGGGCGAACTTTCTGTCTTAGACGTGGCCTAGTAAAATTTGATGCAGAAAATATTTGTAAAACATGTTAACCCTCTAACTGCCTTTTTTATAGACTTTTTTGTATTTCTTTTAAAAAAGGACAAAATTGACCCTTTAAAACGGGAGCTAGAGGGTTAATTTGGTCAAAGAAAAGAATCATAATAAAATTTTATAAAATACATCAGAACATCATTTTTAGCTCAAAAGTATATTTGCACTGTTTTTTGTCGATATTTTTTAACACTGCTTTGGTAAAAAAAATAACAAACATTGATTATTTATACATAACCCTTTTTAAGCACTTTGCACATGTCGCACAAACTTTTACCATTTTACAACCCCTAGTGAAATTTTATGAGGAAAATATTTGTAGAACATTTTAACCCTCTAAATGGACGTTTTATTAGACTTCTGTTTTTAGTTTTTGAAAAAGGACTAAAATGACCCCTCAAAACGGCAGTTAGAGGGTTAAAATGTTCTAAGAAAAGAACCGCCATAAAATTTCAATGAAGACATTGAATCACATTTTGAAGCTCAGATGTGTTATTATTATAGTATTTTTGACGTTTTCCAAACGCCTTTGATAAAAAAAATAAAAACTTCAGTGGGCTATAAAAAAAGAAATCCGAACTGACTTTGCAAAACCCTTTGGTGATTTTGTCCATTTAATGGTCTACTTTCATATGGCGTTGAAGCCATTGAGGCTCATTTTTCTTGTTGCACAGTGTTATAAACTGTACAACATAGTGGTGTAGGGTATACAAAACCGCACGTTTAATTTATTAGTAATTCATTAATAGTTTTATAAATGCCGATTTGTCGTGACAAATGTTTTACATGTTAGAACAATAATTTATAAACAAAAGCAATTGTAATTCAATACGCATTGGTATGCACAATGTAGTTAAATAATAATTAGTAGGGTTGAGATTTTCATGCACGAAAAAATCGAAAATATGCGCGTAAAAAATGCTCTAAAAATTCAAAAAAAAATTCTCTTAACAGCTAAAATAAATATAATAAATATCTTGTTTTCATTAGAAAATTTTCTTAAAAAGCAATAAAAAAAACCTCGGCCTAAAATAATAACATTTAAAACTCTGATTAATTTTTATTAAAAAATAAAAATAGTTTTATTCGACCTTTAAAATATTATATTTTGAGGATGTTTATTCTGGCTCGAGGTCATTATTTTCTTTACTAATTAAAACCATGATATTCTCATAGCATAATTTTCAAGAAAATTATTTTTTGTTTTAAATTTATTTATGTTGGTCATTTTTGCAAGACTTAATCGACACGTGTTTCGGAATTTGTCAAGATTCCATTGTCAAGATTATTTAGCAAAAATAGAAACGATTTACTACAAAGTAGCAAACGAGTCTAATGACAAATCGTTTGTGCACAAACTAAAGTATAAGAACATATTCGACTCTATCCACAATGTGAATTAGAAAGACGAAGAAATTGTACTATACACACATTTCAAGCCAAAAATAATAGAAAGTGTAAACAAACCAATAACTCTAAAATATTTTCGTATGAAAAATTACTTTAAACAAGAAAAAAATTGTAAAAGTTTATTTAATTAAAAAATTATCTTTTTTGTATTGAAATAGCACATTTCCTTGGTTTAGTTCTTGATTTTATTTAAATTTCCAATTTAGCTTCACAAAAAAAATCAGCTGTTTTTTCAACATCTGTCTGTTACCAATAGGCACGTCTCCGAAACAGAAAATGCAAATTCCTTCATTTGTGTCTGCAATTTCAGATCATGTTGGTAACCCTTGCAAAATAATGTAAGAGACAAAAAAGTTGAAAGGAAGTATGAGGTGAGGTTGAGATTGCTAGAAATAGAATTGTGGTGTTGGAAACTGTCAAAATTTATTCCATAAAAACTATAAATATCCACATATTTTATATATCAATCTATTTCCATTAGCAAGACAAACCGACATTTAATACGCTACTGATGATAACACTAACTGGAGTGTTTAAAACCGATATGGGAATACCAGAAATGTTTTTAACTTTTAGAAATTCAAATTTTCTTCTGTATTTTTTCAAGTTATTAAAACAAATAAATTTACATTTGTGTTTTTGCTAATTTATGCCAAAAAATGCAAAAATATGCACTTAAAATATGCACGAAATATGTATTTAAAACCAAAATATGCAAAAAGATTCCTGTTCTCACTTTTACAACAAATATGTGCCATAAAACAGATTTCAATTTTATTCATAGTTTTCTTAAAATTGTATTCATGGGCGGGCATAGTTATTAAATGGACGAAATCAGACCAGGGGTAAGAAGTTTTTCCTTAACCTAAACCAGCATCTGAAAAACTTCAGCTTGGGTCCAGAAGACTCTGTAGGCGTGGACATAAACAATTTATAAAATTATAAAAAAAGTTTTTTTCATATTTTTGAGGGTAGATAAGATTTGGCACAGTCGCATTAACACTTTCACTTGTTTCTTGTACTTTTTTTAAACAAGTGGAATATTTTTATGTCAAAAAATAAGGAAAAAAGTTATTTTGGTGAAAAAAAAAATTATGAACATTTTTTGATGTCGTTTTGACACCAAATAGAAACTTTTTGAACCCTTTTCAACTAAAAAAAAACTAAAATCGAATCTACAGGTAGTCTACACTCAAAATAATAACTCTGTAAAATACTCTGTAAAATGACTGTAATTTCTATTCAACAGATGTTTGACAGAGTTTTCTGTCAAAATGCAGGTTTAAAGAAAATACTTTGTAATTTTTTGTGACAAAAAAACAAAGTTTTATCTGCTTTGTTACTTTTAACTTTGTCATCTTAATTTTACAGATAATTAACAGAGTTTTCTGCTAAAATACAGATTTCAGCGAAATAATTTGTATTTTATTTAACCAAAAAACTAAATTTTATCTGTATTTTTACTTATTTCTACACCCAAAAAAAAAAACGTGGGTATTCAATACTAAAAATTTAACTAATTTTAGTCCAAAAGGACCTAGTGCAGAAATTGGTAACCAATACTAAAATTTTTAACTAATATTAGTCAAATCCAGTAAAAATTACTAATGTTAGTACTTTGAAGATACTAAAATTAGTAACGAATTAGTAGATTTTGGTACAATATCACTTACTAAACCTTTTACTGTAGAATTATTTTGAGTGTATATAATCTTAATTTAATAGTTAAAAACAGACTTTTCTGTAAAAACACCAAAATTTTATCTATATTTTTTTTTTTGAGAAATTGTTAAAAAAGTACCAAAAAAAACTTTTCAAAAATCATATAAAAATTTTAGAAAATAAACTCTGTAAATTTACAGAGTTTATTTCTGTAAAATTTTGGTTGCATCAAATGCATTTTACAAATATATGTAAATATACAGAGTTTTCTTTGTTAAATGGTGGTTTATTTAACCAACATTTTACTAGAAACTCTGTAAATTAACAGTTTTTTTTTTGTGAAAATCATTTTACAGAGTTTTATTGTAAAATTACACTGCGTGACAAAACTAACCACTATTTTAGAAAACAAGAGGTACGACCATCATTTCAATATATTTCGGACATGCTGAATCGAATGGCGTACTCCGTTTTTCGATGTATGGTACAGTTTTCTTGTAAAATGTCATTAAAGATTGGCTGATTTTCAGCTGCTTTTTTAACAAAAAAAATTCCAAAGCTAATGATTTTTAAATTTTATGGCATGGAAAACAAAGATATAACTCGTAGCAATATTTCTAATATAAATTTGGTTTAAAGCTTTTCATCTTAACCCCTTTAATTCGCGGATTTCTTCATTTTTTTAAGTTTTCGCGAAATTAACCGCTAAATTGGTCTCTGAGCAAAAACTTGCATTTTGTGGATCATAAAGGCGTCCATGACACTACGAATAGTGGACAAAAACATCTGTGTTATATGGACCATCATGAAGAAAATCGCGAAAAACCGTTTTTTTGTATATGGCAGCATCACTTTAGGAGATGATTTGAGGCTTCATCTTTTAGTATATAATGTGGGAACCTTAAACAATGAACTGACCCAAAATTTGTCCAAAAAAGTTTTCATTTGCAAAAGTTATCTTAACAAAAACTGTTATTTCAGTATTTGCGATCAGACACCGGATTTTAAAAACCGAAAACACAAAATTTAAAGTTTTCATCAAAAATAAAAAAAATTATTGTGTTCAAAATAAAATATTTTTCTGTAATAATGTTTTGTATATTCATCGCAAGTTCAAAATTTATTTTTCTTTCAAAAACATAAAAATATAAAAATACAAAAAAAACATTTTCCATAAATTTAAAAAAGATATTTATCGTACAAAAAAAAAACAAAAAAAAAAACGTTTTTTTTTGTATCGAAAAATAATTGGAAATATGTATGTTTATTTAAATAAACTTGTGATATGTAATGAATCCTTTATATCTTTGTCAATTTTGATCTGTTGAATTGGAGAAGCACACTATTGGAAGCGTATTTAGGACGTCTATTTAATAAAGTAAAGAGTTCGTGATCTTGTTAAATCATTTTGTCCAGGTAAAAAATATGGTAAATGTGATAAAAGATGAATTGTAGAATGTTAGGGTAACAAAACCCTAGTATTTAGTGTAAGTCTTTATTTGAAACCACTTAGCTACTGTAAGTTCTCCAAGTTCCTGAACATGTAAAGAATATTTACTAAATATGCTTTTGTCCCTTTAATCTTAGATATTTTAGGGACAGAAGAGTATTTTCATGTCAAGCGAAATTTGAGCCAAGAAGGTTGTTCCGAAATCCAAATTCTGGAGGAATCACTGTCAATGGGCAAATTTGTACGGTCATCAATGGGTTAACCCTTTAACGACCACTAGTAATACTTATACAAGATTTTTTTCGCAATTATTTTTATTTACGTAAAAGAAAGGGTAAATGTGCTAAAAATTAATTGTTGAGGAGCGTAAGAGCAACAAAAGTTTTGTTATCAGTAAGTCTCAATTTAAATTCAAACCACTTACTCGCTGTAAGTCCTCTAAGTTTTTGAAAAGTAATCTCTATTTTAGGGACAAATGAGTTTATACTTGTCAAGCGAAATTACGGGCGAGATAGGGCTTCACGGATCCAAATTCTTGTTAAATAACTATTAGTATTTAGTCGCAGATTTTCATAATCGTAACGAAAGCAGGCCAGAACTGCCTAATTCTGTAAAAATATTTGCATACATAACAAAAGGCAAACCAATCATAAAACCAAGCATCCCTCAATTGTAATACGCCTCAAACATCAATTTCCATCGGAATTTGCTTGGCAGATTCTAATTTCTTGCTTTAAGAGAAATTATTTTGAATTTTTAAAATAACAAAAATTCAAATAATAAAAGAATTTGTAAATATTGAACAATAAAAAAAAAAACGTTTTATTTTTTGAACTTTTGATAAATATCTTTTTTGAAAAACGTTTTTTTTTTGTTTGTTTTTTATTTCGATCATGAGGAAAATTTTTAAATAAATAACTTTTTATAATTTTTTTCCGTTTGAATAATTTAAAGTTTTTTGAACTTCTACGATAAATATATTTGATAAAAACAAAAAATAAAAAGTTTTCCGGTGTCTGTTTGCGATACAATAATTATAGTTTTTGTTAAGATAACTTTTACAAATGAAAACTTTTTTGGACAAATTTTGGGTTAGTTCATTCCCAGCAAAACTTTGGTAATGGGTAGTGATTATATAACACATTACCAGGTAATGTATATACCTTATTTGTAGCATTATTTTATGATGTCTTACCAAACATTTGTTCCACAACGTATTATTTTCAAGTGAAAAATAATGCATTACTAATAATTTGCTACGTAATGCATGATTATTGGAAAAAATGTATTTCATATTTATTATTTCTAAACATTAAATCATGGATGACTTATATTTGGTTACATTATGTATTATTTGAAAGTTTGAAATAATGCATTATTTATAATTGGATGCATAATGCATTACAATAACATAAAAAATAATTATTTTATAAGAAAATCCATAAGTTTAAACTAGAGATGGGCTCACGAAAGGAAAATTCTAACGACACACAATCACGAGCATATTTTATCTACTTACAGTCACTTACAATCACGTGAGTAAATTTAATACAAAATTACTTTTTCACTACTCGTAACACCTTATATTTTATCTTCTGGTATGCTATATTATTTCATTTCTCGTAACCTATAAAATATCATATATTTTACACCTTACTCGTATTCTTCGTCATAAATTTATGACTTATTTTATACCTTACTGGTATTCTTTGTGATAATGTGGATGCATTACTTTGTGTCTCATCGCCTGTTAAAATCATCAATGCTGCAATGTATAAAATAAGAGATCCTATACCTTATTTTATACCTTATTTGGTAATCTAAGTTTTGCTGGGTTGTTTAAGGTTCCCACATTATATACTAAAAGATGAAGCCTCAAATCATCTCCTAAAGTGATGCTCCATGTACAAAAAAACGGTTTTTCGCGATTTTCTTCATGATGGTCCATATATAGTGTTTGGGGTCCGGGAATTCCCGGGTCGGATTTCCCGGGAATTCCCGGGAAAAGACTGACGGGAATTCCCGGGAATTTTTTTAAATTTTCCCGGGAAATCCGGGAATTTTATAAAATAACCCATTTTATATAAAAAACGTTTTTTTTAATTTAATTTTTAATATTTTTTTACATACAGGTACAATTACATTTGCTATTTTTTGTAGTTTTTCTATTTGGAAGAACAATGCAAATATATATTCATAGGAAAACTGACCAAGTGTAAAAAGTATGACAATATCATGAAACAACTTAAAAAGTCAAAAAATATACGTCGGTTAATGATAGTTTTGCTAAGACTGTCAAAAAAATATAAAAATTTTGAACCTAGAATTTACATTTCCAGATCAAATATTAAAAGTGCTGCCAACTATTAGTTTTTGCTCGAATAACGCAGTTTTAAAGTTTTTTGCGATTTTTAGCTATTTTGTGCGATTTTTTGTGGGGGAAAAAGTTGCAATATTTTTTATGTTTTGTTTTATTGTATTTCAGGATTTTTAACTTTTATTTTTTTGATTTTTTATGTTTTAATTACTTTTTTATCTGTAATAAAACTGTTTTTAATTAAAAGTTGGTCAAATTTTAATGTTTTTTATGATTTATATTAATAATGAAAATTTTTAATATAAAAATAAAAAATAAATTATTTTTTTCCCGTTTCCCGGGAAATTGAAAAGTCCGCGAATTCCCAAACACTATCCATATAACATAGATGTTTTTTGTCCACTATTCGTAGTGTCATGGACGCCTTTATGATCCACAAAATGCAAGTTTTTTTATAAGAAATCCGCGAATTAAAGGGGTTAAGATGAAAAGCTTTAAACCAAATTTATATTAGAAATATTGCTACAAGTTATATCTTTGTATTCCATGCCATAAAATTTAAAAATCATAAGCTTTGGATTTTTTTTTGTTAAAAAAGCAGCTGATAATCAGCCAATCTTTAATGACATTTTACAAGAAAACTGTACTATACATCGAAAAACGGAGTACGCCATTCGATTCAGCATGTCCGAAATATATAGAAATGATGGTCGTAACTCTTGTTTATTTTTTAGTGTTCCGCAGTGTTACCAAGAAATATTGCTAGCTGGAAAAGTATGGTGTACTATGTTAAATTAGCAGAACTTTTCTGTAATTTAACAGAGTTATTATTTTTAGTGTACTATATTTATTTGTCTTATTTTAGTTACACTTAAACTTGTTGCACAGTGTTTTAATATAAATATGCTATTTTCATAATTTCAGAAAAATAAAATTTTAAAATGGCTCCAAATAAAGCAGAAGAACAAATTGTTAACCCCAACGAATACCTCGATATACCAAAATGGATAAATGAAGATTACTTTGCGCCGATATTGGAAAAAGATGTACCTGATTACAAGAGTATTACAAAATTTACACCTATTGCTGCAACAGCACCGGGAGAAAATTATACATCGATTATGGTGCGAGTTGTAATCGATTTGTTATTAAAAGGTAGGTCAAGAAAATATAAATATTTTTTCTTAAAAATGAAACAAAGAAGGAAAATGACTTATTTTAGATTTCAAAGTCTGAAAAAAATCAAATTTATAACTCCTAAGACCAACGTTTTATCAGATTTGTACAGAAGATCTAAAAAAATATCTGATTTGTTAACTTTATATATCTTAAACTTGAACAGACTCATTGAAACTGTTAGCTTTCTTGAAATCAAAAAAATCCAATCACTTTAAATCGGGATATAACTTATTTTACCAAAATTAAATCTGAAAAGAACTTTGATAGAACCTTCGAAGTCCAAAGTTTTGAAAGTTTTTTGTTGGGCGGTTTACGAGCTACAACTTTGCCGAGAACACTTCAAGATGTAAGCATTACAAAAAAAAATAATTTCTAAGCCTAAAACTTCAAACGCGAATTAAAAAAAACCTTAGTCAATCAGACCAAACCCAGCTAGGGCGTTTCTTCTCTCATCAGTAGCTTTCAGATTTTTTTTGGTTTCAAGCATATCAAATTTTGAGTGTCCCACTGTGTGTTATTCCTATAGAAAAAGTCTAAGAGTCTGAGACCTTTTTCCTATAGAAAAGGTCTCAGAGTCTGAGACCTTCTTCCAATAGAGTAAGTTTCAACTTCTGAGACCCTTTTCCTTTCGAAAAAGTCTCAGATTCTGAGGCCTTTTTCCTATAAAATAAGTATTGAAATCAGACATTCTGAGACCCTTTTCCTATAGAAAAGTCTTAGATTCTTAGACCTTTGAGACATTTTTTCTATAGAATAAGTCTCAGATTCTGTGACTTTTTTACTTTAGCAAAAGTTTTATATTCTAAAACATTTTTCTTTAAAAAAGTTTCAGATTCTGAGACATTTTTCCTATAAAAAAAGTTTAAGATTTTAAGACATCTTTTGCATAGAAAAAGTCTCAGTATCTAAAAGTCTAAAATTTTTCACAAAAAAAAAAATTCAATACTCAAACATTTCCTTTTTCTGATTTTTGTAGATGAATTCCTGAATTCTGAAAAAAAATAATATAAATCTTATTATCGGTTGAGTCGCATTCTTCATCTAATTTAAAGATTCGGGTCACTTTTTATAGCAAAATATAAGACTCTGAGACATTTATATACCCTACACCACACTGTGGTACAGGGTATAATGATTCCAAGGACGAAGCCTATTGAAATTGGAAAAAATCGGTACATATTCAGACCTAGCCCCCATACAAAGGTCCTCTTTAGTTTTGGCTCAAATGACTCTAATAGCCGCATTTTAATACGCGTCTTTTCGAAATTTAGCAGGTAATCATGTTGCATCCACACAAATAACCATTCCGAATTTTAAAGAAATCGGACCAGTTCTTCTTGTAGCCCCCATACAAACCATCTTCCCGATTTTCACATAAATCTCTCAAATTTCATGAAAATAGAAAATATTTAATTAAAATTCTGTTTGTGTATGTTAAACGCGTACTTTAATAACCTTATCAAATCTGATTATCATCTGACCATTTTTGGGCTTAGGTCCCATGTAAAAATTTCGACCGATATTCCTTTAAAGCGGTTTATTGTCATCAAAAAGAAGCATATTCCACTCAAATTTGATTTGTGAGTGCTTTTTACACTTATTAAAGATTTGACAAAATATCGATCTAATCAGTCCATGTTTAAACTTGAGACCCATTTTCCGGGAAACTCTGGTGTAGGGTATTATATTATATTAATTTTCTTACTTGTTTTATTTAAGGTCTATTCGATTACCCAAATTTCTTACTATTTTTTACTACAACTGAAAAGTCTTGTTTACTTTTTGTATTGAAAATTTCCAGCTGTAGTAAAATGAGTAAAAAATAGTAGATTGTAGTAAGGTAATCGAATAGACCTTTAGTTTATTGTAATAATCAAATTTTCATTTTTAAAAAAATTTAGATTTAAGAACATTCCACACTTTTAATTTATGATACATTTCTCCAAACAAAAATTTTCCGATTCTAAGGCATTCTGAATTTTCCAAAACATGAAAATTTCTCTTCATATTAAGAACATCCAGATTGACAGAAATCTTAATCAGAAAATTTTCAAATTAAGCCAATTTTTCCTTTGAAAACGTTTCGACCTTCCCTATAAAAATTTGTCGATTTTTCCTTTGAAAATGTTCAGATTTTTTTCTATGAAAAATTTCGGATTTCGAGATTTTTTTTCTTTGGAACATTTTTTAGAAAATTTTTTTTCTTCCTTCCTTTTTTTTCTTCTTTCTTATCTCTTTTTTTTTTTCTTTTTAAAATTTGGTCTGTGGAGCCCCCTGCTCCTTGTACCGGTGCATTATCTATATATATAAAAGAGTAACATGACTGACTGACTGACTGATATACTCATTCATCATCGCCCAGCCCAAACCGCTGAAGCTAGAGACTTGAAATTTGGACTGTAGGTCCACCTCCCGGAATATAGATCCACTAAGGCTGGATTTTTTCCAATGTTGATTCTAAGGGGGTAAAAAGGGTAAAAAACTGTACTTTTGGTACTTTTTATATCTCCTGAAATAATGGTCACAGAGACTTGAAATTTGGACTGTATGTTCACCTTCTGGAATATAGATCTACTAAGGCTGGATTTTTGCCAATGTTGATTCTAAGGGGGTAAAAAGGGTAAAAAACTGTGCTTTTTGCACTTTTTATATCTCCTGAAATAATGGTCACAGAGACTTGAAATTTGGACTGTATGTTAACCTCCCGGAATATAGATCCACTAAGGCTGAATTTTTGCCAATGTTGATTCTAAGGGGGTAAAAAGGGTAAAAAACTGTACTTTTGGTACCTTTTATATTTTCTTAAATAATTGTCCTAAAAACTTAAAATTTGCAATGTAGGTCCACCTCCCGGAAAAAATGTTCACCAAGGCTGGGTTTTTGCCAATATTGACTCTACGGGGGTAAAATGGAAGAAAGTGTATTTTTGGTACTTTTTTTTATTAACTGAAAAAATGGTACCTTTTATCAAAAGTTCTTTTTATGAAAAGTACCTTTTATAAAAAGTACCTTTTATAAAAAGTACCTTTTCTAAAAAGTACCTTTTCTAAAAAGTACCTTTTCTAAAAAGTACCTTTTATAAAAAGTACCTTTTATAAAAAGTACCTTTTATAAAAAGTACCTTTTATAAAAAGTACCATTTATAAAAGGTACCTTTTATAAAAAGTACCTTTTATAAAAAGTACCTTTTATAAAAAGTACCTTTTATAAAAAGTTCCTTTTATAAAAAGTACCTTTTATAAAAAGTACCTTTTATAAAAAGTACCTTTCATAAAAAGTACCTTTCATAAAAAGTACCTTTATAAAAAGTACCTTTTATAAAAAGTACCTTTTATAAAAAGTACCTTTTATAAAAAGTACCTTTTATAAAAAGTACCTTTTATAAAAAGTACCTTTTATAAAAAGTACCTTTTATTAAAAGTACCTTTTATAAAAAGTACCTTTAATAAAAAGTACCTTTTATTAAAAGTACCTTTTATAAAAAGTACCTTTTATAAAAAGTGCATTTTATATAAAGTACCTTTTATAAAAAGTACCTTTTATAAAAAGTACCTTTTATAAAAAGTACCTTTTATAAAAAGTACATTTTATAAAAAGTACCTTTTATAAAAAGTACCTTTTATAAAAAGTACCTTTTATAAAAAGTACCTTTTATAAAAAGTACCTTTTATAAAAAGTACCTTTTATAAAAAGTACCTTTTATAAAAAGTACCTTTTATAAAAAGTACCTTTTATATAAAGTACCTTTTATAAAAAGTACCTTTTATAAAAAGTACCTTTTATAAAAAGTACCTTTTATAAAAAGTACCTTTTATAAAAAGTACCTTTTATAAAAAGTACCTTTAATAAAAAGTACCTTTTATAAAAAGTACATTTTATAAAAAGTATGTTTTATAAAAAGTTCCTTTTATAAAAAGTAACTTTTATAAAAAATACCTTTTATAAAAAGTACCGTTTATAAAAAGTACCTTTTATAAAAAGTACCTTCTATAAAAAGTACCTTTTATAAAAAGTACATTTTTTAAAAAGTACCTTTTTTAAAAAGTACCTTTTATAAAAAGTACCTTTTATAAAAAAGTACCTTTTATAAAAAGTACCTTTTATCAAAAGCACCTTTTATAAAAAGTACCTTTTATAAAAAGTACCTTTTATAAAAAGTACCTTTTATAAAAAGTACCTTTTATAAAAAGTACCTTTTATAAAAAGTACCTTTTATAAAAAGTACCTTTTACAAAAAGTACCTTCTAAAAAAAGTACGTTTTGTTAAAAGTACCGAGAGTACACTTTTTGGTACTTTTTTATTTCCTGAAATAATAAACATAGAAACTTGAAATTTGAAAAGATTCGCCTCTCGGAAAATAAAGGGGTTAAAAGGAATAAAAAAGTGTACTTATTTATTTCCTGATGTAATGGTCCCAGAAACTTAGAATTTGTAATGTAAAATCCTTCGGGGAAAAAAGAGATTGGGAATGGTTCTTTTTGGAAATTCCGTTTCTTAACGGGGATAAAAAGTACTTTTAATATTTGCTGAAACAATGATCCTTGATAATTGAAATATGGATTGTAGGATCCTTCGGCGGAAAAAAAACATTCTGGAAGAGGTACTTTTTTAAAATTTCGTTTCTAATGGGGGTAATAAAGTGTACTTTTGGTACTTTTTTGTTCCTATAATAATGACCTTAGAGGATGGAGATGGAATTGGTAATGAAATAGAGTAGAACGGGGAACAATATGAAATAGAGCAGGGAACAATATGGAATGATATTTTTAACTAAAATTTTTGGTGTTTAGCTTTTTTTACTCCAAATTTTTTTTTATTCCAATTTCTTTTTTCACTGAACATGATAACGTACCAGCAAAGTTATTCAAATTTTATTGTTTAAATTATTCATTGAAATATTTTTTTATGGAAGACTTAAACGTCCACAAGTAAATAAAATAAAGACTACGTAGGGGAATTTTTTTGAAATCGATAGAGTAATCCTTATCCTTCTATTATCCGATATTCAATACAACCGGTAACGAAGTACCGGGATTGTAAGCTAGTTTTATATAAAATCAAAACCTATCATTTTTGGAAGCAACATAAGAATACATAACACTGAAGCCCCTAAAAGAGCTTAATTATAGGGTTTTTTACTTTTTAACAGCTAATATTTCGAAAACGGTACTAATGACAGATTTAGAAATAGGAGACCAACATCTATTAGGATCAGTTAATTGTTTAACAGGGAGGTTTTTGGTACCAAACAGATTACATTTTTTTTCCCTTTCTTTACAATTTCAGATGGTAGCCCCGAACAAACATCATATATTTTAAAAACCATGTTTGATGCCAGCAATCATGGTGCTGCTTTTATTAATTCAATGAATCTCTTCCCCAAAGAAAAACAAATGTATGCCAATTATTTGCCAAAATTTGAACAACTTTATAAAGAAGCTGGTGCAGATATTAAATTAGGTCCAAAATGTATACATGCCGAGGAAACACCCGAAAAGATCACATTAGTAATGGAAGATTTAAAACGTGAAGGATTTGGTAATATTGATCGTCTAAAAGGTTTTAATATGGATCATATGAAAGCTGTTCTTTATAAAATTGCTGAATTTCATGCAGCTTCCGCTGTATATCAAGACATAAATGGTCCCTATGAGGCCATGTTTCATGCTAGTTTTTTTACTGAAGCCAATCGTCCCATGTTTTCTGCTATGTATGCACCCCGAGTGATATTATTCCAAAAGGCAATGCGTGAATGGGGCTTGGAAGATGTTGAAAAATATATTGAAAAATCTCCATCTTTGGATGATTATTTTGATGAAAATCTACGTATAAATACGCCTAATCCAGATGAATTTAATGTTTTAAATCATGGTGATTGTTGGTCCAATAACATTATGTTTACTCATGATGACAGTGGCAATGTAACGGAAACATTATTCGTTGATTTTCAAATATGTAAATGGGGATCACCGGCTCAAGATCTATGGTATGTGATAACCAATTCTGTGGAATTGGATATAAAAGTAAAAGAATTTGATCATTTCATACAAATTTATCATAAAAGATTGGTAGAATGTTTGAAATTATTGAAATATTCAAAAACAATACCCACCTTAAAAGATCTGCATATAATGATGTTGAAATATGGTTATTGGGGTAAGTTGTTTTTTTAACGATTTTTTAAATTTTTATAATTTTATTTATAATTTCCTACTTATTGTAGGTGTTTTTACCGCTAACAGTGTCTGTACTGCTATTTTGTATCCCTCGGATAAAGATGCCAATATGGATAATCTTATGAAACCTGGACCTGAGGGAGATGTTTTCCGTTATAAGGCTTTCACCAATCCAATTTATGTTAAGGCCATGAAACAATTTTATCCATTTTTAGAAAATAAGGGTATATTTGATATAATTCCAAAGCACTAATGACATTTGTTATATTAAAGTATTTTTTTATTTTATTAAAAAAAATGTACAAATCATATCAGGTTTATTTCATATTTTTGAGAAAAAAAATAATTTATCAAGTAAAAATACTATACTTTGAGTGGAAATTCTATTTTTTTTATAAAAAAAATGTTTTTTCGACCTTTAAAATATCACATTTTGAGTAGGTTTATTCTAGCTGGAGGTCATTATTTCCTTTACAAATTAAAACTTTGAAATTCTCATAGAATAATTTTCAAGAAAATAATTTTTCTGTTTTAAATTTATTTATGTTGGTCATTTTTGTAAGACTTAATCGACACGTGTTTCGGAATTTGTCAGATTACATTGTCAAGATTATTTAGCAAATATAAAAACCCTATACTGCAAGTAGCAAAGGGAATTTAAATGACAAATCACTAAATTTCAAATATTAATTGAGTGCCAAATCAATAAAATCATCACAGTTCTAAGTACATGCAATTTTGACTTCTTTAGTTCTTTTTTTTATTTTTCTGAGTTTTTAAAAATTTTTTTATGAATTTTAAAATGTTTATTTCGAAATTTTTTAAATTTTTAAACATTTTTCTAAATTTTTTTGAAGTTATTCTCAAATTTGTTTGTACTTTTTTAGAAGTTTTTCTATTTTATTCCTCCACTCTGGTGATAGAGGGTATATATAAGTTTGTCATTCCGTATGTAACACATTGAAATATTGGTTTAGGACCCCATAAAGTATATATATTCATGATCCTTGATCGATTTTAAGTCGATCTAGCGATGTCCGTCTGTCTGTCTGTCTGTGGAAATGGTGCCAATGTTGATTCTAAGAGGGTAAAAGGGGAAAAAAATCTGTACTTTTGGCACCTTTTATATTTCCTTAAAAAATTGTCACATAGACTTGAAATTTGGACTGTATGTTCACCTCCCGGAAAATAGATCCCCTAAGACTGGGTTTTTGCCAATGATTTTTCTAATAGGGTAAAAAGGGTAAAACTATGTACTTTTGTTTCATTTTATATTTCCTTAAATAATGGTACTAGAAAATGGAAATTTGCAATGTCGGTTCACCTTCCGGAAAAAAGATTCACTAAGGCTCGGGTTTTGCCAATGTTGATTCTACTGAGGTAAAATGGGTAAAAAAGTACTTTTGGTACTTTTTTTATTTACTGAAATTTTATTCAAACTTGAAATTTAGAATGTAGGATCCTTTAGTGAAATAAAACATTCTGGAACAAGTACTTCCGAAAATTGTGTACCGTTTTCAAAAAGTACCTTTTATAAAAAGTACCTTTTATAAAAGGTTCCTTTATAAAAAGTACTTTTTATAAAAAGTATGTTTTATAAAAAGTACCTTTTATAAAACGAACCTTTTATAAAAAGTACATTTTATAAAAAGTACCTTTTATAAAAAGTACCTTTCATAAAAAGTACCTTTTATAAAAAGTACCTTTTATAAAAAGTACCTTTTATAAAAAGTACTTTTTATAAAAAGTACCTTTTATACCTTTAATAAAAAGTATCTTTTATAAAAAGTACCTTTTATAAAAAGTACCTTTTATAAAAAGTATCTTTATAAAAAGTACCTTTTATAAAAAAAAACTTTTATAAAAAAGTACCTTTTATAAAAAGTACCTTTTATAAAAAGTACCTTTTATAAAAAGTACCCTTTATAAAAATTACCTTTTATAAAAAGTACCTTTAATAAAAAGTACCTTTTATAAAAAGTACCTTTTACAAAAAGTACCGTTTATAAAAAGTACCTCTTATAAAAAGTACCTTTTATATAAAAGTACCTTTTATAAAAAGTACCTTTTATAAAAAGTACCTTTTATAAAAAGTACCTTTTATAAAAAGTACCTTTTATAAAAAGTACCTTTTATAAAATGTACCTTTTATAAAAAGTACCTTTTATAAAAAGTACCTTTTATAAAAAGTACCTTTTATAAAAAGTACCTTTTATAAAAAGTACCTTTTATAAAAAGTACCTTTTATAAAAAGTACCTTTTATAAAAAGTACCTTTTATAAAAAGCACCTTTTATAAAAAGTGCCTTTTATAAAAAGTACCTTTTAAAAAAAGTACCTTTTAAAAAAAGTACCTTTTATAAAAAGTACCTTTTATAAAAAGTACCTTTTATAAAAAGTACCTTCTATAAAAAGTACCTTTAATAAAAAGTACCTTTTATTAAAGGTACCGAAAGTACACTTTTTGGTACTTTTTTATTTCCTGAGGTTTAAATAAAACAAACTTTTTTGTTTTTTAAATCATCACATTGGTGGAGGGTATTTAAAGATTCGGCACAGCCGAATATAGCTTTCTTACTTGTTCTGTTTTATTTTTGATTTTTATACCCTCCAACCACAGTATGGGCGTAGACCTACTTTGGCAATCTGTGTGTAATGCATCGAAAATCGTTTGGGGACCCCTTAAAGTATATTTATTGAGTTCATTTGATGAGTATGCCACTTCATCTGTTTATCGGATATCAGGATTTAGGGGAGCTAAAAAGAATTCCGGCATTTTTTTGGAAAAATTTTCACTCCTTGGGGTGGTTCAATGAATCTGAAAACGCGGACTTTGAGCTGGTTTTTCTGCAGAGAGAAAACGGCTGAATATATTCCAAATCTGATTTCACCAGTCGATTCTTCAGCAAAAATTAATACAAAGACAGTTTTTTGAACTCTTAAAAAAAGTTCCAAAAACCCACAGAAGGGGGCGGAAATATCGATTTTTTTTTTTAATTTAAATTATTTTTTTAGTCATGCACGATGAAGAGGCAGTGTTTTCTAAGAAAACTGATACAAAAAGCACCTTTCTATCACAACTCATTAAGAAGTTATAAGGCTTCAAAGTTTTTTTTCTAATGACAAAACTGTAAAACACTGACCGACATTTGAAAATTTTTTGGATGGGTCTGCGGTTTGACCACTCGTTTTCGATTAACCTTTCAATGCTGATTCCAAATCTGGTTTCCAAAGTTTTTCATAACGTCAGGTTTTTGAGGAAATTGAGGTCAAAGTTCATAAAAAAAACTAATTTTTGTGCATTATTGTGAGCATTTTTGTGATATTTTTGGATGATATTATGGGATTGTACAAATCGTTTTCGATTAACATTTCGGTACTGATTCTGAATTTGGTTTTAAAATTTTTCTATCACGTCAGGTTTTCGAGAAAATTGAGATCAAAGTTCTAAAAAAACTTTTTTTGTCCATTTTTGAGAGCTTGTAACTTCTTAACGGGTTGTGATAGAACGGACATTTTAGGTACTTTTTTGTTAAGCTAAATATGCCCTATAATCGTGCATATTTAAAAAAATAATTTAAAAAAAAAATGGAAAAACCTTATATTCCCGCCATCTGTGGTGGGTTTTTGGAACTTTTTTTAAAAGTTCAATAACCGATCATTGTATTAATTTTTGCTGTAGAATAAATTGGTGAAATCAGATTTCCGATATATTCAGCCGTTTTTGCTCTGGAGAAAAATCAGCTTAAAATCCGCGATTTCAGATGCTTTGAACCACCCCAAGGAGCAATAATTTTTCCAAAAAAAAGTCCAGCATTCTTTTTAGTTAACCTAAATTCTTTAAAAAAAAAATGATGATACCCGCGGATCAAATTTTCAAAATTAACTCTAATATTTATATTATTGATCCATAATTAATTCTACGACGTTCTTTGAAAGCACGATGCAGTCCAAACTAAAAGAGCTTGACTCCTGGCACGAGTATGTCTTATTGTCATTTTTATTTACTAAAATTAAATTATTAATAATTTTATTTACTAAAATTTATCAAATTTTTTTTTTACTTAAATTTAATATAAATTTTATACATTTACCACTATTTAGTATTATAATTTACTAAAATTGTACTAAAATGCAGTAATAATTCCTCATATACTAAATATTAGTTATAAATTTTAGTATTGATTACCAATTACTGCACTACGTCCTTTTGGAGTAAAACATTAGTAGCTAAATTTTAAGCTTTAAATCAATTAAGTTTCAAATTTTTTTTAAATGATCCGAATCCTTCTGAATTTTTAAAAAATGTAATTGCATGTAATATGGACCGCTAAAATCAAAAATATCATCAAAATTTGTAGCGTTTTTGGAAGTATTTTCACTAGTTTTCTTATATCTTGAGTTATGTACGTATGTACCTCCGATCTGCTCGCGATAAAAAACAAATTAAAGTTAAATTAATTAATAAATATATGAAGATATATTTGAATTAAATAGAGATGGTTTGGTCGGACATTTTGTTTGAAATTTAGAGCTGTATTATGTTGTGTATTTTCAAGGAAGTTCTTTCACACACCGAAAAAAATTCCTGCCTTATATGTACGAAAACGTTCGTACATTGTACGAAAAATTTCGTTGTTTCGCACCACGAAATTCTTGCGTACAATGTACGAAATGCACGAAATTTTTTCGTAAAATAAACGAAACTGTTTTTGTATTTTACAAAAAAATTTCGTAAAACAAACGCAATACATTTTTGTGTTTTACGAAAATTTTCGTAAAATAAACGAAATATTTTTTTATTTATTATATTTTTTTCGGCGTAAGCCAAGTGTATTTAATTTGTTGTTTGTGTTTTTCTGATTGAAGAAGAAAATTGTGTCTTCTAAAGATTAAATTAAATGTGGATTTACCCTAGACCATGGTTTCTGTAGCCACTTCTACGTCATCAGTTGGCAATTATTAAAATGATTATTTGATATTTGCTAGAAAAATGCTTTATATGTTTTTTATCAAGACTAGCCTGGCATGAGCTTCGAACCTGTGTCGTTAAAACACTCATGTTTTGTATACCGAAGCTTTAACCACCAGGTTATACTCGGTGTACAAACATCAGTGACTAAACGTCGTTTGTTTTTAACTCACAGTAGGTTTCGTGTGTGACGTATGCAGAAAAGCTTTTTCTCTAACTCAAGCAATGCATTTAATCTAGAGACCAACAACAATTTTCGTAATCTTTCATTTACTTTATTTTATGCAAACTTTACTATAGCGGAGAATTTTTTGTTCTTCACACTACAGTAACGCATAGTTAAAGTGAATTGCCCACACGAGCGACATTTGTCAGTATTTCTATCTATTATATTTTTTCGGCGTAAGCCAAGTGTATTTAATTTGTTGTTTGTGTTTTTCTGATTGAAGAAGAAAATTGTGTCTTCTAAAGATTAAATTAAATGTGGATTTACCCTAGACAATGGTTTCTGTAGCCACTTCTACGTCAGCAGTAGGCAATTACATTAAATTGATTATTTGATATTTGCTAGAAAAATTCTTTATATGTTTTTTTATCAAGACTAGCCTGACATGAGCTTCGAACCTGTGTCGTTAAAACACTCATGTTTTGTATACCGAGCCTTGTGGTTAAAGCTTCTTTATACCCACGACCACAAGACATTTTCTAGTCCCCTGGGTCGAAGCACAGTACTTTAAATTTTTTTTGACATAAAAATGTTACATTTGTTTAACAAAAATGAAAAAAAAAAACACTTAAAAAATTGCGTTTTTTACAGGTTGGTTTATTTCTTTAAGGGGAAACTTTTTTTGCCCACATACGAACTTAACCTGCTGATGACCAAAAGACTTGTTCGTGCTAAACTTCAGGAGTCTAGCATTTTTATTTTGGATGGTATACGTGTTTTATACAGACGGACATTAATAGAATGCCTTAGAATCTATCATGGATCAATAATATATTTACTTTATGGGGTCCCCGACCGATATTTCGAAGCGTTGCACACGGAATGACAAAGTGAGTATACCCCAATACTGTAGTTGGAGGGCATAAAAACACCCTTTAAGCATGCATTTAAAGATTTCTTCTTTTTTCATTAGTTTCGTAAAATTACAAAACTCTTGGTTATTTTTTTTTTGTAACATAAAAGTCCACTTTCATATTTTTTACGAAAGAAGTTTTAACGAATTATTTTCGTAAAAATACAAAAGTCTGTACACTTTTTTTGTAATATGTAGTCAACATTCGTATATTTTACGAAAGAAGCATTTACATTTTTTTTTTCGTTACTTTCGCAAAATTACAAAAGTTTTAACAACATTTTTTTCGTAATATGTAGTCAACATTCGTAAATATTACGAAAAAAATATTTACTAATCATTTTCGTTACTTTCGTAAAAATACGAAATTCAGTACTAAAGTTTTTCGTACTATGTAGTCAACTTTCGTGTATTTTACGAAAAAAAAAGTACGAAACTTTTTTTCGTAAAATGTTGCATGGATTTTTTTCGGTGCAGGGAACCCACCGATTGCCCTGAAACTTGAATATGGGCATCAGGGAGAAAAATAAGAGTTACCTGTTTTCTTTTAGCTGCACAATCTCAAATTTTAAAAAGGGTTGCCACCTTATAAATAAAATCCGAGCTAGTTGGAATTTCTCCAAATGAAAAAATACGGTTAAGCTTAATTTTTATACACCCAAAAAAAAAAAACGTGGGTATTCACTACTAAAAATTTAAGTAAATTTCAGTCCAAAAGGACCTAGTGCAGGAATTGGTAACCAATACTAAATTTTTTTACTAATATTATTTAAAACCAGTAAAAATTACTAATTTTAGTACTTTGAAGATACTAAAATTAGTAACTAATTAGTAGATTTTGGTACAAAATCACTTACTAAACCTTTTACTGTAGAATTATTTTGAGTGTAGAGATTATTATATATGATTTTGGCGGTCATACGTATATACATCTCCATATAAACTACCCCAACGATTTTACATTTTTGACAATAACAAACTTAACGAAGCCGAATTTGGACCGATACACTATTCAATAGGTCTTCCAAAAACCTTTCGACCTGTATAAAATGTTCATATAGTTTCTTTTGAAGAAATGGAAAAAATCCTCAAAAAACGAAAAAAATCCCGTTTTCCCCCTCCTCTTTGACCCGCTAAATGTGAGATTGGGCAGCTATAATTAATCAGGTAACTCTTATTTTTATCCCCTCTTTCCTACATGCAAGTTTCAGGACAATCGGAATGTGCCCTGTGAAACCCCTTCCTTTTTAGCGAATGAATTGTGAGGTTATGACAAAATTATGAAAAAATTCATCCAATATGTTGCACAGAAAAAAAAACGAATTGTTATATAGTTCTCCCATATTTGTGAATACAATTAATTTTTTCACTGAAAGTGCTCCTATACGGAAATTTGTAATATCAGCAAACGTTTGTAAATTTTGATTGTTGAAAAAATATTTTTTTGTTTTCAACAAAGAAATTCAACAAACACAAACACAATTAGTTGATCTGACAAAAGTAACAAAATCTTATTTTTTTTTTTCAACAAAGAAATTCAACAAACTCAAACACAATTTGTTGATCTGACAAATGAAATATTTTTTTCAACAAAGAAATTTAACAAACACAAACACAATTTATTGACGTGATAAAATAATTTTGAAATAAAATTACCTGACTGAGTTTGTTGAAAACAAAATCGAAGTTTTGTATTATGGACTAACTGGCGGCCGTTTATACTAAATGCTTGGTTTATATCATGTTTGGTTGATTTACAATTGATGTTTGTTGATTTAAATTTGACGATTTAATTTCTGTGTTGCCAACAATAAAAAAAAGTAAAACCCGATTATTTTATATATTTTATGTGTTCAAATAAATTAAAATCTGGTATGTTGATAATTTTTAATTCGACAGTTAAAGAAAATAGCAAAAATGTTAATCAAAACATTGATTCACTCGTTTAAATTTTGTTAATCAATAGATTTAATTGAACATTTTAAGCCAATAATTTTTTGTGTGAAGAGTGATCGTTATTTGAACAAAATCAAAGCAGAGCCAGCCAGTTCTGTAAATAATGGGTTAAAAAATAATCAATTTCACAATTTATCTATAATTTCGTGGGGAATTTCGTGGGGAATTTCGTTTTAAAACAAACGTAACTATGCAGTTCAAAAATCAAAGTCATTATCTGATTATTTTCCAATCACATACATAAATTATCGCATAGAACATAAATAGGTTGACCATCCACGTGTTTTTTTTTTTGTTTTAGTTAACAACCTAATACTTCGTTTATTGTATGGCTAGTAGGGTGAGTCGATGCGATGATATGCATATTTGCGAATCTCGTTAACGTTAATTCGGTTAGCATTTTTGAGCTGATAACGAGAAAAATTATATAAAAAATTTTAGTAGGGTACCTTTAGTCCTCTTCAAGCGGTTTTAGTTTGCGGTTTTAAAAAAAAATATTTTGAAAATTTTGTAAAATAAGATTTATTAAGTAAAAAATTCCAAAGCAATTTTTGCTGATCAATTTTGGTCCATGATTTTTTTATATAAAACAAGTAGAAAAGTTAAATTCGACTAGGCCGAATCTATGAATACCCTCCACAATGCCCGTTTTAAGTTTCTATTTTATTTTGTGTAAAAAAAAAAATTTTTTTTAGTCATTTTTGAAAAAAAAAAAAATAATTTACTAAATTTTTTTTGAGTGTAAAATTTTTTTCGAGAGTTTTATTTTTTTGTTTTAGTGTCAAAATGTTTTTGAGTGACAAAAATACTTCGCAAAATATTTTTGTGACTTACCAATGTTTTTAAAACACGTTTAACGGGTTTTCAACACAGAAAAACAGCCTGTTTTTGGTTGTTTTGTCCAATAAAAAAATATTTTACAACATAAAAGAAACAAAAATATGAACGGTGATTATGTGAGAAACGAACTTCTTTAAATTTTTTTTAATTTTGGTTCAAAATTACGCCCTCTATTGGAAAAAAATAAAAAAATCAATTACTAAATACACCGATTCAATTACTTTAGTATTTGAATTTCCTCCGAGCACGAAAATTGTAATATTGATTACTCGAGTAATTGGTCCAATTATAATGATATTTTTTAAAATAATTGAACCAATTACTTGAGTAATCTATATTACAATTTTCGTGCTCGGAGGAAATTCAAATACTAAAGTAATTGAATCGGTGATTTAGTTATTGAATTTTTTAATTTTTTTTTTTTTATTTTTTTCCAATAGAGGGCGCAGTTTTGAACCAAAATTATAAAAATTTAAAGTAGTTCGTTTCTCACATAATTACCTTTCATATTGACCATTTTTTTTATTTTATGTTATACAATATTTTTTTATTGGACAAAACAAAAAAAAAACGGCTGTTTTTTCTGTGAACACGTGAATTTAAGGTGAAACTAATCTGAAATTCACGGTTTTGCTAATAACTTTTTAACCACTGGACCGATTTGGCTGAAATTCAACATGAACCAGATCAGGGGAACGACATATATATATGCCAAGCTTTAGCATCCTCAAAATGCATTTCGAAAGTTAGCGTGTTTTTTTATCTTGTAAATACACGAAAAACGCTTGCCGAAATTTGATCATAACTTTGGACCGATTTCGCTGGATTGCAGTACCAACATGATCAGATAAATGCCCAAGATATATGCCAAACTTCAGGAGGCTCCGTAAAGTGTTTCAAAAGTTAGCGAGATTTCAACAGACAGACGGACAGACGGACGGACATCGCAAGATCGGCTTAAAATCGATCAAGGATCATGAATATATGTACTTTATGGGGCCCTAGACCAATATTTCGAAGTGTTACAAAACGAATGACAAACTTATATATACCCTTAAATATATTTTATTTCAAAATGGCACTCAAATGGCCGATTTAAGTATCGCTATCCAAAATACATGCCGATAAAATGCTTCTAAAAATATGCATTTAAAATTATTGAGACTTTTTCTATAGAAAAAATTTCTCAAATTCTGAGACTTTTTATATAGAAAAAAATGTCTTAGAATCTGAAACTTTTTCTATAGGAAAATATCTCGGAATCTTTTTTATAAGAAAAATGTCTCAGAATCTGAGACTACGAAAAATGTCTCAGAATCTGAGAAAACGAAAAACGTCTGAGACTTTTTAAATAGAACAAAATGTCTCAGAAACTGAGACTTTTTTATATGAAAAATGTTTTAGAATCTGAAGGAAAAATGTCTCAGAATCTAAAACTTTTTCTATATAAAAAATGTCTTAGAATCTGGGACTTTTTTATTGGAAAAATGTCTCAGAACCTAAGACTTTTTATTTAGTAAAACTGACTTAGAATGTAAGAATTCTTCAGAATCTATAGGAAAACTGTTTTAGATTCTGAGACTTTATTTAAAGGAAAAATGTGTCAGAATCTGAGACTTTATTTATAGGAAAAATTTGTCAGAATCTAAAACTTTTTCTATAGGAAAAATGTATCGAAATCTAAAACTTTTTTTATATGAAAAATTTCCTAGAATCAGCGACCTTTTATTTAGACAAACTGTCTCAGAATCTGAGAATATATCGAAAGTTTTCCCCCTTTATTTTTCATCCTTTAAAAACAATATCATCCATATATCGTCCATTCCACCAGACATTTGGTAATTTTAGGCATTTTTTGACCGAGGGTCTTCCGATTTTTGTTATTTTTTTCATATAGATACTCTATGGAGCCAATTTCAAATTTCATCCATCAGATCGAACATATTCGAAAAACTCGCGATTTTATTCACGATTTTCGTTTTTAAAAAAGTCAAAAAAATGCAAAATCTGTGTAACTTTGAGCAGCTGTATTTTCTAAACAACTTATCGCATTTTAACAATCCATAGCGCATACGAATGGTTTGTAAGTCTATTTTGATATCTTATAAACTGAAAAAATGTCGGTGGTTTAAAAGTGCATTTTATATGCAAATGCAGTTTTGAAGTGCATTTTGCGAAACTTTTACCCCTTTTAATTTTTTTTTAATTAGCATATTTGGAAAATTTAGAATTTTTGCTACAGAAAAATGTTTTCATTACAATGGACCGAGCATGTGTGATATTTTTAATATTTTTTTTAAAAAAATTCTTCTTTAAGTTTCCCTTATAAAATTTTTTATTTTTTAAATTATACCAAAATCATGTAAAAAGACATGTTTTTAAACCGTTATATTTTCAAAAGTACAAATCGTATCTCATTGTTTTTATGCACATTAGAAAGGTATTTTTGTCTATTTTTTGCATTTAATGACCGCAAATATGTTGGTGTTTCAGAATTGCATATTAAATGCAAATGAAGTTTTGAAGTGCATTTTTCAAAACTTTTACCCCTTTGAATTTTTTTTTAGTTATCATATTCGAAAAGTTTACAATTTTTACTACAAAATAATGTCCTGCTAATAATGGACCCACCGTGTGTGCTATTTTAAATTTTTTTTTTAAATTTCCTTAAAACAATTTCAATATTTTAAATAAAACCAAAAAATCTGAAATAACATGATTTTTTAAAAAATTCTAAAAAAATATCACACACAGTGGGTCCATTATTAGGAGGACATTATTTTGTAGTAAAAATTGTAAACTTTTCGAATATGATAACTAAAAAAAAATTCAAAGGGGTAAAAGTTTTGAAAAATGCACTTCAAAACTGCATTTGCATTTAAAATTCATTTCTGAAACGCCAACATATTTGCGGTCATTAAATGCAAAAAATATACAAAAATACCTTTCTAATGTGCATAAAAACAATGAGATGCGATTAGTACTTTTGAAAATATAACGGTTTAAAAACATGTCTTTTTACATGATTTTGATATAATTTAAAAAATAAAAATTTTTATAAGGGAAACTTAAGGAAGTATTTTTTAAAAAAAAATATTAAAAATATCACACATGCTCGGTCCATTGTAATGAAAACATTTTTCTGTAGCAAAAATTCTAAATTTTCCAAATATGCTAATTAAAAAAAAATTAAATGGGGTAAAAGTTTCGCAAAATGCACTTAAAAACTGCATTTGCATATAAAATGCACTTTTAAACCACCGACATTTTTTCAGTTTATAATATATCAAAATAGACTTACAAACCATTCGTATGCGCTATGGATTGTTAAAATGCGATAAGTAGTTTAGAAAATACAGCTGCTCAAAGTTACACAGATTTTGCATTTTTTTGACTTTTTTAAAAACGAAAATCGTGAATAAAATCGCGAGTTTTTCGAATATTTTCGATCTGATGGATGAAATTTGAAATTGGCTCCATAGAGTATCTGTATGAAAAATATAACAAAAATCGGAAGACCCTCGGTCAGATTTTTTAAAATGACTCATGAAATGGACGATATACTACAAAGCTTTTATACTGAAAGTTATAAAGCATAAATATTTTTTTTTTTATACCCTCCACTCTAGTGATAGAGGGTATATATAAGTTTGTCATTCCGTTTGTAACACCTCGAAATATTGGTCTAGGACCCCATAAAGTATATATATTTATGATCCTCGATCGATTTTAAGTCGATCTAGCGATGTCCGTCCGTCCGTCCGTCCGTCCGTCCGTCTGTCTGTCTGTCCGTAGAAAACACGCTAACTTTTGAAAGACTTTACAGAGGCTACTGAAGTTTGGCATATATGTTTGTCATTTACCTGGTCAGGTTGGTATTGCAATCCAGCCAAATCGGTCCAGTGGTTCAAAAGTTATGAGCAAAAGAGTAAATTTCGGCAGGGGTTTTTCGCGAATTTACGAGATAAAAAATACGATAACTTCCGAAAGACAATAATGAGACTACTGAAGCTTGGCATGTATCTTTGCCGTTCCCCGGGTCTGTTTGGTATTAAATTTCAGCTCAATCGGTCCAGTGGTTCAAAAGTTATAAGCAAAATCCTGAATTTCAGATTAGTGTCATCTAAAATGCCACGTGTTTTAACAAGTTTTAAAAGCATTGGTGGTAACTAAACAATGCTTTTCAAACTTGTTTAATTTTAAAGCAATGCTTTTTAAACTTGTTTAGTTCTAAAAGCATTGGTAACTTAAAAATTACACACGAAAAAAATTTTACACTCAAAAAAAATTTTACACTCAAAAAAAATTCTACACTCAAAAAAAAATTTACACAAAAAAAAATTTAGTTTTTTTTTTACAAAAATGACAATATTTTGTGTACATACGTACGTGCGTTCACTCAGAAATATTTTTACAGTTAAAAAAAACATTACACTCGAAAAAATTTTACACTAAAAAAAAAAATAGTATTTATTATTTTTTTTTTTTTAAATGACAAAAAAAGAGTTTTTTACTCAAAATAAAATATTTCTAATCAAAATTGTTAATTTTTTCACGTTAAAAAATGTACTTCCCTTTAAAAAAATACATTGTGGAGGGTATTCATAGATTCGGCAAAGTCGAATTTAACTTTTCTACTTGTTTTTAATTTCATTTAGTGTTTTGGCAAACGTTTTTACATAGGGTATTTCATCGGTTACTGTAGATCCACCCAATTACTAAACACGTAAAATTTATCAGTTTAATATGCTTAAAAGATTATGTCAAAACTTTGATTTTTATGAATTACTCATAATTGCTACCTACCTACCAAATGTTTGGCTCATTAAAAAAAGCTTTTTGGATTATTTAATCTACATTATGCTATTTTGAGTATACGAAAAATATTTTATGATTTAGTATCATTTTGTTCATTACCGCGTATTGTTTAAAATAAGAGACAAAATTGTTTAAGTTGTAAAATTAATAAGAATTACTACAAAATTTACAGAGGTTTTACACTTTATCACATTTTTCATTATTTTTTTTTAAGAATTTCCCATGTTTTTGAAATATTTTGTTAATAACTCTTCGAAAATAATATATTTTCAAAAAACAATTTTTAATAAAAGAAATATCTCTAATATTTCTAAAGACAGACCCAGTAAAAACTTCTATTACCAAGTAATGAGGTTTTCGCCTTAAAATAGATAGTGGTAGCTAGTTACTAGGTTGGTGAAACACTCATTATTTTAACATGGCGATGTCATTGGAGTAATGACCGCATACCCACTCGCTTACGAAAAAGCTACTTTAAAACTACATACATTAGTACCACAAATAATGAGCTACTAGTAGCCCAAAAATAACTAGTTACCCACTCCTTACAAAAATGCTACCAAATAACAGCATAAATTAGTCCTAAAAATAAGTAGCTACCAGTAGCCCAAAAATAACTCGTTACCCACTCCTTACAAAAATGCTACCAAATAACAGCATACATTAGTACCAAAAATCGGACGTCTTCCCTCAGAAAGGAATTGCGTTAAAAGTAAAATGTTTGCTTCATGCCTATTCGTCGGATGATAAAGTTCATGTTAAACGCGGTTATTTCAAGAGCAACCAAGCGGGAAAATTTCTACAATCTAAATGTAAGAAAAGCCAACGGAACCAATGTTTACGTTGATATCCATCCCTCCAAATGTTTGATTGTAAAATTCAAATAATAAAAGGAGCGAAAATATATCTTGGAATATCGTAAAAAGGGCAGGACCAATAACAAATTTACAGAAGCGACA
The DNA here is from genome assembly GCA_963921195.1 of Pegoplata infirma. Lineage (NCBI taxonomy): Eukaryota > Metazoa > Arthropoda > Insecta > Diptera > Anthomyiidae > Pegoplata > Pegoplata infirma. The sequence continues at coordinate 65,140,406 of OY992536.1, forward strand.
GTGGCTCAGCCCATGGAAATCGCATTAAACACCATCTTAAGTTTTAGTCTATACAAGAGTGAGTAAGTTTTAAAAGGAAATACTGTCTATGATGGTTTTTTACCTTTTAACCGGTTTTAACATACTTTAAACAACAAGGCAAACAAAAAAAGTTAAATTAAAATTTGAAAAACGCCCCAAAATTTCTAGAAAAACAATTACAATTTGGAAAAAGCCAATTAAAATTTAGAAAACTTCAATAGAAGTTATGTAAAGACAAATTAAGGCTCATAAATCACTATCAAGTGTCAGCTAGATCCCGGTTTTTATACCCTCCAACTACAGTATGTACTCACTTTGTCATTCCGTGTGTAACGCATCGAAATATCGGTCGGGGACCCCATAAAGTATATATCGTTCATTCCACCAGACATTTGGTGATTTTAGGTATTTTTCGACCGAGGGTCTTCTGATTTTTGTTATATTTTTCATACAGATTCTTTATGGAGCCATTTACAAAATTCATCCATCAGATCGAAAATATTCCAAAAACTCGCGATTTTATTCAAGATTTTCGTTTTTAAAAAAGTCAAACAAAATTCAAAATCTGTGTAACTTTGAGCAACTGTATTTTCTAAACAACTTATCACATTTTAACAATCTTTAGCGCATACGAATGGTATGTAAGCCTATTTTGATATCTAATACACTGAAAAAATATTGGTGTTTTAAAAGTGCATTTTATATGCAAATGCAGTTTTGAAGTGCATTTTGCGAAACTAATTCAGCTTCCCCCTTGAAGCTGAACCAACGCCTTAAAAATGCATTTTTTTTTACTTTTTTTGTATATTTGTGAACCAAATGAGACATTTTTATGTTCGTAGAGGTTTATAGTCCTGCGCTTGGACCCAGGGGATTAAAAAATTTCGCTTTTTTTTTGCCACGTCCCTTTTTAAGGGCGTGGATAAAGAAATAACTTAAATACTTATAAAACTATAATACTTTAGTGCACAAAGCAGACAAAAATGAACTTGTAAACATATACCGTGAGGGCCAAGGAGTCAACCCAGCTCACCGACCCCTCCCCCTTCCTTGCCCCCCCCCTTAAAACAACGCCCCTGTCAAATTTTTTTTTTAATTTTTTTACATGTTGGAGGGTATAATAGATTCGGCACAGCCAAATTTAACACTCTCACTTGTTAAATATCAATTTGGTTTTCTAAACTTTAATTTGCCTGTTCCAAATTTTAATCAGAATTCCTGAATTTAAATTTCTGGTAACGGAGTTTTATTAGAAAAAGTAGAGAAATGTTAATCTTTTTTAAGCTAAATGTGCAAGTTCTTTCTAAATTTTCTTTAGCATTTTTTAATTTTAATAAAAAAAAAATTATTTGGACAACTTATCAAATATTTTAAATCGTATTTACCAGTAACCGGTTCTGTATGAGGCTATCGGTAACTCATTATTTGTTAACAAGAAGTAACCGGTCCTGTATTAGGTTATCGGTAACTCATTATTTGTTTATAAAAAGTAACCGGTTCTATATGAGGTTATTGGTAACTCATTATTTGTTAGCAATAAGTAATCGAGCAGGTAACGAGTCCTCATTACATAGAATGCAGGCGGTAATGGGGACTTATTACCAAGTTTTTACTGGGGAGTTATTTTAACAAGTCTTAACGCACGTTTAGCCGAGAGAGAAATTTGGTAGAGATATAGAAAAAATACACTCACCGTATTAGTGATGCTATTTTAATATATTTTGTGCTAGATTTAGCAGATTAAGTACATATTTTTTTAAAAAATAAAAAAAAAATGCATATTTTATTTGATTAATGAAGATTTTCTCTTAAAAAACGTGATACTTTTACTGTTGGGCATTTACCTGGTCAGGTTGGTATTGTAATCAAGCGAAATCGGTCCAATGGTTCAAAAGTTACATACACACAGAAAACAAATTTGCTACTTTCCAACTGAAATTCAGTTGTTGCAACAAAAATTCGGTTGATACATTTGTATTACGGTTGTAACAACTTAATATCGATAGTTACAACGGAATTTTGTTAACACAACTGTATTTTAAATGAAACAACTACAGAATTCGTTTTACACAGCGAAATTTAGTGGCAGTGATCGAATTTTGAGTTGATACAATTGAAAAATTCAGTTGGAAATTTATTTTTCTCTGTGTATGAACAAAAGACTGAATTTCGGCAAGAGTTTTTCGTGAATTTACGAGATAAAAAACACGCTAACTTTCGAAAGGCAATTCTGATGCTGAAGCTTCACTCAAAAAAATAAAACTGTAAAGTTAACAAATTTTTTTTTGTTAACTTGAGTTTACTGGCTTTTTAGCAAATTTTTAGTTAAAATCAGCGTTTTAACTACTTTTTTTAGTTAAGTTCAATTTACGAAAATACTAGTTTTGAACAAATTTTGAATTAATTTTTTTTGTTGACTTCAAAACTGAGTTTACGAATTTTTACTAATTAATTTGCTGATTTTTCGTAACAAATTTGTTAAGTGAAATTTCTTGTGTAGCCTCCTATGCGAATCTCATAAGTTCTACTTAAGCTACGAAAAGTTAACTAAATATTTTTAGTTAAATTGACTAAAAATTTAGTAGGCCCAAAATCAGGTGCTTTTTTAGTTAAATTTAACTAAATTTTTTGTTAACTTTACAGTTTTTTTTTTTTGAGTGTTGGCATACAAATCTAGGACAGCTTAAACTCAGATCTATGTACTTTTCAACGAGCTATACAAAGTTGTTGTTTTTTTTTCTTCACCAATACTAGTTTTTTCTCTCATCTAAATGCTTTTTTTTTGAAAAACCGTTTTAGTGTAAAACCCATATTAAGACGATATACAATATTTAATAGAAATATGGCTCCAAATAATGAAATTATAAATCCAAATGAAAATTTGTCTATACCAGCCTGGATAAATGTGGACTATTTTAAAGATATATTGGCAAAAGATGAACCCGAATCAGTGGGTGTACAGAACTTTAAACCTATTGCGGCCATTGCACCAGGAGAAAATTTTACTTCGGTGATGTTGCGCATACATATGGACTTAGAATTAAAAGGTTTGTAAATTGGGAAAAAATTAATTTTAAAGCACTAGCAAAAAAAAAATAATTATGTTAGTTACACAATTTTATAATTACACTGTTCAACAAATATGAGGTGATCGAGTGTTATTTAAATGAGACTAAAATATAAAAGGTAAACTAATAGCACTACTACTCTACACGGTTTTTGCACAGACATGTTGAATTCATTTCTAAAATATTTTGGCCTCCTTAACACGAATCTGTCAACAGAAAACTTGTATTAAAACGCCTTCTCAAGATATAGGCATTTTCAATTTTTGTAGACCAAGCCCTCAAAACCGAACATTTTTTTAATATCGGAAAAGTGTACCTATGTTAAAGTTATTCATATTTCTAATTCTGATTAATTTATTCAAAAATAAAAATTTTTTTATTCGACCTTTAAAATATTATATTTTGTGTAGGTTTATTCTAGCTCGAGGTCATTATTTCCTTTACTAATTAAAGCTATGATATTCTCAAAGAATATTTTTCTTGAATTTTAGTTTGATCACACTGTGCAACAAATTTGGGGTCTTCGAATGTATCTTGAACGGGACCAAAAAAAATTAAAGTATACCAATCGGAGACCAAAAACCCCGAAGGGTTTTGAAAACTTAGCTCGAGTTCATTTTTTATAGCCCACTGAAGTTTTTAATTTTTTTTAAGGCGTTTTGAATAAGTCAAAAAATAAGTAATAAATCTTATTCTGAGGTAAATAATGTTAAGACATGTCTTCAGTAAAATTTGATTGCGGTTGTTTTCTTAGAATATATGTATTAACCCTCTTTCTGCCATTTTTAGGGGTCACTTTGGTCCTTTTTTCAAACATCCCCATAGAACACCAATGAATCGTGCGTTTAAAGGGTTCAAATGTTCTACAAAAATTCTGCATTAAATTTCACTAGGGGTTGCCGAAGATCAAAAGTTCGTGCGAAAAGTGCAAAATGCTTTAAAAAGTAAAATTGTAAATTATCACATACTATTAAATTGTTTTTCAGCAAACTCGTGTGAAATAAGTCGGAAAAATTTTATAAATCTGCTTCCGAGCTAAATGACGATAATAGATGTCTTCAGTAAAATTTGAAAACGATTCTTTTTTTAAATTTGAAGCGTGCGTTTAAAGGGTTAAATTGTTCTACAAACATTTTCTGCATCAAATTTTACTAGGGGTTGTCAAAGGTTTTACATTTTTTAAGCATTTTGCACGAAATTTTGATCTTCAGCAACTCCTAGTGAAATTTCATGCAAAATTTTTGTAGAACATTTGTAGAACATTAAACGCACGTTTTTTTGGTGTTCTATAAGGATGTTTGAAAACAAGACTAGTGACCCCTAAAAATGGCAGATAGAGGGTTAATATATTCTAAGAAAACAACCGCCATCAAATTTTACTGAAGACATTTATAAACATTGTTTACCTCAGAATTACTTAAATATATTTAATACTTTTTTTTGACTTATTCAAAACGCCTTTTAAAAAAATTCAAAAACTTCAGTGGGCCATAAAAAAAGAATTCTAGTTAAGTTTTCAAAACCCCTCGGGGGTTTTGCTCTCCTGTTGGTATACTTTAATTTTTTTTTTTTGTCCCATCCACGATACAAAATCGTGTTGCACAGTGTCATTAACGATTTGTCATTAAAATCCCCTTGCTGCTTGTAGTATAGGATTTTTATTTTTGCTAAATAATCTTGACAATGGGATCTGACGAATTCCGAAACACGTCTCGATTAAGTCTTGCAAAAAATTAACAACATAAAATGAACAACATATGCTTCGCAACAGGTCAACGTACCTTATGAAATGGAAGATGGTATCGTAACTAATATTTTGAGCCAAATTGCAGCACCCTACGACGATTAGAAGGGGATGCTAACTGATCACATGTGTTTGCAACCTCCGAAGAAATCTAAAAAAAAAAATTTTTGCAATCCTAAAAATTACTACATGGAATGGTATCGTTACAAAAGCAAATAAGTCACATATGGCAATTTTACTTACAAAGGACAAAAAGGACATTTTAGTTTCGATTAGGAAAAAAACAAAAAAAAAAAAAAAAATTATATTATACTAAAATTAAAAATATTTGTATTACCTTTCAAATGAACTTTATCGCAACTTAATGGTCCGCATAGATTTTGAGTTACAGCGGTTTAAGTGAAATGCAGGGTTCCGTTTTTTTTTTAATATATATTTTTTTTTTGTTTAAGTACAATCTTAGGATAAAATGGCCACATGTGAATTATGTGCTCTTGTTACGCTAGCATTCCATATGGTTATTTTTAAGATTCCAATAAAAAAAATTTTAAGATTTCTTTGGAGGTTGCAAACACTTATGATAAGTTAGCATCCCCTTCCAATCGTTGTAGGGTGCTGCAATTTGGCGCAAATTGTTCGTTACGATGCCATCAATCATATTTTGAGGTACGTTCAGTTGTGAGTTATAATTGGTATTTTCCATATGTTTATGGGCCACACTTATCCTGATAATTCCCGACTAGAGTTTTTCTTTTCCCGGACTTTTTCATTACCCGGGAAAGCGGGATTCATTTATAAAGAAAACCTCCTCATTTCAGAGTCATTCCTTACACAGATTCTATATCAATTTATCGATTTAAAAAGAACCATGTCCAGAGACATAAATATTTTCTATAGAAACAAATAATCATACTGCAAATTTTTATAATGCAGGTCTCATAAAGAAAATTTCTCAGCTTTTGAAAAAAAGTATCAGGTTCTGATAATTATATCCTATCGAAGATTTAGATATTGTAAGATTTTTTCATTTCGTAAGTCTCAGATTTTATGACATTTTTCAGTTAGATGGTCGCTCTTGGAATATTTTTTGGGCCCTCCTGGTTCCTACGTACGTTTCTGCCAATTATCAAGAATTTTAATAAAATCTCTATAAAATCACATACAAAATAATCATTAAAAGTCAAAAAATCCACAATTTTAAAGAAACGAAAATTCCCGGGAATTCCCGCTCTATTTCCCGGGATTTCGGGATCGAAAATTTACGGGAATTCCCGGGAAATCCCGTCCCGGGAATTCCCGTGAAAAACTCTAGTCCCGAATTTTGCAAGAATTTTCCTTTTCAAAGCAGATATGTAAAGAAGATACTTTAATAGAGAGAACCATTTAGTATATCCCGAAATATTTGCAAAAGAAGTCAACATTTTAACCCAAGCTTGCATACATTTTACCTTAAATGACAATGCCCTTATATAGCCGCAGTTATTAACTTTTTTGTTTGTCTCAAAAGTAATTTTGCGTAGCCGGCCTTCGTCAGAGTTTAGGGATTTCAAAATCAATCTATCGGTCTACACGCCTTAAACCCACCCTATCCTCAAAATAAAGTTTTTTTTTGGTAGCAGACCGTTACTGACATTATAGATCCGGAGTTATTAACTGTGCAATTTTTTTGTATCAAAAGTTTTCCTACGTAGCGGGTAGGGCGTCCCGTCAAATCTTCACTTTTGAAATTCGTGTCGTAATACCTGCCAAACGATAAGAGCTGGTTGTGGGAAAATTTATAAAAACATTTTGCAAGGTCATCTTCAATCGGCAGCCAGAGGTCAAAGTTGGAAAAAATTACGTAATTCGATAAAATTCGTAAATTTTACGTACTTTTTAAAAAGTTTAAAAGAGTGTAACATTTTTTATAATTATACCCGCTAAAAATAAGCGTGGATAATTTAAAATTTGTATGGGTAAGCGTATATACGCACTCAGAAAATTATTGCAGTTACTACATGATGGTTGTTTGTGTAGTAAGTAGTAGCTGTTGTTTTTAACTACAATTTCGGTCGTTTTTGTGTGAAAAAATCTCAAACAACTTTTTTTTTGTAGTAGTTTCAAAAAATAAATACAAAAAATATACTACACTGTAGTAATAGTTGATTTATGTAGTTGTTTTTAGTTTTTTTCTAAAAACTCGTTTATTTCTAGAAATTTTTATTGCAAACGAATGTGTCGAACGAGTTGGTCGTGCGGGATGCGGAAAGAATTATTTTTATACCAAATAAATAATATCTAAATAAATTAAATTACAATTTATTAAATTTAATTATAACAAAAAATATGTTTTTGGAAAAATATTCTTGAGCGAAAGAAAATAAGTGGATAAAATAGAGAAAACAAGTGTGTATAATATTGCGCTCACTTAAGCGTGTGTAAAAACCAATCGAAAAAAAAACAAAATACAATGTATGCAGTGTCTTGTTTTCTTATGAGCGTGCCATCCTTCTTTTCTTTGTATACACAACAGAACAGGTACATACGTTTTTGAAACATTGAAAATTAATTCTTTTTTTTATAAATCAATTTTGCCAAAGCATTTCGTTTTTTTTTTATTCCAGACAAATTTTGATCAGTAGCGGTGAAAATTTGAAATGAACTATTAAAAAAACAAAGGTAAATACAATCAATTTATTTCGTTTAACATTTTATTAATATAATTTTTTTCTTCTATAATTCCAGATAAATACACCAAAAAATTTTAATTTCATGTCGAAATTCTATACAACCAACTGAAATGTATTGCTTTTTAAATAAATAAAAATCAATCACTTAAACGTTTAAAAAATTTTTTAAATAAAATTTCAGCCAAGTGTAATAAAAACAACTGTATACCGTCTTTTTTAGTAGTTTTTACTACATTTTGTAGTTGAAAATCAATAGTTAAAAACAACAACATATTCAGTTGTTTTTACCGTAATGTGTAGTGGACGCCTTTTCAACAACAAAATGTAGTCAAAACAACTGTCTTTTGTAGTAGATTTTACCGACATACTTTTTTGAGTGCGGTTATGCGAAAACAGGGCTTATGAAAATTTTGAATGATATTGAAGGATACATTTTTTAATGAACGTAATTTACCTCTTTTTTACTGATATGTAAAAATAAAAATATAGGAAAATTAAGAAAGATACTCCTTTTTCATTTGATATCACTAGAGGCATCCTAGGACAAGTACAAATATTAAAAAATATTTTATAAAATTTTATCCTATAAAACTTTGAAATCTTTTAAAAAGAAACAGGATCACAGAAAAAAACTGTAAATGCAGTTTTACTACATTTAGTCTTTAGTTTCAAACGTATATTATCGCGTTCGTGTTTAACGATTTTTATTTTCATTTTTGTCGGACGGCGCTATAAGTAAGCTTCACTTTTTTTGTGGTCTCATTCCAAATACATTTTCGTGTTGAATTGGTAACAGTGGCGTATACAGGGGGGCCCCCGGGCCCCCCCGAAATGATTTCACAAATTTCAGGATTTGGTATCAAATAACAAGTACAATAATAAAAAACTTCTTAAAAAAATTGGAAAAACATTAATAATCTAAAATTTTTTGAAGAAAAATGTTTTGAAACTGAAAATTTTTCTTTAAAAAAATCTTAAAATCTGAAAATTTTTCTTAGAATTTGAAACTTTTCAACTAATGAAAAAATATCTTAGAACCTGAAGTTTTATGTACACAAAAAATGGACCTAATTGTTAGTAAAATGTAGTTAAATCTTAAAATGCGACTTTGTCTTTTAGAAAAATGTCTCAGAACGAGACTATTTCTTAAAACAAAATGTCTAAGAATCTCACACTTTTCTACAAAAAAAAAATGTCTCAGAATCTAAATCTTTCTATAAGACAAATGTCTGAGAATCTAAGACTTTTTCTATAGGAATAATGTCTTAAAATATTGACCTTTTTCTCAGATTCTTAGACCCTTTCTATAGGAAAAATGTCTCAGAATCTGACACTTTTTCTATAAAAAATTCTCAGAATCTGAGGCTTTTCTATATGAAAAATGTTTCAGAATCTGAGAACTTTCTATAGAAATAATGTGTCTGCATTTGAAAAATGTCTCAAAATCTAAGATTTTTTCTATAAAAAAATACTTAGAATCTGAGGCTTTTCTATATGAAAACTGTTTTAGAATCTGAGAACAATTTCTCAGAACAAACGAATTTTTCTTAAGGAAAATTATCTCAAAATCTAAGATTTTGTGTATAGGAAAAATGTCTCAGAGACACAAGATGAGACTTTTTGTATAGAAAAATTCTCAAAATCTGAGACTTTTTCTATTGTAAAAATATCTTTTTCTATAAGAATAATGTCTCAGAATCTGAGTAGTTTTCTATGAGAAAAATATTGTTCTTTAGGAAAAATGTCTCAGAATCTGAGGCTTTTTCTATATGAAAAATGTTTTAGATTCTTACAATTTCCTAAAGGCAAAATGTCTCAGAATCAGAGACTTGTTCTATAGGGAAATGTCTAACAATTTGAGACTTCTTTTATTGGAAAGGTGTTTAAGCATCTAAGACTTTTTCGATAGCAAAAATGTCTCAGAATCTAAGAAATTTTCTGTAGAAAAAATTTCTGAGAATCGGAAACATTTTCTATAGGAAAAATGTCAAAGAATCTGAGACTTTTTCTATAGGAAAATGTCTCAGAATTTGAAACTTTTTCTATTGGAAAAATTTCTAAGAATCTGAGATGAGACTTTTTCTATAGGAAAATTTTTCTCAGAATCCGAGAATTTTTCTTTAGGAAAAAGATTTTAGAATCTAAGACTTTTTTCATACTGTTTTTTTTTTTAAAAAGGTTTCAGAATCTAAATTATTTTTCTTATAGAAAAAGCAAAGATTTTCTCAGAATCTAAAATTTTTTGTATAGAATGTTTCAGAATCTGAGAAAATGTGCTAGACTAGAAATATCTCAGATTCTGGGAAAATGTCTTACTATCGGAGTCTTTTGTTTTGTAAAAGTATTTTATGAATATGTTTATAGAATCATTTTCTAAAGTGACTTTTTCCCGAGAAATTTTTTCCATTGGAAATATGATTTTGAGTCTTTGACTTTTTCTATAACAAAAACTGTCTTAACTGGAAATTGTCATAGAATCTTAAACTTTTCTTTGAAAAAAAAATGCAGATTCTGATAATCTTATTTGTAAAAAAGTATCTGCATCTGACACAATTCACTCTTTAAAAAAATTCACACTTTAAAAAAAGTCTCTCAAAAAATTTTAAAATATAAAAAAATTTTAATTTTTTTCCCCAACAGTTTTAAACTTACACAAAAATGAAGAATCTGATTGTGGTACATTCAGTTCAAGGAAAAGATCGAGAAAAATTCTAAAACATGTGCTATTATGTAAATTAAAAAAAAAAAAAAAAAAAATTACAAAAAATGTTGGGCCCCCACCGAAATAAAATCCTGGATACGCCCCTGATTGGTAACACTGTGTACTGTTATAATTCATCACGTTTTGTCCAATAATTCTTTGTCATCATATTGATAAAGCATTACATCGTTATATTAATAACGTTTTTCGTAAAAACTTTTATCATATTGACGAAAATCTTTATCATTTCATTGAAAAGTTTCATCACAATTTTAAAACGTTGGTTACACTAAAATTGATGCAAAATTTCATAATATTGACGAAGTTTTTTTTTACATTTTTTTTTTGAAATTTTTAACCTTTTTACTTCCAGATGGCTCTATCAAACACAAAACATATGTTTTAAAAACCATGTTGGATGACGATAAGGGTGGAGCTATGATTAATAAGCTATCACTATTCCCCAAAGAAATGGAAATGTATCACAAGTATTTGCCAGCTTTTGAAGAGCTTTATAAAGCTGTTGATTGGAATATTCAATTGGCGCCAAAGTGTTTGTTTAACGAAATAAAAGACGGACGTATTAACTTTGTATTTGAAGATTTAAGTGCACAAAATTACAAAAACATAGATCGCTTAGAGGGCTGCAACATGGAACATATGGAACGTATATTAAAAAAGTTAGCTGAATTTCATGCTGCCAGTGCGGTATATGAAGAAAAACATGGTGAATATCCTAAAGATTTTCAAATTGGTTTTGTGGATCCAGTTAAGGGTTTCCATTTTCAAAAAAATATACATTCAGCTAAATCAGAATCATACAAAAAGGCCATGAAAGAATGGGGTTTGGAAGATGCTGATAAATATATTGAAAATTTTGTAAGTGAATTTTATTTATTGAGAAAAATTTATATTTATTAACATTGATTTCATTTATAATTTTAGCCTAACTTTGATCAATATTGGAAATGTTGTTTAAGTGCTGTAAAACAGGAAACCAATAAATTCAATGTCTTAACTCATGGTGATTTTTGGTCTAGTAATATTATGTTTTCCTACCTGCCCACAGGAGTATTGAATGAATTGTTGTTTGTGGATTTTCAAATTTGTAAATGGGGTAGTCCTGCCGAAGATTTATTATTTTTTATTTCAATTTCTGCTGCTAAGGATATACGAATTAAGGAATTTGATAACTTTGTGGCTATTTATTATGAACGTCTTATAGAATGTTTGAGAAAGTTGAGTTATAAAAAATCACTGCCTAAATTAAGAGATTTACAAAAGGATTTATTCGATCAAAAGAACACATTTTTTGGTAGGTTAAATATTATCTTATGCTTTTGCTTTAATTATTTATAATTAATCAATTCTATTTACTTTTAGCATTTTTTGCTTGTTTCAATCACATGGCTGGTATTATGTTGCCCAGTGATAAAGATACCAGCATTCAAATGTTTTCACGACCCGATGAAATTGGTGAACAATTCCGCATGAAAGCTTTTACAAATCCTCGCTTTGTAGAGGCTATGAAAGATCTATATCCATTTTATTATCGTCGTGGTCTTTTTAATTTTGAAGATTATGATGAAAATTAGAATTTATTTTTTAAGTGCTAATTTTAGAAACTATTTTGTTTTGAATGATTTCAATCGAAAATAATTGTATTTATAAAGACTTAAATTATTTTTTAACTCAAATCTTTCGTATTAATAGTGAAAATATTTTTTATATACAATTTTAATAAATGACTTAAAAAATATATTTTTTAAAACAATTATTGCAAAGTAGGATAGGTCGGATAATTTTGTAATAAGCTTACAATTCGTTTGTTTAATCAATCATTATTTTGATTGACTAGAAATAAAAAAATGATCAAAATCGAAAAATGTTTTATTGAAAAAAATTTCAATCAATCACCTACAGTTTGATGATTGGTATAACAATTTTTTTTAATTGGAGAAATTTCAATAAAAAAATTGATTGAATCCGCGTTTTTGTTAATTGAAATTCGTTTCAATTTTTTTCTGTGGTTAATTATATAATGAATATAATTTTATATAATTTTATAATGAACCATATGAAACCCCACACCATTTTCCGAAAAATGAGCCATAAGTTTTAACATGGACAGATTGGATCTATCTTTCGTTAGATCTTTGCTGTCAGGGAAATCTTTCAGAGGGCACCAACCGATTGTCCGGAAACTAGCTTATGGAAATGAGGGGAGAAAAATTAGAGATACCTGTGGTTTTTTAGCTGCCTAATCTCAAATTTAAAAAAGAGTTGCCTTATGTTACCTTATGAAAAAATGTGGTCGTTCGGGAAAATCCGAATAAAATCTGAACTAGCAGGAATTTCGTCAAACGCAAAAATACGGGTCAGCTTAATTTTAATAGAGAGTTTTAAATTTCAAGTCAATTTATTGAAAATTGCAATCTGTATCGTACAAACAAAAAACTATTGGCTAAAAATGTTCACAGAGAAAAATAAATTTCCAACTGAATTTTTCAGTTGTATTAACGCAAAATTCGGTTGCTGCAACTACATTTTGATGTGTCTAACGAATTTTATAGTTGTTTCAATTAAAAGACAGTTGAATTAACAACATTTTGTTGCAACTACCGATATTTAATTTTTTTAACATTAATTCAAATGCATCCACCGATTTTTTGTTGCAACAACTAAATTTCAGTTGGAAATTAGCAAATTTGTTTTCTGTGTGTTCAATTAAATCTTTTGATCAACAAAATTGAAATGAATCAATCAATGTTTTGATTAAAATTTTTGTTATTTTCTTCAACTGTCGAATTACAAATTTTCAACATACCAGATTTTTTTTCGCTTTAATTTTTCAATTTTTTTTTTGTGTACTTAAACCGTTTACATTAACAGACGTACATCGCTAAATTTACTCAAAAAGTAATTCAAAGTCGATCGATATACTTAAAGGTTGGACCAATATTTCGTGTAGTTACAAACATCAGCGTAAACTCACTATATCCTGTACCACATACTGCGTTGGGTATACAAATTTAATCAAGTACGATAATTACAGTCGGTTAAGACCGACTGAGTATCTTGCGAAACTATTGTATGGGGATAAAAATATATTTGTAACTGTCAAATCAATTTTCAAACTGTCATGCAGTAAGTGTTCTGTTAGGCTCCCCACATGCGTCAATACTCGACGTATTTAAGCGGGGAATACTTTTGTTTATATGGCGGAATCATGTATTGCTTTATTAAATACTTATCGTCTCTATAATGAAGTGCACTCACAGCAAAATACGGTTGTCTCAACCGTAAAAGGTTCCAACCTCAGATTGAGGTTGCGGCAACCGGTAAATATACGGTTGTAGCAACCGACAATTTACAGTTGTGGCAACCGACAAATGCCGGTTGCAGCAACCTCAAATAACGGCATTTGCCGGTTATGGCAACCGTATTGCCGGTTGTCCCTACCGTAGCTGTGCTAAATAAATTTTCAATATTATACAAAATTACAAAGAAATCCCAACTAAAAAAACACGTTTTTTTCATTTTTTTTTTTTGTTTTTTTTATTGTTTTAAAAAAAATATAGTAATTTAAACGTCTTAATAATAAAAATATTTAATAAATGTTACATTTTAAAGTTGTATTAATACCTATGATTAAGATCCCATAAAACGAATTATTCTCCTCAAAATCTGAGACTTTTTCTATGGGAGAATGTTTCAGAATCAGATACTTTTTCTACAGGAAAACTGTCTCAGGATCTGAGACTTTTTGTATAGGAAAAATTTTAAAGAATCTTACTTTTTTTCCTATATATTTCAGATTCCAAAACATTTTTTCTATCGAAAAAGTCTCAGATTCTGAGACATTTTTTCTATAGGAAATGTCTCAGATTCTTAGACATTTTTTCTATAGCAAAACATTCAGATTCTGAGGCATTTTTTCTATAGAAAAAGTCTCAAATTCTGCAACATTTTCTCTATGGAAAAAGTCTTAGATTCTGAAACATTTTTTCTATAGAAAAAGTCTCAGATTCTGAGACATTTTTTCTATAGAAAGTCTCAGATTCTGAGACAATTTTTCTTTCGAAAAAGATACAGATTCGGAGTCATTTTTTCTATAGACAAAGTTACAGATTCTGAGTAATTTTTTTATAGAAAAAGTCTTAGATTCTGAGACATTTTTTCTGTAGAAAAAGTATTAGATTCTGAGATATTTTTTTTATAGAAAAAGTCTCAGATTCTGAGACATTTTTTCTATAGAAAAAGTCTCAGATTCTGAGACTTTTTTTCTATAGAAAAAGTCTCAAGTTCTGAGACATTTTTTTATAGAAAAAGTCGCAGGTTCCGAGACATTTTTTCGATAGAAAAAGTCTCAGGTTCTGAGACATTTTTTCTATAGAAAAATTCTTAGATTCTGAAACATTTTTTCTATAGAAAAAGTCTTAGATTCTGAAACATTTTTTTCTATAGAAAAAGTCTTAGATTCTGAAAAATATTTTCTATAGAAAAAGTCTCAAATTCTGAGACAATTTTTCTATAGAAAATGTCTCAGATTCTGAGACAATTTTTCTATAGAAAAAGTCTCAGATTCTGAGACAATTTTTCTATAGAAAAAGTCTCAGATTCTGACACAATTTTTCTATAGAAAAAGTCTCAGATTCTGATAAAATTTTTCTATAGAAAAAGTCTCAGATTCTGATAAAATTTTTCTAAAGAAAAAGTCTCAGATTCTGAGACAATTTTTCTATAGAAAAAGTCTCAGATTCTGAGACAATTTTTCTATAGAAAAAGTCTCAGATTCTGAGACAATTTTTCTATAGAAAAAGTCTCAGATTCTGATAAAATTTTTCTATAGAAAAAGTCTCAGATTCTGAGACAATTTTTCTATAGAAAAAATCTCAGATTCTGAGACAATTTTTCTATAGAAAAAGTCTCAGATTCTGAGACAATTTTTCTATAGAAAAAGTCTCAGATTCTGAGACAATTTTTCTATAGAAAAAGTCTCAGATTCTGAGACAATTTTTCTATAGAAAAAGTCTCAGATTCTGAGACAATTTTTTTATAGAAAAAGTCTCAGATTCTGAGACAATTTTTCTATAGAAAAAGTCTCAGATTCTGAGACAATTTTTCTATAGAAAAAGTCTCAGATTCTAAGACAATTTTTCTATAGAAAAAGTCTCAGATTCTGAGACAATTTTTCTATAGAAAAAGTCTCAGATTCTGAGACAATTTTTCTATAGAAAAAGTCTCAGATTCTGAGACAATTTTTCTATAGAAAAAGTCTCAGATTCTGAGACAATTTTTCTATAGAAAAAGTCTCAGATTCTGAGACAATTTTTCTATAGAAAAAGTCTCAGATTCTGAGACAATTTTTCTATAGAAAAAGTCTCAGATTCTGAGACAATTTTTCTATAGAAAAAGTCTCAGATTCTGAGACAATTTTTCTATAGAAAAAGTCTCAGATTCTGAGACAATTTTTCTATAGAAAAAGTCTCAGATTCTGAGACAATTTTTCTATAGAAAAAGTCTCAGATTCTGAGACAATTTTTCTATAGAAAAAGTCTCAGATTCTGAGACAATTTTTCTATAGAAAAAGTCTCAGATTCTGAGACAATTTTTCTATAGAAAAAGTCTCAGATTCTGAGACAATTTTTCTATAGAAAAAGTCTCAGATTCTGAGACAATTTTTCTATAGAAAAAGTCTCAGATTCTGAGACAATTTTTCTATAGAAAAAGTCTCAGATTCTGAGACAATTTTTCTATAGAAAAAGTCTCAGATTCTGAGACAATTTTTCTATAGAAAAAGTCTCAGATTCTGAGACAATTTTTCTATAGAAAAAGTCTCAGATTCTGAGACAATTTTTCTATAGAAAAAGTCTCAGATTCTGAGACAATTTTTCTATAGAAAAAGTCTCAGATTCTGAGACAATTTTTCTATAGAAAAAGTCTCAGATTCTGAGACAATTTTTCTATAGAAAAAGTCTCAGATTCTGAGACAATTTTTCTATAGAAAAAGTCTCAGATTCTGAGACAATTTTTCTATAGAAAAAGTCTCAGATTCTGAGACAATTTTTCTATAGAAAAAGTCTCAGATTCTGAGACAATTTTTCTATAGAAAAAGTCTCAGATTCTGAGACAATTTTTCTATAGAAAAAGTCTCAGATTCTGAGACAATTTTTCTATAGAAAAAGTCTCGGATTCTGAGACAATTTTTCTATAAAAAAAGTCTCAGATTCTGAGACAATTTTTCTATAGAAAAAGTCTCAGATTCTGAGACAATTTTTCTATAGAAAAAGTCTCAGATTCTGAGACAATTTTTCTATAGAAAAATTCTCAGATTCTGAGACAATTTTTCTATAGAAAAAGTCTCAGATTCTGAGGCAATTTTTCTATAGTCTCAGATTCTAAGACATTAGCCTATAGAAAAGTCTCAGATTTTGAGACATTTTTCCAATAAAAAAGTCTTGGATTTTAGTAATTTTTTCTATAGAAAAAGTTTTGAGACATTTTTCCTAAAGAAGAGTTTTGATTGTGGGATATTTTTCCCACAGAAAAAGACCGAGATTTTGAGACATTTTTTGTATAGGAAAAATTTCATATACTGACCCATTTTTTCTTAAGAAAATTTCTCATATTTTCACACTATTGTTCTAAAGATGACCAGTGGTAGTTACCAGTTTCATATTGCGATTTCAAAGGTATTTGCGGTGGGAGGCACCTTCAGGTTCATTTCAAAATCTGTCAAATAACGCCTTCCAAATTTAGGGAAATTGTTGACCAAGATGGAAAAACTGCAAGATAAAACAATTTTCATAAGAAAGAAATGTTTTTTTTAAGATTTATAATGTAACTTACGTAATTCTGCGATGAAATTTCGTTATTTAAAGCGATGGACATCTCTTTTAGACTATTTTTATTTAATATAATTTTTTTTATTTAATATTTTTTTTGTGACGTTTCAAAAGCAGACACAAATTAAATAAAAAGTTATTTCAACCACAACTAACGGTTGCTACAACCGAGCATTTGAAGTTGTGGCAACCGGTAAATGCCGTTATTTACGGTTGCTACAACCGGGGTTTGCAGTTGTAGCAACTTTTTTTTTAATTTTGTGGCAACTGGCACAAAAATATTTTAAAAAAGTTATAACAACCTCAATTTACGGTTGCTGCAACCGCGTACGGTTGGGACAACCGCAACTCAGTTGCAGCAACCGTGTTACGGTTGTGACAACCTCATTCCAACCGATTTTTTATGTGAGTGTGGATGCCATAAAACTAATGAATTTTTATTAAATAACAATAACATGATCGAAAACCTCTTCAACTTTTTTTGAAACATGATTTTGTTATTGATATCCATACATAGTAATTTTTATTATTTTGTTGGGAAAATAGATTTAAAAATTTAACATTTTTAGAAAATGGCACCTGTTAGAAGTTATTTCGAGTAGTATTTTTTCGATTTAGTCACAAAACCCATTTTTCACATTTCTCGAAGTTAACTGCGAAATATTAATGGAATTCACGTCAGAAATTTTAGGATTGCAAAATTGCGCAATGTCAAATTTGCAAATTTATTTGTTTGTTCCTTTGTGAACAGAAGCAATTGCATTACTATTAAAATAAATTGCAAATCATAAAAGTTTGTATATTCATTTGAGATTCTAAATTGCAAATCTTTTCTTGCTACGACTCTTCATATAAAATTTAATAGGAAAATAAATATTTTATTAAACATTTTTTTTAAGTTGTAAGATTGTACTGTTGCAAGTGTCAAAAATTTCTGAAGTGAATACCCTGATTAATTTAATATCAACGATGACTTTGCATTTTAGAGCTATGGAAACTGAGATAGTTTATACTCGTAACGAACAAGTAATTATTAGTAGTGACGCATGTTAGACATTATACCCTAGCAAAAACTTCGCTTACCAAGTAATTAACTTAGGGTGTTACCAAAAATATGAGTAACTACCCAGCAAAAACTAGGTAATGAGTACTCATTTACAATTGGATTACCTGGTAATGAGTACCAATTACTTACTCTATGGATTATTTTATGCCCCAAAAAAAGTCCTTTTGACTTTTAACTCACTATGTTACTACACTCAAAAAACAAAAAACTGTAATGTTAGCAAAAAAAGCTTGTAAGACTGCAAGAAAATTTGCTGATTTTGAACCCACAATTTTTTTGGTAAAGTTGGCAAAAATGTTTTGCCAAAAATTAGTTAACTAAAATTTTTTTTATAAAGGTTCAAGTTGAAAAATGCAAGAAAAATTGAATTTCTAAAAATTGTAGACATTTCTGGGATTTTAAATGTCGGTTTGTCTTGTTAATGAAAACTGTTTTTTATATATATGTGAATATTTATAGTTTCTACAGAATAAATTTTGACAGTTTCCAACACTACAATTGAAGGGCTTACTGCAAGAACTTGATAAGCAACATTTTATTTTTTCCTGTTTTTCGCCTTCTGCTGATGTTCCATTGACAGATTTTTTGCAGAAGTCTTGCTTTAACCCTTCGTACAAGTATATTGAGAATAAAAGTTCTGCAAAAGTTATATTTTCTACATTATTGTAAAAGTTTTAAGGCAAAAACCACCATAAAATGAAATGTTGCTTATCGAGTTTTTACAATAAGCCCTTCAATTCTATTTCTAGCAAAAACATTTTTTATTTCAACTAAGTTCATACACATTTGAGGACCCCATTGGGTTCGGACCCGATAGGTCCAGACTCCGATGGGCCTAGACCTAGTTGGGTTCCTTAAAAATCGTCATAGTTTTTGATCCAAAATTTTTGTCCGTTTCGCTCTATCTTGCTTAGTTTTTGAGATACCTGATTTTAGGGGACCACTGGGGTCTTGAGAATTAAAAAACTCGATAACTTCAAAAATATTACTCGGAGAGCTTTTGGTCGACAATATTTACCGAGATATGAACATTTTAAAATTTTCGGGAATGCTAACTTTTTTGGATCCAAAGTTAGGACCCATTAGGGTCCACACATGTGAAGAGAAACGGCGATACTATGGAGAGCTCGAGAACCAAAAATGGCCTCCATTTTGCTCTATCTGGCTTAGTTTCCGAAAAATAAAAAAAAATTTACCATTTATTTTTGCTAATGTTAGCAAAAAATCTTGTAAAAATGTTGTCAACTCAATTTCAAATTTAGCAAAAGAAATTAGTTCAAAGTTTGTTTAAAATTGCTAATGTGCTAAATGAAGTTTACAAGAATTTTTTGCTAACATGCTAATCTCAACTAAAAATTTGCTAAAAGTTAGCAAACTAGCATTAGCAAAAAAAATTAGTAAATCTAATGTATTTTTTTGAGTGTACTTCGGGTTTGTGTAATAGGAGCAATATGCTGATTTGACATACTCGCTTAAATTTGCTTAACTATACTTTTAAACAACCCAGCAAAAACTTGGTAATGGGTACCCCTTCCTGCCTCGCTTAAGTGGTAATGGCATTGAATACCATTCGCATTACACTGAAAAAAAAGACATAACTAAATTTAAGGAAAAAATGTCTTTGAAAATTTATCATGAATTTTCCTAAAATTTAGTTAAATTTAACTTAAAAGTGAGAAATTTTCTTAACTATGAGGAAAAAATTTTAGTTCATTTACTTATAATTAGTTCAAAGTTTTCTTTAAATGGATTTTTTAAACATTAGGAAAAAAATTCTTACTGCGAAAGAAATTTTCCACAAATCTAAGAATCGTATCTTTAATTTTAAGACATATTTCTTAAAAAACAATTTAGTTCAAGTTTAGTTAAAATTTACTAAAAAAAACATCATCGTATTTCTCTTCTTTGAATTGAGGAAGTGTACTTCTTAGAATTGAGTTAATGACTTCTGAGAATTTAGTAAATAACTTCTTAGAATTTAGTTAAAAATTCAAAATGGCGATATCTCAAAAACTAAGCGAGATAGGGCGAAACGGATGAAATTTTCAAAAGAAAGACTACAAAGAAAAATATGGAATAGCCTAGCTCTGCATATCTGTCGGGGTCTCAAGACCCTAATTTTAGATCTAAAATTTGAAATTCCCGAGATTTTATATATACACATATCTCGATAAATACTGCAAACACGAGAAAACGTCCAACGGCATTTTTGTAGCTCTTGGCTCGTAGAACACTTCCGCAAAATACCCGAAAGCCCCCCGATTAATAGTTTTTGAGTTATCCGGTTTTTAAGATTCTCAAGACCCTATCAGGCCCCTTATTACCGTATCTCAAAAACTAAGCAAGTTAGAGCGAAACGGACACAAGTTTTGGTTCAAAATCTATGGGGACCCTTAAAGGACCCAACGGGATGTCGAGTTAAATGGGGTCCGAACCCATGGGTCTAGGGTCTACCCCCAATCTATTTCTAAAATGTGAAGTAAAATTTTTCCCATTTTCTAGTTAAAATTGGCTTAAAATTAAATAACTTTGTTTTCCTTATTTTTGGGAAAATTATGAACTAAAACCAAGAAAATAAATCTTTGGAGCCAAATCATTCCCTCTTTTTCTCAAAATTGAGTTAATTTTCCCAGATTTTAGTTCACTTTTTTTTTGAGTGTACTTTACGCCAAAAAAGGCAAAATATGGTTACCTCCAATGACATCACCGTGTTAAAGTAATTAGCATTGAAATTGGGAGGTAACTAGTTAATACTCATATTTTTGCTAACCCCTTAAGTTAATTACTTGGTAAGCGAAGTTTTTGCTGGGAAATTCATAAAAATGTGTACTCCTACTTATAAATCAAAATATATGAATAAGATAGATAGTGCCCTCCTGATTTCACATTTGGCTTCCAAACTTTTCCATCACGTAACGTTTTAAAGATATTAGCGTTTGAATATTAAAAACGTCCAAATTCTTCTCACGCGAACCGTTTTTTTGATATCTCTGCGTTTCGTTACAAATTAGATATTCTTTACAAATTTTTAAGCGTGAATACCTCAAAAAACGGAACACGCTATAAAAATTTTGATTGAAGTTTTGGAATCAGGAGGTGCATTTCATACAGAATCAAGTATATTTTGTGGAACAAATGAAACATTATGTCAAACGATACTCAGACTTGTTAAAAAAAATTGAGAAAAAAAAATTGGTGAAAAAAATTAAAAAAATATAAAATTAAAAAAAAAAAATCTGTTTGATGAACAAAAAATTTTGATAAAAAAAAAATATTTGATGAAAAAATGTTAATGTAATAATGGATGACACCATCCACTTAGTGATAGAGGTTATATATAAGTCTGTCATACCGTTTGTAACTCATCGAAATATCGGTCTGGGACCCCATAAAGTCTATATATTCATGATCCCCGATCGATTTTAAGACATTCTAGCGATGTCCTTCTGTCTGTCTGTCTGTCTGTGGAAATGGTGATCACGACCAAGATACTCCACGGATATGACTGAAACTAAACACATTTATTGAAAGTTCTCCCGAGAAGTTTGGTATTGCATTTGAGCGATATCGGTTTAGCTGTTCAAAAGTTATGAACGAAAATGTAAGGACACCTCAAAAATTTTAGTACATTCAACATAACCTAAAAACACAAAATGCTTTAATTCGGCTGCTAGTTGACATATGTGAACCTAATTGAACACCAAATGGTATTTAAACAAGTACGAACATATTTTTTGACAACAAAAGAAAAAATAATGAATTTTTTTTTAACAATTTTTTTTTCGCGGAAATTTTTTTTAAAAAATTATTTTTTTTTCTAAAGTAATTTCCATTCAAAAAAAGGTTTTTGAAATAATCTTTTAAAGTTGTGGAGGGTATCACTACATTCAGCAAGGCCGAATTTAATTTTTTTACTTGTTTTAACTGTACACTCAAAAAAATACGTTAGTAGATTTACTAATTTTTTTTGCTAATTCTAGTTAGCTAACTTTTAGCAAATTTTTAGTTGAGATTAGCATGTTAGCAAAAAATTCTTGTAAACTTCATTTAGCACATTAGCAATTTTAAACAAACATTGAACTAATTTCTTTTGCTAAATTTGAAATTGAGTTGGCAACATTTTTACAACATTTTTTGCTAACATTAGCAAAAATAAATGGTAAATTTTTTTTTATTTTCAGAAAACTTAAAATGGCGCTATCTCGGAAACTAAGCCAGATAGAGCAAAATGGAGGGCATTTTTGGTTCTTAGAAACCCCATACTTTGGCGGGTCCTCTTCACATGTGTGGACCCTAATGGGATCTAACTTTGGATCCAAAAAAGTTAGCATTCCCGAAAATTTTAAAATGCTCATATCTCGGTAAATATTGCCGACACAACAAAAAGTCAAAAAGAATTTTTGTAGCTCTCAACACGTAGAGCAAGACCGCAAAATAACCAAAAGCTCTCCGAGTAATATTTTTGAAGTTATCGAGTTTTTTAATTCTCAAGACCCCAGTGATCCCCTAAAATCACGTATCTCAAAAACTAAGCAAGGTCGAGCGAAACGGACACAAATTTTGGATCAAAAACTATGACGCTTTCTATGGAACCCAACTAGGTTTAGGCCCATCGGGGTCTGGAACTATTGGGTCCGAACCCAATGGGGTCCGCAAATGTGTATGAACTAAGTTAAAAAAAAAATCAGTTAACTAATTATTGGCAAAACATTTTTGCTAACTTTAGCAAAAAAATTGTAGGTTCAAAATCAGCAAATTTTCCTGTAGGTTTACAAGCTTTTTTTGCTAACTTTACAGTTTTTTTTTTTTTTGGAGTGTAGTTATTAATTATCACTTTTATCTTTAAAAAAAATGAGTCGTGTGTAGTTTACACTTTAAAAATATTTAATATTTTATTTAAAATACACAAATTTGTTTACACCACAAAATTTAAAAAACTAAAAAAAAGTTAGAGAAAACAAAATATAATTTTTATAAGACATAATTGCAGCCAACAAATAAAAACTGGTTTTAAATATTTTTTTTTTTTTTTTTATACTCTATTATTTAATTTTTTCATTATTAACAAAATACTCAGAATTTGTGTGGATACCCATATTTTTAAGTATTAGTGATTGTAGAGAAAAAAACTATGATTAGATTTCAAATCGCGAACAAAAATTTTAATTTTTATTATTGCGATTTTATGAGTTTTAATATACCAACTGGAAATTTAGAGCTTTTGTTACTTATTTGTTTATTTGGACCAGGGATGGAATTGTTGATACAAATGTATTTTTTTGATAATATTTAATGTTGAAAAATACGTTGATACATTCTCAAAATGGAACGAATTTTAATTAATTTTGCTATGGACATTTTTTTTGCATTAATTTCCCCCATTTTCTACTATCGTGGAGAAATTTATATATATAGTATTTCATATATGTATTTATCTCGAAAACTATGAGAGATATGAAAACATTACACTCTAAAAAAATGAGTCCAGTTTCCTACTATAAATTGGGTAAATTTTAACAAATTCAAAAATTATACTACTTAAAATTGGGTAAATTTCCAATAATATCAAGTAGAATTACGCAGTGTGTGGGTAAACTTACCCAATTTATAGTAGGAAACTGAAATCATTTTAATTACACTCAAAAAAAAGTGAACTAAAATCTGGGAAAATTAACTCAATTTTGAGAAAAAGAGGGAATGATATGGCTCCAAAGATTTTTTTTTCTTGGTTTTAGTTCATAATTTTCCCAAAAATAAGGAAAACAAAGTTATTTAATTTTAAGTCAATTTTAACTAGAAAATGGGAAAAATTATACTTCACATTTTAGAAATAGATTGGGTCTAGACCCTGGACCCATGGGTTCGGACCCCATTTAACTCGAGACCCCGTTGGGTCCTTTAAGGGTCCCCATAGATTTTGAACCAAAACTTGTGTCCGTTTCGCTCTAACTTGCTTAGTTTTTGAGATATGGTAATAAGGGGCCTGATAAGGTCTTGAGAATCTTAGAAACCGGATAACTCAAAAACTATTAATCGGAGGAATTTCATGTATTTTGCGGAAGTGTTCTACGAGTCAAGAGCTACAAAAATGCCGTTGGACGTTTTCTCGTGTTGGCAGTATTTACCGAGATATGTGTATATATAAAATCTCGGGAATTTCAAATTTTAGATCTAAAACTAGGGTCTTGAGACCCCGACAGATATGCAGAGCTAGGCTATTCCATATTTTTCTTTATAGTCTTTCTTTTGAAAATTTCATCCGTTTCGCTCTATCTCGCTTAGTTTTCGAGATATCGCCATTTTGAATTTTTAACTAAATTCAAAGAAGTTATTTACTAAATTCTCAGAAGTTAATAACTAAATTTTAAGAAATACACTTCCTCAATTCGAAGAAGAGAAATACGATGATGTTTTTTTTAGTAAATTTTAACTAAACTTGAATTAAATTGTCTTTTAAGAAATATGCCTTAAAAAAAAGATACGATTCTTAGATTTGTGGAAAATTTCTTTGGCAGTAAGAATTTGTTTCCTAATATTTAAAAAATCCATTTAAAGAAAACTTTGAACTAATTATAAGTAAATGAACTAAACTTTTTTCCTCATAGTTAAGAAAATTTCTCATTTTTTATTTAAATTTTACTAAATTTTAGGAAAATTCATGATAAATTTTCAAAGACATTTTTTCCTTAATTTTAGTTATGTGTTTTTTTTTCAGTGTAGAGTGTACTTAAGATAAAAACTAATTCTCGGGAAAAATACAACGGCCGACTTCATCAGACACATTGAACAATATCTACACTCAGAAAATTATGTAAGTTACTACATGTTAGTTGTTTGTATATTTTACAGTAGTTAGTTGTTTTCAACTACAAAGTCAGTTGTTTTTGTATGAAAAATATCAAACAACTATTTCTGTTAGTTATTTTAAGTAGTTTTTTTTGAATAACTAACAAAAAAGTACTGTGATGTAGTTACAGTTATTTAAAGTAGTTAATTTTATTTTCTTTATCTCTGAAAAATTTTCAGTTTTTTCCAAAAATTAAAAATAAATTTTCGTCTTTTTTATTTTTCACAACTTTTTTTTTTTTTTAAAAAAAAACTGAAAAAATTTGTTCTTCAAATTTGTTTCTAAAAATTTTTTAAAAAAAAAAAAAAATTATTTATTGATTATTTTATTTTTACTACTTTTTAGTTGTTTGGACTACAAATGTAAGTAGTTTTTACTACATAAGCCAGTTGTTTTTGTCAGTTAAAATAACTAACATTGTTAGTTGATTTAACTGAAAAAGTAGTTGACCCCAAAACAACTTACAAAGTAGTTATTTTAACTGACATTTTCAGTTGATTTTACTAACATAATTTTTTGAGCGTATAGTACTTATTTCAACGGTAAATGGGTCCCAAGTCCAAACATGGACTAATTGCATTCAAAATTTGTTAGATCTTTTTAAATTCAAAAAAAGAAAAAACAAAATTCTCTTTACAAATCATAAGGCTATACTTCCACGAAGTTTTGTTAAATAATTTGAAGAATTTTTAAATCTGGAAGAATATTCCAAGCACTCTAACTGATATTTCCAATTGGGTTGTTAAGTGTTTGCGTGAGCCTACACTTGAAATTTGTTTTAATTAAAATAAAACGTTGTAGTAAACTTTATAACATACAATTTAGTCTCTTTTTGTTCTCAGGCTGGTGTAGTTCGACTATTGAAAAATAGTGGGTTTATTTTTTAAAAATCGCAATCAAATTTCAATATGGCACCAAATAATGATATAATTAATCCTAATGAAGATATTTCTATACCATCATGGATAAACGCAGAATATTTTAAAGATATTTTAGCCAAAGATGAACCCGAATCGATTGCAGTTAAGAATTTTAAACCAATTGCGGCTATACCACCAGGAGAGAATTTTACCTCGGTTATGTTGCGCATACATATGGATTTAGAAATGAAAGGTGTGTAGTTAAATCATACAAAATGTTTTTTCGAGTATTTTAGATAGATTTGTTTGCAAAATATATTCAGTGCTACAAAAGGACTGGAATTTTTTTAATAATTCATACACAACATTGTGAATATTAACTATTCTGTAGCATTTTTGAAATCTGATGTAGTGAAAAATATAGCAGACATAGTAGAAGGGACTACTTACATTACGTGATATGATTAGTTCATTTGTCTAAAAATACCGATCCTTTGACTAGCTAAAGTCACAACGGACCTTAAAGCCTACACAGAAAATAAAATCGTCAAATTTAAATCAACAAACATCAATTGAAAATCAACCAGACATGATATCAACCAAACATTTAGTAAAGTCCATAATACAAAACATCGATTTTGTTTTCAACAAACTCAGTCAAGTAATTTTATTTCAAAATTATTTTATCATGTCAATAATAGTGTTTGTGTTTGTTAAATTTCTTTGTTAAAAACAAAATATTTCATTTGTCAGATCAACAAATTGTGTTTGTTGAATTTTTTTCTTTAAAACAAAAAAGTTCTTTTTACGACAGTCAAAATTTCTTTGTTGAAAAAATTTAATTATTTAGTTTTGTCAGATCAACAAATTGTGTTTGTTGAATTTTTTTTCTTTAAAACAAAAAAGTTATTTTTACGACAGTCAAAATTTACAAACGTTTTATGATATTACAAATTTCAGTGAAAAAATTAATTGTTTTTACAAATATGGGGGTGAATATAACAATTCGTATTTTCTGTGTTCTTAAAGCGACTCTTCAAATCTTAACTGGTGAACTAGTATTAGTCTAGTGTTAGTTTATCAGAAAGAAAAAAATCATGCGACCAGTGAAACGATTCCATATTACAGAACCGGTATAAAATATACAAATGTTAAAAAAAAAGGTAAATATTTGGCGCGAAAGATATTTTTTTCGTTGTAGATCATATTTTTCTAAAAAATAAGAAAAACAATTTTAACTAGAAAATGGAAAAATTTTACTTTCATGTAGTTCATATACATTCGAGGACTAGACTGGATTCAAACCCAATGGGGTTTTGGACCCCATGGTCAAGCGACCGTTGGATCTAGACCCAATTGGGTAATTTAAGTGTCGTCATAGATTTTGATTCAAAATCGCCCGTTTCACTCTACCTTGCAAGGTAGAAAAAGCTAAGAATGCTAAGTTTTTGAGTTACGGGACTTGAGAATCTTACAATCAGTCAAAAACTATTATACAAGAGCTATAAAACTGCTGTCAGACTTTTTGTCGTGTCAGCACTATTTACTGAGTAATTTCATTTATAAAATATCAGGAGTGCAAATTTTAGATTGAAAATAAGGGCCGATGGGGTCCCAAGATATGTGCAGCTGTATTGTTCTTCGTATTTCTTTCATTTGCAAATAACATTCGTTTCGCTCTATCTCACTTAGTTTTCGATACATCGCCATTTTAAGAAGTTCTTCTAAGATGTGCCCTTCCTCAATTCTAAGAAGATAAATATGATGAACTTATTGCTAGTAAATCTTAACTGAATTATATTTTTAAGAAATATGTCTAAAAAATAAAGATAATTTTCTTATACACTCAAAAAAAAAAAGTGAACTAAATTCTGGGAAAATTAACTAAATTTTGAGAAAAAGAGGGAATGATTTGGCTCCAAAGATTTTTTTTCTTAGTTTTAGTTCATAATTTTCCCAAAAATAAGGAAAACAAAATTATTTAATTTTAAGCCAATTTTATCTAGAAAATGGGAAAAATTATATTACACTTTAGTTCATTCACAGTTTCGAACTAGACCTTGGACCATGGGTCCAGCCCCTCTTAACTCGAGACCCCATTGGGTCCTTTAAGGGTAGGGTTGCCATTTCCTTTTTGAGAAAAAGAGGACGCCAACCTCAAAAAAGGAGGACATTTGACCCAAAAAAGAGGACAATTTTTTTAAATAAATTAATTTAAAAAAAATAAACTGCGCGAAACAATATGCAAAAAAAACTGCATTTTTTTAAGGAAACAATTTTCATTTCCACTAAAAAAATCACAAAAATACATAAAAGAAAATCTTCCAATTTTATTTCAGAAAATACCAATTATATTTCAAAAATGTTTAACTACATTTCCAATTATATATGAGAAACTTTCAATTATGTTTCAGAAATATTCATTTTTATTCAAAAATGTTTGGTTAATTTAAAAAAAATTCCAATTATAATTCAAAGAATTTCAATTGTATATCAGAATTTTCTATTTGTAATTCAAAATTTTCTAAATGGTCTTCAGAAAATTTCATTTGTATTTTAAACATTTTCATTTCAAAATTTTCTCAATGATTTTAAGAAAAATACTTTTGAATTTAAATAAATTCAATTGGAATTTTAGATAATTCAATTGTATTTCAGAAATGTTCATTTTTATTTAAAAATTATCTAAATGTTCAAATTCTGGTTAATTTTTATTAAAAAATAAAAATTGTTGTACGGACCTTTAAAATATTATATTTTGAGTAATTTTTTTTCTAGCTCGAGGTCATTATTTCCTTTACTAATTAAAACTGATATTCTCATATAATAATTTTCAAGAAAATTATTTTTTTGTTTTAAATTTATTTATGTTGGTAATTTTTTGCAAGACTTTATCGACACGTGTTTCGGGATTTGTCTGTTTTTAATATTTGTTGGTTAATTAGCTGATGATCGTGACCTTACTACGATGGTACAATTTTCGTCTTCTAAGTCCCAATGGAAATAGAGTCGAATACGTATTTTTATTTTAGTTTGATCATTAACGATTGTCATTAAAGACCCTTTGCTACTTGCAGTATAGGGTTTTTATTTTTGCTAAATAATCTTGACAATGGGATCTGACAAATCCCGAAACTCGTGTCGATTAAGTCTTGCAAAAAATTACCAACATAAATAAAATTTAAAACAGAAATATAATTTTCTTAAAAATTATTATATGAGAATATCATAGTTTTAATAAGTAAAGGAAATAATGACCTCGAGCTAGAAAAAAACCAACTCAAAAATAATATATTTTTTGATATAAAAAGCTTTTTCGGAGAGCAAACTTTAAGACACACAACAGCTGATAAGAATTGATGCTAACGTAGTTATTTTCAAACGACCTAGAGTGAATTTTTACTCGAAATATAATTAATTTGAAGTGTTTTTTAATTTTTGTGCGATTTGTTCTCAAAAAGTTGACATTACTGCTGATAAGCGAAAATATGGCGACGAAAATAATTCAAAAGTTTAAAAGTAATAAAAAACAAGTAAGAGTGTTAAATTCGGCTGTGCCGAATCTTTTATACCCTCCAACACGTTTAAACTTAAAAAAAAAAATTGCAGGGGCGTCTGTTTTTTGGTGGGGGCGGATGGGGGGGGTCGGCGAAGTTGGTGGGGGACACCTGTACCCCCGCTATATATGTTTACAAATTATTTGTTTATGATTTTGACGCTTAAATAATACATTTTTATCGTTATTTTTAATTAATTTCTATAACCACGCCCCTAAAGGGAGGCGGCCTAAAAAAAATCGAATTTTCTAACCCCCTTGGTCCAAGCGCAGGTCAATGAACATAATATGGCACACAAATTTTACATTTGTTGAGTAAAAATTAAAAAAAACTCGTAAAAATATCGTATTTTTTAGGGGTCGTTTTAGTTCTTCAAGGGGGAACTTTTTCCCCCCTGGTCCGATATTGCCCATCTTCGAACTTAACCTTACCAGTAAAATAAGAGATATTCTTGCCCAATTTCAGGGGTCTAGCTTTTTTGGTTTGGACTGCATCGTTATTTCTACAGACGGACGGACGGACATCGCTAGAATGTCTTAGATTCTATCATGGATCAATATTATATATACTTTGTGGGGTCCCCGACCGATATTTCGATGTGTTACACACGGAATGACAAAGTGAGTATACCCCCATACTGTGGTTGGAGGGTATAAAAACGTTATGGGGAAAAGTGCAAAAAGTAGGACAACCCCGGACAGTTTCTAAAAAAGAAGTAGGACGCCCCGGACACCCTAAAAAAGAGGACGGTGTCCGGGGAAAAGAGGACGGATGGCAACCCTATTTAAGGGTCCCCATAGATTTTGACCCAAAACTTGTGTCCGTTTCGCTCTACCTTGCTTAGTTTTTGAGATACGGTAATAAGGGGTCTGATAGGGTCTTGAGAATCTTAAAAACTAGATAACTCAAAAACTATTAATCGGAGGGCTTTCAGGTATTTTGCGGAAGTGCTCTCCGAGTCAAAAGCTACAAAATGCCGTTGGACCTTTTCTCGTGTTGGCAGTATTTACCGAGATATGTGCATATATAAAATCTCGGGAATTTCAAATTTTAGATCTAAAATTAGGGTCTTGAGACCCCGACAGATATGCAGAGCTAGGCTATTCCATGTTTTTCTTTGCAGTCTTTCTTTTGAAAATTTCATCCTTTTCGCTCTATCTCGCTTAGTTTTCGAGATATCCCATTTTGAATTTTTAACCAGACAAGGAAAAAATTCGAATTTTATTTAAAATTCATAAGGTATTTGAAATAAAATTTTTGTTTAAATAAATTTCTCAAAAACATTTGAATTTTATTATTTCCAAAAATAAAATTCTCAAAAAAAATAGAATTTTATTTTCCTATAAATAAAATTTTCAAAAATTAAAGATTTTTATTTTTGGTTTGAATTTCATTTCGTGAAACAAATTATAATAAAACAAAATAATAACTGTTGGCTTATACTAACATGGTAATCTAGAATTTTTAAATACTATGTATGTTAATTAACGGTAAATTTTAATTAAAAACAAGTAAAAAAGTTAAATTCGGCCTTGCCGAATGTAGTTAAACCCTCCACAATTTCAAAAAGATTATTGCAAAAAACTTTATTTAAAAGCAAATTACTTAAAAAAAAAAAAAATTTGAAAAAAATTTCCGCGAAAAAAAATTTTGGTAAAAAAAAAAATCCGCGATTTTTTTCTTTTTTTGTCAAAAAATATGTTCGTACTTGTTTAAATACCATTTGTGGTTCAATTATGTTCACATATGTCAACCAGAAGCCGAATTAGCGCATTTTGTATTTTTAGGTTATGTTGAATGTACTGAAATTTTTGAGGTGTGCTTACATTTTCGTTCATAACTTTTGAACCGCTGAACCGATATCGCTCAAATGCAATACCAAACTTCTCGGGAGAACTTCCAATATATATTTTAAGTTTCAGTCATCTCTGTGCAATATTTTGTCCGCGAGAGCATTTTCCACAGACAGACGGACAGACGGACAGACGGACATCGCTAGAATGTCTTAAAATCGATCGGGCATCATGAATATATATACTTTATGGGGTCCCAGACCGATATTTCGATGAGTTACAAACGGAATGACAAACTTATATATACCCTCTATCACTAAGTGGAGTGTATAAAGAAGGTAATAAATACATAGTACAATGAATATTAACATAGATAGAAAGAAAATGAACCTGTTAACATAGATAGAATGCAAATGTTAGTCTCTACATAACAAATTTTTTACATCCTTAAGATATTAAATATTTCAGAATTAAAAAAATTGCATATGAAAAACTTAAATGGCAGTAGCGTCGTGGACATTTTCTAACTGAATCTTATACCTTTTCTAATTATTTTCTAAGGGAAAACAAATATCTCAAATATAATTTATAGAAGAATGTATCAGAATTTCAGGCATTATCTTTACAAAATATTTTGATGCTTATTTGACTCTGAATGAAAGAGTTTTTTTAGAAAAATGTCTGAGACCCTAATAATTTTTTATATGAAAAATGTTTCAGAATCTGAAAAACTGCATCAGAAAACTCTTTTTTCAATAGAAAATTGCTATAAAATTAAAGATTCTATTTTTATAAATGTGTACAAAATTTCTTTATAATGTTTCTGTTCGAAAAAGTTCTCAGAATCAGAGAATTACTTTAAAATATGAGAGTTATTTCAGAGGTTTTCTATAAATAAGTGGATCAGAATTTGGAAATTACTTAAAAAAATAATATTGCATTATAAGTTTGAACTAATTGTAAGAAAATTATTAAATTACATTAAATTAGAGGATAGTGGCAATTTACTATCATATGAGGATGTATTTAGCTAATTAAGTTACCTTAATATATAGAAATATTCGAACGTTATTAAAATATTTACTTGTTTGAAATTTATTTATTTGTATGAAAATAAAATTCTATTTTTTTAATAATAAAATTCTTTCAAGAATTTTAAATAAAATTTTTTAGAATTTTATTTCTTTTAAGAATTTAAAATAAAATTTTTTGGAATTTTATTTAAAATTCTTTCTTGAATTTTTTGAAAAATTCAAAATTGAATTTTATCAATAACGAATTTTAATTTTTATTGTTTTTCCTTGTCTGTTTTTAACTAAATTCTAAGAAGTAATTTACTAAATTCTCAGAACTTATTAACTAAATTCTAAGAAGTACACTTCCTCAATTTTTTTAGTAAATTTTAACTAAACTTGAACTAAATTGTTTTTTACGAAATATGTCTTAAAAATAATGATACAATTCTTAGATTTGTGGAAAATTTTTTTGGCAGTAAGAATTTTTTTTCCTAATATTAAAAAAATCCATTTAAAGAAAATTATAAACTAATTATAAGTAAATGAACTAAATTTTTTTCCTCATAGTTAAGAAAATTTATTATTATACCCTCCAACCACAGTATGGGGGTATACTCACTTTGTCATTCCGTGTGTAACACATCGAAATATCGGTCGGGGACCCCACAAAGTATATATAATATTGATCCATGATAGAATCTAAGACATTCTAGCGATGTCCGTCCGTCCGTCCGTCCGTCCGTCCGTCCGTCTGTAGAAATAACGATGCAGTCCAAACCAAAAAAGCTAGACCCCTGAAATTGGGCAAGAATATCTCTTATTTTACTGGTAAGGTTAAGTTCGAAGATGGGCAATATCGGACCAGGGGGGAAAAAGTTCCCCCTTGAAGAACTAAAACGACCCCTAAAAAATACGATATTTTTACGAGTTTTTTTTAATTTTTACTCAACAAATGTAAAATTTGTGTGCCATATTATGTTCATTGACCTGCGCTTGGACCAAGGGGGTTAGAAAATTCGATTTTTTTTAGGCCGCCTCCCTTTAGGGGCGTGGTTATAGAAATTAATTAAAAATAACGATAAAAATGTATTATTTAAGCGTCAAAATCATAAACAAATAATTTGTAAACATATATAGCGGGGGTACAGGTGTCCCCCACCAACTTCGCCGACCCCCCCATCCGCCCCCACCAAAAAAACAGACGCCCCTGCAATTTTTTTTTTTAAGTTTAAACGTGTTGGAGGGTATAAAAGATTCGGCACAGCCGAACTTAACACTCTTACTTGTTTTTTAGTTAAATTTAACTAAATTTTAGGAAATTTCATGATAAAATTTCAAAGACATTTTTTCCTTAATTTTAGTTATGTCTTTTTTGCAGTGTATTTTGGTAAAATTTCATTGGCAATACGAATTTCTTACATAAAGAACTCCATTTTAAGAAAACTATAAACTATTTATAAGTACACAGAAAAAAATATGGAGGAAATAAATTTAAGTATTCACTTCACAGTTTAAATTTAAAAACAAAAATTGAGAAATTTTTTAATTGACGCACTTAAAAATTTACTTAAAAATTTTAAAAACAATTTAAGTAAAAATTTTAATAGTTTTTTTAATTTTTTTTTTAACTCTCATAGTTTTTTTTAATTCTCGTTTAGTTTATAGTTTTTTGTATATGAAAGTTTGTATTCGTCTTTATAAAAATTTCTTATGTTTTTGAGACATAAATATGTTTGGTAAAGTTTGAAAAAAAACAAGTTTTTTGTTGTTTTTTGTAAAAAAATTTAAAACTCTTTTAAAATTTAAAAAAAAAATAAATAGATAATTTGAGTAAATTTTTAATTGACACAATTTAAAAAATTTACTCAAATTTTTTTTTCAACATTTAATAAATTTTTATTAAAAATTTACTCAATACTATTAAATCGTTTACTGGTGCAAAATTGAGTAATTTTTTAATCAATAGTATTAAAAATTTACTCAAATATTTTTTTTATTTTTTTCTGTGCAGTCGTACAACAAAAATTTT
This sequence comes from Pegoplata infirma, assembly GCA_963921195.1. Lineage (NCBI taxonomy): Eukaryota > Metazoa > Arthropoda > Insecta > Diptera > Anthomyiidae > Pegoplata > Pegoplata infirma. The sequence goes on from OY992536.1 coordinate 65,174,625, forward strand.
GGGAAATCCATTGTTAAACTTCTAAAGTCTTGTTTTTCCATGTATTTACATGAAATTGGGGCGGTCTTTTCCGGTCTTTAAGACGGCACTTTTTTGTGGTAGCTTTAAATGACTCCATATGGAAGGATACTCTAGACATAATTGTCGATCTACCCACAGCTTTTTGTCTTGGTCGTAAAACAAAAATTTTGAGAAATCGGCTTCCCCTTGCGATTTTGAAGTTCTTCTGAGATAAGAATGTTGCATTTGCTTAGCAAAAGTGAAAAAACCCCTGCAAAAAATGAGGGTTTTCTTAGGTTGGTTTAGTTCTCCAAGGGGGAACTTTTTCCCCTTGGTCTAATTTTGCCCATTTCCGAATTTAACCTGCCTAGGAATATAAGACATATTCGTGTCGAATTTCGATAGTCTAGCTCTTTTATTTTGGACTGTATCGTGTCCTTAAAAGACGGACATACGGACGGACGGACATCGCTAGAACGTCTTAGAATCGATCACTGATCAATAAAATATATATTTTATAAGGTCCTAGATCGATTGTTGAGCAAAAATAAAAAAAAACTCTTAAAAAAATCGTGTTTTTCAGAGGTTATTTTAGTTTTCAAGGGGGAACTTTTTCCCCCTGTTCCGATTTTGCCCATCTTCGAACTTAACCTTTCCAGTAAGATAAGAGATATTCTTGCCAAACTTCATGGGTGTAGCTCTTTTGGTTTGGACTGCATCATGGTTTCTTCAGACGGACGGACGGACATCACTACTAGAATGTCTTAGATTGTATCATGGGTCAATATGAATAACTTCAGACTACAGACTACTTACCGAGAAATTGGCTTTTTAAATTTTTCAGATTTGAATTCAAAATTTCGGACCTATTGAGTCCACACATGGATAGAGGAAGGTTGTTCCATATTTTTCTTTGTTGCCTTTCTTTTGCAAATTTTCTCGGCTTTGCTTTATCTTGTTTAATTCTCGTGATATCAGCATTTTTCATTTTGAGTAAAAACAAGTAAGTTTTAAATTCGGCTGTGCCTAATCTTTGATAGCCTCCAACATGAAAACAATTTAAAAAAAAATACAGGGGCGGTTTTTTGGGGGGACGGGGGGAGGGGATGTCAGAGGTCAATGGGGGTCACTTCCCCCTTTCGGTTTATGTTTATAAATTCATTAATTATGCGTTTTAAATGTCAGTATTACAGTTTTATTATTATTTAAATAATTTTTCAATATCCAATCCCACAAAAGGGGGCAGACCGAAAAAAACACATTTCCTAATCCCCGGGGTTTAAGGGCAGGACCAAGAACTTCTTTCGACATTAAAATGTTTCATTTGCTTAATAAAAGTATAATAAAACCTGTAAAAGTGGCTTTTTTTTAGAGGTTGGTTTAGTTCCTCAAGGTGGGACTTTTTTCCCCCAGGTCGGATTTTGGGCGACACGAAATAACTCCCAAATGAAATAACTCCCACGAAATAACTCCCAATGAAATAAATCCCACCAAAAATGAAATATGTCCCAATGGAGAAAAAAATGAAATAAGTCCCAACTGCAATGAAATAACTTCCACCTACAAAATGAAATAAGTGTCAATGAAATAACTCCCATTAATAATGAAAGAAGTCCCAATAAAAAAATTTAAAAGTCTCAACAAAAATTAAACAAACAATAAGAGAAAATATGTACATATATCAGATAAGATCGAGCATGAGGATCCCGATCTTACTTTCGGTACAATACAAACATGTTATAATAACTGCCGAATGCGAAAGTTGACGGCTGATTTTTTCAGAGTTTTTTAATAGCAGGCAAAAATACACTGATTGTGAGTGTTCTGTTTGACTTGATTCGGTTACTTACAAACATCGCGGCGATGTGCGATTTGCGGCGATTTTTAGTACCAATTTTTCGCCTGCAGCGTTTTTTGCGACAAATTTGTTAGTTACCGAAAATTTCGCCTGCGGCGCTTTTGCGACAAATTTGTTTGTTACCGAAAATTTAAACGATTTAATTAGCACTTGTTGTAAAAAGCGCCGCAGACGAAAATTTGGTACCAAAAATTTGCCTGTGGCGCTTTTTACAACAAGTGCTAATTAAATCTTTTAAATTTTCAACTGTGGTTCTTTTTCCAACAATCTTGTATGTTATCGAAAAACTTTCTATGTTATCGAAAAACACAACGTGTTGGATATTTTCACGTGCGCCGTTTTTTTTTAACAATTTTGTATTCTAACGAAAATATTTTCGGCTGCAGTACGCTCTTAACTCAAAAATTCTTGCCAGTTTTGGTAGAAAAATTTCTGAAACATACCGACAGTCCGGTTCACCGGGTAGACCGGGTTACCCGTGTAGACCGGTCTACCGGGTAGACCGAAGACCCGAAACCCGGGTAGACCGATGAAACCAGACCGGGTACTTAAAACCCGGAGTCTGGACTTATGAAGTTCGAACCCATTGGGGTCTGGAAGCAACGGGGTCTGGACTAGACTGACTAACTTAAATTTAAATTTACTAAATATCTTAACAATAATTTCAGATGGTTCCAGCAAACATAAAACATATGTTTTAAAAACTATGTTAGAAGATGAAAAAGGAGGTGCTATTATCAATAAATTAGCATTGTTTCCCAAAGAAATGGAAATGTACCATAGATATTTACCAGCTTTTGAAGGACTTTATGAAGCTGTCGGCTGGAATATACAATTGGCACCAAAGTGTTTGTTTACCGAGAAAAAAGATGGGCGCATTAATTTTGTTTTTGAAGATTTAAGTGTAAAAAACTTTAGAAATCTAGATCGTTTGGAAGGCTGTGATATGACACATATGAAGCGTATTTTAAAAAAATTAGCTGAATTTCATGCTGCCAGTGCTGTATATGAAGAACAAAATGGTAAATATCCCAAAGACTTTCAAAGTGGTTTTGTGGATCCAGAAGCAGGTTTAGATTTTCATCAAGGTATTTTTGCTACCAAATCGGCATCATATAAGAAAGCCATGAAACTATGGGATATAGATGATATTGATAAATATATAGAGAAATTTGTAAGGATTTTTTTAATGAGAAATTTCAATCATATAAATAACACTTTCCTGTTTTAATTTCAGCCTACTTTTGATCAGTATTGGAAATGTTGTTTAGCTACTTTAAAACAGGATACAAATAAATTTAATGTTTTAACTCATGGAGATTTTTGGTCCAGTAATATGATGTTTTCCTATTTACCATCAGGAGAATTAAATGAATTGATTTTTGTTGATTTTCAAATTTGTAAATGGGGTAGCCCCATTGAGGATCTATTATTCTTTATATCAATTTCTGCTGCCAATGATATACGAATCAAGGAATTTGATAATTTTGTTGCCATTTATCATGAACGTCTTATAGAATGTTTAAAAGTTTTGGGTTATAAACAACCGCTGCCAAAATTGCGTGACTTGCAAAAGGATATGTTTGATAAAAATAATTCATTTTACGGTAGGTTTTTATGCAAATATTTAAAAAAATTTTTTTTAAATTTAAATTTTGTTTTATTTCTTGTATAGCATTTTTCGCTTGTATTAATCATTTGCCTGTTGTTATGTTGCCCAGTGATAAAGATGCCAGTATTGCAAATTTTTCGCGACCAGATGAAATCGGTGATCAATTCCGCTTGAAGGTATATTCCAATCCTCGTTTCACAGAAGCTATAAAAGATCTTTATCCATTTTGTTATCGACGTGGACTTTTTAATTTTGAAGACTATGATGAAAATTAGAAAAATTTATTAAAATCTTACAAGGGAAGTATCTCAACCCTTATGAACCGATTTGCCTGAAACTTAAAATATATATAAATGAGACGTTTTTAAGGTTGGGGTGTCTCGGCTTTTCGGCCATATCAGTGTTTCAAAATTTCGTTGTCCCCTTATGAAACCATATGGACCTCCGGGAAAATTTCGATAACTCACGAACTAACAGGAATATCCTCTAGAGCAAAAATACGTGTCGACTTAAATTTAATAAAGATTATTTCGTATTCATATGGACATCGTAGCTCTATGTCTTCATATAAATACCCCCCAAAATTTTCACATTTTCATGAAAAAAGTATTTAACGAAACCAAACTTTTACAAGGTTATGCTACCGTTGGATAGGCATTAAAAAAACCTTTCTTCTCATATGTAAACATCATATAGTTTCTTAGAAAAAAATGGCTGAAAAATCCAAAAAAACATTTTTTCTCCATTTTTTGACCCATGTTTTGAACCCATAAATCTCCGATATGGCCGATAAGCCGAGACACCCCAACCTTAAAATTGTCTCTTTTATATATATTTTACGTTTCATGCAAATCGGTTCATAAGGGTTGAGATACTTCCCTTGTTAGTCAACATATTTTGTAAATATGTATTTTGTTTTTAATCGTATTAAGTAGAAGAAATTATTAAAATAAAAACACCATTATAAACAAGTAAGAGTATTAAATTCAGCTGTGCCGAATCTTGTATACCCTCCAACGTTAAAAAAAAAATTCAGAGGCGTTTTCATGGGGGGGGGGGCTTGTCGGGGGTCCTTGGGGACACCTTCTCTCTGCTCAAAAATGTTTACAAATTTAATTACTATGCTTTTTGTACAAAATATATACAATTTCATAATTATATAAATTATTTGCAAATAACCACGCCCACAAAAAGGGGTGGACCAAAAAAAGTAATTTTCAAATCCCCTGGATCCAAGTCTTTAACTTTTTCAAGCAGAGAAATGTTGCATTTGTTAAACAAAAATACAAAAAAACCTATAAAAAGTTACCTTTTTTCATGGGTTGGTTTATTTCGTCAAGGGGGAACTTTTTCCCCCCCTGGTCCGATTTTGCCCATCTACGAACTTAGCCAGCCTATGAACATAAGACATATCGCTCCTTTACTTGTATAGTGTCACAACTCAAAATATTTGATTTTGCAAAAAACACTTTTAAAGTTTACTATTGAAGCTGGTTTTTAATTGAAAAAGGCCGGTACATAGAAAATGTAATAATGGCGTGTACTCTTTTCAAACGGTGAGTTTAAAAGATATTAATACGAATTTTTGACACAATATAAAGCACGATATAACGAATAATTCTGCATCATTAACTCAAAAAACGCATTTTTTGAGTTATGACACTATACAAGTAAAGGAGCGATATATGTGCCAAATTTCAAGAGTCGTCTAGCACTTTTATTTTGGACTGTATCGTGTCTTCCACAGACGGACATCGCTAGAATGTCTTAGAATCGATCACTGATCAATAATATATATACATTATGGGGTCCTAGACCAATATTTCGATGCGTTACACACGGAATGACAAAGTGAGTATACCCCCATACTGTAGTTGAAGGGTATAAAAAACAAGCAATAGTGCTTTCATAGCCATTGGGGGTCACCTTCCCCTTGCCGATAGAGGTTGTCAAATTGATTTGTTATGACTTTTGCAGTTAATAATTGAAATTTTGCGATTATTTAAATTATTTTTTTATATCAACGAGCACAAAAGGGGCGTCATTTTTTAATCATAAAAAATTTTTCATTTTCTTAACAGAAGTATACAAAAATTCTTAAAAATTTAGCTTTTTTTAAAATCTGAGACTTTTTCTTTAGGAAAACTGTTTCAGAATCTAAGACTTTTTTTATAGAAAAAACTGTAAATTAACATTTTTTTTGGTAAAAAGCTTTTAAAATTACAAAATTATTGGCAAAAAGCTTGTAAAATTACTAGGAATTCTCGTAAATAGAAGGTAGAAAAAAATCTAGTAAAGAAACGAAATCTCCTTGTAAATTTTATCGTGTCAAAAAATTTGTAAATTTACCATTTTATTGGTAAAAACCTTGTAAAATTACAAAACTATTGGTAAAAGCTTGTAAAAATACTAGGAATTTTTGTAAAATAAAAGGTTTTTTTTATTGTAAAACTTTTTCTAAAGGATTCTGAGACTTCCAGAATCTTTAACTTATTCTATAGGAAATTGGCTCCACACCAAATGTCCAACGAAAAAAGAACATGTGTACCGAAATTTCGGAATAGGTTGTATGGATAGCCCTATATTGAACTAAGAAAATTGCGTTTTTGGTTTTTCAATTTTCCAAAAACTGGGTTTAGGAGGCGTGGTCAAATATTGGAAAATGGTAAAATTTGTGCCGAGTTGCCTTGTTTAAATATTTATTAAATTAAAACGGAAAGCACCACAATCTCTTAAATTTACATTCTTGTATAGGACTATTGACTAATTTTTTTTTTTTGCAAATTTCCCTTTCTGAAATTTTCCATATCTTAAAAAAATCAATTTATCAACAATGCGGCCACTTTTGTTTTATTTTTTTAATTTTTTTTTAAGTTTAGATATTTGTCTATCCACACAAAAAAATTAAGACATGTGTTTTCGTTTTTTTTTTCGAAAAAATCACATTTGAATTTTGAATTTCATAACAATTTAGTAATTTGCTTGTATTTTTTTTGTTTCAAAAGAGCGTATGAGTAACATTTATGCAATTATTTAATACTCATTCGCTAATTTTTGCTTGTATTTTCTTGTTTCACCGTAGCGAATGAGTATTAAATAATTGCATAAATGTTACTCATACGCTCTGTTGAAACAAGAAACTACAAGCAAATTACAAAATTTTTATGAAATTTAATATTCAAATATGATTTTCTCGAAAAAAAGCGAAAAACACATGTCTGAATTTTTTTGTGTGGATAGACAAACATCTAAACTTTTAAATTTTTGATTATTAAAAAAAAAAAAAAAGTGGCTGAATTTTTGATAAATTGACTTTTTTAATGAAATGGGAAATTTCAGAACGGGTTCTGAAATTTCGAAAGAAAAAATTTTTAATCAATAGCCCATACAAAACTATACAAGAAAGGAAATTTTTGAGATAACTATTTAAACAAGGTAACTCGATACAAATTTGACCATTTTTCCAATATTTATCCTAAGCCCAGTTTTTGCAAAATAAAAAAATCAAAAACGCAATTTTCTTAGTTACATATAGGGCTATTCATACAACCTATTCAGAAATTCTCGGTACACATGTTTTCTGTAGCGGGACATTTAGTGGGGAATGCCTCAAATGTCTTTGTACATAACACTTTTTCTCTAAGAAAAATGTCTCAGAAACTGAGACTTCTTCTATAGGAAAAATGTTCCAGAACCTGAGACTTTTTCTATATTAAAAATGTTTCGGACTCTAACAGCCTTACCACAGAAAAATAAAATAAATTTAAAATCAATTTTTAATTTTATTTCCATAGGAATTGTTTTTGTTTTTAAAATCGACTTTCAAAAAATGAATGGAAAATTTGAAATTTAAATTGAAACTTTTGTTAAAATTAGTGCCTACGGTCAGTACCATAGAGCCGGGAATACCGGTATTACCGGTTCTCGGTATTACCGGGAAATGGTACCGGTTTCCCGGTTCTTGAATTATTCCCGGGAATACCGGTATTCCCGGTATTCCCGGGACTACCGGTAAGTATATTTTGTAAAATGTTGTACAATGCAAATTTTTTCTTTGCTTTTACCAAAAAATATACAAAACATGTAAAAAAACACCATTTCCATAATTTTTATAAGTTTTAGAAAAAACAGTTACATGATTTGTAAATAATTTTGAAAACACAACTAAATATTTCTGAAACACTGATTAAATGGTGTAATTTGAATATTTTATGGTTTAGTATTTTTTTGTTTTTTGAGAACCGGTACCAGGATCAGAAGCGGGAATACCGGTATTCCCGGGAATATATCTAGAACCGGGAAACCGGTACCAGAACCGGGAATACCGGGTTTAAATCGTAACGGTTTAAGTTGTAATTTAAGTATATAAAACACTCTGCATCGTCAAGTTAGACAACATATTCAGCAGTGGTGAATATGTTGTGGTGAATCACCACAACTTTTTTGCTTTTATTAATCAAATAATACTTCGCTCTCTCTCTAGATTTTGTACATTATAAAGAGTATATAACTTTCAGACATCTCTGATATTTGTCTTATCAAATGTAAAGTATTAACGCTTAATATTTTGTTTTTGATAAAAACAAATTGCTTTAACTGCAGTGCACACAACAATAACAAAGATAAACAAAAAACAAGTGTGACGACTTATGTATATTTGTTGTTATTTACACATTAAGCCAAAGCACCCTTTTAGTAAACCAGTAGTAATTTTAGCTTAATATCAACCAGCGATTGACAAACTTTTTAAGTAGGGGGTCTTGACAAAATAATTTAAATGTTACATGCTATAAATAAAGTTGTATTTGTATTCAGTATAGACAATTTTAAAATTTTTAGGAACCCTAAATATACTAGATATTAGGCTTGCTTTTTGCAGACCGAACTAAAACAAGGATTAACTCTATTTAGTTAAAAAATAGGTCAAATTAAGTCCAGAAATTATTTTTATAAGTTTTTTCCGAATCTACATACAATTAGAAAATTAGTTAATAGCTATGCTATAAAAAGAACCTTCGCTGCTAAAATCTCGATTTATTTTTGCGTTTTTTGTCCCACTTTTTAATAGCGATATCTCAAAAACCATAAAAAAAATGCTTAGATACCACTCTAGCACTTAAAGATGGGTGCCTTAAAGCACTCTAATGTAATCCCTCAATAAAAATCTTGTATAAAATCGAAACATTGTTTTAAAAGCTATATGTTTTTTATTAGTTGAAACTCGTCGTTAAGAACCACTGATTACACAGTGCTACAAAAGAAACCAAATCGAATATACTTTACAGGTGAGCTAGTGTAGGTTGTAGGACTCTTCAAAAATATAAAAAAAATGTCCATCAAACTTGCCACACTCAGAGAGAGAAGAGATATGATTGTGGCAGTGACAATTTAAGAGCTTCATATTATGATTGAAAATTGTATGATAATACGTTTACAGCAATTATAAAATTTTTATTGCAATTATATTATGGTCTAAATTTAAATGTTGCGAATATTTGGGATCATAACATAATTGCTGCAAACAAGTTATGATAACATTTTCAAACATATTATGATGCTTTTAAATTATGGTTGCCACAATAATATCTCTTCTCTGCGTGCAGACACCCGTAAGCCCAGCGAAACCTAAAAAATGGTAACGGTTATATACTTCATTACCATGCATAATGCATAGCCAAAAAAAAAAATTGCATATTTTTCCCCTACAGCTTACCATACCATTTTTTTTTGTACTTTCATGCATTATGTTATTCTCATGCATTACTTTAAGTCTCATTACAAACAAAAATCGCATCCCATACAAAAATCATCAATCCAGTAACTGGAATGATGATTTTTGTATAAAATGATACTCAAAGTAATCCATGAGGTTTACACAATGCATGCACTGAAAAAAGGCATAGCTAAAATTTAGAGCAAAATTTATTTGAAAATAGTGTATGAGTTTAGTTAAATTTAACTAAAACAAGTAAAAAAGTTATATCGGCCTTTCCGAATGTATTGAAACTAGAGTTTTTCTTTTCCCGGAGTTTTTCATTTCCCGGGAAAGCGGGATTCATTTTCAAATTTCCCGGGATCCCGGGAATTCCCGCAAAAACTAAAAACCCAAATTTTTTGTCAAAAAAATATATAAAAAACCTTCTGAATGCGATTACACTATTTATAATGTTTATTTACACCATAAAAATCTTACTTAGTACCTAAAAAAAATAAGTTTCGAGAAAAAAAGAACAATTTTTGTTACACAGTTTTTATAAAAAAACGGTAAAAATATGTCGAAGTCTTTTAAAAGTATTTTAAGTTTTGTGGATGTTTATTGTGGCTCGAGGTCATTATTTTTTTACTAATTAAAACCATGATATTCTCATAGCATAATTTTCAAGAATTTTTTTATTTTTTTTAATTTATTTATGTTGATAATTTTTTTGTTGGTTATTGACAATCGTTGCCTTACTAAATAGTATAGTACAATTTCTTCGTCTTTCTAATTCCCATTGTGGATAGAGGCGAATATGTATTAATATTATAGTTTGTGCACAAACGATTTGTCATTAGACTCGTTTGCTACTTTGTAGTAAATCGTTTCTATTTTTGCTAAATAATCTTGACAATGGAATCTGACAAATTCCGAAACACGTGTCGATTAAGTCTTGCAAAAATGACCAACATTTTTTTTTTTTTTTTTTTTTTTCAAATACTTTATTTTTCAGATTATTGAATCTGCCCTTTCTTGGCCTAACAATAAGTAAATAAATCTTACAATCTAACTTAAATACTAGTTACTCCTTAAGAGCCATTTTGAAGGACGGGCCTCATAATTAAATGGGCGGTAAATCTGCACGTTGCAGTCTGGTGTGAGCTCGGGTCCGAGTAAGGGCTCTCGCCAATGGATTTGGGTGGTTGTCGAGCTTTTCCTCGTATTTTAGTTTGATGGTTATAAACTCTTCTCTAACTAGCGGAATATTTAAGTCCTTATGAATGTTCACATTTCTGACATACCAGGGTGCACCCGTAATGATTCTCAAAATTTTTGATTGTGCCCTCTGTATAAGCTCAATATTAGACATACTGGCTGTACCCCATAGTTGGATACCATAAGTCCATATTGGTTTTAAAATACAATTATACAGGGTGACTTTCGAGTCAAGGCTAAGTTTAGAATGCTTGTTAATTAACCAATGTAATTGGATGGCTTTTAGCTTTAAATGAAGCCTCTTGGCTTCTAAGTGCTTTCGCCATGTTAGACGTCTGTCCAAGTGAATACCAAGGTATGTAACACTCTCAGACTGTGGGATACTTATACCATTTAAAGAAACCGGAGCACAAGTGCCCGTTCTAAGTGTAAACGTAACGTGCTTGCTCTTAAGCTCATTAACTTTAATTCGCCAGTTCCTGAACCACGTCTCCACAGCTGTAAGGTGATTGTTTAGCCTCAAGGAGGCAACATGTGGATCTGAGTGAGTGCTTAACAAGGCAGTGTCATCTGCAAATGTTGACGTTGTAATATGTTCACACGTCGGCAAGTCCGACGTGAATATAAGGTAAAGAACAGGGCCGAGCACACTTCCCTGGGGAACACCTGCATTCATTATATAATCAGAAGTTGTAGCTTCCTTATATTTCACCCTAAAGTAGCGGTTGAGGAGGTAAGACTCTAAGAGCTTGTGTGTAATCATTGGTAAGTGACATTTTACTTTGTATAAAAGACCCTCGTGCCATACTTTATCGAATGCCTGAGCGACATCCAGAAAAACTGCTGAGCAATATTTCTTTTCTTCAAAGGCTTTCCTTATCACGCAAGTTATGCGGTTAACTTGCTCAATGGTTCCATGTTTCTCGCGAAAGCCGAACTGATGAGCAGGAATGCTATTACTATTTTCCATAATTGGTAAGATCTTTTGAAGAAGAACTTTTTCAAATAATTTTGATAGGCACGGAAGCAAACTTATAGGTCTGTATGATGAAGTTAAAGTTAAATCTTTTCCAGGCTTGGGAATCATTTTTATCTGCGAAATTTTCCATATGTTTGGGAAGTATCCTTGTTGCAAGATCGCATTAAATAATTTTGTAAGAACAGTAACCGCTACAAATGGTAGGTTTTTTATCATGTTTGGTGTGACTAAGTCATACCCAGGCGCTTTCTTTGGGCTTATCTGCGTTCGAATAATTGTCTCAACATCTTGGGCGTCAAACAATATATTACTATGATCCATGTGCAGAGGCAGTTCTGGGAGTGTAAAGTTATTCTCCGCCAAGTTTGGCTCAAAGACTGTTCTCAAATGTTCTGCAAATGAGTATGCTTTCTCCTCTTCACTGCGTGCCCAATTGCCACATTGCTTTCTCAGCGGTGGTTCGCCCTCTACCGGTGGTTTAATTTTAGTAGCTTTCCACAATGAGTAGTTTGCTGAACTTGAATGCGAAAGACTTTCCACATAAACGCTATTTATGCGATCCTCTTCCAAATGAAGGGCTTTTCTAAGGTTTCTTGTAGCTTCAGACAGCCTCTGCTTTGCGGCAGGAGATCTACTGTTTTGCCATTCCCTTCTTAGCCTTCTCTTGATGGCCAATAGTTGCTCAATTTCTGAGTTTGAAACATGAAAATTACGATTAGGAGTAACGGTCGAAGACGTCGAAGAGTACTCTGCTGCAGATCTCAGAATGGATGTAAACTCCTGAACACATTCTCCAATATCCCCCTCACATTCCAAAGATGGGTCAATGTGGATGTGGCTACTTATATACTTTTTATACTTCAACCAATTCGTCTTTGACGAAGTGATTCCAAAGGGTGTTTTAACCGAAATTGGTTCATCGTAATACGATAAAATTACTGGAGAATGATCTGAACTAAGATCAAAGGATGATTCAACAGATAACTTACTCCTATCAATATGTTTCGTTACTCCAAAATCGATAATATCGGGAATTTTTCTAGGATCCGAAGGCCAGTATGTTGGTTGTCCAGACGATATAACATCCAAACTATTTTTCCTATCAATTAGAGCACAGTAAAGCTGTCTTCCCCTAGGGTTCGTTAGACGTGAACCCCAATAGGTGTGTTTCGCATTGTAGTCTCCACAAGCTAGGAAGCGATTACCAAGAGTACTGAAAAAATATTCGAACTGTATCTTAGAAACTGAAAATCGTGGAGGGCAGTAAACTGCCGTTAGAGTTAGTCCTCCTCCTGTACACTCAAGATGTATTGAGGTTGCTTGAAGGTAAGTTGTTGAAAAAGTTTCCATAGCATGATGCTTAATTCTACTTCTTATCAAAATACCTGTTCCACCGTGCGCCTTTCCGTCAGGGTGATTTGTTTTGTGGAATGTATATCCGGGAATTTGAAAATTATATCTATTCGTGAGGTGGGTTTCCGATAACAATAACACATCGATGTTATTGTTGTGCAGAAAATTAGATATCTCAGCCTTATGCTGGTTTACGCCGTTTGCATTCCAGAAATGACCAACATAAATAAATTTAAAACAGAAAAATAATTTTCTAGAAAATTATGCTAGAAGAATATCATGGTTTTAATTAGTAAAGAAAATAATGACCTCGAGCCAGAATAAACATCCTCAAAATATAATATTTTAAAGGTCAAATAAAACAATTTTTATTTATTAATAAAAAATAATCAGAATTTGAGTATTAAATGTTTAAGGGCTGGTAACTTATCAAAAGCTAATCAATGATTAATACTAATCATTGATTATTTTCATATAAATTTGACGTTTGCAAACACTGATTAGCCTTAATCATTGATTATATTGTGATGAGTTACCAGCCCTAAATGTTTCAAAGAAATGAAATTATTAGAAACTTTACCCAAAAAATTATTTAAAAAAATTTAAAAATTCTGGTTTCTAGAAGAAAAACCCATTAATTTCAGAGTCATTCCTTACACAGATTTTATGCCAATTTATCGATTTAAAAAGAATCATGTCCAGAGACATAAATATTTTTTACAGGAAAGAAAATTTCTCAGCTTCTAAAAAAATTATCAGGTTCTGATAATTGTATTCTATCGAAGATTTAGATATTGTGAGACATTTTTCATTTCGTAAGTCTCAGATTTTATGATATTTTTTAGTTAGAAGGTCTTTCTTGGAATACTTTTTGGGCCCTCCTGGTCCCTGCGTACGTTTCTGCCATCATTTATCAAGAATTTTAATAAAATCTCTAAAAAATCACATACAAAATAATCAATAGAAGTCGAAAAATCAACAATTTCACAGAAACGACAATTCCCGGGAATTCCCGCTCTATTTCCCGGGATTTCGGGATCGAAAATTTACGGGAATTCCCGTCCCGGGAATTCCCGTGAAAAACTCTAATTGAAACCCTCCACAATTTCAAATAGATTATTGCAAAAAGCTTTATTTTTAAGGAAATTACTTTAAAAAATAAAAAAAAATATAAAAATTTCAGCGAAAAAAAAAATTGGTAAAAAAATCCGCGATTTTTTTTATTTTTTTGTCAAAAAATATGTTCGTACTTGTTTAAATACCATTCGGTGTTAAATTATGTTCACATATGTCAACCTGCAGCCGAATTAAAGCATTTTGTATTTTTAAGTTATGTTGAATGCCCGTGTAAAAAAATAATTATATCAAAACATATCTCCTTTGATAAAAACATATGTGGATCATATCTAAATGGATATAATCAGATCTACTCCATATATATTCATATCTGCTTCAGATATGTTTTGATCCGTAAATTGAGTCTATCTGGCATATATGACATATATGATCAGACATTTTCAGATACGTTCATATATGTAAAATTGTCAGATAGACTCAATTTATGGATCAAAACATATCTGAAGCAGATATGAATATATATGGAGTAGATCTGATAACATCTACTTATATATAATCCATATATGTTTTTATCAAAGGAGATATGTTCTGATATAATTATTTTTTTACACGGGTGTACAAAATTTTTTGAGGTGTCCTTACATTTTCGTTCATAACTTTTGAACCGCTGAACCGATAACGCTCAAATGGAATACTAAACTTCTCGGGAGAACTTCCAATAAATATGTTAAGTTTTAGTCATATCCGTGTAATATTTTGGCCGTGATCACCATTTCCACAGACAGACGGACATCGCTAGAATGTCTTAAAATCGATCGGGGATCATGAATATATATATTTTATGGGGTCCCAGACCGATATTTCGATGAGTTACAAACGGAATTAAAAACGGAATGACAAACTTATATATACCCCCTATCACTTACAAGGAAGGTATCCCATAGCTTACACTCCGATTGCTCTGCAATTTATATGTGGGGCATTCTATATTAAATTGGACACTTTGAAAATTTTGTTTTTTAGATTTTCCCACTTTGTTTACAGTTTTTAGTACTCTTCGAAAACTCCTTCGTGGTAAATTTTCAGATTTTTTTGATGACCCGTTCTAAAGATATCGAATTTTTAAAAATTGGTGGTTTTTTTCTTTACTCAAAATTCTTTTACTCATAACTTCTTCAATAATGGTCCAAATTTAAAATTTTTTTTTCAAAATTTTTGTTTTTTTACGTAAAAAAATCACAAAAAATTATTAAAAGCGCTCTAGTATGCGATTTTTAAGTTTTAGAATTTAAATCTCGTTTTGAAAATATTTGTACTCTTCGATTTTTTTGAAATTTTTTTGTGTAAAACTTCTATCAATTCTACAAATTTTTTGCCCAGGAGGATCGTGGGATAACGATTATTACTATTTTTTTAAATTTTTTGAAAAAAAATTATTGTAATTTTCCAATCTTCAAATCATTTCTACTGCTCCAACGGTGCGTCATAGAGGGTTCATTTATAAGACCGATACCCATTAATTTTTACGTCTAAACATTTCTTTGGAGAAAACTAATACCCTATTTCCAATTTCAAATGGGGCTTCCACACAAAACGAAATTTTTTAAAATTTGCTCCAACCGCTCAAACTGCCCTTATAGTAGTGTCCGACCGAACAGTTCGGTTAAAAAACGTCATTTAATCAAAAATTTGCAATTTCGGAGTACTTTTAACAACTTTTTTATATGGGGTAGATTTGTTGAGGCGATAGAAGACGATTTTAAGTGTAAAATTTAAGAACGAGTACCAAGTTAAGCCACAATTTCGAAGTTCGGTAACCGAACTTTTTTCAATTTGGCCGAACGTTCGGTTACCGAACATCTAAATTGGTGATTAACTTCGTCCTCGCCATTAAATTTGAAAGTCAGAATAGTCTTCTATCGCCTAAACCAGCGGTTACCAACCTATGGTACGCGTACCACTAGGGGGTACGCGAAACTGTCCGCAGGGGTACGCAAAATTTTAGAAATTTGGACATTCGTTTTAGATTAACCTTTTAATGCTGGTTCCGCGTCTGGCTTTCAATGTTTTCCATAACGCCAGGTTTTTAAGAAAGATGAGGTCAAAGTTCACAAAAAACTTGTTTTTATGCAATTTAGAGAGCATTTTTTGCAATATTTTTGGATAATATTTTGAGATCTGACCACTTGTTTTCGATTAACCTTTCGATGCTGATTCCGAATATGGTTCTCAAATTTTTCTATGATGTCAGGTTTTTGAGAAAATTTATGTCAAAGTTCTCAAGAAATGTGTTTTTGGGCATTTTGTTAAGAACAAAATGCACTTTCATTGTATATACGAGGGTGTTTCATTCGAAAAGTCATGGAATTATTGATCTGGCCCAAATCCCGGCATTCGATATCGAAATTTTGCTATCGAATTCTGTTTTTTTATTTTCTAAAATAAAACATTTACTCGAATTCTACCTAATCAGGGATGAAGTACTTTGTACCCATTAAGCAAATGTAGTGAATATATAGTGAACTTATTATTCGTTTATTTTTAAATTGGTTTTGTATGTATCCAAATTTCATTCGATCACGAATGCGGTAATTCGGGCCCTTACTTTGTATTAAAAAACAACATTAAAAAAAAAAAATTAAATCATTATATTTCCGACCCCTGTGATGGTCTTTTGGAACTTTTTTTAAGAGTTCAAAAAACGTCTGTTGTCTTAATTTTTGGTGTAGAGTCGAATGGTGAAGTCAGATTTGCAATATTTTCAGACGTTTTTGCTCTGCCGAAAAATCAGCTCAAAATCCGCGTTTTCAGATGCATTGAACCACCCCAAGGAGCGTTTTCCCTAAAAAAATACATCCATTGTGTTGATCTCGCATAAATTTTTCGAAAAAATTATAATACCCGCAGATCAAAAATCAAAATGAACTCTAATATTTACATGTGAAGTTTTTTTACGACATCAAATAACTCGTTAGGGGGTACGCGGCTGATAAAATTTTAAATTAGGGGTACGCGAGCCAAAAAAGGTTGGTAACCGCTGGCCTAAACAAACAAACGGCCATCGGAAAGAACTGTTGAAAATGCTTGCAAATATTAATTTTTGGCCAATATCATTTTTTTGCCGAATTGTTCGGTCGGACACTACCTAATAGTGCCCTTAGAGCAACAAAATGTATGACTAACCTGACCAACCAACCCGCTTTTGGCGGGATTATCCCGCTTTTTGAAGTCTCATCCCGCCTTGATTTTTCATCCCGCTTTATCCCGCTTTTTGAATTTTAGAATAGTAAAGTACAATTTATAATTTTTTAAATAATATTTTGAGTATTATTGTTCTGTAGTTTTTTTTATTTATTTTTGATCATATAAATATAGAAACATTTAGAATTTTTTACCGTGTTAAAAAAATGTAAAGGCATAAACTTCTAAAATTGTGTTGGAATTCGAAAAAATTTCCAAAAACTTTTTAAATGTTTATTTGAAAATTTCAAAAAAAAAAAATTAGAATTCAGAAAAAAAATTAAGTTTTTCGACGTGTCCAAATATGGTAAAATTGACCAATTTTTGCATGACATCGCATTTTATTTAATTTTTTCAACGGTAATTCAACAATTCAGCAATTTTCGAAACACATTTATTTATAGAGTTTATATGGGCTATCGATAGGCATTATTCTGAAATTTTTCCAAAAACAAATAAAGCCAATCGATAGACCGTACAAAACTCTATTAAATAGATTTATTTCGGAAACTTCAGAATTGTTGAGTTACAGTAGAAAAAAAAATAAAGCGATGTCATGCGAAAATTGCGCAATTTTACCAAAGTTTACGAAACTTTGAAGTTCAAAATCATTTTTCTCGAAAACATAAAATAACTGCCCTCTAAAAATTTTAAATTTTTTAGAGAATTTATTAAACTTTCATTTAAATTAAAAAAATAAAAATTCCATGTTTTTTGCTACATCGATTTTTAGGTTAAATTCAGAAAATTCAGACATAGTTCTGAGTTTTATCCAAAAATAAATAATGCCATCGTTAGCCCAAACAAAACTATAAAATAAATGTATTTTGAAAAAATGTAGAAAAAATTATATAAAGCAAATTGCTCAATTTTACAATTTTTGATCTAGCCCATCTCGCCCATTTTTCCAAAAAGCTTAAACTTTTGTTCCAAGATTTTTAATTCCATATAGGGCAATAAGCTCCGTAGGTATGACTTATCCACCAACATTTTTTTTTCGTGGTAAGTTTAAAATAAAAAGCTTCATATGTTTCAGAGTTATCTTTCCAAAGCAAGTATATTTTTAATAGACAAACAGTCAGAAAGACGGATGGACATCGCTATGTCGACTTAAATACGATTGAAAATCATTAATTTTTCCGACCAGTTACAAACGCAACGACAAACTAATATTTATTCCCTATCGCTAATTGTAGGGTATAAAAAAGTCCCGCTTTTTAGGTCAAAATCCCGATTTTTCAACCTTTCCATCCCGCTTTTCAGCCTAAAACAGTTGGTCAGGTTATGTATGACCGACCCACAATATTTTTTTAATCCAACCATTTTCTCTGAACACACCTACCCTCTATCTCTAATGGTTAAGGCGGTCCCCATTACAATTTTTTTTATTTTTTGTAAATTTGTTTTATTTCATCAGCTTCTACCAGTCCAATGGTGCGTCCGAGAGGGGTCATTAGGGAGACCGACTCCCATTTATTTTTACCCTACAATATTTTTTTAAAACATATCTACGCCCTATCTCCACTCCCTTAGTAGGCTCCCATACAAATAACAGTTGGAGCAAATTTTATAAAAATTTAATTTTGAATGGAAGCCTACTTAGGGAGTGGAGATAGGTCGTAGGTATGTTTCAAAATAATGTTGTAGGGTAAAAAATGGGAGTCGGTCTCACTAATGACCCCTCTCGGACGCACCATTGGACCGGTAGAAGCTGATTAAATAAAACAAATTTACAAAAAATAAAAAAGGGCTACCAATACAACCTATTCAGAAATTTATGGTACATATGTGTTTTTTTTGCTGGACATTTGGTCTGGAATGCCTCATATGTTTCGATCAATTTCCACATGTGGAAATTCGTATTCTTCTTCTTTCTAAAACATTTAAAAAATTTAAAATCGGTTGAAAAGTTTCTGAATTACAAAGTTTGAGGGTGTCTGGCAAGGTTAATGGGCATTTTTGTGATTTACTCCACGAAACCAACAATCTACACAGAAAATAAAATCATCAAATTTAAATAAATCAACCAAACATGAAATCAACCAAACATTTAGAAAAAAACTGCCGCCTGTTAGTCCATAATACAAAACTTTGATTTTGTTTTCAACAAACTCAGTCAAGTAGTTTTATTTCAAAATTATTTTATCATGTCAATAAAAAGTGTTTGTTAAATTTCTTTGTTAAAAAAAAAATCATTTGTCAGATCAACAAATTGTGTTTGTTGAAAAAAAATTGGATTTTTACTTTGTCAGATCAACAAATTGTGTTTGTTTTTGTTGAATTTCTTTGTTGAAAAAAAACAAAATTCTTTTTTCAACAATCAAAATTTACTTTTGTTGATATTAAAAATTTCCGTATAAGAGAACTTTCAGTGAAAAAATTAATTGTATTCACAAATATGAGAATCAATATAACAATTGTTTTTTTTTTTGTGTTTACTATGTCACTTCAAAAGTATTTTTCCACTGTAGCACAGTGTTATTTATCAGCTATAAATTATGCAGCAGATGTGAAAATGTAAATACCAATTACCTTTAAAGTGGAAGACAAAATTAGAGCAGTACTAATTATAATAATAAGAGCAATCAACAATGATTTTAAATTTATTTTTTTCATATGAAATTGTGAGCAAACACTCATATTTCTTATTCGTTTCATTAGACATTTATGACCCTTACTGTTGATTATAGTCTTTATATGAACTTAAAGAAACAAATTATAAATTAAAGGAGCGTAATCAGTAATTTAGTATCAGAAAAATGCTATCTCTCTATGAAATTGATAAAAACAGTCAACAACAACAAATTGTAGTAGTGGAGAAAAAACAAGAAAACTTGTCCCTCGACATAATTCGATTTTTTTAGATTTAAATAAATTTGATTATACAATAGGTTCATAAGATTCGTAAAATGACTGTCGGTAAGTGCTTTTCGGTAAGTGTTTTTCACCAAACTTTTCACCAAACTTTCGCAATTTCTGATAAAACAGATTATTTTTTGATATTTCTTCAAAAGAGTCATTGGAAAACGATAGAAGTTTAGCCCTATAGTTGTTCACTGGATTAAAACAACAGTGGTGCGTCCAATTTTGCTGAATGGAATCATTGTCTAGTGCACCTCACATCATTCTTGAGATTGTTCCAAACGGTCATTCGGTTGTCACAATCGTACAGCAGTTGCCATAACAGTATAGATTAGCCTTATTTTATTCAAAAGCGCTCAAGTGAGCTGCCATCGCTTCAACGAGAAGAAATTTTGAAGGGTGGTTGATGCAATTACCGAGCAATGACTTATAAGCAGGGAAACCAAAAATATGCAGTATCATGTTTTTTCCTGTGCATTTTATTGATAAATGGGTAAGATATTTATCCGTTTCAGAAGTTTTTAAGAAATCTGGCATCGATTTGTTAGAGCATATTTTTGCATATTTTAGCCTTAATAGCATATTTTTGCATATTTTAGGTTTAAGAGCATATTTTAGCATAAGAGCATATTTTTAGAGCATATTTTCAATTTTTAGAGCATTTTTCCACTTTTTAGAGCATATTTTCACATTTTTAGAGCATTTTTTTTTTTTAATTTTTAGAGCATTCTTTTCCAATTTTTTTTATGACAACATGTATTTTTAAATTTTTTATCGGAATTGTGACGATTGTTTCCCATTTGGTCTGTTCTGGCTTCATATCGGTATATGAAACTATGTTTTCTTTAGATTCAGCAACTTGGCAGAAAACATTAAGGAAAATATTTTTGTAGAACATATTTAACCCTCTTACTATCGCACATAACTGTATTTGGAGGGTCTATTCTCTAACAAATTGTAAAAAACACAACAAATTTATTGTTTTTAGAGCATATTTTCCGTTTTTAAGGGCATTTTTTAAGCGCATAAAACGTGTTTTTTAGAGCATATTTTTGGTTTCCCTGCTTATAAGAAAGCCCACCGAGTGGTTAAACTTCTGCCGGCGTTGCATGGGTGAAGAAGAGTTAAATAGAGAGTATTGAACACTTCATCTACCATTTTTGATTTTTGTGATTTGTCAAATGTCATGATTCAATATTTTAGTAGTTTCATAAACAGAAAGAATTGAAAACGAATTTCAATCAACAAAAACGCGGATTCAATTAATTTTTTAATTGAAACTGCTCCGATGAAGAAAATTGTTATATCAATCATCAAATTGTAGTTGATTAATTGATTTTTGTTCAGTCTCTTTTTCGATTTTTATCAACAATTTGATAATTTTTCTATTTAAAATCAATTAAAATAATGATTGATTTAACAAATGAATTTTAGACTTATGACAACACTATGAAGAAATTCTTATTTTTTGCTTTCCAATGTGTTTCCGACAGAAAAAAAGTAAAACCCGAAGACAAAGTTTATTATATTTTTATAAAATGTATTATATAAAATTTATTATATAGCGATGTCCGTCCGTCCGTCCGTCTGTAGAGGACACGATACAGTCCAAACTAAAAGATCTAGACTTCCGAAGTTTGGCACGAATATGTCTTATATTCCTAGGCAGGTTAAGTTCGGAAATGGGCAAAATCGGACCAAGGGGGGAAAAGTTCCCCTTCAAAATCGCAAGGGGAAGGTGCCCCCTAACGTCTCCCACCAAAAAAAGACGCCCCTGGATTTTTTTATATATTGTGTTTTACATTTTAATTAACATTTTAATTGTTTTCTTATTTTAATATGAATAAAATATTTAATTAATATAATTAATTGTTTAATTAAATTTTTATTTTTACTTATTTTTGTTTTGTTTTGCTTTCCGTGTGTGCGAGTATGTGTTTTTCTCTTGCATTGTTTTACTTACAAAACCAAATACAGAAGTATAAACAGTTTGTTGAAAGTTTTATATTTCATATAGATTTTTGAATTCTCATTTTGTTTATAGTTTATTGTCTATGTATATATATAACTTTAAAAAATTGTCTCACTGAATATGTCTTTACGGCATAAATATATTTGGTAAAGTTTGAAAAAATATTTTTTTTAAACCTTTTTATTTAAAAAAATATTTTTTTTTTCAATTATTAATTTTTTAAAAAATTAATTATTTTTATTTTATTTTTAATTTATGCAATTAAAATTTTAATTTGTTTCCAATTTTTTTTAAATTAATTTTTTAATTTATATAATTAAAATTTTAATTATTTGTATACCCTCCAACTACAGTATGGAGGTATACTAACTTTGTCATTCCGTGTGTAACGCATCGAAATATCGGTTTAGGACCCCATAAAGTATTTGGGGCATTCCATGTCAAATCGGACACTTTGAAATTTTTTTTTTTTAGATTTTCCCAATTTGTTTACAGTTTTTAGTAAACCTTCGAAAACTCCTTCGTGGTAAACTTTCATATTTTTTTGATGACCCGTTCAAAAGATATCGAATTTTTAAATTTTTACTTAGGAAGTGAAGATAGGGCGTAGGTATGTTTTAAAAAAATGTTGGAGGGTAAAAATAAATGGGGGTCGGTCTCACTGATGACCCCTCTCGGACGCACCATTGGACCGGTAGAAGCTGATTAAATAAAACAAATTTACCTAAAATAAAAAATAAATGTATGGGGACCGCCTTAACAGTTACAGATAGAGGGTAGGTGTGTTCAGAGAAAATGTTTGGACTAAAAAAAAATTGTGGGTCGGTCATACATTTTTGTTGCTCTAAGGGCATTATTAGGGCTGTTAGAGCGGATGGAGCAAATTTTAAAAAATGTCGCCCCCTTAGAAATTGGAGATATGGTTTTAGTTTGTTCCAAAGAAATGTTAAGACGTAAAAATTAATGGGGGTCGGTCTTATAAATGACCCCTCTAAGAAGCACCATTGGAGCAGTAGAAATAATTTTATGATTGGAAAATTACAATAAATTTTTTTAAAAAAAAAATTTTAAAAAATAGTAATAATCGTTATCCCACCATCCTACTGGGCAAAAAATTTGTAGAATCGATAGAAGTTTTACACAAAAAAATTTCAAAAAAATCGAAGAGTACAAACATTTTCAAAAATGAGATTTAAATTTTAAAACTTAAAAATCACATACTAGAACGCTTTTAAGAATTTTTGGTGATTTTTTTTTTAAAGTACGTAAAAAAACAAAAATTTTGAAAAAAAAAAATTGAAATTTGGACCATTATTGAAGAAGTTATGAGTAAAAGAAGTTTAAGTAAAGGAACAAACTACCAATTTTTAAAAATTCGATATCTTTTGAACGGGTCATCGGAAAAATCTGAAAATTTACCACGAAGGAGTTTTCGAAGGGTACTAAAAACTGTAAACAAATTGGGAAAATCTAAAAAAAAAATTTCCAAAGTGTCCGATTTGGCATGGAATGCCCCATATATATTATTGATCAGTGATCGATTCTAAGACATTCTAGCGATGTCCGTCTGTCCGTCCGTCTGTGGAAGACACGATACAGTCCAAAATAAAAGTGCTGATATTTGGCACATATATGTCTTATGTTCATAGGCTGGTTAAGTTCGGAGATGGGCTAAATCGGACCAGGAGGGAAAGTTCCCCCTTGAAGAAGTAAACCAACCAGTGAAAAAAGGTTACTTTTTATAGGTTTTTTTGTATTTTTTTAAACAAATTAAACATTTTTATGCTTGTAAAAGTTCAGAGTCTTGGACTTGGACGCAGGGGATTTCAAACGACTTTTTTCGGTCCGCCCCCTTTTGTGGGCGTGGATATTAGCAAATAATTAGTATAATGATGAAAGTGTATATGTTTTGTGCAAAAAGCATAGTAATAAAATTTTTAAACATTTTTGACCAGAGAGAAGGTGTACCCAAGGGCCCCCGACAAGCCCCCCCCCCCCCAAAAAAAAACGCCCCTGCATTTTTTTTTTTTATTTTTCTTTAACGTTGGAGGGTATACATAACCTGACCAACTGTTTTTGGCTGAAAAGCGGGATGGAAAGGTTGAAAAAGCGGGATTTTGACCTAAAAAGCGGGACTTTTTTATACCCTTCAATTAGCGATAGGGGATATATATTGGTTTGTCATTAGGTTTGTAACTGGTCGGAAATAGGTCCTAGGGTCCCATAAAGTGTATAAATTAATGATTTTCAATCGTATTTAAGTCGACATAGAGATGTCCGTCCGTCTTTCTGACTGTATGTCTGTTGAAAATATACAAAAGATAACTCTAAAGCATATGAAGTTTTTTATTTCAAACGTACCACGAAAAAAAATGGTGGTGAAAAAAATTCATACCTACGGAGCTTATTGCCCTATATGGAACCAAAAAAATCGAGGAACAAAAGTTTAAGCTTTTCGGAAAAATGGGCGAGATGGGCGGGATCAAAAATTGTAAAATTGAGCAATTTGCTTTATATAATTTTTTCTACATTTTTTCAAAATACATTTATTTTATAGTTTTGTTTGGCCAAATTTGTTTTTGGATAAAACTCAGAACTAACTAATTTTCCAATGATTTTGAACTCATTTTCCCGAAAACAAAAAATTTCTGATTTGAAAATTTTAAATTTTGAAGAGAATTTATTAAACTTGCATTTTAAAATATTAAAAAAAAATAAAACTAGCGTGTTTAAAACAAAAAAATTTATCCCGATACAAAACTATTTAATAATATGTTTTGGAAACTGCAGAAATGTTGAATTACAGTAGAAAAAATTAAATATAAGGCGATATCATGAAAAAATTCCTCAATTTTACCATATTCTACGATACTTTGAAGTTCAAAGTCATTTTTCTTAAATGAATTGCTCTCTGAAAATTTTACATTTTCTAGAGAATTTAATGAACTTTCATTTAAAATTAAAAACAAAATGGCGTATTTAATGTATAATTTTTAAGGTTAAATTTGGAAAATTTAGACATACATTTTTCCGAATTTTTTCCAGAAACACTCTATAAATAAATATATTTCGAAAATTGCAGAATTTTTGAATTACCGTTGAAAAAATTAAATAAAATGTCATGCAAAAATTGGACAATTTTACCATAATTTGGCCACGTCTAAAAACTTAATGTTTTTTCTGAATTCTAAATTTTTTTTTTTTAGAAATTTTCAAAAAGCATTTAAAAAGTTTTTAGAAATTTTTTCGAATACCAGCACAATTTTAGAAGTGATTTCCTTTCCTTTTTTACACGGTAAAAAATTCTAAATGTTACCATATTTATATGATCAAAAATAAATAAAAAAAACTACAGAGCAATCATACTCAAAATATTATTTAAAATATTATAAGTTGTACTTTATTATTCTAAAAGTCAAAAAGCGGGATAAAGCGGGATGAAGCGGGACTTTTGCTTAAAAAGCGGGATGGAAAATCAAGGCGGGATGAGACTTCAAAAAGCGGGATAATCCCGCCAAAAGCGGGATGGTTGGTCAGGTTAGGTATACAAGATTCGGCACAGCCGAATTTAACACTTTCACTTGTTCTTTTAATTTTAATTAAATTTTTTAATTTATAGTATTAAAACTTTTTAATTAACGACATACAAATATTTTTAATTTATATGCGGATTTTGGTGATTGGTCCGGATTTAATTAATTTTTTAATTAAATTTACGATTTTTTTTTTACATTTTTTTTACTACTATTTTTTTTTTTTCTGTGCAGCAGCAAATTTCACTTTAGTGTGATATCGTATACCGGCAGTCAAGTGTAAATCTTCCTCATAGGAGAACTGATATATAACGTAGAAACTGCCTAACTTGTCTTGCCGCTGAGCATGATGATTGCAATTCGAAAAACAATCCAAACAGTTGATGGTTATAAAACGTCGTTTCGAAAACAATATCGCGCATAAAATAAATTAATTTTGAAAAAACATACGTTTTCACACAATAAATAAAATTACAATAATAAAATTAAAGCCAGAACGGCGACAAATAGTCAAAGACGTTTGTCTTTTTTAACCGTAAAATAATAAAAAAACAAACAACGTCTATTATTAGACTACAGACCCAGACCTTCCAATTACAATTGTACTTAATAGAATTGTGACCATAAAGTGATCATCAATAAAAACACATACTTCCGACTACAATTAATACCGCTATCTTCGGTCACCTTATTTAAATAATGCCCGATAACAGTACAAAATTTAATCCAAATTTACATTTGGATATACCGAAATGGATAAATGAGAAATATTTTGAAAATATACTTAAAAATGATTTAACGAATTTTAAGAAAATTTTAAAATTCACCACTATACCCGCTACGCCACCAGGTGAAAATTATACCTCAATTATGATTAGAATTAAAATGGATATTGAAATGGATGGTAAGTTAATGGAAAGTTTTTTTTTTTTTTTTAAGTTAAAGGTGTTGTTTTTTCCATGTGTGTCAATACTTGTTTGTTTCTATACTGCACGAATGTTATCAATCTTTGTTTTTTTTTTACCCGGCTTTATCAGTTATAATGTTGGTGTTGATTTTTGGTTTCAGTTTCAGAATAATTTTTATTTCATTCATAAATTAATTTGGAAAAATACACAAAATTATGAAATTGTTTAACTACTCACCAGTTTAAAGAGGGAAATTTCTATGTAAATCTAGTTATATTTTTGTATATCATTCTAGAGATGGGGGCGTGAGTGATTTTTGACTCACACTC
Organism: Pegoplata infirma; assembly: GCA_963921195.1. Lineage (NCBI taxonomy): Eukaryota > Metazoa > Arthropoda > Insecta > Diptera > Anthomyiidae > Pegoplata > Pegoplata infirma. The sequence goes on from OY992536.1 coordinate 65,201,261, forward strand.
ACTCACGCTCACGACAGAAATTTTTGAATCTCGCACACTCACTCACGAGCAAATTTTTTCTACTCACACTCACTCACAATCACGCGAGTAAATTTAATCCAACTCACACACACGTGCACTCACGCAAGCTTCCCTCACACTCACGTTGACTCACACTAACGAAACTTTTTTTCATCCAAAAAAAAAATTCTGAAACTAAAATTTCAAAAATCTTTCAAAATTTTCAACAAAGTTTAAAGTGCAGCGAAATTTTACATTTTTTTTGGGCTTTTTTTCAGGACAAAATCTTAAGTTAAGCCAAATTTTAAAATTTTTTGTTGCTTTTTTTGGTACAAAAGGAAATATGAAAAGTATGTAAATCACGCAGACTCACGCAAAAAAATCGCACACTCACTCACGCAATCGACTCACGCACACTCACTCACGCGTGAATCACGTGAATCACGTTCTAATCTGCTCATGTGCCCATCTCTATATCATTCATCAAAAAGAAATATTTTCAAAAACGCAAGCATTTATATTTTTTTGCAACCAGTAATGCTAAGTTATAATCTGCATTTTATACCCTCCAACCACAACTGCCTCGTAGCAAAGAGTATCAATACTAAAGAGATCTGAACTCGCTCTTCTTCTGTTAAAGCCGCTCTTAAATTCCCTTTGCTAAGTCCGCCATCGAACTGGACGTTTGATCAAACCAAAAAAAATCCCTTAAGTTCGATATAAACATAAAAAAAGTGTTGCAGTTTGGCGATTTTCAGACTAAAGCTAACGTTTTTTTTTTCATCTAGCTGTAAAAAAAGTTTTTTTTGTGGATTATCGGGAAATCCAATGACTTTTTATTTGCTGACAATTTGTTTTAAACACTTTTAAAGGTATTTCCTAAATAATATTAACATAAAAATTGTAAATTGATACATTTTTTTTTTAATTTATTAAGCGCTTTTTCGATATAAAAAGTTAGCATTATTTGTCAAACCAACAATGTTAATTTAACATTATCGTATTTTCCTCGTCTAACAGTTTTCGTACCTTCTGTTAAAAAGTTTCAAAATATTAAGAGCGGGAGACAAAGAGCTTGCTCGTTGTCGTTTCTTGAGGGATGCAGTGTAGGACCGACCTGCACTAATTTTTACACCCCCAACATTTCTTCATTACTCCTTATTTCTTTTTATGAATTACTGCAATCAAAAAAAAACCCTGTAAAATGACAAGAAAAGTTTGTAACTTTTTTTTTTTGCTATCCTCTCCGTGTAAAAATGGATTAAATCTTATCTGATCTGTTTATATCTATTCATATATGATCATGTCTGATTAAATATAATTATATTTAAAATGACCAAAATCGAGATCTAATTATATCTCAGATTTGGTCAACATTGGCACAAATTTGTTATTTTATTATATCAGATCAGATTCAGTTATATACAATCAAATGAAATTATATATTACACCGTCCGACACACTTTTGTACACATGGACCGGACCCGAAAATTCTGAAAGTAGGGCTAAAAAAAATATACCCGTGTCTCCCAGTTTTTCTACATCAATTCGCGTTTTCGCGAAAAACGCAAAAAAAAAAAAAATTTACATGTAAAAAAAATGTTCGCTTTTCAGAAAGTGGGGCTCAAAATAACATTCTTGTGTTTCCCGGTTTTTCTATATCAATTCGCGTTTTCGCGAAAATGCATTTTTTTTTTGCACACTTGAAAAAATTTACTACATTCCGAAAATAGGGCTTAAAATAAAATATTGTTCTAGTTTTTCCATATTAATTCACGAAAAATGCAATTTTGAAAAAATGTATTGCATTATTTTTTATAAATATAAAACATATCGTTAAACTATATTCAATTTGAACTATCTAAAAAAACATTACTTTTCAGGAGAGCAAAAAAACCGTCGCATTCGCGTATTTTTAAACTTTTTGTCGGCCGATCTTTTACAATATTAATTAATAATTACTACTAAATTTTATACGTGCTTTGTTTGTAAAAATTCGTATTATTCGCTGAGTTACAGCAGATAGCTCAACCTTTTTTATTTGAAATTAATCAACCTAAGCAGATAGCTCATTAAATATAGATTTTAAAGCTTTATAACTCTTTAACGGATTATGATAAAAATGTGAATTTGGTACCATATTTCTCAGTTTTTAAAGCCCTTCTGTTACAAGTGCTAAAAAATATACTTTTTAATTTTTTTTTAAATCATCGATTTTATCGCGCTTTATCGCCATTATTTGGAACCTTCATGAAGCTTGCGAAAAATGTCATAACCCTTGTGTTTGCTGTACAATCGAATGGACAAATAAAATATGCAAAAAGTTCAACCGCACAGAAAAAAATATGGGGAAAAACAATTTGAGTAATCACTTGTTTAAATTTAAAAAAAGTTTTGAGTAATTTTTTAATTGACGCAATTAAAAATTTACTCAAAAATTTAAAAACAAATTGAGTAAATAATTTAATAAGAATTTAATAGCTTTTTTAATTTTTTTTGGAATTTTCTTAGTTTTTTTAATTCTCGTTTAGTTTATAGTTTTTTGTATATATACATGAAAGTTTGTAATCATATTTATAAAATTTTTTTATGTCTTTAAGACAAAAATATATTTGGTAAAGTTTGAAAAAACATGTTTTTTTTCTTTGTAAAAAAATATGAAATTTTTTTAAACTTTGTTTTTTTTAGAGTAGAAACAGAATAAGCCCGGCACGACTTTTTCCATACGGTTTGGCAGATTAATCCGGTGGCCGGCGCCGATGTGAAATAAAACTTGTTCTGTTTTTAAAAGGTGGTGCTTCTTGTTCTGTTCCTGCACTTAATAGTGTCAATTAAAAATTTACTCAAATTTTTTTGGCAAACATTTAATAAATTTTTATTAAAAATTTACTCAATACTATTAAATCGTTTACTGGTGGAAAATTGAGTAATTTTTTACTCAATAGTATTAAAAATTTACTCAAATTTTTTTTTTATTTCTTTCTGTGCGATTTTGCTCCGCATCGAAATATGGTTCAAAAACCGCGTTTTTAACCGCGGAAAGGAGTTGAAACTTTCAAAAAAAAAAAACTGCCATTATTTTTATTGATGGAAACACCGTATAAAAAGTGATAATATAAAAAAATTTTAATTTAAAAGTTTACCCTAGTAAACTAAACTGTAGATAGCTCAAATTTCACTGTGCTACACCAAAAATATGCAGGGGTTCTCATATAAAAATTCGGGTTGGTTGGAGTTCATAGAGTACTGATATACTCATAGTTTTTCTGGATCACTTCGTTAAGTACGTTTTTTATTGGCAAATGTGTTGAAAAACGGAAATTCTTAAATTACAATTTTAAAAAATTATTACTTTGTTAGTTTGCAACCGATTTTCGATTTTATGGATTTGTTTTAAAGGAATAGGTCTTACCTTTCAAACAAAACAAAAATATTAAAAATCGATCAAGAATTGGCTGAGCTACGATCGCTTAAGTAAAAGAAAACCGAATTTTTTGAAAAATTTGTCATATTCTTTACACTCTAAGTTGAAAGTGAATCATTAAACAATTTTTTTGAATTTTTTGTAAAAAAGTATAGTAAAGTGGCTTTCCAAAACACCAAAAAACATAACAATCGGTTAAAAAATGAATGAGTTATGCTAAGTTTTGTGATAGGACATTTTTAATTTTTTTCAGAAACGCTTGTAATTCAAGCATTATTCATAAATCTTGTTACTAGTAGTAATTTTATGCGCATATGCATATAAACTAGAGATGGGAACGTAATTAGATTTGTGCGTGATTCACACATGATAAGAAGTGAGCGTGATTGAAAATTAATTTTACTCACGTGGTTGTTAGTGAGTGTCAGTGTGAGTGGAATAAAAAAATGGGCGTGTCAGTTACTTCCAAATCCTATTTATAATTTCTTGGGTTTGTTTAAAAAATATCAGTGTTACTTCTTAAACAAAAAAATATTGAGAATAGGTTAAAAACAGGCTAAGGTGCGCTTGTTTAAGTAAAAAACCTATTTTGAAGAGTTATACCTGCAACATTTTTATGACAGAAAAAGCTGTACGCTTGCAAACATGTTTTTTTTAAAACGAAATTGCTAAAATTGTGGGATCATTTGATGGAAATTTTACCTGTTTATAAATATACATCTGAGGCATTCCACACCAAATGTTCAGTGAGAAAAAAATTGTGTACAAAAAATTTTCAATGGGTCCCGGGTAAAAAAGTTTTTTATATAACTAGGGTGAGATTTCCATGCAAATGCATGTTTTTTGTCGAAAGCCTAAAAACGATATCGACCAATTACCTTTCCGAATCAAGAGATTTGCATTAAATGGCATCGATTTGTTTTCGCATATTTTGGTGAAAATACATATTTTTGCATATTTTGATTTTAAATGCATATATTGTGCATATTTCGAACTTTTAAGTGCATATTATTGCATATTTTGGCATAAATTAGCAAAAACACAAATTGAAATTAATTTTTTTCAAAAACTATTTTAAATTTTTAAAATTTATTTTGAAAATCAGAAAAAATACTTTTTCTACTTCTTAATTTTTTTTATAGATTTTCTTAATTTTTAAAAAAATCTTGCTAGACAAACATCTAATCTTTAAAAAAAAAAAATTACAAAAAAAATAAAAAACAAAAGTGGCCGGATTTTTTATAAATTGACTTTTTAAAAAAATGGAAAATTTCAGAACGGGTTCTGACAATTTTCCAAAAAAAGTTTAATCGATAGCCCATACAAAACTATACAAGAATGTAAATTTTTGAGATTTTGGTGCATTTCGTTTTTATTTGATATATATTTAAACAAGGCAACTTGACACAAACTTGACCATTTTCCAATATTTGACCACGCCTCCTAAGCCCAGTTTTTGAAAAATTGAACAACCAAAAACGTAATTTTCTTAGCTCCATATATGAGGCATTCCACACCAAATGTTCAGCAAAAAAAAAAGTTGTGTCTTGTCAATATGAAATCAATTTCAAAGTATTCGCTCTTAGGGTACTATTAAATAACAAAAATAAAATTTAAGTTTTTTCAAAAAGTGGGCCTTGTAGGCGTGGTCAAAAATTGAAAATATCTAACTTTTTTGCCTGAGCATCTTTACTTCAATATTTATGCAAATTAAATGAAACACAGTAAAGTCTTAAAGACAAAAGCTGTTTATAGATTTTTGAATGGGCTATCAACTAAATGGGCTATCAATAAAAGCTGAATGGGCTATCAATAAAAGCTAAGAAAATGAAAATTGGAACATTTTCAGAAGAAGTTCTGAATTTTTAAATTTAAACTTAAACTTTATTTATCAAAAAACATGCCGCAATTTTATTTGTTTTTTATTTTTTTAAAAAAAGTTAAAGGAATTTTCTATCTGATCTGAAATTTTTAGAGATGTGTTTTGTCTTGTTTTCGAAAAATCAAAATTCAAAAATTGCAACACGCTTATTTTATACAATAATGGTATTTAAAACGTGTGCATATGAGTAATATCAATACTTAAAAAATATTTTAAGAGGCGATGGTAGCGTGAGTGAGTTTTTAATAACGATTACGCACGCTTATGAAAGAAAAAATTTAGTCACGCACGATATTTTATTTTGCTCACGCTCATTCACGCACACGTGGGTAGAAAAAAATAAGTTACGGTCACGATGTTCACGTGAGCGTGAGTAAAATAAAATATCGTGCTTGAATATTTTTTTTCTTTCATTAGCGTGCGTGATCGTGAATAAATACTCAGGCAAAAAAGTTTGATATTTTTAATATTTGACCACGCCTACAAGGCCCACTTTTTGAAAAAAACTTAAATTTTATTTTTGTTATTTATTAGTACCCTAAGAGCGAATACTTTGCAAATGATATCCCATTGAAACCACTATGGTTTTTCTGTAGTGGAACAGTTGGTGTGGAATGCCTTTCCTTTGGCTCAACCAAAAATCCATAAATTACCTTGGTACACCAAAGGTTTAAAAAAATTGAAAAATTTAAGAAATAAATATCAGAAAAAGTATAAGATTTCTAACGATGATCGTGATAATCAGCTCCTGAATCAATATTCCAGGGAATTTAATATGTTAAACAAATTTTTATATGACAAATATATATTAGATGTAGAGTTGTCTATAAAGTCTAATCCGAAACAATTTTGGTTTTTTGTGCGATCTAAGACAGGTACTTCGTCATATCCTTGTAATATGATATACAATGGAGTTCAAGTTGCTGGGTCTGCGGTTGACACTGCAAATCTTTTTGCTGACTATTTTCGAGCTAACTTTGAGTTACATACTCAACAGTTGAACGAAGATTTTTTCGGCAATATTGCCTCTTTTCTTGATATAGATAATCTTTCTATTGATAAGGATATAGATAATCTTTCTATTGATAAGGATGATGTTATTTCTGCTCTAGCAAGTTTGAGTAATTCAAAAAAATTGGACATTGATGGTCTATCACAGTTTTTCATTAAAAAGTGTACTAATTCTATATATATTCCACTTCTGATATTATTTAATAAATCTTTAAGATTGGGAAACTTTATACCCAAATGGAAAGTTAGTTGGGTTGAACCAATATTTAAAGATGGTAATAAAAGTAAAGTTGAGAATTATAGACCTATATGTAAATTATCAACAATTTCTAAAATATTTGAGCATATTATTTGTGATAAATTAACTTTTGTTGTTAAACGTCACATAAATACTTCTCAGCATGGTTTTGTCTCTGGGAGATCTACAACGACAAATTTAGCTGTTTTTACTAGGTATGTTAATTCAAATATTGAAGCTGGTTTTCAAGTTGATGTATTATACACAGATTTAAAAAAAGCTTTTGACCGAGTGTCCCATGAGGTGCTTGTTTTTAAACTCTCATTATTGGGATTTCACTCGAATTTTTTAAAGTGGCTTGAATCTTACTTAAGAAATAGAGTATGTTTTGTGAAAATTGAAAATTCTACTTCTTATTCATATATTGCTGTCTCCGGCGTTCCTCAAGGAAGCGTGTTAGGGCCGCTGCTATTTAATTTATTTATCAATGATATTGAGTCGTGTTTTTTGCAGAGTGAACATTTACTTTATGCAGATGATTTGAAAATTTATAAGAGAATTTCTTGTATTAATGATTTAATTAGTTTACAACAAGACCTTAATCGTGTAGTTTTTTGGATTTCCCAAAATGGTTTATCATTTAATATAGATAAATGCTATCATATGATTTATCAAAGATCATATTCTACATTTTTTGCTTCTTATAAAATATTTGATTTTAAGCTAAAGACTGTTAATGAAATAAACGATTTAGGTATCATTTTTGATCCAGAACTGTGTTTTATACATCACATAAATTTTATAATTCCTAAGGCATTTTCTGTCTTAGCGTTTGTCCGTAGAAATTCTGCACGTTTTAAAGATGAATATACTAGAAAACTATTATATACATCGTTTGTCCGTCCGAAATTGGAGTATGCTTCTATTATATGGAGCCCTTATGTTGAAGCTCATACAAAGCGTTTGGAAAGAGTTCAAAAAAAGTTTTTGAAATTCGCACTGCATGACATTAAATTTGATCCGTTGCCACCTTATGAAGATCGCTGCAATCTTATACATCTTCAAACATTAGAAGATCGTAGAAAAATTTCATCGCTTATGTTTATTCATGGCATTCTATATGGTTCTATTGATTGTTCAATTATTTTATATTTTATAAATTTTCATGTACCTGTTCGAGATCTTCGTGAACATGTATACTTTTATCTAAAAACACATCGTACAATTTATGGACAGAATGAACCCATTGACAGGGCTTTGGATTTGTACAATTCTCTATCAAAACAATGTTCAAATTGTAAAAAATGTAAAAAATGCCTTTTAGATTTTAGTTTAAATATAAATGAATTTAAAACTTTATTGTTAAGTTTAAAAAATATTTAGTTTATAAGATAGATTTAAGAAAAAATTTGTGTTCTAGTCTGTAAGGATGTATATCCCAAGACTTAATAAATAAATAAATAAATAAATAAATAAATAAATAAATAAATAAATGCCTCACATGGCTATCCATACAACCCATTTAAAAATTTACGGTTCACATGTTTTTTTTTTCGCTGAACATTTGGTGTGGAATGCCTCATACGTATATTTATAAACAGGTAAAATTTCCATCAAATTATCCCACAATTTTACCAATTTTGCTTCAAAAATGTCAAAGGTTTTTTGTCATAAAAATGTTGCAGGTATAACTCTTCAAAAAAGGTTTTTTACTTAAACAAGCGCACCTTAGCCAGTTTTCAACCAATTCACAATATTTTTTTGTTTAAGAAGTAACACTGATATTTTTTAAACAAACCCAAAAAATTATAAATAGGATTTGGAAGTAACTGACACGCCCATTTTTTTATTCCACTCACACTGACACTCACTAACAACCACGTGAGTAAAATTAATTTTCAATCACGCTCACTTCTGATCATGTGTGAATCACGCACAAATCTAATTACGTTCCCATCTCTAGTTTATATGCATATGCGCATAAAATTACTACTAGTAACAAGATTTATGAATAATGCTTGAATTACAAGCGTTTCTGAAAAAAATTAAAAATGCCCTATCACAAAACTTAGCATAACTCATTCATTTTTAAACCGATTGTTATGTTTTTTGGTGTTTTGGAAAGCTACTTTACTATACTTTTTTACAAAAAATTCAAAAAAATTGTTTAATGATGCACTTTTAGCTTAGAGTGTAAAGAATATGACAAATTTTTAAAAAAATACGTTTTTTTTTTACTTAAGCGATCGTGGCTCAGCCAATTCTTGATCGATTTTTAATATTTTTGTTTTGTTTGAAAGGTAAGACCTATACCTTTAAAACAAATCCATAAAATCGAAAATCGGTTGCAAACTAACAAAGTAATAATTTTTTAAAATTGTAATTTAAGAATTTCCGTTTTTCAACACATTTGCCAATAAAAAGCGTACTTAACGAAGTGATCCAGAAAAACTATGAGTATGTCAGTACTCTATGGACTCCAACCAACCCGAATTATCATATGAGAACCCCTGCATAAATTATTTTTGGTCTTTTGTAGCACAGTGTTTTTATTTATAAAAAAACATGGTTTCACATAGCTCATGCTATTTTTGGAATAAAATAGACTTTAAATAATTTTTTTGTTCTGAAATTAATACCATAGATGACACTTATGCCAGCGAACATTTTGCCATCAAAAACTCATTTTCGTCAACGAGCAGATAGCTCAAATTGAATATAGTTCCACGATATATATTAGAGATGAGACAGGAATTTTTGAATCACTCACACTCACTCACGCGCATATTTTTTCTACTCACACTCACAATCACGTGAAGAAATTTAAAACAACCCACACTCACGTGCACTCACGCAAGCTTCACTCACACTCACATTGACTCACACTCACGAAAATTTCAAAAACTATAATTTCAAAAATCTTTCAAAAGTTTTCAGCAAAATTTACAGTTCAGCGAAATTTTACTTTTTTTTTTTGCTTTTTTTGGGACAAAATCATAAATTAAGCCAAATTTTAAAATTTTTTGTTGCTTTTTTGGTACAATAGGAAATATAACTTTATACACTTTTTTTCTCTTTAGAGAAAATAATTCACGCAAACTCACGCAATTTTTTTCTCCACTCACAATCACGTGAGTAAAATTGAAATCAGTCACACTCACGAGTGATTCACGTGAATCACGCTCTAATCTGCTCATGTTCCCATCTCTAATAAATATACATGACTTACAGTAGAATTACGGTTCTTATACAAAAATTGCTAAAAATAAAATTCTCGTGTCTCCCAATGTAGTATGTATGTATCAATTCGCGTTTTCGCAAAAATGCATTTTTTTGCACACTTAAAAAACATTTACTACATTCGTAAAGTGGGACTAAAAATAAAATATTCACCTAATTTTTTTTAAATTAAAATTAAATTAGCTGGAAAAACTCTGATACATGGGAAATTTCTTTTTAACTCTACTTGAAATTTTGCGAGTGTGCTAAAAAGAACAAAATATTTTTTTTTTTACAAATTTGCGAATCGATATGAAATAAGTGAGACATAAATGCTTAGATTTAAACCCATTTTTTTTTTTTAACAGTGCAAAAAAAAATTTTTTTTAGCGTTTTTCGCGAATACGCGAATTGATCGCGAAAACCTGAGAGACACGAGTGTTTTTTTTTAACCCCACTTTCTGAATAGCATAATTTTTTTCTATTGTGAAAACTTTTTTTTTTTGTTGCATTTTTCGCGAAAACGCGAATTGATCTACACCATTTACAGATGTAATTCGAAAAAGATCAATTGTAATTCGAAGATTCTATTTGTAATTCGAAGATTCCATTTGTAATTCGAAGATTCCATTTGTAATTCGAATACTCCAATTGTAATTCGAAGATTCCATTTGTAATTCGAAGATTCCAATTGTAATTCGAAAAAGATCAATTGTAATTCGAAAAAGATCAATTGTAATTCGAAAAAGATCAATTGTAATTCGAAAAAGATCAATTGTAATTCGTAAAAGATCAATTGTAATTCGTAAAAGATCAATTGTAATTCGAAGATTCCAATTGTAATTCGAAAAATATCAACTGTATTTCCATTGATATTTTTCGAATTACAATTGGAATCTTCGAATTACAATTGATCTTTTACGAATTACAATTGATCTTTTACGAATTACAATTGATCTTTTTCGAATTACAATTGATCTTTTTCGAATTACAATTGATCTTTTTCGAATTACAATTGATCTTTTTCGAATTACAATTGGAATCTTCGAATTACAAATGGAATCTTCGAATTACAATTGGAGTATTCGAATTACAAATGGAATCTTCGAATTACAAATGGAATCTTCGAATTACAAATGGAATCTTCGAATTACAAATAGAATCTTCGAATTACAATTGATCTTTTTCGAATTACATCTGTAAATGGTGTAGAGAAACTGGGAGACACGGGTATTTTATTTTTGACCCAAATTTTCGGGTCCGGTTCATGTGTACAGCCAAAAGTTGCAATTTGTTGGTCGGTGTTATCAGATCAAATCAGATCTGATAAGATCAAATCGATTTTTACAGGGGTTGTCATTTTACAAGCTTTTAACCAATAACTTTATAATTATACAAACTTTTTACTAATAAAATTGTAAATTTACAATTTTCTGACGCGATAAAACTTACATGTAGGTTTCGTGACTTCACTAGATTTTTTGCTACCTCCTATTTTACGAGAATTTCTAGTAAAAATTACGAGCTTTTTTGTAATTTTATAATTTTACAAGCTTTTTACCAATAAAATTGTAAATTTACAACTTTTTTGGCGCAATAAAACTTACAAGGAATTCTCGTGAATTTACCAGATTTTATTTTAAAAAACCTTGGAAATTTGTAAAACTACAAGAAAAACTGTAAAATTACAAAAAAATTTAAGTTTCGGTCGAAAATTTTTTGTTAAAAAACAAGGGAAACTGTCAAATATTGGTAAAATGGGATTACGTGACTTTTTCTAGCAATTTGACAAAAAATTTTTGTGTGTAGTGCCCTAAGCACCACCCAGGCGCAGCTCTGAGCACTATGTTAGAAATGCTTTAATTAGGGGGAAGTACAATGTGGAGAACAATGTGAGACACGGTCGTCTGTTCAATAGACTATCGGATTTTTGTCCAATGTTTTCTTTCCTTTTGGACAGTACAACCTCTTGATTAGGGAAGACTGAGGCATCCCTTCAAATCTACTCCAAAATTGCATGGATTCTTTCTACACGGATGAATCCAGTCATTAAATGGCTCTGGTTGGTATTTTAACGATGCAACAAAATGCTATATTGCAATGGAAAAATGGGTACAGTATTTCAGTATGAAGTATTTGATAATTTGGACGTGTGACAACAGTCTGGATAAGTAAGAACAGATTCTAGGAATAGGAGAATTAGTATCTGCAGTGACAGACACTTGAATCTCAAGTTACTTTATCTAAAATTGTCCAGAAGGTAGATGCAGACTCAATGAGGTCTGATGAGGGAATAGGGCCAGTCTTCCGGGTCATAGGGAAATACGGGGAAACGAGATTGCCAACTTCAGGTTGGTATAGGCTCGACATGGCTGACGATCAACTCTTATAATAACTCAATTTTCATGGAAAGAAGGACAAAAAAGTTTTCGTTTGCAAAACTAATCTTAACAAAAACTACATATAATTATTTAAGGCAAACACTGAAATAATAGTTTTTGTTAAGATAACTTTCGCAAACGAAAACTTTTTAGTCCAAATTTTTGTTTAAGGTTTCCATATTATATACTAAAATATGGAGGTTTAAATCATCTCTTAAAGTAATGCTACCATACGCAAAAAAAAAACGGTTTTTCGCGATTTTCATCACGATGGTCCATAACATTAAAAGATTTAAACCAAGTTTGCATAAGAAATATTGATACAATTCATGTCTTTGTTTTCCATGACAAAAAATTTAAAAATCATTAACTTTGCAATTTTTTTTTTAAAAAACTGTTTCGAAATCAGCAAATCTTAATGACATTTTGCAAGAAAACTGTACCATACACTCAAAAAAATACGTTAGTAGATTTACTAATTTTTTTTTGCTAACGCTAGTTAGCTAACTTTTAGCAAATTTTTAGTTAAGATTAGCATGTTAGCAAAAAATTCTTGTAAACTTCATTTAGCACATTATCAATTTTAAACAAACTTTGAACTAATTTCTTTTGCTAAATTTGAAATTGAGTTGACTACATTTTTACAAGATTTTTTGCTAATATTAGCAAAATAAGTGGTAAATTTTTTTTTATTTTCAGAAAACTAAAAATGGCGCTATCTCGGAAACTAAGCTAGATAGAGCAAAATGGAGGCCACTTTTGGTTCTCGGGCTCTCTAGTATCGCCGGTCCTCTGCACATGTGTGGACCCTAGTGGGCCCTAACTTTGGATCCAAAAAAGTTAGCATTCCCGAAAATTTTAATAAAATAGAGGCGAATATGTATTAATTTGCTAGTTTGTGCACTAAACGATTTGTCATTAGACTCGTTTGCTACTTTGTAGTAAATCGTTTCTATTTTTGCTAAATAATCTTGACAATGGAATCTTGACAAATTCCGAAACACGTGTCGATTAAGTCTTGCAAAAATGACCAACATAAATAAATTTAAAACAAAAAATAATTTTTCTTGAAAATTATGCTATGAGAATATCATGGTTTTAATTAGTAAAGAAAATAATGACCTCGAGCCAGAATAAACATCCTCAAAATATAATATTTTAAAGGTCGAATAAAACAATTTTTATTTTTTAATAAAAATTAATCAGGAAAAACTGTAATGTTAGCAAAAAAAGCTTGTAAACCTACAAGAAAATTTGCTGATTTTGAACCCACAATTTTTTTGCTAAAGTTAGCAAAAATGTTTTGCCAATAATTAGTTAACTAAATATTTTTTTTTTGAACTTAGTTTATACACATCTGAGGACCCCATTGGGTTCGGACCCGATAGGTCCAGACCCCGATAAGCATAGACCTAGTTGGGTTCCTTAAAAATCGTCATAGTTTTTGATCCAAAATTTGTGTCCGTTTCGCTCTACCTTGCTTAGTTTTTGAGATACGTGATTATAGGGGACCACTGGGGTCTTGAGAATTAAAAAACTCGATAACTTCAAAAATATTACTCGGAGAGCTTTTGACTATTTTGCGGTCTTGTTCTACGTGTTGAGAGCTACAAAAACGCTTTTGGACTTTTTGTTGTGTCGGCAATATTTACCGAGATATGAGATATGCGAAAATTTTCGGGAATGCTAACATTTTTGGATCCAAAGTTAGGGCCCATTAGGGTCCACACATGTGAAGAGGACCGGCGATACTATGGAGATTCTAAGAACCAAAAATGGCCTCCATTTTGCTCTATCTGGCTTAGTTTCCGAGATAGCGCCATTTTAAGTTTTCTGAAAATAAAAAAAAATTTACCATTTATTTTGTTAATATTAGCAAAAAATCTTGTAAAAATGTAGTCAACTCAATTTCAAATTTAGCAAAAGAAATTAGTTCAAAGTTTGTTTAAAATTGCTAATGTGCTAAATGTAGTTTACAAGAATTTTTTGCTAACATGCTAATCTCAACTAAAAATTTGCTAAAAGTTAGCTAACTAGCGTTAGCAAAAAAAAATTAGTAAATCTACTAACGTATTTTTTTGAGTGTATCTCGGTAAATATTGCCGACACAACAAAAAGTTCAAAAGCGTTTTTATAGCTCTAGTCAAAATAGTCAAAAGCTTTCCGAGTAATATTTTTGAAGTTATCGAGTTTTTTCATTCTCAAGACCCCAGTGGTCCCCTATAATCACGTATCTCAAAAACTAAGCAAGGTAGAGCGAAACGGACACAAATTTTGGATCAAAAACTATGACGATTTTTAAGGACCTAAACTAGGTCTAGGCCCATCGGGGTCTGGACCTATCGGGTCCGAACCCAATGGGGTCCTCAAAGTATGAACTAAGTCGAAATAAAAAAAAATTCAGTTAACTAATTTTTGGCAAAACATTTCTGGTAACTTTACCAAAAAAATAGTGGGTTCAAAATCAGCAAATTTTCTTGTAGGTTTACAAGCTTTTTTTTGCTAACATTACAGTTTTTTTTTTTTTGAGTGTAGAAATAAAGACATTCTTTAATTTAAATTTAGTTTGAGAAAAATCTGATCATTTTAACCTGAAGCGCTCTTCGAACAAAGTTTTGGACTTTTTCCAAAATTTTTTGGAAATTTTAAACTAAAAAAAATATCTTACGATACATTAATTTAAATTTTATTACCTTAAATCGGTCAAGCGGCTTTCGAGATATCGCCATTTGAAATTGGGTTCAGGACTAATGACTATTATATCTACCCGAGTAAAAAAATTGATATGACACAATATATAATTTAATATGGGTTCGTGTCTATTTTGATATAATCTTATACCAAAAATGGTTTTATAAGATTTGATCGAATAATATCTAATAATATCAGTTTATATAACTTTATATCGACTTTAATACAAGTTTTGGTCTAATCCAATGATATAAAATTATATCCAATTATATTAAAATTTATACAATTTTATAAACCGGATGTTTTTTTTTAGTTTTTAATAAAAAGTTGAAAAATTAAAATAATAAAAATAAGTTGTTCTTGAAAAAAAACTAAGAAAAATTTAAAAAAATGGAGTCATGTTAAATTTTATATAAAACACTTAGAAAATATTTTCAAAAAAATTTGTCCTCCCTAGTAAAAAAGTTTTGATATAATAATATATAATTTGATACAATCATATTAAAATATATATAAGTTTTTATATGTTCAGATCTAATTATATGAAAGATTTAATATGGCTCCATTTTCTTATCTGAGGTTATACATAAATATATATGACTTTATATAATTATATAAATCTACATTTATTTATATAAAATAAGATCAACTGGATTTATTTCGATGTGACCAAAATTCGGATCTAATTGTATAATTTTTTATATTTGTGTATCTAAAATAATAAAATTAGATAATTATTTGATACAACTTGATACAGCCAATTTTGAGATCGAATTAGATCTTAAAAAGTTTTTTTTTTACTCGAGCTTGGAAAAACTTAGAAAAATTTTAAAAAATGAAGTCATATAAAATACAAGTAAGAAAGTTATAGTCGGTCAAGACCGACCATATAATACCCTACACCAGAGTTTCCCGGAAAATGGATCTCATGGACCGATTAGATCTATATGTTGTAAAATCTTTAATAAGTGTAAAAAACACTCACAAATCAAATTTGAGTGAAATAGGCTTCTATTTGTTGACAATAAACCGCTTTAACTGAATATCGGGCGAAATTTTCACAAGGGGCCTGAGTCCAAAACTGGTCCGATGATTATCAGGTTTGATAAGGTTATTTAAGTACGCGTTTAACATACACAAACAAAATTTTAATTAAACATTTTCTATTTTCATGACTTTTGAGACATTTATGCGAAAATCGGGAAGGTGGTTTGTATGGGGGCTACAAGAAGAACTGGTCCGATTTCTTTGAAATTCGGAATGATGATTTGTGAAGACAAAACATGTTTACCTTCCAAATTTCAAAACGATATCTTCTATAATACGGTTATTACAGTCATTTGAGCCAAAACTAAAGAGGACCTTTGTATGGAGGCTAGGTCTAAATATGGACCGATTTTTTCCAATTTTAATAGGCTTCGTCCTTGGGCCAAGAGAGACTTAAGTTTCAAATTTCAAGTCAATTGATCAAAAATTGCGACCTGTATCGTGTTTACACCGTTTACATGGACAGACAGACAGACGGACGGACAGACGGACGGACGGACGGACATCGCTAAATCGACTCAAAAAGTGATTCTGAGTCGATCGGTATACTTAAAGGTGGGTCTAGGACCAATATTTCGGGTAGTTACAAACATCAGCACAAACTCATTATACCCTGTACCGCAGTGTGGTGTAGGGTATAATTATATAAAAAAAAATATTTGCGATAAAAAAATGTTCCTTGAAAAAAACTTCCCGAGTAAAAAAAAAAACTTTTTAGATCTAATTTGATCTCAAAATTGGCTGTATCAAGTTGGATCAAATATTGATCTAATTGTATTATTTTAGATACACAAATATAAAAAATGATACAATTAGATCCGAATTTTGGTCACATCCAATTAAATCCACTTGATCTTATTTTATATAAATTAATATAGATTTATATAGTAACATAAAGTCAGATATATTTATGTATAGCCTCAGATAAGAAAATGGAGCCTCAATAAATCTTAGATAAAATTAGATCTGAACATATAAAAAGTCCTATATAATTAAATATCATTGTATCAAATTATATATCATTATATCAAAACTTTTTTACTAGGGTTAGAAAAAATTAAAAAAATGGAGTCATATAAAATTTCATATAAAACACTTAGAAAATATTCGTGATAAAAAAGTGGTGCTTGGAAAAATCTTAGAAAAAAAAAAAAATATGAAGTCATATGAAATTTTATATAAATCACTTTGAAAATATTTGCGATAAAAATATGTTCTTGGAAAAAACTTAAACAAAAATTAAAAAATAATGGAGGCATATAAAAATTCATATTAAACTTTTAGAAATTTAAAATGATGCATGGGACCAGATGTTACAACATATAGTTATGTATGGCGATATCTTAAAAAAATACCACCCCGAGTAAAAAAGATATGATATAATCATATATGCTAATATATAATTATTTAAATTTATATGGTTATGCATGAACTTTGATATGGACATATAAGTATATATATAGCATTGTATTTTTTCCTTATTTTTTAATATGATAACATCTATCTATTTATATACCGATCTATATGAAATTAGATATGACATAAAAAAATTTTCATGTCTTAAAAAATTTTATGAAAATTTTCCAAAGTCCCGGACACAAAATTTTTTTGGCAATTTTTTTGGAGTAAAAAATTCATTGAAAATGTTTTAAGGAGAAATTTTATGTTTTTGAAAAATATTTAAGTTCCGAAAAAATGCTAAATTTTTTAAGACACAAAAATTTTTTGGAACTTTTAAATCCCGTAAAAATTACTTTAAAGAACAAAATTGACAAATTTTTAATAAAAAAAAAATCCGAAGAATGCAATAAAAACTCTTCTAATTGATAATGTATGCAATCTGATAAAATAATTTGCAATTTCACGTTTAAAATTCCAAAAAATTTTACCAGATTTCATGTAATTATATAAAACTTTATCTAATTTTAACAGATAAGATATGATTTAATACAATTAGATAGACCCATTTTTGGGATCAAACTTAATCAAATTTGATATTATTTTATCAAAAATAATAGAATTTGATATAATCGTATAATATTCGATCCGCCAATTTTCGGATCAAAATTAATATGGATTGACATAAAAGCATATCTGGTCATATATAATTAAATATTGCGTCATATAACTTTTTTTACTCGGGACATCAAAATTTATTACATAAATTTATCTTGCAATACATAGTGTCACATATGATCATATATCAGATAATATGACTATATAAAAGTATATAAGATCATATTAAATTATTTTTACTCGGGTATTGACATAAAGTTGAAGACGAACTTTCATTTAAACCTAATTTGAGCCAAATCAGACCATTTTAACTCATGGCGCCCTTCAATTAAAGCTTAGAGTTTTTGGTAAAAATTTTCCAAAAAAATCAAAACTTTAATCGAAGGGCACCACGCACTGTTGCCAGATTTGACGATTTCTCTGCATTTTGACGATTTTTACTCCCCAAAATATCAAAATGACGATTTGATGATTTTTGCCCAAAAAATTACGATTTTTAGAAATAACAAAAACCTGTCAATTTTGTCTACTTTTTAAAAATTTTTGAATGAAACTTTAGTATTCAATGAATATTTTTTGCTAATTGTTAGTTTAAAAAAAGTATCCACCAATTTATTGTACAAAAAGGGACAAAGGGAACAAGTGAGAGTTACATTCTCATTTCCCTTCAAAAGGTAAAAAAAAAAATTTGACGGAGAACACCTAAATGTTAACAAAATTGATTTATTATAATATTTACGCAATTTTATCATTATTATTTTTTTTATGGAAGTGCCCACAGAACCCAATTTGACCCAACTGCATGACCTTTATTTCATATGTTTAAGAAGGTGAACAAAGTATATAAAGAGGAAATTTCGGAGGTAGGTTCAGTTTTATCAGGGGGAACTTTGTTCTCCCTGTTTTGTTTTGTCAATTTTCAAACTGAACCATCCAATGCCAATAAGATATACACTCAAAAAATTATGTTAGTAAAATCAACTGAAAATGTCAGTTAAAATTACTACTTTGTAAGTTGTTTTTTTTTTTTTTTTTTTTTTTTTTTTTTTTTTTTTTTTTTTCGTTCAACTGTTGACAAGTGTGGACGTGTTTTAATTTATCTCCGTGCTATTAATTGAATTTTTGAAATTGTTCGTAATAGGTATTTTTGTAATATTTTCATGACCACATCCAGGAAAATGAAAATATGGACACAAATGATACCGATTTAATTCGAGGCTCTGCCTCACCGACTGGTGCTGGTCCTAGCACTGGTCTTAGGGTTGCGACCTTGAAGTCCGACCTTGATTCTGGTAGGGGTGCTCAGCCTAATATTGGTGGTAAAAAGAAAAAGAAACTAAAACCATCAAAGGTCAGGCACAACCAGAGACGGCTTTGTTTGAAAATAATTAACAGACTAAGCCAACTTGATGGAACGAAGCTCTCCGAACGTGAGAGGGCGTCGCTATCATGGGCGAAAGGAGTCATTGAAGAACAGGACAAACTTTCGGCAATGCGCGCATCTGACAAACAGAGCGCTGTTTCGGCCTCGTCATCGAAGTCTGGTAAAAGGTTGCGCTCGCCCGACGAGAAACCTTTACCTAAGAGATCTAAGGTGACCGGCAACGTCTGGACTCAGTCTTTTAGTGAAGTGGTTAAAGGTAACTTCGTTAGGGCTGTGATAAACAGGCAAAATGGGGATTGTAGTATTCCAAGGGACAAGTGGAGTTTAGTTGAAACTAAACTAAATGAAATCTACTATAGGCTCCTTGAGAGTATGCCTGATTTTCTACCTACTACTGTCAACGCAGGTTGGTATCAGGGGCGAGTAAAACTCGTTGCTTTTGGGAACGAAAGATCCGCAGCCGTGTTTAAGGTTGCCATTAGCCAAGTGGGAGAGTTATGGCCTGGAGCCAGACTGGACGTTGTGGAAAAACATGATATCCCCTCGCAACCCAGAGCTCATGCATGGATCCCAATGGCTACAAATGACACCGCGGTGATTCTTAAGATGATAAAAGTCTGCAATCCTGACCTTCCAACTCAGAATTGGCAAATTGCCAGATTGGGTGAGATGGAGGGCGCTCGTCGTCAAGCAGTGGTCTTGGTTAATGAGGAATCGCTTCCGCTTTTAGCAAGGACTGACGGCATTATTAGATTTGGATTTTTTCATATAAGAGTCAATGTCTACAAGGGCGACCAGAAGACTATTTTGGACGCAGACAAGCCAGTGGCAGAGTCGGCTGGGGAGGAGAATCTGGAAAAGGTTGATATTCAGCTGGCCGATTCTAGGCTGATGGGAGATGCATCTGGCATTTTTGAAACCAAATCTGGTGACGAATGCGACCTCTGTGATGGCATGGAGGATAAAGCCGATGCCACGATGGGTGACATTCAGGACGAGGCCCATGCAGTGAGGAATTCGGAGAGTTCTGTTGCCTCCGATTCAGAACAGATGGGATATATATCTGGCTTATTCGAAACCGAATCTGGGGACGAATGCGACCTCTATGATAACACGGAGGATGAAGCCAATAACACGGTGGTGGAAAGGATGGTGGAAAAAAAGCAAGATGTTGCGGTTCCTACAAATAAACCTCCATCACTGTAAGGCAGCCTCAGCTGCACTCTTGCTGCGCCTGACGACAGGAGCAGTTGACTTGGTTTTTATCCAAGAGCCCTGGGTGCGGGGTGGCAGGGTTTGCGGATTGAAGACCCCTGGGTTTAAGTTGGTGGTTGCCAACGGTGAGGGCTCACCAAGAGCCTGCATCTTGGCAAAAAATAGCTTAAATATATTCTTTTTATCAACTTTTAGTGATATGGATGTTACAGCGGCTAGCTTAGAGCTTCATGGGAAGTCTATTTGGCTCGCCTCTGCGTATTTTCCTAATCCGGGGTCAATACCCCCGGAGAAGGTTGTCGGTCTAATTCGGGAGTCTAAGTCTAGGGGACACCAGTTAGTAGTGTGTTGTGATGCTAATGCACATCATTCGATATGGGGAAGTACAGACACAAATGATAGAGGCGAATCACTTTTGGAGTTTTTGTTAAGCACTAACCTCTATATTTGTAACAAGGGTGGTGAACCAACTTTCGTTACAAGTACGCGGCAAGAGGTTCTTGACGTAACACTTGTATCAGATACATTGTCTGATAGAATTGATGACTGGAGAGTTTTGGAAGAGCATTCTTTCTCAGATCATCGCTACATTGAGTTTTTACTCAGGGAGCGTGCCCCGGTTGAGACAGTCTCTAGAAATCTGAGGAGAACAAACTGGGTGAAATACAGGGAGACTTTTTCTTTGCTTTTGGATGAAGTACCCTTATCTAAACCACATAGTTTGGCGCAAATTGACTGTCTGGTTGACCATATAACAAATGTTTGTAATAGGTGCCTGGATTCGTCTTGCCCTTCTGCAAAGCCTAGAGGGAAAAAAAAGCCACCTTGGTGGTCAAATGAGTTGCAGACGAGCAGAGATTCCTGCAGAAAGCTCTTTAATAAGGCTAAATTTTCAAGAGCGGACGAGGACTGGTCTGCATACAGGCTGCAACTTAAGAGTTATAAAAAGATGATCAGAAATGCAAAATGTGATTCTTGGAAAAACTTCTGTGGAAACATAGAAGACGTTTCTGAGGCATCCAGGCTGCGCAAGGTTCTGGCTTCTTCTCCTTGCACCCTGGGATACCTGAAAGATCCTAATGGGGTGTGGTCTTCCTCCAGTGGAGAGTCGCTGGATCTCCTTTTAAACACGCATTTTCCGGGCAATTCCATGACGCCGTTTCAAGCTTTGGAACGTTCTGACGCCCAAGCATCTGAAATTGCTTCGGAAATAATAAATATGCCAACATTAATCTGGGCGATAAAAAGCTTCAGGCCCTATAAATCCCCGGGACCTGATGGTATAATCCCGGCTGAGTTGCAGCAAGTGTCGGACTATATAGCCCCGTTGCTGTATAATCTATACACAGCATGCATCAACTGGTCGTACATTCCTTTAAAATGGAGGGATACCAGAGTCGTATTTATCCCGAAGGCTGGGAAAAGTTCCCACACAGCTCCGAAGGATTTCAGACCAATTAGTCTGTCTTCTTTTTTGTTAAAGACAATGGAACGAATGATAGACTCATATTTGCGTAGAGTGATTGACCCGAGGTTGCTTTCGACAAAGCAACATGCATACAGCAAGGGACGATCAACGGAAACAGCTCTTCATGAGCTCGTTGGTACCATCGAGAGATCGCTTTCGGTAAAGGAGTACACTATGGTGGCCTTTCTTGATATTGAGGGGGCTTTTAATAATGTCATCCCAGAATCGATAATATTGGCATTGTCTGGTCTGGGAGTAAAGCGCGAAATCGTTTTAATGGTGGAAAGCCTACTTGCCAGTAGACGTATAACGTCTGAATTGGGAGCGTCCGTCATATCTCGATTTGTCAATAGGGGCACACCACAAGGAGGTGTTCTTTCGCCACTTCTTTGGAACCTGGCACTGAATTCAATGCTACTATCTCTAGAAGCACGTGGTTGTCATGTTGTCGCATATGCTGACGATGTCGCGATAGCGGTAAAGGGGAAGCATCTGCCAACATTGCGGGACATTCTTCAGGGTTCTCTGAAAGATCTGTCTAAATGGGCAAGAGACTGTGGTCTAGGAGTTAATCCTAGTAAAACAGAGCTTGTTTTATTTACAAGGAAAAATAAGATTCCTGCTTTTGATCCTATTTCTCTGGACGGTACTGAAATCACCTTCTCAGATGGAGCCAAGTATCTTGGAGTATTTCTAGATAGGAAGCTGAATTTCAGGCGTAATATTGAGGAACGGGTGAGAAAAGCAACGATTGCTTTGTATTCCTGTAAAAGGGCCATTGGAAAACGATGGGGTTTTAGCCCTCAAGTCGTTCATTGGATCTATACAGCAGTGGTGCGTCCAATTTTGCTGTATGGAATCATTGTCTGGTGGCCTGCTTTAGAAACAAAATCGAACTGTGTCTTTATCACGAAGGTACAGAGAATGGCGTCAATGTGCATCACTGGTGCTCTTCGTACTACACCTACGGCTGCATTAGAAATCCTCCTTCACCTGATACCCTTGGACATATTGGGTAGGCAGTATGCAGCTGCGTCGGCAATTCGACTTAATAGCACGCTGCAATGGAGGAGCAGCGATTGTGGCCATAGCGCGATCTTGAAAAAGATAACAATACCACAAAATGTGGATTGTGCTCCCTCTTTGAGCCTCTTTGAGCGCCACTTTACCACTATGATACCATCCAGGGAGTCTTGGATGGGGGATACTCCGGGAAGTGGAGCTACCATAAATTTTTACACAGATGGATCGAGGCTGCACGAACAAGTGGGCTTTGGGGTCTATTCGGAAGAGCTTGGATTGAGCCTAGCTCGTAGATTGCCAGATCATTGCAGTGTCTACCAGGCAGAGATGCTGGCAATAAAGGAAGTGGCTGACTGGTTGAGCTGCAATGTCTTGTCTACAACCGCAGTCAACATCTATACTGACAGTCAAGCCGCGGTCAAGTCCCTGGATTCAATGTTTCTGAAAACAAGATCTGCCCTTAACTGCCGCACGTCTTTAAATGAGATGGCCAAGCAGTTTAACATACGACTCATATGGGTCCCAGGGCACAGAGACATTCCAGGGAATTGCAAAGCCGATGAGCTTGCAAGACTAGGAACTACCTTACAGGTTCCAACAGAATTGGAATGTGTTGGTATGCCTCTAGAAACTTGCAAGCAAAACCTACGGCTTTGTTCTGCGACGGAGACTAATCAAAGATGGGCAAATGGATGGACGTGTGAGACAACACGACTGATTTGGCCTTCTCTTAATCAGGGGCGCACAAGTGAGCTGATATCGCTTCCAAGAGGAGAGATTTCAACGGTGGTTTCTATAATTACCGGACACTGTCTTATAGGGAAGCACGCAGAGCGGTTAAATGTGCCGTCGAATGACTTTTGCCGAAGTTGCATGGATGAAGAGGAGTTGGAAACCATCGAACACTTTATTTGCCATTGCCCGGCACTTTCTGGTCAGCGACTTGCTTCACTGGGATCTAGGGAGCTGTACGATCTTTCAGATTTGTCGGATGTCAAAATTCAACATCTAAGGAGTTTCATAAGAAGCTCAAACTGGTTTAACGACAGGGACTAGTAGGGAAACCTATTACGATCCCGTGGTATCACAATGGACCTCAGAGTCTACGTGTGTTGACGTAAAACGTCAGCAGCCACTTACAACCTAACCTAACCTAAGTTGTTTTGGGGTCAACTACTTTTTCAGTTAAATCAACTAACAATGTTAGTTATTTTAACTGACAAAAAACAACTGACTTATGTAGTAAAAATAACTAACATTTGTAGTCAAAACAACTAATATGTAGTAAAAATAAAATAAACAATATAAATTTTTTTTTTTTCAAAAAATTTTTCAGAAAAAAAATTGAAGACCAAATTTTTTCCAAGTTTTTTTTTAAAAAAAAAAGTTGTGATAAATAATAAAAAAATATAATTAATTTTTTTTTGAAACTTTGAAAATTTTTCAGAGATAAAAAAATGAAATTAACTACTTTAAATAACTGTTACTACATTACAGTACTTTTTTGTTAGTTATTCAAAAAAACGACTTAAAATAACTAACAGAAATAGTTGTTTGATATTTTTCATACAAAAATAACTGACTTTGTAGTTGAAAACAACTAACTACTGTAAAATATACAAACAACTAACATGTAGTAACTTACATAATTTTCTGAGTGTATTTGTGCCAAACTGCATGTATTTAGCTCTTTTGGTTTGGACTGCATCATGTCTTCAACAAACGGGCGGACATAGCTTGAATGAATCTTCAATCGATGATAAATATCCCTTTTTTATTTTGACGATTTTTTGACGATTTCTGCAAATGGGACGACGATTTTGACGATTTTTTTCATAAAAATCGTACATTTTTGACGATTTTGTACCCAACAATTCTGGCAACCCTGGCACCACGCTCTACGAAAGGGTAAAAAAAATATTTTTTTTTTACTTTCTTGATCGCAAAAAAATCCGCCATTTTTTTTAAATTTCAAATAGCGATAAATTTTGCAATATTCTTGTTCAGCTCATCAAAGTAATTGATGGTGTATCGCAAGACAATTAGGAAAGTCAAAAGTTGTAAAAAAATGCCATTTTAATTCCTCATATCACTAATTGTAAGTGGGGGTTCAAAAAAACGTTAACAGAGAAAGTTTTAGAATTGTACACAGAAAAAAATATGGAGCAAACAAATTTGAGTAATCACTTGTTTAATTTTTTAAAAAAAATTTTAGTAATTTTTTAATTGACGCAATTAAAAATTTACTCAAAAATTGAAAATAAAATTTGAGTAAATAATTTAATACAAATTTAATATTTTTTTTATTTTTTTTTTTTTTTTCTCTTGGTGTTTTGAATTCTCATTAAGTTTATTGTTTTTTGTATATGTATATGAAAGTTTGAAATCATCTTTATAAAATTTTACTTTGTCTTGAAGACATAAGTATATTTGGTAAAGTTTGTAAAAGCAATTTTTTTGGAAAAAAAAATTAGAAACTTTTTAAACTTTTTAAAAAAAATAATTTGATACATTTTGAGTAAATTTTTACTTGACACAATTAAAAAGTTACTTAAAAATATTAAAAAAATTTAAGTAAAGATTTAATTGTGTGAATTAATAATTTACTCAAATTTTTTATTAAGCATTTAATAATTTTTTATTAAAAGTTTACTCAATACTATTAAATCGTTTACTGGTGGAAAATTGAGTAATTTTTTACTCAATACATAGTATTAAAAATTTACTCAAAATTTTTTTTTATTTTTTTCTGTGTACCAAATGAGTCATTGGTGTACCATTGTACTTTTAAGCTTAGAATTGTACCAAAAAAAGTACAATTGTACCAACTTTTGCTACCCTGGGTGGAATTGCCCACATATAGGTGTATTTTGAATAAAATTAAAAATTGTAGAATTTGGTTATATTTTTCCAAATTTTTTTCGACGCATCCCAAAATTCAAACTCTGCTTTTAAGTTATAGTCCTGCGTAATTTTTATTTTTTCACTCACTCATGAAATCAAAATGTCTTACATTCCAGATGGTTTTACTCAACAAAAATCTTACATTATGAAAACAATGTTGGATAACGATAAAGGTGGCACATTTATTAACACTTTAAATCTGTTTCCCAAAGAAAGACTCATGTACGAAGCCATTATACCACAACTAGAATCACTATATGAAGAAAACGGTAGTAAAGTAAAATTTTCACCAAAATGTCATTGGATTGAAGATAAATCTGGCCGAATAACACTGGTGCTGGAAGATCTGTTAACGAAAAAATTTAAAAATATAAATCGTTTAAAAGGTTTTGATATGACACACATGAAGAGAGTACTGGAAAAATTAGCCGAATTTCATGCAGCCTCGGTAGTGTTAAGAGAACGAATGGGACCATATCCAAAAGAATTTACAAATACATATTTACCAGCGAATTATCAAAAATCCAAATCGTATCCAGCTAGAGTGCAAAGTTATAAGGCAGCAATGGCCACATGGGGTTTGGAGGATTATGAAAAATATGCAAGTAGGATAGTAAGTATTAAAAAAAAATAAAAAGGAAATAATGTGGCATTAAGAATTTCCCGAGTAAAAATTTTCTGGTCTAATCATATATAATTTGATACAATCTTATATGAGTTAATATGCTTCCGTATAAATTTATATAAAATTTTATCTATCACTTTGATACGGTTGATCCACTTTATATGGTTAGATATTGCTCCATATATGATTAGATTCGTATTTTGGTTTTGCTCATCAAATTATATAAAAATAGATATTATAAGATCAATTTGATCTAATTAGATTTGACCAAATTCAGGATCAAATTGTATCAATTTTTATATTTTTTGATCTAAATTAATACAATTAGATATTATTTGATACAACCATTTTACGGATCAAATTAGATCTATTTAGTAAAATAAGCATAATATTTTTACTAGGGTTGTTACAATTTAACGAAAGTATTCTTAAAATTGAGAAAATTTGTTGGATTCAGAGAAATTAGTTTTGCCTCATTTTTGAGGTTGTTGGAAACAATTATTTAGTTGGTACAATTATATTGTTGTTGTCATTATCTTAATTCAGTTGCGACAATCTTAATGTGGTTGTGACAACCAAATGACTGCCCGAGTAAAAATTTTCTGGTCTAATCATATATAATTTGACACAATTTTATGTGAGTTAATATGCTTCCGTATAAATTTATATAAAATTGTATCTATCACTTTGATACGGTTGATCCACTTTATATGGTTAGATATTGCTCCATATATGATTAGATTCGTATTTTGGTTTTGCTCATCAAATTATATAAAAATTGATATTATAAGATCAATTTGAACTAATTAGATTTGACCAAATTCAGGATCAAATTGTATCAATTTTTATATTTTTTGATCTAAAGTAATACAATAAGATATTATTTGATACAACCATTTTACGGATCAAATTAGATCTATTCAGTAAAATTATCATAATATTTTTACTAGGGTGGTTAAGAACACTTAAAAATTTAATTGCAATAAATGTAGTCTTAAAAACGCTATTTTCTTAATTTGTGGTACATACATATTTTTTCCTCTGTCTTTTAACTATTTATTAAAAATTTTACTAAAATTTCATTTTTAAAATTTTTAGCCAAATGCCGAACAATATGTCAATGCTACTATGCAGTGTTTTAATGGTGAATCACAAGAATTTAAGGTGTTAAATCATGGCGATTTTTGGTCTAGTAACATAATGCTGAATTACACCTCAAAGGCAGCTTCAACAAATGATATTAATCAAATACGTTTTGTGGATTTTCAAATGTGTAAATGGGCCAGTCCTGCCATGGATTTATGGGAACTTATCATTTGTTCTGTGGAAAGTAATTTGCGTATACGTAATTTTGATTTATTCGTTCGAATGTATCATACGCATCTTTTAAAGTGTCTTAAATTTTTAAAATATGAAAAACCGTTACCGTTATTAAGTAATCTACATATAAGTATGTTAAAATATGGCTTTTGGGGCTACTTTACTTCATTTACACATCTGGTATTGATTTTACTGCCCTCAGACAAGGAAGCCAGTCTTTTAAAGCTAATGCAGCCGGGTGAAGAAGGTGATAAGTTTCGTATGAAAGCTTTTACAAATCCTTTGTATGTAAGGGCGGTATTAGATATTTTACCTTTTCTGTATCGAAGAGGTATATTGGATTTTTAATGAATTTATGTGAAAACAAATGTAGGAAATCTCAAAAAAAAAAACAATAAAAACTGATAAGCAATATAAACTTTTTGTTTCAGTGTATTCCTTGTGAAAAGTAAAAGCTATTTAAGAGTTGCCGATTTATGGAAAACTTTTAATATTTTTGGGGAAGTGAAATCAAATGTTTTTAATATAAGTCATATAGCAAGAATACTAGAAATATGGACAAATCAACGGGTTTTTTTTTAAATATACAAAAAATTTTAAAGGTCAAAAAGTGTCTTAAATTGTGAACTACTAAATTGTTTTGTGTATGGTTATATTATTTTTTAAAAATTCCCCTTTCTTATCATATATAAAGTCAATGATGTCATCTATTTTAAAAAGAAAAACGCCCAAAAATTTTAAAGAAGAGCAAAAAGAATTCTAAAACATTTTTTTTTTATCCTTCAACCACACCACAGTGGGGGAAATGGCTAATTTTTTTTTTAATAATTCGGACATTCAGGAAGTACTGGACTGACAGTACTTCATAAATTTGACTTAGAAAAACAACACATCCACGAGTCTAAAAACGTATTTCGATTTTACTAAATATGAATAGGGCATCAATAGCATCGCTCCAAAGTCATGATTAATTTATAACAAAATAATAATTGATTTTAATAGCTTCACTTCAAAGCTGCCCGGTGAAAAATGTCAGGTGTATGCTCGCCCATACACTGAAAAAAATAACTATACTGAAAATATGTAAACACTGTAATTAATTTAAGTAAACCTTTTTTTATTTATTTTAATATAACTTAATATTAGGTGGTTTTACTTAAAACAATGAAAATAAACTTGAAGAAAGTACATGCAAATACTTAAAAAAAGCACAAGTGTTTTCCTTAATTTGTTTTTTTAAATTAAGTTAAATATTCTTTACATTTATGGCGAATTGATTGCATTTAAGAAAAAAAGCGTTAATTTAAAATGTTTGTTCTACTAAAAAGAAAAAGTACCCAGGCAGAAACTGCCAACCGTTCCAAAGAAAAAGTCTCGGCAAAGCAATTAATTTTTTGTGTTAAAGGTAGTATGAATTCGAAAAAGTGCTTTGCAAGCGCTTTGCCAATGTTTTTCTATTTAAATCCGTTCAAAGTATAAATTTTTTATCAAAATTTATTAATTTTCGTAACAATTGGAATATTTTTTATTTCCCTGCAGGATTAGTGGCCGGTCCTTGATAGTTCTCGTGATATGTCACTTAGACACAATGACCTACATATTACAAACTTGACACATTTTATATAAAAATACCTGTTTCTTTCGTGAGGAAGTGTCTTAAACTCCGGATACATCACATGTGAAATGTCACTGGGTCTATCTATCCCTTTGGAAAACAACACGTTTCGGTTCAATACATCACTTTTTTTCAGGACTTTTCCAAAAACTTTCCTAGAAGCATTTTAAATAAATTTTTTATTCCAAAACGCAAAGAAACCTGCAAACTAATTTTTCCGGGACTTAGAAAATATTTCAAAGTTTGTCCAAAATTGTTTTATCCTAATAAATTAGTCAATAAATTTTTTATCCTAATTTAATTATTCAAATACACATAAAAAAGTTGTGTCTTATGGACTTATACAATTTTGATACGTCCCATTTTTTTGTTCTAAAAGTGCTATAACAGTACCATATTTTTTGTTTTTAAAGCGCTTTCAAAGCGCTTTAAAATAGCAACGGCATACCGTTTACCGTGGTTATCATTTTGGACGCTGGGGGAGTACTAAACTGTGATGCTTTCCCAGCACACAAGCGACCATAAAAGGTACTTTGCCAGCGCATTCCCGTTCGTATTTTTCTGCCTGGGTAAGTACGCAACTTACTTAAAAATAGTATAGACATTTTCAAGACCATAAATCAAATATTCTTTATTTCCTAAACAATTTTTGTTTTAATTTAAGAAAAATATAATCTTTATTTTATTGATTTCATTGACTTTTTTTGAATCCATATCTTCATCAGTTTAAAAAAGAATTTACTAAACTTAAGGAAAAAATACTTGAGGTATTTTGGGGACCCCATCTGGGGACTTCATCTGGAGACCCCATTTGACCCAACCTTTAAATCCAAAAAAATCGAATTTCGCGGACTCCGTTAATACTTCAGATATAACTCCGTTAATACTTCAGATACGAAAAAAATTCCAAAGGCACTTAACCTTTGGAGTCCTTAAATCGTAGAATATGACCGCCGAAGACCCGAAAGCCTTCCAAGTTATAGTTTTCGAGTTTTTTTCAAGAAATATTTTAAAAAAGAGTCTCAAAATTTGTTTGCGTTGACCCTTTCATAAAGCTTAAGACAATCTTTCATTTAAACTTAATTTGAGCCAAATCCAATAATTTAAATCCGTGGCCCATCGATTAAAGTTTTGGCTTTTTAGAAACTTTTTACCGAAAACTCTAAACTTTGATCAAAGGGCGCAACGGGTTAAAATTATCAGATTTGGCTCAAATTAAGCTCAAATGAAATATTGTATCAAGCTCTACGAAAGGATTAAAGTAAAGAAATTTTGAGATTTTTTTAAAAAAAATTCTTAAACGTAGGAAAAACCGCCCATTTTACAATTTTTTTGAAAAATCTTAAAAGGCGATATCTCGAAAACCGCTCCACCGATTTTTTGATATTCGTATTCAGCATGCTAAAATTAATAAAAATTATGAATCGCAAGTTTTTTTTTATTTATTTTTTCATTTTCAAAAATCCAAAATTTTGGTGGAAATTTCCAAAACTTTGTTCGAAGGGTGCCACGGGTTAAAATGATCGAATTTGGCTAAAATTTGTTTTAAATGAAAGATTGTCTCAAGCTATACAAAAGAGTCGGCGGAATGAAATTTTGAAATTTTTGAGGCATCAAATTAGTATTGGTACAGACTTTGAAAACCGGTGAAAAAAAAAATTCCCACACAGAAAAACGCCAGTCTACCGTCGCATCCCTTTCTTTTCTTAAATTAAGTTCAACATGCTTTAAAATTGTTTTTTTTTTTTCAGTGTATGTATTACATATATAAAGCAAATTCGAAATTTTCGGCATATGTAAATATATGGACATATATGATCAAATATGTAACAGATATTTTTTTTAATTCCGTTTTGCATTTTGAAGTAAAGAATTTAAATAAAATTGTTTAGAAAAAAATGTTTCAAAATTTTTAAAAAATTTGCGAGGTCTTGAACATTTTTTTTAAGTTCGGAAATTTTTCTTTTTTTTTAATTTTAAAGTTCAAATTTTTTTTTAACACCTGACACCAAATTTATTTTTTGTAGTGTTTATAAAAAACCGACATTTTGGAAAACCGGTTTCTCGGTTAACCGAAAATCAGCTTTTTCGGTTAACCGGTTTTCTCGGTTAAACCGGAATAAAAAAACCGGTTAACCGGTTTTTTTTTCTTTAACTGAAAAAACCAAAAAATACTTGAAATAGCTGATTTTTATTAAATAATAAAGCGAACATAGCTTAAGTTAACATATTTGTTTCTTTCAGCAAGGTTTGCAACTATTACGCTATAAAAAAGCGATATTTAAATAATGTACTTTAATTGGCCATATTCACTAGAACTTAAATTTAATTTGTATTGGTTTTATTTAGAAAAATACATTTATTCGTTATAAGTTAATTGCAGTTCCGAATTTTATCTTTATTTTCTTTTATTGACATTTTCGCCATTAACAGGGATTTTAGTATCTGGTTAACAGTCACTTATTAAGTTTTTCAAGAAATGTTCAAAAAACGCTGACAACGGTGAGTATTTAAAATTTTTATCAGTTTCGGCATAAAATTCCTATTTAGAAAATTATTTCTTGAAGACAAAAAATATTTAAGACTTACTTTTTCGCGGATTCTTAATGTGTTTTCAACGAAATTTTGGAAATATCATAAAAAAATAAGTGTAAACCCTTTATGTTTGTGAAAATATTCCGTTATGAATGTATTTAAAAAACCGGTTAACCGACAGAAAAAACCCGGTTTTCGGTGCACCGAAAATCTTCAATTTCGGTTAACCGGTTTGCAAAAAACCGAAATTTTAGGAAAAAACCGGTTTTTTCGGTTAACCGGTTTATAAACACTAATTTTTTGGCAACTTTTTTTTCGGTTTGTAATAAAAAAATAATTAAAAAATGTTTACAAAAAAAAAAATTGAAAGTCGTGACTTTCATCGAAATTTTTTATTTCAATATAAAGATTTTGGTAAACCATTATTAGTAAGTAATTATTTTACAGTTCAAAGTAATGCTAAAGGTAATTATCTATCATTACTAAGTAATACGAATGGTAATGATGTGTCGTTACCAAGTTTTGCTGGGTATGAAGGAAAATCCTAAAATATTTTAAACAAATTACCCAGGCCGACAAAATTTAAAACCCCATGACTGAAGTATACTTTCCTAATTCTTTGAGTTGCACTAAATCCAAATCTGAACTCAGAATTTCTCCACCGCATCAGGCTATCGAAATATCTTAGCTTTGAGTTAAAAAGCCTCTGTTTTTCGCTATTTTCGGGACGTTATAACTTCGCAAATTCACCTTTATTTACAAGACCTGACATGTAGTCTTAAAGTCCTATTTATTACCTTTAAACAAAATTTTTAACCTCTGTAATATCTTATTTCCTCTCTGAGATATCTTAAATTATATATTGCGTCATATTTTTTTTTTTTTTAATCGGAATGTTTTTGTCGTGGTGACAGCGGATATTCGAAAAAAATCGCCATTTTCATTAAAAATTTTTCCTTTTAAAGAAATGTCACATTTGTATTTAGACGGGTTTCAAATGAAAACTTCTTTAACTTAGATTCTGTTTTAATTTTTAAATTAATAAAAGTTATTTATTATTCGACCTATAAATGCCATTTAGAAAGATTACTCCAGCTCGAGGTCACATTTCGTTACTAATTATTACGATGATATTGTCAAAGTAACAATTTTCAAGAAACTATATTTTTTTAGTTAGTTTGTTTTAAATTGATTGGTATGGTCATTCTGCAAGACTTACTCGACACGTGTTTCGGAATTAGTCAAATTACATTGTCAAGAGTATTTAGCAAATTGACAACCGTTAGTGGCAAAACATAAAGTCTTATGTACATATATTCGTATGTAAATAGACATAATGAGAATTTATGTACTAAATAGAGAAAATAACACAGCTCTAAATTTTAAAACGAAATGCCCAACCATAGGTTAGGTTAGAGTGGTTGTGAGTCCTCCTGAGGCTGCACCAATTAGCAAAGTAATGCCGTTTTGAATACCACGATGCCCAACCATACCATCTCCATTTAAAACAGAGCTCCCTATTACTCGAGTAGTCGAGTACTCGAGCTACTCGAGCAGCTCGAGTAGCTCGTCAACTACTCGAGCAGCTCGAGTAGCTCGAGCTACTCGAGTAGCTCGAGTAGTAAAACACACATTTTTTTATATTTAAACTCCTGTAAAACAAAAACTATTATAGCTATTTTCAAAATTTTTACATTTTTGGAATGCTATGCTTCCAAAGAATATACATAACAAATATCAAATTAATAGGATTATCGTAGTGGCTTTGCTAAACTACTACTCGAAAAAGATCGGCGAGTTTTCATACAAATGTATGAAAATCCGCCCTCCTTTAAACTTTAATATCAAATTATGAGAATATTTTCAAAAAAACATGTCATTATTTTTTTCCAATTATGATCGCATATACGATTAGAATACTTCCTCGAAATTTCAACTCATTTCTACAAAAAATGTGGCATTCATACAAATTTATGAAAATCAGTAGAATTTATTTCTTTGAGTAGTAAAACACACAGTTTTTATCTTTGAACTCCTGTAAAACAAAAACTATTATACCGATTTTTAAAGTTTTTACATTTTTGAAATGGTATACCATATATTTTTTGAAATGGTATACCGTATAACCATATATGGTTTCAAAGAATAAATATAATAAATATCAAATTAATAGGATTATCGTAGTGGCTTTGCCACACTACTACTCGAAAAAGATCGGCGAGTTTCTATACAAATGTATGAAAATCCGACCGCCTTTGAACTTTAATCTCAATTTGTAAAAAAAATTCAAAATAACATTAAATTATTTTTTGTCAATTATAATCGCATATATGATAAGAATACTTCCTTAAAATTTCAACTCATTTTTACCAAAAATGTGTCATTGGCGAACTACTACTCGAAAAAGATCGGCCCATTTCCATACAACTGTATTAAAATCAGGCTACTTTTGAACTTTGACGTCACTTTATGAAAATGTTTTCAAGAAAACATAACGTTATTTTTTGCCAATTATGATCGTATTAATGATGAGAATTCCTCCTCAAAATTTTAATTCATTTCTACAAGAAATGTGGCATTGGCGAACTACTACTCGAAAAAGATCGGCCGCTTTCCATAATAATGTATGAAAATCTGCCCTTATTTCAATTTAAATGTTAAATTATGAAAATATTTTCAAAAAACCATGCATTATTTTTTACCAATTATGATCGCATATACAAAAAGAATACTTCCTCGAAATTTCAACTCATTTCTACCAAAAATTTGGCATTGGCGAACTACTACTCGAAACAGATAAGCCGCTTTTTATACAAATGTTTGAAAACCAGCACTTGTTTGAAGTTTAATTTCATTTGTGAAAATCTTTTTAGACCACTAAATTTATTTTTTTACATATTATAATTGCAATGATAATATCACTTCTTAAATCATTATTTTAATTTTGACATAATTTACCTGTTGTGAATTTTTTAACCCAAATTGTTTTATTACCTAAAATTTCCCATTTATAATGTACCGTACATTTTTTTTTTTTCATTTTACCTTTTAGTGCAATATTTATAGGCAGTGTTTTAAAAAAGGCACAGCAAAAGATTTTACAACCTAATAAAAGAACACGTGGTCTCAGCAAATTTTACTGCCATGGATTTTCCAAATATTTGTTTATGACTCCTTTCATAAAAAAACAATTATCTTTAACATGTTTACGTAATTTATTTCAATTTTTTTTTTGTTTAAATTTTACTGAAGTTATCTAGTCTATGAATGGAAAGCGGCCGATCTTTTTTGAGTAGTAGGTCGACAATGCCACATTTTTTGTAGAAATGAATTTAAATTTTGAGAAAGTATTCTTATCATTTATGCGATCATATTTGGCAAAAAAATAACTTTATGTTTTCGTGAAAACATTTTTACAAATTGACATTAAAGTTCAAAAGAGGGCATATTTTCATACATTTGTATGAAAATGGGCCGATCTTTTTCGAGTAGTAGTTCGCCAATACCACATTTTTGGTAGAAATGAGTTGAAATTTCGATGAAGTATTCTTATCATATGTGCGATCATAATTGGTAAAAAATTATTTCATCTTTTCTTGAAAATTTTATCACAATTTGACGTTAAAGTTCACAGGATTTTCATACATTTGTATAGAAACTCGTCGATCTTTTTCGAGTAGTAGCGTGGCAAAGCCACTATGATAATCCTATTAACTTGATATTTATCATGTTTATTCTTTGGAACCATACCATTTCAAAAATGTAAAAATTGTAAAAATCGGTATAATAGTTTTTGTTTTACAGGAGCTCAAAGATAAAAACTGTGTGTTTTACTACTCAAAGAAATAAATTCTACTGATTTTCATAAATTTGTATGGAAAGCGTCCGATCTTTTTCGAGTAGTAGATCGCCAATGCCACATTTTTTGTAGAAATGAGTTGAAATTTCGAGGAAGTATTCTTATCGTATATGCGATCATAATTGGTAAAAAATAATGACATGTTTTTTTGAAAATATTCTCATAATTTGATATTAAAGTTTAAAGGAGGGCGGATTTTCATACATTTGTATGAAAACTCGCCGATCTTTTTCGAGTAGTAGTTTAGCAAAGCCACTACGATAATCCTATTAATTTGATATTTATTATGTATATTCTTTGGAAGCATAGCATTCCAAAAATGTAAAAATTTTTAAAATAGCTACAATAGTTTTTGTTTTACAGGAGTTTAAATATAAAAAAATGTGTGTTTTACTACTCGAGCTACTCGAGTAGCTCGAGCTACTCGAGCTGCTCGAGTAATTGACGAGCTACTCGAGCTGCTCGAGTAACGAGCTACTCGATTACTCGAGCTACTCGAGTAAAAGCGTAGGCTCTGATTTAAAATCAAACATACCATCGTATAAAGATGTGTGTTACGTACCATTTATACATACATACGGTAGATCTCTTAAGATGTTCACTGTTTTTGTTGAATTCCCTCTAATTCATAATGTGACTAGAGGGCTTGGCTTTCCAATAACCTATATTTAAATATACATATGAAAAACGTTTTTTTTTTTTTAAATATAAACATTTTCTTGTGAAATAAATGATACTGAATTTCATAAAATCAACTTTTGAAAAATGTACATTATTATGTTGCTTTTAAAGTACTCTAAAAAAGCACTTTTATGGAGCTACAAAACCCTATACGGCAGACCGTTTACCATGGTTATCATTAGGGCGCGGAAAGAGTACTTGACTGCATTGCTTACCCAGCGCTTATACTACCAAATAACGTACTTTGCCAGCCATCTGTATTTTTCTGCCAGGTTAGGTACAAAATTTTATAAAAATGAGCACAGGAATAAAAACCTGAGAAAATTTCCTTTTAAACAAGACCACTGCCCGCGATACAGATCTTATAATTTTCCGTAGATTACGATTTTGCTATACGCTTAGTGGGCAAACAAATTTACCCACCCTAATCGGCATATTTTTCTTCTAAAATTAGAAGATTCTTCAGTTGACTTTTCAGCTGTCTTGTCAGATTTGTCTGCTTATTTGACATAGATTAAGCAATTAAAACGCAATAAGTATTTTTAAGCAATAAAAACGCCAAAAATCGTTTTAAATACACATGGTTGACATCATTGACCACATTTGTTTAAATTAAAAGCTCTCTCTGTTGATTCTTTCAATAAGCACGTGAGTTAAAATAATAGAGCATACGAAAGCTTTAACAAAAAATAAAACTTTTAGCTTTGTTCACCCAAAAAACGCCTCCCTATCGCATTATGACTACAAGTATTATTTATCAAAAATTTAAGTTGAGCAGACGTTTGAATAAATTTTATAGTACAAATCTTTTAAAGTTAATTGTAATCAGGTGACCCGGTTACTAAAAAAAAATTGTGAATAATAAAAAATTAAAAGAAAAATTAAAAAAATATGGGTACAGGTGCTAAAAACTATACAGCTCCAGAATGGATAACTGCCGATTTTCTACAAGATGTTCTCAAGGAATATTTCAAAGATGACACTTTGGAGGTGCATGAAATTGTTGTAAAAAGTGTGACGGCGGGTGGTGATATGGGCAGTGGTTTTGCTAGTGAAATGCATCGTGCAACATTCAATTTGAAACGTAATGATGTTACCGGTAAATTTTCAGTTATTATAAAGGTTAGTTATTGTTTGTTTTTGTAATTATGTTTCATTTTCAGTTAATATTAATGTTAGCAATTGTTTGTTTTTGTAATTATGTTTTCATTGGCTTTTGTTATTAATCAATATTATTGTTATAAACATTTAATCACATGGTTTTGTATAAAAATGAAGGGAGTTTTTTTTGTTAAGCAATGTACTAATAAAAATATTTTATACTTATTAATAGGGTAAAAAATGTCATGCAAATGCATGTTTTTTGTCGGTAGTCTTAAAACAATTTTGACCAATTATCTTTCCGAATCAAGAAATTTGCTTTAAAATGGCATCGATTTGTTTTTGCATATTTTTGCATATTTTTGCATATTTTGGTTAAAATGCATATTTTTGCATATTTTGGTTTTAAGTGCATATATTGTGCATATTTCCAATTTTTAAGTGCATATTTTTGCATATTTTGATATAAATTATCAAAAACAGAAATTGAAATTTATTTGTTTCAAAAACTATTTTAAATTTTAAAAATTTATTTTGAAAATGAGAAAAATTATTTTTTTCTTTTTAATTTTTTTTATCGATTGCCCTAATTTAAAAAAAAAAAAACCTGCTTATTTAAAGTTTTAGATGTTACAATTTAAGCCCGGTGTATTTTTTGCATTTTTAATAAGTTTTTCGAATGAAAACAAGACTTTTATTGCACACATTTTATTTTTTAGTGCATATTTTTAGTTTTTTTAATGCATATTTTGAAGTTTTTAGTGCATATTTTAAGCATATATTTTCGATTTTTTAGTGCATGAAAGTCTCATCCCTACTTATTATGTATGAGGTATATTTGTGGCAAAGTGAATGCCTGTTGCTTTCCTTGCAAGAGCTTTTATGCTTTTATAAACACTGTGATAAAATATGTATCATTTGTGATGGTTTTCATTAAACAAACTTATTGGTGCCGAATCTGTAGAAAATATTCTGGAAAAATTTTATATTTTTAAATTTATTACACGACTTTACAAAAAACCAACATTTTTTTGTAACACGAGGTCTGACCACCATTTCTATATAATAAAGGCATGCTGATTTCAATGGTGAAGTTCGTTTTTGAAGCAATGAAACAGTTTTCTTGCAAATCTTCTTCAAAGTTTTGTCCATTTTTTGACTGTTATTTATTTAAAAACAAAATCTGCTTTCAATTTGTTTGATTAAGAAAATATTGATTAGGCCCATAGCAATATACTAAGAACGAATTTGAATTAAATTGTTTTCCTTTTAGTGGTCAAAATCGCAATAATAATTTCAAGATCTGATCTAATTTAAGTAAAAATACTAATTTGATTTATTAATTTATGGAAAAAAAATAAATATATGTAACTTTTTTTGCAAACGGCGAGAAAACATTTTTTTATAATGACAGCATCCCTTTAAAATGGGATGTATTGCTTCATCTTTTAGTACACTCAAAATAATTCTACAGTAAAAAAATTAGTAAGTGCGTTGGTAATCCAAATCTACTAATAAGTTACCAATTACCAGTATTACAGTAGTTTTTTTAGTATCTTAAAAGTGCTAAAATTAGTATTTCTTACTGTTTATGAGTAATTTTTGTTAGTAGTCGGTTGTACTAATTTTTTTACTATTTTTAGTTCATAAAAGTACTAATATACAGTAATTTATTAGGTTTTTAATTTTTTTTTTGTTAGTAATAATTCCGTAAGGGGGCGCTTGTTTACAAGCAGAGCTACCAACTGTTTTTGCTGCAAAATCGTTAAATTTGAATTCAGTGTTGCCATTATGTTACATTTTGGGTATGTGCTGGTGCTTTTTTGGTTTTGCCGTTTTTTAAATACGCGTTTTTAAAGATAAGGTATTTATGGTGTTTTTTCCATTTTTTTTAATTTGTGATTTTTATATTATCAATAGATTTAGCTGAAATTTGAAAGTTAAGCCCAGACCTAATGAAATTTGGAAAATTTTATCCATGTTTGGACCTTGGCCTCATACAACAACCCCTTTAAATTTGAATTAAGTGACTCTAACAATTAATTTAAATTGTGCCGAAGAGGAACTTACGGTGGTGGCGACTCGCCCCATTTGCTTGCAGACGGCGGCGTTTGCTCTCAATCGTCGGCTTATTTAAATTTTTGGTTATGGAGTTGTATTTTTGTAATGACGCAATCAAAATATGTATTTTTGATAAAGTTAAATAAAGAAAATTGGGGTTTATTTTCGTAAAAATTTCAATACAATTTATTGTTTTTACAAAACCAATTTACACAGAATTTTGAACAACGCTATGCGTTGTGATGGAATGTGATTTCATCTTAGGTGTGAATTAGGTATAAGTTCATGTAGTGTGAACGTGGCCTTACTCTATACAGGATTAATGATTTTTTTGGGATAAGACTAAAAATAATGCATGAACCTTCGTAATGCATGAAAAAAAAAAAAAAAAAAATATGGCCTATGGGAAGCGGTAGGGAACAACTAGTACATATTTTTCCATTTTTTGTGGCTATGCATTACATGGTAATGCATACTGTTACTCCCTGTAGATTTAGTCGCCGATATTCAGTTAAAAGAAGCATATTTCTCTCAAAATTGTTTTATATGTGTTTTTTCCAGTAATTAAAGATTTTAAAAAAATATCCAATCGGTCCATGTTTGGACTTTCCTACTTGTATTTGTGTAAAAACTTTTTGGTACATATTTTCTAATTTTTTTTTACAACTACGTATTTTTTTAAATGTTTAATGACTGTTGTTTTTTTAAACAATTTTGTTTACTGTCAAAATCCAAATCCGGCGACCAAATTTGTCTATCACGTCAGGATTTTGAGTAATTCGCGGTTAAAGTGCCGAAAAAGGTAATTTTTGACCCTTTTTATATTTTTTTATTTTTTATATTTTTTTTATATGCCCAACAAACTGGTAAAGGTATTATGATGTACACTTTTTTTCTCAATTTTTTGTCTTTTCTTGCAAGAGGTGTGTGAGCAAAACAGATATATATTAGTAAAAGAATAAAAACTACATGGAATTTTCGAAGTTGACGTTTTTTATTTCCATTTTATTAATTACACAATGGGCCAAATATCATTATTTGTAAAATAAATTAAACAAATTTAAAAATTCTATGAAAAAATTAAATTTAATGTGAAAGACACGAGAAACCTTCAAAGCATTAATTAAAGCATATTTTTCATAATAAACCTTACAAACCGCGTTGTATACATAGAAAAAAATTAAGTATAAAAATGTTGTTCCAAAAAATTTACGAAATTGTCCCATTGTTCAAACAAAAAAATAACACATTAACAAAAATGCAAATTTTTGCCAAATTTATGCAATAAAACACAATAAAATTATGATATTTAAATAGATTTATTATGCTATTAATTTATTCTCCAATTTTTTGCACATTTTTATTAAAAATAAACAAAATTTTCGATATATTTTGTAATTTTCAAATATTTTTCTTCTGTTTGTTTTGGTTTTTATTTTAATTTTGTTTATTTGTTTTGGAAAAAGAAAAAACTGTCAGTTGAAAAATAATAAAAAGACAAAAATTTTTGTCTTTTTTAAAGTTTTGCTGCTCTTTCTCTGCTTTCAGAAACTTGAAACTTTGACTTGAAATAACTTTTTTGTTTTTATAGTGTTTGTTTTTTACTCATTACAAAACCTATTGGAATATAGTCGCACTTTTTATTCTATTCTTTATCAAGACAAAAAATTGACGAAAACAAGTGTACATCATACCACCTTAAACGTTTTTTTGAGAATTTACAAATAAGGACTTTTGGCCGGAAATCGATCTGTCTGGCCCTCTGTGCATTCCATTAAAGCAGTTCTGTGGCTTGATAATTGAATGTAATAAAAAAAGTTTGTTTAAAATTTAATGTTAATCATTATCTTAATATTACTTGAGTAATATGAATGTAATATTATTTTTACTTTTGATTGTATCAGCTAATTTATTGAATTTATAATAAAAACAAATATTTTTATTTTTTGCTTTTTATCCTTTTTACCTTAAAAAGCACATTTTCCAATTTTTTTTTAATATTCTCTCTTTTCTTGGCGCTGATTTTTGTTTTTGCGTTTTTTTTTTCATATTGATAATGGCAACACTGTTTTTATTAGCGATCATTTGCTCCTTCACAATTCAGCAGCAAGCAGCAGACAGCAAAAAGTAAGAGTAGACTATTTAATTATAATTTCACTAAAATGCCATATTTTTTATTTCTTAACATTGCAAAATCACACATCAAGTTCCAAATACAATAAGTACAGCTTTTATAAATTTATAATTTATAATTAAACAGGTACTTTATATTTTTTGCCGTCTGCTGCTTGCTGCTGCAGTGTGTGCGAACACTACGTTTGCTCGCATTAACTGCAGTGCTACCAACTGTCTTTTCTGTTTGTTTAGTGCGAAAAAGAATTAGAAAAAGTAACAACGCGATACCCAGTCATGGAGTGTTTATAAAAAAAATATATGTTACATTTATTAAATTAAATTGTGTTAAAGTAATTATATATAAATGTTTTTTATTTAAATGTGTTTATAATAAAATTAATATGCATTAATAATAAAACTACGACAGTTTTTTTTTTTAAATCGTTTTTTATTTCAATGATTGTGTAAGAAAAAAATTCAAGCTGAAGAAGAATATGGATACACACACGAATACAAAAAAAAATGTAGGTATAAAAAAGCGCCCTCTGTAGTAAAATGTTTGTACATACATTTGAACATGTATTGAGAATATATTATTTCTTTCTTATATTTTTAGCAATCGTTTACGTGGTACAATGAACGCTACATTTTTTTAAACAGCTTAAGAACACATGTAATAAAGTATATCTTATAACCGAAGTGAAATAATAAAATAAAAAACCGAAGTGAAATAAAATCATTTATATATAATATTTTTCTGACTTTTATTTATTAAAATTGATTTAGGTAGTAATTTTAATCACTAAAATTAATAATTTTATTTACTAAAATTAGTAGTTTTATTTACTAAATAGGACAAAAATTTTAAATATTTATGATTTTTTTAGTAGTAAATTGCAGTAATATTTACTGTTTTGTTAGTATTTCTCATGTACTAGATATTAGTAACAAATTTTAGTAATGATTAGCAACGCCTGCACTAGATCATTTTGGACTAAAACATTAGTACTCGTAGCTAAATTTTTAGTATTAAATACCCACGTTTTTTTTTGAGTGTATACTTAATATGTACACTCAAAAAAAAACGTGGGTATTCAATACTAAAAAATTAGCTACGAGTACTAATGTTTTAGTCCAAAAGGACCTAGTGCAGGAATTGGTAATCAATACTAAAATTTGTTACTAATATCTAGTACATGAAAAATACTAAAAAAATAGTAAATTTTACTGCAATTTACTACAGTTTTAGTAAATATAATTACTAAAAAAATCATAAATATTTTAAATTTGTGTCCTATTTAGTAAAAAAAATTACTAATTTTAGTAAATAAAATTGCTAATTTTAGTGAATAAAATTACTATCTATATCAATTTTAGTAAATAAATATCAGAAAAAAATTATATATATGTAAATGATTTTTATTTCACTTCGGGTTTAAGATATACTTAATTACATGTCTTCTTAAGCTGTTAAAAAAAAAAATTTTGCGTTGATTGTACCACATTTGAAAAAATAAATGATTGATGTCGCCATACCATTGAAATATATTTTGCAAACGATCGCTAAAAATATAAAAAAGAAATAACATTTTTTCAATACATGTTCAAATGTATGTACAAACATTTTACCACAGAGGGCTCTTTTTTACATACTTTTTTTTGTATACGTGTGTGTAATATTCTCTTCAGCTTTTTTCACACAGCCATTGAAATTAAAAACGATTAAACAAAAAAACTGACATAGAAATGTTATTTTATTTAATAAGCATATTTAAATAAATAAAGAACATATATTTAATTACTTTAACACAATTTAATTTAATAAA
The DNA here is from genome assembly GCA_963921195.1 of Pegoplata infirma. Taxonomy (NCBI): domain Eukaryota; kingdom Metazoa; phylum Arthropoda; class Insecta; order Diptera; family Anthomyiidae; genus Pegoplata; species Pegoplata infirma. The sequence goes on from OY992536.1 coordinate 65,244,902, forward strand.
TTTATAATATATATTTTTTTACAAACACTCCGTGACCGGGTATCGCGTTGTTTCGGTTTTAATTCTTTTTCGCACTAAACAAACAGAAAAATCTGTTGGTAGCACTGCAGTTAAATGCGAGAAAACGTGGTGGTCGCACACACTGCAGCAGCAAGCAGCAGACGGCAAGAAATATAAAGAACTGTGTTTAATTATAAATTATACATTTAAAAAATAAGTACTTTTTGTATTTGCAGCTAGGGGTATGCACTTTTAATGTTAAGAAATAAAAAATGCGTCATTTTAGTGAAATTATAATTAAATAGAGTACTCATCATTTTTTCTGTCTGCTGCTTGCTGCTGAACTGTGAAGAAGCATTTGGTGGCTATTACAGACAGTGTTGCCATTACCAATATAATAAAAAAACGCAAAAAATGTAGGAAAAGGGTAAAAATTAAAAAAAAAAAAAAAACTGCTACAAGAAAAAAGAGAAAATTAAAAAAAAAAAATGGAAAATGTGCTTTTTAAGGTTAAAAGGATAAAAAGCGCAAAAAACGATAATAAAAGTATTTGTTTTTATCATAAATTAAATAAATAAGCTGATACTATCACGAGTAAAAATAATATTACATTCATATTTCTTAAAAAAATAATAAATTTAATACAAACTTTTGTATTACATTCAATCAACACGCCACAGATCTTTTTTAATGAAATGTTTGGATATTTTATCAGTTTAATTTTTATGCATTTTACTTCATTTTGACAGTAAACAAAATTGTTTCAAAAAACATCAGTCATTAAATATTTTAAAAAATACGTAGTTGTAAAAAAATGTAGAAAATATGTACCAAAAAGTTTATAATACTTTTTCATTAAAAAATATTATATAATATAATACATTTTCTTTAAAAAATATTGTTAGTATTTCCAATCCGTATGAAGTGATATTAGATATTTTACTCATATCTTTCGTGGGGAATCCTAATATTTAAATGTTATAATCCAAAAACTAAATTGTCTTGATGAAGCAAAAAACATAATCCAAAAACTAAATTTGCTAAATGAAACAAAAAAAATAAATTGCGAAAAATTTTAATTTTTGTACGACCGGTACAAAACTTAATTAGATTTTGAATCAAATCACAACCAAAAACAGCGATGCCAATTCAGCGCGTTTCGTGCTGGATTTAAAGCTATCCGACCACCCAAAAAGCGCATTTTTTTTAAATCTAAGAAATGGAATTTTTTAACCTTGAATTAAAATTATTTAGCGTTTTTTACTTTATTCAAATTTAGCGCTTTTTGAGTCACTGTTTTGCGCGTTTTGCCTGTTACACAATTTTCGAAAATAAACCCAAATTTTCTTTATTCAAATCTGTCAAAAATACATATTTTGATTGCATCATTAGAAAAATACAACTCCATAAGAAATCCGCCGTCGGCAGGCAAAATGGGCCGAGCCGACAGTGGCCAGCGGCCCTCCACCGCCAAAAATTCCTAGTCGGCTTGTATTATATGATTTATATGATTTATACTAATAAAGTATAAATCAATTATTTTTTATTTTCATGAATTTTGAGAGAACATTTGGGATCTTGATTTGTGAACACAAAACACGTTTACCTGCAAATTTTGAAAGGATACCTTAATTCAAATTTAAAGGGGACTGATTTTTTCCAATTTCATTAGGTCTTAGGCGTAAGTATAATATAAAAATTGATAATATAAAAATCACAAATTAAAAAAAAAATGTCGCGAAAAAATGGAAAAACATCATAAATACCCTATTTTTAAAAACGCGTATTTAAAAAACGGCAAGACCAAAAAAGCACCAGCAAATACCCGAAATGTAACTTAATGACAACACTGAATTCAAATTTAACGATTTTGCAAAAAAAAAATAGTTGGTAGCTCTGCTTGTAAACAAGCGCCCCCTTACGGAATAATTACTAACAAAAATAAATTAAAAACCTATTAAATTACTATATATTAGTACTTTTGTGAACTAAAAATAGTAAAAAAATTAGTACAACCGACTACCAACAAAAATTACTCATAAACAGTAAGAAATACTAATTTTAGCACTTTGAAGATACTAAAAAAACTACTGTAATACTGGTAATTGGTAACTTATTAGTACATTTGGGTTACCAACGCACTTACTAATTTTTTTACTGTAGAATTATTTTGAGTGTAAGCATGCCTAAAAACCTTAGGTTTAAAATTTCAAGCAAAAAAGCTTATTTTTGCAAAAGTTTTCTTAACAAAACCTGGTTTTAAAGTCCCTTTTTTGGTTAAAATCCCTAAAATTATGTTATATTTTTTTTGGTTTTGTTAGACATAAATGTTAAAATTTTGTCTAATAAGGTATTTTAAACCAGTTTTTGTTAAGAAAACTTTTGCAAATATAAACTTTTTTGCTTGAAATTTTAAATGTAAAGTTTTTAGGCATGCTTACATATTATACTAAAAGATGAAGCAATACAACCCATTTTTAAGGGATGCAGTCATTATAAAAAAATATTTTTTGCAAATCGCGAAAAGTTACATGTATCTGAATTATTTTTTTCAATAAACTAATAACTCAAATTAGTCTTTTTACATAAATTAGATCAGGTTTTGAAATTATTTACGGAGTAGCAAAAAATAGGGTAAAATCAATAAATTTTGAGAAACATCGCGATTTTTACTACTAAAACGAAAGCAATTTAATTCAAATTCGTACTTACAAGGGAAGTATGTATATCAACCCTTATGAACCGATTTGCCTGAAACTTAAAATATACATAAAAGAGATGATTTTAAGGTTGGCGTGTCTCGACTTTTCGGCCATATCTGTGTTTAAAAATTTCGTTGTCCCCCTAAAAAACAGTTTGAACCTTCGAGAAATTTTCGATAACTCCCGAACCAACAGGAATATCGTCTAGAGCAAAAATACGTGTCGACTTAAATTTAATAAAGATAATTTCGTATTCATATGGATATCGTAGCTCTATGTCTTAACATAAATACCGCTCAAAATTTATACATTTTCATGAAAAAAATATTTAACAAAGCTGAACTTCTACAAGGTTATGCCACCGTTGGATAGGCATAAAAAACTGTTCTTCTGATATGCAAACATCATATAGTTTCTTAAACAGAAATGAGTGAAAAATAAAAAAAAAAACGGTTTTTCGCCATTTTTTGACCCATGTTTTGAACCCCTAAATATCCGATATGGCCGATAAGCCGAGACACCCCAGCCTCAGAATAAAAAAAAAACATAAAAAACTGTTCTTCTGATATGCAAACATCATACACTCAAAATAATACATTAGTAGATTTACTAATTTTTTTTGCTAACGCTGGTTAGCTAACTTTTAGCAAATTTTTAGTTGAGATTAGCATGTTAGCAAAAATATCTTGTAAACTTCATTTAGCGCATTAGCAATTTTAAACAAAATTTTAACTAATTTTTTTTGCTAAATTTAAAATTAAGTTGACCAAATTTTTACAAGCTTTTTTGCTAATATTAGCAAAAATAAATGGTAAATTTTTTTTTATTTTCAGAAAACTTAAAATGGCGCTATCTCGGAAACTAAGCCAGATAGAGCAAAATGGAGGCCATTTTTGGTTCTCGGGCTCTCCATAGTATCGCCGGTCCTCTTCACATGTGTGGACCCTAATGGGTCCTAACTTTGGATCCAAAAATGTTAGCATTCCCGAAAATTTTAAAATGCTCATATCTGGGTAAATATTGCCGACACAACAAAAAGTTCAAAAGCATTTTTGTAGCTCGTAGAACGTAGAACAAGACCGCAAAATAATCAAAAGCTCTCCGCAAATTAATCAAAAGCTCTCCGAGTATTTTTGAAGTTATCGAGTTTTGTAATTTTCAAAACCCCAGTGGTCCCCTAAAATCACGTATCTCAAAAACTAAGCAAGGTAGAGCGAAACGGACAAAAATTTTGGATCAAAAACTATGACGATTTTTAAGGAACCCAACTAGGTCTAGGCCCATCGGGGTCTGGACCTATCGGATCCGAACCCAATGGGGTCCTCAAATGTGTATGAACTAAGTTGAAATAAAAAATATTTCAGTTAACTAATTTTTAGCAAAACGTTTTTGATAACTTTACCAAAAAAAATTGTGGGTTCAAAATCAGCAAATTTTCTTGTAGGTTTACAAGCTTTTTTTGCTAACTTTACAATTTTTTTTTTTTGAGTGTATAGTTTCTTAAACAGAAATGGCTGAAAAATCAAAAAAACCCGGTTTTTCGCCATTTTTTGACCCATGTTTTGAACCCCTAAATATCCGATATGGCCGATAAGCCGAGACACCCCAGCTTTAGAATTGTCTCTTTTATTTCTTTTATTTTATTTTATTTTATTTTATTTTATTTTATTTTTTATTTTAAGTTTCATACAAATCGGTTCATAAGGGTTAAGATACTTCCCTTGTTAGTATATGGCTATGGCCACATTTCAAAAATCAAACAACTTTAAATTTGTGAAAGCGGATTTTTTTTAATAAAAAACCGCCAAAAAGTGCAAAACTTTGAAGAATATTTGGAAGAAAACTGTTCCATTGATGCAAAAACGGATTTCACCATTTAAATCAGCATGCCTTAATTATATAGAAATGATGGTCAGACCTCGTGTCACAAATTTTATGTTACGCAGTGTTATTATAAAATAGTGAATAAAAATCTGTACCTATTTTCATAGGAAACACCGCTTCTATTAAAAAAAAACCTGTATCTTAATCTAAAATTTAGTTACCGAATTTGTAACGCATTTAAAACATTTTTCTTTGAGGAAAATTATTCAATTTGTATACCCATAACCACAGCATTGTCTTCTATACTTTTGTATAATTCTAATACATTTTTTTATACAAAAAATCTCAGATTCTGAGACATTTTTTCATAGAAAATTTCTCAGATTCTTAGACGTTTTTTCTTTAGAAAATTTCTCAGATTCTCAGACATTTTTTCCATTAGAAAATTTATAAGATTCTGATACATGTTTTTCATTAAAAAATTTCTGAGATTCTGAGACATATTTTCCAAAGAAAATTTTCAAATTCTATCACATTTTTTCTATAGGAAATTTCCCAGATTCTGAAACATTTTACAATAAAAATTATCTCAGATTCTGAATCATTTTTTCTAAAGCAAATTTCTCAAATTCTGAGACATTTTTTTATAGAAAATTTCTCAGATCACACTTTTTTCTATAGAAAATTTCTCAGATTCTGAGACATTCTTTTTCCATTGAAAATTTCTCAGATCCTTCTACTGAAAATTTATCAGATTCTGGGACAATTTTTTATATAAAATTTCTCAGATCTGAAACATTTTTTCTATAAAAAATTTCTTAGATTCTAAGATATTTTTTCTATAGAAAATTTCTTAGGCTCTGAGACATTTTTCTACAGAAACTTTCTCAGATTCTGAAACATTTGTTTTATATGAACTTTTTCTAAATGAACTTTCTGAAACATTTATTCTATAGAAAATTTTATTAAGAACATTTTTTCTTAGACTCTGAGAGATTTTCCCTATATAAAATTTCTCAGACTCTGAGACATTTGTTTTATAAAAAAATTTTCAGATTCTGAAACATTTTTTAATAGAAAAATTCTCAGATTCAGAGACAGTTTTACTATAAAAAATTATAGATTCTAAGACAATTTTTCTGTAGGATTCCTTCAGTTGTAAATTTACAATTTTATTGGTAAAAAGCATGTAAAACTACAAAAAAATCACGTAATTTTTACTAGGAATTCTAGTAAAAAACGAGGTAGTAAAAAATTTAGTAAAGTCACGAGAATTCCTTGTTTAATCGCGTCAAAAAATTTGTAAATTTACAATTTTTTTAGTAAAAAGCTAGTAAAGCTATAAAATTATTGGTAAAAAGCTTGTAAAATTACTAGGAATCTCGTCAAATAGGAGACATAATTTTTCGATAGAAAAGTTCTTAGATACTGAGAAATTTTTTTTGTTCTGTAAAAAATTCTCGCATCAAAAGACATTTTTTCCATAGAAAATTTTTAAGTTTTTGAGAATCTAATAAATTTTAAGAAAGGTCCGATAAATAATGTTCTCCAATTGCAAGACATTATTTATAGTTTGTTTGGAGCTATGAGACAAGTTAAGTTTATGTTTCTTTATAAATTTTATAAAATTCCAGATTCTCCCATTTCTATATCGTCAACCTATTATATTTAATAAATGTCAAGAGCTACAAAACTAGTTATTTCGCTTATTATTATAAAAAAAAATAAAGTGGTTAACTTCCGTAAGATGTTTAAAATATTCTAACTAATTGAAAACTAATAGTCAAGTCAATTCACACCTAAATAGGGTTGCCATCCGTCCTCTTTTCCCCGGATACCGTCCTCTTTTTTAGGTCGTCCGAGGCAGTCCTACTTCTTTTTTAGGAAGAGTCCGGGGTTGTCCTCCTTTTTGCACTTCTCCCCCTAACATTTTTTTATTGCTTCTAAACTTTTAAATTATTGACATAGCTGTATTTTCGCTTGTCAGCAGTAATGTCAACTTTTTGAGAGAAAAACAAATTCGTATATTTCGAGTAAAAAAATACCTTATGTGAGAAAATAACTACGTTGTCATCAGTTCTTATCAGCTGTTGTGTGTCTTAAAGTTTGCTCATCGAAAAAAGATTTGTATATCAAAAATATAAATTTCAAAATGTTCTAATTGATTTTAAGAAAATTCTTTTTAAATTTCCAAAAATTCAGAAAATATTTCAGAAATTTCCAATTGTATTTCAAAAGCCTCCATTTCTTTTTATATTCTAAAATTTTCTAAATGCTTTTCCGAAAATTTCAATTCAGTATATTTTAAAATTTTTTAAATGCTTTTCAGAAAATTTTGATAAACAAATGAAATTTTTGGAAAAGCATTTAGATACTTTTTAAATAAAAATTGAAATTTCTGAAATACAATTAAAAAATCTGAACTTAATAAAATTTAAAAGTAATTTTCTTAAAATCATTTAGAAAATTTTGAAATGAAAATGGAAATTTTAAAAAAACAAATAGAATTTTCTTTGAAATATAAATAAAAAATTCTGATATACAATTGAAAATTTTTGAATTATATTTAGAAATTTTATAAATATAACTGAAAATTTTTGAATTATAAATGGATATTTCTAAAATTAAATTGGAAATTTCTGATATTTAAGTCGAAATATAGATTTCTTTTTTATTGGAAATAAAAATTGTTTTCTTAATAAAAATGCATTTTTTTGCATATTGTATCGCTTTAACTTTTTATACCCTCCAACTACAGTATGGGGGTAAACTCACTTTGTCATTCCTTGTGTAACGCATCGAAATATCGGTCGGGGACCCCATAAAGTATATATATTATTGATCAGTGATCGATTCTAAGACATTCTAGCGATGTCCGTCCGTCCGTCCGTCCGTCTGTCTGTCTGTCTGTCTGTCTGTCTGTCTGTCTGTCTGTCTGTCTGTCTGTCTGTCTGTCTGTCTGTCTGTCTGTCTGTCTGTCTGTCTGTCTGTCTGTCTGTCTGTCTGTCTGTCTGTCTGTCTGTCTGTCTGTCTGTCTGTCTGTCTGTCTGTCTGTCTGTCTGTCTGTCTGTCTGTCTGTCTGTCTGTCTGTCTGTCTGTCCGTCCGTCCGTCTGTAGTTAACACGAGGCAGTCCAAAATAAAAGAGCTAGGAACCTCAAGTTTGGCACAAATATGTCTTATGTTCCTAGGCAGGTTAAGTTCGGAAATTGGCCAAATCTGACCAGGGGGAAAAAAGTTCCCCCTTGAAGAACTAAACAAATACACGTTTTTACATGTTGTTTTTTTATTTTTGTTAAATAAATGAAACATTTGGTATATTTATCGCGATGGGAAAGTGCTCTCAACGTGCCCCACTGACCCTATCAACTCCCCCCACCCCCAAAAAAAAAAAAAAGAAACGCCCCTGTCAATTTTTTTTTTGTTTACATTTTGGAGGGTATAAAAGATTCGGCACAGCCGAATTTAACACTCTCACTTGTTTTAAATTAATTTATTAAAAATTGTCCTCTTTTTTGGGACAAATGTCCTCCTTTTTTGAGGTTGTTGTCCTCTTTTTCTCAAAATGGAGATGGCAACCCTACACCTAAACAAAATCTAGTTGATTTAAGCTTAAATCTAACTTGAAAATTTTTAAGATTCTCGTTTAAACAAGATTTTGCCTTAGTGTCAATTGCCCAAAAGCCAAAGGAAGAAAGAAAGAAAGAAAGAAAGAAAGAAAGAAAGAAAGAAAGAAAGAAAGAAAGAAAGAAAGAAAGAAAGAAAGAAAGAAAGAAAGAAAGAAAGAAAGAAAGAAAGAAAGAAAAGCAATAATAATAATAATAATCACTCGGAAATTCCGAGTCGCACCGAAAAAATATGGAGGAAACACATTTGAGTAATAACTTGTTTAAATTTAAATACAAAAATTGAGTAATTTTTTAATTGACGCAATTAAAAATTTACTTAAAAATTTAATAAACAATTTAATAAAAATTTAATAGGTTTTTTAATTTTTCTTTTAACTCTCATAGTTTTTTGAATTCTCGTTTAGTTTATCGTTTTTTGTATATGTATATGAAAGTTTGCAATCGTCTTTACAAAATTTTCCTATGTTTTTGAGACATAAATATGTTTGGTAAAGTTTAAAAAAACAAGTTTTTTGTTTTTTTTTTTTTGTAAAAAAATTTAAAACTTTTTTAAAATTTAAAAAAAAAAAAATAGATACATTTTGAGTAATTTTTTAATAATAATTTATTAAATGTTTAAAACAAATTTGAGTAAATATTTAATTGACACAATTAAAAATTTACTCAAAATGTATCTATTTTTTTTTTTTTTAATTTTAAAAAAGTTTTAAATTTTTTTACAAAAAAAAAAAAAACAAAAAACTTGTTTTTTTAAACTTTACCAAACATATTTATGTCTTAAAAACATAGGAAAATTTTGTAAAGACGATTGCAAACTTTCATATACATATACAAAAAACGATAAACTAAACGAGAACTCAAAAATAAAAAAAATATTTGAGTAAATTTTTAATACTATTGAGTAAAAAATTACTCAATTTTGCACCAGTAAACGATTTAATACTATTGAGTAATTTTTTAATAATAATTTATTAAATGTTTAAAACAAATTTGAGTAAATATTTAATTGACACAATTAAAAATTTACTCAAAATGTATCTATTTTTTTTTTTACTGGTGCAAAATTGAGTTCGTTTACTGGTGCAAAATTGAGTAATTTTTTACTCAATAGTATTAAAAATTTACTCAAATATTTTTTTTATTTTTTTCTGTGCGGAATCTTAGTATTTTTCTATAGAAAAAAAAAAGTCTTTGAATTAAAAAAATTTTCTAGAGAAAAAATCTACAAATTTTTCTTTCGAAAAGAGAACTGAAATTTTTTATACGAAATGTCTGAGAATTTTTCTAAAGGAAAATCTAAGAAGAGGGGTTTGGGGGAAATAGAAAAGTTAATAATCTAAATTTTTTCTTAGAAAAATGCCTAAAAACTACAAAATCTTCCATAAAAAAATTTCTCGGAATCTTAGAATTTTTCTACAGGGAACAAGACTCGGAATCTGTGAATTTTTTATAGGAAAACTCTAAGACTTTTACTTTATGAAAAATGTATCAGAACTTCATACATTTCTAGAGGAAAAACGTCTTAAGAATCTAATATTTTTTTCTATGGGAAAATGTTTCAGAACTTGTGTATATTTCTCAAAAAATGTCTCAGAAAATTTTTCAGAATCTTAGACTTTTTCTAACGAAAACATATCTCTAAAAATTATAATTCTTCCTAAAAAATGTCGCGGAATCTAGGAAATTGCCTCAAATATGCTAAAAATCATTAAGATAGAAAATTTTAATAATTTCAGGTAGAGATCTATTCCAGGAAAACTTTTTGGAACCTATTCCTGCTGCAATAGATTCTTGAATAAATTTTATGGTAATCACAAAAAAAATTTCTATATAAAATTATTTTTATAATTCCAAAAACTATATGAATTACTTTTTAGTCGTAAAAGTTTTTGTCGCAAACAACTTAAGCCCATCCTCTCCGCAAAATAAAGCTTTTTATTTCATTATCTCCATAGAAAACGGACTTAATACCCATTGGTATTATGACCGTTTTGAAAGTGGTAATAGTACCCATAAAAATATGGGGGTTATAACCACGACCACGATCTGTTCAGTCGCCATCCCTATTTCCGTTATGGGGGTAATGTCCGTGCGAGTTATGTCAGTGCACCGCACTTAGAATGCAGTTACTACATGACGGTCATTTGTGGAGTAAGTAGTAGTTGTTGTTTTCAACTACAATTTCAGCTGTTTTTGTATAAAAAATCTCAAACAACTATTTTTTGAAATCGTTTTTTAAAGTTGTTTTTACCGTTTTTTGTAGTTGTTAATCAATAGTAAAAAACAACAACCATTTTTGGCTGATTTTACCGTAAAATGTAGTGGACGCCTTAACAATAACAAAAGTAGTTGTTTTAACTGTCTTTTGTAGTGGAATCTATCGTCATAATTTTTTGAGTGCGAGAACAAATTATTTTTTGTTTTGAAATTTGTATCACAGATATGGATGTTGCATAGTTATTTGCTATCGAAAACTTATTTTAACTAAATTTAAGTTGGCATGTTTTGAACATAGGCCTACGATATAATATTTCATCCTTAAGTTCTTAAAATTAAATCTAAATAATTTTATTATTTTCAGGACCATCCTAAAGGTTTCACTGGTGTTGTGGCCCATAAAAGTAAATTATTTAAACGTGAAATTATGGCCTACAAAGAGATTTTACCACGTGTTGAAGAACTTCTTGCCACCATTGGCGATACTACGAAAATTGCTCCTGCCTGTTACTATACCACAGAATCGCCAGAACCCTTTTTAATACTTGAAGATATGAATTTGACGGGATTTGAAAATTTTGAAAAAGGACGTTTACTTAATTTAGATTATATTTTAGTCACCATTGAGAAATTAGCTAAATTACATGCTTGTTCAGCGGTTATAGCTGCTGATAATCCCAATATAATGGAAGCCTTTGGAGAGGCACCCATATCACGTAATCCTGATCGTAAGGAATTCTTAGGATTTTTCCCAGTTAATATACGTTGTGTAGCTGAAGAAATTTCCCATTGGAAGGGTTTTGAAGAAATTACCGAGAAAATGTTTAAATTGGCCGAGAATGTTTTACAGAGTGCTGTAGAGATGTATGAATCACATGAGAATGGTTTTCGGGTATTTAATGTGGCCGATTTATGGGTGGATAATTTAATGTTTCATATAAATAATGAAACTAAAGAACCAGATAATGTAGTATTGGTAAGATTTTTTAAAAACAAAATAATTAAACAACTTGTTAATTATTTGTCTTCAATTCCAGTTAGATTTTCAATTATCGTATTATGGTAATCCAGCTATGGACTTGAATTATTTCCTGTATGGTTCGTTAAATGAAAATATACGCAAGGTCCATTACAAGTATATTGTTAGAGAATATCATCGCATTTTAAAAGAAACTTTGGAAAAATTACATTATAATGGTGATATTCCCTCCTTGAAACAATTAACCATAGATATTATTAACAATAGCTTACAAGGTAAGAAATTTATTAATTGGTTTTTAAAGTTAAATATTTTATAAGGACTTTTTTCTTTTCAGGTGTTATTGCTGCTACTTGTTTAACACCCATTATATTTATGGAGAAAGAAGGTTTTGAAAATTTAGAAAATCTTACTTCACGCACTGAAGAAGGTGATGAAATGCGCCGTAAAAATGTTGAAAATCCTAAATATAGAGCATTCCTTCAACGTACCGTTAAAGAATTTGAATTAAGTGGATTTTTAGACGTGTAGAATGAATGAACAATGTATTACTAGATAGTTTTTAAGAAATTGTTATTGTTTATTTTTCTTTTGTTTTGTTGAGATAATATTAAAAATTATTTTTTTAAAACTGATAAAATATAACGTATTTTTGTAGATAATAAGTAAGGGGTTATAAAGATAAAATGGATAAAACAAGAAGGAAATAATATTCAGGCTGTGTCAAACCTTTATAAACTCGAAAATTCGAAAATTCCAATTGTAATTCGAAAAAGATGAATTAGGATTCGAAAAAGATCAGTTGTTATTCAAAAAGGTCAATTTTAATTTGAAACAGATGTTGGCTACCGTTACTGTTTCAGTACCGTCGCCGATTAAAAAACCTTTAATATTGACTACCGTTACCAATACCGAAATAAAAAAATGTAAATACCATTACTTATAAAATACCATTACCTTCCCTGCAATCATTTCGATACGAAGAAGATACGCTAGCGTATTGCCTGGAAGATAAATTGTATTGCGGGGGATATCTTCTTCGTATTGCGGAAGAAACACCCGTTGGTAGAAATCGTGTCCCGAAAGCGATACGTTCAGGTGATACGAAAGCAATTCTTCTGGAGATAAATAGGCAATATTGCCAGATAATCTTTTGGAAGATAATTTGAAGATATCATTTAAATTTAACCTAGAAAATATTGCCAGATAATCACCTAAACGTTCGTGGAATATAAAATAAAGATGTCGATAAAATTATGATTTTTATTGTGTTAAATGAAAGTAAATAGATAAAAATTTACAAATAATCTCAGATACATGGATATATAATAAAACAACGAACAATCATCTTTTGGCGAATTTTTTATATTTCTTTCTTCTTTCGGGATCAGTGTTTCTAAGATTTTAATGGCTTATTGAGTTTTCCTTGACCAACTAAATTTAAATTTATGTAATTTGATGGACCTTATGGGAGAAAAACATGCGGTTTATTTGTTTTGCAGTTTCCATCTTAATGCTTTTATTTCTTCGAATTCGCTACTTACCTCAACAAACCCCTCTATACGAATTTTTGTGTGATTTATATTGATTATTTCACATTAATTGAATAAAATCCCCGAAAGACTAAATTATAATGAGAAAATAAATTTTTGACAACAAATAAAATATTTTGATTTCGTATTTTTTTCATCCGTATGATATAAGGAAGATATCGTAAATATATCGCGCAGGTGAAAAATCACCTGGAAGATAAATTTTTGATAATTTGGCGATTTTATCTACTTATAAATGACAAAAAATTAATAAATATTTTTTTAATTTATTGCTTAAATATCCTCGAAAGGAAGATTTTCAAAAATACTACTTTGATGATTTTTTATTACGATAAAAAGAAGATATTGCCGCAATTTCTCCTAAGCGATATTTCTTCCAAATGCTTGCAGGGTTTATTCGAGTTTTTACCGGTATTATATCGGTTTTGTTTCGGTTGTCTAAATATTACATATTTTAAATTTTTGCAGATAAAAACATTGTAAAATACTTTAAATGTACGTAAAATAAAAAAACAAATTTTTATTCATTGTAAATCGTATTGTTACTTGGACAAAAACGCAATTTACCTAAACATTATTTAGTAGGACGATGAAAGAAGAGACAAACCTAAATTTTTCAAATCGCTAGTGTTGCTGACGGTGTCATACACGCAGGCCAGCGTGGAGAGGTGGTTCTCTGGAGTTAAATACATAAGGAGCCTAAAGCCCCTATGACACTACATTTTTTTTGTATTTTATTTTTTATTAATTGATAGAATGAAACAGCAAAAGAAGAAATGAAAAAGAAACATAAAATAAACAAACAAATAGTGATGATTACTTTCATTTAAATAAAAACCCGCTGAATAAATACCAAAAACCGTCAAAAAAGCAAAAAAGTCGCTTCATTTAATGAAAACAGAAAAGTTGGCAACACTTAATATCATTAATGCGTAAATGTCAAAAAAATATGTAAAATTTTTACATTTTTTTTTTGACATTCAATCATTTGATAACCAAATTAATCGATAACACAAGAATAAAATTTGACGTTTACTGTTTTTTTTAGTTTGCTTTTACTCTTCACACTTGTTCAGGTTTCCTATGGTGATATATTTGCACTGTTCACATAAATTTCATCAATACAAAAAAAATGTAGTGTCATAGGGGCTTAAGTCGTACACTCATTGTCAGTAGAAAAACTCTGTCGAAAAATCTGTAAAACAACTTACAATTTGAATTGAAAAACTTTTACCAGATCTTTCTATTAGTGCATAAGTGTTTTTATACTGCTTTTCAGGAGAGCATTTTTAAGCTTTAAATTCAAATACCAAATCTGTGTTTAAAGATTTGAACATTTTGTGCATGTAAATATCTCAAGCATTGTTATCGACACATTCTTCGGTACTTTAAAAGCTGATATATATTAGGAACAACGGAGATATCGGGTGAAAACCATTAATGTTGATTAAGGGTGGGAGTGTTGTGTGAGATTTTAAGCAGCAGTATTTGGAATCGCTAAAACCCCTCATTTTGTGAGGTTCGTAAAAAAAGTGTATGAGCCAAAAAATGGGGGAGGTCGGATAGGATCTAGGGGTCGCTCATCGGGGTCAAAGTTGAGCGTACATGGGAAAAAATCCACAAAAAGCCCCACAACTTCCCTGGTTTTGCCCCTAGATGGGTCAAATGTGAGCCCGGCCCCCATTATTTTTTCGCCCCAAACACTTTTGCCAAATATACCTAAGCCCTATCTCCTCTCCTTAAGGGGGCTCCCATACAAAGGTTGAATGTTAAAAAATATTTTTTCCTACCTCTCTAGCTGTCCTAGAAATGACCATAGACCAACCCCCAATATTTTTTCATCCCCAAAATTTTCTTAGAACTACCTACCCTCTATCTTCAACCGTTAGGATGGTCCCCATAAATTTTTTTTATTTTTTCTTAATTTTTTTTATTAAATCAGCTCCTACCGGTCCAACGGTGCTTCCTAGAGCGGTCATTAGCAAGACCGACCCCATTTATTTTTAGCCCCCAACATTTCATCTGAACATGCTAATTCCGTATCTCCAACTCCTAAGGGGTCTCCCACACAAAATGACATTTTTAAAAAATTTGCTCCCACCGCTCTAACTGGCGGAGGAATGACCCTAGAGAATTTAAATGTATGACTGACCCCAATATTTTTTCTCCAAACAAACCTACCCTCTATTTTTAAGCCTTAAGGAAGTCCCCACACATTTTTTTTATTTTTTTATAAAATCAGATCTTATACTGACCCCCAATATTTTTTTAGCCCCTACATTTTCCCCAAACAAACCTACCCCTTATTTTTAAGTCTTAAGGGGATTCCAACACATTTTTTATAATTTTTATTTATAAAATCAGCTCTTACCGCTCCCATGGTGCCTCTTAGGAACGGGAAATGCAGACTGACCCCCAATAATTTTTGCCCCCTACTTTTTGTCCCAACATACCAACGCCGTATTTCCACTTTGTTAGGGTAATATTTTTTCCTCTCCATTACGGCACAACACGTTGTTATAGTCCTCTATTAATTTTACGCCTCTTTCGGCAGCGTCGTTGAAAACATGTAATTGAAGTAATATTTGCAGCGCTTGCTGGTAGTCCTCACAATTTTCCCAAGTTTTTGGACCGGCACCAATGAAATTTATTGTTAGTCCGAAGCGTGCAAAAAATTTTGGTGTCTCAGCTGTGACGTAGTGGCTTAAATTATCCTTTATATTATAAGTTCTGGATTTACTTGTTTCGATTCCATGTTAATTATTTTCACACCTTCGAATCCTACAACGTGTACTGGATTATCACGATCTTTGTTGCCACTTTCGCTGCTATCCCCCGAGTCATAATCTTCCCCGGTTATCATCGTCTTATTTTTCTTCGCTGCCTTCGTCGGACCATTCGTCCATCTTTTCGTCAGATAACTCTTCCTACTTGCATTTGGCATTTTTCGTTTTATTTCACAAGAGATATTCGAATCAAATAGTGCAACTGCTTCACCACTGAGATACCAAAGATGTCACAGAAACTCTTCTCCAATCGTTGAGACATCTTATTAATTGAAGCATAATTAGCGATCGCTTTCAAAAAATTCAAATCATTATATGGAGGTTCAATTGCTTTAGTGGCGCTAAATTAAAATTTCACGTAAATTGTTTTTGGTCAAACCTAAAACATTTTTAGGAAATATATGCCTTTTGCCATCCATCGAGCATGACTGACTGATGGGTCCTGGTGGGCTAAAATGATTATTAGGAATATTTTCACCAAGGTATAATAAAACAATTTCAAGAAACTCCTTGAAGTCGTCTCTGGGTTTCTTTTCCTTGATTTGAGCCCAACAAAACAACATGATGCAGTTTGGACTTGAGCTGGTATGTTGCCTGCCACATTCTAATCTTCTATGCCAGGACTGTATGTTTTGTCTTTTATATTTTCCCATTACTGTTTAAAACGCTCAAACATTGGCACTTCTGGTCCAGACGTTTTGCCGAATTTGGTTTCAAACACTTATTTTACTTGAAGTTCATTAATTTGATATAGGGGGTCAGTCTGCATTTCCCGTCCCTAAGAGGCACTATGGGAGCGGTAAGAGCTGAATTTATAAATAAAAGTGTTGCTAATTATTGTACTTTTGTAAATTCTAAATACTCCAACGTTGAGTTTCAGTACCATTACGAATTTGGTTTTGCTAAGGGGAGCACGCTTACAAAGTGGAAATACGCCGTAGGTATGTTCGGAAAAAATGTGGGGGGCAAAAACTAATGGGGGTAAGTCTGCATTCCCTATCCCTATGAGGCACCATGGGAGCGATAAGATCTGATTTTATAAAAAAAAATAAAAAAATGTGTGGGTACCCCCTTAAGCTTAAAAATAGAGGGTAGGTTTGTTTGGGGAAAATGTTGGGGCTGAAAAAATATTTGGGGTCAGTCATACATCTAACTTCTCTAGGGTCACCCCTGCGCCAGTTAGAGCGGTAGGAGCAAATTTTATAAAAATTTCATTTTGTGTTGGAGACCCCTTAGGAATTAGAGATAGGGAAGTGGTATATCCAGAAGAAATGTTGGGGGCGGAAAATAAATGGGGATTGGCCTTGCTAATGACCCCTCAGGAGGCACCATTGGACCGGTAGGAGCTGATGTAATAAAACAAATTAAGAAAAAATAAAAAAAATGTATGGGGACCACCCTAAGGGTTGAAGATGGAGGGTAGGTATGTTCTAAGAAAATGTTGGGGTTAAAAACATATTGGGGGTCGGTCATACATTTGATTCCTCTAGGGTCACTTCTGAGACAGTTAAAGAGGTAGGAGCAAATAATTTTAAAAATTGAACCTTTGTATGGGAGTGGAGATAGGGCTTAGGTATGTTTAGGAAAAGTGTTTGGGGGGAAAAAATAGTGGGGGTCGGTCTCACATTTGACCCCTCTTAGGGCAAAACCAGGAGAGCTGTAGGGCTTTTTGCGGATTTTTTCCCATCTATGCCCAACTTTGACCCCGATGAGCGACCCCTAGATCCTATCCGATCTGTCCCATTTCTTGGCTCATGCATTTTTTTATGCACCTCACAAAATAAGTGGTTCTAGAGCAATGGTGCCCAAACACTTGTTAAAGATCAACAAAAATACACGTACACAATCCGAACAACAACAAAACTAACAACAGAGAGCGTAAAAAACAAAAAAAAAATATTATCGTTTCTCTTTTTGGGCACCGCTGTTCTAGAGTGTCGAAATCGAAAACTCGTGCACTATCCCACCCCTAATGTTGATATTGCGTTTTGCAAAATTACATTTTAATCTAAGCATATTTCGAGATATGCAGCTGTGTATCCCAGTAAAATACATTTTAACGTCTTCAACGATTGCTGATTTTAAAATAATGAATAAAAACTTAAGTCAGATATTCAGTTACGATTTTTATTTTTCCTTTTTAAAAAAAACGAGTTATGGAGTTCTGAAATCAATATCTCAGAAAGTAATGGTCCGATTTTCACAAAAATTTGATACAATACGAAAGTAGATATGGAGATTCCGAAAATACAAAAACACGTTTTGGACATAACTCGACTTATGTTGTTATGGTATTTTGCCACAGATTTTTAGTCATCCGGTAAAGGGTTAAAGAGAATATTAATTTTTTTTTTATTACAAAACGTAGAACAGATTCCGTAAAGCCAAATTTAAAGCATTTTATTACCTTTTTGTTCTAAAACAAACAGGTTTGTGTAACCCACCACATGGGAAATAAAACTTTATAGTAATTTCTAACGTCACACATCTTTAATAGTCATTATAAATAAACAGATTTAAATCAGTTTTATCTTAAAAATAAATCTTTTTAATTCTTTTACAACATTAATATAAAACATTCCTATGCGAGTGAACATTGCTAATTACTAATTACACTAATTACGAGTATTTAAAAAACCTAAATAAACAAATAAATTTACAGTTACAAACACCATAAAATACAGGCACCCTAAACCGAAAAAAAGTTAATTATAATATAACAATCTTAATATTTAGATAATAAAAACTTTCATATTTAATTAAATAAATAACACAGCTCAACAAGAAAATGCGTATTGGATTCTGGTTAGTGATTAAGATAGTGTTTATTGCGCTGATTCCAAATCCGGAGCCCAAATTTGTCTATCACGTCAGGATTTTGAGTAATTCGCGGTTAAAGTGCCGAAAAAGGTAATTTTTTACACTCAAAATAATTACTCTGTTAAATACTCTGTAAAATGACTGTAATCTCAATTCGACAGATATTTTACAAAGTTATCTGTCGAAATACAGATTTTAAGAAAATACTTTGTTTTCTTGTGACCGAAAAACAAAATTTTATCTGTAATTTTACTTTTTACTTTGTAATCTCTATTTTATAGATAATAAGCAGAGTTTTTTTTTTGTTAAAATACGGATTTTAGAAAAATACTTTGTTTTATTCTCGTAACCAAAATACTAAATTTCATTTGTAATTTTACTTATTGCTCTGTAATACAGTTTTTAAATAAAAATCACTTAAAAAAACTTCCAAATATGACCGATAAACCGCTCTTTAAAAAGTGTCTTAAATTACAATAAAAACTGGTAAGTTTTACGAATATGACGTGTAAAATTGGAGTTACTCGTTATAAACTCGTAATATTCACAAAAATTAAAAAGTAAATTTACAATTTCTTTTTAATTTTAATTAATGTTTTTGATGCAGAGAAGTTTTAAGCTGCCCATTCACTTGCAATATTATTGTTCAACTTTTCAAATTGTACAATAATATCGCTTGTGTGTATGTAATATTTACGGTTGTGCAATATATTGGAGAATATCAAAACACTTTTGATATTTATTGTACAAACAAGAATACTGCAATATATTTTATCAGTGTGTTGTCTATATTGTACAACTTTTATTATGTTATGTTTATGTTTATATCTTGTACAATATATTGGGTTTAAGTATTGAGCAATTTTATTTGCTGTGTAGGGTAAAACGACAATAATATTGTAAAATATTTTTTTTTTAAGTTGAGCAATTTTATTGCAAGTGAATGGG
Source organism: Pegoplata infirma (assembly GCA_963921195.1). NCBI lineage: Eukaryota > Metazoa > Arthropoda > Insecta > Diptera > Anthomyiidae > Pegoplata > Pegoplata infirma. Next base: position 65,264,358 of record OY992536.1, read on the forward strand.
CAGCTTTACTCATAAAATGGATTTAACTAAAACTTTGTAAATTGACAAAGTTTTTTTTGTAAAATTTTGAACTCATAAAATGCATTTAACTAAAACTATGTAAATTTACAAAGTTTTTTTGGTAAAATTCTTTTTTGTCTTATCAATATTTTACAGATAATTCTGTAAATTTACAGTTTTAATTATCGAAATCATTTTACAGAGTTTTCTTCGTAAAATAACAAAAAATCTTGCTGGTTGGAAATCTATTGTATTTTCTGCTGGCTCAGCAGGGTATCTCTGTAATTTAACAGAGTGATTATTTTGAGTGTACCCATTTTAAAAGCTTATAAAATAATGTCCTGACATGCGAATGACTTGGTACCAAGCTCATTCGAAAGTCTATAATTTACTCTTAAATATAAGATAAAATGTTCTAAAAAATTTAATTTTCTAAAATGGTAAAAAAATTCTTAGCAAAAAACCTTCCATTTTTTAAATTTTTAGTTTTACACAGTGTTTTTTACAAATTCCCATACAAATTCATACGTAAATTTTAGATTTAAAGCACTTGTTGCTTATGATTTTTTTTACCATTTTATAAAATTAAATTCCAACGAAATTTGATCTTGTCTAAAAGAGAAAATTACTCACCTTCCCAGCAAAACTTAGATTACCAAATAAGGTATAAAATAAGGTATAGGATCTCTTATTTTATACATTGCAGCATTGATGATTTTAACAGGCGATGAGACTCAAAGTAATGCATCCACATTATCACAAAGATAATGGTATAAAATAAGTCATAAAGTTATAACGAAGAATACGAGTAAGGTGTAAAATATATGATATTTTATAGGTTACGAGAAATTAAATAATATAGCATACCAGAAGATAATATATAAGGTGTTACGAGTAGCGAAAAAGTAGTTTTGTATTAAATTTTCTCACGTGATTGTAAGTGAGTGTAAGTAGACAAAATATGCTCGTGAGTGTGTGTCGTTAGAAATTTCCTGTCGTGAGCCCATCTCTAGTTTAAACTTATGCATTTTTTTATAAAATAATTATTTTTTATGTTTTTGTAATGCATTATGCATCCAATTACATATAAATAATACATTATTTCAAACTTTCAAATAATACATAATGTAACCAAATATAAGTCATCCATGATTTAATGTTTTGAAATAACAAATATGAAATACATTTTTTCCAATAATCATGCATTACGTAGCAAATTATTAGTAATGCATTATTTTTCACTTGAAAATAATACGTTGTGGAACAAATGTTTGGTAAGACATCATAAAATAATGCTACAAATAAGTTATATTCATTACCTGGTAATGTGTTATATAATCACTACCCATTACCAAAGTTTTGCTGGGTTATAATGAGCTTGATACCAAATCATTTGCATGTCAGGATCTTATTTTATAGAGGCGTTTAAAAATGGTCAAAATAGGCCCTTTTTGACACTTTAACCGCGAGTTTCTCAAAATTGTGACGTGATAGAAAAATTTGAATGACCACTTTGAAATCGGAGCACCAAAACCTATCAGCATTTTTTGGTTTCATCCAAAACTCAGCGACAAACCTCTGATTTGTAGAGCGGTGTAATATTTGTGTTAATACTATTGATCAACATCCAAAAGACCTCTACGCTCATAAAAGGGCAATAATTTTTGAATCATATTTTGTACATAAGGATTTTTAAAGCAAGTGTCCTTAAAACGTATGGCACGTTCATCGGTCATCATAAGAGCATTAAAGTCGGCATCATCGTTGACAGTGTTACGTTGAACAGGTTGAACAACACAAGTAGTATGAAAGGCTAGAATATAAGGATATATCGTTAACACAGAAAAAAAAAATTTGTCAATACAATTAATTTCATTGTTAATACAATTAAACATTTAATTGAAACTGAGCCTACATTGGATTTTGTCAATACAACATTGACTTTTGTAACTTTTAAAAAAAATATCAACTCATTTTTGTCAATTAAATTCATTGTTGTATCAACAATGAAATTAATTGAAAAGTTTGTAATAAATTATATTAACGGAAATAAGCATGCTTTAATGTCATTTTATAAAAAAAATCTAAAAATAGAACAAAAAAAATCTAAAAAATAAAAAAAAACATTAGCCGGCAGCTGGAATCGAACCCGCAACGAACATGATACGAGTCTAGCACACTACCACCGTGCTATTCCTTGTATATATTTGTAGTTGACTATACGCGTATATTAAAGGAAATAAACCGGTTTTAATGTCATTTTATTTTAAAAAAAATATAAAAAACCAAAAAAAAAACATCTAGCGGCAGCTGGAATTGAACCGGCAACGAACATGGTACGAGTCTAGCACACTACCACCGTGCTATTTCTCATATATTTTTTCCTTGACTTAACGCGTATAAAAGGTGTTGTAGAATAGCAAAACAAAAATAATTTAAAATAAAAATAAATAAAAAAATGTTTCCGCCAGCTGGCAGCGAACCCGCAATGTTCATGATTTGAGTCTAGCACACTACCACCAAGCTATCGTCACATAAATTTGAGCTTCATTAAATGAATTTATAAGGTGTCTGTGTTATCAATGAGCATTTTGTGCGTTTTTTAACAATGATTTTAATTGATGCATTTAATTGGAAATTAAATTGGATTTTTGTCACATTAACGATATACATTGTTGATACAATTAAAACCGTTGTTGAACTGGAAGTTAGTTGCTAACAATATGTTTTGTTACTTTTGATTTCACGATATTTTTTTCTGTGTAATAATTTGAATCGTATGCTTTTTAAGGTGACGATTGTTTTTATTTAAAAGCGGAATTCTAAATGACGGAGTACTCTGTGCCAGATAATGGGTTTTGTTCCATTCTCTTTCGCATGCCCTTTTAAAGTTTTTAATGTTTTTACAAAGGCGTTTAAAAAAAGTCAAAAAAATTATAATGGCGCCATTCAGAGTCTTACTTACCAGCCCTGGCACTAGTGGCAAAATACCACTTTTTAAAAATACCTTTCAAATTACATGTATTTTTTGAAAAAAGTACTCTTTTACTACATTGCCAGAGCTGACAGTAAGACTCTGAATACCTCTTATAATATAATATTTTATGGATGATGCTTCTTTACTACCCCAGCAAAAATAAATCGAGATTTTGGCGACACAGCATTTTTTTATAGCATACCAAAGTGCATCCAAAGAGCGCTCTTGAGGATGCAGTAAAAGTAAGGGGAAAAAATTTAAATTTTTTGTTAAGATTTTTTATATAAAACTTAAAATATAAAATTATATTTTGATAAAATTTCAAACATGCTTTCCTTTTAAATACACTCAAAAAAATAAAACTGTAAAGTTAACAAATTTTTTTTTGATAACTCAGCGTTTAAACTACTTTTTTTAGTTAAGTTCAATTTACGAAAATACTAGTTTTGAACAAATTTTGAATTAATTTTTTTTGTTGACTTCAAAACTGAGTTTACGAATTTTTACTAATTAATTTGCTGATTTTTCGTAACAAATTTGTTAAGTGAAATTTCTTATGTAGCCTCCTATGCAAATCTCCTAAGTTCTACTTAAGCTGATGAAAAAACAGAAAAAATAAACTTTAAATTTTTTACAAAATATTTTGTAAATTTTAGTTTACGAAAAGTAACAAAAAGTTTAGCTGAATTCAACTAATTTTTTTGTTAATATATGTACATAAAAACGTTACGAAATTCCAGCTAAATTTTTAGTTAAAGTTACGGTTCTTTTTGCTACATTCATTCTACGAAAAGTTAGCTAAATATTTTTAGTTAAATTAACTAAAAATTTAGTAGGCCCAAAATCAGGTGCTTTTTTAGTTAAATTTAACTAAATTTTTTGCTAACTTTACAGTTTTTTTTTTTTAGTGTATATTTAACACTTTTTGAATAAAAAACCATGAGTTTTGGTCAGAGACACATGATTTCACTGCATCATATTTGCGCAGTAATCAGCGCTGCAAAGAGTGCTTTAATCATAACACCTTTAACACATTTTGAATGAAAAAAATTTAGTACACCATCTTCTTTAGTTTCAGAAAATACAAATTATATTACAAAAAATGTCCAATCATATTTTAGAATCTCCAATTATATTTAAAAATGTCCAATTATATTTCAAAAATTTCCAATATAATTGAAATTTTTTGAAATGTAATTAAAAATGTTTTGGTTATAAATGGTAATATCTGAAATATAAAAAGTTTCTGAAATATAATTTAAAATTTTCGAAATGTAATTGGAAATTGTTTAAATGTAATTGGATCTCCTATGCGATATTTCTTCCAAATGCTTGCAGGGAGTCAACTGATTTTCAGAATTAGTCAATTGTATTTAAGATTTTCCAATTGTATTCAGAAATAGTCAATTGTATTTCAGATTTTGTAATTTGTAATTCAGAAATAGTCAAATGTGCTTCATCTTTATTCTGCTTAAATCAGCTCTAAAAAATACATGAATTCACTGCATCTTTATAGCGATTTTTTCAGCGCTCTAAAGAGATGTGAATTCAGAGCATTTTAAGAGCGCTTTTTCGGTGTATCCAACTAGCGCTCTAAAGTGTGACATCGCCTTAGAGAATCATGCATGAATTCAGCAGGTTTGGATTAGGGTTTCTAAATTCCCGGACTTTTTCAATTCCCGGGAAATCGTTTTAAAAAAATCGTATTCCCGGGAATTCCCGGGAATTTTTAATTAAAATAAATTTTGAACTTTACCATATAAAAATTGTTATATTACAAATTATAGTCGTATTTTTCAATTTAAAACCATTTGAGATGAATTCTTTGTAAAATAGTTTTACTAACCTCAAAAATATACGTAGTAAGTTCATAAAATCCATTTTTTGTAGAAATATTTGACCTTATCATAGTTTTAGTATTTGCACTGACGTATTTCCACTCCATTCAAAATTGTTCACAATTCGGAAATACCTGATTTTGGCTCAAATGCGGTTTTAGTAACTTTTTGGAAAATTTTTCTAATTTTGACTACGCCAACCATAAGAAAACTATATCTAGAAGATATATTTAATTAAACTTTCGAATTAAGGCATTCCGGCCCACTATAATGATCGGTGTTCTGAATATGGAATACTAAATTTCGAAAAGAAGAAATCATTGGAATTTTAGACTAAGAAAACTTTTGCCAATTTGCAACCAACAATTGAAGTGAAATTTAGTTTGATTCCGTATTTTGTCACGCAATCGATTAAAGGAAAATAATTTTTCGGCTTAAATAATATGCAAGCTGAAGCATATCCTCACTAGTTTTACTTTAAAAATTTTTATTCTTTCAAAGTTTTATTTTCAATTTTATTAAATCATTTAAGATTGTGTTAAAAATGTGTAAATTAAATATATTTTTATTAAAAAATTAGCGACGAATTCCCGAAATTTCCCGAAGAAAAAATCCCGGGATTTTAAGAAAAATATTTCCCGGGAATTCCCGGGAAATTTTTCCCGAATAGAAACCCTAGTTTGGATGCGCTCCTTGACTCGAGTTTCCTTTCCAAAAGCTGCTGCCAGTTCAGCAAAATTTCTGCTGGGACATATTAACCCTTTCAATGCCATTTCAAGGTGTCATTTGAAAATAAAACCAAAGTTTTTTAAAGGGTTAAATGTTCTACAAATATTTTCAGTAAAAAACTTTTACTAAGGGTTGTCAAAGGTTAAAAGTTCGTTCAACATGCGCTTAATACTGAAAAAAGAAAAAATACTTATAAAGTGTCATAGTGTTTTTCCTTTTTTCTCCTTAGTAGCGAACTCGAATCCATAGTGTAGTAATGGAGCATTCCATGTCAAATCGGACACTTTAAAAAAAAATTAAATAAAGGGTTTTATTGCGAGAGGAAGCGTCTTCACCATATTTTTTTTACAATACGATGTATGGTATTTTTGATTCGGAACTCCCAAATATACTTTTAAATATGAAAAATGTACTTTTAATTAAAATAAACTTACCATAAAAAGATTTTTCTTGCAATTGCTGATGAAATTTATGTAAACTGGGTATTTTCTGTTGATATTTAAGTTTTCGTAAAGTTTCCACCAAATGATGATAGTAAAAACATATCAATTCCTCTTGATTGTTTAATTGCATATCTTCGGTTATAGAAGAATTCATAAAATAAAATAGATCTATGGCCGGTGAACCCCAAGCGGCATATTGGAAGTCAATGATAACAACATCCACAGCTTTATTGGTTTTTGGATCATATTTAACCAAAACATTATTAGTCCATAAATCACCATGACAGAAAACATTCAAACCGCTGCCTAATGGGTCAAATACCCGCTTTCCCAATTCCATATACTGGGGAGTTAGTTTAATAGTGCGTTTACATTGGATTTCTAATCTAGTAAATTGCGATTTTAATCTACTTTGCAATCTGTACCGTTTACATTGGCATTTTTTACATTTGAGAAGATTAGGATTGGCATTTATTACAACAAGTTGGTAATAAATGTGTGTGACTGCGTCAAAAGACAGCAACGGTAATTAGTCGTCGTATGATTAAAAAGGACAGTGACGGCGTTTACAAATAACAATGACGGCGGCATTCACATACTTGGCGGCGTCATCAAAACAACAGGCTTTGTGTCGGTATTTTTCAGTGTTGGAAAATGCAAATAATAGAAATACAGAGTTGTATCTAACTTTACCAGATTGCGTTTGCCGATTAGAGTCTTAACTACTAGATTAAAAAAAATAAATTTGTATGGGCAATCTAATAGATTGAAACTGGATTGGAGCCACAATCTACTTTAAGCTAGCTTAGAGAACCAGTGTAAACGCACTATAACTAACTTATTATATAAATGCTTAAATTCTGGCCACTGTGCCACACGTCTAGTGCAGGCTTCAAACAAACCGACAAAACAGGGTGCATAATTTCTGGTATGACGATTAAACATACCACAATCATACTTTTCTAAACTTTTACCCTCACGTTCATTTAGCACTGCTGAGCAGGCATGCAATTTTGCCAATTTTCTTAATATAATTTTTGTTATATCCATATTGAGACCCTGTAAACGATCGGGCATTATAAAATCTCTAACATTAAGATCCTCAAATATTAAAGCAGATTTTTCTCGGTCTACTGCCAAAGTTTCAGCAAAAATTTGTTCATCATCTTTGATCTCTTTAAGTAATGAGTTTAACTTGGGTAATACCTCCTTGTATATATTAATTTCACGATTGAATATATCATAAGGTTCCATAGCTTTACAAGCAAATTCATCTCCTTCAAAAGAGGTCTTAACAATATAACTTCCCGTTTTTGTACATGAGGATTTACAGCTAGATGGTTTAAATTCTGCCTTAACACGTGTCAAAACCCCACCATAATTTTCTCCTTTACCCAAAGCTGGTTTAGCATGCATTTTCAACACTTTCAATTTATCATCTTTGTAGTATGATCTTAAACACATTTCCAAATAATCTTTGGTCAACCATTCTGGTGCTTCTTCAATACAAATGTCGTTAAGTTCCATTGTTGACTTTATTAATTGTTCACCAACATTATTTATAACTTGCGGTGAAGACATTTTTGTTTTGTATTTTCAAATCCTTTTTTTTTATTATTTAAAATTCAAAACCTTTTTTTAGTTCACATTAGTATGTAAACTTTTCTAAACAACTATCTAAATTATAATGATTGTAAGTGTAACGAAATTTATTTTATATACTTTTTATTCCAGCGTCTTTATTAAAACGTGTCATTTAAAAATTTTCTGTATATTAATTTTGATTTATGGAAATTTTTCACTATATAAAAAATTGCTTTCGTTTACTTCAAAAGCAAATATTTAAATTTTATTATACTAAAATGTAATTTAAGATTTTTGGTATAATTCACCGTCCGACAAACAATATTAAACATGAACCGGATAATATACCTCTAAATGTGGAGATCAAATGAAGTAAAACTGCATTTTCAGTTCTTCATTTCGTGATCCTGTTTCATTTTAAAAGGGCTTCAAAGTTCTTAAGGACTACATTTTGTAAAACATTTTTTAAATATTTGAACTTGTCTTATAATGTCGCTATTGATGACAAATTAAGGATGAGAATCTTCGTTTATTTACATTTTTTTTTATTTTGCCTATCAAATCTTTATCAAAATATGTTGTTAAAAATTGTGAATGATATTAAGGGATAAAGTTTTAAAAGGTCATTCATTACTTGCCTTCTTTTTTCCTGATATGTCAAAAATAAAATGGGAAAATTAGCGGAGATCCTTCTTTTTCATTTCCCATCACTACAACAAGTGCAAATATTTCAAAAATATTTTTCAAAAGTTCTTATTAATTTTTATTAAAAAGAAAATTCGAATTTTTTTGTATTTTCGCATGACCTACATCAGACATTTCCCCAAAGAAGTCTTACTTGACATGTCCCCAGAAAGTCAGCATGCCCTGACTACACTAAAAAAAAAAGTGAACTAAAATCTGGGAAAATTAACTCAATTTTGAGAAAAAGATTTGATTTGGCTCCAAAGATTTTTTTCTTGGTTTTAGTTCATAATTTTCCCAAAAATAAGGAAAACAAAGTTATTTCATTTTAACCCAATTTTAACTAGAAAATGGGAAAAATTATACTTCACATTTTAGAAATAGATTGGGTCTAGACCCTGGACCCATGGGTTCGGACCCCATTTAACTGGAGACCCCGTTGTGTCCTTTAAGGGTCCCCATAGATTTTGAACCAAAACTTGTGTCCGTTTCGCTCTAACTTGCTTAGTTTTTGAAATACGGTAATAAGGGGCCTGATAGGGTCTTGAGAATCTTAAAAACCGGATAACTCAAAAACTATTAATCGGAGGGATTTTGGGTATTTTGCGGAAGTGTTCTCCGAGTCAAGAGCTACAAAAATGCCGTTGGACGTTTTCTCGTGTTGGCAGTATTTACCGAGATATGTGTATATATAAAATCTCGGGAATTTCAAATTTTAGATCTAAATTTAGGGTCTTGAGACCCCGACAGATATGCAGAGCTAGGCTATTCCATATTTTTCTTTGTTGTCTTTCTTTTGAAAATTTCGTCCGTTTCGCTCTATCTCGCTTAGTTTTCGAGATATCGCCATTTTGAATTTTTAACTAAATTCTAAGAAGTTATTTACTAAATTCTCAGAAGTTATTAACTAAATTCTAAGAAATACACTTCCTCAATTCAAAGCAGAGAAATACGATGATGTTTTTTTTTAGTAAATTTTAACTAAACTTGAACTAAATTGTTTTTTAAGAAATATGTCTTAAAAATAAAGATACGATTCTTAGATTTGTGGAAAATTTCTTTGGCAGTAAGAATTTTTTTCCTAATAGTTAAAAAATCCATTTAAAGAAAACTATGAACTAATTATAAGTAAATGAACTAAAATTTTTTCCTCATAGTTAGGAAAATTTCTCATTTTTAAGTTAAATTTAACTAAATTTTAGGAAAATTCATGATAAATTTTCAAAGACATTTTTTCTTTAAATTTAGTTATGTCTTTTTTTTCAGTGCAAATGTGTATGAACTGACAAGGAAGGTCTTTTACAGGGCACCCACCGATTGTCCTGAAACTTTAATATGGGAATGAGGGGGAAAAATAAGAGTTACCTTTTTTTTCTTAGCTGCCCAATCTCAAATTTAAAAAATGGTTGCCACCTTATGAAAAATTAAGGGCTTTCGGGGCAATCCGTATAAAAGCCGAACTAATAGGAATTACGCTAAACAAAAAAATACCGGTCAGCTTAATTTTGATATAGATTATTTTATATGATTTTCGTGGCCGTACGTATCATATAAACTACCCCAACGATTATACATTTTTGACAATAACGAACTTAACGAAGCAAAATTTGTACACGACCGATACACCATTGGATAGGTCTCCAAAAAACCTTTCGACCTGTATAAATGTTCATATAGTTTATTTTGAAGAAATGGGAAAAATCCTCAAAAAACGAAAAATATACGTTTTTCCCCTCCCATCTGACCCGCTAAATGTAAAAAACAAGTAACTCTTATTTTGCTCCCCTCTTTCCTATATGCAAGTTTCAGGACAATCGGCTGGTGCCCTGTGAAAGACCTTCCTTGTGAGTTGAAATAAAAAAATAAAAAAAAATGTCAGTTAAATAATTTTTGGCAAAACATTTTTGCTAACTTTACCAAAAAAAATTGTGGGTTCAAAATCAGCAAATTTTCTTGAAGGTTTACAAGCTTTTTTTGCTACACTCAAAAAAAAAGTGAACTAAAATCTGGGAAAATTAACTCAATTTTGAGAAAAAGAGGGAATGATTTGGCTCCAAAGATTTTTTTTCTTGGTTTTAGTTCATAATTTTCCCAAAAATAAGGAAACCAAAGTTATTTAATTTTAAGCCAATTTGAACTAGAAAATGGGAAAAATTATACTTCACATTTTAGAAATAGATTGGGTCTAGACCATGGACCCATGGGTTCGGACCCCATTTAACTCGAGACCTCGTTGGGTCCTTTAAGGGTCCGAATAGATTTTGAACCAAAATTTGTGTCCGTTTCGCTCTAACTTGCTTAGTTTTTGAGATACGGTAATAAGGGGCCTGATAGGGTCTTGAGAACCTTAAAAACCGGATAACTCAAAAACTATTAATCGGAGAGCTTTCGGGTATTTTGCGGAAGTGTTCTACTAGTCAAGAGCTACAAAAATGCCGTTGGACCTTTTCTCGTGTTGGCAGTATTTACCGAGATATGTGCATATATAAAATCTCGGGAATTTCAAATTTTAGATCTAAAATTAGGGTCTTGAGACCCCGACAGATATGCAGAGCTAGGCTATTCCATATTTTTCTTTGTAGTCTTTCTTTTGAAAATTTCATCCGTTTCGCTCTATCTCGCTTAGTTTTCGAGATATCGCCATTTTGAATTTTTAACTAAATTCTAAGAAGTTATTTACTAAATTCTCAGAGATCATTAACTAAATTCTAAGAAGTACACTTCCTCAATTCAAAGAAGAGAAATACGATGATGTTTTTTTTAGTAAATTTTAACTAAACTTGAACTAAATTGTTTTTTAAGAAATATGTCTTAAAAATAAAGATACGATTCTTAGATTTGTGGAAAATTACTTTGGCAGTAAGAATTTTTTCCTAATATTAAAAAAATCCATTTAAAGAAAACTATGAACTAATTATAAGTAAATGAACTAAAATTTTTTCCTCATAGTTAAGAAAATTTCTCATTTTTAAGTTAAATTTAACTAAATTTTAGGAAAATTCATGATAAATTTTCAAAGACATTTTTTCCTTAATTTTAGTTATGTCTTTTTTTTCAGTGTAACATTACAGTTTTTTTTTTTTTTAGTGTACTTACAAAATGGTTGAATAATTTCCAAAAAATTATTTATTTCCCCCACTGTGCATTAAAAATTAACTTATTTTATCAAGTTTTATCTTGTAAAACTACTTAATTTTATACAATTCCTTTATAAGTGAATGATTTTTATTATTAATTTACACTATTTACAAGTATTCATACAAAAAATAACAATTACACACACCATAAAAACCAGACACCCTAAACCGTAAGTAATGATTAGAAAATAATTTTCGTAATATTATAACTAAAAAAAAACTTTCCTTAATTTAAGTAATTAATTAAATATATTTTAGGTTAATACTACTGATCAGCATCCAAAAGACCTCTACGCTCATAAACGGGTAATAATTTTCGAATCATATTTTGTACATAAGGATTTTTATAGCAAGTATCCTTAAAACGTATGGCACGTTCATCGGTCATCATAAGAGCATTAAAGTCAGCATCATCGGTTACAGTATTTCGATGAACAGGTTGGATAACACAAGTAGTATGGAAAGCTGGAATATAAAGATTTTTTGAAATCATATTTTTATGAAATGGCAAGAAATTCCAAACCCTCGGATTAACCGAAAGCCTACACTCAAAAAAAAACGTGGGTATTCAATACTAAAAATTTAGCTACGAGTACTAATGTTTTAGTCCAAAATGATCTATTGCAGGCGTTGCTAATTAATACTAAAATTTGTTACTAATATCTAGTACATCGTGAACCTATATTCAAAATATGCCAACTCAAATTTGACCGAAATGAGATTCCGATGGCAAATAGCTCCCCTATAAAATACCCATCTGTGATAAAAATTTCAGAGCAAAAAAAATAATTTGTTGTCGTTTTACATCCATTTTTGTTATTCTGCTAACTCAAAGTACATATTTTTTTGGTGAAAATAAATGCCAACTCCCATTGTAAATTTCCAAAAATTTTTCAAAATTTTTTTTAAAAAAAATTAGACCACATATCTTATTGCATTTGCCATGCTGACCACGAATCTGGTAAAAATTTTGATACCTAATGGCTAGTTTTCGAGATATTGCCATTTTGAAAATATCGGTAAATAGTGTTTGCAAAAAAAAAATTGCTTATATAGATGTAACTTTCAAACTATTTATCAGATTGAAACATTATGGGTGGGGCAAATAAAGTCAATGATATAAGCTTTCAAAGTAGCTAGTTTAAAGCGACCCTTTTACAATACAGCGTGAGTTACAGAGTGCAAAAGTTGACCACCCTGAGATTAAAAGGATTTCAGAGCTAGTAACTTTTAAAAATATGCAAAGATTTTTAATTTTTTTTTTCAGTTTTTGCAATTATTGCACTAAGGATAACAAAAACCCAAAAAAAAAAATTATAAAAATTTTTCCAAAAAAAAATGTTTTTTTTATTTTCCGACAAAATATGCCAACTCTAAAAAAATATTTGTTTTTTGATATAATAATAAATGCCATCTCTCAAAAATACGCAAACAAGTGCAAAATATAAAATTTTTGGCATAGGTAAAAATTATTCAGAATATTTAAACCATCTTATGGAAGGTACATTGTTAATTTTTACAATAATATGCGAAATAACTAGTTTTTTTGCTCTCCTGAACAGTAAGCTTTTTCGAGTTGGCATTTATTGAATATAGTTCGACGACATGAAAAATGCTAACAAAACAGTAAATATTACTGCAATTTACTACAATTTTAGTAAATATAATTACTAAAAAATCATAAATATTTAGGCCCTTATTCATATTGAAATTAACAACCTTATAACAGGTTTATAAAACGAATTTCGTATGGAAATCTGTTTTATAAACCTGTTATAAAGTGTTCAAATTTGAATATGAATAAGGGGCTTAAAATTTTTGCCCTATTTAGTAAAAAAAATACTATTTTTAGTAAATAAAATTGCTAATTTTAGTTAATAAAATTATTACCTATATCAATTGATAAATTAATTTAGTGAATAAAAATCAGTAAAAAATTATATATCACTGTTTTGCGCGTTTTGCCTGTTACATAATTTTCGAAAATAACCCCTAATTTTTTTTTATTTAAATCTGTCAAAAATACATATTTTGATTGCATCATTACAAAAATACAACTCCATAACCAAAAAAAAAATAAAATAAAACACGGTCTGATTTTTCCCAATTTCATTAGGTCTTGTGCTTAAGTTTCAAATTTCAGCAAAATCTATGGATAATATAAAAATCACAAATTTCAAAAAAAAATATCGCGAAAAAATGGAAAAACACCATAAATACCCTATTTTTAAAAACGCAGTATTTAAAAAACGGCAAGATCACAAAGCACCAGCACCCTAAATGTAACATAATGGCAACACTGAATTCAAATTTAACGATTTTGCAAAAAAAAAAACAGTTGGTAGCTCTGCTTGTAAACAAGCGCCCCCTTACGGAATAATTACTAACAAAAATAAATTAAAAACCTATTAAATTACTGTATATTAGTACTTTTATGAACTAAAAATAGTAAAAAAATTAGTAAATTCAACTACCAACAAAAATTACTCATAAACAGTAAGAAATACTAATTTTAGCACTTTGAAGATACTAAAAAAACTACTGTAATACTAGTAATTAGTAACTTATTAGTAGATTTGAGTTACCAACGCACTTACTAATTTTTTTACTGTAGAATTATTTTGAGTGTAGTTAACCTAGTTAAGCGGTTAACTACACTCAAAATAATTCTACAGTAATAATAAACTTACCAAAAAAAGATTTTTCCTGTAATTGTAGATGAAATTGATGTAAACTTGGTATTTTTTGCTGATATTTAAGTTTTAGTAAAGTTTCCTCCAAATGATGATAATAAAAACTTATCAATTCATCTTGATGGTTCAAATGCATATCTTCGGTTAGACAAGAATTTAAAAAATAAAATAAATCTATGGCCGGTGAGCCCCAAGCAGAGTATTGAAAGTCTATGATGATAACATCCACGGCCTTTTTGGTCTTAGGATCATATTTAACCAAAACATTATTAGTCCATAAATCACCATGACAAAAAACATTTAAATGACTGTCTAAAGGATCAAATACTTGTTTACACAATTCCATATATTGAGGATTTAGTTTAACCAATTTATCACTTAAATGTTTAAATTCTGGCCACTGTGCCACACGTCTAGTGCAAGCTTCTAGACAACCCACAAAACAGGGTGCATAATTACTGGTATGACGATTAAACATACCACAATCGTACTTTTCTAAACTTTTACCTTCACGCTCATTAAGCACTACCGAGCAGGCATGCATTTTAGCTAATTTTCTTAAAATAATTTTCGTTATATCCATGCTAAGACCCTGTAAACGATCGGCCATAATAAAATCTCTTACATTAAGATCTTCAAATACTAAGGCGGATTTCTCACGGTCTACCGCCAAAGTTTCAGCAAAAATTTGTTCATCATCTTTGATCTCTTTTAGTAATGATTTTATTTTTGGTAATACCTCCTCGTATATATTAATTTCACGATTAAATATATCATACGGTTCAATAGTTTTACAAGCAAATTCATCTCCTTCAAAAGAGGTCTTAACAATATAACTTCCCGTTTTTGTACATGCTGATTTACAGCTAGATGGTTTAAATTCTGCCTTAACACGTGTCAAAACCCCACCATAATTTTCTCCTTTACCCAATGCCGGTTTAGCATGCATTTTCAATAATTTTAATTTATCATCTTTGTAGTATGATCTTAAACACATTTCCAGATAATCTTTGGTCAACCATTCTGGTGCTTCTTCAATACAAATGTCGTCTTTGTTAAGTTCCATTGTTGACTTTATTAATTGTTCACCAACATTATTTATAACTTGCGGTGAAGACATTTTTATTTTATATTTTTAAATCCTTTTTTTTTTAAATATTTAAATATCAAAATCTTTTTTTAGTTTCCATTAGTATGTAAACTTTTCTATACAACTATCTAAATTATAATGACTGTGATAGTAACGAGATTTATTTTATATATTTTATTTTCCAGTGTCTTTATCAAAACGTGTCATTTTTAATTTTTCTTTATATTAATTTTGATTTATGGAAATTTGTCTTTATTTAGAAAATTGCTTTCGTTTATTTCTAAAGCAAATATTTAAAATTTTATAATACTCAGATGTACCCAGCAAAAACTTCGCTTACCAAGTAATTAACTTAGGGGGTTAGCAAAAATGTGAGTAACTACACTCAAAATAATTCTACAGTAAAAAAATTAGTAAGTGCGTTGGTAACCCAAATCTACTAATAAGTTACCAATTACCAGTATTACAGTAGTTTTTTTAGTATCTTCAAAGTGCTAAAATTAGTATTTCTTACTGTTTATGAGTAATTTTTGTTGGTAGTTGGTTTTACTAATTTTTTTACTATGTTTAGTGCATAAAAGTACTAATATATAGTAATTTATTAGATTTTTAATTTATTTTTGTTAGTAATAATTCCGTAAGGGGGCGCTTGTTTACAAGCAGAGCTACCAACTGTTTTTTTTTTGCAAAATCGTTAAATTTGAATTCAGTGTTGTCACTACGTTACATTTCGGGTATTTGCTGGTGCTTTTTTGGTCTTGCCGTTTTTTAAATACGCGTTTTTAAAAATAAGGTATTTATGGTGTTTTCCATTTTTTCGCGACATTTTTTTTAAATTTGTGATTTTTATATTATCAATTTTTATATTATACTTACGCCTTAGACCTAATGTAATTGGAAAAAAACAGTCCCCTTTAAATTTGACTCAAGGTATCCTTTCAAAATTGCAGGTAAACGTGTTTTGTGTTCACAAATCAAGATCCCAAATGTTCTCTCAAAATTCATGAAAATAAAAAATAATTGATTTATACTTAATTAGTATGCGTGAGCAGGTTACCAAGCCGACTAGGAATTTTTTGCGGTGGCGGGCCGCTGGCCACTGGCCCATTATGCTTGCCGACGGCGGATTTCTTATGGAGTTGTATTTTCCTAATGATGCAATTAAAATATGTATTTTTGACAGATTTAAATAAAGAAAATTTGGGTTTATTTTCAAAAATTGTGTAACAGGCAAAACGCGCAAAACAGTGACTCAAAAAGCGCTAAATTTGAATAAAGTAAAAAGCGATAAATTTTAATTCAAGATTAAAAAAAACAAGTAGAAAAATTAAATTCGACTTGGCCGAATCTATGAATACCCTCCACAATGCCCTTTTTAAGTTATAGTAAATTTTCTAGAGTGAAAAAATAACACTAATTTTTGAAAAAAAAAATAATTTACTAAATTTTTTTTTGAGTGTAAAATTTTTTTTGAGTGTAAAATTTTTTTCGAGTGTATTTTTTTTTTCTTTTAGTGTAAACTAACTAATTTTTGAAAAAAAAAAAAAATAATTTACCAAATTTTTTTTTTGAGTGTAAAATTTTTTTTGAGTGTAAAATTTTTTTCGAGTGTATTTTTTTTTCTTTTAGTGTAAAAATATTTTTGAATGACAAAAATGCGATGTAAAATATTTTTGTGACTTACCAATGTTTTTAAAACATGTTTAACGGGTTTTCAACACGTGAATTTAAGGTGAGGCGAATCTGAAATTTACGGTTTTGCTAATAACTTTTGAACCACTGGACCGATTTGGCTGAAATTTAAAACGAACCGGACCTGAAGAACGACAAATATATATGCCGCACTTCAGCACCCTCAGAATTGCCGTTCGAATGTTACTGTGTGTTTTATCTCGTAAATTCCAAAAAAACCCTTGCCGAAATTTACTCATTTGCTTATAACTTTTGAACCACTGGACCGATTTCGCTGGATTGCAATACCAACCTGACCAGGTAAATGCCCAACATATATGCCAAACTTCAGGAGCCTGCGTAAAGTCGTTCAAAAGTTAGCGTGTTTTCAACAGACAGACAGACAGACAGACAGACGGACAGACGGACGGACGGACGGACGGACGGACGGACATCGCTAGATCGTCTTAAAATCGATCGAGGATCATGAATATATATACTTTATGGGGTCCTAGACCAATATTTCGAGGTGTTACAAACGGAATGACAAACTTATATATACCCTCTATCACTAGAGTGGAGGGTATAAAAATAGAAAATCATCAGGCCTATTCACAGAATAAGTCTAAAAATTGTGAAATATCTTTTTTTTTAAATTTTCAACAAAGTTTTCCATTTCTTAGATTTAAAAAATGCGCTTTATGGGTGGTCGGATAGCTTTTAATCCAGCACGAAACGCGCTGAATTGGCATCGCTGTTTTTGGATGTTATTTGATTTAAAACTTAAATAAGTTTTGTACCGGTCGTACAAAAATTAAAATTTTTCGCAATTTATTTTTTTTTTGTTTCATTTAGCAAATTTAGTTTTTGGATTATATTTTTTTTGCTTCATCAAGACAATTTAGTTTTTGGATTATAACATTTAAATATTGGGATTCCCCACGAAAGATATGAGTAAAATATTTTACTAAACTACCTGTATAATATCACTTCATACGGATTGGAAATACTAACAATATTTTTTTAAGAAAATGTATTATATTATATAATATTTTTTAATGAAAATGTATTATAAACTTTTTGGTACATATTTTCTACATTTTTTTTACAACTACGTATTTTTTAAAATATTTAATGACTGTAGTTTTTTGAAACAAGTTTGTTTACTGTCAAAATGAAGTAAAATGCATAAAAATTAAACTGATAAAATATCCAAACATTTCATTAAAAAAGATCTGTGGCGTGTTGATTGAATGTAATACAAAAGTTTGTATTAAATTTATTATTTTTTTAAGTAATATGAATGTAATATTATTTTTACTCGTGATTGTATCAGCTTATTTATTTAATTTATGATAAAAACAAATACTTTTATTATCGTTTTTTCCGCATTTTATCCTTTTAACCTTAAAAAGCACATTTTCCATTTTTTTTAATTTTCTCTTTTTTTTCTTGTAGCTGATTTTTTTTTGTAAATTTTTACCCTTTTCTTACGATTTTTGCGTTTTTTTATTATATTAGTAATGGCAACACTGTCTGTAATAGCCATCAAATGCTTCTTCACAGTTCAGCAGCAAGCAGCAGACAGAAAAAATGATGTGTACTCTATTTAATTATAATTTCACTAAAATGACGCATTTTTTATTTCTTAACATTAAAAGTGCATACCCCTAGCTGCAAATACAAAAAGTACTTATTTTTTAATGTGGTTATTCATAAAACCTAAAATATATTTAATGTAGGTTTATTTGACAGATATTGCAGGAACAATTGTCAAATAAACCTACAATAAGTCTGTTATAAGTATTATGAATAAGAGCCTATATGTATAATTTATAATTAAATACAGTTCTTTATATTTCTTGCCGTCTGCTGCTTGCTGCTGCAGTGTGTGCCACCACCACGTTTTACCGCATTTAACTGCAGTGCTACCAACAGATTTTTCTGTTTGTTTAGTGCGAAAAAGAATTAAAACCGAAACAACGCGATACCCGGTCACGGAGTGTTTGTAAAAAAATATATATTATAAATTTATTAAATTAAATTGTGTTAAAGTAATTGAATATATGTTTTTTTATTTATTTCAATAGTTCATTAAATAAAATAACATTTCTATGTCAGTTTTTTTGTTTAATCGTTTTTTATTTCAATGGCTGTGTGAAAAAAACTCAAGATGAAGAGAATTTATGGATACACACACGAATACAAAAAAATGTATGTAAAAAAAGCACCCTCTGTGGTAAAATGTTTGTACATACATTTGAACATGTATTGATATTATTTCTTTTTTATATATTTAGCGATCGTTTGCAAAGTAGATTTCAATGGTATGGCGACATCAATCATTTATTTTTTCAAATGTGGTACAATCAACGCTAAAATTTTTTTAACAGCTTAAGAAGACATGTAATTAAGTATATCTTAAACCCGAAGTGAAATAAAAAATCATTTATATATAATTTTTTTCTGATTTTTATTTATTAAAATTGATATAGGTAGTAATTTTATTAACTAAAATTAGCAATTTTATTTACTAAAATTAGTAATTTTTTTTTACTAAATAGGACACAAATTCAAAATATTTATGATTTTTTTAGTAATTATATTTACTAAAACTGTAGTAAATTGCAGTAATATTTACTGTTTTTTTAGTATTTTTCATGTACTACATATTAGTAACAAATTTTAGTATTGATTACCAATTCCTGCACTAGGTCCTTTTGGACTAAAACATTAGTACTCGTAGCTAAATTTTTAGTATTGAATACCCACGTTTTTTTTTGAGTGTAGTTACCTCCCAATTTCAATGTTAATTACTTTAACACGGTGATGTCATTGGAGGTAACCACATTTTGCCTTTTTTTTTTTTTTTTTTTTTTTTTTTATTTTTTTTAATTTTAACCAATACTCAGGGGATGCCCCCTACTCATGCTATGCATTGTACTGATCAGGAAAATAGGGTATGGGAAGGAGGAAAGAGGGAGTAGTGTTTATGGATATTTGATTTAAACTTTTCTAAATTATAAGTAACAGGGAAGACTTCTGCGGGAAGTTTATTCCACATACGAATTGTTCGACTAAAAAACGAATTTTCTCTGTAATGCGTTGTGCGAAACACAGGACAATCAACTACAAACGGATGTGCTCTACTAGATAAGCGAGTATTACGAATAAATACTCGGTCCCGAGGAATAAGTTCACTTATCTCAGATGAGCATCTCCCATGGTAATATCGATAGAAAAGTGCCACACAACCCACATTCCGACGATGCTCCAACGAATCAATAGAGTTGGATACACTACTGTCGTTGATAAGCTTCACCGCCCTCCCCTGAACACGGTCCAGAAGCTTCAGAATAGACACTGAAGCCCCTGCCCATATATGAGAGTTGTATTCCATTTTCGGCCGGATATAGCTGGTATAAATAGTAAGGAGATCGGATGGAGTGAAGTAAGTCTTGCACCGTTTCAGAAAACCAAGACACTTGAATGCCTCTTTCGACACTTGAAACACGTGTTTATTCCAACGGACATCACACTGTATTCTCATGCCCAGAACATCAAGAGTATCCGATTCCTCAATACCTATACCATCCATAGCTACAGATGACAATGTTAATTCCACAGCGCGTCTGTGGGTTAACATACAACATTGGGTCTTGCGCGCATTAAAATCGACCTTATTCACTCGACCCCACTCGGAGATTGTAGAAAGGTCGTGGTTGAGTGTGTCATTCATGTTCTGCCGCATGCCCTCAATCTCCAGAGAGCTTGGCCTGTGACCGAATGAAAATGAATGGCAAATGTTGCTGTCATCTGCAAAAGAGTAGATAGGATTGAAGGTCTGACCAAGAAGGTCATTAATAAAAATAAGGAATAGAGTAGGAGAAAGAACAGAACCTTGCGGTACCCCTGAATTTAGCTGAAACTCGTTTGATGAGACCCCATCTAAAACAACACGTATAGTGCGGTCTCTGAGAAAACTCGTTATAAAACGAGAGAAGTCATTACCGACACCAAAAGCAACTAGCTTAGACACGAGTGCCCCGTGCCACACACGGTCGAACGCCTTAGAAATATCTAGAGCAACCACTTTGCTCTCACCAAAATGGTGAAGGGACCGACTCCAACGTTCCGATAGAAACGCCAACAGGTCTCCCGTAGATCGACCGCTACGGAAGCCATACTGTCGATCATTTAAAAGTGAATTGGTCTCTAAATACTTCACAAGATGGTAGTTAACCATGCTCTCCATCACTTTGGAGAGCGCAGAGCAAATTGCGATTGGGCGGTAATTTTCAGGGTTGTTAGCCGCACCCTTTTTAGGGATTGGCTGGACATTGGCCACCTTCCAACAAGAGGGGAAGACTCCCGCACGGTAAGAAGAGCTGAAAAGGTTAGCCAATGGACGTGCCAACGTAGAAGAGCACTGTTTCAGCACCAATGCTGATATGCCATCCGGCCCCGGTGACTTGTTTACGTTGAGGTTCGCAAGAACCCTTTTGACTGCTCGGGCTCGAAAGAAAATCGAAGGCATAGTATAGGATACCCTTTCGAGAACGGGCAGTGGTTGATCGCTTTCCGGCAAGAAAGAATTTCTTGCAAAAAGTTCAGCGAAGAGGTTGGCCTTATCAACCGGGTCAGTGAATAATTGGTCGTCCTTTAAAAGAGTTGGAATAGAAGAACTAGCATTATCCTTTACTCTTTTAACGAACGACCAAAAAGTCTTACTGCCCCGAGGAGCAGAAAGAACTTTGGCACGTAGACGCCGTTCGTAAAGAACCTTTTCACGTCTAAGTACTTTGGCACACTCGGTTCTCGCCTTTTTGCGATGCAGATCAGTAACGACATTCTTGTTCGAACGCCAATAACTGAACGCTTCCTCTCTGGATCTGACTGCATTTTTGCACGTCTGGTTAAACCAACACTTGTGCTTTGATTTAGCCGAAATATGCTTCGTGGGAATAAAAAATTTCATTCCTAGCATAATAATATTTACTACCATTTCCGCAGCGGCATCGACGTCTCCATCGAGAAAACAGAGTTTCCAATTAAAATGCCGGAAGAAATCGTTGAGCTCGGCCCAACGAGCTTTTTCATAGAGGAAAATAGAGCGTTTCGGCGCCATGTTAGAAACGCTACGAAGAGTAGAATATGAAAAAGATGCAGAAATAGTACTGTGATCCGAGTTTCCGAGAGGTGCAAGTATTTTCACTTCGTACTTTTCAGGGTGAGAAGTGAGGAAGAGGTCGAGAGTGTTTTCCGACTGCCCTTCAACACACGCAATGTGCGTTGGTTCATTCACAAGTTGCGCAAGATCGTTATGCGCGGCGAAAAGCTCAGCGTATTGGCCCTCGGGAGTTGTATGGCTCGAATGGCGAATCCAGGATGAGTTGTGGATATTAAAATCACCAGCAACTACAATTTCACTATTCGGACAACTCTCCAAGATTCTTGAAATTGAATCGGAAAGGGCATCGAAGCCATCAAGGGATTTAGCCCATTCCGTGTTTGGACTTCTATATAGAAATCCGAAGTGCAATATGTGCGACCTGATCTGGAATTTAACCCAAAGAGAGCTAAATTCCTTATCATTACAGTTCAACTGTTGCTGATACTGGTACACAACATCGTCGCGAATGTACATTGCAAGGCCCCGATGTAGAGAAAAAAGGGATAGGAGGTGATACCCAGGTATGTGAAAATCCTGTGGATCAGCATCCTCACACACCTGAGTTTCACATAAGGCGAAAACATCCGGCCGATGAAAGCGAATGTGGCGCAATGTAATGCTAATGGTAATTAGTAGTATTCAAAGCCCTTACCACGTAAGCGAGGCAGGAAGGGGTACCCATTACCAAGTTTTTGCTGGGTATTTTAAGATTTTCGCTATAATATAAATCTATATAAATAAAAATCAATTGTCGTTCGTTGGTAACCGCATCAATTGAGAACGGCTGGACCGATTTGGACAATTTTTTTTTTTATATGTTGGTAATAGTCCAACTTAGGTTTTTATGTAAAGAAAAATTGACCACGCCCACTTTTACGCCCACTTTTTTGGATTTATCTAAAATCTGAAAACGCCTGCACCGATTTGGCTAATTTTTTACTTAAACGTTCGTTGTAACACAATTTAAGTTTTACCGAAAGAAAAATCGACCACACCCACTTTTACACCCATTTTTTTCGATTTATCTAAAATCAGAGAACGTACGGACCGATATGACTTAATTGTTAAAAGAGTTTTCACCATAGTTCTACTTTGATTTTTACTAAAAAAGAAATTGACCACGCCCACTTTCGCCAATTTTTGTTGAAAATTTTTGTCAAGTTTTTTTACGGAAAAGAAAATTGCCGACACCCATTTTTTTCTATATATCGAAAAAACTAGACCGGCTAGACCGATTTGATTATAGTCCGCAAAAGATTTTTAAGAAAAGAAAAATTGGCCACGACTACTTTTACACTCACTTTTTCCGATATGTATATTTTAAATCGTAGAACGGCTGCATCAATTTGGCTTATTTTGTTTTTAATGTTCGTCATGTCCTAAGGCTTTTCGGAAAGACCAAATTTTTCATTTATTCGCCCCCTTTTCGATACATATAAAATGGCATTATTTGAGAATGGTTGTGCTGAATTGGTTAAATTCAAATAAATTTAATGGTAAGAAAGGTTGTCTGCCTACGCTTTTTTTCGATTTATATAAAATTCACTCTATAGAAAAAAAAATATTATCTACATACACGCAAAAAAATATTTTACCAAGCGCTTGGGAGGAATCACATTAAACAAGATTTTTGCGTATATTATGCGAGAACTAATAATATTTTACCAAGCGCTTGCATAATTATACCTAACTTTGCAAACGTTCCAAGAAATTTCCCATGAGCTTGCATAATTTCACTAACTTTAAGATAAAACAAGCAAACGCTTGGTAAAATGTTATAAGTTTTTGCATACGAAAAGATATTGTTCAACGTGATTCCTCCCAAGCGCTTGGCAAAATATTTTTTTGCGTGTACATATATAAATAAAAATTAAATGCCGTTCATTGGAAATCGCATCACTTGAAAACGGCTGTAGCGATTTGGATTACATTTTTTAAATGTTCGTGTTAGGGTTTTACGGAAAACAAATTAACCACGCCCACTTTTACGCCTCCTTTTACGATATATCTTAAATCGGAGAACGGCTGCATCGATTTGGCTAAACTTTTTTTTAAATGTTCGTCATATTCCAACCTAGGTTTAAACGGAAATAAAAATTTTTCAAGCCTACTTTTTTTCGACATAAATATTTAAAATAGAAGAATGGCAAGACCGATTTGGCTATTTTTTGTACACGTTCGTCATAGCCCAACTAAGGGTTTTACGGGAAAAAATTGTCCATTCCCACTTTTTTCAATACATCTAAAATCGGAGAACAACTGGCCTTTGTTATTTTTTTTAATGATCTTAGTCCAGGTAAGGTTTTTACGAAAATAATTATTGTCCTCGACCACTTTAACGCCCATATTTTTCAATATCTTTAACATTTTCAACACTTGAGAACGCCTGGACTGATTTGGCTATTTTTTGTTTGTTGTGTTAAATGTTCGTAATAGTCCATACGGTTGTTTGGAAAGAAAAATTGTCCTCGCTAACTTTTTTTCGATATATCTAAAATTTATATTTACTCTAATTCGATATATTTAAAAAAATCTTTATAGGTTCCACTTAAACTTGGTGCAAATGATTTTAAATCCTTGGATATTGTTATGTACAAGTTTAACTTACCACACAAATTTAAATGCCCACTTTAATCTAAATATGTGAAATCGCTTTAAGTCGAATACTAATGACCGGACCGATTATTTTTTTGTTATAATTGGTTTTTAAGGAAAGATATATGAGAAAAGTGTCCCAGAAAAATGGAAACTTCGGGAAAACTATAAAGGTTTGTTTGTATGAACTCAAGAATACTCAAAAAAATAGCTCACGATAAGAACGAAGGATATGCGTAATTTTATTTTTTTGTTGATCGTAATGATAATAAAGAAGTTTTAAATTTGTACCGTTCGCAAGTCAAAGATATGGAATAGTTTTTTAATTCCCGAAACATAATTTGATGATGATTGATCTGCCTTTAAAAAAATCGGGTCTATAAAACCACGCCCACAAGTTTTTCTAAGCCAAGAAATTGAGTACATTTTTTGCAGTGATAAAGATTTAAAGCGAAACTAAATATAACACTGATCTTATATTTGGGCCAGCAACGCGGACCGGGCCAGCTAGTAATTATTAAAAATTTCCAAATATATTTACCGTAATACCAAATATCGAATGAAATCCTTTTCAACACACCCCTCTTCAAGCAAGTTTAGGTTGTATTAAAATGGTGACAAAATCTGCTAATGGCATTTTTTTACTTATTTTAAACTTTAAAAATCGTTAACACGAAAATCCTAGCTGATCCTGCAACAACAACCTTCCAGTGAAATATGCTTTGCTGAATCTAAATCTGCCATCCAATTTTTTTAGCACGCACCGTTTATGAAATATTCGTTGTTAAAACGTAACAGAACCAATCATTTCGCAGATTTGGGGGTCCACTATTATATTTCTTACAACAAATAGGACTTGATTTCATATAAATTGGAACTCCTGATTCCAAAACAATAGCGGCTTTCACTCTTGATAGAAAACTTTTGAGGAAATTTCCTACAAGAAAACTTTCTACCGATTTTTTCCACTTAAGAGTGAACAACTATTTAAAAAAGTTTTCTCACACTAACATTTTCTATAACCTCAAAATATTTTATATAATTACAACCACGAAATAATATTAAACAACGCGATTTTTAGTAAAAATATAATTAATCATTTAAGTTTCATTTTAAATTTCGTATAAAAAGTCTGAAAATATCACAAAATAATTAAATTCCTCTCTAATCAGCTGTTTTGTTGGTCTAGGAACTTTTATTGTTTTCTTTATTCAACTTACTCAAGCATCAAGTCATAGAAAGCTTCTATGTAGAAAAGAAGAAACCAAGAAAATGAGAAAAACAACCCACCATGTATTTTGTTGTTGTGTCTGTCAAACATGTTCTTGTTTTCTTCAAGTCTCCGATTATTTTCTTGTTTTTTATCAAGAGTGAGAACCGCTAATAATCCAAAATTTTCTATCATATTCCATTTTCGAGACATTCGCGTTCGAAAAATGCGTATATCTCGAAAACTAATTATGCTAGAAAAATTTGGATTGCAGTTTCGGAATCATAAGGTCCATTTTATATGAAATCAAGTCATATTTTAGGAAGAATCTGTAACAGTGGACCACCAAGAGTGCGAAATGATTGACTGTTGACATTTAAAGAGCGAATATCTTAAAAACGTTATGTGCTAGAAAAAATTGGGTGGCAGATTTGGATTCAGAAGAAAAAAATCTTAAAGAATCTGTTTCATATTTCACTGGGAGGTTTTTTGTTGTCGAACAGTATAATTATTTATCAATATCTCAAAAACAGGATCAGAGAATAATCACAATTGGAGCGGGAAGCGGTTTTCCGCCACTCTCCCCATACATTTTGTATGAAAACAAAATTCCGCTGCGTTTTTCCGTCGAAATAGATTCTATTCTATTTTCATGGCGTTTTTTTCTCTCTCTCTCATTTTTCCTCTCATTTTGTTTTTTGGCGTTGCACATTGGGTTGAATGAGAGGCAAAGTGGCGCTTTATTCAGGGAAGCAGTAATTTTAACATATAATATTTTTTGATTGATGAATGATGAAAAATACATTAGAAAGCACCATTTTAAAGAGAAAACATGTCTCAGAATTTTTTTAGTGTTTCTTGAAAATTGAACTTGATTCACAATTTAAGCTGTAACTTTTAAACCAAAAGCGATAATTTAATGAATACAGTTGCAAATTAAAGTATTTTTAATGGGATAATAAAAATTTAAAACAATAAAAAATAAATATGTGTTAATACTTGCATAAAATTTGTTTAAAGTCGGATTTTTGTGTTTCACCAAATTTAAAATTTTTTTAAATTTTCCATAAAAAAGTCAGGAAACTTGTAAGTTGACCAACAATAAGTTAACATTTCAAAAAATTTTATTTCGGTATGTAATGTTCAAGTCTGATTTATTACGAAGAAAATAAGAGGTTTTTTCATAAAATCTATCAAAATTGCAGAAGTTACTTGCATTTGAACAAAAATGCATTAATTCACAACATAAATACAACTGTTTTTGTATAAAACTGAAATAACGCGTTTTTGTTCAAATGCATGTAACTTCTGCAATTTTTGACGGATTTTAATTAAAATACTCTTATTTTCTACGTAATAAATCAGACTTGGACCTTACATACAGAAATGAAATTAAAAAGTTTTGTAACTTTGTCAAAATCACAAGGAAATTAGGTGGGTTCACATTGCGGAATTTCCTTGTAAATCATAGGAAACCCCAACTATAGAATTCAATTCTGATGGCAGAATCGATTTCAGAAGGTCAAAATACATAAGGATAAGTGGGTCTAGTTTCTGGGTCAGAAACTTTTTTGTTTTTTTGTGATGATGTGTTATTGAAGCCACCATATTTTTTTCATAAAATCTTAAATAAAAAAATAACCGCATTAAACGCGGACGTTTTTTTTTCTTCTAAATTAAAGCTTATACTATATGCTTTATTATCACAATGTATAAGCAATAACAACCTCTTACATTTTTTTTTTTTGGAGTATTAAAAATACTCCAATTTTGGAACATTTTACAAAAAATTTCAAAAATATTTTTACAACAATTTTCAAAAAACAAAAAACAGAAATGTATTTGAAAATACCTGAAGTTGATGGTTCCATAATAAAAAAATTACCTTTGAATGAATAAATACCAAAAAAAATTCTAGAAATAAGTTGATTTTCAATTTTTAGCACCATATTCAAAAACACAAAAATTTATTTGATTTTGACGGCGGATTGCAAGAAAAGTAAACAACTCAGAATAATAGTTGTTACAGATTTTTTTGTGTAATTTTATATACTTTAATCCTAAATTAATAATTTTTGTAAAAAAAAATTTTCAGTTTTGAATAAATCGCCACTTTTGATCCATTTCAACCCAATGTGCGTTGCCGAATTTTAAGCAAAAAAGTATTGTTTTTCAGTACAGTGTTGTAATATATAGCTTTAGTACAAAATTTTTGGCAGATGGAAATAAACAACGAAGCAAAACATGAACAAAAATGCTTGGGAATTTCAAAAAAAAAAAAATATGGAAAATTATTTAAACAATGGAGTTTGCTGAAAAATTAATAGAAATTGTTAAAAAAAAAAATGTTTTTATGAATTTTTCAAGTTTTAAAAGATGCAATATGTAAAATGTGTTTTACCTATTGTGTATTTTATTTTTAATTGTTTTGAATAAATTATTTGTGCTGTTCTTTTTAATTATTTTCTTGTTATTTAACTGTTTTATAAGATTTTGTATCTCGATCTTAATTGAATGATTTCTTAAATATTTAAAAAAAATTATTGTTTAAATATGAAAAAAAAATGTTCTTGCCAAAAGTAAAATTCTAAATAAAATTAAAATAATTATCACATCAAATATACATTTCTAAGTACACTGCGAATCACATCAATAAAGAATCGAGTTTTTCACTTTTTAATCGAATATATCTTTCTAACGAATAAGCGGAAAAATTTAAAAAAATGCACTGATAGAGGACATTATCTAGCTAATAATATCAAATAATAACAATAATCAAAAGACTGAAAGAAGTCCTTTAAAAAATATTTTTCGGCAACTTGTTAAAAAATTACCAGTTTTTTATGAATCACTTGAATAAGGAATTTTGTAATACAGACCAAGTAGGACCTGAATCCAATTTGTAATGAATAGCAATCCCTCAAACAACAAAAACAAAACAGTTTTGTTTTGAATTTCAATAAAAATGGGACTCCCAAAGCTCTTAGCTCTTCCGAAAAGGAAAAAGTACTGACTTTGAAGTTCAAAGTGTTAACGGTCGTTGAAATCGCGGAAATAACAGAGAGGAAAAAAACTGTTGTATGCAATTATCTAAATAACATTCAGAACTACGGAAAAAACATGAAAAAAATTTTAAGAATTCCCCCAAATTCTACGACGACATCTTTCGAATTTCTCAAATAAAGTGGCGTTAATGCGAGTATTTTTACAGTCCGTCGCGTTTAAAAGTCAAGTGAGTTCATATCTCGTCGAAAATTATGCTAATCGCTGAATGTCAAACGTAGTAAGCAGCGCCTTAATCTCTGCAGTAATACAATTACACGGTCTGAGAAATTTTTCAAAGTAATTTATTCCGACGAAAAAAAAAAATAATACCGTTGCATTAGACGGATACATGCGCGGGTACAAGGGGGGGGGAAAAAGGGGAAATTTCCCCCCCCAGACCAAATTTTAAAAAGAAAATAAAAGAAAGAAAAAAAGAAAAAAGAAAGGAAAAAGAAAGAAAAAGGAAAAAGGAAAAAAAAAGAAAAAAGAAGAAAGATAGAATTTTTTTAAAAAATTTTCCAAAGGAAAAAATTTTTAATTCCGAAAATTGTTTATAGAGAAAAATTTTAAAATTTTAAAGGAGAAAATCTAAAAATTTTTATAGGAAAAATCAGGAAATTGTTAAAGGAAAAAAATGTGACAAAATCTTAAAATTGTTTGGGAAAAAATATCTGTCAATCTAGAAGTTCTTGTTATGAAGAGAAATTTTCTTTGGGGAAAAAATTAGACTTTTTCTATAGGAAAAATGTATCAGAATCTCAGTCTGTCTATAGAAAAAATCATCAGAATCAGCAACTTTTTCTATAGAAAAAATCTCTCTGCATCTGAGACTTTTTTCTAAAATGTCTCAGAATCTAAGATTTTTTTCTAAATTGTCTCAGAATCAGAGACTATTTCTAAAGAAAAAATGTCTCAGAAGCTGAGACTTTTTTATAAGAAAAATATCGCGGAATCTGAGACTTTTTCTATATAAAAAATGTATCAGAATATGAGACTCTTTCTATAGCAAAAATGTCTCATAATATCAGACATTTTCTGTAGGAAAAATGTCTCAGAATCTGAGACTTTTTCTATAGATAAAAGGTCTCATAATCTGAGACTTTTTCTAAAGGAACTGTCTCAAAATCTGTGATTTTCTATAGGAAAAATGCCTCAGAATCTAAGACTTTCAATAGGCAATATGTCTCAGAATCAGAGTCTGAGACTTTTTCGATAGGAAAAAGGCCTAAGTATCTGAAACATTTTCTATAGAAAAAGATCTCAGATCCTCTGAATTTCAAACTTATTTTATAGGAAAAAGTCTTAGAATCTTAGACTTTCTATTGGAAAGGGTTTCCGAATCTCAGACTTTTTCTATAGGAAAAAAGCCTCAGAGTCTGAGAATTTTTCTATAGGAAAAATGTCTCAGAGTCTGAGACTTTTCTATTGAAAAAAATTCTCAGGATCTAAAATTTTTCTATACGAAGCAAATCTAAGAATCTGAGACCTTTTTTATGTGAAAAATATTCCAAAAATGATTAAGAGTATTTTTTCTATAGTAAAAATTTTAAGAATCTGAGCCTTTTTCTGCACACAAAGAATTTGAAACGAATTGCTATCAACAAAAACGCAGGTTTAATCAATTTTTTTATTGAAATTCCTCCAATAAAGAAAATTGTAATACCAATAATCAAATTGTAGGTGATTAATTAAATATTATTTGATCACAAAAAATGCATCTTTTTCTTAAAAATTTGTAATTCGACAGTTAAAAAAAAAAAAAATAATCAAAACATTAATTGACTCATTTAAATTTTGTTAATCAATAGATTAGTCAATAATTTTTTGTGTGTGGAAAAATGTTCTTAGAATCCGACAATTTTTCTATAGGAAAAAAGCCTCATGCTCTGAGACATTTTTCGTAAAAAAAAAGTCTCAGATTCTGAGAAAAAGCATTTCTTTACGAAAAATGTCTTAAAGTCTGTTATTTTCTATGTAGGAAAAATTTTGACTTTTTCATACGATAAATGTGTTAGAATCTGAGACTTTCGTCTATATAGAAAAAGTAAAATTTTATAGCTTTCCCTTCACTTTTGTTTCAAAAAACGTATCCCTGTTTTTGCTCGTCCGACAAAGGTGAATTTATGATTTTTTACATTCGAAGTAAAAAAAAATTTCCCCCCCCAAACCCAAAAGCTGTACCCGCCACTGGACGGATACAATGGTTTTCGGTGATTTGAGACAATAAAAACCGTTTTTGCATAGCAGACAGATCATAGAAGGTGTTGTTATGGTATGGGGTGCGCTATTCTACTGTGGCATCATTACTGTTCCTTACGTTACCATCGATGCTTCTTAAGTTTGGAACTAAGGGGTGGCTTTTTTTTGCAATTTGCAACAGACTATGAACTCATTTAATTTTTAATCGTGATGGACTGTCAAAATATCCATTAAATCACCACTTTCTTTGATAATTTTGCTACGTGTCAACGTGGAATTCGAGGAAATTCTTAAAATTTTTGTCGATTTCGTTCTGCTGTTGCCATTTTAGTTCGCCCATTCGTGTTTTTTCCATAGTTCTTAATGTTATTTAAATAATTGCCTTCAATAGGTTTGCCCCTCTCTATTATTTTCGCGATTTCAACGGCCTTTAACACTTTGGACTTTAAATACAGTACTTTTTTCTTTTCGGAAGATCTAAGAGCTGTTGTGAGCCTCATTTTAATTGAAATTCGAAACAAAACAGTTTTGTTTTTATTGTTTAAGAAATGGCTATCCATAACAAATTGGATTCAGGTCCTACTTGGTCTGTATTAAAAAATTCCTTATTCAAGTGATTCATAAAAAACTAGTAATTTTTTAACACGTTGCCGAAAAATATTTTTTAAAGGACTTCTTTCAGTCTTTTGATTATTGTTATTATTTGACGTTATTAGCTAGATAATGGTCTCTATCAGTGCAGTTTTTTATATTTTTCCGCTTATTCGTTACAAAGATATATTCGATTACAAAGTGAAAAACTCGATTCCTTATTGATGTGATTCGCAGTGTATGTATGTAAATAATGTAGGGAAAACCGCAAACCGCTTGACGCTTAATTTAAATTAATCGCTCGATTTTTGACGCGTTTTTCCGCTTCCCGCTCCAATTGTAATTAATCTCTCAGCTAGGATTTTCGTGTTAACGATTTTTAAAGTTCAAAATAAAGAGGAGCGAACAATTTATTTTTTTAAAAAAAAATTATTTTCTAGGAAAAAAAATTTGTGGTGAAAAAAATCCACGATTTTTTATACCCTCCACTCTAGTGATAGAGGGTATATATAAGTTTGTCATTCCGTTTGTAACACCTCGAAATATTAGTCTAGGACCCCATAAAGTATATATGGACATTTCCACTTAACTTTTCATTTGTTTGAAATTTTGGTTTTTTGGCAAAAACTTTTTTTATTTGCATTGAAATGGCTATCTACTGATAGAAATGCATAAAGGACTTCAAATGCAATTAGCTTACAAGCTTTTAAGGCAAAAAATCTTAATTTGCGGTAGTTAGCGACAATCAAACTTCAGAAATGTGGAAAAGTCGATTGAAATTTCATAAAAATTATGTACTCTTTGGCCTATTGTACTTGCGCCGTCCAACGTATTCTTCGAAGATTTAAAATATATGGTCCCTACACTTGTTCAAAAAAGATGTATTTATGAATTTGATGTGCCATCAATATTAAAAAAGTTATTTAGTGGTAACGGTTTGAAATTAAAATT
Source organism: Pegoplata infirma (assembly GCA_963921195.1). Classification (NCBI taxonomy): domain Eukaryota; kingdom Metazoa; phylum Arthropoda; class Insecta; order Diptera; family Anthomyiidae; genus Pegoplata; species Pegoplata infirma. Next base: position 65,296,968 of record OY992536.1, read on the forward strand.
TCTTCATTTTCAATTTTTCGTCGTTTTTTCATCAGGAAATTTGCGCCGCTTCATACTTTTTAAAATCTGATACGCAAAATGATAGCTGTCGTAATTCCCTACAATTTAAAACCGGTCCCATGAATGTGCCCTCAATGGGAGTGGAGTACTAGCTAGACAAAGGTTGAGAGACAAAACGTGAAAGTCATCAAAAATCCACTTTTTTGCGAGGCAAATTCGCAATATTATTTAAAAGTGTCCAGCACTTCGCGTGATCCAAATATTTTTTGAGTTTTTATAATAAAATCGATATAGCGTGTTAAAATTTTGATTAGCAAAAATTTTGCAAAAATCTGACATTTCACGATTTTAAAGTTTTGCTTGTATTTTCACGTGAAAAGAATTTAGATTTAAAACAGTGATCGGCACCCATTGCACGCTGGAGCCGAACACAATCGGCAATTCACATGTATACAACACGAATGTCAACAAAAAATCAACAAAGAGCCAGTGTTGCCACCAATAGAATTGGAAATTACACACAAAATTATCCAAAATATCACAAATTACACAAAAAAAAATTTTACCAAACAAAAAACTTTTTTTCACTAAAAAAATTTTAAATTTTTTTTACTAAAAAAATTTTTAACAAATTTTAAAATTTAAATTTTTTTTTTACTTAAAAACTTTTTTTCCTTTTTTTTTGTAATTCAAGAGATAGTTTTTGTATTCTTATACTTAAAAATAAGAAATTAAATTAATTTATTTTTATCAATTAATTTTCTTTCCAGTTTTTTGTTAAACTTCAATAGTACGTTAAAATTTTTCCTTTCGGGGTACCTTGTATGTTAAATTGATCAGTTTGTCAGTTTGTTTGTTTTCAGAATAATTAAAAAAGATGAAGAAAGCCATCCGTATTGTAAATTACATAAATTTATTTATTTTGTTTGTGTTAAGGCTACAAAAACAAGAGCTTTATTCAGAAAATTTTGACAGGTCGACTCACATGTCTGCTCGTCTGAAAATCCTTTAAACTGAGGAATGGGAAAATGGTAATCTTAAAACAAGTAAAAAAGTTAAATTCGGCCTTGCCGAATGTAGTGATACCCTCCACAATTTCAAAAAGATTATTGTAAAAAACTTAATTTAAAAGGAAATTACTTTTGAAAAAAAAAATTTTTTTTTAAAAAAAATTTCCGCGAAAAAAAATTTTGTTAAAAAAATCCGCGATTTTTTTCTTTTTTTGTCAAAAAATATGTTCGTACTTGTTTAAATACCATTTGGTGTTCAATTATGTTCACATATGCCAACCAGAAGCCGAATTAAAGCATTTTGTATTTTTAGGTTATGTTGAATGTACTGAAATTTTTGAGGTGTGCTTACATTTTCGTTCATAACTTTTGAACCGCTGAACCGATATCGCTCAAATGCAATACCAAACTTCTCGGGAGAACTTCCAATAAATATGTTAAGTTTTAGTCATCTCTGTGCAATATTTTGTCCGCGACAGCATTTTCAACAGACAGACAGACGGACAGACGGACATCGCTAGAATGTCTTAAAATCGATCGGGCATCATAAATATATATACTTTATGGGGTCCCAGATCGATATTTCGATGAGTTACAAACAGAATGACAAACTTATATATTAGGGTGGGGCGATTAGTAAGGAAGGAAAAAAATCTTAATGGGCGCTTCGCGTTTCTGATTCTTGGGATTGTACTGAGCAAAAAAGTCAACTAGACCATACGTCTACGGTGAAAATCGAGCCTCCCGATTTTGACTTGAAGTTTTTTCTCAGACTTTATTTTTTTTGGAAAATTTGCAAATTTTCTTGGGCTCATATTTCGTAAACTATTTGAAATTTTGACTTATTTTTAAAAGTAAAGTTGTAGCTATTGTCTCGGGCTACAATTTCTCTGAACATATTACTTAGAAAAAACTTCGTTTTCATGGTCAAAAAGTCGAAAATGTAGAAAATTCACCACTTTTTGTAATTTTTTTTTTGATATTTTGGCCTATAACAGCCAAACCATTGAGATTTTCGATCCAATACTAAGACAAAAATTGTAGCCAAGACAATAGTTAAGAACTCTCTAGTACATCGCAAAAGCATTGGAAGGCTCCTTCAGGCAGTTTTGGCCTTGTGAAAGTGCAAATTTTTTGTGAAAATATTGATAAATTACCATTTTCAGTTGTTCATAGCGCAAAATCATAAAAATGTTCTATTTCATATTTTTATTCTATATATTTATTTATTTTATTCTATTTATTTTATTTCTTATTTTTTATTCTTGTATTGTTTTAAGTTCATTTAACGCATTTTTGTTAGTTTATTGTAAACGATCACCAGAGACTTTATAATATAGAGATAAAACAAATTTAGTTCTTCTACTGACTCCTAGAGGGCGCCAGTCTTTAATATCAGCTCAAGAATATTACTAATATTCTTAAGGTGTTACTAAGACTTACTGAAGGCTCAAATAACTCAGCAAATACTGCTCATATAACTATGAAATGATCAGAACACTCTCGTAAGAACTATCCAATATCTTACATATACATAAAATACATTTACAACAATACCTCGAATGTGTAGATGATGAAGATTCACCATTTCCAGACCCACTAATACCTTGTCATATTCAAGGTACGGAGCGTTATGTCCAGCTACTACACTAAAAAAAAAAAAACTGTAATGTTAGCAAAAAAAGCTTGTAAACCTACATGAAAATTTGCTGATTTTGAACCCACAATTTTTTTGCTAAAGTTAGCAAAAATGTTTTGCCAAAAATTAGTTAACTAAATTTTTTTTTTTGAACTTAGTTCATACACATCTGAGGACCCCATTGGGTTCGGACCCGATAGGTCCAGACCCCGATGGGCCTAGACCTAGTTGGGTTCCTTAAAAATCGTCATAGTTTTTGATCCAAAATTTGTGTCCGTTTCGCTCTAACTTGCTTAGTTACGTGATTATAGGGGACCACTGGGGTCTTGAGAATTAAAAACCTCGATAACTTCAAAAATATTACTCGGAGAGCTTTTGACTATTTTGCGGTCTTGTTCTACGTGTTGAGAGCTACAAAAATGCTTTCGGACTTTTTGTTGTTTACCGAGATATAAGCATTTTAAAATTTTCGGGAATGCTAACTTGTTTGGATCCAAAGTTAGGGCCCATTAGGGTCCACACATGTGAAGAGGACCGGCGATACTACCCGAGAACCAAAAATGGCCTCCATTTTGCTCTATCTGGCTTAGTTTCCGAGATAGCGCCATTTTAAGTTTTCTGAAAATAAAAAAAAATTTACCATTTATTTTGCTAATATTTGCAAAAAAGCTTGTAAAAATTTGGTCGACTCAATTTTAAATCTAGAAAAAAAAATTAGTTAAAATTTTGTTTAAAATTGCTAATGCGCTAAATGAAGTTTACAAGATATTTTTGCTAACATGCTAATCTTAACTAAAAATTTGCTAAAAGTTAGCTAACCAGCATTAGCAAAAAAAAATTAGTAAGTCTACTAATGTATTATTTTGAGTGTAGCTAGTGTTGCTAAGCGCTCAAACGACAAAAACCGTGAAGGTATAATGGCATCTGTATCTGAAGGCCGAAAGAAAGCGCCTCGTATGGAATCTCGAAATGATTTGGAAGGCAATCTTTGAATGAAAAATACACTAAATTGGAATTCTTCTTGATTCATACCTTGTCTGTACCAACACAATTACTTTGTACTTTAAATGAACTTTCAAAATAAATATTGAACAAAACAAAAAAAAAACATTATATTTTTGGATAAAAAAAGTGGAAACAATAAGAAATAGAACATTTTTATGATTTTGCGCTATGAACAACTGAAAATGGTAATTTATCAATATTTTCACAAAAAATTTGCACTTTCACAAGGCCAAAACTGCCTGAAGGAGCATTCTAATGCTTTTACGATGCACTAGAGAGTTCTTAACTATTGTCTTAGCTACAATTTTTGTCTTAGTATTGGATCGAAAATCTCAATGGTTTGGCTGTTATAGGCCAAAATATCAAAAAAAAAATTACAAAAAGTGGTGAATTTTCTACATTTTCGACTTTTTGACCATGAAAACGAAGTTTTTTCTAAGTAATATGTTCAGAGAAATTGTAGCCCGAGACAATAGCTACAACTTTACTTTTGAAAAAAAGTCAAAATTTTAAATAGTTTACGAAATATGAGCCCAAGAAAATTTGCAAATTTTCCAAAAAAATAAAGTCTGAGAAAAAACTTCAACTCAAAATCGGGAGGCTCGATTTTCACCGTAGACGTATGGTCTAGTTGACTTTTTTGCTCAGTACAATCCCAAGAATCAGAAACGCGAAGCGCCCATTAAGATGTTCAAATCGCCCCACCCTATTATATATACCCTCTATCACTAACAAGGGAAGTATCTCAACCCTTATGAACCGATTTGCCTGAAACTTAAAATATATATTAAAGAGACGATTTTAAGGTTGGGGTGTCTCGGCTTATCGGCCATATCGGTGTTTAAAAATTTCGTTGTCCCCTTATGAAACCATGTGGACCTTCGGGAAAATTTTGATAACATCCGAACTAACAGGAATATCGTCTAGGGCAAAAATACGGGTCGACTTAAATTTAATAAAGATTATTTCTTATTTATATGGATATCGTAGGTATATGTCTTCACATAAGTACCCCCCAAAATTTACACATTTTCCTGAAAAAAATATTTAAAGAAGGTTTTGCTACCATTGGATAGACATTAAAAAAACCTTTCTTCTCATATGAAAACATCATATAGTTTCTTAAAAAGAAATGGCTGAAAAATCAAAAAAACTATTTTTTCGCCATTTTTTGACCCATGTTTTGAACCCCTAAGTCCCCTATATGGCCGAAAAGCCGAGACACCCCAACCTTAGAATTGTCTCTTTTATATATATTTTAAGTTTCAGGCAAATCGGTTCATAAGGGTTGAGATACTTCCCTTGTAAGTGGAGGGTATAATAAGTTAAAGAACAATTTTTAGATTTTGGAAGAGGGATTCTCCAGAAAAATGTTTAATTTAAAAAAAATTAAGACTAGGTTTTTATGGTCCAAAAATGCATGTCCGTCATTAATTATCTAGAATTTGGTAATCAAAATTTCTAAAGTCCATATCGTCAATGATTTTTTTTAAACCAAAAATGTCGATAAAATGAAATAACTAAAATATGATTAAAATTAGTTGGAACTTTGTTGAGGTGAAATTACACAAAAATTACACAAAAAATTTCATTATCCAAAAATTATCCAAGAATTCTGAAATTGTCCCACTTTTGGATAATTATCCAGAAAGTGGCAACACTGCAAAGAGCATAAAAAAAACAAATATTTTATTCAGTAGCAAGCTGACTTTCTTCAAAGCAGGTTGATGTCGCTTTGTTGAAGTAATACACCAACACATGCATATTTTTATTAAAACACTAATACTTTCATATGCCTCTTTGTGCCGACCACTGATTTAAAATATACTTGTCAGACGATTGCTTGTTATGCGTATTATGGATCGTGTGCAAAAATTGGGACTTAATGTAACTGTAAGCTGAAGACGCGCCAATTTTGTCTCCAGATAAACCGCCAGGGCACACCCAAACCGCTAATAGAAATTAACTTCTATAAATGGTAATTGATAGTACTTATGAAGCTTTATCCCAAAACTGAGCGGCATTCATAAATTTTGAAGATTGTGGATTTTATGCATCTCTCAAAATTTCATTAATCAGAAATTTCATCTCTTTAAAAAATTTACAATTTTGCATAATGCACAAGCTTTTTAACTAATTTGAAGGTGCTAAACCTGAATATGGCCTTTAATTTGGTCCATCATCTTTAATTTTCACGCAAATCGCTGAAAACGCCCCAATTTTGTCTCCAGATAAACCGCCAGGGCACACCCAAACCGCTAATAGAAATTAACTTCTATAAATGGTAATTGATAGTACTTACGAAGCTTTATCCCAAAACTGAGCGGCATTCATAAATGTTGAAGATTGTGGATTTTATGCATCTCTCAAAATTTCATTATTCAGAAACTGCATCACTTTTAAAAATTCACAATTTAGCATAATGCACAAGTTTCTTAACTAATTTGAGGGTGCTAAACACGAATATGGCCTTTAATTTGGTCCATCATCTTTAGATTTCACGTAAATCGCTGAAAACGCGCCAATTTTGTCTCTACATAAACCGCCAGGGCACACCCAAACCGCTAATAGAAATTAATTTATATAAATGGCAAGTGCTAGTGCCTATGAAGCTTAATCACAAAACTGAGCGGCATTCATAAATTTTGAAGATTTGGGATTTTATGTTCTTTAAAAAATCAACACTTTGTTTAATTGTGAAATATAATATTGAGAAACATAAATTTTTAAACTACTGTAATTTTTGCACTATTGGAGATAATTTCATAAAGTTTTCTTAACTACATAGCAAATTCTTTACAGAATTCAGAAAATAATTTCCTAAAATGTTTAAACTACATAGAACTTAAATTTATGCAAAATAGTGGAAATGAAGATATTAAAATATACTTTAACCGCTAATATTTAGATATATATCCACCAAAATATATATAATTAAATAAATTTTAATAAGGGATAGTATGCAACATTTATAAATGTTAAGATTATTAAATTCTGATAAAAATTGTAATTTTGAGATTTTTTTTAAAATTGTAATTTCAAACCGCCATAACTTTTGCGCCGTAAAGCTAAGTAAGTTGTTCACCAGTGAAAAAAAATGTTTCGAAACATCAATTAATTTGTAGTGAAAATTTGACAGTCATATGTTTGGTTATGTTTTGCGCATCAGCATACATAAAATACCTTCAATTAAAATTTTGTTGATAATTTTTGTCTATTTATGTGATATAATTAATGTTTACAGTCCCAAACACTTATAATTACTTCATTTTATTTCCGAATGTTAAATTTCACCGCTTTTTAAATGGTCTGTACAATTTAAAAAAATGTTGCTTATAGTGTTGTTGCGTATTGATGCAACATATACCGGGTTATTTTGCCGGTTTTTCACCAGTGAACAGAATACCTCTTCAGCGAAATTTTTACGCTTTTGTAAAGCTATTGTGAAATTTATGTTTTTTTTATATGGAGTTTGACAGATTTTCACGTGAAAACCGAGCAACTTACCCACCTTTAGGTGAAAGTTCTTCACGCGAACGGATTTAAACTCACTAAATGTATGTTAATACGTGTACAAAACGATTTTGATGTGCCTTCAAAAAAAATTTTTATTTTTTTTAAATCCAAAAATCAAAAGTTAAATGGAAATGTCCATATATTTATGATCCTCGATCGATTTTAAGTCGATCTAGCGATGTCCGTCCGTCCGTCCGTCTGTCTGTCTGTCCGTAGAAAACACGCTAACTTTTGAAAGACTTTACAGAGGCTACTGAAGTTTGGCATATATGTTTGTCATTTACCTGGTCAGGTTGGTATTGCAATCCAGCCAAATCGGTCCAGTGGTTCAAAAGTTATGAGCAAAAGAGTAAATTTCGGCAAGGGTGTTTCGCGAATTTACGAGATAAAAAACACGATAACTTTCGAAAGACAATAATGAGACTACTGAAGCTTGGCATGTATCTTTGCCGTTCCCCGGGTCTGTTTGGTTTTAAATTTCAGCTCAATAGGTCCAGTGGTTCAAAAGTTATAAGCAAAACCCTGAATTTTCAAATTAGTTTCATCTAAAATGCCACGTCTTTTAACAAGTTTTAAAAGCATTGGTGGTAACTAAACAATGTTTTTCATACTTGTTTAAATTTTAAGCAATGCTTTTTAAACTTGTTTAGTTTTAAAAGCATTGGTAACTTAAAAACCACACTCGAAAAAAATTTTACACACAAAAAAAATTTTACACTCAAAAAAAATTTTACACTCAAAAAAAATGTACACAAAAAAAAATTTAGTTTTTTTTTTTTACAAAAATTACAATATTTTGTGTACATACGTACGTGCATTCACTCAGAAATATTTTTACAGTAAAAAAACATTACACTCGAAAAAAATTTTACACTCAAAAAAAAATAGTAATTTAAAAAAAAAAAAAAAAAATGACAAAAAAAGAGTTTTTTACTCAAAATAAAATATTTCTAATCAAAATTGTTAATTTTTTCACGTTAAAAAATGTACTACCCTTTAAAAAAATTCAATGTGGAGGGTATTCATAGATTCGGCAAAGTCGAATTTAACTTTTCTACTTGTTTTTTCTTTTTTTGTAAAAAAAATATGTTTGGTCTTTTTTAAATACCATTCTGCGTTCAATTCTGTTCATGTATGTCAACCAGTAGCCGCATTTTGTATTTTTAGGTTATGTTAACTATACCGTAATTTTTGAGGTGCCCTTAACTTTTCGTTCATAACTTTTGAACTGCTAAACCGATATCGCTCGAATGCAACAACACACTTCTCGGGCAACAAGAAGTAAATATATTAAGTATCAGTCATATTCGTGTAATATTTTTGCCGTGATCGCTATTTTTACAGACAGACTGACATCGCTAAAATGTCTTACAATCAGAATAAATCACCGATCAATAAAATATATTCTTTATGGAGTCCCAGACCAATATTTTGAATTTTGATGAGTTACAAACGGAATGACAAACTTATATATCCCTCTTTGTTACCAATTCTCGTTTAGGTTGAAATTATTAAAAATGAGTTGTAAAAAAAATTATATTATTATTAGGGCAAGTACTTTCATGAAAATGCATATTTTTACTCAGCATTGTAAACATAACATAAATTAAATATCTATCCGAATCAATGAATTTGCAATAAAATGGCATTGATTTGTAGTTGCATATTTTTGCATATTTTGGTATAAATGCATATTTTTGCATATTTTCTTATAATTTGGACTTTTTTTAATTTCATCAATATTTTTTCAAAACGTCCTTAGGAAAATTCAAAACCAATCGCCTATTTCTTATACAAAAATGTATTTATTTATAAAAATCATATTCTGATGCATTTTTAAAGAAAATGGATTCTAAAAGTATAATTTTTAGATTCTGAGAAATGTTTCCTATTAAAAATGTGTCTATTCTGAGACATTTTACTAATTTTACTAAGGAAAAAAATGTTTTCGAATTTAAGATTTTTTTGCAGCAAAATTGCGTTTTTATTTTGATTAGAGTTAGGGTGAGGTATTTTGATTTTGAGTTAATTTTTAGACTTAAAAATCGTAAAACTCCAAAAAAAGTGAAAAAAAAAATATTTTAAAAATATTTTTTTTTAGAATAAAGAACAAAAAGTATTGAAAAATAAATATTCTTTTTCTTTTATAAATTTTTTTCTTCAGAAATATTTGGTGACTCAAAGAAAAAACTTCTCAAGCAAAAAAATATTTTACTAATTAAAAATTGTTCCACTCAATAAAAAAATGTTTAAGAATTGTCGAGGGTTTCAAAGTATTTGACAGATCCTAATTTATGTTGACAAATTATTTTTTTAGTAAAAAAAATAATTTTTAGATGCATATTTTTGAAGTTTTTAGTGCATATTTTGGATTTTTAGACGCATATTATAGGCACATATTTTCGTTTTTTAGATGCATGAAAGTACTTGCCCTAATTATTATATACTTTAATTCAAACAGATTTGAGTACTAGATTAAGTCTAGACCCTGTTGACTCGAGATCCCATTGGGTCCTTCAAGGGTCGCCATAGATTTTGATCCAAAATGTTTGTCTGTTTCGCTTCACCTTTCTTAGATTTTGAGATGCTGGATTTGGGGGCCTGAAAGGGTCTTGAGAATCTTATAAACTGGAAAACTCAAAAACTTTTACTTGGGGGGCGTTCGGGTATTTTGCGGCAGTATTCTATTAGTCAAATGCTATTAAACTTTTTCTCGTGTCGTAGACCTTTCTAATGATATAAATTTTAAACATCAAATCCAAAAATGTAATACCGCATCCCAACTATAATTTTTTTTAAATTTGAATTAACTGTGCTATCTTACAGAAGCACTAGTTAAATCATAAAATGACAAATTCAGCTACTTTGAATATGCACTTATCTAACAATAAGTAATAAACGTACACAGAAAAAATTATCGCATACAAAACTTTAATTGATCTAACAAAAAGTACAGTCTAATCAAAGTTTGTTTAAACTTGCCCAATTTAAAGTAGGAAACTGGACTGCTACTATAAATTCGGTAATTTAACTCTGCATGTGTAAATAAAAGAAGAGTGGTCAATTCAAAATAAATGAGGTGAATAAAAAATAACAAGAAAACAAAAAAAAAAACAGTAAGAAAATTATAGTCCGTCAAGGCTAACCAAATAATACCCTACACCAGTGTTTTCCGGAAAATGGGTCCCAAATCCAAATATGGACCGATTGGGGTATCTTTTGACAAATCTTGAGTGAAATAAGCTTCTACTTACTTGTTGCAAATAAACCGCTTTAAGTGAATATCTGGCGAAATTTTCATATGGGGCTAAGTCCAAAAATGATGTGATTATAATCAGATTTAATTGGGTTATTAAAGTATGAGTTAAAAACACACAAACAAAATTTTAATAAAATATTTTGTATTTTCATGAAATTTTAAAGATTTATGTGAATATCGGGAGGGTGGTTTGTATGGGGGCTACAAGAAGAACTGGTTAGATTCTTTAAAAATTTGGAATGGTGATTTGTGCATACAAAACCAAATTTCGAAAGGATATCTATTATAAAACGGTTATTAGAATCTACACTGATAGAAATTTGTACATGACAATAATGAAAATCTACATTAATGTTATGCAAAATGACGTTAAAAAGGAACCTATGTAGGGTTTCATTGAATTAATGAAATGGGTATCATAAAATGTAATTGCAAGAACAAGTTTCATTAAATTAATGAAAATTGTTCATACAAAATATAAATTGTATTTTATGAAAATGTTTCATTACTTTAATGAAAAAAGTATTTAATTCTTATGAAATACTTTCATCGAATAAATCCTACTTTTTATTTGTGAAATGAAATACTTTTATTGAATAAATGTTACTTTTATTTTTAAAATGAAATATATGTATGAAATTGTAAAGATCTTTTTATAGAATTAAAAATAATAAAAAAATGTTTTCACTTAGTTTTCTCGCACACAATTTTACTCCAACCTTAACTTATAATACATAATTAAAATCACGAACTAATATAAAACATCACAAAAATTAGTAACTTAATAATTTAGTTTTTATTTAAAATTTCGTAAAAAAATCTGAAAAAATCACAAAATAACCAAGTTAAAAAACACTTTCACATATTTTTTTATTTTATCTATAGGTTAGGTTAGGTTGTAAGTGGCTGCTGACGTTTTAAGTCAACACACGTAGACTCTGAGGTCCATTGTGATACCACGGGATCGTAATAGGTTTCCCTACTAGTCCCTGTCGTTAAACCAGTTTGAGCTTCTTATGAAACTCCTTAGATGTTGAATTTTGACATCCGACAAATCAGAAAGATCGTACAGCTCCCTAGATCCCAGTGAAGCAAGTCGCTGACCAGAAAGTGCCGGGCAATGGCAAATAAAGTGTTCGATAGTTTCCAACTCCTCTTCATCCATGCAACTTCGGCAAAAGTCATTCGACGGCACATTTAACCGCTCTGCGTGCTTCCCTATAAGACAGTGTCCGGTAATTATAGAAACCACCGTCGAAATCTCTCCTCTTGGAAGCGATATCAGCTCACTTGTGCGCAACTGATTAAGAGAAGGCCAAATCAGTCGTGTTGTATCACACGTCCATCCATTTGCCCATCTTTGATTAGTCTCCGTCGCAGAACAAAGCCGTAGGTTTTGCTAGCAAGTTTCTAGAGGCATACCAACACATTCCAATTCTGTTGGAACCTGTAAGGTAGTTCCTAGTCTTGCAAGCTCATCGGCTTTGCAATTCCCTGGAATGTCTCTGTGCCCTGGGACCCATATGAGTCGTATGTTAAACTGCTTGGCCATCTCATTTAAAGACGTGCTGCAGTTAAGGGCAGATCTTGTTTTCAGAAACATTGAATCCAGGGACTTGACCGCGGCTTGACTGTCAGTATAGATGTTGACTGCGGTTGTAGACAAGACATTGCAGCTCAACCAGTCAGCCACTTCCTTTATTGCCAGCATCTCTGCCTGGTAAACACTGCAATGATCTGGCAATCTACGAGCCAGGCTCAATCCAAGCTCTTCCGAATAGACCCCAAAGCCTACTTGTTCGTGCAGCCTCGATCCATCTGTTTAAAAATTTATGGTAGCTCCACTTCCCGGAGTATCCCCCATCCAAGACTCCCTGGATGGTATCATAGTGGTAAAGTGGCGCTCGAAGAGGCTCAAAGAGGGAGCACAATCCACATTTTGTGGTATTGTTATCTTTTTCAAGATCGCGCTATGGCCACAATCGCTGCTCCTCCATTGCAGCGTGCTATTAAGTCGAATTGCCGACGCAGCTGCATACTGCCTACCCAATATGTCCAAGGGTATCAGGTGAAGGATAATTTCTAATGCAGCCGTAGGTGTAGTACGAAGAGCACCAGTGATGCACATTGACGCCATTCTCTGTACCTTCGTGATAAAGACACAGTTCGCTTTTGTTTCTAAAGCAGGCCACCAGACAATGATTCCATACAGCAAAATTGGACGCACCACTGCTGTATAGATTCAATGAACGACCTGAGGGCTAAAACCCCATCGTTTTCCAATGGCCCTTTTACAGGAATACAAAGCAATCGTTGCTTTTCTCACCCGTTCCTCAATATTACGCCTGAAATTCAGCTTCATATCTAGAAATACTCCAAGATACTTGGCTCCATCTGAGAAGGTGATTTCAGTACCGTCCAGAGAAATAGGATCGAAAGCAGGAATCTTATTTTTCCTTGTAAATAAAACAAGCTCTGTTTTACTAGGATTAACTCCTAGACCACAGTCTCTTGCCCATTTAGACAGATCTTTCAGAGAACCCTGAAGAATGTCCCGCAATGTTGACAGATGCTTCCCCTTTACCGCTATCGCGACATCGTCAGCATATGCGACAACATGACAACCACGTGCTTCTAGAGATAGTAGCATTGAATTCAGTGCCAGGTTCCAAAGAAGCGGCGAAAGAACACCTCCTTGTGGTGTGCCCCTATTGACAAATCGAGATATGACGGACGCTCCCAATTCAGACGTTATACGTCTGCTGGCAAGTAGGTTTTCCACCATTAAAACGATTTCACGCTTTACTCCCAGACCCGACAATGCCAATATTATCGATTCTGGGATGACATTATTAAAAGCCCCCTCAATATCAAGAAAGGCCACCATAGTGTACTCCTTTACCGAAAGCGATCTTTCGATGGTATCTATAGATTTCACTCAGTTTTCTCACACAAAGTTTTACTATAACGTTTACTTTTAATACATAAGTAAAACCCCGAAATAATTTAAAACAACGTGAGTTTAATAAATACTTATAATTAATCAACAACATTTCATTTTAAATTTCGTAAAAAAATCTTAGAAAAAATCACGCTCTGATCAGCTGTTTTTTGCGCGCGTAAACTAACAGACTAAACAGACGCGACACGACAAGTGTCAAAAAACAGAAAATTTTGTAAACAAAACTTAATGAAATTTTTTAATGAAACTACGAAATCTAACGAATCAAAATTAATGAATATCTTGCAAAATATGTATGAAATTTCATTCAGCATATGAAAACTTTCATTGTTGCAATGAACCAACGTTAATGAATTCCATTCATTATTGATATGAAGCGTTTTTCTATCAGTGTAATTAAAGATGATCTTTGTATGGGGGCTAGGTCTAAATATGGACCTAGCCTTATTTAGACCTAGCCCCCATTTAACAATTTTCAATTTTTGACTACAAACTTAATACTTACTAATAATTGTTTTAACAATTTTCTTCACCAAAAGAATTTTTTCTGTGTATGTAATATTTTATCAATTGAGCAAGTTCACATGTGAATTCTTTGATGTACATAATATATCACGAGCAAACCATTCTCTAAAAAAAACCTGAGAAAATGTAATTTTTATAGCAACATCATTTCCAATTGAATTTAAAAATTAAAATTTTTATATACGTGTGTCATCAAAATAAGATGGTGTATTTATTCCATGTGTAATACCACAATATAGTGAGTCTCACTAGTTTCTTTCTCTATCGTTTAAAAGTTTCTTTCTCTACCCAAATGCGGTGCGCTCAAAAACATGGTTTCGAAATAGAGACTTTCGACAAAAATATTATACTAGAAAAAATCGTTTATATATGAGGCATTCTACACCAAACGTCCAGCGAAAAAAAACATGTGTACCGTAAACTTCTGAATAGGTTTTTTATATGGAACTTAGAAAATTGCGTTTTTGGTTTTTCAATTTTTCAAAAACTGGGCTTAGGAGGCGTGGTCAAATATTGGAAAAATGGTCAAATTTGTGGCGAGTTGCCTTGACTAAATATTTATCACATTAAAACGGAATGCACCACAATCTCAAAAATTTACATTCTTATATAGTTTTGTATGGGCTATCAATTAAAATTTTTTTTTGGAAAATTTTCAGAATCCGTTCAGAAATTTACCATTTTTTAAAAAGGTCAATTTAGCAAAAATCCGGCCATTTTTTTTTTTTTATTTTTTTTTTTTAAGTTTAGATGTTTGTCCATCCACACAGAAAAATTCAGACACGAGTTTTTCGATTTTTTTTGATAAAATCGCATTTGAATTTTTAATTTCATAACAATTTTGTAATTTGCTTTTATTTGCTTGTTTTAACGTTGCGAATGAGTAATATTTATGCAATTAATATTACTCATTCTCAAAATCTGAGATTTTTCTGTCGAAAAAAAGGTTTAGGAATCTAGGCATTTTTCGATAGAAAAAGGTATTCAATCTTAGATCTCAGAATCTCAGAGTTTTAGTCTTGTTTCATAGGAAAAAGTCCCACAGTCTGATACTTTTTCTATAGGAAACACATCTCAGAATTTGAGACTTTTTCTTTAGGAAAAAGTACTAGAATCTTAGACTTTTCTTTATAAGAAAAAGGCCTCAGAATTTGAGAAGTTCTATTGGAAAGGGTCCAGAATTGCAGACTTTTTCTATATAAAAAATGTCGCAGAATTTGAGGCTTTTTTTCTATTAAAAAATATTCTCAGAATCTAAAACTTTTTCTACGAAACAAATCTAAACAAATCTAAGACCTTTTTTTTAGAAAAAATTTAAAGTATAGTAAAAGTTAAAAATCTGAGATTTTTCTGTAGAAAAAAAAATTAAACGGAAATATGATCATGAAACAGAAAGCTCGTTTAAAGGGGGGCTCTGATTTTTTTATTGAAAAATCGGCTGCACTGCATTCTGCAAAATCTTCTTAATTTTATGATTTTATAGCTTTCCCTCACTTTTTTTTCAATAAAAATGTATCCATGTTTTTTCTTGTCCGACAACTGTGAACTGATAATTTTTTTTTTATTCGAAGTAAAAAAAAAAATTCCATCCCTCCTCCCAAACGCGAAAGCTGTAACCGCCACACTGAAAAAAAAGACATAACTAAATTTAAGGAAAAAATGTCTTTGAAAATTTGTCATGAATTTTCCTAAAATTTAGTTAAATTTAACTTAAAAATGAGAAATTTTCTTAACTATGAGGAAAAAATTTTAGTTCATTAACTTATAATTAGTTCAAAGTTTTCTTTAAATGGATTTTTTAAATATTAGGAAAAAAATTCTTACTGCCAAAGAAATTTTCCACAAATCTAAGAATCGTATCTTTATTTCTAAGACATATTTCTTAAAAAACAATTTAGTTCAAGTTTAGTTAAAATTTACTAAAAAAAACATCATCGTATTTCTCTTCTTTGAATTCAGGAAGTGTACTTCTTAGAATTTAGTTATTGACTTCTGAGAATTTAGTAAATAACTTCTTAGAATTTAGTTAAAAATTCAAAATGGCGATATCTCGAAAACTAAGCGAGATAGAGCGAAACGAATGAAATTTTCAAAAGAAAGACTACAAAGAAAAATATGGAATAGCCTAGCTCTGCATATCTGTCGGGGTCTCAAGACCCTAATTTTAGATCTAAAATTTGAAATTCCCGAGATTTTATATATACACATATCTCGGTAAATACTACCAACACGAGAAAACGTCCAACGGCATTTTTGTAGCTCTTGACTCGTAGAACACTTCCGCAAAATACCCGAAAGCCCTCCGATTAATAGTTTTTGAGTTATCCGGTTTTTAAGATTCATAAGACCCTATCAGGCCCCTTTTTACCGTATATCAAAAACTAAGCAAGTTAGAGCGAAACGGACACAAGTTTTGGTTTAAAATCTATGGGGACCCTTAAAGGACCCAACGGGGTCTCGAGTTAAATGGGGTCCGAACCCATGGGTCCAAGACCCTGGACCCAATCTATTTCTAAAATGTGAAGTATAATTTTTCCCATTTTCTAGTTAAAATTGGCTTAAAATTAAATAACTTTGTTTTCCTTATTTTTGAGAAAATTATGAACTAAAACCAAGAAAAAAAAAATCTTTGGAGCCAAATCATTCCCTCTTTTTCTCAAAATTGAGTTAATTTTCCCAGATTTTAGTTCACTTTTTTTTTGAGTGCACTGATGTAAATGTAAGTTCAAATTAGCATGATTTGACAAAGTGTTACAAACTTCTTACTGCACAGAAAATAATATCGTATATTTTAATTAAGAATTTAATTGTTTTTTTAATTTAATATCAATTAAATTTTTAATTAATAAAATTAATATTTAATCAAATTATTAACATTTTTTAATTAACATTTTAATTGTTTTTTATATAGTATATATACAATATATATATTTATGATCAGTGATCGATTCTAAGACATTCTAGCAATGTCCGTCCATCTGTCCGTCTGTAGTTAACACGATGCAGTCCAAAGTAAAAGAGCTAGACTCCCGACATTTGGCACGAATATGTCCTAGGCAGGTTTATTTCGTAAAGGAGCAAAATCGTACCAGGGGGAAAAAGTTCCCCCTTGAAGAACTAAAGCAAACTCTGAAAAATACCATATTTTTACATGATTTTTTGGGTATTTGTTTAACAAATGCAACATTTTTATGCTACAAGTAG
Organism: Pegoplata infirma; assembly: GCA_963921195.1. Classification (NCBI taxonomy): domain Eukaryota; kingdom Metazoa; phylum Arthropoda; class Insecta; order Diptera; family Anthomyiidae; genus Pegoplata; species Pegoplata infirma. Next base: position 65,314,088 of record OY992536.1, read on the forward strand.
TTCAAAGTCCTGCATTTGGACCCACAGAATTAGAAAACGTCGTTTTTTCGGTCCGGCCCCCTTTTATGGGCGTGGAACATTTGTTATTTTTAAATAATGATAAAATTGTTTTTCTTTAGTGCAAAAAGCTTAAGAATGAATTTTTAAACACATATTCGAGAAGAAATGTGCCCCCCCCCCCACAAAAAAAAAAAGAAACCACCACTGCATTTTTTTATTTATTTGCATGTTGGAGGGTATAAAAGATTAATATTAATTATTTTTGTTTTTTACTTACAAAAACAATTAAAGAAGTGTAAATAATTTGTTGAAAGTTTTTTATTTCTCATATAGATTTTTAAATTCTCATTTTGTTTATAGTTTTATGTGTATGTATATAAAAGGTTTATACCTAACTTTATAAAATTGTCTCACTGACTATTGGGGTTTTCACAATAACGATTAAATTTGCCTTTTTTAGTTGGGTATTTGGAAAATTTGCCATTTTACTAAACGTCAAGTATTTGCCACCATTTTTTCTTTACATATCGTGAGCGCACTTTTCGTTAATACTTTGCACAAAATAACTTTAATTAACTTTTTACATTCACAATTTAAAAATAAACACAAAAAATGTGTATGTTTCTTTTTGTATAAATGTTTTTGTTGCCGCGTTCGAAATTTCAGCATAAACAATCACAGCTGTTGTCATTTTTACGTTTTTTTTTATTTGCACAATGGCATTTTGTTTTTAGACAAGGTTTGAGTTGGGCATTTTATGAAAAATATGCCACATTCAAATTTTTTTTTTTTTTTTTTTTACGTTGAACCAACACTCAGGGGATGCCCCTATTAATGCAGTGCATTGTGTTGATATCAGGAAAATAGGTTATGAGGAGGAGGAAAGAGGGAGTAGTGTTTGTGGATATTTGACTTGAATTTATCTACATTGAAAGAAACTGGGAAGACCTCTGCGGGAAGATTATTCCACATACGGCTAGTTCGACTGATGAACGAACCTTCTCTGTAATGCGCTGTGCGATCCACTGGACAATCGACAACAAACGGATGTGATCTACTAGACAACCGAGTATTGCGAACAAAAACTCGGGCTCTCAGCAGAACACTTTCCATGGTAATATCGATAGAACAGAGTCACACAACCCACATTCCGACGATGCTCCAATGAGTCAATAGAGTTGGACACACTATTGTCATTGATTAGCATCAACGCCCCCCTTTGCACACGGTCCAAGAGCTCCAAAATAGACTTTGAAGCCCCTGCCCATATATGGGAGTTGTATTCCATCTTCGGTCGGATGTAGGTGGTATAAATAGTGAGGAGATCTGATGAGGTGAAGTACTTCTTACACCGGTTTAAAAAACCGAGACACTTGAATGCTTCTTTCGACACTTGAAAAACGTGCTTATTCCAACGGACATCACACTGAATTTTCATGCCCAGAACATCAAGAGTGTCAGATTCCTCGATACTTATTCCACCCATATGTACAGATGACACTGTTGATTCCACATTCCTGTGGGTCAACATACAACATTGTGTCTTGCGTGCATTAAATTTGACCCTATTCGCAAGACCCCACTCAGAGATTGTCGACAGGTCTTGATTTAGTGTGTCATTCATAATCTGCCTTTTGCCCTCAACCTCAACAAGGCTTGGCCTACGATCAAACGAAAATGAATGACAAATGTTGCTGTCATCTGCAAAAGAGTAGATAGGATTTGAAGTTTGACTTAGAAGGTCGTTAAGAAAAATAAGAAAAAGGGTAGGAGAAAGAACAGAACCTTGCGGTACCCCTGATTGAAGCCGAAACTCATCAGATGAGAACCCATCTATAACAACACGTATAGAACGATCCCTGAGGAAACTCGAAATAAATCGAGAGAATTCATTACCGACACCAAAGGCATTAAGCTTGGATATGAGCGCACCGTGCCACACACAATCAAAAGCCTTGGAAATATCCAGAGCAACCACCTTACTTTCACCAAAATGGTGGATCGAACGACTCCAACGTTCGGAAAGGAACGCCAACAGATCCCCAGTAGAACGAGTTCTCCGAAAACCATACTGTCGATCGTTTAAAAGTAAGTTAACCTCCAGATACCTAACAAGATGGCAATTTACCATACTCTCCATTACCTTCGAGAGCGCTGAGCATATTGCGATTGGGCGGTAATTATCAGGGTTATTAGCCGCACCCTTTTTAGGGATTGGCTGCACATTGGCAACCTTCCAACATGATGGAAAGATTCCCTTACGGAAGGACAAGATAAAAAGGTTAGCCAGTGGACGTGCTAACGTCGAAGCACACTGCTTCAGCACCAGTGCTGGTATACCATCCGGTCCCGGTGACTTATTTACGTTAAGATCCGCAAGAACCCTTTTAACTGCACGAGCTCGGAAAAATATCTTGGGCATAGTATGAGATACCCTTTCGATTTCGGGCAGTGGTTGATTACTTTCCGGCAAGAAAGAATTTCTTGCAAAAAGGCCAGCCAACAGGTTAGCTTTATCAACCGGTTCTGTGAACACTTGGTCATCTTTTAAAAGAGTCGGGATAGAAGAACTAGCATTTTCCTTGACTCTTTTAACAAACGACCAAAAGCTCTTACTGCCCCGAGGAGCCGAAAGAACTTTAGCACGAAGACGTTGTTCGTAATGAAGCTTTTCACGACTAAGTACTCTAGCACACTCAGATCTTGCCTGTTTGCGTAGCATATCAGTATTATTTAATCGTCACTGTGAAAACCCTATGTGTCTTTACGGCATAAATATATTTGGTAAATTTTGAAAAAATATTTTTTTTAAACCTTTTTATTAAAAAAAAATGTTTTTTTTAATTATTTTTTTTTTTTGAAAAATTATTTTTTTTGTTTTTTTTTTTTTAATTTATACAATTAAAATGTTAATTTGTTACAAATTTTTTTTTAATTAAATTTTTAATTTATTTAATTAAAATTTTAATAATTTTTTTTTTTAATTAAATTTTTTAATTTATAGTATTAAGTTTTTAATTAAATAAATATTCATTTATTTTTAATTAACAGTATACAAATATTTTTAATTTATATGCGCATTTTAGTGATTGGTCCGGATTTAATTAATTTTTTAATTAAATCTACGAATTTTTTAATTAAATCTACGAATTTTTTAATTAAATCTGCGAATTTTTTAATTAAATTTTTTTTTTCTGTGTGTCATTGAAAGGTCAGGATAAAAAGTCTAGATCGTCACTATATCGGTCGATATAGGGTCATAGACCAAGATTTCGATTTATTACAAACGGAAAGACAAACTAAGATGTTTACTCTATCTCTAAGTAAAGGGTGCATAAACTACCTTTTCATTGTTAGTCCAATGACCTTTCACTCTATATTGTAAATGGTGTATTTATTTTTTTTAATAAAAATATGACAAAAATCTAATAAAAACCCATACAAATTTATTTAAATAAAACTAAATCAGTTTTATAACAATGCAATACAGGAAAAGTTTTTTTTTTCAGTTTAACGCGTGCACTTGACATGGAAAAATAGTGCAATATAATATTTAGTTGTTATAAAAAAATTATTAAAAAAAAAAAACTATAAAAGTTAAGATTAACTAAAAAGTTTAAATAGTTTTATTTAACAACAGTTAAAAAATTTATCACAAAAATGTCTATTCCTGAATGGTTAACAAAAAATTATATTGAAGAAATTTTGAAAATCAATTATAAAGATGTAACTTTGAAAATACAAAAATTTGATATAAAACCAGCATTTGGTAAAGGTGAAAATTATGGTGGATTTCTGACAAAAGTTCAGGTATTGTTTAACCTCAAAAATGGTAAAGAAGCAAAGGAAAATCATTTTATAGTTAAGACTTCATATGAAGAAGATGAATTTGCAATTGAGAAAATGAAAGCGTATGATATATTTAATCGTGAAATGTCTTTATATGAACAAGTTTTACCCAAACTGAATAATCTTCTCAAGGAAATCAATGATGAAGATCAATTATTTCCCGCTGTCATACATGTCGATTATAAGAGGCAGGCATTGATATTTGAAGATTTAACCGTTAAAGGTTATACTATGGCTAATCGTATAGAAAGACTTGATATGGATCATGTTCAATTGGTTTTAAGAAAATTATCAAAAATGCATGCTACATCAGCGGTATTAAATGAACGTGGTAACGGTTGTTTGGAAAAATATGATCGTGGGTTTTTCAATAAACATACTGACACTTATAAAACATTTTTTGTTAATAACTTTATGGCCTGCGCTCGTTATTTACAACAACAGCCAGATGAAGACAGCCAAAAGTATGCTCGGAAAATATTTGCCATGGAACCCTATTATATGGATATTGGTAAACGTTGTTTTACTCTGTCACCGGGACATGTTAATGTCTTGGCTCATGGTGATGTTTGGACAAATAATGTTATGTTTAAATATTGCTCAAAGTCGAAAAAACCCATAGATGTTTTACTTATCGATTTTCAATATACATTTTGGGGTTCACCAACTTTGGATTTACATCATTTCTTTAATACTTCTCTAAAGGAGCCTCTAAGATTATATCATCAAGATGAATTATTTCAATTTTATCATCAGCAATTTACCGAAACCTTAAAGAAATTAAATTATACATCAAATCCAATACCAAGTTTAAAGACATTTAGATTACATGCTGAACAAAAGAGATTTTTTGGTAAGTATTTTTTTATAAAATTTTTTTTATCGTGATTTTTTTAATGAAATTTTTTTTTGGATAAATTTTTTTTCTTTTTTAATTTATTTTTTAAATTGTGTTTTAATGTTTAAATTTATAAAAATTATTTATTTTTCGACCCTTTAAACTCAATTTTGAGTAACATTATTCTACACCATTTGCAGATGTTATTCGTAAAAGATCAATTGTAATTCGAAGAGTCTACTTGTAATTCGAAGATTCCATTTGTAATTCGAAGATTCTATTTGTAATTCGAAAATTCTACTTGTAATTCGAAGATTCTATTTGTAACTCGAAAATTCTATTTGTAATTCGAAGATTCCATTTGTAATTCGAAGATTCCAATTGTAATTTGTAAAATATCAAGGAAAATTAAGTTGATATTTTTCGAATTACAATTGGAATCTTCGAATTACAAATGGAATCTTTGAATTACAAATAGAATCTTCGAATTACAAGTATAATCTTCGAATTACAAATGGAATCTTCGAATTACAAATGGAATCTTCGAATTACAAATGGAATCTTCGAATTACAAATAGAATCTTCGAATTACAATTTATCTTTTACGAATTACATCTGTAAATGGTGTAGTAAGATTATTCTAATTATTCTAGTAAGATTATTCTAATCTGACAAGGGAAGTCTGCCTGGTGTTACCCTCCGATCTTCATGAAATTTGGATATGTTATTAAGAACGATAATTAATTCGACATGTATTTTTTTTAGCGGCCCTAACTCATATTTAGGGGTGGGCGATTTGTATGGGGGGAAATTGACCTTTTTCAGTTTTTTACGATTTACACCTATTTAAACAAAATTAATATAGGGCATGTGTGGTATCAGATAAAAGGTATTAAAAATACTCATCTCGTAGTGCTAACAACGGGCCAAAAAAGTTCATATTTTTCGACTTATTAACAAAAATGTCCTGAAATGTTGGTATTTTACTCAATATGACGAAAAGTTGTGCATGTTTGGACACGTTCTTAGCACACGTAGATAGGTTTTCCAAAGACCTTTCATTTGGTATGTAACATGACTAGGTTTCTTTGCATAATATAGGAGATAAATGAAAAATGGCCTTGTCTTTCCCCTCCTTTTTATACCCTCCAACCACAGTAAGGGGGCATACTCACTTTGTAATTCCGCGTGTAACGCATCGAAATATCGGTCTAGGACCCCATAAAGTATATATATTTTTGATCAGTGATCGATTCTAAGACATTCTAGCGATGTCCGTCCATCCGTCCGTCTGTCAGTCTGTAGAGGACACGATACAGTCCAAAATATAAGAGCTAGATTTTCGAAGTTTGGCACAAATATGTCTTATATTCCTAGGCAGTTTAAGTTCGGAAATGGGCAAAATCGGACCAAGGGGAAAAAAGTTCCCCCTTGGAGAACTAAACTAACCTCTGAAAAACGGTATTTTTTTGTAGGGTTTTTTGTACTTTTTTTTAATCAAATGCAACATTTTTATCTCAGAGCTCAAAACCGTGCATGTGGACCCAGCGGGTAAAGAAAAAAAAAATTGGCAAGTCTCGTTTGTGGGCGTGGATATAAAAAAATGTATTTTAATAATGATTAATTGGATTAAATAATTGGAAGAATCATAATAAATCCATTTGATAACATCTATCGCAAGGGAAAGGTGTCCCCAAATGTCCCCCAATGTCTCCCACCAAAACCCCAAACCAACCCCACCCCCACCAAAAAAAGACGCCCCTGAAATTTTTTTTTTTATGTTTTTTTTACATTTTGGAGGGTATAAAAGATTCGGCACGGCCGAATTTAACACTCTCACTTGTTTCCCCCTAAATATGAATTTGGGCCGCTAAGAAAATACGTGTCCCTTTATTTTTTCTGATCTACAAAATAAAATCAATTCCATAAAGATCCGCGGGTGAGGAGAAGGAGACTTCCCTTGTGAGTAAGATTATTCTAATCATTACGATGATATTGTCAAAATAACAATTTTTAAGAAACTACTATTTATAAAGTTGTTTGTTTTAAATTGATTGGTTTGATCATTTTTCCAGACTTACTCGACATGTGTTTCAGAATTTGTCAAATTACATTGTCAAGAGTATTTAGCTAATTGACAATCGTAGCAATACATTTCTGCTATTAAAATTTTGTTTAATTAAAATAATTTTTTCTTTAAATTTTCAGCTGTTCATTCTGGCGTTGTTATTCAACCAGTTATGCTTAATCAAGATCCTACCGATGCTGATTATAATGCTTTAATGGGTGAAGATGAACGGGCAATGAATTTCAAAAATCGTTTATATAAGAATCCCATAATTCAAGAAAATTTGAAGGTGTTACTGCCGCTATTTGAAAGCAGAGGTCTTTTAGAAATAAATCAATGAACTTGGTTTAGAATTAGTTTAAAATTGTTTAATAAAATACTAACTATAATATAGAATTAATTAAGCTTGGTTTTATCCCCTAACCACTTTGTTGAACAATCCTTCATTAAGGGACGAAGTTTATTGAAATTTCCGGTTTTAAAAGAAATTGTGTGTGCTTATTGGGAGACCCCAGCCAGAAATTGCCAGCTGTACAAAAATATAGTACTGGCAAAGTACTTTTTTTTTGGAAATAACAACCCTAAATGTGCTTTACCACTGCTTTTTTTAGAAATTACATATGGGGCATTCCATGTCAAATCGGACACTTTGAAAAAATTTTTTTTTAGATTTTCCCAATTTGTTTACAGTTTTTAGTACCCTTCGAAAACTCCTTCGTGGTAAATTTTCAGATTTTTTTGGTGATCCGTTCAAAAGATATCGAATTTTTAAAAATTGGTAGTTTGTTCCTTTACTCAAACTTCTTTTACTCATAACTTCTTGAATAATGGTCCAAATTTAAAATTTTCTTTTTCAATTTTTTTGTTTTTTTACGTATTTAAAAAAAAAAACAATCCCAAAAAATTCTTAAAAGCGCTCTAGTAAGCGATTTTTAAGTTTTAAAATTTAAGTCTCATTTTTGAAAATGTTTGTACTTTTCGATTTTTTTGAAATTTTTTTGTGTAAAACTTCTATCGATTCTACAAATTTTTTGCCCATGAGGATCGTGGGATAACGATTATTACTATTTTTTTAAATTTTTTGAAAAAATTTTCTTGTAATTTTCTAATCTTAAAATCATTTCTACTGCTCCAATGGTGCGTCTTAGAGGGGTCATTTATAAGACCGACCCCCATTAGTTTTTACGTCTTAGCATTTATTTGGAACAAACTAATACCCCATTTCCAATTTTTAAGTGGGCTCCCACACAAAACGACATTTTTTAAAATTTGCTCCAACAAAATGTATGACCGACCCACAATATTTTTTTTAGTCCAAACATTTTCGCTGAACACACCTACCCTCTATCTCGAAATTTAAGGCGGTCCTCATACATTTTTTTTTATTTTTTGTAAATTTGTTTTATTTAATCAGCTGCTACCGGTCCAATGGTGTCATTAGTGAGACTGACCCCCATTTATTTTTACCCTACAACATTTTTTTAAAACATACCTACGCCCTATCTCCATTTCCTAAGTAGGCTTCCATTCAAAATTACATTTTTATACAATTTGCTCCAACTGTTATTTGTATGGGAGCCTACTTAGGGAGTGGAGACAGGGCGTAGGTATGTTTTAAAAAAATTTTTAGGGTAAAAATAAATGGGGGTCAGTCTCACTAATGACCCCTCTCGGACGCACTATTGGACCGGCATTGTCCATGACGAAGAAAATAGTACATATCAAAATTTTCTAAGTCCCGAAAAAATTAATTATTAAAAATAATTTTACAAAAAACGAAATTTTTTCCAAATTTAAACAACAATTTCCGGAAACATTTTTTTGATGAAGTAAATTTTTAGTTTAAAAATCATTAAAAAAAACTTTTAGAAATTTTTTTTTTTTGTAAATTTCTAAGTTCCGAAAAATTTTTGAAAATTTTCAAAGTGTTGGAAAAAAATTCTGAGAATTTTCCTATACAAAAAATATCTCAGAATCTGAGACTTTTTCTTTACGAAAAATGTCTCATAGTCTGACACTTTTTCTATACGAAAAGTGTCTAAGAAGCTGAGACTAAGACCAAAAATATCTCAGAATCTGAGATTTTCTATACGAAAAATGTTTCAGAATCTGAGATTTTCACGAAAATGTCTCAGAATCTGACACTTTTTCTATACAAAAAATGTCTCAGAATCTGAAGAGTTTTCTATACGAAAAATGTCTCAGAATCTGAGAATTTTTCTATATGAAATATATGTCAGAATCTTAAACTTTTTCTACGTAAAATGTCTCAGAATCTGAGACTATTTCTATACGAAAAATGTCTCAGAATCTGAGAAATTTGCTATACGAAAAATGTTTCTGAATCTAAGAATTTTTGTATACAAAAAATATCTCAGAATCTCAGACTTTTTCAATACGAAAAATGTCTCATAATCTCAAAATTTTTTATGCGAAAAATGTCTCAGAATCTGAGATTTTCTCCATATGAAAACTGTCTCAGAATCTGACATTTTCTCTATACGAAGGTCTCAGAATCTGAGACTTTTTCTATACGAAAAATATCTAAGAATCTGAGACCATCAGAATCGGAGACCTTTTCGTTACGAAATATATCTCAGAATAGGAGAATTTTAATGTAGTAAAAGTTTTTTTCGAATCTGAGATTATGTCGCAGAATATTCGACTCAGAATCCGAGACTTTTTATGAATAAAAAATTCATAATTTCTTATGCTGCGCTAATGTTTCCTGTAGAAAAAGTCTTACAAGGGAAGTCTCCCTAGTGTCACCTGCGGATCTTTATGGAATTGGTTTAAATTTGTAGATCAGAAAAAATAAAGGGACACGTATTTTTTTTTAGCGGCCCAAATTCATATTTAGAGGTAAGAAAGGAGCGGGGAAGACAAGGCCATTTTTTAGTTTTTTTCGTTTATCTCCTATATTATGCAAAGAAACCTAGTCATGTTACATACCAAATGAAAGGTCTTTGGAAAACCTATCTACGTGTGCTAAGAACGTGTCCAAAGATGCACAACTTTTCGTCATATTAAGTAAAATACCAAAATTTTAGAACATTTTTGTTAATAAGTCGAAAAATATTAACTTCTTTGGCCCGTTGTTAGCATCACGAGATAGGTATTTTTAATACCTTTAATCTAATATCATTCATGCTTAATTAATTTTGTTTAAATAGGCGTAAATCGTAAAAAACTGAAAAAGGTCAATTTCCCCCATACAAATCGATCCCCCTAAAAATGAGTTACGGCCGCTAAAAAAAATACGTGTAGAATTAATTTTCGTTCTTAACAACATATCCAAATTTCATGAAGATCGGAGAGTGACACCAGGAAGACTTTCCTTGTTAGACTTACCCTTTTTCTATACGAAAAATGGTTTAGAATGTGGGAACTTCTCTATACAAAAATGCGAAACATGCTCGAGAAAATTGTTGACCCATGGGGCCCCGTGTATTCAGGGCCCTGGGCACTGTACTGTAAATAATGATCAACTTGAACATTCGGCACAAAAACATTCTCTCTTGTTACAACATGAACTTCCCTGCCCTGGTTATAATTATCAAAAAACCCCTAAACTATGCAATGATTTTAATTAAATTTTAGCAGACTAAAATTTTAAGTAAACTAATAAATCTATAAAATAATTAAGATTATTTTTATGTATATGAAAAATCATAAAACTTTGTTTTTTGTACATTACTAAGCAATTCTATACTTATTTCTCCTAACAATAAAAGTGAAGAATTTTCAAAAAATTTTATCATTTGCAAAGTTGATCCAGAATAGAAGCATTTACACGCGAATTAAAAAAAATGAGTGAAAATACCAGCTGGCAAGCACCGTTATGGTTAACAGACGCCTATTTGGAGGAAGTATTACAAAAATATCTAAAGGATAATAAAGTGAAAATATTAAATGTTGATATAAAACCAGCCACGGCCAATGGTGAAAATTATGCCAGTGTTATGAGTCGTATTAAAGTTTCATATTTAAGAAGTGGTAATAGTAAAACTCCTCAAGAATTGTCGTTTATAATGAAATATTCCTTTGAAAGTGATCCATTTATTGCCAATATTATGTCGGGTTATGATGTCTATAATACAGAATTAAAAATGTACGATACAATTTTACCACAAATAGCTGAAATTCTACAAGGAATTGGTAATAATGAAAAACTATTTGCCAAAACATTAAAAGTTGATTATGAAAAATCAGCTATAATTTTTGAAGATCTTTCGGTAGATAATTATGTCTTGGCAGATCGTTTAACTGGTATGGATGAATGTCATGCTCTGAAGACTTTAAATAAATTAGCAAAGTTTCATGCTGCTGGAGCTGTATTAAATAAACGTCTAAATGGTGCTTTAGAAAAATTTGATCGTGGTATTTTCAATAGACACACTAAAGGAATTGGTTGTCTTTTTGAGTCGCTAACAGAAGTTGCAGCAAAATTTGCTGACAAATGTCCCGAATTGGGTCCATATTATCATGATAAATTAATGAAGTTAAAACCTAATGTCGTAGAATATGGTACTCGAGCTTACAATAGTAATCCAAATCATTTTTATACCTTAAGTCATGGTGATTTATGGATTAATAATATGATGATGCTTTATGAATCTGAGGGATCTTACAAAAAGTCTTTGAAAGATGTTTTACTAATTGACTTTCAATTATGTAATTGGTCTTCGCCAGCTGTTGATTTACATTATTTTTTGCAATCGTCTTTGGAACCGAAATTACAACTGGATATTCATGCAATTGATAGACTTGTAAAATATTATCATAGCATTTTGAGTGATACATTAAGGAAACTAAATTATGAAGGCTATATACCAACATTACATCAATTTCATGTACAACTGGAAGAAGGAAAATTTTTAGGTATGTATTTGTACGTTAAATAAACATGGGGTAAATTTCATATTTCATAATTTTTATAACATCCACTTATTGTTAGTGGTAGAGGGTAAATAAAAGTTTCTCATTCCGTTTGTAACTGATCGAAATATCGGTCTTGGATCAGTGATCGATTCTAAGATATTTTAGCAATGTCCGTCTGTTCGTATGTCAGTTGAAATGGCGATTACGGGCAGAACACAGCACGTATATGACTGTTGCCTTAGCCTTGGTGGTCAAAAGAATTGCTGACGAGCAGAGATTTATGCTGAAATCTCTTTAATAATGCTAAATGTTCAAGAGCGGACGAGGACTGGTCTGCATACAGGCTACAACTTAAGAGTTATAAGATGATTAGAATTGCCAAATGTGATTCTTGAAAAAACTTCTGTGGAAACATAGAAGACGTTTCTGAGACATCCAGGCTGTGCAAAGTTCTGGATTTTTCTCCTTGCACCCTTGGATATCAGAACGATACTATTGGGGTGTGGTTCCTCTAGTGTACACAGAAAAAAATATCGTAAAATCAAGAGTAACAAAACAAATTGTTACCAACGAAATACTAGTTCAACAACGTTTTTAATTGTATCAACAATGTGTATTGTTAATGTGACAAAAATCCGGTTTTATTTCCAATTAAACGCATGAATTAAAATCATTGTTAAAGATTCCACAAAATTCACATTAATAACACAAACAATTTATAAACTCATTTAATCAAGCACAAATATATGCGACGATAGCACGGTGGTAGTGTGCTAAACTCGAATCATGAAGGTTTCGGGTACGCTGCGAGTTGGCGGAACAGTTTTTTATTTTTGTTTTTTATTTGAGATTATTATTTATTTTTAAAAACGCAAAAAGTGCATATTGAAATCACAGACACCTTATGTACGCATTTAGTCAGCTTTAATTATACACGAGGAATAGCACGGTGGTAGTGTGCTAGCTTCGAATCATGAAGGTTGCGGGTTCGCCGCCAGTTGGCGGAACTTTTTTTTTTTAATTTCCAATTTTAGTTTTTTTTATCATTCTAATTGTAGACTGTTATAAATATGACGTTTAGTCAAATACAAATATGTATAAGGATAGCACAGTGGTAGTGTGCTAGACGCGTAGCACGAAGGTTGCGGGTTCGATGCCAGATGGCGGTAGACATTTTTTTTTTTTTTATTTTATTTTCTATTTTTAGATTATTTTTTATTCTATTTTTAGATTTCAGATTATTTTTTATTCTATTTTTAGATTTTACAAATTTTTCAATTAATTTCATTGTTAATGTAACAAAGAATGATGTTGATTTTTTTTTCAAAAGTTACAAATGCCATTGTTGTATTGACAAAATCCAATGTAGGCTCAGTTTCAATTAAATGTTTAATTGTATTAACAATGAAATTAATTGTATTGACAAATTTTTTTTCTGTGTAGAGTCGCTGGATCTTCTTCTAAACACGCATTTTCCGGGCAATTCCATGATGCCGTTTTAAGTTTTGGAACGTTCTGACACCCAAGCATCTGAAAATGCTTCGGAAATAATAAATATGCCAATATTTATCTGGGAGATTAAAAGGTTCAGGCCCTATAAATCCTCTTTACCTGATGGTATAATCCCGGCTGAGATGCAGCAAGTATCGGACTATATAGTTCCTTGGCTCTATAATCTCTACACAGCACGCATTAACTGGTCGTATATTCCTTTAAAAAGAAGGGATACCAGAGTCGTCTTTATCCAGAAGTTTGAAAAAAATTCCCTCACAGCTCCGAAGGATTTCAGACCAACCTTTTTTGTTAAAGACAATTTAACGAATGATAGACTCATATTTGCGTATAGTGATTGACTTCAGGTTGCTTTCGACAAGGCAACATGCATACAGCAAGGATAGATCAACGGAAACAGCTTTTCATGAGCTCGTTGGTAACATCGAGAGATCGCTATCGGTGAAGTAGTACACTATGGTGGCCTTTCCTGATATAGAGAGGGGCTTTTAATAATGTCATCCCAGACTCGATAATTGTGACATTGTCTGGTTTTGGGAGTAAAGCGTAGGATGGTGGTTAAATGGTGGAAATTTTACTTGCCAATGGACGAATAACTTCTGAATAAGAAGCGTCTGTCATATCTCGATTCCTGCTTTTGATCCTTTTTCTCTGGATGGCACTGAAATCACCTTCTCAGATGGAGACAACCCTGTGGGCAAAAAAATCACCCCTGACATACTGTTGACTCTCCCTTTATAAAATTGCTGACATCTAACATTTTATAAAGGGAAAGTCAGCAGTATGTCAACGGTGATTTTATTTTGCCAACTGGGAAGTATCTTGGAGTATTTCTAGATAGGTTGTTGAATTTTAGGCTTAATATTGAAGAAGATAACAATGGCACAAAATTTGGACTGTGCTCCCTCTATGAGTCTTTTTGAGCGCCATGAACAAGTGGGCTTTGGAGTCTATTCGGAGGAGCTTGGGTTAAGCCTGGCTCGAAGATTGCCGGATCATTGCAGTGTTTACCAGGCAGAGATGCTGGCAATAAAGAAAGTGGCTGATTGGCTGATTTAAAATGTATTGTCTATAACTGCAGTCAACATATAGTTAACTGACAGTCAGATAATGTTTCTGAAAACAAGATCTGGAGTCAAAGTTCCTGAAAACAAGATCTGGTCTTAACTGCTGCACGTCTTTAAATGAGATGACCAAGCAGTTTCATATACGACTATATAGGTTCCAGGGCACAGAGACATTCCAGGGAATTGCAAAGCCAATTGGATGTCAAAACTGGGAACTACTAGTACCTTAGAGGTTCCAACACGATTAGATCGTGTTCACACAAAAAATTATTGGCTAAAAATGTTCAATTAAATCTATTGATCAACAAAATTTAAATGAGTCAATCAATGTTTTGATTGAAATTTTTTCAACATACTAAATTTTTTTTCGGTTTTATTTATTTGAGTAGAATAATTCAAAAATATACAAAATAATCGGGTTTTACTTTTTTTATTGTTTGGAACATATAGGGAAGCAAAAAAGATGAATTTTTTTGATAATTTTGTCATAACCTTACTATTCATTTGTTAAATCAATCATTATTTTGATTGACTTTAAATAAAAAATTTATCAAATTTTTGATCAAAATCGAAAACATTTTTAATTGAAAAAATTTTCAATCAAACACCTACAATTTGATGATTGGTATAACAATTTTCTTAATTGGAGGAATTTCAATCAAAAAATTGATTGAATCCGCGTTTTTTGTTGATTGAAATTCGTTTCAAATTTTTTCTGTGTTGGTATGCTTCTAAAAACTTCCAAACAAAATTTACGGCTTTGTTCCGCGACCAATACTAATCAAAGATTGGCGAATGAATTTCGCATTCTCTTACTCAGAAGCGCACAAGTGAGCTGATATCGCTTCCAAGAGGAGAGCTTTTGACGGTGGTTGCTATAAATAAATGTGCCGTCGAATGACTTTTGCAGGAGTTGCATGGACGAAGAGGATTTGGAAACTATCGAACACTCGATTTGCCATTGCCCGGCATTTTGTGGTCAGACACTTGCCTCTCGGGTATCTAGGGAACTGCACGATCTTTCTGATTTGTCAAAATTCAATATCTTAGGAGTTTCATAAGGAGTTTTAAATATCTTAGGAGTTTCATATAAAGCTAAAATTGATTCTTGTTTAGAAGTTTGTATTGTATTTTATCGGTTTAACGATTCAAAAGTTATAAACGAATATGTATGTAAGCACAGCACTGGGGAGCTGACGGTCTTTCTGATTTGTCGGATGTCAGAATTCAATATCTAAGTTTTATAAGAAGCTCAAATTGGTTAACGACAGGGACTAGTAGGGAAACCTATTAAAGTCCCGTGGTATCACAATGGATCTCAGAGTCTACGCACAGAAAAAATTTGAAACTAATTTGAATCCACAAAAACGCGGATTCAATCAATTTTTTGATTGAAATTCCTCCAATTAAAAAATTGTTATACCAATCATCAAATTGTAAGTGATTGATTGAAAATTTATTCAATCAAACAATTTTTCGATTTTGATCAAAAGATTGATCAATTTTTTATTTATAGTCAATCAAAATATTGATTGATTTAACAAATGAATTGTAAGCTTATGACAAAATTATCAAAAATTGCCAACAGTAAAAAAAAGTAAAACCCGATTATTTTGTATATTTTTGAATTAATCTATTCAAATAAATTAAAACGAAAAAAAAAATCTGGTCTGTTGAAAATTTGTAATTCGACAGTTAAAGGAAATAACAAAAATTTTAATAAAAACATTGATTGACTCATTTAAATTTTGTTGATCAATAGATTTAATTGAAAATTATTAGCCAATAATTTTTTGAATGCGTGTGTTGACGTAAAACGTCAGCAGCCACTTACAACCGAACCTAAGCACACCACTGAAATGTTGGTGCATTCCACATTACCTAAATATACAAAATGCTTTAATTCAGCTACTAGTTGACATATGTGAACAGAATGGATACCAAAAGATATTTTTAAACAAGTGCAAACATATTTTTTACTCCAAACATTTTTTAGCGGAATTTTTTGTCTTAAAATTAATTTCTTTTACCAATTTATTTTTAACATTTTCTTACAAACTTTTTTTTTCATAACTAAAATTCTGTACAGACCAAAAAATTTTCAGACTACCTAAAAAAAACTTTTCCCTAATGTCCTTATATTAAATAACATTTTTAGAAAGCAAAAAAAAATTAAAAAATATTTATTTTTTTCTTTTAGCTCTCACAGCAATTTTGGGTAGCCAACCTGTTATGATTAATGATCAATGTGATGATGCTGATTTTCATAGTCTGGTGGATGACAATGAAAGAGCAAGGAAATTCCGAAGCAATTTATTCAATAATAAACGGGTTCAAACTAGTGTTAAAACATTACTGCCTTATTTTGATCGTTTGGGTTTATTAGATTTTCAAAAATAATTTATTTTTTTTAATTTTAATTAAGAACTAAATATTCTAAGCAAAAAAAAAAAACAAAATAAATTTTAAGTCGACTTTTATTTAAATTTTATTTAATCCAAGTAAAAAATAAGATAAGGGTCACTGAACGTAACGTAACTTTATATGTCGAAAAGGTCAATTACATTATTGCCATGTATTTATAAATTACTTAATAACTAAAAAAATCTAACGTTTATTTTACTTAAATTTGTATTTGCTTGACTTTTGCAAAAAAATAAAATAAATAAAATACCCTGATGATGACCATCGATGATCGGTCGAAATATCGATGGTCATCATCAGGGTATTTAAAACACTGAAATATTATAAATTACAAAAAAGTCGAAACGTCCTCACTGCTTAACATGTTTTCATCAACTGTGAGAACGTTTCGACTTTTTTGTAATTTATAATATTACAGTGTTTTAAATACCCTGATGATGGCCATCGATGATCGGTCGAAATATCGGAAGGAAAAATATAAAAACAAAATTAAAAATACAAAAATTGTGCAGATTTTTTATTTATAATTTTTATGACCTTAAGCCAAACAAATCCCTACAACATAAATATTCAACACAGGTCAACAATAAATACAGAACAATATGTCTTATGTTATTGGGCTGGTTATGTTCGAACATGGGCAAAATCGGATCAGGGGGAAAAAAGTTCCCTCCTTAAGAACTAAACCAACCTCTGAAAAAACACCACTTTTTATAGGTTTTTTGTACTTTTGCTTAGCAAACAAAACATTTTTATGTCAGAAAAAGTTCAAAGTCCTGCAGTTGGATCCAGAAAGGTTGTATCCGATCGACGAACCCCCCCCCCAAAAAAAAAAAATACGCCCCTGTTTTTATAACGTGTTGGACGGTATAAAAGATTCGGCACAGCCGAATTTAACAATCTCGCTTGTTTTTTTTTTAAAAGCTTTTTTTTAAACTTAGAAAATTTTTTAGAGATAAATAAAATTAACTCCTTTACAACATTGCAGTACTTTTTTGTTAGTTGTTCAAAAAACGATTTAAAATAACTAACAAAAATAGTTGTTTGATATTTTTTATATAAAAATAACTGAATTTGTAGTTGAAAACAACTGACTACTGTAAAATATACAAACAACTAACATGTAGTAACTTACATAATTTTTTGAGTGTTGGCATGATCTATGTGTAATTTACGATTTTGTTGGTGGCAACACCGGATTTGATTCTATCCTGCTTTGGCTTTAATTTTTGCGTTGGCTTTTGTTTTTGCTCTACATATAAAATGTATCGGAACAACAAAATTTAAAGCCAAAGCCTCACATTTAAATGGTATAAACGAAATATGTTTTGGGCTGGGTTAGCTACCCGTAACCGTCCCCTACAGGGGGGGGGAATGGGATTTCTCCCCCCCCCCCCCCCAAATCGATTTCAAAAAAAAAAAAGAAAAAAAAAAAAGAAAGGAAAGGAAGAGAAAAAAAAGAAAGGGAAAGGACAAAAGGAAGGAAAAGGAAAAAAGATAGAAAGACCAGGATGTAAGAAAATTCTCAGGAGAGGTATATGTTTGCTTATGATTAATGTCAGCACATGGCCACATGACCTCTATCCAAAGGATTTTTTTACATCCTTAGGATAAAATTTTTCAGAATTAAAGAAATTGCATAAAAAAAACTTAAAAGGCAATTGAGTCGTGGACATTTTCTAACCGAATAACTTTCCTTATAATTTAAAGTTTATTTAATTTTTTTTTTTTGGAAAAATTCCTTAGAATTTCCGACATTATCTTTAGAAAATATGTTGATACTAATTTGAATTGAAAAATTTTTTGATTGAAAAATTATCTGAAATTTTAGGAAAAATATCTAAAAACTTTTCTATGAAAAGTTTTCCTTCGAAAAAATGTTTCAGAATCTGCCATGAATTTATTTTCAAACAAATTTTTCAGAATCGGATAACATTTCTACAGGAAAAGCGTACCAGAATCTGAGTTTTTCTATGGGAAAATAAATTTCCGAAGCTTCGAATTTTTTTTTAAGGATATTAGAATTTTTAAGGATTTAACAAATTTTTAAGGATATGAGAATCTCTTTGTTTTAAAAATCTTTAAGAATCTGCGAATTTTTCTAAAGGAACGTGCATCAAAATCTATGTTTTTTATAATAAAAATGTTTTAAAATTTTTCTATAGAAAACAAGATCAGGAACTGAGATTTTTTTGTACGAAAAATCTCTAAATCTCTAAAAATCTGAAAATTTTTCTTTGCAAGATTCTGAGAATTTTTCTACAGAAAATGTATCTCCGAATACGAAAAATGTTTCAGAATCTAAGAAATTATCCTAGAAAACATTAGAAGGCACTAAAACCGTAAAATTTTTCTATTGAAAATTGCTATAAAATTTAAGATTTTATTTTTAGAAAAGTGTATAAAATTTTTTTCATAAAATATTTTAAAAACTGATAATTTTTGAGTATCTAATAATTTTATTTTATGGAATATGTTTCAAGATCTGTGATTTTTTGTATGCGAAAAAGTTCATGGAATCTGAGAATTGATTTAAAATATGAGAATTATTTTTAATAAGAATTTTAAATTTTTTTTTATAGAAATAATGTCGCTGAATCTCAGATTGTTTCTATAGAAAAGAGTTTAAAAATCTGATACATTTTTTATAAGAAAATATGGAATCTGAGAGTTTTTCTACAGAAAATACGATCTGAGAAATAAAAAACTTTTTTAATATCCAAGGGTTTTAGAATCTGAACATTTTTCTAAAGGCAAGTATCTCAGAAATCTAAAAGAATCTAAAAGTTTTTCCTTCACAAAATAATGAAAATGTCTCAACTTCTGAGAAATTTTGTGAAGGAAACATGTATAAAAATCTTATACTTTATTAAAAAAATTGTTCGGAACATTTAATTTTTTTTTATTTTTTAAATGAGAATTTTTATATAACATTTCACGGTCCTTTTTTGGAAAAAAGTGGGCCTTAATTTGTTCCTTAATATAAAAAATATTAACAAAAAATCACACAACTACGCCCTCCCTCCCCCCCACTTCCAAATAATCTTTATAGTTTTAAAATTGCATACAATTTTTACAAAAATCTACCCCCCCCCCCCCCCCCCCAAATGAAATTCCTGGATCCGCGCCTGTATTTGTGAATACAATTAATTTTTTCACTGAAAGTGCTCTTATATGGAAATTTGTAATATCAACAAACGTTTGTAAATTTTGATTGTTGAAAAAGGAATTTTGTTTCTTTCAACAAAGAAATTCAACAACACAAACACGATTTGTGGATCTGACAAAAGTAAAAAAATCTTAATTTTTATTTTAACAAAGAAAATCAACAAACACAATTTGCTGATCTGACAAATGAAGTTTTTTTTAAACAAAGAAATTTAACAAACACAAACACTATTTACTGAGATGATAAAATAATTTTAGAATAAAATTACTTGACTGACTTTGTTGAAAACAAAATCGAAGTTTTGTATTATGGACTAACGGCAACCGTTTTTACTCAATGTATGGTTGATACAGGGGTGCCAGATGATTTTGATGAAAAATCGGCATATTTTCCAAAAAAAATCGGCATTATCGGCACTTCAATTTAAAAAAATCGGCAAATGAAAAATAACCATTTTAAATACAATAAATTATATTTCTATTGACAAATAATAACAAAAGAGAACAATTTAGCATTAATATATGCATAAAAAATATTTAATAACATAAAAATCAATCAGAAATAACCATTTTTGGTCACTACAAAATTTATAAATTTTTTTTCGCAAAAAAAAAAAATTAATTTTTACAGACCAAAAAAATTTCGATTATCATAAAAATTATTTTTCAGTAATGTCCTAATATTAACTAATATTTTCAGCAAAAAAATCAAAAATATTCCTTTTCAGATTTTCCGTTTTTTAAGATAAAAATGAGACCCACAGTCAATTTTTTTTACCCCAATGATAAGCGAAAAAATGTGTTTTCTGCAGACAGTTGGACGGATATCGATAGGTTGACTTAAAATCGATTTAGGACAATGAATATATATACTTCATTGGGTTCTAGACCTATATTTCGAGTTATTACTAACGGAATGACAAACTTATATACATACACTTTAAAAAAAATAGCCCAGTTTCCTACTATCAATTAGGTAAATTTCGACAAATTCAAATTATATAAATACTACTGTAAATTGGATATATTTCCAATAATTTTACACTCAAAATAATAACTCTGTAAAATACTCTGTAAAATGGCTGTAATCTCAATTCAACAGATATTTGACAGAGTTTTCTGTCAAAATACAGATTTAAAGAAAATACTTTGTATTTTGTTGTGACAAAAAACAAAGTTTCCTCTGTTATATTACTTTTTACTTTGTAATCTTAATTTTACAGATAATTGACAGAGTTTTCTGCTAAAATACAGATCTAAGCAAAATACTTCGTATTTTTTATAACCAAAAAAGTTTTTTTTTTGAGTAGTTTTTGTTACCAAACATCAAAATTTTATCTGTATATTTTTTTTTTTTAGAAAAATTTGAAAAAGTAGCAAAAAAAGTTATCAAAATTTTTTTTTCAGAAATCTTATAAGAATTTTACAAAATAACATGCATTTAACTGAACTCTGTAAATTTACAGAGTTTTTTCTGTAAATTATTTTTGCATCAAATGTACTTTACAAATAATGTCAATTTACGTAGTTTTCTATTCTATTTTCTATTTTCTAAATGGTGGTTTATTTATCCAATATTTTACTAGAAACTCTGTAAATTAACAGTTGTTTTTGTCCAAATCATTTTACAGAGTTTTATAGTAAAATTACAGAGCTTTCTCTGTGAAAAAGCTTTCATATTTAACCAATATTTTACTATAAACTCTGTAAATTAACAGTTTTTTCTGTCAAAATCATTTTACAGAGTTTTTTAGTAAAATTACCCAGAAATGTTGCTAGCTGGAAAAGTATGGTGTACTCTGTTAAATTAGCAGAGTTTTTCTGTAATTTAACAGAGTTATTATTTTGAGTGTAGGTATAACTGAGCAATTTTCGTAAATTTATACAATTTATTGCAGGAAACCAAAAAAAAGTTTAAAAAGCGACCGTGTTTTTGAGTTGATCAAAAAATCGGCATTTTTGGAGCAAAAATCGGCAAATCGGCACTTTGATAATTTTGAGGCAAAAAATCGGCAAAATGCCGATAAATCGGCAAATATGGCAGCCCTGGGTTGATATCATGTCTGGTTGATTTACAATTGATGTTTGTTGATTTAAATTTGACGATTTTATTTTCTGAGAGAGAGCTATTATTCTTCTTTGCAGACGGTTATGAGGTTTTCTATTTGATTTTGATCGTTACGCTACGTTAGGGGACGGTTAGCTAACTCAGCGTTCACGCCTTACGCGACGTTATCTGGTTTTGGTTCGACGCTTAAAGATTAAATTTATTTAAACAGGTTATCTCTATTTGTTTTGGACATCAACAAAACAAATTTCACTTCTTTATTAAACTATAAAAACAATTTTTTCATTTAGAAATTTAAACAGCAAGTGTCTACACATTCAAATTAACAAAAAAAAAAAAATAAAGTTTAATAGAAAAAATGTGTGAACAACAAAATGAGCAAGCACCTTTATGGTTAACCGACTCCTATTTGGAAAAAGTGTTACAAAAATATCTTAAAAATGATAAATTGAAAATTAAAAATGTTAATATAAAACCAGCCACTGCCAAGGGAGATAATTATGCCAGTATTATGAGCCGTATTAAGGTTCAATATACAAGTGAAAATATTGAAAAATTACAAGAACTATCCTTTATAATGAAAAATTCATTTGAAAGTGATCCGTTTATATCAAGTATAATGATCAGCTATGATTCCTATAATACAGAAATGAAAATGTATGAACAAGTTTTACCACAACTGGCGAAAATTCTTCTAGAAGTTGGTGACAATGATAAAATATTTGCTGAAACATTAAATGTTGATTATGAAAAATCTGCCATAATTTTTGAGGATTTATCTGTAAATAATTATATCTTAGCAGATCGTTTAGTGGGCTTAGATGAAGCGCATGCCTGTATGGCTTTAAAGAAATTAGCAAAATTTCATGCTGCTGCAGCAGTTCTAAATCAACGTCTAAATGGTGCCTTAGAAAAATTTGATCATGGTATATTTAATAGATATACCACCTCATTTAGTTGCTTTTATGTATATATGATTGAAGTTTGTGCTAGTTTTGCTGGAAAGTGTCCAGAACTTGGTTCGTATTATCAGGACAAATTAATGAAATTATTACCCTTTGCTTTGGAATATGGCGCTCGTGTATTTGATAATAAACCACAACATTTTAATACTTTATGTCATGGTGATTTATGGGTTAATAATATGATGATGCTGTATGATTCAACTGCAAGTGAAACAAAATCATTGAAAGATGTCTTATTTATTGATTTTCAAATAAGCTGTTGGGCATCGCCGGCTGTTGATTTACAATATTTTTTACATACTTCTTTGGAATCAAAATTACATTTGGATGTACATGTCATTGATAAACTTGTACAATATTATCATGGAATTTTATGTGAAATGTTAGAAAAATTTAACTATTCGGGATATATACCAACATTACGTGAATTACGTGTACAATTGGAGGAAGGAAGTTTTTTAGGTAAGTTTCCCGTGGAATTTTATGTTTTTTATTTTACTAAATTTTCCATTTTTTTTATTAGCTGTTGCTTCCGCCTTAGGCGCTCAACCACTTATGACCAATGATCAATGTGATGATGCTGATTTCCACAGTTTAGTGGATAAGGATGAGCGAGCAAGAAATTTTCGAAATACCCTATACAAAAATAAGAGAGTTCAGAATAATATTAAAACATTATTACCATATTTTGATCGTATGGGTTTATTGGATATACAAAAATAATTAAAGTTGTAAATACTAGTTTTAAGTAAAGAAAAATCAATAGATCAAATGAATATCGATTTAGCGACCAAGTCCTACTGGACGCGATGATGTTAAACTTTAAAGACCGATTCGTGTTCAACATAGATTTAAAGCAATTTACATAAAAATAAAGTCTTAAGTGTTGGTTTTTGAATCCGAATACAAAAAAAAACTTGTCAAATTACTAGAAAAAGCCTCGTAATCCCATTTTAGCAATATTTGACAGTTTTTCTTGTTTTTTAACAAAAAGTTTTGACTAAAATTTAGATTTTTTTTGTAATTTTACATTTTTTTTTTTTTGTAATTTTACAAATTTCAATAAAATTTTACAAAAAAAAATCTAGTAAATTCACGAGAATTCCTTGTAAGATTAATTGTGCCAAAAAAGTTGTAAATTTAAAATTTTATTGGTAAAAAGTTTGTAAAATTGCAAAAAAAAAAATTGAGATGTTTACTAGGAATTCTCGTTAAATAGGAGATAGCAAAAAAACTAGGAAAGTTACTAAAATGCTTATTTGCCTAAAATTACAATTTTATTGGTAAAAAGCTTGTAAAATTACAAAATTATAGGATAATAGCTTGTTAGCCTGGTAGCAAAAAATAAAAATAACAAGCTTTTCTTGAAATTTCCCAAAGTTTTTTTTTAGTGTAGTTATATTTAATTTAAAAAAAAAGTTTTTGTTATGAGAAAACAATTTTTTATTGCATTTATTTTATGTAGTTAGTGCATATTTTTGATTTTTAGAGCAAATTTATCTCATATTTTTTAAGTTTTTAGTTATATATATAATTTTGAAATCAGCGACCCCAAATACTCTAGTAGCACATTTTCAGCCGGATACAACAACGATAAAGACTTTTGGCCGGAGTTGGATTATTCTTTATACTTCATCCGTCTTTTTGCAAAATTCGGTGTAACAATTCTTCTTCAGTAACTCCAAGACCCACATAAAACAAAATGTAAGTTGAATCGGACAATTTAAAAAAAAATTGTCCGACATATTGGATTCGCCATTTTGACTTTTGTGGTTTTATGCTATATGTTGAAATCAGCAACCTCGAAATCCTCTACACACAAAAAAAAACCCTTGTCAAATTACTAGAAAAAGCCTCGTAATCTAGGGTGACCATTTTTTCTGAACTCAAATCAGTACGCCCAAGTTTTTATGTTTGTTTTTTTTTCTAGAAATTACTCTCTGAAAACTCTTTGCTATGGAAAAACACTTATGGTTTTTTAAACACTCAAAAATATTGATTAAACTAACAAACTCAATTAGTATTTCAGTAAAAACAACTGTTGAAAAACGGTTGCCATGAACTGTTGTCGTTATTTTGCATTAAATTTAGCTGACTTCAAACAGCTTCATTTTAGTGCATTAAATATAACAAAATCCCACAGTTTTTAAGAAAATAAAAAAATACCTCAGATTCTGAAGACTTTTTCGCTTAAGTTTGGATAACTCTTCCATGTTTTTTTTTTTTTTTTAATAGCCTTGATGTTCTTAGCGCTTTTTTCAATAAATTCTGATGACATTACCTCATCGAACATCTCAGATGAATTACTTTGGATAAAATATAGAAAATTCATTTACTCGAGAACTTTTTCTTGATTTACGAACTCTAAGCTCCTTAGAATTTTCGAATAAAATTATTTTTATGTTAAAATGTTCAAAAATCAGTACAATCAGTACACATTTCAAAAAATCAGTATAAATCAGTACAACGTTTTTTGATCAGTACACGTGATCAAAAATCAGTACATGTACTGATCAAATCATTTCGAATGGTCAGCCTATCGTAATCCCATTTTACCAATATTTGACAGTTTTCCTTGTTTTTGAACAAATAATTATTGATCGAAATTAAATTCTTTTTTTGTAATTTTACAGTTGTTCATGTAGTTGTAAAAATTTTCAAGACTTATTACAAAAAAAAATCTAGTAAATTTACGAGAATTTCTTGTAAGTTTTATTTCACCAAAAAAAGTTGTAAATTTACATTTTATTGGTAAAAATCTTTTAAAATTACGAAAAAGCTCGTGATTTTTACTAGGAATTCTCGTAAAATAGGAGGTAGCAAAAAATCTAGCAAAGTCATGAAACCTCCTTGTAAGTTTTATTGCGTCAAAAAAAATGAAAATTTACAATTTTTTGAAAAAAGGCTTGTAAAATTACAAATTTATTGAAAAAAAGCTTGTAAAATAACAAGAAATTCTTGTCAAATAAGAGGTTGCAAAAAAAAGTTACTAACTTTTCTTGTAATTTTACAAGATTTTTTTTTTTAAGTGTAGGAAAAATGACTCAGAATCTGAAACTTTTTTTATAGAAAAATTCCTAAGACTTCTGAGACCATTAGGAAAACTATCGCTGAATCTACACTTAAAATAATAACTCTGTAAAATACTCTGTAAAATGGCTGTAATCTCAATTAAACAGATATTTGACAGAGTTTTCTGTCAAAATACAGATTGAAAGAAATTACTTTGTATTTTGTTGTGACAAAAAAACAAAGTTTCCTCTGTTATATTACTTTTTACTTTGTAATCTTAATTTTACAGATAATTAACAGAGTTTTCTGCTAAAATACAAATTAAAGCAAAATACTTCTGTTTTTTATAACCAAAAAAGTTTTTCGTTTTAAGTAGTTTTTGTTTATGTTACCAAACATCAAAATTTTATCTGTATATTTTTTTTTTTAGAAAAAGTTGAAAAAGTACCAAAAAAAGTTATAATTTTTTTTCAGAAATCTTAAAATTTTTTACAAAATAACATGCATTTAACTAAACTCTGTAAATTGGCAGAGTTTTTTCTGTAAATTTTTTTTTCAGCATTTGCATTTTATAAATATATGTAGATTTACATAGTTTTCTTTGCTAAATGGTGGTTTATTTAACCAATATTTTACTAGAAACTCTGTAAATTAACAGTTTTTTTTTGTCCAAATCATTTTACAGAGTTTTAAAGTAAAATTACAGAGTTTTCTTTGTCAAAAAGCTTTCATATTTAACCATTTTTACCAAAAACTCTGTAAATTAACAATTTTTTTTATCAAAATCATTTTACAGAGTATTTTAGTAAAATTACCAAGAAATGTTGTTAGCTGGAAAAGTATTGTGTACTCTGTTAAATTAGCAGAGTTTTTCTGTAATTTAACAGAGTTATTATTTTGAGTGTAAGAAATTGTCTTTTCTAAGATTTTTTCTGTAGAAAAATGTCTGAAACTCAGCATCAGAGACTTTCTGTTAGAAGCTGAGACCTCAGAATCTAAAATTATATAAAAGGAAATATGTATGTCTCAGAAAATGTTTGAGAATCTTAGACTTTTTCTAAGAAAAAGTGTCTTAGAAAACTGTACTTTTTCTATAGAAGGATTTCTCAAAATCTAGGAAAGTACCTCCAAACATTAAAAAAGCATTAAAGTACTTCATTTTTCTAATGTCAGGTACTTTCTATAGAATAGTTTTTCAAAACCTGAAACTTTTGGTGTTGAAAGAACGTTTTGGTATCTTAATAGAACTTTTTTTGTACAAAAAGAGAATAGAAGAAAATATTTCAGAACCTAAAAAGTTTTCTATGGGGGAAAAATTGTGTCAAAATTGCCTAAGTATCTTAGAATTTTCTATGTGAAAGTGTATCAGAATTTAAAATTTTGGTATAGAAAGAATTTTTAAAACTCTAACAGCTTTTCTGTGTCAAAATGCCTCAGAACTATTCTACTCGTATAATGTCACAAAATCATAAACTTTCTTATAAGAAAACAAATACTAAAGTTAAATTCGGCCTTGCCGAATGTAGTGATACCCTCCACAATTTCAAAAAGATTATTGCAAAAAACTTTATTTAAAAGGAAATTACTTTTGAAAAAAAAAAAAATTCCGCAAAAAAAAAATTTCCGCCAAAAAAAATTTCCGTAAAAAAAATTTTTGGTAAAAAAAAAATCCGCGATTTTTTTTTTATTTTTTTTTTTTGTCAAAAAATATGTACACCATTTGGTGTTCAATTATGTTCACATATGTCAACCAAAAGCCGAATTAAAGCATTTTGTATTTTTAGGTTATGTTGAATGTACTGAAATTTTTGAGGTGTGCTTACATTTTCGTTCATAACTTTTGTAACGCTGAACCGATATCGCTCAAGTGCAATACCAAACTTCCAATAAATATGTTAAGTTTCAGTCATCTCTGTGCAATATTTTGTCCGTGACAGCATTTTCCACAGACAGACAGACGGACATCGCTAGAATGTCTTAAAATCAATCGGGCATCATGAATATATATACTTTATGGGGTCCCAGATCGATATTTCGATCACTAAGTGGAGGGTATAAAAAAAATCAAAGAGTACAAACATATTCAAAAATTAGATTTACATTTTAAAACTTAAAAATCGCATACTAGATCGCTTTAAAGATTTTTTGGGGATTTTTTTTTTAAGTAGGTAAAAAAACAAAAATTTTGAAAAAAAAAATGAAATTTGGACCATTATTGAAGAAGTTATGAGTAAAAGAAGTTTAAGTAAAGGAACAAACTACCAATTTTTAAAAATTCGATATCTTTTGAACGGGTCATCAAAAAAATCTGAAAATTTACCACGAAAGAGTTTTCGAACGGTACTAAAAACTGTAAACAAATTGGGAAAATCTAAAAAAAAAAAATTTCAAAGTGTCCGATTTGACATGGAATCCCCAATGTTATTTTCTGTGTTTAAAAAATTTCATAAATATTATGAAATATTTAATAAATACTATAAAACAATTCATAAAAATAATATTATTTTTTTAAGTATTTCATTATAAATATGGAACTATTACATAGTGCCAATGAAGTGGTTCAAAAATAATATGAAATAGTTTCCAAATATTATCAAATATTTAAGAAAAAAATAATTAAATCTATGAAATTTGTCATCGTGTTTATGAAGCATTCATAATATTTATGAAGAGTTTTATAAAAGTTTACTTGTTCATAATATTTATGTATAAATATAACGAAAAATTTGAAGCTGTTACATTGTATTTATGAAACTGTTACATTGGACGAACTTTAATGAAGATTTTCATTATATTTATGACAGTTTTCATAAATATGATGAAGCTTTTTCTTTGAGTGCATGACCACAATTTTCTACTGATCGAACATATTTTTTGGTGGATAGATATGAACCGAAGTACCAATACCATTAGCGAGTTTTGCGAGCTCGTCCGCTCTCGCGTTCCCTTGAATACCTATGTGCCCTGGTACCCATATTAGCTTCACCCTGTTCAAACTCCCTAAATTCACCATGATGTTGGAAATAATTTTGCAAATATATCGGCTAACTTTAAAAGTTTTGTTGGGATAGAAAATTAGTTTAAAAAATTAAGTACAAATTAAATTTGTAAAATATTGTTATTAACAATTGAATACCTCAACTCGTAAAGCATGCAAAATGTAATTTAATAAAACTGCACCCGTTGCTGGATTTTAAGTACAAACCATAATAAATCTATAAAATAATAATAAACATGTAGTTTATTTAAAAAAAAAAGTAATCTCAAAACTTTTTTGTTGTAGATTACTAAGCAAATTTAACTTCTTTATTTGTAACAATAAAAGGTAAACGTTTTAAACTATTCTTTCATTTAGAAATTTAAACGACACAAGTCTATACCTGCAAATTCTTAAAAAAATATAGATTTTAAATAGAAAAAAATGAGTGAAAATCAAAATGGGGAAGCACCTTTATGGTTAACGGACTCCTATTTGGAGGAAGTGTTAAAAAAATATCTTAAAGATAATAAATTGATAATAATAAATGTTGATATTAAACCAGCCACAGCCAAGGGAGATAATTATGCCAGTATTATGAGCCGTATTAAGGTTCAATATAAAACTGGAAATATTGGAAAAAAACAAGAATTATCCTTTATAATGAAATATTCATTTGAAAGTGATCCTTTTATATCAAACATAATGACCAGCTATGATGTCTATAATACAGAAATGAAAATGTATGAAAAAATTTTACCCCAACTGGCGAAAATTCTTCTAGAAGTTGGAGACAATGATAAAATATTTGCAAAAACATTAAAAGTTGATTATGAAAAATCTGCCATAATATTTGAAGATTTATCAGTAAATAATTATATATTAGCAGATCGTTTAGTGGGCCTAGATGAAATACATGCCCGTATGACTTTAAAGAAATTAGCAAAATTTCATGCTGCTGCAGCAGTTTTAAATCAACGTCTAAATGGTGCCTTAGAAAAATTTGATCATGGTATGTTCAATAGATATACACAGGCATTTGGTTGCTTTTTTGAATATATGATTGAAGTTTGTGCTAATTTTGCTGGAAAATGTCCCGAACTTGGTTCGTATTATCAGGATAAATTACTGAAATTGTTACCTTATGTTTTGGAATATGGCTCACGTGTCTTTGATAATAAACCAAATCATTTTAATACTTTATGTCATGGTGATTTATGGGTTAATAATATGATGATGTTATATGACTCAACTGAAAATGGTACAAAATCTTTGAAAGATGTTTTATTTATAGATTTTCAAGTAAGCTGTTGGGCTTCACCAGCTGTTGATTTACAATATTTCCTGCATGCGTCTTTGGAATCAAAATTACATCTAAATGTACATGCCATTGATAAACTTGTACAATATTATCATAAAATTTTATGTGAAATGTTAGAAAAATTTAATTATTCAGGATATATACCAACATTACATGAATTGCGTGTGCAATTGGAGGAGGGAAATTTTTTAGGTGAGTTTTTTTCTTTGGAATTTCATCATGTATAATTTACTAAAATTTTCATATTTTTGGATTAGCTGTTACTTCCGCCTTAGCCAGTCAACCACTTATGACCAACGATCAATGTGATGATGCTGATTTCCACAGTTTAGTGGATAATGATGAGCGAGCAAAAAATTTTCGGAATACCTTATACAAAAATAAGAGAGTTCAGAATAATATTAAAACATTATTACCATATTTTGATCGTTTGGGATTATTAGATATTCAAAAATAATTTAAGTTTTAAATACTAGTTTTAGGTAAAGAATAATAAAAACTAAAACAAGTAAGAGTGTAAAATTCGGCTGTGCCTAATATTCAAAAAAAAAAATAATGCAAAGACGTTTTTTGGGGAATGGTAGACAAACAGGGGATTTTGACACAATTAATTTATTTAAGGTTTTATGCTAAATAAATAGAATTTCTTCATTACACAAATTAAAATTTTATATCAAAGCCCATAAAAAGGGGCGGTCCAAAAAATACATTTTCGAATTCTGGGCTCCAAGTTCAGGACTTTTAATTTATTCAGACATAGAAAAGATTCATTTGCTTAACAAAAGTAAAAACAGCTAGTGAGAGTGTTAAATTCGGATGTGTCCAATGTTTTATAATAGAGATGGGAGGGCAAGTAGACTTTGGCTCTCGCTCACTCACGCAAACAATAATCAACTCGCTTACATCAACTCAATTTTCAAACAAACAAAATTTGAATTTTTTATTGTATACAACAACCACATGGAAAAAATTGAGTTATAATTGAGTTATGACTTTTTTTGTGAATAGGCCCCTAAGTCACATTAAATTTGTTGAAAAGTGTAATTATCACAACAATTATACATTTCGAATTATGTATGTCAGAAATAATAAAAGAAAATCGCGACAGCTTGACGCTTAATTAAAAAAAAAATTCTCGATTTTTGACGCGTTTTTCCGCTTTCCGCAAAATCGGATCCATATGTGCGAAAAATCTAATTTAAGACATTCTAAAGATGTTCGTCGGTCGGTCTGTCTGTGGAAAGCAAATAGCTATACTTCCGAAATTTGGCACGAACATTTCTTTTGTTCGTAGACTGGTAGAATTGAACCAACCTCTAAAAAACACCAACTTAAACCCAGATTGCATAAAAATTCAACTTATTCAGTCCGGTCCTTTTTAGGGCGTTTATATAAAAAATTATAAAGTTCAAAAAAGTTTTTTTACATTTAAAAGGGTATAAAGGATTCGACACAAACTCATTTAGCAGTCTCACTTGTTTTTTGTACATTTGTTAAACAAATTAAATATTTTTATGTCAGAAGAATTTCAGAGCTGGTGAAAAAATTTTTGATGAAAAAAAAATTGACAAAAACAAGTAAAAAAGTTAATTTAGTGATACCCTCCACAATTTCTAAAAGATTATTGCAAAAAACTTTATTTAACAGGAAATTGATTTTGAAAAAAAAAAAATTGCGCGAAAAAAATTGTTGGTAAAAAAAAATCCTTTTTTTGTGAAAAAATATTTTCGTACTTGTTTTAATACCATTTGGTGTTCAATTATGTTAACATATGTCAACCAGCAGCCGAATTAAAGTATTTTGTATTTTTAGGTTATGTTGAATGTACTAAAATGTTTGAGGTGTCCTTACATTTTCGTTCAGCCGGACAGACGGACATCGCTAGAATGTCTTAAAATCGATCGGGGATCATGAATATATATACTTTATGGGGTCCCAGACCGATATTTCGATGGGATACAAACGGAATGACAAACTTATATATACCCTCTATCACTAATTGGAGGGTATAAAAAAAAACGTTGATAAAAAAATTTTAATAAAAAAAATGTGAAAAAAAATTTTTGATAAAAA
This sequence comes from Pegoplata infirma, assembly GCA_963921195.1. Taxonomy (NCBI): domain Eukaryota; kingdom Metazoa; phylum Arthropoda; class Insecta; order Diptera; family Anthomyiidae; genus Pegoplata; species Pegoplata infirma. The sequence goes on from OY992536.1 coordinate 65,346,311, forward strand.
AAAATTTATGAAAAAAAAATTTAATGAAAAAAATTTTGATGAAAAAAAAATTAGATAAAACAAGTAAGAGTATTAAATTCGGCTATGCCGAATCTTTTCTACAAAAACACAAAAAATCATGTAAAACAAGTAGAAAAGTTAAATTCGACTTGGCCGAATCTATGAATCCCTCCACAATTTAAGTGATAGTAAATTTTCTAACGTGAAAAATAACATTTTTGGTAAGAAATATTTTATTTTTTGTAAAAAAACTTTTTTTTATAAATTTTTGAAAAAAAACTTTTTTTATCATTTTTGAAAAAAAAATAATTTACTAATTTTTTTTTTTGAGTGTAAAATTTTTTTTGAGTGTAAAATTTTTTTTGAGTTTATTTTTTTTTTTGTTTTAGTGTAAAAATTTATTTTGAATGACAAAAATACCTTGTAAAATATTTTTTTGACTTACAAATGTTTTTAAATCATGTTTAACGGGTTTTCAACACGTGAATTTAAGGTGAAACTAATCTGAAATTTACGGTTTTGCTAATAACTTTTGAACCACTGGACCGATTTTGCTGAAATTTAAAACGAAGCGGACCAGAGGAACGTCAAATATATATGCCACACTCAAAATTGCCGTTCGAAAGTTACCGTGTGTTTTATCTCGTAAATTCCAGAAAAACCCTTGCCGAAATTCACTTATTTGCTTATAACTTTTGAACCACTAAACCGATTTCGCTGGATTGCAATACCAACCTGACCAGGTAAATGCCCAACATATATGCCAAACTTCAGGAGCCTCTGTGGCTGTTATAGGCCAAAATATCCAAAAAAATTACTAAAAGTGGTGAATTTTCTACATTTTCGACTTTTTGACCATGAAAACGAAGTTTTTTCTAAGTAATATGTTCAGAGAAATTGTAGCCCGAGACAATAGCACAACATATTGTTAAACTTAATATTATTATGAATAAAATAAAATTAAAAAAAAAAAAAAAAAAAAATATGAGCCCAAGAAAATTTGCAAATTTTCCAAAAAAATAAAGTCTGAGAAAAAACTTCAAGTCAAAATCGGGAGGCTCGATTTTCACCGTAGACGTATGGTCTAGTTGACTTTTTTGCTCAGTACAATCCCAAGAATCAGAAACGCGAAGCGCCCATTAAGATGTTCAAATCGCCCCACCCTATTATATATACCCTCTATCACTAGAGTGGAGGGTTTAAAAATGGTGTTTTTCAGAGGTTGGTTTAGTTCTACAAAAAGGGACTTTTTTCCGCCTGATTCGATTTTTCTCATTTACGAACTTAACCTGCCTAGAAACATTAGTCATATTTGTGCCAAATTTCGGGTGTCTAGCTCCTTAATTTCGGACTGCATCGTGTTAACTACAGACGGACGAACGAAATCGATAGAATGTCTTAGAATCGATCACTGACCATAAATAAATGTATATGGGGCATTCCATGTCAAATCGGACACTTTGAAATTTTTTTTTTAGATTTTCCCAATTTGATTACCCTTCGAAAACTCCTTCGTGGTAAATTTTCAGATTTTTTTGATGACCCGTTCAAAAGATATTGAATTTTTAAAAATTGGTAGTTTGTTCATTTCCTTAAACTTCTTTTACTAATAACTTCTTCAATAATAATCCAAATTGCAATTTTTTTTTTAATTTTTGTTTTTTTAAGTACTTTAAAAAAAAAAATCTTAAAAACGCAGTACTGTGTGATTTTTAAGTTTTAAAATTTAAATCTCATTTTTAAAATTTTTGAACTCTTCGACTTTTTTTTAATTTTTTTGTGTAAAAGTGCTATCGATTCTACAAATTTTTTGCCCAGGAGGATCGTGGGATAACGATTATCACTATTTTTTTAAATTTTATTGTAATTTTCTAATCTTAAAATCATTACTATTGCTCCCATGGTGCGTCATAGAGGGGTCATTTCCAAGACCAACCCCCATTAATTTTAACGTCTTAACATTTCTTCGGAACAAACTAATACCCTATCTCCAATTTCTAAGTGGGCTCGACATTTTTTTTAATTTGCTCCAACCACTCTAACTGCCCTAAGAGTGCCCTTAGAGCAATCAAATGTATGACCGACCCACAATACTTTTTAAGTCCAAACATTTTCTTAAAACACACCTACCCTCTATCTTTAACTGTTAAAGCGGTCCCCATACATTTTTTTTTATTTTTTGTAAATTTGTTTTATTAAATCAGCTTCTACCGGTCCAATGGTGCGTCCGAGAGGGGTCATTAGTGAGACCGAACCCAATTTATTTTTACCCTACAACATTTTTTCAAAATATACCTACGCCCTATCTCCACTCCCTAAGTAGGCTCTCATACAAAATTACATTTTTTTAAAATTTTCTCCAACTGTTATTTGTATGGGAGCATAAATGGGGGTCGGTCTTAATAATGACCCCTCTCGGACGCACCATTGGACCGGTAGAAGCTGATTTAATAAAACAAATTTACAAAAAATAAAAATAAATTTTATGGGGACCGCCTTAACAGTTAAAGATAGAGGGTAGGTGTGTTCAAAGAAAATGTTTGGACTAAATAATATTGTGGGCCGGTCATACATTTTGTTGCTCTAAGGCAGTGGTCGGCACCCATTGCACGCTGGAGCCGAACACAATCGGTAATTCACATATATACAACACGAATGTCAACAAAAAATCAACAAAGAGCATAAAAAAAACAAATATTTTATTCAGTAGCAAGCTTACTTTCTTCAAAGCACCCAGCAGAAATAAATCGAGATTTTGGCGACACAGCATCTGTTTATAGCATACCGTAGCGCATCCAAAGAGCGCTCTTAGGGATGCAGTAAAAGGAAGGGAAAAAATTTTAATTTTTTTTTAAGATTTTTTATATAAAACTTATAATGTGTAATTATTTTTTGATAAAATTTCACACTTGCTTTCCTTTTTAATATTTTTAACACTTTTTGAATAAAAAAACATGAGTTTTAGACAAAGACACATGATTTGACTGCATCATTATTGCGCATTAATCAGCGCTGCAAAGAGCGCTTCAATCATAGCATCTTTGACCGCTGTTCCCAAAAAAAAAATCCCATAAAAAATGTGAAAATGAAAATTTCCGATATTTTTTTGATGTTTACTTCCGATTTTTATACCCTCCACTTAGTGATAGAGGGTATATATAAGTTTGTCATTCCGTTTGTAACTCATCGAAATATCGGTCTGGGACCCCATAAAGTATATATATTCATGATGCCCGATCGATTTTAAGACATTCTAGCGATGTCCGTCTGTCCGTCTGTCCGTCTGTCTGTCTGTCTGTCTGTCTGTGGAAAATGTTCTAGCGGACAAAATATTACACAGAGATGACTGAAACTTAACATATATATTGGAAGTTCTCCCGAGAAGTTTGGTATTGCATTTGAGCGATATCGGTTCAGCGGTTCAAAAGTTATGAACGAAAATGTAAGCACACCTCAAAAATTTCAGTACATTCAACATAACCTAAAAATACAAAATGCTTTAATTCGGCTTCTGGTTGACATATATGAACATAATTGGACACCAAATGGTATTTAAACAAGTACGAACATATTTTTTGACAAAAAAAATCGCGGATTTTTTTTTTACCAAAATTTTTTTTCGCGGAAATTTTTTTTCAATTTTTTTTTTTTTCAAAAGTAATTTCCTTTTAAATAAAGTTGTTTGCAATAATCTTTTTGAAATTGTGGAGGGTATCACTACATTCGGCAAGGCCGAATTTAACTTTTTTACTTGTTTTTTTTTTCATTTTGTTTCACATAAATAAAGTTTTGTAAAGTAAAACGAATGAATTTTTTTGTTATATTTTTTTAAATTTTAGTTATTTGATTTCAACTTTGAACAGACAAGGAAAACATTAGAATTTTATTTAAAATTCATAAGGTATTTGAAATAAAATTTTTGTTTAAATAAAATTCTCAAAAACATTTGAATTTTATTATTTCCAAAAATAAAATTCTCAAAAAAAAAAAGAATTTTATTTTTGGTTTGAATTTTATTTTTGGTTTAATTTTATTTTACTTTTGGTTTGAATATTTATTTGTTCAAAATATATTTGTTATTATGGAAATAAAATTCTTTTTTTTTATTAATAAAATTCTTTAAAGAATTTTAAATAAAATTTTTTTGAATTTTATTTCTTCTAAGAATTTAAAATAAAATTTTTAAGAATTATATTTAAAATGCTTTCTTGAATTTTTTGAAAAATTCAAAATTGAATTTTATCAATAACGAATTTTAAATTTTATTGTTTTTCCTTGTCTGACTTTGAATGAACCCGTAAACAAACACCAAACTCGATTTCATGTGATTCGGAAAATATCATGTGATTTGAAAAGTTTTGAAAGACATAACAGAGGCCTTTAACACATTTTAAATGATGATAAAGATACATGAATTCACTGCATCTTTATTCTGCATAAATCAGCTCTACAAAGATACATGAATTCACTGCATCTTTAATCTGCTTAAATCAGCGCTAAAAAGGTACATGAATTTACAGCATCTTTATTCTGCTTAAATCAGCGCTCTAAAGACACGTGATTTCAGTGCATCTAAAGAGCGCTGTTTCTGTGTATCCAACTAGCGCTCTAAAGTGGGACATCGCCTTAGAGAATCATGCATGAATTCAGCGCAATTGGATGCGCTCCTTTACTCAAGTTCCCCTTCCAAAAGCTGCTGAACGTTCAGCAAAATTTCTGCTGGGCAGGTTGATGTCGCTTTGTTGAAGAAATACACCAACACATGCATATTTTTATTAAAACACTAATACTTTCATATGCCTCTTTCTGCCGACCACTGCTCTAAGGGCACTATTGGGGCAGTTAGAGCGGTTCAAGCTAATTTTTAAAAATGTCGTTTTGTGTGGGAGCTCCCTTAGAAATTGAAGATAGGGTATTATTTTGTTCCAAAGAAATGTTAAGACAAAAAAACGACGCACCACTCGAGCAATAGAAATGATTTTAAGATTAAAAAATTACAATAAAAATTGTTCAAAAAATTTTAAAAATTAGTAATAATCGTTATCCCACGATCCTCCTGGGCAAACAATTTGTAGAATCGATAGAAGTTTTACACAAAAAAAAAATTTAAAAAAAATGAAGATTACAAACATTTTAAAAAATGAGATTTAAATTTTAAAACTTAAAAATCGCGTACTAGAGCGCATTTAAGAATTTTTTGGTATTTTTTATTTTTTAAAGTTCGTCAAAAAACAAAAATTTTGAAAAAAAAATTTTAAATTTGGACCATTATTGAAGAAGTTATGAGTAAAAGAAGTTTGAGTAAAGGAACAAACTACCAATTTTTAAAAATTCGATATCTTTTGAACGGGTCATCAAAATAATCTGAAAATTTACCACGAAGGAGTTTTCGAAGGGTACTAAAAACTGTAAACAAATTCGGAAAATCTAAAAAAAAAAATTTCAAAGTGTCCGATTTGACATGGAATGCCCCATATATACTTTATGGGATCCTAGACTGATATTTTGATGCGATATATTAAAAAATTTGATAAAAAAATGTTGATGAAAAAAAATTTAATGAAAAATAATTATGTTAGGGCTTTTCACCAGCTGGTGAAAAACTATTTTATTCACAATGAAAAAAATTTTTTTTTTTGAATTTGGACCAATATTTCGATTCTTTACACACAGAATGACCATACACAGAAAACACGATTTGTTATATTGACCCCCATATTTGTGTATACAATTAATTTTTTCACTGAAAGTGCTCCTGTGCGAAATTTATAATATCAACAAACGTTAGCAAATTTTGATTGTTGAAAAAAAGAATTTAGAAATTCAACAAACATAAACACAATTTGTTGATCTGACAAAAGTTAAAAATCTTAATTTTTTTTTCAACAAAGAAATTTAACAAACACAAACACTTTTAATTGACATGATAAACAAATTTTGAAATAAAATTAATTGACTGAGTTTGTTAAAAACAAAATCGAAGTTTTGCCGTTTTTACTAAATGTTTGGTTGATATCATGTTTGGTTGATTTACAATTGATGTTTGTTGATTTAAATTTAACGATTTTATTTTCTGTGTACAGTGGTTGGATGGATAAAAACATTTAAATAATTTCCGAAATTACAATTTCCTTGAAATCCGCCTTAAAGAAATCGCCCACAAAAATATTTAACGAATGGATTTTTCTAAAAATTTAAATATTTTATTTATGTAATGTTTTTTTTTAAGTATTTTTGTTTATTAATTAAAATAAAAATTATTTTTGTACATCCAATAAGCCTAGACTATCAAAATATGGCAATAAGATTTTCATATTATTTTGAACTCTCTTATTATTGTACAAAGTATTACGGAAATTTCTAGCTCTCTCATCATCATCTATCAAACCATGAAAATCAGCATCTTCGCACTGATCATTTGTCATAATGGCTTGATTAGCCATAGAATTTATAAGAGCTGGAAATATGAAAAAAATAAATGAATATTACAAAAAAAAAATTTAAATCAAAAAAAACTTACCTAAAATCTTTCCTTCTTCTACTTGAATATAAAATTGATGTAATGTTGGTATAAAACCTTGATAATTTAATTTTCTTAACATTTCACTTAAAATTCTATGATAATACTGAACAAGTTTATTAATGGCGTGAACATCTAATTGTAGCTGGGATTGCAAAGAAGTATTAAAGAAATAATGTAAATCCACCGCTGGAGAAGACCAATTACACAACTGAAAATCTATTAATAAAACATCTTTTAAAGATTTTGTCTCGGTGGCCGAAGTTGTGTTATTATAAAGCATCATCATATTATTTATCCATAAATCACCATGACTTAAGGTATAAAAATGATTTGGATTACTTCTATAGGCGCGGGTACCATATTCAACAATATAAGGTTTTAATTTCATAAGTTTGTCATGATAATATGGACCCAACTCTGGACATTTTTCAGCAAAATTAGCACAAACTTCAGTAAGATATTCAAAAATACAACCAAACGATCTGGTATGTCTGTTAAAAATACCACGATCAAATTTTTCCAAAGCACCATTGAGACGTTGATTAAAAACTGCTGCAGCTGCATGAAATTTTGCTAATTTTTTTAAAGTCATTTTAGCATGAATTTCATCCATTCCTATTAAACGATCAGCTAATACATAATTTTTAACCGATAAATCTTCAAATATAATTGCTGATTTTTCATAATCAACTTTTAAAGTTTTAGCAAACAGTTTTTCAGTGTCACCAACTTCTTCTAGAATTTCTGCCAATTGTGGTAAAATTTTATCATACATTTTCATTTCGGTATTATAAAAATCATAACTGTTTAATATATTTGCTACAAATGGATCACTTTCAAAGGAATATTTCAATATATAAGATAATTCTTGTGTTTCACCGTTATTTCCTTTCGCAAATGTCACCTTTATACGACTCATAACACTGGCATAATTATCACCTTTAGAGGTGGCTGGTTTTATATCGATTTTTGTAATTTTAACTTTATTATCCTTAAGATATTTTCTTAAAACTTCCTCCAAATAGGAATCGGTTAACCATATAGGAGCTTGCCAACAATTATTATTATCCGTCATTTCTGTTGTATAGATAAAAATTCGCGTGTCTGGAAATGTGTCGTTAAACTTTCTAAATGATAAAAATTTTAGAAAAATCTTGACTTTTATTGTTCAGCGTGTGAAGATTAAATAAATGTGCTGTGTAATGTATAGAAATTTTCAAAAAGGTTTTATTAGTAATTTAAGTTTTAATAAATATAATAAAAAATTCTTTATTATAAAATGATTTATTTTATAATGCCACTTAAAGTTCAACACGTCTGTTTTTTTTTTATTGACTGCTGCATACTTTAGGGGATACAATACTTTTTTTTACATTTTGTATATTTAAGTTATAGACAATTTTGTAATATTAATAAATTTTTCATTACAGAATTAAATTTCTAAACTGATATTAATTAAAAAACGCTTTATATTTGTAGCATTAGACTGGCATTTTTTTGTATGGCAAAAAAAGTTTATCTTCCGATTTTGAACGTCCAGGCATATATACGTATAAAGTTTGGGATTTTGAAATTTTTTTTTTAAAAATTTGTCTCTCGATATATCATATTTATTAATTTTGATGCGCTGAATTCAAATATCAAAAAAAAAACAAATTAAAATCGGTCAAACTGTTTTCGAGATATCGCTATTTGAAATTGGCAGAAAATAACGGGTTTTCCTACACTGAGACAAACTTTCATTTAAACTTAATTTGAGTCAAATCAGAACATTTCGCGCTCGATCAAAGCTCAGAGTTTTTGGCAAAGACTTTCTAAGTTTAGAGTTTTTGGCAAAGATTTCTTTTTTGCAAATTACACTCGAAAAAACCTTGTCAAGTTACTTAAAAAAGTCCCGTAATCTCATTTTACCAATATTTGACAGTTTCCCTTCTTTTTCTTGTTGATTTAAAAAGCTACATATTTTAGCTTTAAAATTTTTAAAATTGAATTTATCAGTTTGGCTTTTATTATTTTTTTTTTTTTTTAATTTTTTAAAGTAATCCAAATCGGCAAAACTGCCCCATCAATCGGCAAGAAATAAAATTTCTAGAAATTCGTTAACAATATCATTTTCCAGAAGAATTGTTATTAAAACATAATTTTATTAAAAAAAACATTATATTATTAAAATGAAAAAAAAAATAAAAATAAAAATATACTACCCGTGGGGCACATTCGCCAGCAAACACCGTCATCGGCGAAGCAACCCCATGGCGCACTTTCGCCGGTGAAATTACCTCCATTTTACGTGGAGTATGTAACACAGGTTGACAAAAGTTTAACTTTTTCAATTTGCCTGACCTTTGACAACTGATTTATATGGATTTTAGTGTGCTGATTCCAAATCTGTTATCCAATTTTCATCAGCACGCGTTCGAAATCGCTGTTAAAGAGTCGAAAAAGTAAGTTTTTTACTGACTTTGCTTTGTTATAATTTCCAAAACTAGTTTTAGAGCCTCAGTTTTAAACACGAACTTAACTATATTGGATGGAAGGATTCCAAAACTGGTATTAGCTTTTTTCTGATAGCTTCAGTTTTCGAGTTATTAAAAAGGCATAAATATTCAGACAAAATTAAAGAGGGCATAAATTTAAAAATTTTATTTTAGCGATATCTCCAAAACTAAAGATGACTCAACAAAAGTAAGAGCATTTTTGGAATCAGCATATCCAACTTACTAAAAAACGCCATTCACTTTTTGGATGTAAGACAAGTGTTAGTAAATATGGACTCACAAAGATGCCAAAAATAGCTTATTTTCAAAGATTTCTTAGGCTATATCTCAAAAACTAGAGCTGACCCAAAAAAACGATAGCCAGATTAAAAATCAGCGTACCCCAATTACCCAAAATTAGCTATCAGAACCCGGGCGAAAAAAGTGTTGCCCTGTGTAATCCATGGGGTACATGCGTCGTCGACTAATGTGCCCTATGGGGTGCCGGCAAAACTGCCCCATCCTCAATCTGGCGAATGTGCCCCAGGAGCGGGCGCTCAAAAAAAATGCAAGTTTTTACACTTAATTAATAGTATTAAAAGTGCTCTCTCAATATTTTGTTGTTTTTTTATGCATAAAAAATATTTTTGCAATAATCGCGTTAAATGTATGAACTAAACAGATTTTGTCCTCCTAATTCCAAATCTGCTTTTAATATTTCTAGCGTTTACCGTTATTAAGATATTCGCGTTTGAAGATTCGAATAACCGCTAATTTAGTACTTTCTGTAGTTCCACTCTAACTTCCCGAGTAAAAATGTTGAGATATATTTTTATATATCACGTCTTATCCGAGATTTAAAAGATCTTACTCGGATCAGTTACTGATCCGAAATTTGAAAGATCAGCACTGATCCGAAAAATGGATCGCTAAGATTAGATCAGTTTTAATCGGACGGATACAATGTTATCCGAAAAATGGGTTTATATAATTAGATAAACCCATTTTTCGGATGAAACTGTATCCATCCGATTAAAACTGATCTAATCTTAGCGATCCATTTTTCGGATCAGTACTGATCCTTCACATTTTTACTTGGGTTATTCGAAAATTGAAACCAGATAATTTTATGGATAAATAGACCTCGTGAACCCAGATTATTTCGATCCATTTTCGAAATATTCGAGACTGGAAATAAATACTGTAAACAAATTTAAGCATCAATGACCACTAGTGAGAAAAGTAATGGATCTTTCATATCTAAGAACTCGCTAATCTTGAGCAAAAGGTTCAGCATGAAAAACCAATAAAACGAAGATTTAAATAATGTTCTTTTTATTAAGGGGGGTTTAAAGAAAAAATAAACAGCCTTCATGTGATTTTTTAAGCAGCTATAAAAAACTAAATACGCAATATTTTTTAATTCTGTTTTCTGATTTGAAAAATAATTTATTGTAATACTTTTAAAATTTCATAACACAAAATTTGATGAACTGAAATTTCCATTTAATTGTAGAATGTTTTTTTCAAGGACAAAATCGGCTGTAGTTGTACAACTAAAAGTACTAGACCGATTTTGATTAAATATTTTTGATTTGTAGATTATTAAGTTCTCTAGTACTTATCGTGGCCCCTTTTTAGAAATTTTTACCTACCCAGGCAGAAAAATACGAACGGGAAAGCGCTGGCAAAGTACCTTTTATGGTCGCTTGTGTGCTGGGAAAGCATCTGTGATACACGCCTGTGGTACACGCCCAGCGTCCAAAATGATTACCACGGTAAACGGTATGCCGTTGCTATTTTAAAGCGCTTTGAAAGCACTTTTGAAAGCAAAAATATGGTACTATTATAGCACTTTTAGAATAAAAAATGGGACGTATCAAAATTGTATAAGTCCATAAGACACAACTTTTTTTGGTGTTTATTTGAATAAAGAAATTTATTAAATTAGGAAAAAAAATTTATTGACTAATTTATTAGCATAAAAAATTTTTGGACAAACTTTGAAATATTTTCTAAGTCTCGGAAAAAATTTGTTTGCAGTTTTCTTTGCGTTTTGGAATAAAAAATTTATTAAAAATGCTTCTAGGAAATTTTTTGGAAAAGTCCCGAAAAAACGTGGTGTATTGAACTGAATCAGGTAGTGTTCCAAAGGGATAGGCCCAGTGAAATTTCACATGTGATGTATCCGGAGTTTAAGACACTTCCTCACGAAAGAAACAGGTGTTTTTATATAAAAGGTGTCAAGTTTGTAATATGTAGGTCATTGTGTCTAAGTGACACATCACGAGAACTATCAAGGACGCGCGATTTTTTTTTTAATTTTTTGTTAAAATCTGTTGTAAAAATTTTTCGTCTGCGGCGCTTCCTTCATCACCACATGCATTTAAATATTTTTAAAACATGCATCATATTATTTCATCAGTAATTAAATAGAATCCTAGAAATGCCCAAGGATATAACCAGTTTTAATTCCTTTTCGAGGTTTGTAAATATATTAAGACAAAATTTATTATTGATTAAGTTCTGAGAGAAAAATTTTAAGTTAATATAGAGATTTAAATTCATATTCGTAAGATGTTTCTCATCCGATCTTACAGCGAAATTTATAAAATACTTATCGCAGATTCAGTAGGCGCGTTAGCAATTGCACTAATCTTTTTAAGTTAATTTTTTGTAGCTTCTGTAGCAATTTCATTTCATTTTGGACTTATTTCTGTGAAAATTATTTCATTAGCAGTCTTTTTCATTGCGTCGTTGGCTTCCGCAGATTTCAGAGAAAATGAAATAACACCCCAAAATATTATTTGGGGCCTTATTTCATTCCTAAAATTTGGGGACTTATTTCATAATGCAATAAAGCCCCAAAACAAATAATGAAATAACCCAGCAAAACTTTGGTAATGGGTAGTGATTATATAACACATTACCAGGTAATGCATATAACTTATTTGTAGCATTATTTTATGATGTCTTACCAAACATTTGTTCCACAACGTATTATTTTCAAGTGAAAAATAATGCATTACTAATAATTTGCTAGTAATGCATGATTATTGGGAAAAATGTATTTCATATTTATTATTTCTAAACATTAAATCATAGATGACTTATATTTGGTTACATTATGTATTATTTGAAAGTTTGAAATAATGTATTATTTATAACTGGATGCATAATGCATTACAATAATATAAAAAATAATTATTTTATAAAAAAAATGCATAAGTTTAAACTAGAGATGGGCTCACGACAGGAAATTTCTAACGACACACACTCACGAGCATATTTTATCTACTTACACTCACTTACAATAACGTGAGTAAATTTAATACAAAATTACTTTTTCACTACTCGTAACACCTTATATATTATCTTCTGGTATGCTATATTATTTCATTTCTCGTAACCTATAAAATATCATATATTTTACACCTTACTCGTATTCTTCGTTATAAATTTATGACTTACTTTATACCTTACTGGTATTCTTTGTGATAATGTGGATGCATTACTTTGAGTCTCATCACCTGTTAAAATCATCAATGCTGCAATGTATAAAATAAGAGATCCTATACCTTATTTTATACCTTATTTGGTAATCTAAGTTTTGCTGGGAAAGCCCCAAATAATGAAATAACACCCCATTTTTTTAGTAAAAATTTGTGGGGACTTATTTCATTTTTGATTTGGGGCCTTATTTCATTGGGGCCTTATTTAACAGAGCCTATGAGGGCTCTATGAAATAAGGCCCCAATGAAATAAGACCCCAAAACAGAAATGAAATAACGCCCCATTTTTTGGGGCTTTATTTCATTATGAAACAACACCACAAAAAATAAATAAAATAAGCCCCCAATGAAATGAAACAAAACCCCAAAGATAAAATTAAATAACGCCCCATTTTTGGGGCCTTATTTCATAATGAAATTAAGCCCCATTTTGAAAATGAAATAAGGCCCCAATTTAAAAACAAAGAAAATATATATTAAGTCCGTTCGATAAGCTTATCTACTATTTCATTAAAAAATTACTCCAAAATTTTTGGTAAATTAAAAATTTTACACATACATACAAAGGACTCAATTTAAATCCAAAATATATTAAATCTACTACATACCGAAATGCACGCCGCGAGTGAACAAAAAATTCCGAATACGTCTAAATAACTGCTTTTATTGACCAGGGCGTGGCACATTGGATTGTTTAAGGTGTTAGCACAATGGACTTGGCGAAATTTTCTTCGATTTTGTACAACCTACCTTCGTCGTTAATATATCTTTCATAACATTATAATATGATGCTTGTTTTAAAAATATTTAAATGCATGTGGTGATGAAGGAAGCGCCGCAGTCGAAAAATTTTTACAACAGATTTTAACAAAAAATTAAAAAAAAAAAATCGCGCAGGAATCTGCTTTCAAGTTTTATGCGTGGCTTGTTAACTGTTTTAACCAAGATGATTTATATATTTTTTTTAATTTAAGTTCATATTTTTATGGAGTTTATTTTTACAATTTTTTCGTAAATGTACAAATTTCAAAGCTAATTTTAAAAAAAATATAGTTAAGTCACGAGAATTAATAAGTATTATCGATTTAAAAAAATTTGTAAATTTACAATTTTTTTGGTAAAAAACTTTTAAAATTACAAAAAGAGCGTAATTTTTACTAAAAATTCTCGTAAAATAGGAGGCAGCATAAAATCTAGTAAAGTTACGAGAAGTCCTTGTAATTTTAGTCGCGTGAAAAAATTTTTAAATTTACATTTTTATTGGTAAAAAGCTTTTAAATTGTTTGTAATTTTACAAGCTTTTTACCAATACAATAGTAATTTTTACTAGGAACTCTCGTAAAAAGGCTTAGGAGGCAGTTTTGGTAATTTTACAAGATCTTTTTTAGAGTGTATATAAGTTTTCATTGAAAAGAACCAGTTTCATTGATCTAACGAAACCTGTCTTCGGTTAAAAAACGTGACTCTTTTTTTATTAAACTTCCCGTGTAAAAAAATAATTTGATCAAAACATATCTCCTTTGATAAAAACATATATGGGTCATTATTAGTGAAATCAATCATGAATATTCTTGACCCCCTCCGATATTGATGAAATTTGGTTAAGTTCTTACACTACGTAAAAAACTAACAAATGCAAATTTTCAGCCCTCTAAGTCAACAGGGGCCGAAAATACGGAGGGTCAAAATTTCCCCCAAAATCTCCCAGTCGCGACACTTTACACCGTAAAAACTTAATATCGTTGGTTCTATTAAGGCTAGAAAGCCCATTTTTGGTTTGTTTTGAAGCTCATAATATGCTCTATAAGACCTACCATAACCAACAAATTTTCGAAAAAAATAAGGGTTACCTCCCTTATTTTAAGGTCGTGATAAAGGGAGGAGAAAATAAGGAGGATTGTATCCCCCCGATTTTTTTTTTACTTGATAATCTTATAGAGAAAGTCCTAAAGAATATATTCTAAAATTTTTAAGTTGGGACAACAATGGGATCACTCAAAATCAAAATTTTTTTTAATTTTCTCTAAAATCTCCAAATCGCAACACTCTTGAACCTTAAAATTTTAATATCATATGTGCTATTGTAGCTACAGAGTCCATTTTTGATTGTTTTAAAGCTTATAGTACGCTCTACAATACCTGCCTTAACCAAATAATTTTAGAAAAAAGGAAGGGTGTTCCTCTTATTTAAAGGTCGTGGCAAAGGGTGGAGGAAATGGGGGAAAAGTATCCCCCTATTTTTTTTTTACTTGGTATTCTCAAAGTGCAAGTCGTAATGAATATTAGGGTGTCCCAAAAAAAAAAAAGTTGTCCGGGCTCAAGCATAATTTGAAAGCTTATAGGGTAAAGTATTTTTGAGATTTTTTTCAAATTTTTCGGAAAAGGTTTTAAGGTCGCGCAAATCGATTTTTTGCTGAAAATCGGCTTTGCCGATCAAACTGCATTGTTGCTTTTTTTGACTTTCATAGAAATTTTAAAAGTTACAAAACGTTACTTTCAAAATTTGTGAAAAGTTTACGAAAAAACCTTATGTAGGGTACCAAAATGAGCAAAAGCATAGCCAAAACGTTTACTTTATGCACACAAAAATAAAGTTTGGACATTTTTCTTTAAAAATGTTACCTCAATAGTAAAGAATATCGTGATTATTGGCAAACTTATAAAGAAAGTTTAAAAAACGGTCGTCAAAGCCGATTTTAAGCACAAAATCGATTTGCGCGGCCTTAAAAACTTTTCCGAAAAATCTGAAAAAAATCTCAAAAATACTTTACCCTATAAGCTTTCAAATTATGCTTGAGCACTCAAGAAAATCGAATAAAGGTTTTTTTTTTTGGGACGCCCTAATGAACATATCCTAAAATTTTTATGTTGGGACAACAATCAGATCGACCAAAATCAAAATTTTTCACAATTTCTCCCAAAATCTCCAAATCGCGACACTCTTGCCCATTACAAATTTAATATCGTGGACTGTATTGTAGCTACAGAGTCCATTTTTCGTTTGTTTTGAAGCTCTTAATATGCCCTACAATATTACAATTCAGTGTTGCCACCATTAGAATTGGAAATTACACACAAAATTATCCAAAATCACACAAATTACACAAAAAAAAATAAATTTTAACCAAAAAAATGTCTTTTCACTTAAAAAATTATAAACTTTTTTTTGGTAATTTAATAGATCATAGTTTTTGTATTGTTATACTTAAAAATAAGAAATAAAATAAATTAATTTATTTCTATTAATTTTCTTTCTAGTTTTTTCTTAAACTTCAATAGTACGTTCACAATTAGCTCCTCAATTTTTTTCACTTCCAATATTTGTAAAAAGTATTGATGCAGTTGTATTTGTCGATCCGCTTGTGAAATAGTTTTCGAAATAATTTCAAAAGATGAGGAAAGCCATTCGTATTTCAAATTACATAAATTTATTCAGAAAATTTTGACAGATCGACTCACTAATCTGCTCTTCTGAAAATTATTTTAACTGAAGAATATATATATATATATATGTCCTTTATTTATTTTAATATTTATACAAAGTATGTGTTTTAAAATAAAAGTTCAGGTGAACATAGGGCGTTAAAGAGTGTTGCGATTTGGAGATTTTGGGGGAAATTGTGAAAAATTTTGATTTTGAGCGATCCCATTGTTGTCCCAACTTAAAAATTTTAGAATATATTCTTTAGGACTTTCTCTATAAGTAAAGTTCTCTGTCAAGTAAAAAAAAAATCGGGGGATACCATCCTCCCCATTTTCTCCTCCGAATATCTCGACCTTAAAATAAGGGAGGTAACCCTTATTTTTTTCGAAAATTTTTTGGTTGTGGTAGGTCTTGTAGAGCATATTATGAGCTTCAAAACAAACCAAAAATGGGCTTTCTAGCTATAATAGAACCAACGATATTAAGTTTTTACGGTGCAAAGTGTCGCGACTGGGAGATTTTGGGGGAAATTTTGACCCTCCGTGTTTTCGCCCACTGTTTACTTAGAGGGCTGAAAATAAGTGTGCATTAGCTTATCACTTAGTGTTACAACTAAACCAAATTTCATCAAAATCGGAGGGGGTCACGAAAATTTTTAGCTATTTTTGATTGATTTCACTACCCGAGTAAAAAAGAAATGATATAGTCATATACAATATTGTATAGGAATATAGATTTGTATATGTTTATATCTGACACTATATGTTTCTAGATAAAATTATGTATTGGAAAAAATATTTCAATAATTTCCAATATAGTCTCAGATAATGTTATATATTATTATATGTGGTCACATATGTTATTATATATGCCGTATATAAATATACAAGATTGGCCAAATTAAATACAACTCCACATATAAATATATATGGTACCATGTCAAATAATATATTATATTACAGCAAAAAAGCAAAAATTTTCTAAGTTAATTTTGATATTATTTTATGTAATTTTATACAAAAAAAAATCAAAATTGTTGAAAAGAAAAACAAATAATAAAAATTATAACAAAAATTAATTTATATTTTTACCAAATTAAAATAATTAAAAAAAAAAAAAACAAAACTTTGAAGATTGTTGCTAATTCTAATTTTAATATAACCCAAAAAGAAAAAAAACCCTAAATGAATTCAGTAACTACATAAAAATATTTGTTTTAAGTTTTAAAATTTATGGTCCAAATTTTTTTTTTTTAATTTATATGAAATATCAGATTATTTAATTTTTAATATAATTTGATAAAATTTTACAAATCCACATTAGACCAAAATTCGGATCTAATTAAATCTAACAATATCATATATGATATTATTAGACAATTTTAGATAATTTCTGATACAGCCAATTTTGAGATCAGATTAGATCAATTAAGAGCTGCTACCAGATTAATTAAGATATAATTACATAAAGGACCAGATTATTTTTTTTACTCGGGTAATTGTAAGACTGACCCATATGGATCATATCTAAATGGATGTAATTAGATCTAGACCATATATACTCATATCTGCTTCAGATATGTTTTGATCCGTAAATTAAGTCTATCTGGCATATATGGCATACATGATCAGCCATTTTCAGATATGTTCATATGTGTAAAATTGTCAGATAGACTCAATTTACGGATCAAAACATATCTGAAGCAGATATGAGTATATATGGACTAGATCTAATTACATCCATTTTGATATGATCCATATATGTTTTTATCAAAGGAGATATGTTTTGATATAATTATTTTTTTACACGGGTTTTGTCAATTTTCATTATTTTTACGAAGTTTTTTTTTTCATTGTAAGTATGAAAGTTTCATAAACTTAAAATTTTAAACCAAAAGTATACATATTTACTCATCACAGACATTTTAAATAAATGTTTATTAATTTATTTATTG
This sequence comes from Pegoplata infirma, assembly GCA_963921195.1. Lineage (NCBI taxonomy): Eukaryota > Metazoa > Arthropoda > Insecta > Diptera > Anthomyiidae > Pegoplata > Pegoplata infirma. Next base: position 65,364,201 of record OY992536.1, read on the forward strand.
CTTAACATCTAATAAACCCATGTAATCAAATCTAGGTAACATAACTTTAACAATTCTCTGCACCCTTTCGTTTGCATATAAAACATTATGAAATCTTTTAGATTTTTCATCATTACCCAAAAGGCTTTCAAAGTCTGCATCCTCGGTTTTATCATTAATCATCAAAGGCAAATTAACCAATAAAGAAGTAACAGCTGAAAAAAAATCAAGAAAAATAAAATGTAATGCAGTTAATTTAATTAATTCAAGTAATTTCAATACATGACGTGAACTAAAACTCTTACATTAGACCATTAGACATATTCATGCCAAACTTCAGGGGTCTAGCTGTGTGAGTTCAAAGTGTATTGTGGTTTCTGCAGACGGACGAACGAAAGGACAGACGGACATCACTAGCATGTCTTAGAATTGATCACTGATCAATAATTTATATACTTTGTGGGGTCCCAGACCGATATTTCAATGAGTTACACACTAGGGTGTCCCATCAAATCTAAACTTTCGAATTTTGTGTCGTAATACCTGCCAAACGATTGCCACGGAATAGCTGATTGTGGAAAAATTTAGAAAAATAATTTGCAAGGGCATGTTTAGTCTGCCGACTGTGGTCAAAGTTTGAAAAAAATACGTTTTTCAACTAAAATTTATTTCCGAATTTTTTAACCAAATCCGACTCAAAAATTAGGAGTTTTTGTGTACTTAATGGGAAACAAAATTGAAAATATCCAAAAAAGCGATTTTGGTCATTTTCGAACTTTTGGGACAAATTTGGATAAAAAAAACATTTTTTTTTGTCAAGTTTATTTAATTTTTATTAATAATAAAAATTAGTTATTTCTTCGACCCTTAATTGTGCAATGAAACAGAGTTTATTCCAGTTTCAGGCCAATTTCCCCGTTATGTATTAACATAACATAACTCTACTTTCTTTATTAGGATATACTCCTATTAAATACTAATGGAGTTTTAGCTTTCAAAAAATTTGGCGATAAATTGACGCTTGTTTCGGGGATTTTCCAATTTTCCCATTCTTTAGAAAAATAGGCAATACTGTTAGAGTGCAAACATCAAATATTCATATTCATGAATAAAGTACAAAAAATTTCCGAATTTTTGAGCCGGATTTGGTTAAAAAATTCGGATATGAATCTTGGTCGAAATACGTAATTTTTTTCAAATTTGACCGCTGGTTGCCGACTGAAAATGACCTTTTAAAATTTTTGAATAAATTTTCCCATAATCAGCACGTGGCTCTTAAATAGCGATTTTGATCCACAGATGTTGATTTTGAAACAAAAAAAAAAAATGTTTTCCAAAATTGTTCTTAAAAACTAAAAAATTATGAGTATCTTATGTAAAAGATATCAAAAAAATATAAAAACGCGATTTTGGAACAAAATCGCGTTTTTAAATTTGTTTCTAATATTTTTTAGATAAGATACTTAGTATTTTTCAGCTTTTAATAAAAACAAGTAAGAAAATTATAGTCGGTCAAGACCGACCATATAATACCCTACACCAGAGATTCCCGGAAAGTGGGTACCAAGTTCAAACATGGACTAATTAGATCTATATTTTGTCAAATTTTTAATAAGTGTAAAAAGCACTTACAAATCAAATTTTAGTGGAAAAGGATTGTTTTTGTTGACAATAAACCGCTTTTCAAATGGGAGCTAAGTCTAAAAATGGTCCGATGATAATCAGATTTGATAAGGTTATTAAACTACGCGTTTAACATACACAAACACAATTTTAATTTAATATTTTCTATTTTCATGGAATTTGAGAGATTTATGTGAAAATCGGGAAGGTGGTTTGTATGGGGGCTACAAGAAGAACTGGTCCGATTTCTTTAAAATTCGGAATGGTGATTTGTGTGGATGAAACATGATTACCTGTCAAATTTCGAAAAGATACCTATTAAAATGCGTTATTGTTATTAGAGTCATTTGAGCCAAAACTAAAGAGGACCTTTGTATGGAGGCTAGGTCTAAATATGGACCGATTTTTTCCAATTTCAATAGGGCCAAAAGAGGCTTAAGATTCAAATTTCAAGTCAATTGATTAAAAATTGCGACCTGTATCGTGTTTACACCGTTTACATGGACAGACGGACGGACGGACATCGCTAAATCGACTCAAAAAGTGATTCTAAGTCTATCGGTATACTTAAAAGTGGGTCTAGGACCAATATTTCGGGTAGTTACAAACATCAGCACAAACTCATTATACCCTGTACCACAGTGTGGTGTAGGGTATAAAAATAATTTTTATGTTTAAAGATCAGCAACTGTGGACCAAAATCGCGGGATTTGGTTAAAAAATTCTGACATAAATTTTGGTCGAAATATGTATTTTTTTCAACTTTGACCGCTAGTTGCCGACTGAAGATGACCTTTAAAATTTTTTTCATAAATTTTTCCATAATTAGCTCTAAAGTGACCATCGTTTGGCAGGTATTACAATACAAAATTCGAAAGTTTAGATTTGACGGGACGCCATATTACACACGCAGTGACAAAGTGAGTATACCCCCTGTGGTTTTATGGTATAAAAATTAAATTTTCAGAATGGAGCGTTATCAGAAAGATAGCGTTAAATTCTATTGATATCGATTTAACAGACATTTTCAATAGGAAAATCAACCCAAAAAAATTGTAAAGTTCTGCAAAATATTTTTAAGTCCTTTCGGAACGTATAAGTAATGGGAATTTTAAATTGTAAAAATTCATCATACGCTACGATGAACAAAATCTATATGCACAAATTTTGCGACCATTACAAATTTCAATTCATTTCATATAAGCTTTGAAAACTCACCATAAAAACCTCTTTCTTTTAATTGTATATGAAACTCATGCAATGATGGTACATGTTGTTTATACTTTAATTTTTCCAATGTTTCCACTAAAACTTGATGATAATATTGTATAAGTTTTGGCTGATGATTAAACAATAAATCGTCCTGTAAAGATGTATTCATAAAATAATATAAATCTATTGCCGGCGACGTCCAAGTACAATATTGAAAATCAATTAGCAAAATATCCTTAACATTCTTTGACTCATTATCATCATATTGTAACATGACATTATTAGTCCACATATCACCATGATTTAGAGTGAGAAAATGATTAGTCTTAGCATCATAGCAGCGTGTGGCATATTCCGTTACGTACGGTATTAATTGTTCTAGTTTATCTTTATAGTATTTACCCAATTCCGGACAGGATTCAGAAAATTTAGCACATACTTTTATAACATTTTCAAAAAATTTACCAAAATCCTTACAATGTCTATTGAAAATACCATGATCAAATTTTTCCAATAATCCTGGCTGATTTTCATTTAAAACTGCAGCAGTGGCATGCATTTTTGCTAATTTCTTTAAACTTAATTTTATATTTATTTCATCCATACCGTTCAAACGATTGGCCATAACAAAGTTACGCACGGAAAGATCTTCAAATATTATTCCCTTATTATGATGATCAACATGAATGGTTTTTGCAAATAATTGATCTTCATCTCCTATGTCAAGCAATAGTTTTTGTAATTGTGGCATAACATTTTCATACATTTGCATTTCTGTATTATAGACATCATATTTTAGCATAACACTTGCTAGATATGGATTATTTTCATAAGTAGTTTTTGCTATAAAATATATTTGCTTCAAATCTTTTTCATTCTTTACTCTATAATCGGTTTTAACTCTAGTCATTATACTGGAATAACTTTCACCTTTTGCTATAGCTGGTGTTATATCTATATTTATGACCTCCACTGTGTTATTCACTAAATATTTTTGTAAAATTTTTTCCACATAATCGTTTGTTAACCACTGTGGTGCATCGTGATAATTTTTAGATTCCATTTAAATTTTTTTTTTTAATTTTTATTCTGTGTGTAACTTTTATGGAGAACGTCTGTTTAACAAATGAAATTTGCTTTAATTTCAATTTAGTTTTTATATTTAGATTATTAATAGAAATGCATTTTTATGCAATTTTATATTGTAAAATTAAAATTAATTTATTATCATTTCAAGTACCTCTTAACAGATTACAACCAAAACAAATTTAGATATTTTTTTATTACATACAATAGTCACACTTCTTATTTGACTATCAGAAGTATGATAGACTTGAAAATATTACACTCAAAAAAACTCCGTCAAAAAATATGTAAAACGACTTTCAATTTGAATTAGCAATCTTTCAGCAGATTGTTCTGCTGAAAAAAATCTCTGTCATTCAGTTTTAGAAAATAACAGACGTTTACTGAATTTTTACTGATTTTGTTTGCTGAATTTCAAAATACTTTTGAACAAATTTTAAGCAGATTTTTTTTGTAATTTTACAGAAATAATTTGCTATCATTCTTTTTTTTTTTAAGTGATAATTTTTTTATTTTTTCGTTTATTATACAAGAGAGAATTTTGAAAAAAGCTAAATAGCAGAAAAAATAGTGCTAAAATGCTCTACAGGCCAATAAAAAAGTGCTAGATTTTTTTTTCTATTAAATCAACTAATAATGGTTTTTAACAACACCGTCCGACACACTTTTGCACACATGGACCATACCGATAAATTCTGTAAGCAAAGCTGCGTCTTTTATTCTTTCTTGATAAATTCGCATTTTCGCGAAGAACACAAACAAAAAAGTTCTATTTCTCCTAAATAATCTGTAATACAGATGTAAATTTGACTACAGACATGTATACAGAATCTGATTCTGTATACACGCCAGTAGTCAAATTTGAAGGCGGTTTAACTCTCTATCTGAATTTTAAGGGGTCATTTTAGTCCTTTTTTCAAATATTAAAATGTTCACTAAGGATAGTTGAAAGCCCAAAGTTCGTTAGGTATAAGCAAAATGCAATACAATTTAATAAAATATGATAACACCGCTCAACAAATCGAAGGTTTTTGGCTCCGGTTTGAAGTTCATATATAATTTTTAAAGATTTTGACTCGCTGATTCCAAATCTGTGCTCCAAATTTTTCCATCACGTCTAGAATTTTAATTAGTCGCGGTTGAAAATGCGAAAAAAACGCGATTTTTGCCTTTTTTTGAAAGCCTGCACAGCAGCCACTGGGTGGAATAAAAATCTTTCATATCATATCAATTCGCAAATTTGTAATAAAAAAATATTTTGTTCTTTTTAGCACACTCGCATTTTTAGCACACTCGCAAAATCATATATTACACTGTGCTACAAAAAACACAAAATCAAATATACTTTTAAAATGAGGTAGTTAAGGTTGTAGGTCTCGTCGAAAAGATCACAAAAATGCCCATCAAACTTGCCAGACACCCTCAAATTCTAAAGTTATTGTCAAAAAACGATTTTTTTGGACTTTTCTCACTAAACCACGTGTAACTTAAACATTCTTTAACTGATTATCAATTTTTCAACTGTTTTGGATAGAAGAAGGATAGGGCTTTTCATGTGTGTGAATTGGTCCATACATATAAAAAAGATATGTATTGATTTTTTTCAACAATATCAAATTTTTTGTTATTTTTTGAAAATTTTTTGAGTTTATCGATTTTTTTCTGTTATAGTTCGTTCAACAACATTGATATTTATAAACGTATTCTTTAAGAAAATTTAGTTGTGAATACGATGAGCTTTTTTTCGAAAAAATCGGATAAAAATTGACAGAGTTGTGATAATTTTTCTAAAAAAGAAAATTAAGATTTTGCTTCAAATTGCCGTTCGCATAACCCAGGCAAAAAAAATAAAAAAATAAACGAACATACTGAGAGGTCGCGTATCATTATTTTAAAGGTTTTTGGCCTCCTGAATTCGAGTTTGACCTTGAAATTGCGCTATCTTATTAAGTTTTTGATATATCAGTTTATGTTAAATATCTCAAAAACCTGACGAGATAGATCAATTTAAAGGCCAGATTCCGATTCAGAGCGCAAAAAGCCTTTAAAAATATTGTACATGACCTCTCATGATAAAATTATTTTTTTTGCCTGGGATATCTGAACGGCGATTTCCTGCAAAATCTTAATTTTCTTTTTTAGAAAAATTATCACAACTCTGTCAATTGTTATCCGATTTCTTCAGGATGAAGCTTATCGTATTCAGAATCAAATTTTCTTTAAAAATACGTTTATAAATATAGAGGTTGTTTAACGAACTATAGCAGAAAAAATCGATAAACTTGAAAAATTTTCAAAAAATAACAAAAAAAATTGATTTTATAGAAAAAATCAATAGATATCTTTATTTTAAGTATTGACCGATTCACACACATGGAAAGCCCTATCCCTTTTCTATCCAAAACAGTTTAAAAATTTAAAATCGGATGAAAATTTTCTGAATTACAAAAGGTTTAGTGAGAAAAGTCCCAAAAAAACGTTTTTTGACAATAACTCTAAAATTTGAGGGTGTTTGGCAACTTTAATGGGCATTTTTGTGATCTACTCGACAAGGCCAACAACCTATACTATGTCACATCAGAAGTATTTTTTCACTGTAGCACAGTGTTATTTAAGTCAAATGGTCTTTATTTATTTTATTTAAGTCTTGGCATTTATTGAATATAGTTCGACGACATAAAAATTAAATGTATTTATTCGGCCTTTATATATGTATATATATTCGATTAGAGTTTTATTCTAGTTCGAGGCCCAAAAATATTTCCATATATGATATTGTCATAATAGAGTATTTTTAATTTATTGCTTTAAAAAAGTTACTCATCTCAAAAAAAAACAAAAAAATTTTTGGGCCTCGAACTAGAATAAATACAGATATACTATGAGATGAGTAAAAGCTATAAATTAAAAATACTCTATTATGACAATATCATATATAGAAATATTTTTGGGCCTCGAACTAGAATTAAACTCTAATCGAATATAAATAAAAATAATTCAATAATTTTTTTCAATTTGCATTTTTCCTAAATTAATTTAAAACAAGTGAGAGTGTTAAATTCGGCTGTTCCGAATCTATTATGCCCTCCAACATGTAAAAAAAATAAAAATAAAACTTTTGACAGGGGCATTGTTTTATATGTTCACACTGAACTTTATTTAAGTATTTTTAGTAGTCAGAAATGTATTCCTATTGATATTTAAATAAATAAAGGAAATATATATGGGGCATTCCATGTGAAATCGGACACTTTGAAAAACTTTTTTTTTAGATTTTCCCAATTTGTTTACATTTTTTAGTACCCTTCGAAAACTCCTTCGTGGTAAATTTTCAGATTTTTTTGATGACGCGTTCAAAAGATATCGAATTTTTAAAAATTGGTAGTTTGTTCCATTACTCAAACTTCTTTTAATCATAACTTCTTCAATAATGGTCAAAATTTCAATTTTTTTTTTTCAAAATTTTTGTTTTTTTACGTACTTTCTAAAAAAAAATCCGAAAAAATTCTTAAAAGCGCTCTAGTATGCGATTTTTAAGATTTAAAATTTAAATCTCATTTTTGAAAATGTTTGTACTCTTCGATTTTTTTGAAATTTTTTTGTGTAAAACTTCTATCAATTCTACAAATTTTTTGCTCAGGAAGATCGTGGGATAACGATTATTACTATTTTTTAAAATTTTTTGAAAAAATGTTATTGAAATTTTCCAATCATAAAATCATTTCTACTGCTCCAATGGTGCGTCATAGAGGGGTCCTTTATAAGACCGACCCCCATTAATTTTTACGTCTTAACATTTCTTTGGAACAAACTAATACCCTATCTCTAATTTCTAAGGGGGCTCCCACACAAAACGACATTTTTTAAAATTTGTTCCAACCGCTCTAATTGCCCTAATAGTGCCCTTAGAGCAACAAAATGTATGACCGACCCACAATATTTTTTTAGTCCAAACATTTTCTCTGAACACACCTACCCTCTATCTTTAACTGTAAAGGCGGTCCCCATACAATTTTTTTTATTTTTTGTAAATTTGTTTTATTTAATCAGCTTCTACCGGTCCAATGGTGCTCCCGAGAGGGGTCATTAGTGAGACCGACCCCCATTTATTTTGACCCTCCAACATTTTTGTAAAACATAACTACGCCCTATCTCCACTCCCTAAGTAGGCTCCCATACAAATAACAGTTGGAGCAAATTTTATAAAAATGTAATTTTGTATGGGAGCCTACTTTGGGAGTGGAAATAGGGCGTAGGTATGTTTTAAAAAAATGTTGTAGGGTAAAAATAAATGGGGGTCGGTCTCACTAATGACCCCTCTCGGACGCACCATTGGACCGGTAGAAGCTGATTAAATAAAACAAATTTACAAAAAATAAAAAAAATTGTATGGGGACCGCCTTAACAGTTAAAGATAGAGGGTAGGTGTGTTCAGAGAAAATGTTTGGACTAAAAAAATATTGTGGGTCGGTCATACATTTTGTTGCTCTAAGGGCACTATTAGGGCAGTTAGAGCGGTTGGAACAAATTTTAAAAAATGCCGTTTTGTGTGGGAGCCCCCTTAGAAATTGGAGATAGGGTATTAGTTTGTTCCAAAGAAATTTTAAGACGTAAAAGTTAATAGGGGTCGGTCTTATAAAGGACCCCTCTATGACGCACCATTGGAGCAGTAGAAATGATTTTATGATTGGAAAATTACAATAAAATTTTTTCAAAAAATTTTAAAAAATAGTAATAATCGTTATCCCACGATCTTCCTGGGCAAACAATTTGTAGAATTGATAGAAGTTTTACACAAAAAAATTTCAAAAAAATCGAAGAGTACAAACATTTTCAAAAATGAGATTTAAATTTTAAATCTTAAAAATCGCATACTAGAGCGCTTTTAAGAATTTTTTTGGATTTTTTTTTAGAAAGTACGTAAAAAAACAAAAATTTTGAAAAAAAAAAATTTGAAATTTTGACCATTATTGAAGAAGTTATGATTAAAATAAGTTTGAGTAATGGAACAAACTACCAATTTTTAAAAATTCGATATCTTTTGAACGGGTCATCAAAAAAATCTGAAAATTTACCACAAAGGAGTTTTCGAAGGGTACTAAAAACTGTAAATAAATTGGGAAAATCTAAAAAAAAAGTTTTTCAAAGTGTCCGATTTCACATGGAATGCCCCATATATATTGTTTTAAGGGGGTAGGGGGAGGGGTCGGCGAGCTGGATGACTCCTTGGCCCTCACGGTATATGTTTACAAGTTCATTTTTGTCTGCTTTGTGCACTTAAGTACTATAGTTTTATAATTATTTAAATTATTTTTTTATCCACGCCCTTAAAAGAGGGGCGGGCATAAAAAACTAAATTTTTTAGTCCCCTGGGTCCAAGCACAGGACTTTAAACTTCTACGAACATAAAAATGTCTCATTTGGTTCACAAAAATACAAAAAAAAACGTAAAAAAATATAGCTTTTTTAAGAGGTTGGTTTAGTTCTTCAAGGGGGAAGTTTTTTCCTCTAGTCCGATTTGGCCCATTTCCGAACTTAACCTGCCTAGGACCATAAGACATATTTATGCCAAACTTGAGGGGTCTAGCTCTTTTATTTTGGACTGCATCGTATTAACTACAGACGGACGGACGGACATCGCTAGAATGTCTTAGAATCGATCACTGATCAATAATATATATACTTTATGGGATCCCCGACCGATATTTCGATGCGTTACACACGGAATGACAAAGTGAGTATACCCCCATACTGTAGTTGGAGGGTATAAAAATTAGGTGAATATTTTATTTTTAGTCCCACTTTTCGAATGTAGTAAATTTATTTTTTAAGTGTGCAAAAAAATGCATTTTCGCGAAAACGCGAATAGATACATAAAAAATTAGGAGACACGAGAATTTTTTTTTTTTGCAATTTTTGTATAAGGACCGTAATTCTACTGTAAATCATGTATATTTATGTTTTATATTTATAAAAAATAATGCAATACATTTTTTCAAAATTGCATTTTTCGTGAATTAATATGAAAAAAATTAGAACAATATTTTATTTTAAGACCTATTTTCGGAATGCAGTAAATTTTTTCAAGTGAGCAAAAAAATGCATTTTCGCGAATACGCGAATTGATATAGAAAAACCGGGAAACACAAGAATGTTATTTTGAGCCCCACTTTCTGAAAAGCGAAAATTTTTTTTACATTGTAATTTTTTTTTTTTTGCGTTTTTCGCGAAAACGCGAATTGATCTAGAAAAACTGGGAGACACGGGTATTTTTTTTTTTTGCCCTACTTTCAGAATTTTCGGGTCCGGTCCATGCTATGCTATATTTTTTACCTTACTCGTATGCATTACTTTGAGTCTCATCCCATGTTAAAATTGTTTATCAATGCAGCATGGTATAAAATAAGCTTATTTTATATCTTACTAGCTATACCCGGTCCGCGTTGCTGGCCCTAACAAAAAAACAGTTTTATATTGCATCTTAATTTAAATAAAGTGTCGGACAAAATTAAAGCACGGGTCCGAGTCCAGCTAATAACCTTTGGTTCCACCCTCGGTTAGCACTATCTAGAGAAATCTCAATAAAATCGGTGCAACCGTTTTTGCGTGATTTCGAAACAGACAGACATAACGTTAAGTATATTACAAAGGGGCGTGTCATTTAACGCATTTTTATCGAATCGTGATAGTCTAAAGTTCCATGCTGCATCCTCGATTAGTACTATCTGTGCTGCAAATTTCATTGACATCAGTTTTGCAGTTTTTGTGTGATGGCGAAAGAGGAGGAAATAACTTTTTATTTATGAAAAACGGGAGTGACATTTTATACCCTTTTGCCGAATCGCGCTCTTTATATGACCTACAGTTCCCGCTCGGTTAGTTCTATCAGTAGTGACAGATTCGGTTTATCCGTTTTTGAGTGATTTCCAGATATAGGCAGATATAACGTTCAGTATAAAACTAAGGGGCGTGGCAATTTACGCCTCTTTGTACAATCGTGGTCAGTATAGTACAAAGGGCATTGCAATTCTGATCCCTTTTTCCAATAACGATCTTATATGGCCGACATATGCACTTGGTTAGCAATGTATGTAGTGAACATGTCAATGGAATCGGTTCAGCTGTTTTTGCGTAATTGCGAACGTCAGTATAGTACAAAGGGGCGTGGCATTTTACGCCCCTTTTTCCAATCGTAGTATAACATGACCTATAGTTTCGCCCTCGGTTAACACAATCAGTGCCGAAAATTTAATTAAAATCGAATCAATAGTTTTTGCCTTATTGCGGAGCATGCAGAAATAACATTCAATTCAATACAAAAGGGCATGCAATTTTACGCCCATTTGTCCGATCACGCTCTATTTTGACTCACAATTGAGTTGACAACATTTTTACAAGATTTTTTGCTAACATTAGCAAAAATAAATGGTAAATTTTTTTTTATTTTCAGAAAACTTAAAATGGCGCTATCTCTGAAACTAAGCCAGATAGAGCAAAATGGAGGGCATTTTTGGTTCTTAGAATCTCCATACTTTTGCGGGTCCTCTTCACATGTGTGGACCCTAACGGGACCTAACTTCTGATCCAAAAAAGTTAGCATTCCCGAAAAATTTAAAATGCTCATATCTCGGTAAATATTGCCGACACAACAAAAAGTCCAAAAGAATTTTTGTAGCTCTCAACACGTAGAACAAGACCGCAAAATAACCAAAAGCTCTCCGAGTAATATTTTTGAAGTTATCGAGTTTTTTAATTCTCAAGACCCCAGTGATCCCCTAAAATCACGTATCTCAAAAACTAAGCAAGGTAGAGCGAAACGGACACAAATTTTGGATCAAAAACTATGACGATTTTTAAGGAACCCAACTAGGTCTAGGCCCATCGGGGTCTGGACCTATTGGGTCCGAACCCAATGGGGTCCTCAAATGTGTATGAACTAAGTTGAAATAAAAAACATTTCAGTTAACTAATTTTTAGCAAAACGTTTTTGCTTACTTTACCAAAAAAATTCTGGGTTCAAAATCAGCAAATTTTCTTGTAGGTTTACAAGCTTTTTTTTGTAACTTTACAGGTTTTTTTTTGAGTGTAGATAGATTTGGTAATCAAAGTTTCGCTGGAAAATTTGAGCTGTCGTATTTCGAATATAGGTTCACGATATATTCGGCAAAGCCGAATTTAACTTTTTTTAAATGTTATCTATCATTCATATTTATAGCGCGCTATATAAATTACAGTTACAACAGCACTAAAATATTTTATGAATTTATTAAAACTCATCTAGAATTTAATTAAAATATTTCTACTAAAGTCACAATCTTAAAAGAACCAGCTGTTAATTTAAATTGTCAACTAAAAACACACAAAATTTTAAATTATTTGTTTTTTTAATTACAACATGACTTAGCAAAATTTCAGAAACAAAATTTGTAAACAATAGTTTTTTAGACGAAATTGTGATCCATAAAATTTGAATACTTACCGACATACAAATACATTAGAGTGGGCCTGTAATAAAATAAATAAGAAAAAATATGTTAGATTAAATTAAATAGATGCTTAAAAAAATAAATGTACACTCAAAAAAAAAAAGTGAACTAAAATCTGGGAAATTTAACTCAATTTTGAGAAAAAGAGGGAATGATTTGGCTCCAAAGATTTTTTTTCTTGGTTTTAGTTCATAATTTTCCCAAAAATAAGGAAAACAAAGTTATTTAATTTTAAGCCAATTTTAACTAGAAAATGGGAAAAATTATACTTCATATTTTAGAAATAGATTGGGTCTAGACCATAGAAAAGATTAGAAGGTACGCAGTGTTGTATTTGATGTATTTTCCAATATGGTGGCAAAATCTCATCTCACACGTATTTAATATCAAATTAGATTCTTTGTTTATAAAAAAATGGAATTTGTCTTTCATTTAATTATACCCTCCAACCACAGTATGGGGGTATACTCACTTTGTCATTCCGTGTGTAACGCATTGAAATATCAATCTAGGACCCCATAAAGTATATATATTATTGATCAGTGATCGATTCTAAGACATTCTAGCGATGTCCGTCCGTCCGTCCGTCCGTCTGTCCGTCTGTCCGTCTGTAGAAGACACGATACAGTCCAAAATAAAAGAGCTAGACTTCCGAAGTTTGGCACGAATATGTCTTATATTCCTAGGCAGGTTAAGTTCGGAAATGGGAAAAATCGGACCAAGGGGAAAAAAGTTCCCCCTTAGAGAACTAAACCAACCCAAGAAAAATCGCACTTTTTGCAGGGTTTTTTGTACTTTTGCTAAACAATTTCGACATTCTTATCTCAGAAGAAGTTCAAAATCACAAGGGAAAGGTGCCCCCTGACGTCTCCCACCAACCCCCCCCCCAAAAAAAAAGACGCCCCTGGATTTTTATACCCTCCAACCACAGTATGGGGGTATACTCACTTTGTCATTCCGTGTGTAACGCATCGAAATATTGGTCTAGGACCCCATAAAGTATATATTTTATTAATCAGTGATCGATTCTAAGACATTCTAGCGATGTCCGTCCGTCCGTCCGTCCGTCTGTCCGTCTGTAGAAGACACGATACAGTCCAAAATAAAAGAGCTAGACTTCTGAAGTTTGGCACGAATATGTCTTATATTCCTAGGCAGGTTAAGTTCGGAGTTGGGCAAAAGCGAACCAAGGGGAAAAAAGTTCCCCCTTGGAGAACTAAACCAACCTAAGAAAAAACGCATTTTTTGCAGGGTTTTTTGTACTTTTGCTAAGCAAATACAACTTTCTTATCTCAGAAGAAGTTCAAAATCGCAAGGGGGATGTGCCCCCTAACGTCACCCACAAACCCCCCCCAAAAAAAAAAAGACGCCCCTGATTTTTTTTATTATACCCTCCAACCACAGTATGGGGGTATACTCACTTTGTCATTCCGTGTGTAACGCATCGAAATATTGGTCTAGGACCCCATAAAGTATATATTTTATTGATCAGTGATAGATTCTAAGACATTCTAGCGATGTCCGTCCGTCCGTCCGTCCGTCTGTCCGTCTGTCCGTCTGTCCGTCTGTAGAGGACACGATACAGTCCAAAATAAAAGAGCTAGACTTCCGAAGTTTGGCACGAATATGTCTTATATTCCTAGGCAGGTTAAGTTCGGAAATGGGCAAAATCGGACCAAGGGGAAAAAAGTTCCCCCTTGGAGAACTAAACCAACCCATTAAAAACCGCATTTTTTGCAGAGTTTTTTGTACTTTTGGTAAGAAAATGCAACATTCTTATCTCAGAAGAAGTTCAAAATCGCAAGGGGAAGGTGCCCCTTACTTCTCCCACCAACCCCCCCCCCCCCAAAAAAAAAGACGCCCCAGAATTTTTTTTTAATATTTTTTTTTACATTTTGGAGGGTATAAAAGATTCGGCACAGCCGAATGTAACACTCTCACTTGTTAAATTTATTATTTATTTTGCTGTATTCAACGTTTTTTTTTAGATAATACGCACTATTGATAGTTTAAAAACTTTTTTTTCTCTTTTGTTGTTTGCTTTGTTGTTGTTCATTATTATCTTGCATTGTTTTTATTAAACGTCAAAAGTTACATAATGTGCTGTCACTAATACTTATTCAAGCGAAATACGACTCTGTTTCATTTCTATTTTTATACCCTCCAACTACAGTATGGGGGTATACTCACTTTGTCATTCCGTGTGTAACGCATCGAAATATCGGTCTAGGACCCCATAAAGTATATATATTATTGATCAGTGATCGATTCTAAGACATTCTAGTGATGTCCGTCTGTCCGTCCGTCCGTCCGTCTGTGGAAGACACGATACAGTCCAAGATAAAAGTGCTAGACTCCTGAAGTTTCGCAGAAATATGTCTTATGTTCATAGGCTGGTTAAGTTCGGAGATGGGCAAAATCGGACCAGGGGGAAAAAAGTTCCCCCTTGAGGAACTAAACCAGCCTCTAAAAAACACCATATTTTTACATGATTTTTTGTGTTTTTGTTTAACAAATGCAACATTTTTATGCTTCAAGAAGCTCAAAGTCTTGCATTTGGACCCGGGGGATTATAAAATATCGTTTTTTTCGGCCCGCTCCCCTTTTGTGGGCGTTGATTAAAAAAATATTGTAAAATAATGATAAACTTGTATTTCTTTAGTGCAAAAAGCAAAAGAATGAATTTTTAAACATATATTTCGAGGGGAAATTGGTCCCCCCCAATGACCACTGCCGACCTCCCCCCCCAAAAAAAAAGAAAACGACCCTGGATTTTTTTTTTTTTTTGGATGTTGGAGGGTATAAAAGATTCGGCACAGCCGAATTTAACACTCTTACTTGTTTTCTATGGTCTAGACCCTGGACCCATGGGTTCGGACCCCATTTAACTCGAGACGCTGTTGGGTCCTTTAAGGGTCCCCATAGATTTTGAAGCAAAACTTGTGTCCGTTTCGCTCTAACTTGCTTAGTTTTTGAGATACGGTAATAAGGGGCCTGATAGGGTCTTGAGAATCTTAAAAACCGGATAACTCAAAAACTACCCAAGAAGAAATTCATGACGGTTATAAAAATAAAGCGTCTTTAAAGCACTCTTAAGTAGAAATTCATGACGGTAATAAGAAAAAGCGTTTTCAAAACACCCCCAAGTATAAATTCATGATGGTTATAAAATAAAATCAAGACTTATCAAAAATAATTCAATTTTAAAGCATAACTTCATAACGCTTTTCGAACGATTCGTAAAAGCGTTTTGAGAATACTTTTCAACCAAACATATGATTTTATTTTACTGCCATTCAAAAAACAAGAACTGTCAAAATTGTTTTTGGCTTGAAAAAATTGGGTTTGCAATCATGATTTTCCCATTAAAAAGTATTTTCAATATTATATCCTGTATCGATGAAATTGGGTTATAAAATGTTGTTCATTTCATTGAAGATATTGGATACCTTAGTGATAAAAATTAGATTTACAATCATAGGTTTTGCATTTCAAATTGGGCATACGTTATCAGGATGAGAGGCAGCCATAAGAAAACACCAATTTTGTTGCATTAGATTCTATTCTTGTAGAGTGGGTATACTACCAATGGCGTTTTATTTTGAGAATTTGTATGAAGCATTTACAATTGATTTTAAGAAACTGGTTTCAAAATCGAAGTCAGAAAACTGGGATATTGTAGCTTCCATATTAGCTACATCATCTTCGCATTAATCGCTTTTAAAGTATCTATTTTTCTGGATGGAAAAATACTACAAACTGTATAAAGAATTTAAAGTGTCAGTACTGCTTAAATTCCTCTACATTTTTTAGAATTATTGCTCAACCATATAACAAAAATTTGGATGGATTGGCCACACCTTACGTAAATCTAGTGTTGAGATATGTTCAAGGGCTTTGACATACAACCCGCAGGGAAACAGGAAGCCCGGCCGCCCACGAAATACATGGCGACGCTCGACGCTTGGTGAAGTCAACAAACTCCCTGGATACCAACGAAGCAGAATAAGTGACTTGAAAGACCTGAACTTTGTAGCTGCAGAACGTCCCAGATGGAAGAATCTTATTGATAGCCTATGCCCACATTGAGGTAGCTTGGATACCATCGCCAAGCAAGGCTTTATTATTATTATTATCCCTGCAAAAAAAGTCATTACCACTTCTCAGTGGAGTGCTTTAAAACTACAACAAATGTAATGAAATACAACAAAAATAACAAAAAACACAAGACAAAAACACACAAACAGTTTTTTCTACTCCAGAATACATAGATATTCAGCACTTAACTCATTACCTATCGCGACACCTCCATACAAATGTAAGTAGATATTCAGTAGATAAGAACTACTCCGTGGAAGTAGTTGGAAGTTGTTTGAAAGCTCGGAGTACTTCTTATCTACTGAATATCTACTTACTTTTGTATGGGAGTGTCGCGGAAGGTAATGAGTTAAGTGCTGAATAACAACTTTTTATGGAGTAGAAAAAACTGTTTGTGTGTTTTTTTCTTGTGTTTTTTGTTATTTTTGTTGTATTTCATTACATTTGTTGTAGATTTAAAGCACTCCACTGAGAAGTACTCCGCACTTTTTTTGCTGGGATATAACAAAAATATCTAATTTTCCAATTTTCAATATCCATTAAAACGAAAGATTTCCTCTGAAACTATAAAGTTATGTCATCAGATATTTTATTAAAATTTTGTTGCAATATTACATTTTCTTGCAAACTTTAACATTTTTACAACTAATTTTTGCAGCAATTTCTTGCCTATACCAAGATACAACTTATATCGTCCAGTACGACAAAGTTTACAAAAATTTTAAAATTGCTATATTTTTTTGCTTTTTATCGCTTTAATAATGCTTTAACGAAGCGTTCTCAAATCACCATTATAAATGTCTTTAAAAACGTTTTATATAAACCGTTTAACGGTGTTATCATTAGGACTATCTGAAAGCGCTCTGAGGATGGTTTTCCGTATGATCTAAAAGCATTCGTACTACCATGCAGAGCGCTTTAAAAGCGTTTTTACGGTTGTATTTTTCTACCTGGGTATTAATCGGAGGGCTTTCGGGTATTTTGCGGATGTATTCTACGAGTCAAGAGCTACTACTTTCGCTCTATCTCGCTTAGTTTTCGAGATATCGCCATTTTGAATTTTTAACTAAATTCTAAGAAGTTATTTACTAAATTCTCAGAAGTCATTAACTAAATTCTAAGAAGTACACTTCCTCAATTCAAAGAAGAGAAATACGATGATTTTTTTTTTTTAATAAATTTTAACTAAACTTGAACTAAATTGTTTTTAAGAAATATCTCTTAAAAATAAAGATACGATTCTTAGATTTGTGGAAAATTTCTTTGACAGTAAGAATTTTTTCCCTAATATTTAAAAAATCCATTTAAAGAAAACTATGAACTAATTATAAGTAAATGAACTAAAATTTTTTCCTCATAGTTAAGAAAATTTCTAATTTTTAAGTTAAATTTAACTAAATTTTAGGAAAATTCATGATAAATTTTTAAAGACATTTTTTCCTTAAATTTAGTTATGTCTTTTTTTTTCAATGTATTATAAATTTTTTTTGGAAAATTATAGCAATCTGAACGCCGATAAAGTGGTCAGAATTTATATAAAAACACTAAGAAAATTATGTCATTAACTGTTTGTAGGTTATTTAAAAAAGTAATCAGTAAAGTTGTTTTAAAAGAAAAATCACTGATTTTTTTAATGATATTTTTTTCTACTATTTCTGCAGTTTGAAAAAAGTAAATTACTGTCTTAAAAATTAATTTTCAGTCACATTTAATTTTGGCAGTAAAAAAATTCATTATGTTTTTCAATGCAAAATAAGAGAATATTCATCAGAGTTTTCATGGGTTTGTTAGTCATTAAATTAACAATAAAAATTGGCTGTAATATGATTTTATTTTAAATGAAAAATTAGTGGAATTGTTATACCAGATAATATTGACTTAGCATAGGTAATGGTTCGCAATTAAATTCATTATAAAACTAAAACTCACAATATAAATATTTTGATACTCTTTACATATTAATCACTATCAATAATACAAAAAAATCAAGTATCTGATTAATGCTAAAACCTTAAAAACAAATACTATCAGCAAATAATGTCTGGATAGATATTGTATATAAATGGACGGAAAATTTTTGACATTGAAATTATTTAATTTTTGTATAAAATATTTTAAACGTTTTTTGCACCAGCCCCACCATACCGCAAAACCAACAGCACGTGTATATTAAAATTAAAATTAAAATTATAATTATAATTGAATAATAACAAAATGTTGTCAATACAAGTCTTCCAGTTCTGTTCGGTTCTGTTTTGGAAGAATGATAAAAAGAACAAAAAGTTCACGAGCACTTGTATAATCAGTTAAATTTCTATAGAAAAAATTTCTCAGAATCTGACCCAGGAAAAACTCGGTAATGTGTGGTGCAAAGTAATGATTACCAATCACATTACTTATAACCACTACGCATTACCATCTGCATTACTTTAGTCCGAAAAGTAACTAGTGTCTTTTATTATCATATAAAATTACTTATTTGTAATAATATAAATAACTAGTTGTTAATAATGTGAGAAAAAAGTACTTATTTTCAAGTTTAATTGGGAAATTAAGACTTAAGCAAACAAAAGAAAAATTGTATAGGTTTCAGTTTTCAGAGTAAATCATCATGTTTTCTGTAATTTTCTTTTGTCTTACTTACGTCTGTAAATTGGAATAAGAATTCAAGAAAAATTTCGGACGTAACATATCATTTATAAAATGTAAAAAAACAAAATTTTTATTAAAAAATAACAAAAGTTTTAGATCCGGGTTTGTAAAATATTAGAGTCCGACCGAATATTCGGTTTCGGTCTCGGTTTCGGCCGAATAATGGGGTTTCGGCCTCTATTCGGTATTCGGCAAAATTTTGGCCGAATATTAGCCGAAACCGAAACTTTTTTTATGTTTAAAGATATATAAAAAAAAGTCGCAAAAATTTTAATTTCGTGTTCAAATTTACTTATTTCAGTTCGCTTGAACAAAAAGAAGCAAAGTTGTCCAATAAATGCGATTCCGTTACAGTTCAAATATTTCTTTCTTTCAATCTACGTATGAAATTTACAATTTTTTTTTTAAGTTTTTTAAAATATATATTTTTTTTTATAAATCAATAATTCCTATGGTTTAAAAACATTAAGTCCTGTATATTTATCTTTAAAATTTTTTTTTTTTTTTATTCTTGCCAGGCGGTAATTTTTTTAAGTTTCGGTTCGGTTTCGGCCGAATATCGCTTTTTGGCCGAATATTCGGTTCGGTTTCGGTTCGGCCTCGAAAAACTGGTTTCGGTCGGACTCTATAAAATATACAAAACTAGTTATTTAAAAGCTCAAAGTAACTACTTTTTAATCCCATTTGATACCTAGTTATTTTACTCCTTATTGGTAATGGCATTTGACTACTTATTCGTAATCCGAGACAGTAATTACTTATTTATCTCTTTACTCTTCACTAGTTATTTTTGTCTCACGCCCTTGTTAAAATAATTAGTGTTTCATTCAATAAGTAAGTAGTGATTAACATTTGTTTCGGATTACAAAACCCATTACTAGTAATGTCAGTTTTTGCTGGGGAGGCTTTCTCTATTGAAAAAATGTCTCAGAATTTTAGGCTTTTCCATAAAAAAAAGTCTCTGATTACATTTTCTATAGAAAAAACGTCACACATTTTGAAATTTTTGCGTTATAAAAAATATCCTACAATCTGAGACTTTTTCTATATAAAAAATGTCTCACAATCTGCAAATTTGTCTATATAAAAAATTATTTTCATAATTTTTTTTCGTCAAATTTTTCTTTTTTATAAATTTTTTTCACCTTTTTTTCATTAAAAAAAATTTTTTTCATTAATTTTTTTTATGAAACATTTTTTTTTTTGCATTAAAAATTTTTTGTTTATCAAATTTTATTGTTTCATACGTTTTTTTTTTATCAATATTTTTCTCCCATCAAAAATTTTTTTTTCTTCAAAAAAATTTTTTTTTCACAATTTTTTTCATGAAATTTTTTTTTTATCAAAATTTTTTCTATCAATTTTTTTTCTTCATCAAAAATATTTTTTCATCAAAAAAAAATTTTTTTCCATCAAAATTTTTTTTTCATCAAAATTTTGTTTTTCAACAAAAAATTAAAAAAAAAAAACATTCAGCCTTACTACAAGAAAATAAAATAAATTTAAAATGAGCTTTTAATTTTATTTCCATACAAATTGTTTCTGTTTTTAAAATAGACTTTCAAAAAATGTATTGAAAATATGAAATTTAAAATAAAACTTTTGTTAAAATAGACTTTTTATTTTCTTGTGGTATGGGCCATTATTTTCTTATTTTTTTAACCAAAACTACTTTTTCACCAAGTCTAAACTTCTGACATAAAAATGTTCCATTTGTTTAACTAATGTACAAGGGTTCTTTGGCTTAGTGGTTAGCGCGTTAGACTACTAGCCAACAAGCCTGGTTTCGATTCCCAGCTCAGGCAGAACAACAACATAATATCTATCGCAGCACCCTCCTTCTTTGATAAATAACACTCAAAACGTCAACGAAGTAAAATAATAAAATAATGGCTATAAACACAGCTTCAAAAATAATTCGCCAAATCAATAACATATGGCGATGCAACAACTGTACTAGAAGGTTGTTGAGTACAAAATTCGCAGGCATTTTTTAGAATCTGAGACTTTTTTAGATTCTGAGAAATTTTTTCTGCACACTGAGACATTTTCTATAGAAAATATGTCAATGTCTCATTCTACATAAAAAATTTCTAAGATTCCGAAAAATTTTTTCTATGCAAAAAGTCTATAACTCTAAAACAAACTTTCTATACAAAAACTCTCAGATTCTGGAAAAGTTTGTCTGGAGAAAAAGTCTCAGATTCTGAGATATTTTATCTAAAGAAAAAGATTTAAATTCTGAGACATTTTGTTATAGAAAAAGTCTCAGAATTTAAAACAGGTTCAAATTCTATGACATGTTTGCTATAGAAAACGTCATAGATTCTGATTTATCTTTGTAGAACAGCCTTTTTCTTGAGAAAAAGTCTCAGATTCTGTACAAAAAATCTAAGATTCTAAGACATTTTTTCCATAGAAAAAGTCTAATAGTGCGTTTACATTGGATTTATAATCTAGTAAATTGCTATTTTAATCTACTTTGCAATCTGTACCGTTTACATTGGCATTTTTTTACATTTGAGAAGATTAAGATTGGCATTTCTAACAACAAGTTGGTTATAAATGTGTGTGACTGCGTCAAAAGACAGCGACGGTTATTAGTCGTCGTATGATTAACAAGGACACTGACGGCGTTTACAAATAACAATGACGGCGGCATAAACATACTTGGCGGCGTCATCAAAACGGCAGGCTTTGTGTCCGTGTTTTTCAGTGTTGAAAAATGCAAATATTAGAAATACAGAGTTGTATCTAACTTTACCAGATTGCGTTTGCCGATTAGAGTCTAAACTACTAGATTGAAAAAAATAAATTTGTATGGGCAATCTAATAGATTGAAACTGGATTGGAGCCACAATCTACTTTAAGCTAGCTTAGAGGACCAGTGTAAATGCACTATAACGCTCCGGCTACACCAACATAAAATTGTAGATAACATAAGAGATAACGTCGGCAGAATTTGGTGTAATCGTAATTTATTTTAACTCATTTTTTTCAGGAATTCGTTGATGAAGGTCGTTTGGATTTTATTTTTTATTTATTTTTTTAATACATATAACCAGTGTTGGCTACCGTTACCCTTTCAATACCGTTACCGATTAAAAACCCTTTAATATTGACTACCGTTACCGTTACCAATACCGAAATAAAAAATTTTAAATACCGTTACCGATAAAAAACCATTACCTTTATTGGGATTTTTACCGGTATTATATCGGTTTTGTTTCGGTTGCATAATTATTACTTATTTTATTTTGTTTTGTTTTGAGGATTAAAAACGTATTAAAATATTTTTAATATAGTTAGGCTGGATTACTCAATGCTCCGTTATAAAATAACTCTCCGTTAAATTTAACTTAGTTAGCAGCTAACTTTTCATTGAGTAATCCGCCCGTAAAATAAAAAATTTTGGTCATTGCCAATCCAACCAATGATCACATTCGCAATTAACTAAATTCGAATATCGGTCTTGAACCTTAGAAAGTTTTTATATTATTGATCAGTGATCTATTGTAAGCGACGTTCGTCTTTCCGTCTGCAAAAGACACCATACGGTCCAAAATAAACACTGCTGGTACGAATACGTATTATGGTTAAGTTTAAAAATGGGAAAATCGGACCAGATGAAAAAAGTTCCCCCTGAAAAAATTACAAAACTCCAGAAAACATATTTTATTTAATTTTTTTGTCTATTTGTTTAAAAAATGAAACATTTTTATGCCGTGTGAAGTTCATTTACCAAGATTAGAAAATGCGATTTTTTTCGGTTCGAACCTTTTGGGGACTTTGCTATAAACCCAAAAAATTATGTTAGTAAAATCAACGGAAAATGTCAATTAAAATAACTACTTTGTAAGTTGTTTTGGGGTCAACTACTTTTTCAGTTAAATCAACTAACAATGTTAGTTATTTTAACTGACAAAAAACAACTGACTTATGTAGTAAAAATTACTAACATTTGTAGTCAAAACAACTAATATGTAGTAAAAATAAAATAAACAATATATAATTTTTTTTTCAAAAAATTTTTCAGGAAAAAAATTGAAGACCAAATTTTTTCAAAGTTTTTTTTTTTTAAAAAAAGTTGTGAAAAATAAAAAAAACGAAAATTAATCTATTTTTTTGGAAAAAACTTTGAAAATTTTTCAGAGAGATAAAAAATAAAATTAACTACTTTAAATAACTGTTACTACATTACAGTACTTTTTTGTTAGTTATTCAAAAAAAACGACTCAAAATAACTTACAAAAATAGTTGTTTGATATTTTTCATACAAAAATAGCTGACTTTGTAGTTAAAAACAACTTACTACTGTAAAATATACAAACAACTAACATGTAGTAACTTACACAATTTTCTGAGTGTAGCAAATAAAATTAAATATTGATAAAATTGTATTTTTATGCGTAAATATAAATAAAATTAATTTCTTAACATCTATGGCGAGAGGAAAGGTGTCCATCCGATAACGCCCACCCTCCCAATTAAAAAGATATCCCCTGAAACATCCTTGCCAAGTTTTTTATGCCTGCCGATTTTTTTTAACAACAGGACAGACAATTTTTATCATTTTAACGGAGAAATCTACTGATTTCAATTTGATTTCTCATATCGCTCAAAAAGTAGATGTTTTTGCTTATTGGACAAAGGTGTCTACGAACGTTTTTAATTTTTTACGCGTTTTTAACAAATTTGTGGCTTTTTAACATTTTATTTGTAATACCGGTGCGTACCGGTATTGATGTTTCGGTAACGGTTCACCGTTACCGAAATAATCTAAAATACCGTTACCTTTACCGTTACCAATATACAAAATATGTAATACCAATACCGTTACCGATACCGTTATTCGTTTCGGTTGCCAACCCTGCATATAACACATTTTTTTAACTAAAAAGCTTTAATTTAACGTTATTAAGTTACTTTCTTTCAAAAAACAACATTTATTATTAGGTATGAGATTTCCATGCAAATGCATGTTTTTTGTCTAAAGTCTAAAAACGATATCGACCAATTATCTTTCCGAATTAAGAAATTTGCGTTAAAATGGCATCGATTTGTTTTTGCATATTTTGCATATTTTGGTGAAAATGCATATTTTTGCATATTTTGATTTTAAATGCATATTTTGTGCATATTTCCAACTTTTAAGTGCATATTTTGGCATAAATTAGCAAAAACACAAATTGAAATTTATTTTTTTCAAAAACTATTATAAATTTTAAAAAATTATTTTGAAAATAAGAAAAAATATTTTCTTCTTATAAATTTTTTTTATAGATTTTCTTAATTTCTAAAAAAATCTTGCTTGTATAAAGTTTTAAATGTTATTTTTTAAACCTAGCGTTATTTTTTTTTTCTTTTTAAGAAGTTTTTCCTATGAAAACAAGATTTTTACTGTACACATTTTATTTTTTAGTGCATATTTTATGGTTTTTTAGTGCATATTTTGAATTTTTTAGCGCATATTTTAAGAGCATATTTTAGATTTTATAGTGCATGAAAATCTCATCCCTATTTATTATTAATTAAGTGAATGTTGTTTCTTATGTTAACGTAATTGTTAAGAAATATGTTTGGAGAACTATGTTAACATTTATTTCCAACATAAATATGTATAACATTTGACTATGGCACACAAGAAATAACACGATTTTGACGTATGTCGGAATAAATGTCCACATAATTATAGAAGGTGGAGACACTATGTAAGATTCGGAGACATTTTTTCTATAGAAAAAGCCTAAGATTCTGAGGCATTTTCCTATAGAAAAGGTCTCAGATTTAAAGACATTTTGTTCTACAAAAAAAGTCTCAGATTCTGAGACATTTTTTCTGTGGAAAATTTTTCAGATTCTGGGACATAAATAAATCAGGACTTGCCGACAATTAATTTTGTCAAAAAAAAAAAATTTCGCGATTTTTTTTTTTTGGAAAATTTTTTTTTTTTGTAAAAAAATTTTTTTTTAATATAAATAAAAAAAAAAATCACTAGGCCGCACAGTGGGGCGAGATGCACTTTTTTTTGTAAAAATTACTCTACAGACTTCAATTATTTTTTTGCTGTTAGTAGCTTATTTATTTTTAAATTTGATTGCGACAGTCAACAAAATGTGTTTTTTTAGTATTTTAGCTGTAAAACACTAAAAGGTTTACGGATCAAAATGATTATTGGCTTAACTTAAAGGTATTTATAATGGTTTTCATAGCTTCACGACGCGTATTTGCAATAACATACTGCTTTTGTTGCAAAAATTTAGTTAATTTATGGCAGTATTGATTTTTTGAATAGCTATAGCTGTATAAATTTTCCTTAGTACTTATCGTCACGGTGAGCCTCAGCGATGTTTAGGTTGAACTTTAGTGTCGACGAAAAGTGTAAGCGCAGTTCGATTTCTACAAGGTTAAATGTCACAAAACTATTAACAGCAAAATCGTAGCTGCTCGCATTCGCGAGATAACGCGAAATAAGTGTTTTTGTATTTTTTTAAATATTGACATTGAAGTTTTTTAAATATTTTCAAAAACTGAGTATACAGTTTTAATTGTACTTATTTAAAGGTCACAAAACAGTAAACATCAAAATCCCTTCAATTCTTCTTTAGTTCGCGAAAAATCGCGAAATTAATTTCTTGCTGTTTTTGTTTTCGTTTTTTATCTTTAGATAGGTTTCTTTAAAATTTCGTAAAAACATGGTATGCAGTTTTACTTGTGCTTGATCAAAGTTCACACAGCTGTTGACATCAAAATTGTATGTGTTAAATTTCGCGAGATATCGCGTAATTATATAATTTTTTTTTTATAATTTATTTATTTTTTAAAACCGGTTGTTTAGAAATAATAAAAAATAAGTGGTATGCAGTTTGATTTGAGCATGTTGGAAGAAATCAAAACTGCCCACAAAAAAGTTATAGCTGCTCACTTTCGCGAGAAATAGCGAAAAACAGCTTTTTGGGGGTATTTTTTGTTTTGATTAATAAAAGAAGTTTCGTTAACATTGTTGAAAAACACGAAATGCAGTTTGATTTGCTATTGATTAAAGATGATAGGCTAGGTTAGGTTAGGGTGGCGGTGCCAGATGGGCACTCCGCATAGACCAATTGGTCCATAGCGATACCACAAAACTTTTTCCGCTTATCGATGTAAACTAAATACATTGACCTTCATTGCGAATTGTTTCAAGCTCTTCAGGTCTATCCTCGTAATTTCCTCCAAAGTCTCGAACTGTGAACTTCCTATAATTGATAGTCGAGTTCGTGCCAAAGCCGGGCAGTGACACAGGATGTGCTCAATGGTCTCTTCGACGTCTGGTGTCTCGCACCTTTTACAGCTTGCGTCCGTAATAAGATTCATGTTCTTGGCATGTTTTCCGACAAGACAGTGTCCCGTTATTAAACCTGTCAACATACGACATTCTATTCTCGTAAGTGTAAGTAAGAATTTAGTACTTCCTAAATCATAGCGTGGCCATAAAATTCTGCTTATACGACTTGTCCCAAGTTCCTTCCATCTTCGATTTGCTTTGGCGACAGTAAGGGTATTTCGTTTTAGTTTGAAATGCTGGAGTGGCGGTGAAAGCATTATGGTGGTACCTATGCCATCTGCTCCAAGTTTCGCGAGTTCATCTGCTTTCTCGTTTCCTTCTATTCCTTCGTGCCCTGGTACCCATAATAAGGTAACTTCATTATTTAGGCAAAGTTGTTTTAAATTCTCGTAACACTTTAAAACCGTTTTCGATTTAATTTGGTAGCTCAAGAGTGCCTTTAGGGCAGCTTGACTATCCACGTAGAAATTAAGGGTGGCAAAGATGATAAGGCTGTTAACATTTAAATTCTAGCTGCTCAAGTCTTCGAGATATCGCTAAAAAAATCGCTAAACTACTATTTATTCATTACTTTGTGTTATTTTTGGTCTGTAAAAACATTTACTTCAATTAATGACAAAAATGTGGTATGCAGTTTGAATTCGAGGTTATTAAAGTTAACAAAACTGCAAGCATAAAAATTATAGATGATCAATTTTCCGAGAAATTGCAAATTTACTGTTCAAGCTTTTATATTAATTAATTTTTTTTTCTTTAGTGTCTAAAAAAAAGAGGAAAAATCAAGCAACGACAAATATATTGTATGCAGTTTAAATTTTATGTGCCTAAAGGTGGTAAAACTGCTCAAATCAATATTTTGACTGCTAAGTTACGCGAAAAATTTTTTTTTTTATTTATTTTTGCGATTCCTCGCGAAATTGATAAGGTATGATTTCGATGTTAACTGTTTTGTGACAGGTAAATAAATACAATTAAAACTGCATACACAGTTTTTGAAGACATTTAAAAAACTTCATTGTCAAAATTTTAGAAAATACAAAAACACTAATTTCGCGAATGCGAGCAGCTACGATTTCGCTGTAAACAGTTTTGTGACATTTAATCAAGTAGAAATCGAACTACGTTTACACTTTTCGTCGACATTTAAGTCGAACCTAAACATCGCTGAGGCTCACCGTGTCGTATGATAATGATATTAACGAAAAATAATGCTACGAAAGTCAATTTGTGTATTTAATAAGAAGGGGAAAAATTTGCGATAGAAAAGTGCATTTTAAATGCAGTTTTAAGCTGCATTTTTCAAAAATATCTTTTTTCAATTAAATTTTTTTTTAACGAAGAAATTCAAAGAAATAAATATTACAATTAATTTAAGACAAAAGTCAATTGAGTCCGTTTACTTTTGAACGTTTTGCAGCCAAAAAACTACAAAAATCTAATTTTTTGACTTTCGCAATAAAAATTTAGTGGATTAAAATAATGAGCTACAAGCAGCAAAAAATAATAATTAAAATCGGTTAAGAATTGATGGCTGTAGACAGACAGAGGGACATCGCTAGAATGTATTAAAATCGATCACTGATCAATAATAAATGTATATATTTTATGGGGATCTTAGACCGATATTTCGATGAGTTACAAATTGAATGTCAAACTTTTATATACCCTCTACCACCAGTTGGAGGGTATAAAAAATCGTCAAACATAAAAGCAAGTATTTATACAAAAAAAATATTTAATAATTATCTTATCACACATATGAATAAATCTATAATGCTAGATACATTTAAATAAATGGTATAAATAGAGCCCGTTTACCAATTTGAATTTGTTAGTATATATTAAAGCGTGAAACTAATTAGTACAACAAACAAAAAAAAAACATGATTCCAGAAATTGATGGCAACTTACCAGAATGGTTAACAATTGAATATTTAGAAGATAAATTAATAAAACGTTATAAAAATAATTCGATTAGAGTAACAAAAGTTAGTGGAAAATCAGCCAGTGCAAAAGGGGAAAATTATACAAGTGCTATTTTACGCATACGAGTATCATATGTTAGCAATGAAATTCTGGAACCGAAAACTGAATCATTTGTTATAAAAATGACTTTCCAAGGAGAGGGTATTGAGGGTCAAATACTTGGTCAATATAATGTTATAAAATGTGAAATTGATGTTTATCGTGATGTTATGCCACGTATAGATGCATTAATGCAAGAAATTGCTGATAATGATCAAATTTTTGCTAAAACTTTATATGTAGACGATATAAATGGTGTTATAATCTTTGATGATTTAATGGCCCGGGATTTTGTTGTAGTCAATCGTTTGGATCGTTTAGATATGAAACAAGTTAAGATGGCTCTACGAAAATTAGCTAAAATTCATGCTTGCGGTGCTGTTTTAAATGAACGTGATCCAGAATTTTTTAAAATCAATAAATATGATCATGGTTTTTATAATCGCCATACCCGAGGATTTAAGCCCATGATGTGTGGTATTATAGCTGCTCTAGCACGCTATGTTAATAGTCGTCCAGATTTAAAATCTAAATATGGTAGAAAATGTGAAGGTTTAATTGATCGTATTATGGAAGATTCGGAGAAGGCTTTTGATGTTGATGACAAACATTTTATGACATTTGCTCATGGTGATTTTTGGACAAATAATATGATGTTTCAATATTCTAATGGCTTAGATCAAGAGTGTAGTGATATTTGCCCCTTGGATTTACAACTTTGTATTTGGGGTCATCCTGCCATTGATTTACATTATTTCTTTAATACGTCGTTGCAAGAAGATTTGCGTTTAAATCACCAACAGGAATTGATAAAATACTATTACGATATATTATCTAGCACTTTGAAAGCTTTAAAATTTAAAGGTCATTTACCAACATTATTTCAATTCAATTTGGAAGTACAATCACGGAAATTTTTGGGTAAGTACTAGGGTGACTAATTTGATCTCAGTTGGATAGAACAAACCAGTCTATCTTAGTCCTTTTTGTGAACAAGACGTTGTCCTTTGCCCACATCGAGAGTATCTTTAGCGTTAATTCCATGAGTTCGCTAATCTATCTTCTATATATGGGGCATTTTTTTTAGAGTTTCCCAATTTGTTAACAGTTTTTAGTACCCTTCGAAAACTCCTTCGTGGTAAATTTTCAGATTTTTTTGATGACCCGTTCAAAAGATATCGAATTTTTAAAAATTGGTAGTTTGTTCCTTTACTCAAACTTCTTTTACTTATAACTTCTTCAATAATGGTCCAAATTTAAAATTTTTTTTTTTCAAAATTTTTGTTTTTTTACGTACTTTAAAAAAAAAATCCCAAAAAATTCTTAAAAGCGCTCTAGTATGCGATTTTTAAGTTTTGAAATTTAAATCCCATTTTTGAAAATGTTTGTACTCTTCGATTTTTTTGAAATTTTATACTTTGGGAGTGGGTGTAGGGTGTAGGTATATTTTTAAAAAATATTGTAGGGTAAAAAAAGGGTGTCGCTCTCACTAATGACCCCTCTCGGACGCACCATTAGACCGGTAGAAGCTGATTAAAGAAAACAAATTTACAAAAAATAAAAAAAATTTTATGGAGACCGCCTTAACAATTAGAGATAGAGGGTAGGTGTGTTTAGAGAAAATGTTTAGACTAAAAAAATATTGTGGGTCGGTTATACATTTTGTTGCTCTAAGGGCACTATTAGGGCAGTTAGAGCGGTTGGAGCAAATTTTAAAAAAATTTCGTTTTGTGTGGGAGCCCACTTAGAAATTGGGGATAGGATATTAGTTTGTTCCACAGAAATGTTAAGACATAAAAATTAATGGGGGTCGGTCTTATAAAGAACCCCTCTATGACGCACCATTGGAGCAGTAGAAATGATTTTAAGATTGGAAAATTACAATAAAATTTTTTAAAAAAATTTTAAAAAATAGTAATAATCGTTATCCCACAATCCTCCTGGGCAAAAAATTTATAGAATCGATAGAAGTTTTACACAAAAAAATTTCAAAAAAATCAAAGAGTACAAACATTTTCAAAAATGAGATTTAAATTTTAAAACTTAAAAATCGCATACTAGAGCGCTTTTAAGAATTTTTTGGGATTTTTTTTTTACAAGTACGTAAAAAAACAAAAATTTTGAAAAAAAAAATTTGAAATTTGGACCATTATTGAAGAAGTTATGAGTAAAAGGAGTTTGAGTAAAGGAACAAATTACCAATTTTTAAAAATTCAATATCTTTTAAACGGGTCATCAAAAAATCTGAAAATTTACCACGAAGAAGTTTTCGAAGGGTACTAAAAACAAATTGGGAAAATCTAAAAAAAAAATTTTTCAAAGTGTCCGATTTGAAATGGAATGCCCCATATATATATTCTATGTATATATATATATATATATGTAAAAATTGGTGTGTGAATGTATGTTCCGTATGGACTCCAAAATGGCTCGACCGATATTTATAAAATAAGGGAATATTAAGAATAGCCTGGCGAGTTACACTGTTAATTCGGGTTTTTGATGTTCTGTCTGTGGGCGGAGGGGGTGGCAAAATCAAATTTTAACATTGTACCTAGTTTCTAAATTCCCGGACTTTTTCAATTCCCGGGAAATCGTTTTATCGGAATTCCCGGGAATTTTTTAATTAAAACAAATTTTGAACTTTACCATATAAAAATTGTTATATTACAAATTATGGTCGTATTTTCCCATTTAAAACCATTTTAGATGTATTCTTTTGTAAAATAGTTTTACTAACTTCTAAAATATACGTAGAAAGTTCATAAAATCTATTTTTGTAGAAATATTGGACCTTAACATAGTTTTAGTATGTATTTGCATTGACGTATTTCCACTCCATGCAAAATTGTTCACAATTCGGAAATACCCGATTTTGAATCAAATGCGGTTTTAATAACTTTTTGGAAAATTTTTCTAATTTTGAATACGCCAACCGTAATAAAATTATATCATGAAGATATATTTAATTCAACTTTCGAATTATTAAAATTAATTGGTTTAAGTCATTCCGGCCAAAATGAGAACACCGATGTACTATATAGCCACTGTAACTACGTATTTTCACTGGTTGCTGGAATAGAACTCGCGGCGGCCAAGGTTCGTTGCAAAATATTTTTTTTCACGGCCGATAGATATCAGGCTTTTACTTCATATATGAAATTTTAAGCTGAAAACCAGGTTTGTTATATATTTTTTAAAATATCGATATTTTTGTTTAAGCACTATAAAGATTTTTGTTCTGAATATGAAATACTAAATTTCATAAAGAAGAAATCATTGGAATTTTAGATTAAGAAAACTTTTGCCAATTTGCAATCACTATTTGAAATTAAATTTAGTTTGATTTCGTATTTTGTCACGCAATCGATTAAAGAAAAATAACACTGTGCAACAAATTTTGGGTCATCGCATTGAGCCTCAATGCCTTCAACGCCATATTAAAGTAGACCATCAAGTGGACAAAATCACCAAAGGGTTTTGCAAAGTCAGTTCGGATTTCTTTTTTATAGCCCACTGAAGTTTTAATTTTTTTGTCAAAGGCGTTTGGAGAACGCCAAAAATACTATAATAAAAACACATCTGAGCTTCAAAATATGATTTGATGTCTTCAGTGAAATTTAATGGCGATTCTTTTCTTAGAACATTTTATCCCTATAACTGCCATTTTAAGGGGTCATTTTAGTCCTTTTTCAAACCCTAAACACAGAAGTCTAATAAAACGTCCATTTAGAGGGTTAAATGTTCTACAAATATTTTCCTCATAAAATTTCACTAGGGGTTGTCAAATGTTCAAAGTTTGTGCGACATGCGCAAAGTGCTTAAAAAGGGTCAAGTATAAATAATAAATGTTTTTTTTACCAAAGCAGTGTTAAAAATATCGACAAAAAACAGTGCAAATATACTTTTGAGCTAAACATTATGATTTTATGTGTTTTATAAAATTTTATGATGATTCTTTTCTTTGACCAAATTAACCCTTTGACCAAATTAACCCTGTTGCCCTAAGTAGTTTGGTATTGCATTTGAGTGAAATCGGTTCAAAAGTTATGAACGAAAATGTAAGAACACCTCGAAAATTGTGGTACATTCAACATAGCCTAAAAACACAAAATGCTTTAATTCGGCTGCTAGTTGACATATGTGAACAGAATTGATCACCGAATGGAATTTAAACAAGTACAAACATATTTTTTTACAAAAAAAAAACATTTTTTTTTAAATATTTTTTTTTTGTTTTTTTTTTTTTTCAAATAAACTTCTTTAAATTGTGGAGGGTATCAATACATTCGACAAAGTCGAATTTAACTTTTTTACTTGTTTTTTAAGCATTTTCTATGGACGAACTTTCTGTCTTAGACGTGCCCAAGTAAAAAAAAGACCCAGAAAATATTTGTTAAACATTTTAAACTTCTAACTGCTTTTTTTAAGGACTTTTTTTGTATTTCTTTTAAATAAGGACAAAAATTACCCTTTAAAACGGGAGCTAGAGGGTTAATTTGGTCAAAGAAAAGAATCATCATAAAATTTTATAAAACACATCAGGACGTCATTTTTAGCTTAAAAGTATATTTGCACTGTTTTTTGTTGTTTTGAACACTGCTTTGGTAAAAAAAATAATTAACATTGATTATACTTGACCCTTTTTAAGCATTTTGCGCATGTCGCACAAACTTTGAACATTTGACAACCCCTAGTGAAATTTTATGAGGAAAATATTTGTAGAACATTTTAACCCTCTAACTGGACGTTTTATTAGACTTCTGTGTATAGTTTTTGAAAAAGGACTAAAATGACCCCTTAAAACGGTAGTAAGAGGGTTAAAATATTCTAAGAAAAGAACCGCCATTAAATTTCACTGATGACATCAAATCATATTTTGAAGCTCAGATGTGTTCTTATTATAGTATTTTTGACGTTTTCCAAACGCCTTTGATAAAAATATAAAAACTTCAGTGGGCTATAAAAAAGAAATCCGAACTGACTTTGCAAAACCCTCTGGTGAGTTTGTTCACTTGATGGTCTACTTTCATATGGCGTTGAAGCCATTGAGGCTCATTTTTCTTGTTGCACAGTGTAATTATTATCCCATGACTTTTTATTTGCTAAGAATTTGTTTTAAACACTTTGAAAGGTGTTTCTTAAATAATATTACCATAGTAATTAGAAATTGATACATGTTTTCAAAATTTATTCTTAGCAAATAAAAAGTCATTGGATTTCCCGATAATCAACAAAAAAAAAAACTTTTTTATCGCTAAATGCAAAAAAAAACGCTCCATTAAGTCGGAAAAACGGCCAATTGCAATATTTTTTTCCAATTTTTGTTTTTGTTTGTTCATTCGTCCTCCGTAATAGCATAGTTAGCCAGAGAGGGTTTAACAGGAGTCGAGTGACTTCAGATATCTTTATCTATTGAGAGTCTTTGGCAAAGGTTCGTGAGAGAGATGCGAGGAGTTTGTATTTACAAAACGTACGTCCTCAAAGAATTTTAGACCAATTCAATCAAAACCAACGAAGTTATTAACAAATTAAAAATTTTACTATATACTGTTTTTTGCTTCTCCTGTAAAATTAATAAAATGTTAGTTAGGACCTTTTGCATTTTAGGTGATCAAATCATAAAATGTTCTTTAGGAAAGTGAATCGAAGAACTTTACCTTAGACCTTTTCTCTTACTACGGTTACATTTGATTGTCCCAAAATTAACAGTTTCTACAATTAAACTACTTAGAGAGGTTGCCAGGGGTTAGATTCCCTTATAAAGTGCAATTAGGCATAAAAATGTTATTTATTTTGAAATTTACTACATTTTTTCTATATTTTTTTTTTCTTTTCAGCAATAAACGCAACATTTGTTTTTCAAGCCATTATGTTAAATACAAATACGGAGCATGCGGATTTAAGTACATTACTTTCTGATACCGAAGATTCTAAAAAATTTAAAGATTCGTTATATTTTGATAATGAAGCGATGCAAAAGACTGTTGAAATTTTACTACCAATTTATGATAATTTAGGTTTATTAGATCCTTTGGAATAAAAAGTATTAAGAAAAAGTGTGATTTTTTTAATCAAATACATTAATATCCCAGGAAAATTTTTTGGAACAAATTCCTGGTTCAATAGATTCTTGAATATATTCTAAGGTAATCACAACAAAGTTTTCTATGTAAAATTATTTTTCAAAAAAACTACTTGCTCTAAAAAACGATTGCTTTCGGGACAATTTCAAACAAAAATCATTGATTCTGGAATGTTAAGTAGAACCGGTTGCAGGGTAGTTTGATGCGTTCTTGAACCGATTATTTGGAACAAAAAATTTTGCTGGGATGTTAGGGCCAGTATTTTTTTTTTTTTATTTTAGAAGACTTTTATTAGAAGGCAAGGAAAAGGGTAAGTTTAGTCAAGTTTTCTGAATTTCAATTAAAATTTAAATAAATATTCTTTGGGATTTATATTAATCTCTTCAAAAGACGCCTGCCTGCTTTAAAATTAAAAAGTTTTGATTAATTTTACTAAAATTTATTTCATATACAATGCATTTTGTTGCAATATTAATACATAATACATTTTTTTTTTATTTCAAATAACTACAATTTAGATAAGTTATTATAAAAGATTATAAAATTTATAAATGAATTAATTCAATTAATTCTCAATTAAAATGTAAAACTTAAAATAGCATTTAAAAATCCCAACCAGCATATTCTTTAACAACATCCTTATTCTCTTTACGATGACGATGCGTAGCACTTGCCTCACCCTTGGCCACACAACGTTTACGCATATCCGTTTTTTCTTTCTTATCCATATTACGTTTAATGCGATCTGTTACTACAGAAGGTGCTATTGTACTAGCCGCAGTAGAATACGAACGTTGTGAACGTGCATCGTTTAGTAATTTTTCCACCATTTTTAAACGATACATACGAGAATTAGGATCAATATCTGTTAATTCCGCAACATTATCGGTTTCTAAATCATTTGAACTTAAGGATTTAGCATCTGAATCTGGTTCATTGGCATTATTTGAGAATGTGTCTTCTTGGTTTTTAAAAGATATAGTTTTTTCCAAAGAAATATTTTCTGGAATATTGATGTTAGATTCTTGGGGCTCGACATTTTCTTTAGTTATAAGTTTAGCTGGTAATTCTTCAGGTTTTGGTATACCTTCGGGTATCTCAACTTCTGGTCCTACTTTCATGTTTCCCAAATATTGTGTACAAGATTCAATATAACGTCTTATAGAATCATCGCCTGTTTTAGAAGATTTTACTTCACTAAAACTAATTTCGTTTTCTAACTGTTGACGGTATTCATTGATATCTTCGTTTGTTGGTGATACCAGTTCGGGAACTTCATCTTTGTTGGCTTCATCTTCTTCTTCATCTGATTCTTCTATCATACCATATTCCTGAAAAATAAAGAAATAATTAAGTAAATACTTTTAAGTAGGTGCATGTTTGGTTGTTTTTTATATACCTTTAATAAGTCGTTTTCCATTTCCTTGGTAAATCCATAACCAGTACAGTGAACTTCAGTATCTAAATCATCTTCTCTTTTAAGATCAGAAAATTTTGGATAATCTTCACTTTCATAGTTATATTTACGACGAAATAGCTCACGTACACAATGGACATCACGTTCAAAGAAACTGAAATTTAAGAGAGAAATACATACTAAGTTAAAAAAATTTTACAAAAAAAAAACAACAAATTTGGCGCAGACTAACACTTTTCTGTCTGCTCCGATTTTGACATTTACGAATTTGACATCACATTGGTACCACGTGAACGTGATTATATTGAGCGTGATTAAAACTACTCACGTGAGCGTACATGAGCGTAAGCATAAAAAAATATCGTGCGTGATCGTGTATGATTAAAATTCTTATTTCGTTAGAGTGCATAAACAGGATTGAAAAGTTACGCACGATCTAGTCAAGACCGACCATATAATACTCTGCACTAGTGTTTTCCGGAAGTGGGTCCCAAGTGCAAACATTGGCCGCTTGGTTCTATTCTTTATTAGATCTTTAATAAGTGTAGAAAACCGATTGGATCTATCTTTTGTTAGATCATTAATTAGTGAAGAAAACACACCAAATTAGGGCAAAATTTTTATATTGGAGCTAAGGCATTACACCCTGTACTACAGACCCCTTTGGGTACTAGACCGATATTTCGCTGCGTTAGGCCGGAATTTCAAAGTTAGTATACACCAGACACAGGCGCGGATCCAGCTTTTTTAACGCAAAAATTTTTATATTTTTATGGAGCCTCAGGTCGACAGCAAAATACCCAGATTCTGAAAAATTTTCCAATAGAAAATATATCAGAAAAAGTTTCTTGATTTTAAAATTATTCCGAGTCATTTGTTGTTTTTTATGTGTCTGAGACATTATCCTAATACACAAATTCTAAGGTTCTGAGACATTTTTCTACAGAAAAGCTTTAAGAATTTATGAAATTCTTGATATAGAAAAACTTTTTTATTCTTATGCACCTTTGTATAGAAAATTCCCAGATACTTAGGCAAATTTCCTATTAAGAAAAATTCTTTGTATAGAAAAATTCTCGGATATAGTGACTTTTTTTCCCATAGAAAACTTCTTAGGATCTTAAATATTTTTTTCTATTCTATTTTTCTACAGAAAAAGTCTAAAAAAAAGATACCGAAAAGTTGTTTCTACGCTAAAATTTTCCCGTTTCGAAAAACTATTCTATAGAAAGTACCTCAGATAAAAAAAAAATAAAGACTTTAATCGTTTTAAAATTTTTTGAGGCAACTTCCTTGACTCTGCCGCTGTTCCAAAAAAAAGTAATTCACATAAAAAATGTGAAAATGAAAATTTCCGAATTTTTTTGGTGTTCTAGATTTCACATCCGAATTTCTTTTTCGTTTTGTTTCACATAAATAAAATTTGGTGAAAGTAAAACGAATGCACTTTTTTCCTCATAATTTTTTAAATTTTAATTATTCAATTTCAACTTCGAATGAAAACATGATCAACAAAACACTAAACTTGATTTCGTGTGATTCGGAAATTTTCATGTGAATTGAAAAGTTGCGAAAGACAGAACAGAGGCCTCTGACACATTTTTTTATAGAAAGACACTTTTCTCAAAAAAGAAGTCAAACATTTTCTTAGAAATATTGCCTATTGAAACGTCATTGAATTTAAGACATTTTTCCTAAGAAACAATCTTAAATTCTGAGACATTTTCCCTTTAGAAAAGCTTTTAAGACATTTAAGAAAAAGTTTCAGAGTCTGAGACTCAGACATTTTCCTACTGAAAAAGTCTTAGATTTTTGAGACATTTTTTTAATACAAAAAATCTTAGAATCTGAGACATTTCTCAGATTCTGGGGCATTTTTCTTAAAGGTCTCAGATTATGAGGCATTTTATTCTTAGGAAAAAGTCTCAAAGTCCGAGTCATTTTTCCTACAACATTTTTTCTATATAACTACTCATAAATTCTGAGACATTTTTCTTATCGAAAAAGTCTGAGATTTTTTTCTATAAATCTAAGAATTTTTTCCTACAGAAAAGGCCTCAGCTTTCCCAATAAAAAAGTCTAAGATTCTGGGACATCTTTCAAATAGAAAAGATATCAGATTCTGAGACATTTTTTCTAAAGAAAAAGTTTTAGATTCTGAGACATTTTTAAATAGAAAAATCTATGATTCCGAAAACAATTTTTCTATAGGAAAGATTACACTGACTCTGTGGATTTTTTTTTCAGATTCTAATACATTTTTTCTATAGAAAAATTTTCTTCGAAGAAAATGTTCTTATTTTTCCTAAAGAAAAATTGTCCGATTTTCTAAAAAAATTGTCAGATTTTTCCTATGAAAAAATTCGCAAATTATTCCTATTTAGAAAAATAACTAAATTGTTCCTATAAAATTTCATATAGAGTTTTCGTCTAGAAAAATTTTAGATTTTTTTAAAGAAAAATTTGAGTATATTGAGATTTTTTCATGTAGAAAAATTCTAGCATTCCGAGACAATTTCCCTTTACAAAAATTTTATTATACTAAGACAGTTTTAATAAAATAATTTCTATAAAAATTTCAAGGTTTTGCCTATAGAAAAATTATAAAGTTTTTCCTATAGAAAAATTCGGAAATTCTTCTTATAGAAAAATTCTCAACATTATCAGTTTTTAAATATTTAAAAACTCGCAGATTTTTAGTATAGACAATTCTCAGATTTTTTTTCTATATAAAAATTTCAGATTTTCCTATAAAAAATTGTCGGATTTTTGCTATAGAAACATTAGCAAATTATTTTTATAGAAAAATTTCAAATTTCTTCTTCTAGAAAAATTCCCAAACTTTTCTTTTAGAAAAATTCTTCCAAATTTTCTTAAGAAAAATTTTAATATTTCCAGACTTTTTTTTAGATAGAAAAATTTTTCATAGAAAAATTTATAAAAAAAATCGTCTATAGAAAAATTCTCAATTTTTTCCTAAAGAAAAATTCTTAAATTTTTTCTATCGAAAAATTCTTAAATTTTTTCTATCGAAATATTCCGATACATTTTTCTTTCAGAAAAATTTTAAGATTCTTAAACATTTTTCATAAAAAAAGTTCTCAGATTACATATTTCCATTTCTTTTTCTCTCTCATTTTCTCTCATTTCCTCTTCTCTCCTTTCCTCTTATCTCCTTCCCTGTCTTTTTTCCTTTTCTTTTTTTCTTTTTTTTCTTTCGAATTCGGTTTGGGGGAGGGGGGAATTTCCTTTTTTCCCACGGGGATCCGCGCCTGCTAGACATGTGTACGAATGCATTTAAACGTCATTTAATGACGCCCTAAAAATTTGTACAAAAAAATATTTAACCTACAAACTTCAAACCGCTACCACAAAAAAATTGAAAAAATTCCTTTAAATGTGATAATAAAAAAATATCAAATATAAAAATGTGACTTTTCTTCAAAAGTTAAAAGGCACATAAGTCGTCCAGATTACAAATGATCCATTTTTTACAAGCTAATTTTACTCAAATTTGGTTTGCGTGTATTTATATCCTACACGTCTCTATAGTACAGGGTATACAAAGTTGATGATGTTTGTAACTACCCGAAATATTTGGCGATGACCGTCCGTCTGTTCATGTAAAAGTTGTATACACGATACAGGTGGCATTTATCAATATATTTGTCTGAAATTTGAAACTTAACTTTCTTTTGGACAAAACTTATTGAAATAGGAAAAAAAATCCGTCCATGTTTAAAACTAGCCCTAATACAAGCTTCCCATTAAAATTTGGCTTAAATGCCCTTAATAACCATATTGTAGTAAGAACCCTTTCAAAATTTGCCCGGTAAATATATTTTATATTCATTAATCACCATTCAAAATTTTAACGGGATCGTTAACCAGTTGTACCCAACAAATAAAAGCCAATTTCACTTAAATTTGTTTTGTGTGTATTTTCTACACTAAATAAATAATTAAAAAAAAAAATATCCAATTGGGACATGTTCAGGGAAACCTGGTGTTGGATATAATATGGTAGATCTTGATTGACTATAATTTGTACTTGTTTCTATACTAAGAAAATATGTAACCAAATATAGATCCAATCAGATTGGACTTGGAACAATTTTTTGGCAAAATCTGGATTAGAAGTAAACTTTTTATGATGTTCTGGAATCCGAGAACATTCTAAAAAAATGCATTATTGATTTTGAAATTTTTTTAAGAATAAAAAATTTTTAATTACAATAAAAAAACGAGTTCCGTAACGTTTTCATCAGCAAATTTGCAAATAAAGGAAACATACCCCACGATGTTGTTGCCTGGCATCTAATGGAAATATTTCCCTTTAGGTAGTTGTATATGAAAATTTAACGGCAAAATGAAAGAGTGCCTAACATCGAGTGTCTAACTTTTTTATTTGAAATTTTCAATCAGGGAAAGTAAAATGTTCAATGGAAGTCAATCTTTGTATCATTATAATGAAGATAAAAGAATAATTACATCGATGGAAAAGCTTCATCTAGTAGAAAGCTTGATATAAAAAAGAAAGACACTCGATGTTAGGCATTCGTAAGACAATCGATGTTTACCAATAGTATTCTTGTCATAAATGCGGCCATAAGAATTTTTCTCATAATCCTTAAATAATGTAAACTCCATATTTACTTACAATTCTGCATTTTCATGTGAAGTTGACATCATTTGAGGGAAATCAATCAATATAGGTTTACCATCATCCTGTACCATTATATTGAATTCATTGAAATCACCATGTATAACACCGGAATTACCCAAACGCACAATAAGGTTCATTAAATCATCATAAACTTGTTCTGGATCTCTAAGTTCATGAACTTGAGTCCTAAAATAATAAAACATCAATATAAGAATTCTTTAAATAAATTACACAATACTTACATTGGCCAACCTTTTACTAAATCCATTAAAACACAATGACGATTAAAATCAATAGGTTTAGGTACTGGGAAACCTCTTTCGTATAAAGCCGACATATAGGCAAATTCTCTGGTGGCAGAAATTCTGGATAAATATAACCATGAAGCCTTATGACGGCGTCCATGATAATCACGCTTATTTTTAATGTTGCGGAAACAAGTACGACCCAAACGATGAAGCTTTAGGCAAATCGGAGTACCTTCTTCATCGGACACTACATAAATGTTAGATTCTTTACCAATACCAATTTGATTGCCAAAACCAGCAACAGATCCTCTTAATGTTAAAGATTTCAAAGCCAAATAATCATAGCCAGTGTTGGTAAGACGATAGCCATCAACTTTAAATTTGGATAACAGTGAGAAACATTTGACAATTAGTGGTTCGAAAAAATCTCAATTGGAATACTTACATTTTTTGCCTCTTTCATAGGTTAATAAATTATGTTTACACAATTGTTTGAGAAGTTTATGGACACCACCATTTTTGATATTAGCAATTGAGGCTACTAGGGAACCTGGCACCAATTCATGATTTTTCA
Source organism: Pegoplata infirma (assembly GCA_963921195.1). Lineage (NCBI taxonomy): Eukaryota > Metazoa > Arthropoda > Insecta > Diptera > Anthomyiidae > Pegoplata > Pegoplata infirma. The sequence goes on from OY992536.1 coordinate 65,405,680, forward strand.
TACCCATTTCAACCTGTATGCAAAATTACAATTTTTGTTTTACCAGTAGTTTTTGCAAGTTTTTGGGTGAACTTACCCCAGTTAAAACACGAAAATCTTCTTTTGAAAGATACCGCAAGACGGTAACATTTAATTTACCCATATTTTAATTATTTTTATAATTTTTTACCAGCTTTTTATTAAATTTCGTCTTTAATTACGTTGAGAAATTAACACGTGGACAGAGATACAAGTCGAAGAGCGCAGAGCCGGCTTATCGCCGCCGACAACTTTGTTTTTTTAAAGATTAAGCCGCCGCCGAAGCAACCTTCATATTTTTAGACTAGTTAAAACTATTGAATGGAACAAAAAGATTATCCTTGTATAAAAAAATATAAATTTCAAAATAATTATTACGGCTATATCATCAATTACATGAGAAATCATGACAAAATGCGCATTTTCTGACCGGTGGTCTTCTAATTTTTTATATCCTCCACTCTAGTGATAGAGAGTGCATAGTGATAGTATACATTTATATCTAATGTAATTTTCTCCACTGATGACGTAGAGGTGGCTACAGAAACCATGGTCTGGAATAAATCCACATTAAAAATAATCTTTAGAAATACAATGTTTTCTTCTTCAATCACAAACCCTTAATAACAAAACAGAATATGGCATGCGCCAATAAAAACACTTAAAAAATACAGAATTGACAAAAATATATGCAAATATATGTCGCCCTACGGGCAAGTAGTCTCAAATATATGCACTCATCTTTAACGTGTATGAACAAATAATTCAGCGCTAAAATTGTTATGTGCAAAAAACGAGACAAAGAGAAATTAAGGAATGTTGTTGTTTCTAAGGATCGTAATTGTTGGTGTAAAATAAAAATCTTCTGTTGACGTCACACACTTAACATCTGTAATGAAATACGAACAAACCAACTTCTGCTGTTAGTTTGTCAAGCAGGGCGATAGCTCAGATGGTAGAGTACTTGCTTTGCAAACTGATGGAAAATTTGAAGAACGTGGGTTTTATTCCACTCAGAGTTAAGTCTGTTGATGAAAAAACATATAGAAAAAACAGTCTTACAAATAATCAAACAATTTATATCTAATGTAATTTTCTCCACTGATGACGTAGAGGTGGCTACAGAAACCATGGTCTGGAATAAATCCACATTAAAAATAATCTTTAGAAATACAATATTTTCTTCTTCAATCACAAACCCTTAATACATATATAAGTTTGTCATTTCGTTTGTAACACCACGAAATATTGGTCTAGGACCCCATAAAGTTTATATATTTATAATTCTCGTTCGATTTTAAGACGATCTAGCGAAGTCCGTCCGTCTGTCTGTTGAAAACATGCTAACTGTTGATTCAACAGTGTTGAAAGACTTTACTGAGGCTCCTGAAGTTTAGCACATATCGTCAGCTTATTATTGTTTTGCTCCATACGCCAACAACTCGGTTTCGAGAAAAGCGATAAAATAGGTTTACCACAAATTTTCTTGAAAAGTAATCGATGGATTTTGTTTTAATGTTTACCATTTGTTGCTACATATATTGTAAACAAAGCTTTCAGTTTTCAGACTTTTACATACAATAGATCAAAAGATTTTAAACTTTTAAGAAAATAAGATTTTATGGTATTATGCTCCATATCAAATTTTGCTTACACATTTGGGACTTTTGTGTGACATGGAGCAAATGAGTTCTCAGTGCCAAACAAAATAACAATGAAACAAAAAGAGCTAGATCTATAAAACTGGGTATTTAGAACACTTATATAGTCAGGTTGCATGGTATTAAAAATGGGGATGATCGGTCAATGGACACGCCTACCTCCCACACAACCTAAATGGCAAATGTGACATTACTTGAAATGTTTAGAAGTTACGGTATTAAAATTCGGTACGTAGAATAGTATCAACATAATTAATCTTCATTCCAAAAATATGCAAGATCCGATAATTTTTAAATAATCTAGAGCCTTTTCTATAACGCAAATTTTCAAAAAACATCAAAATGGTGTGTTTTTTTCTTAGGAAATGCTGGATATCTCAAATTTGAAAAGAGGTTTTAAAAAACGGACTTCGGAATAAGAAAGAGGATATTTATATTATATATATTCAATTCCTAACTAATTTTTTTTCAAAAATGGCGTATGGAGCAAAACAATAATAAGGCGACGATATGTTGGTCATTTACCTGGTTGGTCATTTAAAGTGAATTTAGGTAAGGCTTTTTCACGATAACTTCTAAAAGACAATTCTGAATATACTGAAATTTGGCATATATATTTGTCGTTTCCCTGGTCTGGTTCGCATTGAATTTCAGCCAAATCAGTCCAGTGGTACAAAAGTTATCAGCTGAAATGTGAATTTCAGATTGGTTTCACCTTAAATTCACGTGTTGAAAAAACCAAGCTTTAAAAACATTGGTAAGCCTAGAGATGGACGCATGAGCAGATTAGAGCGTGATTCACGTGATTCACACGTGTTCACGCGTGAGTGTGACTGAATTCAATTTTATTCACCTGATTGTGAGTGTGAGTGGAGAAAAAAATTGTGTGCGTGAGTAAGATTTTTGCATGAGTAAGTGTGCATGAGTGGATTATTTTGCGTGATTTTTTTTTTCTCTTCATACTTCCTTTCGTAGCAAAAAAAAGCAACAAAAAAATTTAAAATTTGGCTTAACTTAAGATTTCGTCCCGAAAAAATCAAAAAAAAAAATGTAAAATTTCGCTGAACTTAAATTTTAATGAAAATTTTGAAAAATTTTTAAAATTTTAGTTTTTGAAATTTTGTTTGTATAAATAAGATTTTCGTGAGTGTGATTGAAGCTTAGTGTGAGTTGTATTAAATCTACTCACGTGATTTTGAGTAAGTGTGAGTACACTCAGAAAATTATGTAAGTTACTATATGTTAGTTATTTGTATATTTTACAGTAGTTAGTTGTTTTCAACTACAAAGTCAGTTGTTTTTGTATGAAAAATATCAAACAACTATTTCTGTTAGTTATTTTAAGTCGTTTTTTTGAACAACTAACAAAAAAGTACTGTGATGTAGTAACAGTTATTTAAAGTAGTTAATTTTATTTATTTTATCTCTGAAAAGTTTTAAAGTTTTTTTCCAAAAAAAAAAAAAAATCGTTATTTTTATTTTTCACAACTTTTTTTTAAAAAAAAAACTTGGAAAAAATTTGGTCTTCAATTTTTTTTTCTGCAAAATGTTTTGAAAAAAAAAATTATATATTGATTTTTTTTATTTTTACTACATTTTAGTTGTTTTGACTACAAATGTAAGTAGTTTTTACTACATAAGTCAGTTGTTTTTTGTCAGTTAAAATAACTAACATTGTTAGTTGATTTAACTGAAAAAGTAGTTGACCCCAAAACAACTTACAAAGTAGTTATTTTAACTGACATTTTCAGTTGATTTTACTAACATAATTTTTTAAGTGTAGAAAAAATATGCTCATGAGTGTGTGAGTAGAAAAAAATATGATCGTGAGTGAGTGTGCGTGATTCAAAAATTCCTGTCGTGAGCGTGAGTCAAAAATCACTCACGCGCCCATCTCTAGATAAACCACAAAATTACTTTACAAAGAAATAATCTATACCAAAAATCAAAATGATTGTTTTTAATATGCCATTTACATATACCTCGAAATCCAAAAAAATGGGATTTCAATGAAAATCCAAGTAAATCCAATTACTTTTTTGGATTTCAAATGTCAAATCCCATACAAAAAAAAACTTGGATTTTGGGAAAATCGTAAAATCGCAATTTAAAATCCCAAAAAATTTCTACTACTTAATTGTACAACTATGGGTTTTCCCAAAATAATCATCCCTAATGCTTTTTTTACAACGCTGCACACGATTTTTTATCAGCTGTTGTTGTTTTTTATAAAGTAAAAAAACAATTAAAATTTATTTTTTTAAAACTATTAAAAGATTAATAAAAACAATGATTAACAATGTTTCATTTAAAATTTACCATTGCAAATGGTAAACGCACAATTTAGTTGACCAATTTGGTCTTCCTAACAAAGAAAAACACTCAATGGTGGCGGCCCCAAACTTGGCAAAAATGTTAATTTTCTTGCATTTAAAGAAGCAGCTCTACATAAAAACACAGTTTTTGATATTGTGGTCCCAACATATACTAGTGGAATTGAAAATATTGGCTCCGGCAAAGAAAAATCATTGTTTTTAGAAATATTTATAAAATTGGGTAATTTTTTAACTAACAACCCTGTACACAAATCAAAAGAAAATACAGAGTTAGTACAAACAAAATCCCGCTAAATGTCAAAAAAGCATATGTAAACGGTATAGATTTTAATTGGATTTGAAATCCAAATTTATGTGGATTTCGGGGTATATGTAAATAGGACATAAGAGATTTTCATTTAAATCTGAGATATTTTTCCGGAATAGTATAACAGAATCTGAATTCTTCCAAATATTTTTTATTGGAAATGAAAAATAAATCAAAAATCTGTTCTACTTTTAAAACTTTGCACTTCATTTTCGGATTCAGCGCGAGACTTAACATGGAAAACAAATGAAAAATGTCGTGAATCAAAATCTCTGTAAACTATTGTAAGAGTTCTGGAACGAGTTTAAAACATGAAACATGATCTACAGAAGTGGTTCTAAAAAAGATGGATTTTGAGGTAAAAAAATCCACACCCCCCCCCCCCCCCCCCCCGCCACAAAACTAAAGAGCTGGATCCGCCCCCAGGTTACACACGGAATGACAAAATGGGTATACCCTCATACTGTGGTTGAGGAGTATAAAAATAAAAAAATATATGAAATTCCTCGGTTTCAGCCGACTTTGAGCCGCAAATCGACTATGGCTTAGTCGCCGTCTCTGATTCACACACATAAATTTCTTGCAAGTTTTCTCCTTAAAAAAAGCAACAGCTGATTGCTAGGGCTGCCATATTTCCGATTGTAGCGTCATCTAGTGTTGAGTAGTTACACATTATTTTAACACAAGGTGACACTTAAGAATTAAAAACTGATATTAACAAAAACCGTTTTTTTTTAAATTGAAAAAAAGTTTACATTAAAAAAAATGCTACACTAGATTTTTTTTTACTAAAATGATTAAATTTAGTTTTATATGGCATTCACACTAGCGACCTTAAACAAGTTGTTCAACAAAACACCAGTAGCAGAATAAAAACGTAATGGACACAGAACAAAGACTTTTTAAACATCTCACTCTTGAACACTTCAAAACAGCAAGTGTGAACGCCGTATTAATTAAAATAAAATATTTCAAGTCAAAATTGTTAAAGACTTTTCGATACGTTTGTTGAACAACTTGTTTAAGGTCGCAAGTGTGAATGCCTTAACACATGCGACCTTAAACAAGTTGTTCAACAAAACACCAGTAACAGCATAAAAACGTAATGGATACAGAACAAATACTTTTTTAAACACTCTTGAACACTTCAAAACAGCAAATGTGAACTGCGTATTAGATAAAAAGCGCAGTGTGGAGGATATTCTCAGGGATTCGAACACGTCAAATTAAATTTTTATACTTTTTTTAATCTTCGAATTCCCGAACGCAACTTTTTTTTTGCGTTTTGGCGTATAAGAGTTTAATTCTAAATGCTTTAGAAAAAAGAAATAGTTTTTCTAAATCCCTAAAACAACATTCTTAAGGCCAGGACAACAATTTTTTTTTGATCGTGAGTGGCATTTTGTTTAACTCAAGTGATAGTAAGTGCACGTGATTACGAGAAATGTTTTGTGCGTGAGGGTGCGAGAGTAGCTAGTAATAAGCTAAAGTCTCGTTTAAACAAGATTTCGACCATGTGCTACTGTAATTTGTTTAGACACTCGAAATCTTATTCGAACAAGATCGAAATCTTGTTCGACCGAAATGTGTATTGGGTATTATTGACAAAAAAAACTTACCATGATAACTAAAATTTTAAATTTTTGTTACAAATGTCCAAATCCTCATATAAAAATAAACTCTTTTCTGCGTTCTGTTATCCTCTTGTATAATTTCATCGTAAATTTCATAAATTGTGTATATATAATTGTTTTTTGAATTCCCTGAATTCAAATTTTTTCAAACAAGATTTCTTTATGTATGAGATTATCTTTTTCATAAGCTGGAGTAATAAATATTCTTTCTATTTGTTGCCTTATATAAAAATAATAGGTGACATAAAAATGTTCCTTACAATTTTCAAGAAAATGCTATAAAACTTACCATTCCGTTTATTGTTATCGGTGTCTTTTAAGAAATCATATTTCGTAGAAGTCTGGCGTTTATCTTTACAATGTTTTGTACAATCCATATCATAAGTGGGATAACATTTTCGTAGGCCATCTTGAGGATGGGGATTATATGCAGGTTTACGTTTTTCGGGAATAACTGAAGCTAAAGATTTGCATTTACTACGGCTACCCAAGTCTGTCTTTTTGTTTGTCTGACCACTTTTACCATTTTTGGAACTAAAGTGATGCATACAACCAAGAGCGCAAAAGTTTTTATTTTTGATTTTGGGTAGTATCGATGTTAAACTTGTGAAAGTACGTTTTATTAAGCAAGTTGTATCGTTGGTACTTAAAGCTAAAGTACTATAAAATTTCTTTTTGGGGCTACAATTTGGTTTAGTGTCCTTTTGTTGCTTTTGACATGGCGATGATGTTGATTTGGATTTTTTGGAGGAAACTTCCGTTTTTTTCTCGTTCTTAATTTGCTTGCCACATGGACTTTTTGGTTTCTCTTTCTTACTGACACAAGGACCGCATGATTCATTTCTTTGTTGTTTCTTTAAAGGGTCCTTGTTCTTTATGTTATCTACGCAGGGATCTTTTTTCTCCTGCTCCTTAAAATGGTCGTCTTTTTTCTCATCTTTTTTTGAAGAATCCTCTATCTTTTTAATTTCGGGATTTTTCTTGTTTTTATTAGCATCATCAGGTTTCTTTTTCTCTGAATCCTTTTTACATGGATCTGTATTACACTTAGGTGTGTATTCTTTGTTCTCTTCTGAGCAAGGATTTGTATTTTTCTGATCTTTTTCGATTTTATTAGAACCAGAGGGCTTACCTTTGTCACTGCTTCTAATACATTTTAAAGAATAAACTGAAGAACTTCGAGTACTGCCTCTTTTTCTTCTGGTTTGTTTTGACTCATTTTGTTTGTTTCGAGTTGAATCACTGGCTCTTTTCTTTTGTTTATTGCAAGCATCATTCTTATTGCAATTCGGAGTAACACCTTCAGTTGGGATTTGTTCTGTTTTCCTGATATCTTCATTATCTTTTGGGCGTTTCTGATTTTCTATTATATCTTTACAATAACCATATTTTTTACGGTCATCCTTAGCTTGTTTCGCTGTTGCTTGTTGAATTGTGCCGGAAGCCTCCTTACAGGGTGGTTTCTTAAGTTTACTACAGTTATCCTCTTTCTTGCACTTAGGGGAAATACATCCTGTAGGAGAATTTTCTCTTTTTCTTTTAGCATCTTCATTTTCTTGTCGTTTGAGTTTGTCTTTTTCATCTTTGCAAGGATTTGGACATTCAGAAGGTTTACAAGGATCATCTTTTTTACCACCATCCTTGTTGGCTAGTTTCTTAGATGAAGCACAGGGTGTTGAATGTTTAGGAATCGATTCTGAAACTTGAATATTCGTCACTTGAGGACGACTTGTTATAAAATCTTGTATATTCTTGTTCTGAGCTGAACTTTTGGTTAAAGCTTCTCTTCGTTTAGCAGCCTCTATTAAAGCTTTATTATAAGCATCACAACTTAATAAAAGCTCTTTAGCACCAAACAGATTCGTCAGAAATGGAAAATCGTAATTGGCATTATATTTGGAAGTTGTACCACCATTAGAAGCATTATGTTTTGTAGTCAATGATATTGTGGAATGTGTAGAACGTATTGGAGTACTACTGAGCATTGTTTTTTTAACTTCTCCCTTACGTATGCTACTTATAGTAGGACTTTGGATTTTTTGTAGTCCTAATGATGTAGTTTTATTTGAAGTCCTAGTGGAATACGATTTACGTATCATGTTTATGGGAAAAGTTATATTTGTTAATGAGGAACTTTGAATTTCAGGAAATGGATATTTTTTATTCCAAGTCATTTCTTCAAAGTTCAATTTTGAGGCATCTAATTTTATAATGGTAGACATGCTTATGGGCTCACCTTTGCTTACGATTTCCGAGGCCAAATCTAATACATCATTAGCTTTATTGGTTATCTCAACTTTGGGATAAAGTTTGTAATCTTGGAATCTTTCAGCAAGAAAATTAGTGTCAATAAACATTTGTATAGACTGTAAACAACATTTTCGTAAAGCTTTATCGGCTGAAGCAGCTAAACGATCTAAATACTCCATATCGGTTTCATTTAAGGGTATTAAACTTAAGTCAGGATAGGTCACAGATTTTGTGCTGAATACAGAATTGGTTGCAGAGCTTTTAGAATGTTTTTTATTTATATCCTTAAAGCTTTGTCTCTTAATCGCTTGATTAAAAATTCGCTCCACAGAGATGGACTTTTTATCTTTACTTTTTTTGATGTCTTGCTTCTCAGCAACTTTGTCCGGCACTTCTTGAAACATGGAAACCTCTCTTAAAGCTTCACTAAAAGCTGTTATTTGTTGCAGATTTTTAGGTTTTTTGAATAATGATGATAAAGTGTTTTTCATAATTTTATTATCTCCTTCTAGCCAATTCATGGGAATCAATAAAACTTTGGTGGAACTATCACTCAAGGGATTTAAATCAATTAAAGCTATGGGTAATACGGACTCCGAATGTTTTATGTGCTTCATACTTTCACTATTCACTAAAGCTCTATCTTTCAATGTATTCGTTTTCCTCCTTTTTGATATTTCATTTGAATTTTTACTACTATAAGGACGTTGAAGGCATAAATTCGTCAAGATCAAGCTATTACTATTACGGTAACTTTGTAACTCGTGAACAAGAGACGAATAAAATCGTACTTTAAAATTGCATGATAGTTGTCTAGTGAACTGTAATAAACCGTATATTAACATAAAATTTACATGACACTTACACAACATCAACATAAAAATCAATTACATTCCAAGCGAATGTGAATAACTTACATTTATTGTTGGTTTAATGTTGGCAATTTTTTGCATTTTAACGTATTTATTAAGATTACTACGAAAAATTTTGTAAAATTTCCGAAAAAGTATATTTTTTTTATTTTATTTATTTTTACAGAAAATTTTTTTCTTGACAAAATGTTCAAACATGGAGTTGTTTACTTAATTTAATTCCATTCAAGTATATTCCTGAAGTTTTGAAAAAATATTACTGAGTTCTACACCATATCCAATTGTATTTAAAAAATGTCCAAATGTATTTTTTTTTTTAATTTTCCAAATGAATTTTAAAATTGTCCAAATATATTAACAAATTGTCCATATGTATTGTGAATTGTTTGAATGTTTTTTTTTAATTGTCTAAATGCGTTTCAAAATTGTCCAAATATAATTTAAAATTTCTCAAGTGCCTGCTAAAGTCATCGAAATTCATTTTAAAATTATTAAAAAGTGTTTTTAAATAGTCCAAACATACATATTTCAAAAGTGTTCATTCAAGTATATTCCCGAAGTTTTAAAAAAATATTACTGAGTTCTACACCATATCCAATTGTATTTTAAAAAAATGCCCAAATGTTTCTTTTTTTTAATTTTCCAAATAAATTTTAAAATTGTCCTAATATTATAAGTATTTATTCATTTGAAATTGTCCTAATATATTAACAAACTAGCTGTTTTGCGCCCGGCGTTGGCTGGGTTAAAAAAATATATAAAGAATTCGTTTTTTTTATTAGCGAGTTTATCTACTGCTTCATGACTTTTCACTGGTGAAATTTTTTTTTTGATTTCGCTTAGAGCCGGGTTTGGAACAGTTGCCTATTAGGGTCAATATTAATAAAACAAAATATTGGACTTGTAGGAAACTTTTTTTGGGTTCCTGTTTTAACTTGAAAATCGGGAAGGTCCGAACAAAGTAAAAATATGTTTAATTTTTTATTGAAAATATATTTAAATATTAGGACATTAAGCCGATGACCTTTTTATTTTTAAATTTTTTACTGAAAATATATTTAAATATTATTTATGTATACCCGAGTAAAAAATATTGATATGATCATATATGAATTCAGATCTGATCCATATATGGGTTCAGATCCGTAATTTGAGTCTATCAAATTGGATCTGAAAACATCTGACATCATATCTGAGCAGATATGTATGCGTTATTTGTAAAAATAATTAAATTTTTATTTTTTTTTGTTAATTTTTTTTTATTATAAAACAATATCACATACATACATAAAAAAAATCTCCAACTGCAGATACATCAAGGAGTTTTAATGTACACATAATTTCCACATTTGGGTTCCCTACATAACTCATTGTATGTACATATGTATTTCCACGTTTCATTCAGCTATTCCTCTCGAAAATCAAAAATCTGCAATGAAAATTTATCAATTTATATATTTTGACTTTTTCTTAAATAAATTGCTTACCTTTTTGGTGGTTTCTTCTGCCTTTTTGATGTTTTTCCAAAAAAAAAAAAAATTAACAAATAAATGTGTTTGTTATTTTTGAAAATTTTTTGACATTTTTTTTTTTAAATTATTTAAAAACAAAAACATTTAAGGGAAGTAACTCTGAGTAAAGGGAGGTATACACAAGTATGGTGTTTATTTGGTGTCATATATGAATTGATAAAAACATATCTGATATTATATATGACCAGATATAATTATATCTGATATTTAAAAATTTGGAAAGATATCATATATGACCATATCAAATCATATGTGATCAGATATGAAAATATCTGATATCAGATATCGTCAGATATGAATACATCTGCTTAAATATATGAACATATACAATTTTATCTGATACCATATCTATTCAGATATAATTTGATAAAATTTTATCAAATTGGATACATTTTGATATAATCTTTTTTACACGGGTGCTGAAAAGGCAGAAATATCATTCAATGTAATGCAAAGGGGCGTGGCATTTTACGCCCCTTATTTCGATCGCCCTCTATTGTAGCTCATAGTTTCCGCCTTGGATAGTACTATTTGTGGTAAAAATTTAATTAAAATCGGCTCAGCCGTTTATGCCTTATTACCGAAAAGGCAGAATAACGTTCCTTTAAATAAAAAGGGCGTGGCATTTTACGCCCCTTTATCCGATCGTGCTTTTTGATGGCCTATAGTTCCCGCCTCGGTTAGTTCTATCTGTGGTGAAAATTTCATGAAAATCGGTGTAGCGGTTCTCTCCTGATTGCGAAACAGACAGACGGACAGACAGACAGACAAACCAACACTCAGATTTATAATATTAAATAGGGATTGTTTAATTGTACACAAAAACAAAACCTTGCCAAATTACTAGAAAAAGTCTCTTAATGAGATTTTACCAATATTTGACAGTTTTCTTGTTTTTTAACAAACAATTTTCAATCGAAATTTACATTTTTTTGTAATTTTACAATTTTGTTTTGTAATTTTACAAATTTCCCACTTTTTTTACAAAAAAAAATCCTGTAAATTTACGAGAATTCCTTGTAAGTTTTATTGCGCCAAAAAAAAATGAAAATTTACAATTTTATTGGTAAAAAACTTGTAAAATTACAAAATTATTGATAAAAAGCTTGAAAAATAATTCTTGTTAAATAGGAGGTAGCAAAAAAAAAAAAAAAATTTTAACTTTTCTTGACATTTTACATTTCTTGAGAGTATTTTAAAATTTGCCCAAATATATTCTAAAATTGGCCAAATGTATTTTAAAATTGTTCAATTGAATTTTAAAATTGTCCAATTGTATTTCAAAGTTGTCTAAAAAAATATCTACAAAAAATTTGTTTTGGACAATTTTAAAATACACTTGGACAATTTTTAAATACATTTAGGCAATTTTTCAATACATTTGGGCATTTTTTAATAACATTTTGACAATCTAAGAATTTTTATATGTCCAAATTTTCAGATTCTGATATAAAGAAATTCTTAAATTCTGAGACAATTTTTTTTTTAGAAAAAATGTCACTGATTCTTAGAATTTTTCTATAGAAAAAGTGTCTCAAAATCTGAGAAATATGTACAAAAAAGTTGTTTTGGACAATTTTAAAATACACTTGGACAATTTTTAAATACATTTAGACAATTTTTTAATACATTTAGACAATTTTTTAATACATTAGAATTTGTATACGTCCAAATTTTCCGATTCTGAGATAAAGAATTTTGTAAATTCTGAGACAATTTTTTTTTTATAGAAACACTGTCACTTATTCTTAGATTTTTTCTATAGAAAAAGTGTCTCAGAATCTTACATAAGTTTCTGAGGTTCTGAGAAATTTTTTCTATAGAAAAATCTTTGATTCTGAGACATTTTTTCTATAAAAAAATTCATAGATTCTACAAAAATAAAAGTCTCAGAATCTGAGAATTTTTTTCTATAGAAAAATTCCCAGGTTCTGAGACATTTTTTTCTTTAGAAAAATTCCCCGATTCTGAGACATTTTTTTTGTAGAATCTATGAATTTTTTTTATAGAAAAAATGTCTTACAATTAGAATCAGAAATGTAAATTACTACATGTTAGTTGTTTGTATATTTTACAGTAGTTAGTTGTTTTCAACTACAAAGTCAGTTGTTTTTGTATTTTTGTTAGTTATTTTACATTGTTGTTTTGAGCAACTAACAAAAAAGCACTGTAATGTAGTAACCATTATTTTAAGTAGTTAATTTTATTTATATGTGAAAAATTTTCTAAGTAAAAAAAAAAAATTAATAAATTTTCATTATTTTTAATTAAAAAAAAAACTTAAAAAACATAAAAACATTTTGGTCGTCAATTTTTATTTCTGAAAATTTTTTTAGTTTTTTTTTTCAAAAATTATATATTGATTATTATATTTTTACTACATATGTTAGTTGTTTTGACTACAACTGTAAGTTCTTTTTACTACATAAGTCAGTTAAAATAACTAACATTGTTAGTTGTTTTAACTGAAAAAATAGTTGACCCCAAAACAACTTACAAAGTAGTTATTTTTTTAACTAACATTATCAGTCACTTATTTAAACTGACAAAAAAACAACTGACTTATGTACCCGAGTAAAAATTTTCTGGTATAATCATATATAATTTGATACAATCTTATATGAGTTAATATGATTCCGTATAAATTTATATAAAATTTTATCTATCACTTTGATACGGTTGATCCACTTTATATGGTTAGATATTGCTTCATATATGATTAGATTCGTATTTTGGTTTTGCTCATCAAATTATATAAAAATAGATATTATAAGATCAATTTGATGTACTTAGATTTGACCAAATTCAGGATCAAATTGTATCAATTTTTATATTTTTTTGATCTAAAGTAATACAATTAGATATTATTTGATACAACCATTTTACGGATCAAATTAGATCTATTTAGTAAAATTTGCATAATATTTTTACTAGGGTAGTAAAAACTACACATTTGTAGTCAAAACAACTAACACACGTAGTAATAATAAAATAATCAATACAAAGTTTTTTTTTTAAGTTGTAAAAAATAAAAAAAAACAAAAATTTATTTTTATTTTGTGGAAAAAAACTTTGAAAATTTTTCAGAGATAAAAATATAAAAATTAACTACTTTAAATAACTGTTACTACATCACAGTACTTTTTTGTGAGTTGTTTAAAAAAAAAAAACGACTTAAAATAACCAACAGAAATAGTTGTTTGATATTTTTCATACACTTAAAAAATTATGACGGTAGATTCCACTACAAAAGACAGTTAAAACTACTACATTTGTTGTTGTTTAGGCGTCCACTACATTTTACGGTAAAATCAACCAAAAGTTGTTGTTGTTTTTAACTATTGATTAACAACTACATAAAACGGTAAAAACTACTTTAAATTGCAGTTGTTTTTACTGCAACTTAAATTGTCTGAATTTTCTTCTAAACGCCAAAAACGGTTACAATTATTTGGTAAAAATTCCAGATTTATCTGACTCTTCCAACACACCCGTTCTTCTAAAAATTTCTAGAAAATTATAAGTTTTTTATAGACTAAAAACAACTACATAAAACAACTGTTACTACAATCTAGTAATTTTTTGTGTTTATTTTTTAAAACGACTACAAAAAACATTTGTTTGAGATTTTTCATACAAAAACAACTGAAATTGTAGTTGAAAACAACAACTACTACTTACTACACAAATGACCGGCATGTAGTAACTGCAATAATTTTCTAAGTGTACAAAAACAACTGACTTTGTAGTTGAAAACAACTAACTACTGTGAAATATACAAACAACTAACATGCAGTAACTTTTATAATTTTCTGAGTGTACCATCAACCCTTTTACCCTGTTTTGACGTACAGCTAAAAACAGTTTTAGCTACATTTTATGTCAATATACTGCAATAGAATAAAGTACTAAAAATATTGTTGCTAACTATAACAAATTATTGCAGTTACTACATGCCGGTCATTTGTGTAGTAAGTAGTAGTTGTTGTTTTCAACTACAACTTCAGTTGTTTTTGTATCAAAAATTTCAAACTACTATTTTTTGTAGTCGTTTTAAAAAATAAATACAAAAAATTACTACATTGTAGTAACAGTTGTTTTATGTAGTTGTTTTTAGTCTATAAAAAAAACTTATAATATTCTAGAAATTTTAAGAAAAACGGAAACGAGTTAGAATTGTCAGATACAGCAGGAATTATTTCCAAATAATGTTAACCGTTTTTGACGTTTAGAAGAAAATTTAGACAATTTAAATTACAGTAAAAACAACTGTAATTTGAAGTAGTTTTTACCGTTTTTTGTAGTTGTTAATCAATAGTTAAAAACAAAAACAATTGTTGGTTGATTTTACCGTAAAATGTAGTTGACGCCTAAACAACAGCAAATGTAGTAGTCATAATTTTTTAAGTGAACAGTTTTTAGCTGAACGTGAGAACAGGATATTAAGGTGGCCCCCATTGGTCACATAGTTAGGGGTAAAATTTATCCAGAAGCTTCAAGTCAAATATTCATAAACACTACTCCCTCTTTCCTCCCTCCATACATATTTTTCCTGCAGGATATCGTCGGTGCGCCGACCATTTGATATAACGGGAAACGCTTTGGGGGATAAATCCATTACCAGATAGGCTTCCTAATGGGCCAATAAAAAAAATCAAAAAATTACACATAGCGGTTTTGGTCGGCGCACCGACTATATGCTTTGATATCATGATATCAAAACAGTGGACTACATTTGTAGGGGGCATACCCTGAGTGTTGGTCCAATTAAGAAAAAAATAAAAATAGGCCCTTTTAGTAATCAATTTATAAACATTTTTTAGAGAATATCTACTTAATACATTAGTCACCTATTAATCGAATTCACATCCACCCAAATATGTAAAGAATTCACTTCATAGTTAAATTTTATTGAGTTTTTTTTTTTAAATCTGCAAAGTATTTTTTTCTACGTTTTGTTTCATAAAATGTTCGTAAATTTGTAAATGTACGCATTTTGCATATTAATTATCGCAAGACAATCATCAAATTGTTTTCAATTTAATTCTTACATATTCGATTTTATTAACATACCGCTCAGTTTTAATTTGAATTTTGGAGTGAACGGTTTATAAAAAAATAATAATTTAATATTGTTTTAGTTTTTCTATTTCAATGTTTATTAAATGACCTCTAACATGCAAAGAATAATTTTGGGTGTTTTGTTATTGGTAGTGCTAAATGTAAGTGAATAATGGAGTCAAATTTGAAAAATGTAAAAACTTTTTTTGTTACTATTGTGATTTTATACAAATTTTGTTGATTTTAAAAAATTGGATACTTTATTTGAAAATATAATGCATTAGAAAAGTTTTCATCTGGATTTATCATTAGAAAACACAAATTACTGTATTAATCGGAACATTCTCGAGCTTTAGAACTTGCGAAAAAACGAAAATACTTTATTTCTCTGTAAAACACTCAAACAAATTTTGTCGGTAGAAAACACAGTTAAAAAAAAATTTCCGGGCTCAAGCATAGTTTTTTTGGAAAAGATTCTAAGGTCGCGCAAGTCGATTTTTTGCTTAAAATCGGATTTGGCGGCCGTTTTTTAAGTTTCTTTATAAATTTGTCAATAACTACGATTTTCTTCATTTTAAAAGAATAATATGCAATTTTTTTTGTGTGCATAAACTATAAGTTTTGGAAACGTTTTTTGCTGATTTGGGTACCCTACATTATTTTTTTTTTTGTAAATTTCGCATAAATTTTCAAAACACGATTAGAAAATTGCGTTTTTGTTTTTTAAATTTTTTAAAATCTGGACTGAGGAAGCGTTGTTAAATATTGGAAAAATTACAAAAATTTGTGTCAAGTTCCCATGATTAAGTATTTATCAAACTTAAACGGAATGCATCACAATCTCAAAAAATTACATTTTTGTTTATTTTTTATGGGCTATCGATTAAATTTTTTTTATTGTGAAAAATTTTTAGAACCCGTTAAGAAATTTTTCATTTTTTAAAAAAGTCAATTTGTTTAAAATCCGGCCAAATTTTTTTATTATTTTTTATTTTTTTACACTCAAAAAATTATGTTAGTAAAATTAACTGAAAATGTCAGTTAAAATAACTACTTTGTTAGTTGTTTTGGTGTCAACTACTTTTGTCAGTTAAATCAACTAACAATGTAAGTTATTTTAACTGACAAAAAACAACTGACTTATGTAGTAAAAACTACTAACATTTGTAGTCAAAACGACTAACATGTAGTAAAAATAAAATAATCAATTTAATATTTTTTTTTTAATTTTCAAAAAAAAAAAATTGAAGACCAAATTTTTTCCAAGTTTTTTTTTTTTTTTTTTTTTTTAAGTTTTGAAAAATAAAAAAACTAATTTTTTGGAATTTTTTTTTTTAAATTTTTCAGAAAAAAAATTGAGGACAAAATTTTTTCCCAGTTTTTTTTTTTTTTTTTTAAGTTGTGAAAAATAAAAAAAACGAAAATTTATTATTATTTTTTGAAAAAAAACTTTGAAAATTTTTCAGAGATAAAAAAAAATAAAATTAACTACTTTAAATAACTGTTACTGGGCCATTCCAAAAAATTTAGCTCAAATTTTAGTAATTTTTGGAAATGGTGTCTCAGATTAATTAGAACCTTGACACATAGATAGCCCTCATAAATATGATATATGTACCATATAACGTTTTTTTACATTTGGTGTATTTAACGAATTATGGCGGGTCAAAGATTGACTTTTTAAGCAAAAGTAAGAAAAATACATCACGTTTAAAGAGCTGTAACTTCTTAACCAATGACACGATTTTCACAAATTTGGGCTCATGTGAAAGCTGGGGTTCTTCTTTTAGAAAATATTTTTAAAATAACACAGTTTTTTTTTTACAGAAATGATGCAAAAATGCAAAAACATTTTTTCTTTTCGAATATTTAAAAAAACACATCTTCGATTTTTAAAAAAAAAATTCTGGTGAAAAATAACAATGTTTTGTATAACATATTCAAAATTCAGAGTGGGATCTCCATGGGATCAAAAACTATTCTGTTTTAAGTACGATGTTCTCATATTTTTCCCTTAGAAAATTTAAATTTCTTATGTTTTGAATGTTTTTCAAAATTTTAATAGTATAATTTTCTTTGAAAATTTAAATTTTTATATTGAAGAAACATAAAATTTTAATTTTCTAAGGTAAAATTTAAGAACTTCGTACTAAAACCAGAATATTTTTTGATCCCATTGGGATCCCACTCTGAATTTTGGATATGTTGTACAAAACAGTATTGTTTATCACCAAACTTTTTTTTAAAAAAATCGAAGATGTGTTTTTTTAAATATTCGCAAAAAAAAAATGTTTTTGAATTTTTGCAACACTTCTGAAGAAAAACCGTATGCTTTTAAAAATATTTCCTAAAAGAAGAAGAATTAAGCTTTCATATGAGCCATTACTTGTGATAATCGGATTACTAGTTAAAAAGTAAGAGCACGTTAAACGTCATGTATTTTTCTGACTTTTGCTAAAAAAGTCGAACTTTGACCCGCAATAATTTGAAAACTTCAGCAAATTTTGAAAATCCAAAAATGCAACATATCTCATATAAACGTGGATATCTATGAGCCAAATTCTCAGTGGCGTCCAAAGGCATGTTTCCGAACAGTGGGGCGAAAATTTTTGGAATTACCCTACTACATCACAGTACTTTTTTGTTAGTTATTCAAAAAACTACTTAAAATAACTAAAAGAAATAGTTGTTTGATATTTTTCATACAAAAACAACTGACTTTGTAGTTGAAAACAACTAACTACTGTAAAATATACAAACAACTTACATGTAGTAACTTACATAATTTTCTGAGTGTAAGTTTACGTGGGTCGAACGTTGAAGGGTATGTTTCGATTATGTTCTGTCCTTTTAAATGCATCCGCTTAAATGCACTTATCCAAAATATCAGATTAATGCATTTACAAAAGAACTCTGATAAACGCACACCAAGTGATCATAAGCTTTTGAATTTGTTTATTCTTATTTATACATCCGCAGGTGAATTATTAAAGCGGGGAACTCATTTAAGTGTTGATATTTCAGTAAACTTTGTACGAAATTTTTCTTACCAGCTTTTCACCTTTGAAACAAAAGCTTTTCTATTCATAGTTTTGCGCATTTCAAGCAAACGCTTTTCTATTTGTAGAAAATGATTTCTTTTTGTTATTTTGTAAAATCATTTAGTGTGAATGAAATCTGGGTAAAAGCCGTGAGCGTAAAAGAAAATTTCGTGAGCGTGATTACACTCAGAAAATTATGTAAGTTACTACATGTTAGTTGTTTGAATATTTTACAGTAGTTAGTTGTTTTCAACTACGAAGTCAGTAGTTTTTAAACACCCAAAAAAAACGTGGGTATTCAATACTAAAAATTTAACTAATTTTAGTCCAAAAGGACCTAGTGCAGAAATTGGTAACCAATACTAAAATTTTTAACTAATATTAGACAAAACCAGTAAAAATTACTAATGTTAGTACTTTGAAGATACTAAAATTAGTAACCAATTAGTAGATTTTGGTACAATATCACTTACTAAACCTTTTACTGTAGAATTATTTTGAGTGTATGAAAAATATCAAACAACTATTTCTGTTAGTTATTTTAAGTCGTTATTTTAAACAACTAACAAAAAAGTACTGTGATGTAGTAACCCACCAAAAACTACTGCTTCGCCGTAAGCAGGTTTGTAAGGGTATGTTGAGTTGACATTCCCTTACAAACCTGCTTACGTATGGCATGATATTTGGTCGCAATGTCCCACTTTAGAGCATTTCATCCGAGCGCTTATTTCAGCGCAATAAAAATGTAATGAAATCATACCTTCTTAAAAGCTAACTAGGTGCATTTTTGTAAGCATATTGGATGCTCAGAAATCATTGCTCCAATAAAGCACAAAAATAATGTATTACCATCACTAAAGTCTTTATGCCTGAAAAGTTTGTATGAAGGAAGTGCTCCTCGTAAGCACACAAATAATACTACAGTTTTAATGTATAAATAGTGTGTAATCGAAACATTGGTTTTCACTTTTGCACATGCGTACACGTCCGTTCACAAAAAAATATAATATCTACTGAATTAAAAATATATTTTTTTATTGCGTAATCCAAATTTTCGTTTTGCTTTTTGATGTTCGTAAGTCGTCGTATAATTTATAGTTTTTCTCTCTGCCTTACGGTTGTGCATACTAGATGCACTACTGTAAGCGAATGTATTTAAAAATTTCTGTTTATATTCGTAATTTATCGAAAAATTTATATTTGTATATCAATGTGCTGAAGACGAAGCGCTTGTGTATGCCAGAAAAATTATTAACTGCTTGCACAACCTCAATTATTTTTTGCTGGGAACAGTTATTCAAAGTAATTAATTTTATTTTTTATCTCTGAAAAATTTTCTAAGTGTTTTCCAAAAAATTAAAATAAATTTTCGTTTTTTTATTTTTCTTTCACAACTTTTAAAAAAAAAAAACTTTAAATTCAATTTTTTTTTTCTGAAAATTTTTTGAAAAAAAATTATATATTGATTATTTTATTTTTACTACATGTTAGTTGTTTTGACTACAAATGTAAGTAGTTTTCAATATATAAGTCAGTTGTTTTTTTGTCAGTTAAAATAACTAACATTGTTAGTTGATTTAACTGAAAAAGTAGTTGACCACAAAACAACTTACAAAGTAGTTATTTTAACTAACATTTTCAGTTGATTTTACTAACATAATTTTTTGAGTGTATTAATGAGACACTTGTTTTTTTTCGCTGGACATTTGGTGTGGAATGCCTGATATGTTAAGTCGATTGTATTAATTTTAAAACGGATAAACAGTACACACTTACATCTTCTCTTGTAATGGAGGTTTATGGCTTATTAA
This sequence comes from Pegoplata infirma, assembly GCA_963921195.1. Classification (NCBI taxonomy): domain Eukaryota; kingdom Metazoa; phylum Arthropoda; class Insecta; order Diptera; family Anthomyiidae; genus Pegoplata; species Pegoplata infirma. The sequence goes on from OY992536.1 coordinate 65,426,203, forward strand.
TGAATATCTATATTCAATGAATGCATTTTTAATCTATAGATAGGCAATTTAGCCATTAATAAATATAAAAATTAATAGTAAAGTGCATTCAGCTCAGCTAATATAGAATTTCAATGAAACACTTAATAAAACCTTTACAGAATTTTAAATTTTATTAAATAACTTGACAAAAAAATTTTAAAAAAAATTTTGTTTTTTATCTCTTTTTTAGTATCTAGCACTACAAAGTGAGGCCTATCCAGCCACAACCTCAACTGAAGCCACTACCCATATTGTCAGCTATGTAAATCAACGTAAATCACAAAAGAATAATCAACAAAAAGCTGGACAACATGATGAATTTCATGAATTTGATTTTGAAAATTTTCGTTCAAACTTAACCGCTAAGGAACATCCAGAAATGCGTGGTGCCTTACAACAACTTGTTGGTAGATTTGTAGAAAATTTTGAAACAAATTTAGATAATTTGGCAACTGTTATACCACGTAATGGAAATTATAAGGAAAATGTCAAGTTTAATGAAATAACATATTCTCAATCGAGTGATGATTTAATGGAAAATCAAGAAAATACTTTAGAAAATGGATTTGGACAAAATGAACAACACGAATCGCCAAAAAATGATACCATGTGGCAACGTTCTAAACAAAGTATACCCGTTTTAGAACCGGTTAAACATTTACTAAATAGTGTACGAAATGGTCACCTTAATCATACGGAACATGTTCAGCGGCATCGTACACTATTAAGTGAAAATGGTGATCATAATGTATCAATGGCTATTGAAACCGAAGAGGAACGTGAAATGGCTAATGGTAGTCAAGATTTACAATTTTTGGAGGTTTTAGGAACTATTGGCAGTAAACTATGGGGTTTCTTAGCAAATTTAAGACAAGTTTTTGCTGCTAGTAGTGCTAGTGCAAGTGCTGCTTTATCGTCTTCAAGTTCATCAAGTAGTTCTTAAAATAAGTACCAGTAATATTTTTCAAATATTTTCATATAAGATAAACAACCTGTAAACTGTGATTAACCATTATACAAAATTAAATTTAAAAACGATATAAATTTTAATAAATTAAGTGCGAATACAAAATTTAATTGGTAACAAAAAAAAAAAAATATTGCAATTTTTTTTATCATAATAGCCCGAGTAAAAATAAACATATATAACAATATATAACTTGATACAAACCTAACGAATCATATATGATCATATATTCCGTGAGCTATTTTCTAAATTTTTTAAATGCAGTCATATGTAGTTATATATAATTTAATCATGATTCGGATTAAAATGCGTACGGTTGATATAATTATATTTAATTATATGAGGGTCAAAACAAAATTTGTTTTTCTGTATAATTTAATATAAAATTATATATTTCTCATTTTGTTCCATATATAACTATAAATGTTTCTAATTAACCAACAATTTTCTAAGTTTTTTAGGCAAAGTATAAAAAACTTTTTAAAATGTTCCTAAACATTTCCTTTTTAGGGTTATGTATATCACCTATCTGGTTCGAAGCGTACCCAAACATTTTTTTTGTTTTAGAAAATTATATGTTTGGTGAATGTATCGTTGACCTGTGGTGTATCTCAACCCAAACCAAAAAACACCAGGATTTTATATGTTTTTATGCAATTAGATCTAATTAGATCCACCAATATATGGCAATGTCTGGTCAAAACTCGGATGAAATCAAATCATATTTTATACAAGTTGATCTTTTTTAATGCAAAAACATCCACCATTTTTCGGATCAAATTGCGTATAATTATATATTGTATTACATATCATTATATATTGCATCATATAAAAATTTTTACTCGGGAGGAAAAAATCAAGTAAAAAAGTTAGATTCTTTGGCCTTGCCGAATGTCTGGATCCCCTTTACAAGGAAAAAAAGATTTTTGAAAAAAAATTGTTTACGGAAAAATTTTGTAAAAAGAATCCGAAAAAAGTGGAGATAGGGCGTAGGTATGTTTTAAAAAAATTATGTATGGTATAAATAAATGGGGGTCGGTCTCACTAATGACTCCTCTCGGACGCACCATTGGACCGGTAGAAGCCGATTAAATAAAACAAATTTACAAAAAATTAAAAAAAAAAAATTATATGGGGACAGCCTTAAGAGTTAAAGATAGAGGGTAGGCGTGTTCAGAGAAAATGCTTGGACTAAAAGAATATTGTGGGTCAGTCATAAACTTTTAAAAATGTCGTTTTGTGTGGGAGCCCCCTTAGAAATTGGAGGTAGGGTATTAGTTTGTTAAAAAGAAATGGGGGTCGGTTTTGGAAGTGACCGCTCTATGACGCACCATTGGAGCAGTAGAAATGATTTTAAGATTGGAAAATTAGAATAAAATTTTTTCAAAAAATTTTAAAAAATAGTAATAATCGTTATCCCATGATCCTACTGGTAAAAAATTTGTAGAATCGATAGAAGTTTTACACAAAAAAATAAAAAAAAAAATCAAAGAGTACAAACATTTTCAAAAATGAGATTTAAATTTTAAAACTTAAAAATCGCATACTAGAGCGCTTTTAAGAATGTTTTGGGAGTTTTTATACCCTCCACTCTAGTGATAGAGGGTGTATATATAGGGTGACCATTTTTTTCTGAGCCTAAATCAGTACGCCCAAGTTTTTATGTTTTTTTTTTTTTTTCTAGAAATAAATCAACTGCAAAAAACAACTGCAAAAAAACAACTGTTAAAAAACAAATGCAAAAACAACTGTCGTGATTTTGCAGAAAATTTAGTTGACTTTAAACTACTTCATTTGAATGTTTTGATCGTTTCAGTTTTCCGTAAGTTATGACAACTTTTCCTGTAAGAAAACTTCACAGCTAAAAAGCACGTATTTTTTTAAAGTCCCTGATTTTCTGAGCGCTTTTTCGAATAAGCTCTGATGACATTACCTTATCTAAGATCTCAAAATCATTTGGATTCATGCAATTTACATCATTTTTCTAAAAATATCAAAAATCCATCGGCCCATTGAATTTTTCGTTAAAGAAAACCTCAAAGATTCTGTGCGCATTTTCATTTAAATTTTGGAAGTTCAAAAGAACCTCATGCTCAGATTCATTTTTGCGTTAAAGAACCTCTTGATTCACGAACTCTAATCTCCTTAGAATAAATTCATTATAAACTATCTCACTTTCAGACATAAGTTATAAAAAGCAACTCAGACGACTTATATTATGGAAATTCAAGTTTTTGTACAGAATCTTCGAATAAAATTATTTTTTATATTGAAATGTCCAAAAATCAGTACAATCAGTACATATTTTAAAAAATCAGTACAAATCAGTACAACGTTTTTTGATCAGTACACGTGATCAAAAATCAGTACATGTACTGATCAAATCAGTACGAATGGTCAGCCTATGTATTAGAGTTGTCAATTATTCGACTTTCAACTTTGTTCGAATAATTCAAATAATTGTTTTTCCTCGTTCGATCAAACGATTAAAGATCAAAATTTATTCGATTAATCGAAGAGAATAACGAATAAAAAATTATTTTTAAAAATATTTTTATTAACAAAAAAAATAAACAATTCATACAAAAAAACTTAAAATAAGAAAGTTAAAATTTTTATTAACGAAAAAATGAATAAAAAACTTAAAAATAAAAAAGTTAAAAGTTAAGAAAACTTAAAAATTGAATAACTGAGATCACTTTTAATTAATGGGTGTCGATTTTAATACTTGTTGAGAAATAATTCAAATACAAATTATTATTTGAAGTATTCAGACAAAATATATCATAAATGATTTTAATTTTTGTCAAATGAGACAATTTAAGTTGTTCTTAAGAAATAATCATTTAAAAATAAAAGTTGACTCAATTTTTTTGCTTTCAAACGATTTTTGGTTTTTGTTTTTATTAAATTAGATTTTGAAAACACTCTTTCGCTAATTGTTGAAGTAGGTGATATAGTAGGAAGAGCAAACAAAAGTTTATCTAAGTTTTCTCTTCTTTTTTCAGATTTTCCCAAATATACCATATCGTCTGATATATCGCTGAACTCCTTTTTATTTTCTGAAGTTTTAATACTTCGAATTGAATTATTTAACTCGCATAAAAGACTATTATTCCTCTATTCAATACTTTTATCTGAACTATTGTGATTACTTTCAACATAAAATAATCTGGAGTATAATTCATTTAAATATTCTTTTGTTTCGCTTTTTTGAGAATATTTTAAGAAACTTTCATTGCTCGGAAAATTTTCAGAATTAAGAAAAATTATTAACGTTATAACACTTTTATATGTCTCTCATTAATTCTTATTTTAATACGTTTTAGTAAGTCTGATTCAAAAGAATTATTAATTTTTTCTAAATTATTTATTAAAAACTTGATAACTCCCTCTAATTCTATAATGGACGTGCTATCCAGGGCTATGGCTACAATATATTTTAACTTTCCTACATTTTGTATAAAATCTTTCAAAAATGAGAATAAATCAAATTCTAAGCATTTATTTAATTTTTTAATTAAAAAAAATTGTTCGATTAATCGACATTAATTAATCGATTTATTCGTTATTCGAAAATCGTCACTTTTGAATTATTCGAACAAGAGTTGGGTTTTGTTTGATCGATTAATCGAATTATTCTTAATCGACTGACAACTCTACTATGTATATATGTAAGTTTGTCATTCCATTTGTAACACCTTGAAATATTGGTCTAAGACCCCATAAAGTATATATATTCATGATCCTCGATCGATTTTAAGACGATCTAGCGATGTCCGTCCGTCCGTCTGTCTGTCTGTTGAAAACACGCTAACTTTTGAAAGACTTTACGGAGGCTCCTGAAGTTTGGCATATATGTTGGGCATTTACCTGGTCAGGTTGGAATTGCAATCCAGCAAAATCGGTCCAGTGGTTCAAAAGTTATGAGCAAAAGACTGAATTTCAGCAAGGGTTTTTCATGAATTTACGAGATAAAACACACGGTAACTTTCGAACAACCATTCTGAGAGTGCTGAAGTGTGGCATATATATTTACCGATCCTCTGTCCCGGCTCGTTTTAAATCTCAGCGAAATCGGTCCAGTGGTTCGAAAGTTATAAGCAAAACCCTAAATTTTAGATTGGTTTTACCTAAAATTCACGTGTTGAAAAACCCGAGTTTTAAAAAAACAAGCTTTAAAAACAATGATGAGCCACAAAATTACTTTGCATAGTATTTTTGTCACTCAAAAATATTTTTACACTAAAAAAAAAAAAAAAAATTACATTCGAAAAAAATTTTACACTCAAAAAAAAATTAGTAAATTATTTCTTTTTTTTTACAAAAATGACAAAAAAAGTTTTTTACTCAAAATAAAATAATTCTATTCAAAATTGTTAATTTTTTTTACATTAAAAAATTTACTATCCTTAAAAAAGGGCATTGTGGAGGGTATTCATAGATTCGGCCAAGTCGAATTTATCTTTTATACTTGTTTTTTTTAAGTACGTAAAAAACAAAAATTTGTGAAAAAAAAAAATTAAATTTGGACCATTATTGAAGAAGTTATGAGTAAAAGAAGTTTGAGTAAAGGAACAAACTACCAATTTTTAAAAATTCAATATCTTTTGAACGGGTCATCAAAAAAATCTGAAAATTTATCACGAAGGAATTTTCGAAGGGTACTAAAAACTGTAAACAAATTGGGAAAATCTAAAAAAAAAAAATTTCAAAGTGTCCGATTTGACATGGAATGCCCCAATTACATCTTCATTCATAATTGACAAGGGAAGTCTCCCTAGTGTCACCCGCGGATCTTTATGGAATTGGTTTTATTTTGTAGAGCAGAAAAAATAAAGGGACACGTATTTTTTTTAGCAGCCCAAATTCATATTTAGGGGAAAAAAGGAGGGGAAGACAAGGCCATTTTTCAGATTTTTTCGTTTATCTCCTATATTATGCAAAGAAACCTAGTCATGTTACATACCAAATGAAAGGCCTTTGGGAAACCTATCTACGTGTGCTAAGAACGTGTCCAAACATGCACAACTTTTCGTCATATTGAGTAATATACCAAAATTTTAGGACATTTTTGTTAATAAGTCGAAAAATATTAACTTCTTTGACCCGTCGTTAGTACCACGAGATAGGTATTTTTAATACCTTTAATCTGATATCACACATGCCTATATTAATTTTGTTTAAATAGGAGTAAATCGTAAAAAACTGAAAGAGGTCAATTTCCCTCCATATAAATCGACCCCCCTAAAATGAGTTTGGGCCGCTAAAATAAAAAAATACATGTCGAACTAATTTTCGTTCTTAACAACATATCTAAATTTCATGAAGATCGGAGGGTGACACCAGGGAGACTTCCCTTGTGAGTAATACGGGGTTCACACTTGCTGTTTTGAAGTGTTTAAGAGTGAGATGTTTAAAAAAGTCTTTGTTCCGTGTCCATTACGTTTTTATTCTGTTACTGGTGTTTTGTTGAACAACTTGTTTAAGGTCGCAAGTGTGAATGCTATATTATACTAAAATCTGAAACATTTTCTAAGAAAAAATGTCTAAGCATCTGAGAATTTTGCTACAGCAAAAATGTCTCAGAATCTGAAAATTTTTTTATAGAGAAAACTTTACAGAATCTCAGAATTTTTCTTTAGAATAACAGGCCTATTCACAGTTATGACTTGTTATGACTAATTTTATTACTTTCAAACTTCATATTCCTTGTGTTTGTTGTAAACACAATAATAAAAAGTCTCAAAATTTAAAATTATTTGTCAATTTTTTTTTTTTTTTTTACGTTGAACCAACACTCAGGGGATGCCCCTATTAATGCAGTGCATTGTGTTGATATCAGGAAAATAGGTTATGAGGAGGAGGAAAGAATTTATCTACATTGAAAGAAACTGGGAAGACCTCTGCGGGAAGATTATTCCACATACGGCTAGTTCGACTGATGAACGAACCTTCTCTGTAATGCGCTGTGCGATCCACTGGACAATCGACAACAAACGGATGTGATCTACTAGACAACCGAGTATTGCGAACAAAAACTCGGGCTCTAGGGATAAGTTCACTTATCTCAGCAGAACACTTTCCATGGTAATATCGATAGAACAGAGTCACACAACCCACATTCCGACGATGCTCCAATGAGTCAATAGAGTTGGACACACTATTGTCATTGATTAGCATCAACGCCCTCCTTTGCACACGGTCCAAGAGCTCCAAAATAGACTTTGAAGCCCCTGCCCATATATGGGAGTTGTATTCCATCTTCGGTCGGATATAGGTGGTATAAATAGTGAGGAGATCTGATGAGGTGAAGTACTTCTTACACCGGTTTAAAAAACCGAGACACTTGAATGCTTCTTTCGACACTTGAAAGACGTGCTTATTCCAACGGACATCACACTGAATTTTCATGCCCAGAACATCAAGAGTGTCAGATTCCTCGATACTTATTCCACCCATATGTACAGATGACACTGTTGATTCCACATTCCTGTGGGTCAACATACAACATTGAGTCTTGCGTGCATTAAATTTGACCCTATTCGCAAGACCCCACTCAGAGATTGTCAACAGGTCTTGATTAAGTGTGTCATTCATAATCTGCCTTTTGCCCTCAACCTCAACAAGGCTTGGCCTACGATCAAAGGAAAATGAATGACAAATGTTGCTGTCATCTGCAAAAGAGTAGATAGGATTTGAAGTTTGACTTAGAAGGTCGTTAAGAAAAATAAGAAAAAGGGTAGGAGAAAGAACAGAACCTTGCGGTACCCCTGATTGAAGCCGAAACTCATCAGATGAGAACCCATCTATAACAACACGTATAGAACGATCCCTGAGGAAACTCGAAATAAATCGAGAGAATTCATTACCGACACCAAAGGCATTAAGCTTGGATATGAGCGCACCGTGCCACACACAATCAAATGCCTTGGAAATATCCAGAGCAACCACCTTACTCTCACCAAAATGGTGGATCGAACGACTCCAACGTTCGGAAAGGAACGCCAACAGATCCCCAGTAGAACGAGTTCTCCGAAAACCATACTGTCGATCGTTTAAAAGTAAGTTAGCCTCCAGATACCTAACAAGATGGCAATTTACCATACTCTCCATTACCTTCGAGAGCGCTGAGCATATTGCGATTGGGCGGTAATTATCAGGGTTATTAGCCGAACCCTTTTTAGGAATTGGCTGCACATTGGCAACCTTCCAACATGATGGAAAGATTCCCTTACGGAAGGACAAGATAAAAAGGTTAGCCAGTGGACGTGCTAACGTCGAAGCACACTGCTTCAGCACCAGTGCTGGTATACCATCCGGTCCCGGTGACTTATTTACGTTAAGATCCGCAAGAACCCTTTTAACTGCACGAGCTCGGAAAAATATCTTGGGCATAGTATGATATACCCTTTCGATTTCGGGCAGTGGTTGATTGCTTTCCGGCAAGAAAGAATTTCTTGCAAAAAGGCCAGCCAACAGGTTAGCTTTATCAACCGGGGTTTGTGAACACTTGGTCATCTTTTAAAAGAGTCGGGATAGAAGAACTAGCATTTTCCTTGACTCTTTTAACAAACGACCAAAAGCTCTTACTGCCCCGAGGAGCCGAAAGAACTTTTGCACGAAGTCGTTGTTCGTAATGAAGCTTTTCACGACTAACAAGGGAAGTATCTCAACCCTTATGAACCGATTTGCTTGAAACTTAAAATATATAAAAAAGAGACAATTCTAAGGTTGGGGTGTCTCGGCTTATCGGACATATCGGGGATTGAGGGGTTCAAAACATGGGTCAAAAAATGGCGAAAAAATCGTTTTTTGGATTTTTCAGCCATTTCTTTCTAAGAAACTATATGATGTTTACATACGAGAAGAAAGGTTTTTTTAATGCCTATTTAATGGTGGCATAACCTTGTAAAAATTCGGTTTCGTTAAATATTTTTTTATTGAAAATGTGTAAATTTTAGGGGGTATTTATATGAAGACATACCCCTACGATATTCATAAGAATACGAAATAATCTTTATTAAATTTAATTCGACACGTATTTTTGCTCTAGGCGATATTCCTGTTAGTTCGGGAGTTATCGAAATTTTCCCGAAGTTCCACATTGTTTCATAAGGGGACAACGAAATTTTTAAACACCGATATGGCCGAAAAGCCGAGACACCCCAACATTAAATTCGTCTCTTTTATATATATTTTAAGTTTCAGGCAAATCGGTTCATAAGGGTTGAGATACTTCCCTTGTAAGTACTCTAGCACACTCAGATCTTGCCTGTTTGCGTAGCATATCAGTATTAGCGTTTTTATTATCACGCCAATTTCTGAATGCTTCCTCCCTGGATCTGACTGCATTCCTGCAAGTCTGGTTAAACCAACATTTATCTCTTGGTTTAGCCGAAATGAGCTTCGATGGAATGAATGACTTCATTCCAAGCACAATAACATTTTCGACCATTTTCGCCGCGGCGTCGACGTTGCCGTCGAGGAAACAGAGTTTCCAGTTGAAACGCCGGAAAAAGTCGTTGAGTTCTACCCAGCGAGCCTTCTCATAGATAAAAACTGAACGCCTCTTAGCTGTTGTCGAGACGTTACGAAGATCGGAGTACGAGAAGGATGCGGAAATGGTGCAGTGATCCGAATTGCCAAGAGGTGCTAATGTTTTTACTTCATATTTATCAGGATGTGAAGTAAGAAAAAGGTCAAGAGTATTCTGGTGTTCATTCCCAATGCCCGTTAAGCGCGTTGGCTCGTTAACTAATTGCGACAGGTGGTTATGCGCTGCGAATAACTCGACGTAATCGCCAACGGGAGACGAATGGTTTGAATGGAGAATCCAGGAAGAGTTGTGAACATTGAAATCACCTGCCACGACAATTTCACTGTTCGGGCAACTCTCCAGGATTCTCGAAATGGAATTGGAAAGAGCGTCAAAACCATTAAAGGATGACACCCTTCCTGCATTTGGGCTTCTATACAGGAACCCGAAATGTAATGTGTGTGCCCTGATTCCGAATTTAACCCACAAGGAATTAAATTCGGGATCATTCGTGCCTAAATGTGTCAGGCACTGGTACAAAAGGTCTCAGAATCTGAGAATTTTTTCATAAAAAATGGCTCAGAATCTAAGAATTTTTCCATAACAAATGTCTCATAATCTGAGACATTTTTTTTCTATAGAAATCTGAGAATCTGAGAATTTTTCTATAGAAAAAATGTCTCAGAATCTGAGAATTTTTCTATAGAAAAAATGTCTCAGAATCTGAGAATTTTTCTATAGAAAAAATGTCTCAGAATCTGAGAATTTTTCTATAGAAAAAATGTCTCAGAATCTGAGAATTTTTCTATACAAAAAAAGTCTCAGAAATTAAGAATTTTTCTATACAAAAAATTTTTCAGCACCTGAGAATTTTTTTATAGAAAATATGTGTTAAAATCTTAGAATTTTTCTATAGGAAAATTACTCAGAATCTAAGAATATTTCAATTGAAAAAATGTCTCAGAATCTGAGAATTTTTCAATAGAAAAAACGTCTCGGAATCTGAAAAGTTGTCTATTCAAAACATCCCTCAGAATCTGAGAATTTTTCTATACAGAAAAATGTCTCAGAATCTGTGAATTTTTTTATACAAAAAATGTCTAAGAATCTAAGAATTTTTCTATACAATCAGAATCTGAGAATTTTTCTATGGTATCTAAGAATTTTCCTACTATACAAAAAATGCTTCAAAAAATGGGAATTTTCTATAGAAAAAATCTCAGAATCTGGGAATTATTATGTAGAAAAATGTCTCAGAGTCTGAGAGTTTTATTATAGAACAAATGTCTTAGAATCTGTGAATTTTTCTCTACAAAAAAATTTGTTAGAATCTAAGAATTTTTCTACGCAAAAAAATTCTTAGAATCTAAGAATTATTCTATACAAAATATGTTTCAGAAATTGAGAATTTTTCAATACAAAAAAATAATTCTCAGGATCTGAAAACTTTCTATACAATAAATGTCTTAGAATCTGAGAATTTTTCTATACAAAAAATGTCTCAGAATCTGAAAATTTTTCTATAGAAAAAATGTCTCAGAATCTGAGAACTTTTCTATAGACAATATGTCTCAAAATCTGTGAATTTTTCTATAGAAAATATGTCTCAAAATCTGAGAATTTTTCTATAGAAAAAATGTCTCAGAATCTGAGAATTTTTCTATAAAAAAATGTCTCAGAATCTGAGAATTTTTCTTTACAAAAAATGTATCATATCATAATTTTTCTATGCAAAAAATGTTTTAGAATAAAATAATTTTTCTTTACCAAAAATGATTCAGAATCTGAAAATTTTTCTATACAAAAAATGTCTCAAAATCTGGGAAATTAAAAAAACTTCGCAGTCTGAAGATTTTTCTACACAACAAATATCTCAGAACATGACAATTTTCCTATACAAAAAGTTTTTTAGAAACAGAAAATTATTCTACACAAAAAATGTCTCAGAATCTGAGAATTTATGACATTCTTTCCACTTACTATGTCTTTAAAACGCCATAGAAAAAAAATCAATGGGCTATACAAAAATAACTTATTCTAAATTTTTTTTAACCCTTCGAGGGTTTTGGATAACTAATGGTATACTTTATTTTGTTTTTGGGTCAAGACACAAAATCGTTTTGCAGTATTATAAAAAACAATTTACAAACAAAAGACTTGAGAAACAAACTTTTTTTAAGATGCTTCACCTAGCGTGCAGTAGCTACACTAACGATTAACGGTTGTATTGTGGTTGTGAACTTTGCTAGATTTGATATAAGCGTTTTTAAATTTTTCAAGCGATTTTTTTCTCCACATCTGACCAGGGATCGAATTGTTGATACAAATGTACTTTTTTTGATACTATTTAATGTTGAAAAATTCGTTGATACGCCCGCGACTAATTTGATACATTTTTAAATTGAACAAATTTTAATTAATTTTTTATTGAAATTTTTTTCTTGCATTAATTTTTCCCCCATTTTCTACTAATTGAAATATGGTTATTCGTGGAGAAACTCTTTTTCTTAAAAGAGTTTTATTTATGTTGTAGTATGGTCTAATGAATACCATGTATGATCTTATGACTTTTCACTTATTCCCTAGGAATAGTTTTTGTCTTAAGTTATATTTTCATATCTCTCATAGTTTTCGAGATAAGCTTAAAATGTAATTTTAAGCACCCCAGATTCATAATCAACAAAGAACTTAACGGTGTTCGCAACCTGAGGTTAAAGTTGGTTCGGCCGAGGGGTGTTTTGTTTAATAAATTTGTTTTTTACCGGAACAAATGTCAAATCTCATTTTTATTTTTAAAATACATTCATGAATTTTAAGTACCTCTTTCGTTTATAATTACTATTTTTTTTTGTTGTTTTAAATCAAAAAAGTACCTTGAGGGTCAAAAAAGTACAATTTAAAATCATTTTTGATACCAAATCGAAATTGCCATATTTCATCCCTGCATCTGACATCTAGCACCAGTGCTGCCAGAAACTTCTTACCTCATCTCCAGTGTTGCCAGTTTAGGGGTTTTGTCCCCAAATAGGGGATTTTTTTTGGAAATTGGGGATGAAAATTTTGATTTGGGGATCCGGGGATTTCATGGGGATGACACTGATTTTTTCGGGGTTTTTTTAGGGGATGAAATATTTTAGATAAAAAAGTGTTTTTTAAATACATCAATCATAAAATAATGCTAAAATCGGTAAAATGATCGATTTTTGATCAATCGTGGGCATTAAAGCATCAAAAAAACCACAAACGTAGGAATTATGTGAGATTTATACACTCAGAAAATTATTGCAGTTACTACATGACGGTCGTTTATGTAGTAAGTAGTAGCTGTTGTTTTTAACTACAATTTCGGTCGTTTTTGTATGAAAAAATCTCAAACAACTTTTTTATGTAGTAGTTTCAAAAAATCACTACGAAAAATATACTACACTGTAGCAATAGTTGATTTATGTAGTTGTTTTTAGTTTTTTTCTAAAAACTCGTTTTTTTCTAGAAATTTTTATTCCAAACGAATGTGTCGAACGAGTTGGTCGTGCGGGATGCGGAAGGAATTTGTTTTTATACCAAATAAAAAATATCTAAATAAATTAAATTACAATTTATTAAATTTAATTATAACAAAAAATATGTTTTTGGAAAAATATTCTTGAGCGAAAGAAAATAAGTGGATAAATGAGATAGCAAGTGTGTATAATATAGCGCTCACATAAGCGTGCGTAAAAACCAATCGGAAAAAAACAAAAAAATTCTTGTCGGCTTGGTTGCCTGCGTGCCATCTTTCTTTTCTTTGTATACACAACAGAACAGGTACATACCTTTTGAAACATTGCAAATCAATTATTTTTTTTTTTATAAATCAATTCTACCAAAGCATTTCTTTTTTTTTTTTATTCCAGACAAATTTTGATCAGAAGCGGTGGAAATTTGAAACAAACTATTAAAAAAACAAAGGTAAATACAATCAATTTATTTTGTTTAACATTTTATTAATATATATTTTTTCTTCTATAATTCCAGATAAATACACCAAAAAATTTTCATCATGTCGAAATTCTATACAACCAACTGAATTGTATTGCTTTTTAAATAAATAAATATCAATCATTTAAACGTTTAAGAAATTTTTTAAATAAAATTTCAGGCAATTGTTGTAAAAACAACTGCATTAAACAGTTTTGTAGTAGTTTTTACTACATTTTGTAGTTGAAAATCAATAGTTAAAAACAACAACATGTTCAGTTGTTTTTACCGTAATATGTAGTGGACGCCTTTTCAACAACAAAATGTAGTCAAAACAACTGTCTTTTGTAGTTGATTTTACCGACATACTTTTTTGAGTGTAAAGAAAAACTAAAATTTTTTTATGGTGTCTGTCAAAAACTGGATCGTAGTGGTATCATGTTATAATGCTTTTCGTTTCCTTTAAACCAAATTGTAGATTTTCATACATTTTCTATAGTATGCCCTTTAAATCTATTATGAAAAATTTCGACAAATTTTACCAATAAAGTACTCTATCGGTGGTGTGTAATAGAGTTGTATCATTCGCGAACGAACTTGTTCAATTGAACTACTCACTTAACTGAGCGGTTTATCATGTTCGTTCATTTCAGCTCTTTTAGGTCTTTTCGTTCATTCAGCTCAATTGGTCATTATTTCATTTTGATCTTTCAGTTCGGTCGTTTAATTTTTTTTTTGTCATTACGCATTAGTTTTTTTTCTCCTCTTTTGGTACGCTTTCTTTAATTTATGTTTTTTGTTTTACAAAAATTGTATATACTTTTTTTTTTTTTTCTTAATTAATGTTTTTATGCAACATTTTCGTATTTTTTGAAAGAAAACCAAACAAAAGACATGATCGAAATGATTCGATCACGAACTTTAAACGAAAACCAAAATTGACCGATTTAAACTAGATGAACGACCAAAACATATGATCAAAATGATTCGTTCACGAACTATTGAACGAAGAAGCCGAAAGAGCGATTGAACTAGATGAACGAACTAGGTCTTTTATCAGAAATGAACGAAAATGAGCGTTCACTCAATTGAACGATTAAGCACAAGTCTAGTGTGTAAATTAAAACTTCCCGAGTTATCTATCCCTGATAAAACATTTCCGTTGGTATTTGAATTTTATCATAATACTTATCGAAACATTGGTTTCAAACGATGTGGTAATCGCTTAATACGCAAAATACACTTACACTTTTTAGCCAAGTTTCTGTGTAAAATACAACCCACCAAGTGTTTGTGTGTAAGTTAACCAAGTTTTTGTGTTAAAAAATTGGCTAAATAACGCTAAAGCACTTGATGGGTACAAGTGTTTTTTGCATGTAGTGAATTTTGAGAAAAAATTTTTTTGGGGATTTTTGGGGATGAGAAATTTTAAGTTGGGGATGGCATCCAAAAAAAAAACTGGCGACCCTGCTCATCTCTCCAATCTTAAAATGAAAACCCATAAAAATCCAAAAACTCATTCGAAACAAACCACGTAAAAAAGGTAAAAAAGGAGAGCAAAATAAATGTGCCTTCAGACTATAACATTTGTAATAATATCAAACCAATTGGTTTGATCTATACACTCATAGAAATATCTTAGTAGAAAAATTAGTAAACCCATTGTAGATCAAGTTTTACAGAATATTGCCGTATTCAACAAAAATTAATGTTGATATCGTTGAATAATCAGTAAAGTTGAATCAACTCTTTACATCGCTTATACAGAATTCAATAGATAAAACCAAAAAAGAAAAAACAACCCTGTTCGTTCATTTTTGTATTATCAAGTTGGTAGCAATGCATTGCAATGTGAAGTTTGTTTGTCTCTTATAAAATTATTTTATGTGTTTGTTTCTTATAAAAATATTTAATATCATAAAAATAAATTAAAATAGGATCTGATGATCAGATTCTGATCTGTAAATATTTGGTAAGTAATAAAATACATTGGTTACTTTATGTATTCATACTATATTATATTTTTGTTTGTTTTTTTTAAGGCTTTTGATTTGGTGTCATTAGAAAACTGGAGAATGGCTTACGAGTGCAAAACATAAATAAAAGAAGTGTGTGAAAATCTTGTGTTGAAATATTGCAGCTTAAAAAGCCGGTGATAATTCTAAAAAATATTGTGATTTTTATACTTAATAAAAGAATATTAACAAATAACAACAAGCTTTTTTTTTATTAATAATATTTCTTATATCAACAAAAATATGAGTTGAGTTTACAAAAAATACGAGTTGATTTACAAAAAAACGAGTTGATCAACTTTTACAAAAACTGACAACAATTTTTATTGAAATCAACATAAATATTTGTAGGGTCAAAATCAACAATGATTTCTGTTGAATTTACAATGATTTTCTTTGGGAATACAATGATTTTTGGTTGAGTGTAGGATGGTAAAAACCCCATTCTATGGAGCAAATCAATTCTCAGGTGACGATCTGTCAAAATTTTGTGTAAAATCTATGAAATAGTAAACACAAATCGGTATAAAACCAAGAGAAATACGGATTGAAAAATGACAAGCGGATACGTATTCTCATTTTTAGAAATTTCTCTAAAAATGAGAAAACATATACGTTTTTCATAAGATCAGGGTTTTATTTGTTTTGATAATATTTAAGATATGATGGTGTAAATACGCAAAGGATTTTCTAAAAGATCTTTTGACAAGCAGACAAAATTTCGTATTATTTCGGATACGTATTTTCTTACGACTTAGTATTATAGTCTGAAGTAGGCTTAAATGGCATCCAACCAATATGACACCAAGTGAACTGTATGACGAACGTCAAAAATTTATACGGTATTTACACCAACGAAAACAACTTGTTTTTGAATATTTTTTTGGTTTTTGGCAAAAACTACATAAATTTTCCATACAATTTAAAAACTGCGTTGCCAACTAAAACTGGACAAAAACTAGAATTTAGGTTCTGGTCAATGCTACTATTAATTCAGTGTGAATGTTTTTTTCAATTTTCTTTTGGTAAAAACGAATGTCAAAATAAAAATATTTGTTTTTTTGTGAAATTAATATTCAAATCTTTTAAAAAAGTAAATAAATGTGTAATTTAATTTTTTTAATAACGTGTGGCTATTGTAATTTTGTGTTTTTTAGTGAATTTAGAAAATAATTAATTTGATTTGACAAACAAAAACTCTTTTTATTCGGTGTAAACAGATTGGTTTTCCAAAATGCTTTTTTGCCAAAAACAAGTTACTTTTTGTTTGGTCTAAACATAGTTTTACATGTAAGTATTTTGTTTTTGTTACAAAAACAAAATGCAAGCAAATTTTTGACGTTCGTCATTCGTGCGTCCTACAAAAACTTGGGGTAAGTCGAAGTTAAATCCCCATTTTGGAAACAAATCCCCTTATCTGGCAAAGCTGTCTAGCACCACTATATAATCAGCTGTTTTTGTTGTTTCCTTTTCATTATTGTTGAATAGTTTTTTTTTTTTTAAACTAAAAAATTCGTTTAGGAGGGTGGGTAAGCAATAAAACAGCCGCGCAAAAACAAAAATGTCAAAACAGATAAGAAATTTTTGGTCAACAGTAAGAAGAAGCTTTGCATCAAACGGGGTAAGAAAATAAACAAAATATTAATAAATTAGCCAAATAAAAATTATAATTTTTTTAATTATACTTATAGAAAAATCGCAAGAAAACAACCTTAACAGAAACAAATTCGGTATTAACAAAAGATCACGCAATGAGTTCCACCCCAAGTCCAACCACAAAAAGTGGTCAAGCCATAGAAAAACTAAAAGAATTCGGCTATGCTTTCAATGCCGGTAAGAAAAATTAAACATGTATAGATTTTAGTAGTATAATTTAGTAAAATTTTAATAAATTCCCAATTTCATTACACCTTTTTCAGCTGGACAATTACGTAAAATTGATAAGGTCACTGGTGAAGCTGGCGATGAGCCATTTGAATTTGAGGTAACCAAGGATCATGCCAAAAATCAGGCTCATTATGAAAAATTGGCAGATGTAAGTATTTTGTGTGTGTGGGTGGTTAAGTGTGCAATAAATAATATTGATTTTTCCCTAATTTTTGTTTAGCAAATTCCGGAAATTGTTTATGATTTATTGGAACAAACTGGTTTAACAAGAACTTACATTCCAGAACAGGCACCCATTGATCAATCGACGTTTTTCTTTACCCATCCGGAACAATTGAATAAACCAAAGAAATTAATTGTTATCATACATGGTAGCGGTTATGTACGTGCTGGTCAGTGGGCAAGAAGGTGAGATATTTTTTTTAAATATATTTTTGTGATGACACTTTATAACAAGCAAAAGCAAGCACTTTATAACAAAAAAATTCTGTTTTTATACCCTCCAACTTCAGCATGGAGGCATACTCATTTTGTCTTTCCGTGTCTCACGCATAGAAATATTAGTCTAGGATCCCATGAAGTGTATGAAGTCTCTGTCTGTCCGTCTGTGGAAGACACGATACAGACCAAAATAATATATATTCTTTATCGGCCCCACCAAAATTTCGATGAGATATTATATACTCCTGAAGTTTGGTACGAATATGTCCTATTAGCATTGGCTTTGTCAAAGTGTGTTACTCCCATACTGTGATTGGCGGGTATAAAAATTACGTTTTTTAGAGTTTGGTTTAGATCTTCAAGGGGGAACATTATTCTTTCTTTTCCTATTATGGCCATTTCCATACTTTACCAGCCTCTCATTACCAGCCTCTGCTCAAATTCGTACCGAACTTGAGGAGGACCGATAAAGAATATATATTATTGATCCATGATCTATTCTAACACACTATAAATGTTCTTTCGTAAAAAACACGATTCATTTTAAGATAAACAATCTGGACCCCTGAAGTTAGGAACGAAAATGTCTTATGGTAATAGGCAGCCTAAATTTATAAATGGTCAAAATCGGTCAATGGGGAAAAAAGTTTCCCTTTGAAGAAATAAACTAACCTTTAAAAAAATCTATTTTTTGAACATGTTTTTTTCATACATAAGAATTTCTAATTGGCATTGAATTTTCATTGGCATTAGTTAAAACAAATGCCAAAAAAACTACAATTGATGTAATGGGAGTATACTCACTTTGTCATTCCGTGTGTAACGCATCTAAATATCGGTCTAGGACCCCATAAAGTATATATATTATTGATCAGTTATTGATTCTGAGACATTCTATCGATGTCCGTCCGTCCGTATGTGGAAGACACGATACAGTCCAAACTAAAAGAGCTGGACTCCTGAAGTTTGGCACGAATATGTGTTATCCCAGGCAGAAAAATACATACGGGCCAGATCTGGCAAAGTACCTAATAAGGTAGTAGTAATACTGGCAAAGTACCTTTTTCTTGGGTTTTTAGTACTTGCTAAGATGCTAAATGATAACACCATTTAGTAGTGGCAAAGTACTTTTAAAAGCGCTTTCCCTGTACTTTAAAAAGTACTATCCGAGAATTTTTAAAATAGCTTTTTAACTAAAACAATGTATTACAAAATTAAAAATGTATTTAATAAAATATTTTTTTTTTATTTAATTATTTGTATATTAGAAATCTTTTTTTTTTTAATTTTTTTATTTTAAATAAATTATATATTAATTACACAGCATGACAAAAGTGACCACTTTTATAGAAAATAAGAGGTATGACCAACATTTCCATCTATTTGAGACATGCTGAGTCGAATTGCGTACTCCGGTTTTCGATGGATGGTACAGATTTCTTGACTTGTAGCAATGTTTCTTATGCAAATTTGGTTAAAAGCTTTTCATCTTAAGCCCTTAAATTCGCGCATTCTTCATTTTTCGAGGTTCTCGCGAAATAAACCTCTAAATTGGTATTTGATAAAAAAAACTTGACTTTAGTGATTCATAAAGGCATCCCTAACACGAATAGTGAACAAAAAACATCTATGTGATATAGACTATCATGTTAAAAATCGCGAAAAACTTTTTATGGCAGAATCATTTTACAAGATGACTTAAGGGCCCATCTTTAGCTATATAATGCGGTAACCTTAAACAAATAACTGACGAAAAAAAAAATAAATTTTGGTCAGTAAATTCTGTAAGGTTCCCACATTGTTTACTTAAAGATGGACCCTTAAATTATCTCGAAAAATGGTGCTGCCATATACAACATGATAATAAAATTCAACATGATGGTAAAAGCAAGTTTTTTATCAAAGACCAATTTGATTTCGCAAAAACTTCAAAAAATTAAGAAATTCGCGAATTTATTGCTACATCCTCTTAACAGAGTTCAAAATACTCTCTAGGAATATAAAAGAAAGCTCGGAATCGAGAGTTGTATTTTCTTTCGTAAACATTAATGGTTTTAAAATAAAACCAATTCATCCAGATAACGTATGTTTGCTCGACAATGAAAATGTAATTAAAGTTACTGAAATTTTAAATAGAAAGCTGTCTAAACACAAATGTGATGATATATTTTTGAAAGGCAATATTTTCATTGAATGTAGCGATTTTTTAAATTTCCACTACCATCAAGAGAAAAAGGACTCTACAATGTTAAACAAATTTGATAAAAATAACATTGAAATCAGTATCCACATAGTAGAATCAAAATGTATTCATACTAAATTTGATAATGACACCATTGTCATAGCTTTATAACATAATTAAGTGTTTTCAAATAAAATGTTAAAATTTAATTAAATTCCCGAGTAAAAAAGATTATATAGAATTTTACTTATTTTTATATAAACATATATTATTTGATAAATTTATACGTAAATTGTTTTGCTATCATATAAAATTATATATATTTGCACTTCGTATTTTTTTCTTATATAAAATTATATAAAAGAAAATGTTAAGTTATACATAATAACATATGATTAAAGTTAGTTTATATAATTGGGTGAAATCAAAAAATGTCAGTGTTTTTGAGCCAAAATTGTACAAACAAAAAATTTTAATTTTTGGTAAATTTTTTTATTAAAATCGATATGTTACATCACTACTAATATAACTATAAAAGATCTCTTCTACAAACTGTTTCAAACAAATTTTATCGACATTTTTATGATTTTTTTGGTGACGGAGTTTACATTCACCTTAGAAAAATACATTAAATTTTTTGAATTTTCTTTGAAAACATTTTATTGTATTTAAAAACACTTATTTATGTAATTGTTAACAATTTTTGTAATTAGGATTTTTTTCTGGTTTTTGTTATTAAAGATTTTACAATTATTTTTTATTTTAATAGGATTTTTCTAAGGAAATGTAAAATAAATTTATTATTATTTCTGTTAAAATAAGTTTTTTTACTTTTTTGAATGACTAGTGTTAATATTTGCGTCGGTTTTAACAACTTCATAAGGTTTTTTAATGCAATCTGCAAAAAAAAAAAAAAGTTGACGGAGTTTACAGAGACGGAGTTTACATTTCATCACTTTTTGCCCTTTTTTTCGAAAACTATTTGTCGGAAATTGGTTTCCGAAAAAAAATCATTAGATGTCAACTAGATACGTCAAAATATGACGATATTTCAGATGCACGCTAAGTAGTTTTGTTGTAAACGTGGAGACGGAGTTTACAGCATTTTTCGATTTTTCATTTATGATTTAGCTTTTCATACAGGGAAATAAATATGCAGGGAGCAAACTTGAAACCAATGATGCAAAATGATACTTTATAGCCTCGCGTTTAATAAATGGGGCAATAACCTGTTATTTTTCTAAACAGAATACGTCAAAAACAACAAAATTGTCAGGTTCCATAATGTCTAAAAAAAGTGTCGAAAAATCGTTACACAATTGAAGCCGTGTTTGTATGGGTAAAATAGATAGTTATGACTATACAAAAATATTTTTTAAGAACGTCAACATGCCCTCTTTAAAAATGTAGTCAATTATTAAGAGTTTGGGTTATTGGTTTTTAAGATATAACCGGTTAAATTTTAAAAATTGAAAATGTTACTGGCGACGGAGTTTACATTTGGCCTACAAAAATGAAAATAACTTGTTTAAAATAGCTTACTAATATCCGGATTGTTGTTAGTTATGTAGAACGCCAATCTATGCGACGTTGTACATTAAAAAATATGCGAATACTTTAACCCATGTATGAGATATTACACGATTACATGGTTTGGTTGACATTTTTTGATTTCACCCAATTACATATGAAATATAAAATTCTGTCTGTTTTTTTATATAATTTAATATAACAAAATATTTGAAGACATTTTATATAAAACTTTATGCACCCTAGTAAAAAAAGAAAAAAAGTTCATGACTAATTATATCCCAAATATGGCGGATACAATTACTTTAATAAGTATCTACTGGTATATTTTATGATCCAGCGGGATAACCTTATATATAATGTGATACGTGAATTGGGTCTATATAATTATATCAGTTGGAGAAAACTGATACAATTAAATATAATTTAAAACCATTATAACTGATCATACATTGCTCCTTATAACGTCATATAAGTTGGATAACATTATATATAATAATATGCACTTTATGTAATGTTATATACAAAAATATGTTCTTTATGTAGAGCAATATCTAACCATATATATTTATGTCTTATAGTCTCAATTTATTTTATATTGTATCAGTCCGGATCAAACTGATAAAACCAGATAGACCCATTTTACGTATCATATTATATATAACACTATCTGTTCAGATCTTGTAGGATAACCGAAGATAATATTTGAAACAATTGTGTCCACCATATTTGGGATCTAATTTGTCACGGCTATATATAACTCTTTTTTACTCGGGCAATTTTTTTCTGAATCATATGTAATCTTATATGAGTAAAATTAAAAAAAAAAAATTTAAGTCCTTTATATATAATTTGATATAACTTTTGAAAATTTTTCTAAGTCCAGAATTTTTTTTTTTTTTTAAGTTCCAAACCTAAACCTTAAACATTTGTTTTAAAAATTTTATATGTTATTATATATAATGCAAAATTTATGAAAAAAAATCTAAGTTCTTTATATATAATTTAATATAATTTTTTTTGGGGTTTTTTTTAGATTTTTTTTATTTAATTATATATAATTGCATAAATTTTTCTAAAAAAGGGGCCAATTTTCGCATCAAATCATATAAAATTATTTTAAAATCACATCAAATTATATCAAATTTAATGCAACTTTATATGGTTTTATCGACTCATTTTTCGCATCAAATTCTATGTGAATATATATGATGTCTTTATATAATTAAATATAAACATATATAATCTTTTTTACTCGGGTTATTAAAAAAAATATTTCAAATAAATAAACCGCCTTTAGTTTGGTAAAAAAGTACTAGCAAAGTACCTAATTCGGTGAAACCAAGTACTTTACTAAAAATAGCTTGCTATACAAAAAATAAATTGCTTTGCCAGTACTTTTGTTTTGGTACGGTTGGCAATTTCTGGCTGGGATGTTCATAGGCTAGTTATGTTCGGAGATAGGCAAAATCGGACCAAAGGGAAAAATTTCCCCCTTGAGGAACTAAACCAACATCTGAAAAAAGGTATATTTGACAGGTTTTTTATATTTTTGTTAAGCAAATGACACATTTTAATGTTAGAAGAAGTTGTAAGTCCTGCACTTGGACCCCGGTCATTAGCATTGTTTTTGGCCCGCCCCCTATTGTGGCCGTGGATACTAAAAAGTTATTTAAATTAGAGATGGGCGCGTGTGTGGATTTTGACTCACACTAACTCACGCTCATGCAAAAAATAATAGAATCACTCACTAATCACTCACGCAATTTTTATTTTAACTCACGCTCACTCACATTCACGTGAGTAATAAAAAAATTACTCACGCGTGACTCACGCCAGATTCAATCAAGCTCACGCGTGAGTCACGCAAAATCTACTCACGCAATAAAATTTTCTTACCAAAAAGAAAAAAAAATCCAAAAAAAAAAAAATTTACAAAAAATTAAAAAAAAATTGGGGAAATCAAAAAATCTAATCAAGCAAACTCACGCAAAAAATAAATGGCTCACTCACTCAGATTTTTTTTCAACTCACACTCACTCACAAGCACGTTATTGAAATGATTCACCAGCGCCCATCTCTAATTTAAATAATGATTAAATTGTATTACTTCAGGTGAATGCAAATGCTTTTCTGCAAATCTATTATTTGTCGTTTATACGATTAGCCCTTTTATCGCCAAGTAGAATCGTTTTCGTATCGCCGGGATGTATTGTCGTCGGGTAACAGTTTCTCCCGAAAGGTGTATCGCCGGTGATATGAATTCGATAATTGCCAATACATCCGGCGAATCGATGTCGTATCGTTTTTTTTGCAGGGTATCTACAAAAAAGGCCACAAACCACATACACATATAAATAAATCACTTTTAAAGATTGGAAATTCCCAAATTTCTTAATAGCTTTGTTTTATAACCGCATACATAATTATGTATTATTATGCAGTGAATTACGGTTATAACGCACACCTCATATAATTCGGTCCCATTGATATTTAACACTCACACTTGTTTTACATGTTTTTGTTTAAATTTTTGTTAAACAAATAAAAAAATTGTATGGCAGAAGAAGTTCAAGGCCTTGTACTTGGACCCAGGGCATTGTTTTATTTCCTTTCCATCCCAAACTTAAAATTTCTAAAGATCGGGATGTGTCACGAGAGAGTCTTCCCTTGTTAGTATGCTTCAAATTAGAGATGTGCGCGTGAGTGATTTTTGACTCACACTCACGACAGAAATTTTTGAATCACGCACAATCACTCATGAGCATAGTTTTTCTACTCACACTCACTCACAATCACGTGAGTCAATTTAAAACAACTCACACTCACGTGCACTCACGCAAGCTTCACTTACACTCACGTTGACTCACACTCACGAAACTCTTATTTATACAAAAAAAAAAATCAACAACTATAATTTCAAAAATCATTTAAAATTTTCAGCAAAATTTAAAGTTCAGCGAAATTTTACATTTTTTTTGCTTTTTTCGGGACGAAATCTTTATTTTATAATTTTTTTGTTGCTTTTTTTGGTACGAAAGGAAATATAAAGAGAAAATAAATCAGGCAAACTCACGCCAAAAAATCTACTCACGCACACTCACTCTCGCAAAAATCCTACTCATGCACACTCACGCAATTTGTTTTGCCATTCCCACTCACTCACAATTACGTGAGTAAAATTGAATTCAGTCACACTCACGCGTGAATCACGTGAATCACGCTCTAATCTGCTCATGTGCCCATCTCTACTTCAAATATTATCTACAAAAAAGGTCACAAACCACATACACATATAAATAAATCACTTTTAAAGATTGGAAATTCCCAGATTTCTTAATAGCTTTGTTTTATAACCGCATACATATTATTGTGATAATTATGTACTATTATACAGTGGGTTACGGTTATACCGAACACCGCTTATCACGAATTTTTTAAAATAACTAATCTAAAAATGTCCCATTGACATTTTTAGATTGTTCATACAAAGGCGAAGTGGTCATCATTTATCTCGCGATGTTTACAAATTTAGGGGTTTATTTAGTTCTTAAAGGAGAAATTTTTTTTATACCCTCCACTCTAGTGATAGAGGGTGTATATAAGTTTGTGATTCCGTTTGTAACTCATCGAAATATCAGTCTGGAACCCCATAAAGTATAAATATTCATGATCGTCGATCGATTTTAAGACATTCTAGCGATGTCCATCTGTCTGTGGAAATGGTGATCACGGCCAAAATATTACACGGAGATGACTGAAACTTAACATATTTATTGGAAGTTCTCCCGAGAAGTTTGGTATTGCATTTGAGCGATATCGGTTTAGTTATGAACGAAAATGTTTCAGTACATTCAACATAACCTAAAAGTACAAAATGCTTTAATTCGGTTGCTGGTTGACTTATGTGAACATAATTGAACACCAAATGGTATTTAAAGAAGTACAAACATATTTTTTGACAAAAAAAGAAAAAAATCGCGGATTTTTGTTTCTTACAAAAAAATTTTTTCGCGGAAATTTTTTTTCAATGTTTTTTTTTTTTTTCAAAAGTAATTTCCTTTTAAATAAAGTTTTTTTAATAATCTTTTAGAAATTGTGGAGGGTATCACTACATTCGGCAAGGCCGAATTTAACTTTTTTACTTGTTTCTTATTACCGATTTCGCACATTCACGAACTTATCGATGACCAATATATTAACAATTTTCGCGCTTAGCTTCGTAAATCGTGTAGGACGGACATACAATCTTAGAATCTATCAAGGATCAATAATATATGGGGCATTCCATGTCAAATCGGACACTTTGAAAATTTTTTTTTTTTTTAGATTTTCCCAATTTGTTTACAGTTTTTAGTACCCTTCGAAAACTCCTTCGTGGTAAATTTTCAGATTTTTTTGATGACCCGTTCAAAAGATATCGAATTTTTAAAAATTGTTAGTTTGTTCCTTTACTCAAACTTCTTTTACTCATAACATCTTCAATAATGTTCCAAATTGCAAAATTTTTATACCCTCCAACTACAGTATGGGGGTATACTCACTTTGTCATTCCGTTTGTAACGCATCAAAATATTGGTCGGGGATCCCATAAAGTATATATATTATTGATCCATGATCGATTCTAAGACATTCTGTGAATATCCGTCCCTCTGTATATGGCACTATGCAGTCCAAAATAAGAAAGCTAGCCTCCTGCAACTTGGCACGAATATGTCTTATGGTCCTAGGCAGGTTAAGTTAATAAATGGGCAAAATCGGCCCAGGGGGAAAAAGTTCCCCCTTGAAGAACTGAACCAACCTCTGAAAAAAACACTTTTTTTTGTATTTTTGTTAAATAAATGAATCATTTGGGGTATTTATCGGGATGGGAGGGTGATCTCAACGTCCCCCACTGACCCCCCCCCCCCCCAAAAAAACAACAAACGACCCTGACAATTTTTTAAAAATTTTTTTTTTACATTTTGGAGGGTATAAAATATTCGGCAAGCCGAATTAACACTCTCACTTGTTTTTTTTAATTTTTGTTTTTTACGTACTTTAAAAAAAAAAATCCAAACAATTCTTCAAAGCGCTCTAGTATGCGATTTTTAAGTTTTACAATTTAAATCTCATTTTTGAAAATGTTTGTACTCTTTGATTTTTTTGAAATTTTTTTGTGTAAAACTTCTATCGATTCTTAAAATTTTTTGCCCAGTAGGATCGTGGGATAACGATTATTACTATTTTTTAAAATTTAAAAAAAAAATTATTGTAATTTTTCAATCTTAAAACCATTTTTACTGCTCCAATGGTGCGTCATATAGGGGTCATTTCCAAGACCGATCCCCATCAATTTTTACGTCTAAACATTTCTTCGGAACAAACTAATACCTTATCTTCAAATTCTAAGGAATGCCCCATGTATACTTTATTAGGTCTCTGACCGATCGATGGGTTACGCACAGAATGACAAAAGTGTTACTGGGGTTGGAGGGTAATCAAACTCTAATTGCCGTTTAGAGAAGAAATAAATTTTGTAGAGAATGTTTGTTCGCATGTTTGTTCGTAATACTTTTCTCGGAGAGCACAACGCATGTATTTTAATTAAACTCCCAAAAAGGTCTTTTCTTTCAATTATAACTTACAAAACTTTAAATCAAATATCCACAAACACTACTCCTTCTTTTTTCCTTCCTATACCTCATTTTCTTGATCAATACAATTCCTCAGTAATGGGAATCCCCTGAGTATTGGTGTAAGAAAAAACCGGCTAACTGTTTTGTTATCCCCAGTTAAACGAAAAAACCGAATTTAAATATTTTACTTGTTTACAGTTATTTTTTTTAATAAACAAATACATATATAAAACAACTGTTACTACAACGTAGTATTTTTTTCCTAATTATTTTAAAGAACATTTGTAAAAAAAAAAGTTTGACATTTTTCATTATCCCAGTTGGCTCTGTCTTCAAGACATCTTAGACGACGGGTGCACGACCCATGTAAATCGTTGACGACAGATGGATGACAGTCCACACAAGTCGTGAACGACACTCTCACACAAAAGATCCAAAAATCATACAAGACATGATGAGCGACACTGTCGCTCAGAGTGTCGTGAATTTTAGCGATGACGATATGAGCGAATACTTCCTCCGAATTGTCGTGTATGACCAACTCATCGACTGTATGCTCTACCTTATCGTTGACGACCATATAGGCGACTTTGTCTGCTATATAATCGTTGACGACCGTACTGGCGACACATTCCCTCATACGGTCATCGACGACAATGTGAATGACAATTTCCCCCATTAAGTCGTCCACGACCCTATAAGGTGCAATTTCTTCAGTGAAATAAAAGCAAATTTTTTTTTTTATTAAAATTTATTTTATATTTGTTAATTGTTATAAAAAAGAAACGAAAAATAATAAAGTAAATAATAAAATAGTAAAAAATAAACAAATAATAATATATTAATTAAAAAGTTGAAGATTCCATTTGATATTTAAAGATCCTTTGATTTTTTGTCGTTCCATTTAAAACTTTTAACAACTTTAACTTTAAATTATTAAAAGAACACGATTCTGAATTTGCACCTTCTTCGATAGCTTTTTGTACATAACTAAATATTTTATACTTACATTTGCTTTTTATTATCGCTGTTAATATGGTTCCGTTATTTTGTTTTTTTTTCTCTCAACAACCTTACGTTGTCGTCAACGGACACGACAACACGACAAGTATTAAATATTGTCGGTCAGTATGTCGTAAACAAAGAGCAATATATGACAACTTCAAGAAATTGTAGCTTATATTGTCGTCAACGGAGAGTGCGATTTACGACAATCTTCATATATTGCCGCTTATTTGTCGTCAATGGAGTTTAGTACACGACAAATATTAAATATTGTCGGTCAGCCTGTCGTAAACCATGAGCAATATATGACAACTAAATGAAATTGTCGTTTATATTGTCGTCAACATATTTTGGCTGACGACAACATAAAGATATTGTCGCTCATATTGTCTTCAATCGGCATCAACTGACGACATATTTATGACATTATCGCTCATCTTGTCGTTAACGGAATTTAAATACACGACACATATGAGAGATTGTCGCTTGTTTTGTCGTGAACCAAGTTTGGCCGAAGACAACTTAAAGACATTTTCGGTCATCTTGTCTTCAATATATTTTCTATACACGACAAGTACTAGATTTTGTCGCTTAACTTGTCTCCAACTGGATGTTACACAAGACCAGTTGAGTATTTTGTCATGCAGCTAGTCGTTAGCGAATATTTCCGTTGCATTGTCGTTAGAGAAAATTAAATCGACACATGTCTTGAACGACAAATTCTTAACTATCACTTACGAAATCGTTGAAGACAGCGTCGTCTACGACGTTTTGGCCAACTGGGATATTACATTTTTGTAAATGAAAACTACTACTTACAACTTAAACAACTGTCATATAAAACCTGCACTAATTTTCGGAGTTTATATTATTCAATACAATTTTAAAAATGATTTTTTTCTTATTTTACAGTTTAATCATTAATAACTCTTTGGATCACGGTACTCAAATTCCATACATAAAACGTGCCCAAGACCTGGGCTATGACATATTAGTAACAAACACTAATGACAATTACCGCATGATTGAGGGTAAGCGTCAACCTATCGAAGGTTTAAATTCTGCTACAACACATGCTGCTTATGTATGGCAAAAATATGTAATGTCCTGTGAACCAGAAAGTGTAGCTATAGTGGCGCATAGTGCTGGTGGTGGTGTAACAATAGAATTGGTAAATATTTTTATATTTAAGTCAAAATTAAATTATGTTTGCATTTTTTTAAAAATTATAAATCTTCAACAGGCCAGACGTTTTCCAGAATTTTTCAAAAATAAAGTATTTGCTATTGCTTTTACCGATTCAGCTCACAGCTATGTGCCTGATGATATAAAAAACGCCATAGGCCATAAAACATGTAATTGGATTTCAAGCAGCGAACCTTTGGATACGGAAATTGAAACACCAAAAGATGATATTAAAATGGTTTCAGCAGGTGGGTAGAATATATTTGTAGACATTTTAGTATATATTTATAGTGTCCGACCGAACAGTTCGGCCAAAAAACGTCATTTAATCAAAAATTTGGCATAAGGAAGTACTTTCAAGAACTTTTTTTTATATATGTAGGGTAGGATTGGTGACGCTATGGAAGACGAGTCTGAGTGTAAAATTTAAGAACGAGCTCGAAGTTAAGCCGCAATTTTGAAGTTCGGTAACCGAACTTTTTTCAGTTTGTCCGAACGTTCGGTTACCGAACATCTAAATTGGTGCTTAAGTTCGTCCTCGCCTTTAAATTTGAAAGTCAGAATAGTCTTCTATCGCCTAAACAAACAAACGGTCATCAGAAAAAGCTGTTAAAAATGCTTGCAAATATTGATTTGTGGCCAATACCGTTTTTTGGCCGAACTGTTCGGTCGGACACTATATATTTATTATTATTTTATTTTTGTTTTTAGGTCATTCCAAACATGAATGGACTTCTTATGCTGCCTTTGATTCAGTTTTTAAATATTTGGAAGAAAAATATGAAGAATTCCTTGCCGGCGAGCAAAAAAGTAAAAAACAAAAATTAGATAATTAAGATTAAAATAAAATTATACATTGATATTGATATTTTAATTTGAAATTTACCAAAAGACAAATAACTGCTTATGTAGACATTCAAATCAATTAAAAAAAAATGTAATGATTCAGGTTTTAAATTTTCAAAATTAAAAACATTTACATTAAACGAAAATCTTAACATGTTAACATATCGCTCCTTTACTTGTATAGTGTCATAACTCAAAATATTTGATTTTGCAGAAAACACGTTTAAAGTTTACTATTGAAACTGGTTTTTAATTGAAAAAGGCCGGTACATAGAAAATATAATAATGGCGTGTACTCTTCTCAAACGGTGAGTTTAAAAGATATTAATACGAATTTTTGACACAATATAAAGCACGATATAACGAATAATTCTGCATCATTACCTCAAAACGCATATTTTGAGATATGACACTATACAAGGGATGAGATTTCCATGCAAATGAATGTTTTTTGTCAAAAGTCTAAAAATATATCGACCAATTTTCTTTCCAAATCAAGAAATTTTTGTTAAAATGGCATCGATTTGTTTTTGCATATTTTTGCATATTTTCTTGAAAATGCATATTTTGTGCATATTTCCAACTTTTAAGTGCATATTTTTGCATATTTTGACATGAATAAGAAAAACACTAATTGAAATTTATTTGTTTTAAAAACTATTTTTAAATTTAAAAATTTATTTTGGAAATAAGAAAAAATTTTTTTTTTATTTTAAATTTTTTTTATAGATTGTCTTACCGTATACAAAATCTTGCTTATATAAAGTTTTAAATCTTACTATTTAAACCCGGCGTTACTTTTTTTTTGTTTGGGTTGTTGGAAAAACAAATCTGATAACTAAATAAAAATTATTGGATAATTTTTTGGAATTTTAAATGGGTGAACTTGGAAAAAATCGACTTACAAATATTTTTAAAATAATTAAAAAAAAAATCTACAAATAATTTCATTTTCAAGTGCGACCCTCGTATCTCATTTAATATTTGCTCAATCTGGACGCTATCAACCTTAAATTAAAGCTTGGAAATTTTTCTATACAGCAGTTCGAGTTCTTTTGAGGTCGTAACGCGGCCAGATTATTCTGGTAATTCTGCTTGTACTTAACTCTCGCCATTTCCTGTTCGCCATGGAAATACACTGACAATCACTTCTCGATCTGTAGTACTGCATTGGGGGATCAATATGAACAAAGCCCCCTACCCCATCTGCACCCAGTTTTGCAAGCTCATTAGCCTTCTCGATCCCTTCTACTCCCTTATGTCATGGAACCCATATTAGAAAGACGAGGTTATTGCTGGATAATCTTTGAAGATTCTCGTAGCACTCAAAGACGACTTTTGATTTAATACAAAAGCCTCTTAGAGCTTTTAGTGCAGCTTGGCTGTCGACGTAAAAGTTTATTATTCTCTCCGATTCTCCAAGAAACTGTAAGGCTGCCTTATTAATAGCAACTATTTCAGCCTGGAATATGCTACAGCTCAGAGGTAGATTAAAAGATTTTCGTATATAACAGACGTCCGAAGTAAATCCCGCTCCCACTCCCGTCGATTGTTTGGAGCCGTCTGTGAAAATATTTAAAGCGTCATTTGGAACGCAACGCCAGTTCGACCAAAATTCTCGAGTCGGAAATTCCGATCGAAAAGTAGTTTGGGCACCCTGTAGTCAGTGACAACGTTATCCAAATTGTCCATGCTACTGTGTCCAAAATTTCGGCATCTGAGCCAATTTGACTCTTTGAGTCTGAAGCATGCCGTATATGCCTCACCCTTAGCAAAGACGTCAATTGGCAGCAGATGCAGTATCGTGTCGATGGATGCAGCTGATGTTGTCCTTAGGGCACCAGTGATACTCAGACCCATAAGCCGTTGGGCTTTTTGTAACTTACTACGAGTCACCTCCCTCTCCAGCGCTCTGTACCAGACCATAACTCCGTAAAGTAAGATTGGTCTTACGATGGAAGTATAGATCCAGTGCATGATCCTTGGCTCAAGTCCCCATGTCTTGCCGAACATTTTTTTGCATGCATACACTCAAAAAAGTATGTCGGTAAAATCAACTACAAAAGACAGTTGTTTTGACTACATTTTGTTGTTGAAAAAGCGTCCACTACATATTACGGTAAAAACAACTGAACATGTTGTTGTTTTTAACTATTGATTTTCAACTACAAAATGTAGTAAAAACTACTACAAAACTGTTTAATACAGTTGTTTTTACAACAATTGCCTGAAATTTTATTTAAAAAATTTCTTAAACGTTTAAATGATTGATATTTATTTACTTAAAAAGCAATACAATTCAGTTGGTTGTATAGAATTTCGACATGATGACAATTTTTTGGTGTATTTATCTGGAATTATAGAAGAAAAAATATATATTAATAAATTGTTAAACAAAATGCATTGATTGTACTTACCTTTGTTTTTTTAATAGTTTGTTTCAAATTTCCACCGCTTCTGATCAAAATTTGTCTGGAATAAAAAAAAAAAAGAAATGCTTTGGTAGAATTGATTTATAAAAAAAAAATAATTAATTTGCAATGTTTCAAAATGTATGTACCTGTTCTGTTGTGTATACAAAGAAAAGAAAGATGGCACGCAGGCAACCAAGCCGACAAGAAATTTTTTGTTTTTTTCCGATTGGTTTTTACGCACGCTTATGTGAGCGCTATATTATACACACTTGCTATCTCATTTATCCACTTATTTTCTTTCGCTCAAGAATATTTTTCCAAAAACATATTTTTTGTTATAATTAAATTTAATAAATTGTAATTTAATTTATTTAGATATTATTTATTTGGTATAAAAATAATTCCTTCCGCATCCCGCACAACCAACTCGCTCGATACATTCGTTTGCATTAAAAATTTCTAGAATAAAACGAGTTTTAGAAAAAAACTAAAAACAA
This sequence comes from Pegoplata infirma, assembly GCA_963921195.1. Classification (NCBI taxonomy): domain Eukaryota; kingdom Metazoa; phylum Arthropoda; class Insecta; order Diptera; family Anthomyiidae; genus Pegoplata; species Pegoplata infirma. The sequence continues at coordinate 65,459,307 of OY992536.1, forward strand.
CTACATAAATCAACTATTGCTACAGTGTAGTATATTTTTTGTAGTTATTTTTTGAAACTACTACAAAAAAAAGTTGTTTGAGATTTTTTCATACAAAAACGACCGAAATTGTAGTTAAAAACAACAGCTACTACTTACTACACAAACGACCGTCATGTAGTAACTGCAATAATTTTCTGAGTGTGGTGACGATATACTGTTCCATTATTACTTTGAGTCACTGTATCTCATTTAATATTTGCTCAATCTGGACGCTATCAAGCTTAAATTAAAGCTTAAACATTTTCCTTTATAACACTTTTTTTTTAAATAGACGATTGATAATAATCTGACTTACAACATACATTGATAACTTTTCCTTTAAACAACATCTACCAAATATATGCTGTTCCATTATAAGTTTGAGTCACAGTAGGCTAGAGTGCCCAGAAAAAAAACTTTTTTTCTTTTTTTAGGTCTTAAATTATTTAAATTGTTTAAATGCTTTAAATTGATGAAGTAAAAAAAATTTCATCAAAAAGGAGACTTACGCTAAAAATATGTATCGTCCATTCCATAAGATATTGCCCATTCCATGAGATATATCCAATTCTTTAAGAAATTTTACATAATGCCATGAAATATTGCATGAAAACACCTTTAGAAATTGAAGATAGGCTTTTAATATGTTCAGAAAAAATGTTGGCGGGTAAAAGTTAAGGGGGTCGGCCTTGTTTTCTACCCCTCTAGGAGGCCTTGTGAGGGCGATAGGAGCGGATTTAGTAAAACAAAGTTATAAAAAAAACATAAATTGTAAGGGGACCACCTTGCACTCAAAATAATACTTTAGTAGATTTACTAATTTTTTTTTTGCTAATGCTAGTAAGCAACCTTTAGCAAATTTTTAGTGGAGATAAGCAAAAATTTCTTGTAAACTACATTTAGCGCATTAGCAATTTTAAACAAAATTTAAAATAATTTTTTTTGATAAATTTTAAATTGAGTTGACTAAATTTTTACAAGCTTCTTTGCTAATATTAGCAAAAATAAATTGCATTTTTTTTTTTTTTTAAGAAAACTTAAAATGGCGCTATCTCGGAAACTAAGCCAGATAGAGCAAAATGGAGGCCATTTTTGGTTCTGTGGACTCTAATGGGTCCTAACTTTGGATCCAAAAAAGTTAGCAATCCCGAAAATTTTAAAATTCTCATATCTCGGTAAATATTGCCGACACGATAAAAAGTCCAAAAGCATTTTTGTAGCTCTCAACACGAGGAACAAGACCACAAAATAACCAAAAGCTCTTCGAGTAATAGTTTTGAAGTTATCGAGTTTTTTAATTCTCAAAGCCCCAATGGTCCCCTAAAATCACGTATCTCAAAAACTAAGCAAGGTAGAGCGAAACGGACAAAAATTTTGGATCAAAAACTATGACGATTTTTAAGGAACCCAACTAGTTAACTAATTTTTGGCAAAACATTTTTGCTAACTTTACTAAAAGAATTGTGGGTTCAAAATTAGCAAATTTTGTTGTAGTTTTTTTTTGAGTGCAAGGGTGAAAGATAGAGGGTAAGTATGTTCTAAAAAATGCTCGGGTTGAAAAACTACTGAGTTTCGGTCATAGATTTGACTGCTCTAGATGCACACTTGGGAAAGTTGTAGAGGTAGGAAATTTTTTTTTATAAAAATTTTGTTTTCGTATGGAAGCCCCTGGAGTGGAGATAGGGCTTAGGTATGTTTGGAAAAAAATATTAGGGTGAAATAATCTCACATTTTAGTTGTGGGGCTTTTTGTTAATTTTTACACCTACACGCCCAACACAGAAAGCCTCAAGGAGTCGCTAAAAAGAGATGAAATGTGAGAACGACCCCCATTAATTTTCCATCCCAAATTTTTTTTTCCAAATATACCAAGGCCCTATCTCCAATTCTTAAGGGGGCTTCCATACAAGGATTACAACGATAAAACTGCTCCTACCTCTAACTATCTTAAGGGTGGCTCTGGAGGAGTCAATTATATGACCGACCCCCAATAGTTTTAAAACCCCAAAATTTTTTCAGAACACACCTTCCATCTATCTTCAACTATTAATGGTCCCCATACAATGCTATTTATTTTTTCAACGTCTTTTTTATTAAATCCGCTCCTACCGCTTTAAGGGGGGCCTTCTTGAGGGGTAAAAAGTAAGATCAAGGCATTATGTGAAATTTATTAAAGAATGGGATATATCACATGAAATGGGCAATATCTTATGGAATGGACGAAATTTTTTTTATTTCACCAATTTAAAGCATTTTCGTAGATTTTTTTCATTAATAGGAATAAATTTAGGGGGTAAGACCTTAAAAAAAAAAAATCTGAGCACTCTGACACAGACTAATACAGACTCGACATAAGTGACAGGTGTCAAAAAAGTATTCTTTAACCATATGGTTAATATTTTCAAATTATTCTACGAATTAGGTTAGAAAGAGAAAACTGATATAACGCGCCATACAAAAAATGGATGCCAGATCGGTTTTTGTTGTTTCACTCACTCCTAAGTCGTAGAAAGTGTTGCCATGTTAGCGTAAAACGGACTAAAAACCGCTGTGTTTTCTCCTAAAATCGCTTAGTTTTTCCCCATTTTTTCTTATAAAACTCTACTGTCGAGTCTGTATTTAGTCTGTGACTCTAATGTAGGTACACAGAAAAAAATATTAGGAAAAACAATTTAATTACACTCAGAAAATTATGTAAGTTACTACGTGTTAGTTGTTTGTATATTTTACAGTAGTTAGTTTTTTTCAACTACAAAGTCAGTTGTTTTTGTATGAAAAATATCAAACAACTATTTCTGTTAGTTATTTTTTCTTGAACAACTAACAAAAAAGTACTGTGTGTAGTAACAGTTATTTAAAGTAGTTAATTTTATTTTTTTATCTCTGAAAAGTTTTTTTTTTTCCAAAAAACAAAAACAAAATTTCGTTTTTTAATTTAAAAAAAAAAAAAAAAAAATTTTGTCTTCAATTTTATTTCTGAAAATTTTTTTGAAAAAAAGATTATATAAAATTATATATATGATTATTTTATTTTTTACTACATTTTAGTTGTTGTGACTACAAATGTAAGTAGTTTTTACTACATAAGTCAGTTGTTTTTTGTCAGTTAAAATAACTAACATTGTTAGTTGATTTAACTGAAAAAGTAGTTGACCCCAAAACAACTTACAAAGTAGTAATTTTAACTGACATTTTCAGTTGATTTTACTAACATAATTTTTTGAGTGTAATGACTTGTTTAAATTAAAAAAAAAAAAACAAGTGAGAGTGTTAAATTCGGCTATGCCAAATCTGTGATACCCTCCAACTTATTAGAACATATAAAAAAATCCAGGGACGTATTTTGCGTCAGAGGCGGGTGGTGTTGGTTTGGGATACCTTTCCCATCTCGATAAATGTTAACTAATTTATTTATTGTGCTTTTTGGACTTTAGTAATACCATTTTCTCATTATTTTAATGATTTTTTTAAAACTACGCCCAAAAAAGGGGGCGGGCAGAAAGAAAATAAATTTTCCAGCACCCTGGGTCTAAGTGCAGGATCTTAAACTCCTTCTGACACAAAAAGGATTCATTTGTGTAACTAAAATGGCAAAAAAATATCTAAAAATTGCGTTTTTTAAGAGGTTTTTTAAGTTCGTTAGGGGGGAACTTTTTCCCCCCTGGCCCGATTTTGCCCATATCCGAACTTAACCGGCCTATTAACATTAGACATATTCTTGCCAATTTTCAGGAGTCTAGCTCATTTATTTTGGACTGAATCGTGTTTTATACAGACGGACGGACATTCTTAGAATTGATCATAGATCAATAATATATATACTTTATGGGGTCCCCGACCGATATTTTTATGCGTTACAAACGGAATGACAAAGTGAGTATACCCCCATACTGTGGTTGGAGGGTATAATAAGTAATTTTTTAATTGACGCAATTACAAATTTACTCAAAAATTAAAAAAAAGGAATTTGAGTAAATAATTAAATAATAATTTATTTTTTTTTTGTTTTCTCCTTGTTTTTTGAATTCTCATAACAAATATATTTAGAGCCCGAGCTCGATCTGTACTTACAATATATATATATGGAAGTTTCAAATCGTATCTATGAAATTCATAAGTTAAAAAAAAAATATATGAAACTTTTTAAAAAAAAATTGAATTGAAGAGCTTATTGTAAAAACTCGATAAGCAACATTTTATTTTATGGTGGGTTTTGCCTTAAAACTTTTAAAGACGATGTAGAAAAATAACTTTTGCAGAGCTTTTTTTCTAAGGAACCTTGTACGAAGGGTTTAAGTTCAAGCAAGACTTCTGCCAAAAATCTGTCAATGGAACATCGGTAGAAGGCGAAAAACAGCAAAAAAATAAAATGTTGCTTATCAAGTTTTTGCAGTAAGCCCTTTAATTGATAAATTTTGAGTAAATTTTTACTTGACGCAATTAAAAAATTACTTAAAAAAATCGAAAAATTTTAAGTAAAGTTTTAATTGTCTCAATTAAATATTTACTCCACTTTTTATAAGCATTTAATATTTTTTTTTAATTAAAAGTTTACTCAATACTATTAAATCGTTTACTGGTGCAAAATTGAGTTATTTTTTTCTCAATTGTATTACAAATTTATTTTTTTCTGTGTACATTTTGAACTTTAATTAAAATATAACGAATAATATTCTTTATATCAACTTTTCGTTTAAAATGTTAGTATAAGATGTTTCATCATACCATTTGGTTATTTTTATTTTAAGCAATTTATTTTGTTATAACAAACACTTGACATTTATCCTAACTCTCTAAGGATCTGCACATTATAAACTTATGGATCATATTTATAGTACATACATAATTTTTTTTTGTTCTGTAGGTCTACCACTTAAAAAACACACACAAGGAACGAAAAAACCAAAAAAAAATCAAATATTTCATAGACAGCCGATGTCAATGTCAATAAAATCAGTTGTAGTGATATGTCACTATCATTTACATCAATACATTTAATTTGATTTCTTCACACTGTTGTCGCTACTTAACTATAATGTTTTTTGATAAATTTTTATGAAGTTAAAACAACAAAACTTGTATGAATTTCCATCGTCCGAAAAAACAACTTGGGAAAAATAGAAAACTAACCATAATGTGGCGTCAACATTACAAATCAAATGTTTAGTTTCTGTTTTTTATCATTCATAATTTTAGTTTATCATAAGGGTGTGTTCCATGCACAGCTTAAGTTTGGTGGTCAATATTTTGTTAATACACCCTCTTTGTTATCTCTAATAATTTTTTTGTTTAGTAAACCTCCTCACCCCCAGCATATCGCATATCATAAGCATAAATGTCATAAAAAAATAACATATCTTCAGATACTTACGATTTTTTCCAAACCAAAAACAAAAAAACATTACCATTAAGACAAGTGTTCTTCTGGTGGCATTTATGGTCATTGGGGAGTTGGCTCTTTTTATTTTGAAAATCCATCGTGTGTTAGTGTTAAATTTAAGCTGTTGATGATATGATGTCATTAAGAACTCATAAAATTTACCATAAAATAAGTTTATATCGTAAAACTACTTAAAAAGTCGTAGATATCAAAAATTCATACACTCAAAAAAATAAAACTGTAATGTTAACAATTTTTTTTTTCTTAACTCGAGTTTACTGGCTTTTTAGCAAATTTTTAGTTAAAATCAGCGTTTTAACTACTTTTTTTAGTTAAGTTCAATTTTCGAAAATACTAGTTTTGTACAAATTTTGAATTAATTTTTTTTGTAGACTTTAAAACTGAGTTTACGAATTTTTACTAATTAGTTTGCTGATTTTTTGTAACATTTTTGTCAAGTGAAAAATTTTAAACATTTCTTGTGTAGCCTCCTATGCAAATCTCATAAGTCCTACTTAAGCTGTGAAAAAAATAAGAAAAAAAGTGAAGTGTTAGTGTTTAAAACCAATATTTAACAAACTTAAAATTTTTTACAAAAAGTTTAGCTGAATTCAACTTATAAAAAATGTTACGAAATTTTCAGCTGAATTTTTAGTTAAAATTACGTTTTTTTTGCTACATTCATTCTACGAAAAGTTAACTAAATATTTTTTGTTAAATTAACTAGAAATTTAGTAGGTTCAAAATCAGGTGTTTTTTTAGTTAAATTTAACTAAATTTTTTGCTAACTTTACAGTTTTTTTTTTTGAGTGTAACCGATATCAATAGAGCAAATATAAAAACATATGTTTATCATAAAAAAAAAATTTAATATAATCATTTTTATATCGAAGATCTTAGTTTTTATTGTTTTGATTTCCTGCTAGCTTTCACGGTATCGTCTAAGAACGAGATTGAATTTTGTTCAAAAAATATATTTTTCCTAGAAAAATCTTACCAGAGTCATAACTTTGGATCTTACACTCAGAAAATTATGTAAGTTACTACATGTTAGTTGTTTGTATATTTTGCAGTAGTTAGTTGTTTTCAACTACAAAGCCAGTTGTTTTTGTATGAAAAATATCAAACAACTATTTCTGTTAGTTATTTTCAGAGCTTCGAAGAATGAAATCCTTTTCGATTGAATTCTCAAAAAAATCAATTCAATTTTTATAGTCAGTAAATGCATTCGATTTCATAAATCAACAATGAATGCAGTCCTTGGAATTCATTCGATTGAATGGAAAAAAATGAATGCATTCGATTTCTTGTTCATTCGATTTAGAAAAATCGAATGCATTCGATTTTTTATCATTCCACTGCGAATGCAATCGATTTTTTAAATAGATATACCAAAATGGAGCCAAATTTTGGTTCATAGTATCGCCGACTCTCTTTACATACGATGGCCGATTTACATACGATGGCCCTAGTTTTGAATCCAAAAAAAATGTGTGTTCCCGAAAATTTTAAAAATGTACATATTAACTGCCTACACGACAAAAAGTGTGAAGAGTGTTGGCGATACTATGGACAACAAATTGGCTGCATTTTGCTCTATCTTGGTTAGTTTTTTAAGTCTTTTATGCAAAGAATGAATAAGCCATTAGATTTTTCAAATTGAATGAAAAGAAAATCGATTGCATTCGCAAGTGAATGCATTCGTTTTTTAAAAGTCGAATGAAAAAAAAAATCGAATGCATTCGATTTTTGAAAGTCGAATGAAAAATAAATCGAATGCATTCGCTATTTATAAATCGAATGAGTCTAAAGCGAATTCATTCAATTCGCTAAAATGTGATTGGGGAATGCAATCACTAAATTTTTATTCAGAATGGAAATTCGAATTAAGGAATGAAATCCTTCGAAGCTCTGGTTATTTTAACCCTTAATATCCTACTGGTTCCGCAACAACCAACCAAAAAAATCATTAACTTTGTTAAACAAATTTTATTAAAATTTCCTTCTGTGACTTCAATATTGTTTATTGATACAATATCTAACATTTTCGCCTTTCACCACTTAAAAGCACCTTTTTTTGACCCCGTATACTCATCAGAGTGGCCCAACCTCAAAAAAACTAAAAAATTTGGTGAAATTATGTATTTTCGAAAAATCATTTTTTGTGTTAAATACGTCAAAATCGAAGCTGAAAAAAATATTTTCGTGAATTTTAGGAATTTTCAGAATGTTTAAAATAAAAAAAATGTGTTACAAAAAGACCTTGGTACAACTTTAATCTCCGGGTGCCTGGTTGATTCGCAAGGGTCCAACCAGGTTTTCTTCACATAGTTCAGGTAAATGTAACCTATAAACAAAGTCGTAGAACAAAAAGTTGTTCAAAATTGCGAGTTTTATTACATGTATTTTTTTAGCTCAAAAAAAAAAAGTCAGGATATAAAGGGTTAAGTCGTTTTTTGAATAACTAACAAAAAAGTACTTTAATGTAGTAACAGTTATTTAAAGTAGGTAATTTTATCTTTTTATCTCTGAAAATTTTTCAAAGTTTGTTTCCAAAAAATAAATTTTTGTGTTTCTTATTCTGCACCATTAAAAAAAAAAACTTGGAAAAAATTTGGTCTTCAATTTTTTTTGGAAAAAAAAAAAATATATAAAATGACTTCAAATTTTTAAAATATGTTTTTAATATTTGTACTTGTCTAACAATGTCACTATTGTTTGCAAATAAAAGAGGATAATCTTCGCTAATTTTACCATTTTTTTTTTATTTTGTCATATCACGAAAAGGATGTTAATAATGTACTTTCAAAAACTTTATATTATATTTAAATATTTTGTTAAAAATTTTAAACGATATTTAAGGACAAAGTTTTGAAAGGACATTACTCACCTTCTTTTTCCTGATATGTCAAAATAATAAAATGGGAAAATTAGCGGAAATCTTCTTTAATTGGCCAGCACTAGTGGCATCCTAGGACAAATACAAATATTTGAAAAATATCTTACAAAAATTAATCCTCTGAAACTTTGGAGTCCCTTAAAAAAGAAAACTGGATCACGAAAAAAAAACAAAATTAAAAAAATGGCGTATTTATTTTTTTAAGCAATTTGAATATTGCTCACATGAACCTTTATTTTAAAGGTAATTGGTAGGGTTTTCCGACGACATAACAAGTTTTATAAATTAAGGTAAATTCGCGCAGTTGAAAAGTCTCGAATATGGCGAAAAACTGGTCTCTGGGTAAAAACAAATATTGGCCTGTATTATTTACATGCATTAATATATAATCATTATGTACCTTTATGTACCTAAAAAATTGTGTATATAACATTAGTTATATGTACCATACGAAGCGCATGACCCATTTTTGAACTCTCGAACATTAATTTTGCACAGTCACTCACACTTACCCACATACAACATAAAGTATCCTACTAAAAAGGATATGCCTCCATATTTTACTCACACACATTAACACCACCCCTAAATATACACCTGTTCAGATACTAAATGTACATGAATTTTGTTAAGGTACAAAGTTAAATACCAAAGTCGATATACCAGACCAACAAAAAAAAAACAAAAAAGGATGTAACACACGTTTATACACAAGTCTTAGGTGGAGCAGAAGCCATGACTGGATAACGAAAACCATCAACACAATAAAGGTAACTTAATGTAAGAAATTTTACTTACAAGGGAAGTATTCCAACTCTTATGAACCGATTTGCCTGAAACTTAAAATATTCATAAAAAGAGATGATTTTAAGGTTGGGGTGTTTTGGCTCATCGGCCATATCAGGGATTTAGGGGTTCAAAGAATGGGTAAAAAATGACAAGAAAATAGTTTTTTGGATTTTTCAGAGATTTCTTCTTACAAGGAAAGTATCTCAATCCTTATGAAGAGATTTGCGTGAAACTCGAAATATATATAAAAGAGACAATTCTAAGGTTGGGGTGTCTCGGCTTATCGGCCATATCGGGGATTTAGGGGTTCAAAACATGGGTCAAAAAATGGCGAAAAAATCGTTTTTTGAATTTTTTAGCCATTTCGTTCTTAGAAACTATATGATGTTTACATATAAGAAGAATGGTTTTTTTAATGCCTATCCAACGGTGGCATACACAGAAAAAAATATGGAGGAAACTAATTTGAGTAATCACTTGTTTAAATTTAAAAACAAAAATTGAGTAATTTTTTAATTGACGCAATTAAAAATTTAATCAAAAATTTTAAAAACAATTTAAGTAAATAATTTAATAAAAATTTAATAGTTTTTTTATTTTTTTTTAACTCTCATAGTTTTTTGAATTCTCGTTTAGTTTATAGTTTTTTGTGTATGTATATGAAAGTTTGTAATCGTCTTTATAAAATTTTCCTATGTTTTTGAGACATAAATATGTTTGGTAAAGTTTGAAAAAACAAGTTTTTTGTTTTTTTTTTTGTAAAAAAATTTAAAACTTTTTTAAGCTTAAAAAAAAATAAATAGATAAATTTTGAGTAAATGTTTAATTGTGTCCATTAAAAATTTACTCAAATTTTTTTTCAAATATTTAATAAATTTTTATTAAAAATTTTAAACACTGATATGGCCGATAAGCTGATACACCCCAACCTTAAAATCGTCTCTTTTATATATAATTTTCAGGCAAATCGGTTCATAACGGTTGGAATACTTCCATTGTTAGTTTTTTCTTCACGAAAGGGAGGTGGTTACTTTTTTCGTTCAAGGAAAAAGTAGAAATAAAGTTTTTTGAGATTGTATTTTTTGTTTTTGCTCGTAAACTTTGCAATGAAGATAAAAAGTAGGACTTTGTTAAAAAAAAGAAAAATACTTTGTAATGTTAAATTTCTTTTAGACAGGAAGTAGGTATGTTGGTTGTATAGTATATATTTAAGAAAATTCTGTAATTTACCTTTAACTGTTGTCACGTCTTTTCTTTTAGTATTTGAAATTTATATATATGAATAATTCCCTAAGGTAAAATCTAAATAACGAAATGTCAAGAATTTGATGTGTCTTTTAAATACAAACATGATTTCTTTTTAGAGATTTTAAAATTTGCCATTTTGTTGGCTTAAAGTCGGTAGTTTTAAAATGAGGAACCGTGGTTCCCTGAGGGTAGTTATAACATTTTAATGCTAAATGTGTTTTGTTTGAGGTAATATTAAAAATTAATCAAACTACATAGTTTTTTTACTCTCAAAAATATGATTGTATCATATAGTGAAAGCAACTAACATATGTACACAGAAAAAAATATGGAGGAAACAAATTTGAGTAATCACTTGTTTAATTTTTTAAAAAAAATTTGAGTAATTTTTTAATTGACGCAATTAAAAATTTACTCAAAAATTGAAAATAAAATTCGAGTAAATAATTTAATACAAATTTAATATTTTTTTTTATTTATTTTTTTTCTCTTGGTGTTTTGAATTCTCATTTAGTTTATTGTTTTTTGTATATGTATATGAAAGTTTGAAATCATCTTTATAAAATTTTACTTTGTCTTGAAGACATAAGTATATTTGGTAAAGTTTGTAAAAGCAATTTTTTTGGAAAAAAAATTAGAAACTTTTTAAACTTTTTAAAAAAATAATTTGATTCATTTTGAGTAAATTTTTACTTGACACAATTAAAAAGTTACTTAAAAATATTAAAAAATTTTAAGTAAAGATTTAATTGTGTGAATTAATAATTTACTCAAATTTTTTATTAAGCATTTAATAATTTTTTATTAAAAGTTTACTCAATACTATTAAATCGTTTACTGGTGGAAAATTGAGTAATTTTTTACTCAATAGTATTAAAAATTTACTCAAAAATTTTTTTTATTTTTTTCTGTGTAGTAAACTCAACAGACATTTGTAGTTAAAAAACTTTTAACAAACATTTTTTTTTTTTAAATAAAAGCATTTAAATTTTGAACAATTAAAAATTAATAACTGGAAAATCCCCAAACCGATCTTCAATTCAGTCTTGAAAATTACCAAATTTTTGAAAACAGAAATTCAATACTGAAAATAAAGAAATTTAAGTAAAAGTACTTGTTAAAATTATAAGCGGAAAAATAAATGACATCGAACTAGAAATAAACTCTTTTTCAATGCACAAATAACACTGTATAACACGATTTTGAATATTGAATACATAAAAAATTATTGGCCAAAAATTTTCAATTAAATCTATTGATCAACAAAATTTAAATAATTCAATCAATGTTTTGATTAAAATTTTTTTTATTTTCTTTAACTGTCCAATTACAAATTTTTAGCATACCAGATTTTCTTTTTCGCTTTAATGTTTTTGAATACATTAATTCAAAAATGTAAAAAATAATCGGGTTTTACTTTTTTTTATTGTTGGAAACATATTAGAAAGCAAAAAAGATAATTTTAGTCATAATTTTATCACAAGCTTAGAATTTAATCGTTAAATCAATCATTATTTTGATTGAATATAAATAAAAAATTTATCAAATATGTGATCAAAATCGAAAAGTGTTTCATTGAAAAAATATTCAATTAATCACCTACAATTTGATGATTGGTATTACAATTTTGTTGATTGGAGAAATTTCAATCAAAAAATTTATTGAATCCGCGTTTCTGTTGATTGAAATTCGTTTCAAAATCTTTCTGTGAATGGGACCGAAAAAAAGAAATTAAAGTACATCATTAGTAGACCAAAACTCTCGAAGGGTTTTGAAAACTTTTTTATGGTCCACTGAAATTTTCAATCTTTTAATAGGCGTTTGAATTAAGTAAAAATAAATTTACTAAATTTAGGTTTGAGCAAAATAACTTTAATAGGTGTCTGCAGTGAAATTTAATTGTGTTTTTGGGTCATTTGTGTCTCTTTTTCACGTATTTTCATAGAACACAGCTAAAAAGGGAAGTCTACCTAGTGTCACCCGCGAATGTTTATGGAATTTATTTTATTTTGTAGAGCAGAAAAAATAAAGGGGTACGTATTTTTTTTTAGCGGCCCAAATTCATGTTTAGGGGGTAAAAATAAGGGGGGAAGAAACGACCATTCTTCAGTATTTTTGTTTATCTCCTATATCATATTATACACCAAATGAAAGGTCTTTGGAAAACCTGCGTAAAGAACGTGATCAAACATGCAGAAGTTTTCGTCATATTGAGTAAAATATCAAAATTTTAGGACATAAGTTTAAAAAAAACAAGTAAGAAAATTATAGTCGGTCAAGACCGACCATATAATACCCTACACCAAGGTTTCCCGGAAAATGGGTCCCATGGATCGATTAGATTTATATGTTGTAAAACCTTTAATAAGTGAAGAAAACACTCACAAATCAAATTTGAGTGAAATAGGCTTCTATTTGTTGACAATAAACCGCTTTAACTGAATATCGGGCGAAATTTTCACAAGGGGCCTGAGTCCAAAACTGGTCCGATGATTATCAGGTTTGATAAGGTTATTTAAGTACGCGTTTAACATACACAAACAAAATTTTAATTAAATATTTTCTATTTTCATGAAATTTGAGACATTTATGTGAAAATCGGGAAGGTGGTTTGTATGGGGGCTACAAGAAGAACTGGTCCGATTTCTTTGAAATTCGGAATGATGATATGTGAAGACAAAACATGTTTACCATCCAAATTTCAAAGCGATACCTTCTATAATACGGTTATTAGAGTCATTTGAGCCAAAACTAAAGAGGACCTTTGTATGGGAGCTAGGTCTAAATATGGACCGATTTTTTCCAATTTCAATAGGCTTCGTCCTTGGGCCAAGAGAGACTTAAGTTTCAAATTTCAAGTCAATTGATTAAAAATTGCGACCTGTATCGTGTTTACACCGTTTACATGGACAGACAGACAGACAGACGGACGGACGGACGGACAGACGGACGGACGGACGGACATCGCTAAATCGACTCAAAAAGTTATTTTGAGTCGATCGGTATACTTAAAGGTGGGTCTAGGACCAATATTTCGGGTAGTTACAAACATCAGCACAAACTCATTATACCCTGTACCACAGTGTGGTGTAGGGTATAAATATAGCCAAATTCGTCCAGACGTTCTCAAGTGCTGCAATTTGTCATATATTGATAACAGTGGGCGATCCGTTGAAAAAATTTTACAAATTAGTCCAACCGTTCTGCAAATTTAAATATATCGGAAAAAGTGGGCGTAGACAATTTTGCTTTTCGTAAAAGACAAATCGGTCCTGCTGTTATTATATTTAGATATATCAAAAAAAAAACCCAAATCATTCCAGCCGTTCGTCGATTTTAAATATATCAAATCAAATGGGCGTGGTCATTTATATTTCTTTAAAACCTAAGGTGGACTAAGACAAACATTAAAAAAATTGCCTGCAAATTTTGTACTCTAGTCCAAACAGTGGCGGGTACAGCTTTTGGGTTTGGGGGGGGGGGGGGGGCTTTTTTTTACATCGAATAAAAAAAATCATAAATTCACCTTTGTCGGACGAGAAAAAACAAAAGTGATGCGAAAGTTATAAAACCTACAAATTTATAAGTTTTTGACGAAAAAGGTTAGTTTTTTATGACCATACTTCGTTAAGTTAATTTTTTTTCAATTTTTTTTAAAAGTCTCAGATTCTATAGAAGCCTAAATCTGAGAATTTTTCAATAAAAGAAATTCTTCCTACATAAAAAATATCAGATCTTGAGACATTTTTCGTGAAGAAATGATTTTTTATAGGAAGTGTATCAAAATCTAAGACTTTTTATTTACGAAAACTGTCTCAGAATCTGAGATTTTTTTTCGTACTTTTTTAGATTCTAGAATTTTTTTCCACAGAAAAAGTCTCAGATTCTGAGACCTTCTACCATAGAAAAACCCAAGCAGAAATTGACGAAGGTTCTAAAAAAAGTGTTCTGAAAGCACTGTAACAAAAAAAAAGCATTCTCAAAACGCTATTTTTAAAGTGTTCTGAAAGCACTACAACAAAAAAAGCAATCTCAAAACGTTTTTTTCGAACGCTTTGCGAGCGTATTCGAAAAGCGTTTTAAGAGTTCTTCAGATTTTTTTTTTTGAAAAAAATTTCTAAGTTCCGAAACTATTTTTGAATAACAATTTTTTGTTTTATTTTTTAAGTAAAAAAAATCATAAAAAATGTTTTTAGATTTTTTTTTTAATTTTCTAAGTTTTTTGGAGTATAAATTTTTTTTTTTAGATTTCATTTTGTATCAAACAAATTATTAAAACCGAACTAAAACAATAATTCTTCACTTTGGATTTTTAAATCGCTTTGATGACTTTTAAAAAAACGTTCTCAAAGCACTTTTTTACATCGCTTCTAAAACGTAGATCGATGTTATCATTCGGATCATCTGAAAGCGCTTTGAAGTTGGTATACAGAGCGCTCGTACAACCATTCACAACGCTTTTGCGATTGTATTTTTCTGACTGGGAAGTCTCATATTCTAAAGCATTTTTGAGATATTTTTCATATAAAAAAGATCTAAGATTATTAGATTTATTTCCTACTGAAAAAATTTTAGATTCTGAGACCTTTTTCTGTAGAAAAAGTCTCAGATTCTTAGACCTTTTTCCTATAGAAAAAATTTAGATTCTGAGACCTTTTTCCTAAAGAAAAAGTCTCAGATTCTCAGACCTTTTTCAAATAAAAAAAGTATCAGATTCTCAGATCTTTTTTTGTAGAAAAAGTCTCAGATTCTTAGTCCATTTTCCTATAGGAAGTCTCAGATTGTGAGACCCTTTTCCTTCAGAAAATGTATCAGATTCTGAAACCTTTTCCTATAGAAAAAGTCTCAGATTCTGAAACCTTTGCCTATAGAAAAATTCTGAGTTTCTGAGAATTTTTTGCAATAGAAAAAGTCTCCGATTTCTTATATAAAAAAAGTCTAAGATTCTAGCATTTCTTTTTTCTAAAGAAAACGTCTCAGATTTTGAGACCTTTTTCCTATAGGTTCTGAGATTTGTTTCCAAGACATTTTTTCTATAAAAAAGGTCTCAGATTTTTCACAAAGAAAAATTTTTTAAGATTTTAAGATATTTTTCCTACACCTAGAAAAGTTTTACAGTAACTATTTACGGTTATTCAAAAAGTTTTTAGTTAAAGTTATTTTAAACGTTTTATCGTTTGTTTTTCAATGAAAATAAAATATTGAACGATTTATACAGTTGTTAAAATAATAAACTACAAAAGTTACGGAAAAATATTTTTATCAGTTAAATTATTTGTGACTGATTATACCGTATAATTTTACAGAAGTACGGTTTTTGTAGTTTGTTATTCAAAAAATTTTATTTTTACTTCACAAAATAAAAAATTGTAAACAGTTAAAATAACTGAAATATCGTTTGTTTTTACGGAATGTCTAGTCATTTATTAACGTTTAAAAATAACTGAAAAAGTATGTTGTTTCAAATGAAATATAAGTAGTCCGTTTTTTAAAAGGAAAAACGACAGACATTTTTCACAGAAAATTTTAAGATTTTTCCTTTAAAAATTTCAGATTTTCCCTATAAAAGTTTTCAGATTTTTTTCTATGAAAAATTTTCGGATTTCGAGATTTTTTCCTTTGGAAAATTTTTTTAGAAATTTTCCTTCTTTCTTTTTTTTCTTCTTTTACTTTCTGGGTGAAATTTCGGTATTCCCGGTTCTCTGTATTCTCGGGAAGTGGTGCCGGTTTTCCGGTTCTTGAATAATTCCTGGTATTCCCGGTACTACCGACATGCACTTTGTGTAAATTTTTGTACAATTGAAATTTTTTCTTTGTTTTAACAAAAAAAAAATACAAAATATGTTTACATATACATATGTTAAAAATACAAAAAAGCCATTTACATTTTTTTACGAATTTAAGAAAAAAAAAATAATTACATGATTTTTAAATAATTTTACAAACATTACTAAGTATTTCTGAAAAACTGATTAAAATGGTGTAATTACTATATTTAAACATTTTGTGTTATAGTTTGCTGTTTGAGAACCGGTTCCAGAATCAGAATCGGGAATACCGCTATTATCGGGAATGAACCTAGAACCGGGAAACCGGTACCAGAACCGGGAATACAGTGAACCGGGATATAAGGGGCACTATTATAGATAGATAAATCAATTTATCCTTGCCAAATATATTTATTTTTCACTAAAAGTTTTTTTCCATTGAAAATTGTTTTTCAAATTTATTCTCTTTTATTAATATTTTCACCAAAATATTTTTTACAAAATTTTATTTTTAAAACATTTTTTTCTCGGCATTTTTTTTCAAAAAAATGTTTTTGCAATAATCTTTTTACGTTGTGGAGAGTGTCAATATATTCGGCTAAGCCGAATTAAACTTTTTTTCTTGTTTAGATTACAATCTCAGCGGGTTTATTCTCATTCCAAAAAATATTTCAATTTAAATTAGGGTTAATTTGTAAATATCTTGTTATTTCAAATCTAAAAGATTTTCTAATTTATGTATTTTTATTACTTGTGTTACATTTTCAAATCAACTTTGAACGTTTTTCTTTTTGCCACTTTCTTATCAGTTGCAAAATTTATAACCAACAATTGTTCTTAACCAAAAAAAAAAAAAAAAAACTTTAACAAACACAATGGGTTAAGACAATAACCACAAACAACTTTGCCATTCCATCATCAGTACCATCATTATCATCAGTGTAAATATCATCATCATCATCCCTTTGACCAAAAATGGAAAGTGTTAAAATTTGCTTTTCTAGTTTATCAATGTTATAAAATCAGCAAACATTTACACTCGTCGTTTTATTTCTTTAACATTGTCATACATTTAGTTTTACAGAAAAAACCCCGCAGTCTCCTTTACCATCAACTAATAAAATGTCCTTTAGAATTTGAAGTGAAACTTAAAGTTATTTAATCTTAAAGTATGCATTTGTGATTTCTTTAGGGTGATAATTATTTGTATAATCTACTCCAGTAATGTTAGTGCATACAAAAGAAGAACTTTGGCAGTAAATCTGTAAAACGACTTTCAATTTAAATTAGCAACACTTTGAGCAGATTTTTCTGCTGAAATTAATATTTTTACTTCTGATTAATTTTTATTAAAAAATAAAAATTTGTTTTATTTGACCTTTAAAATATTATATTTTGAGGATGTTTATTCTGGCTCGAGGTCATTATTTTCTTTACTAATTAAAACCATGATATTCTCATACCATAATTTTCAAGCACATTATTTTTTTGTTTTAAATTTATTTATGTTGGTCATTTTTGCAAGACTTAATCGACACGTGTTTCGGAATTTTTCAAATTCCATTGTCAAGATTATTTAGCAAAAAATAGAAACAATTTACTACAAAGTAGCAAACGAGTCTAATGACAAATCGTTTGTGCACAAACTAAAATATTAATACATATTCGCCTCTATTCACAATGAGAATTAGAAAGATGAAGAAATTGTACCATACTAATAAGGCAACGATTGTCAATAACCAACAAAAATATTTAAAACAATTTTACATATGATAGTCCATTGGACTACAACAATATGTTATTTGTGTTGTTGTGAGTGTAATATTCCATATTAGGGTTATTCATTCACTATGGCGTGCCAACCATTATGTTCAAATTCTGATTAATTTTTATTAAAAAATAAAAATTTGTTTTATTTTATTTAATTTAAAATATTATATATAAATTTAAAACAAAAAAATAATTTTCTTGAAAATTATGCTATGAGAATATCATGGTTTTAATTAGTAAAGAAAATAATGACCTCGAGCCAGAATAAACATCCTCAAAATATAATATTTTAACTTAATTTTCTGTCATCCAAATTTGGAAAACAAAAAAAATCTATAATTTTACTAATTCTATTTGCTAAATTTTAAAATATTTTTGTTCCGATTTCAGCAGATGATTTCGATAATTTTACAGAATTAGTTTGTTGTTTTTTTTTATTAATTTGTTTAACATACGTAGTTTTTATAACAGTCCCAGTTGGCCAAAACGTCGTAGACGACGCTGTCTTCAACGATTTCGTAAGTGATAGTTAAGAATTTGTCGTTCAAGACATGTGTCGATTTAATTTTCTCTAACGACAATGCAACGGAAATATTCGCTAACGACTAGCTGCATGACA
This sequence comes from Pegoplata infirma, assembly GCA_963921195.1. Lineage (NCBI taxonomy): Eukaryota > Metazoa > Arthropoda > Insecta > Diptera > Anthomyiidae > Pegoplata > Pegoplata infirma. Next base: position 65,477,800 of record OY992536.1, read on the forward strand.
AAATACTCAACTGGTCTTGTGTAACATCCAGTTGGAGACAAGTTAAGCGACAAAATCTAGTACTTGTCATGTATAGAAAATATATTGAAGACAAGATGACCGAAAATGTCTTTAAGTTGTCTTCGGCCAAACTTGGTTCACGACAAAACAAGCGACAATCTCTCAAATGTGTCGTGTATTTAAATTCCGTTAACGACAAGATGAGCGATAATGTCTTAAATATGTCGTCAGTTGATGCCGATTGAAGACAATATGAGCGACAATATCTTTATGTTGTCGTCAGCCAAAATATGTTGACGACAATATAAACGACAATTTCATTTAGTTGTCATATATTGCTCATGGTTTACGACAGGCTGACCGACAATATTTAATATTTGTCGTGTACTAAACTCCATTGACGACAAATGAGCGGCAATATATGAAGATTGTCGTAAATCGCACTCTCCGTTGACGACAATATAAGCTACAATTTCTTGAAGTTGTCATATATTGCTCTTTGTTTACGACATACTGACCGACTATATTTAATACTTGTCGTGTTGTCGTGTCCGTTGACGACAACGTAAGGTTGTTGAGAGAAAAAAAAAAAAAAAATAACGGAACCATATTAACGGCGATAATAAAATGCAAATGTAAGTATAAAATATTTAGTTATGTACAAAAAGCTATCGAAGAAGGTGCAAATTCAGAATCGTGTTCTTTTAATAATTTAAAGTTAAAGATGTTAAAAGTTTTAAATGGAACGACAAAAAATCAAAGGATCTTTAAATATCAAATGGAATCTTCAATTTTTTAATTAATATTTGTATTATTATTTGTTTATTTTTTACTATTTTATTATTTACTTTATTATTTTTCGTTTCTTTTTTATAACAATTAACAAATATAAAATTACTTAAATAAATTTTAATAAAAAAAAATTTGCTTTTATTTCACTGAAGAAATTGCACTTTATAGGGTCGTGGACGACTTAATGGGGGAAATTGTCCTTCACATTGTCGTCGATGACCGTATGAGGGAATATGTCGCCAGTACGGTCGTCAACGATTATATAGCAGACAAAGTCGCCTATATGGTCGTCAACGATAAGGTAGAGCATACAGTCGATGAGTTGGTCATACACGACAATTCGGAGGAAGTATTCGCTCATATCATTGATCTATGATCGATTCTAAGACGGTCTATGAATGTCCGTCCGTCGGTCCGTACGTCTGTGGAAAGCGTGATGCAGTCCAACATAAAAGAGTTAGACTCCTGCAGCTTGGCACGAATATGTATTATGGCAAAATCGGATCAGGGGAAAAAATTCCCCCTTTAAGAACTAAACAACCTCTAAAATATAACGACATTTTTACAGTTTTTTTTTTTACATTTTTGTTAAACAAATTAAACAACTTTATATTAAAAGACGTTCAAAGTTTTGCACACAGACCCACGCCCCTTTTGTGAGCGTGGATTAAAAAAAATATTAAAATAATGATAAAAAAGTATTACTAATGTGCAAAAAGCATAACAAATAAATTAGCAAATATTTATCGTGTAGAGCAGCGGTTACCAACCTATGGTACGCGTACCACTAGGGGGTACGCGAAACTGTCCGCAGGGGTACGCAAAATTTTAGAAATTTGGACATTCGTTTTAGATTAACCTTTTAATGCTGGTTCCGCGTCTGGCTTTCATGGCTTTCCATAACGTCAGGTTTTTAAGAAAGATGAGGTCAAAGTTCACAAAAAAACTTGTTTTTATGCAATTTAGAGAGCATTTTTTGCAATATTTTTGGATAATATTTTGAGGTCTGACCAGGTCAGGTTTTTTGAGAAAATTTGTGTCAAAGTTCTAAAAAAACGTGTTTTTGGGCATTTTGTCAAGCACAAAATGCCCTTTCATTGTATATACAAGGGTGTTTCATTCGAAAAGTCATGGAATTATTGACCTGACTTCGTATTAAAAAAAACATTTAAAAAAATTAAAGTCTTTATATTTCCGACCTCTGTGATGGGCTTTGGAACTTTTTTTAAGAGTTCAAAAAACGTCCGTTGTCTTAATTTTTGGTGTAGAGTCGAATGGTGAAATCAGATTTGCAATATTTTCAGCCGTTTTTGCTCTGCCGAAAAATCAGCTCAAAATCCGCGTTTTCTGATGCATTGAACCACCCCAAGGAGCGTTTTTCCAAAAAAATATCTCCATTGTGTTGATCTCGCCTAAATTTTTTCAAAAAATTATAATACCCGCAGATCAAAAATCAAAATGAACTCTAATATTTACATGTGAAGTTTTTTTACGAAAACAAAAAACTCGTTAAGGGGTACGCGGCTGATAAAATTTTAAATTAGGGGTACGCGAGCCAAAAAGGTTGGTAACCGCTGGTGTAGAGTATTTATTTTCTATCTCCTGAGGTAACCCAGCAAAAATAAATCGAGATTTTGGCGACACAGCATCTTTTTATAGCATACCGAAGCGCATCCAAAGAGCGCTCTTGAGGATGCAGTAAAAGTAAGGGGTAAAATTTTTAATTTTTTGTTAAGATTTTTTATATAAAACTTATAATATAAAATAATTTTTTGATAAAATTTCATACTTGCTTTCCTTTTTAATATTTTTAACACTTTTTGAATAAAAAGCATGAGTTTTGGACAGAGACACATGATTTGGCTGCATCATTATTGCGCATTAATCAGCGCTGCAAAGAGTGCTTCAATTATAGCATCTTTAACACATTTTGAGTGATGATGAATAGGCCAACCCAAAAAACAGCAAATGCTTATTTGTTATTTCAAAGAATAAATAAATTTCCAATTATATTTCAGAAATTTCTATTTATATAAAAGAAATTTCCATTTATATTATAGAAATTTTTATTTAGAAGAACTTTATTTCAGAACTTTGAACACTTTTTGACATAAAAATTTTGATTTTTTTTTAACAATACTACAAAATAAAGTTCAGAGGTTGGTTTACATCATTTTCAATTGTATTTCAGAAATAGTTAACTGAGTTTCATAAATCGTCAATTGTATTTAAGATTTTCCAATTGTATTTCAAAAATAGTCAATTGTATTGCTGATTTTCCAATTGTATTTCAGAAATAGTCAAATGTGTTCATTCATCTTTATTCTGCTTAAACCAGCTCTAAAAAGATACATGAATTCACTGCATCTTTATAGCGCTTTAATCAGCGCTCTAAAGACACATGATTTTAGTGCATCTCAAGAGCGCTTTTTCGGTGTATCAAACTAGCGCTCTAAAGTGTGACATCGCCTTAGAGAATCATTCATGAATTCAGCAGGTTTGGATGCGCTCCTTGACTCGAGTTTCCTTTCCAAAAGCTACTGCCAGTTCAGCAAAATTTCTTCTGGAAATGGTCATAAAATATTAATTTTTGAAGTGTATGATCTTTTATTGGAACAAAAAACATGCTAAAATAAAGGCTTTAGGGAATTTCTGATTTTAAGGTGGACAAAGGGATAAACATTTTACTTTAGTACTTTTTCGACTTCGTAAAATATATATATCAGTTCCTTTAAACTCCTACAAAACTTCGTAAAATACTGGTCTTATAAACCTTAAATTTTAATTACACTGTTGAACAAATTCATAGAAATTCGCACTCCCATGAATCAGAATACATGAATTAAATAGATTTTGACCTTTTGATTCCAAATCTGCCTTCCAAATTTTTCTACCACATAAGGTTTTTAAGATATTCGGGTCTCTACTTATTTTTAAGTTGCTCACACAAAATATGACTAGATTTAGTATAAATGGTACCTCTTGATTCCAAATCTGTCATCCAAATTTTTCTAGCGCGTGCCGTTTTTGAAATATTGGCATTTGAAAAACTCAAACTCCACTGTCACGCACTTATATTCGTTATAAATCACATTAAAATTTTCAAACGCGAATATCTCGAAAACGGAACATGCTAGAAAAATTTGGATTGCAGTTTTGGAATCAGGAGGTCTACTTTGTATAAAATCAAGTCCTTAGTGTTTTTCTGTAAGTACAGATAGAGCTCGGACTCTAATTATATTTGTTATAAGCAGTGTTGGCTACCGTTACCCTTTCAATACCGTTACCGATTAAAAACCCTTTAATATTGACTACCGTTTAGTGTTTATAAACCGGTTAACCGGTTAACCGAAAAACCGGGTTTTTCCCAAAATTTCGGTTTTTTTGCAAACCGGTTAACCGGAATTCAAAATTTCCGGTGCACCGAAAACCGGTTTTTTCTGTCGGTTAACCGGTTTTTTCTATTCATCTAAATCGGAATATTTTTGCAAATATTAAGGGTTTACATTTATTTTTTCATGATATTTTTAAAATTTCGTTCAAACACCTTGAAAATCCATGGGAAAGTAAATATTTTTTATCTTCAAGTAACAATTTTCAAAATAGGAATTTTTTTCCGAATTTGGTAAATATTTGAATTACTCACCTTCCTAAGCGTTCTTGGACACTTTCATTGAAAACTTTGTAAGTGACTGTTAATCAGATACTAAAATTCCTGTTAATGGAGAAAATGTCAATAAAAGAACATCAAAATAAAATACGGTACCGCAATTTACAACGATTTGTTTTTTTTTTTTTTTTTAACAAAACCAATAAAAATTAAATTAAAACTCTGGTGAATATGGGAAAATAAAGAATCGTATTTAAGTATCGCTATATTTAAAGGTAAACATGTTAACTTATTGTTACATTCGCTTTTTTATTTAATAAAAATTTGCTATTTTAAAGTTTTTTTTGGGTTTGTCAGTTAAAAAGAAAAAAACCGGTTAACCGGTTTTTTTATTCCGGTTTAACCGAGAAAACCGGTTAACCGAAAAAGCCGATTTTCGGTTAACCGAGAAACCGGTTTTCCAAAATGTCGGTTTTTTATAAACACTACTACCGTTACTGTTACCAAAACCGAAATAAAAAATTTTAAATACCGTTACCGATTAAAAACCAATACCTTTATTCGGATTTTTACCGGTATTATAACGGTATTGTTTCGGTTGTCTTAATATTACTTAGGCCTCTGTTCTGTCTTTCACAAATTTTTAATTCACATGAAAATTTCCGAATCACATGAAATCAAGTTTAGTGTTTTGTTGATCACGTGTTCACTCGTAGTTGAAATCGAATAATTGAAATTTTAAAAATTTTAAGGAAAAAAGTGCATTCGTTTTACTTTCACCAAATTTTATTTATGTGAAACAAAACGAAAAAGAAATTCGGATGTGAAATCTAGAACACCAAAAAAATTCGGAAATTTTCATTTTCACATTTTTTATGTGAATTACTTTTTTTGGAACAGCGGCCTTATTTTAAATTTTTTGCTGATAAAATACAAAGTAAAATATTTTTAATGTACGTAAAATTAAAAAATAAATTTTTGTTCATTGGAAATCGGATTGTTATTTGGGAGAAAACAATGAAAAAATCTGTACAACCAATGATCACATTCGCAATTTATCTAAAAATTTCTGAAGAGAAAAGTGATTGCCACGTAATGTAAGCATTTTTTCAGTTGGAATATAAAAGAAGAGACAAAACTGAATCGCTCAAGTGTTGCTGGCGTTGTCATCCATGCATGGAAACGTAGAGAGGTTGTTCTCAGGAGTTAAATACATAGTGAGCCCAAGTCGTACAGTCTAAAGAAAAACTCTATTGAAAAATCTGTAAAACAACTTTCAGTTTGAATTAGAAAAATTTTACCAGATTTTTGTGCTAAAATAACTTCTTTAACTTATTATTTTTTAAAAAGTAACAGAAATTTTTCTGTATGTTTATTGACTCTGTTTGCTGATTTCATTTTTTTTTCAAATTTTAGCAGATTATTTTGCAATTTTACAAACAAAATTTGTTGACTTTTTTTAATTTTTGTCAATTTTAAACAACTAAAACTACAAATTCTCCAAATGAGAACAATCAGATGAATAATTAATTTTACAGAAACTATCCTATTTGTAAGAAAATTTTCTTTAAAAAAATGTTAAAGTTTATTGAAAAACTTCTCTTCTTTTATAACAGTTTTTAACAAAAAAAGTATTTTTACTTAAATAAAATACAATTTCGATCTTCAGGCTATTTATCTTAAATCAGAAGATTTTTCAACAGAAATCAGCAGATTTACCTGCGGTCTTGACAGATTTTTCTGCAGACTACCTTGTATCCAGACAAAAATTTAGCAAACCGCGTCAGTTAAAATCAGCAGATTTCTTAAATGGCTCAAAATGCAGATATTTCTGCTAATTGGACAGAGACATCTTATAAACACGTAAAAAATCAGTAGTTTATTTGTTGAATTACAATATAGCGTGAATATTTCAAATTCTGAGTTAATTAATAGTATTAAATACTTCTATATAATTACTAGCTATACCCGGTCCGCGTTGCTGGCCCTAAGAAAAAAACTGTTTTATATTACATCTTAATTTAAATATAGCGTCGGACAAAATTAAAGTCCGGATCCAGCTAGTAACCTTTGGTTTCACCCTCGGTTAGCACTAGAGTTGTCAATTATTCGACTTTCAACTTTGTTCGAATAATTCAAATAATTGTTTTTCCTCGTTCGATCAAACGATTAAAGATCAAAATTTATTCGATTAATCGAAAAGAATAACGAATAAAAAAATTATTTTAAAAAATATTTTTATTAACAAAAAAAAATAAACAATTCAAATAAAAAATCTTAAAATAAAAAAGTTAAAATTGTTATAAATGAAAAAATGCATACAAAACTTAAAAATAAAATAGTTAAAAGTTAAAAAAAATTAAAAATTGGATAACTGAGATCACTTTTAATTAATGGATGTCGATTTTAATACTTGTTGAGAAATAATTCAAATACAAATTATTATTTGAAGTATTCAGACAAAATATATCATAAATGATTTTAATTTTTGTCAAATAAGACAATTTAAGTTGTTCTTAAGAAATAATCTTTTAAAAATAAAAGTTGACTCAATTTTTTTGCTTTCAAACGATTTTTGGTTTTTGTTTTTATTAAATTAGATTTTGAAAACATTCTTTCGCTAATTGTTGAAGTAGGTAATATAGTAAGAAGAGCATTACAAAGTTTATCTATTTTTTCTGTTCTTTTTTCAGATTTTTCCAAATATACCATATCGTCTGATATATCACTGAAGTCCTTTTTATTTTCTGAATTTTTAATACTTTGAATTGAATTATTTAACTCGCATAAAAGATTATTATTTTCTTTACTAATAACTTCCTCTATTTCAATACTTTTATCTGAATTATTGTGATTACATTCAACATACAATAATCTGGAGTATAATTTATTTGCATATTCTTTTGTTTCGCTGTTTGGAGAATATTTTAAGAAACTTTCATTCCTCGGAAAATTTCCAGAATTTAGAAAAATTATTAACGTATTTAACACTTTTATACGTCTCTCATTAATTCTTATTTTAATACGTTTTAGAAAGTCTGATGCAAAAGAATTGTTAATTTTTTCTAAATTATTTATTAAAAACTTGATAACTCCCTCTAATTCTATAATGGATGTGCCATCCAGGGCTATGGCTACAATATATTTTAACTTTCCTACATTTTGTATAAAATCTTTCAAATGTTATGAGAATAAATCAAATTCTAAGCATTTATTTAATTTTTTTAATTAAAAAAATTGTTCGATTAATCGACATTAATTATTCGATTTATTCGTTATTCGAAAATCGTCATTTTTAAATTATTCGAACAAGAGTTGGGTTTTGTTTGATCGATTAATCGAATTATTCTTAATCGACTGACAACTCTAGTTAGCACTATCTATAGAGAAATCTCAACAAAATCGGTTCAGCCGTTTTTGCGTGATTTCGAAACAGACAGACATATTGTTAAGTATAGTACAAAGGGGCGTGTAATTTAACGCATTTTTATCGAATCGTGATAGTCTAAAGTTCCATGCTGCATCCTCGATTAGTACTATCTGTGCTGCAAATTTCATTAACATCAGTTTTGCCGTTTTTGTGCGATTGCGAAAGAGGAGGAAATAACTTTTTATTTATGAAAAACGGGAGTGACATTTTATACCCTTTTGCCGAATCGCGCTCTACATATGACCTACAGTTCTCGCTCAGTTAGTTTTATCAGCAGTGACAGATTCGGCTTATTCCTTTTTGCGTGATTTCAAAACAGGCAGATATAACGTTCAGTATAAAACAAAGGGGCGTGGCAGTTTACGCCTCTTTGTTTAATCGTGGTCAGTATAGTACAAAGAGGCCTTGCAGATTTGATCCCTTTTTCCAATTACGATCTTATATGGCCTACATATGCACTTGGTTATCACTGTATGTAGTGAAAATGTAAAGAGAATCGGTTCAGCTGTTGCGTGATTGCGAAACAGGCAGACAAAGTCCAGTATAGTAAAAAGGTGCGTGGCATTAGCGCCATTTTCCAATAGTAGTATAATGTAGCCTATAGTTCCGCACTCGGTTAACACTATCGGTGCTGAAAATTTAATTAAAATCGAATCAACAGTTTTTGCGTTATTGCGGAGCATGCAGAAATAACATTCAATTCAATAAAAAGGGGCATGGCATTTTACGCCCACTTGTACGATCACGCTCTAATTTGGTACTTAGTACTTGGTTAGTACTATCGTTGGTTTAAATTTCATCAAAATCGGTCCAGCCGTTTTTTATATATACATAGATGTCATTAGTGGTGCAATGTAAAAATTCTATTTTGCCCACCCCTCCGCCCACTGGCAAAAACGCATGGCATTTTACGCCTATTTGTCCAATCACGCTCTAATTTGGCATATTGTTAGTACTCGGTTAGTACTATCTTTGGTTTAAATTTCGTCAAAATCGGTCCATCCGTTTTTTATATATAGATGTCATTATTGGTGCAATGTAAAAATTCGAATTTGCCACGCCCCTCCGCCCACACTCAAAAAGTTAAAAACCTGACCGCACAGTGTTACTCCCTGGGCTATTTTGAATATTCCCTGAAAATTTAATCAAGATCGGTCCGGCCGTTTTCGAGTCCATACGGAACATACATACATACATACATACCCACATACATACACACATCCATTTTTATATATATAGATATGTTAAAAATGCACTAAATTTATATGTTTTTTCAATTTTATTAAATAAATTTTTGATTTTTTACGTGATTTTAACAAAATTTGTGACTTTTTAACATGTTTTGTAAATTTTTTTCATAATACCGGTACGTACCGGTATCGTTGTTTCGGTAACGGTTAACCGTTACCTAAATAATCGAAAAGACCGTTACCTTTATCGTTACCGATATAAAAAATATGTAATACCAATACCGTTACCAATACCGTTATTCGTTTCGGTTGCCAACCCTGGTTATAAGGGTTTAAGTTGAAAAAATGTAGAAGAAAAATTGAATTTCTAAAAATTATACCTTTTATTTAAAACCAAAAACAATGAAATTCATCAATTTGTTCCGGAGATATTTTATTTTAAGTAAAACCACTTTTTTAAATAGATGAAAATTTGAAAAGTTGGCAATGTCTAGAAAACTGTTCTACCTTTGAAACTTTGAGAGTGAATTTTCGGATTCAGCGTCGTGGGTCAAAATATCTGTAAACTAGTGTAATTTAATAAAATGAGAATTCCGCAGGGTTGAATTATCGGGACCCTTCTATTAGCCGGTAGTTAATATTTCCGGTAACAAAGAGCCGAATGGACACGCTAACTTATCATATTGCTCAAACTTGATGTAATTTCAGCAGATTTTTCTGTGATTCGTCAAAGATTACCAAATCAAGTCTGCCGAAATCAGCTGATTTTTCTGATAAAATTAGTCGATTTTAAAAATTTCTCCGATAATTTGACCGAGATTTATCAAGATAAAAATTTTGCAAACCCCGTCTGCTAAAAGGAGCAGATTTTACTAAGGCTTAACATGGATGTATTTTCAGCAGATTTTTTCTGCGTAGTGGCATGCAAAAATGCCTAGACCTAGAAAATCGTAAGAAAAATTTGTTTGCCATAGTGGCATACAAAATTGCCTGGACTTGGAAAATCGGAAGAAAAATTTATTTGCCATACACAAAAAATGGCGGTCTAACGTACAGTAAAAAGGGTTTAATCTTGAAAAACATTTTTTTGCGTAGATTTTAAAAATACAATATATTATTTAGTTGATATTCGTCTTATCTTAAATACTTGGATGTAAATATATGTATACAAATTTATTTGTAAGACAAAGTAAAAGGATTATTTTAAGTAATTGCTAACCATTGTTTTCTATGGTTTCTTGTTCCTTAAAACAAATATTGTTCAACTTAAAGATAGTTGGTGTGGGTGGCATTTGTTCTATTTCAAATATGAAGGTGGTTTACTGTAAGTAAGTTTTTGCATTTTTTACTACAATATTTACATTTATCTTGTTAAAATCCTTTAAGAATATATTTTTAATATCAGTTAAGATGTTAATAGTTACATATGTCTAAGGATTTATTTTAAGTCATTTAATACTTTTTTGTGCTTGTAAGCAGTGTAAGGGGGAAAGAGTTATAGATTGCAGACAATTTAAGAAAAATAAAGAAATGGAATAGAATTTCAAGAGTAGAATAGTAAAAAGCCAGGCGAGATATGATCAAAGATTATATCGGGTTAAAATGTTGGCGTAGTAAAATAAAAATATATCTGAAGAGTTGGGAACATCAAATGTTGAACCAATAAAGCCAATCTTATGTTAGGGTCAATATTAGTGAAATCAATCATGAATATTCTTGACCCCCTCCGATATTAATGAAATTGGGTTAAGTTCTTACACTACGTAAAAAACTAACAAATGCAAATTTTTAGCCCTCTAAGCAGTGTTGCCATAACTATGAAATACAAATCTGCTAAAAGGCTAAAAAAAATCTGCTAAAATGCACTACAGCTCAAAAAAAATCTGCTAGATTTTTTTGAGGTATTTTTTTAACTAAAAAAAAACTTTGTTGAAAAAATAAGAAAATTAATAATAAACTTCATTTGTTAAAAAAAAAAAAATTATAAAAACAAATAACAATATTTTTTAAAAAAATATTATATAAAATTATATATATAACCACAGTTTTGGAGGGTCCCGAGTAAAAAAGTTTTTATATAATTGCATATAATTTTATAAACATCATATATGATTAAATAGACTTATATAGAATTTGATGCGAAAAATGAGTCGATAAAACTATATAAAATTTGATCAATGTTTCTTATATTTTGATAAATTTTTTATATAATTTTATGCGAAACTTGGACCCCTATTTTTATATAACAACAGCAAATTTATATAATCAGATATAATTATATACAACTATTTCAAATTATATAAAACAATATATAATTTTATAAAGTTATATAAAATTATATCAAGTTTTATATAAGTAAATCATAAAATTTTGTTTTAATTATATAAAATTATATGTAATTTTATGTAACTTTATATAGTTTTATACAGTTTTATACAATTTTATATATATTTATATAATTACATCTGATTATATAATTTTGCTATTATTATATAAAAATAGGGGTCCGAATTTCGCATAAAATTATATAAAAAGTTTATCAAAATATAAGAAACATTGATCAAATTTTATATAGTTTTATCGACTAATTTTTCGCATCAAATTCAAAATCATATATGATGTTTATAAAATTATATACAACTATATAGGAACTTTTTTACTCGGGGTGTAAAAAATTTCGTCTAAATCTTCGTCTTCCTCATCCACCACAACTTTTTCGTATTTTTCTGATGACCTTATTTTTGGAACTAAATCTTGTGGTATTTTAAACGTGTAACAGCAAGAATTGTCTACCTTTAAACCTTCTCTGATTTGTATGATGCTGCACAGCACATCCGTTTTCATTTTGTTTCTTAACTTATTTTTAATGAGACCCATCGTACTAAAAAGACGTTCTACGTCCGCATTTGAAAATGCCAAAACAAGTAACGAAATTACAAAATCAGATAATTCTTTAAATGGATTCTCTTTTACTGAATTTTCAAAATTATTGACAATTCAGCAGTAAGCAGCAGACAGCAAAATTTCCTATATAGCGAACAATAATATGTTTAGGGAATTTTGCTGTCTCCTGCTTGCTGTTTAATTGTGAATCGGTATTTATTTCTAAATAACAGTTGTAAAAAACCGCAGTTACTAACAAAACTACATTTTTTTACACTTAAAAAAACTATTATCTTAATTGTAAAAAAATGCTAAAAAAAAAATCTGCTTTTTAAAAAAAAAAATATGCTAAAATCTGCTTTTTCCAAAAAAAATATGCTAAAAAAGCAGTTAGCAGATTTTTTAAAACAAAATCTGCTTTTACTAAACTTTATCTGCTAAATCTAGCAGAAAATATGCTAAAATGGCAACGCTGCCTCTAAGTCAACAGGGGCCGAAAATACGGAGGGTCAAAATTTCCTCCAAAATCTCCCAGTCGCGACACTTTACACCGTAAAAACTTAATATCGTTGGTTCTATTATAGCTAAAAAGCCCATTTTTGGTTTGTTTTGAAGCTCATAATAAGCTCTATAAGACCTACCATAACCACGACCTTTATATAAGGGGAGCACCCTTCCTTTTTTTCTAAAATTGGTTAAGGTAGGTATTGTAGAGCGTACTATAAGCTTTAAAACAAACAAAAATGGACTCTGTAGCTACAAAAGCACTTATGATATTAAATTTTTAAGGTCCCGAGTAAAAAAGATTATATATGTTTATATTTAATTATATAAAGACATCATATATATTCATATAGAATTTGATGCGAAAAATGAGTCGATAAAACCATATAAAGTTGAATTAAATTTGATATAATTTGATGTGATTTTAATATAATTTTATATGATTTGATGCGAAAATTGGCCCCTTTTTTAGAAAAATTTATGCAATTATATATAATTAAATAAAAAAAATCCAAAAAAAAAAAAATTTTAATAAAAAAAATCCCAAAAAAAAAAATTTATATTAAATTATATATAAAGAACTTGATTTTTTTTTATTAATTTTGCATTATATATAATAACATATAAAATTAAAAAAAAAAAAATGTTTAAGGTTTAGTTTTGGAACTTCAAAAAAAAATTTTCTGGACTTAGAAAAATTTTCAAAAGTTATATCAAATTAAATATAAAGGACTTAGATTTTCTTTTTTAATTTTACTCATATAAGATTACATATGATTCAGAAAAAAGTTGCATAAAGTTTTATATAAAATGTCTTCAAATATTTTGTTATATTAAATTATATAAAACAAACATACAAATTTTTATATTTCATATGTAATTATATAAACTCACTCTAATCATATGTTATTATGTATAACTTAACATTTTCTTTTATATAATTTTATATAAGAAAAAGATACGAAGTGTAAATATATATAATCTTATATGATAGCAAAACAATTTACGTATAAGTTTATGAAATAATATATGTTTATATAAAAATAAGTAAAATTATATATAATCTTTTTTACTCGGGGTTAAAGAGTGTTGCGATTTGGAGATTTTGGGGAAAATTGTGAAAAATTTTGATTTTGAGCGATCCCATTGTTGTCCCAACTTAAAAATTTTAGAATATATTCTTTAGGACTTTCTCTATAAGATTATCAAGTAAAAAAAAAATCGGGGGATACCATCCTCCCCATTTTCTCCTCCGTATATCTCGACCTTAAAATAAGGGAGGTAACCCTTATTTTTTTTCGGAAATTTTTTTGGTTATGGTAGGTCTTGTAGAGCATATTATGAGCTTCAAAACAAACCAAAAATGGGCTTTCTAGCTATAATAGAACCAACGATATTAAGTTTTAACGGTGCAAAGTGTCGCGACTTGGAGATTTTGGGGGAAATTTTGACCCTCCGTGTTTTCGCCCACTGTTTACTTAGAGGGCTGAAAATAAGTGTGCGTCAGTTTATCACTTAGTGTTACAACTAAACCAAATTTCATCAAAATCGGAGGGGGTCACGAAAATTTTTAGCTATTTTTGATTGATTTCACTAAGACTGACCCGTTAATGATAACCCAGCAAAACTTTTCGGAGTCATTCAAAAATAACTAGTTCTAGAAGTACTTCAAAGCTTGTCACGATAGGTTCTCAAAGAGCATCCTGGAACTAGTGATGTCACAACTAGTTCTAGAAGTGATCCAAAAGGGTAATATTGTGATTCCAAAGAGCTTTTTTGGAGTAGTTTGGGAACTAGTGATTTGGAACAAGTCGTACATGACTTCTGCACCACTTCCATGAAACAAATACTGGTTCTCAAATAACATCTTAGAAGCTGTTTCAAAAACTTGTAATTTTTTTCAAAAAAGAAAAAAATATATATTTGATTACGCATTTCTCTGTTGCATCTCTATTTGGAAAAAGTCAAACCTTTTGAAATATGTACAGAGGGGCTAAAAATATTACTACTATTAAGTATTGGGTAATTTGTTTGATATTATTAAGTATTGGGGCATTAGTGCAAATAGGTTTTTATAGATCCATTCAATTACCTTTCTACAATCTGCAATATACTACTTTATTTACTACAGCAGGAATTTTTTATTACAAAAAGTAAACAAAACTTTCCAATTGTAGCAAAAATAGTAAACAATTTGAGTAATCCAACTAAGCATATAATCGTATATTTTTTGGTCCCTACAATATTTTTTTTTTTTTCAAAAATCGCTTTTTTTCCTTCTAGATAATTTCCAATTGCATTAATGACTAAATAAAATAATACGGAAACAAAAAATACTAATTTTGTTCAGTAAAGTGCTGATATTGCGTTATGTGTTCAACAAAACATAATTCAAAAATGTTTTTTTTTTTGCAAAAAAAATGTACAAAATGTTCCTAGACTGCTTCCCTAGAACTAGTTCTGATAGTGATAATTTCAAACAAAAATCATGGGTTAAAGAATGGGATAAAGAATTGGTTCTAGAATGACTTAAAGAACCGTTCCATACATGGGTTCCTAGACTACTTTCATAGAACTAGTTCTGATGGTGACAATTTCAAACAAAAATCATGACTCTGAGAACGAGATAGAGAACTAGTGACTAAGAAGTAGTCGTACATGACTTCTACACCACTTCCATAAAACAAACTATAAAACTAAAAAAAAAAAATGTGTCAGGAACTTTAAAAATTTTATAATTTTTTTTTTGTGACTTATAAGGAAGGAGTTCACACTTACGACCTTATACCCTGTTCTCACGTTCAGCTAAAATGCGTTTTAAACAATAATATTTTTAGGATTTTCGTTGCCATCTTTAATTTTGAAAAATATGTATTGTTCATTATTAATATGTTACGAGTATACCCTAAAAATTTACATTTCTCGTCAGTTAGTGGTTATCTTGTTTCTTGATTATACTAATTTGTTTCCGTTTCTTTTGTGACAACTTTTTTAAACTAAGGGGCATGTCACAGACTCAATTCCGTTCGGAAGTGGAATAAGTGGTTTACTCGTAAAACGCAAAGTAAATATTTTTTTCGAAATGAAACTACTTTTATGCAATTCAATTCCACTTTAATTTTTGAAAGTGATTTCATTCCGAAAAAAATAATATTCGTTTTACGAGTAAACCACTTTTTTCAATTCCGAACGGAATTGAGTCTGTGACATGTCCCTTAATTTGTTGTTTTTTAGTTTTCTATTTTAAAATTCGAATTAAAACTATTTTAATGAATTTGTTGAGAAAATAACTAACGATTTTTTAGTATTTAAACTGGTTACACATTTATGTTCGAACTAGTTCTATATAAAATTAGTGAATAAAAAACTTCTAGAAGGCATTCCTAAAGTACTTCCACATTCATGCCACAATAGCTTCTTGGAATTAGTTCCTGTCGTGACAATTTCAAAGAAAAATCATGGGTAAAAGAATGAGATAAAGAACTGGTTCTAGAACTAGTTCCGGTGGTGACAATTTCAAACCAAAATCATGGGTTACAGAATGGGATAAACAATTGGTTCTAGAATGACTTATGGAACCGTTCCATAGTAGGGGTGATTGTTCCTAGACTACTTCCCTAGAACTAGTTCTGAGGGTGACAATTTCAAACAAAAATCATGACTCTGAGAACGAGATAGAGAACTAGTCGAGCTAAAAAGAAGGACTCTAGCACTAGTTCTGGAAGTCCTCCAAGTTTTGCTGGGAAATTAATTTTACACAATTTTAAACAATTTAATTTTTTTTTTATTTATATACAAAAACTTTCTCATTTTCGCTATAAGGCAGTTTTACTTAAACATTAATTATTTTTTGTACACATATTTGGTTGGTTTAAATTTTAAAACATTTACTAAAATCACATTTTTAATTAATTTAACCGCGTGCTCCTAATCCTGGATAAAAGCCACCACCCGGATATCCACCAAAACCACCACCGCCAAAACCACCACCGCCAAAACCACCACCTCCAAAACCACCACCTCCAAATACAGGTCTTCCAAATCCTGGATCTACAATTCCTCCATTTCCATAACCACCACCACCGAATCCTGGTCTGCCATAACCAATTTGTCTTCTCGCGCGTATATCATTTTCATTAATATACTGGTTATTCTCATCAAGATAGACAGTTGCAGCGTTAGATAAAACCACCAGCAGTACACACATAAAAGCAAACGCTAGAAGTATTCTCATATTTAATGATTTTGCTAAAATTTTTATGACAAACTAAACGATTCTAATAAAATTTTTTCTATTTATACGAAGAATGGGGTTTAGAATATAATAATCATCTGCTAATTGATTTGGTACTTTTTTTAAAAAAATAAATAATAAAATAACAAAAAAACACGAATTTGTTCCTAAACAAGTAGATAATTAGTAAAATATTAAATTTAAAAATAATTTAATTTAAATATTAAACATTTAGAATACTAAAACTGCCCACAGAATGCACAATTCTTTGAACAGTGTCAGTCAAAAACCATTTAGTACCGGTCGTAAAAAAAACTTGAATACGTTTTAAAGATTAATACTTATGTAATATGTTTGCTACTTTGCACATTTGGATTAACTCCGTATTATTAGTTCAAGTGAACCCATCCAGATGGCGCTAGCTTATATGGTGTAGAGAACACAGATATAGAGCTTCGAAGGATTTCATTTCTTTTTCGAATTTCACATTTTAGCGAATTGAATGAATTCACTTAAGACTCATTCGATTTATAAATATTGAATGCATTCGATTTAATTTTCATTTGACTTTCAAAAATCGAATGCATTCGATTTTTTTTCATTCGACTTTTAAAAATTGAATGCATTCACTTGCGAATGCAATCGATTTTCTTTTCATTCAATTTGAAAAATCGAATGGCTTATTCATTATTTGTATTAAAAAATTTAAAAAAACTATCCAAGATAGAGCAAAACGGAGTCAATTTTTTGTCCATAGTATCGCCAACACTCTTTTAACTTTTTGTCGTGTAGGCGTTAATAGGTGCATTTTTAAAATTTTTGGGAACACCAATTTTTTTGGATTCAAAATTAGAGCCCATTAGGGTCATCGTATGTAAAGAGAGTCGGCGATACTATGGACCTAAATTTGGATCCGTTTTAGTCTATCTATTTAAAAAATCAATTGCATTCGCAGTGGAATGATAAAAGATCGAATGCATTAAATTTTTCTAAATCGAATAAACAAAAAATCGAATGCATTCATTTTTTTTTCATTCAATCGAATGAATTCCAAAGACTGCATTCAATGTTGATTAATGACATCGAATGCATTCACTGACTATGAAAATTGAATGTATTTTTTTGAGAATTCATTCGAAAAGGATTTCATTCTTCGAAGCCTTGCACAGATAGGATTAGGTTAATAAAAATTTATCAGTACTCTGAAAATCGCAAGAACAATTTTTTTTATGCAAAAGAATGTCGGTCTGTTACTAAAACGATCTGAATAACACTTACTATTAGCGATGTGAATACTAATTTACCGTGAGTTTTACCGTTATTCGTTTCGGTAAGTAATTTTGGTTGTATTGATTGATTTTGAAACTTAAGGTATATTTATTTTGACTGACACTGTGTATCTATTTATAAATATAAAGTGACACCTTAATTAACAGGGAACTTAAGGTAGCTGAACTGTTATTTATTACTGACAAGGAAGGGCTTCTATTGGGTCCACTCTGATTTTTTATGAAACTCAACATAGTTGTAGAGCATCGATTCTCAAACGGTGTGTCGCAAAAGCATTTCTGGGGAGTCGCGAAAAATTTAGTTAACATCATTTTAAAAACCTTTAATTTTCAAAATTTAAAAACTATTTTTTTTTGTAATGGTTGAGTTACAAAAATGTACAAATGCTTTTATAAAAAATATAAATTTTCCATCACTGTTTTAAGGTCTCTCCGTAAACACTGTAATGTTGATAATCTTTGTAAAGAAACAAGTGCATTTGGTTATTTTCCGGAATGCCCAAAACAAAATAAACAAAAAATTATTTTAATGCTGATTCTACATTTGGCTTCCAAATATTTCCATCACGCCAGGTTTGTAGGAAAATTGAGGTCAATGTTTACCAAAATGTGTTTTAGGCATTTTTTTCTTGTGAAATTTTTGGATACGTCTAGATTTCACCACCTTTTTTAACTTTTCGCTGCTGATTTCGTTTTGGGTTCCAAAATTTTTGAGGAGATTGATAAGAGTTTTTTTAGAAAATTTTTGTATGCGTCTGGGATTTGGCTACTCGTGTTCTATTAACCTTTCAATGTTGTTTCCTAATTTGATTCCAAATTTTTCGATCACGTCATATTCCGAGAAAAGTCAGGGCAAAGTTCATGTTAATATTTTTTTTTAAGAAATTTAAAATATAGGAAAGGGGTCGCTATTCAAAAGTTCGTGAGAAGGCAGGTTAAATAAAATACAAATTTTATACACTTAAAATAATTACTCTGTTAAATACTCTGTAAAATTACAGTAATCTCAATTCGACAGATATTTGACAAAGTTATCTGCCGAAATACAGATTTTAAGATAATTCTTTGTATTTTCTGTAACCGAAAAACAAAATTTTATCTGTAATTTTATTTTTACTTTGTAATCTCTATTTTACAGATAATAAACAGAGTTTTTGTTAAATTATAGATTTTAGAAAAATACTTTTTTTTTCTCGTAATTTCATCTGTAATTTTACTTATTGCTCGGTAATGTAGTTTTCAAATAAAAATCTCTTCAAAAAACTTCCAAATATTTCAACCCGATTTAAAAAGCGTCTTAAATTACAATAAAACCTGGTGAATTTTACGAGGATGTAGTGTAAAATTGGTGGTGCTCGTAAAAATACTCGTAATTTTCACAAAAATAAAAAAAATAAATTTACAATTTGGAAAAATTTACTCGATGTGATTTTCCAATTGTCAACACTACTTGCACATTAAGGAAAAATAAATTGATCAGCAATCAAATAGTGAATAAAATAGTAAAATTTTGGCGCTTTTATCAACACTCTTATAAATTTTTGTTGAAATTTACCCACTTTATTGTAGGTAACTGTTCTCCTACTATAAAGTGGGTAAAAATACACTATGTGTTTAATTTTCAACATTTGCACACAAAATGTGTACAACTAATAAACATTTTGTGTGCACACCTACACGCTTGAGGCTTGGAAAATTCTCTATCAATACACACAAAATGTGTAATTTTAAAATGTTTGTGCTTAAAAAAGCATTCTATGTGTGCAAAAATGCATTCTATGTGTGCAAAAATGCATTAAAAATGCTTAAAATTGCATTTATATTTTTTTTTATTTTTAATGTGATTTATTCCTATAAAAATATACAAAAAACGAATTTTTATTTTAATGCTTTTTATTTTAACTAAAGTGCATTTATAATATTTAAATAAAATATCCATCAATTGTAAAAACTAAAATGTAATAAAAGAAAAACAGAAACATAATATAATGTAATAATAATATAATTATAAATATTTTAAAATCATAAATTATAAATAAACCAATATTAATTTCATTAAACGTCGTAATGAAAGCAGAATTTGTTAAAATCCGAATTTTGATAACATCAACCCAGCAAAATTTTCTGTTCCAAAAAATCAGTTCCAGAACGCATCATTTTACCCTGTAACCGATTCTACTTAACGTTCCAGAATCAATGAATTTTGTTTGAAATTGTCCCGAAAGCAATCGATTTTTAGAGCAAGTAGTTTTTTTGAAAAATAATTTTACATAGAAAATTTCGTTGTGATTACCATAGAATTCATTTAGGAATCTATTGTAGTAGGAATAGGTTCCAAAAAATTTTCCTGGGAAGTATTGTCCAAATCTGCAAATATATAAAAATTTAAAATAATTAATATTATAAAAATCTAATACATTTTTTCAGAAGATGAGTCAGTTTATCAACAGAAAAGTTCTCATAATAAAAGAAAATTTTTCTATAGAAAATTCTCAGCATTTTGGATATTTTTTCTATAGGTAAAAATTCTCAGAATTTCGTTTTTCATATAGAAAATTCTCAGAATCTTAGTTTTTCTATAGAAAAATTCTCAGAATCTGAAAATTTTTTTTCTATAAAAAAATTCTGAGAATCTGTAACCTTTTTTTCTATAAAAAAATTCTTAGAATCTGATACATTTTTTCTATAGAAAAATTCTAAGAATCCGAGACATTTTTTTAGTAAAAAAATTCTCAGATTCTGAGGCATTTTTTCAATAAAAAAATTCGAATTTTTAGACATTTTTTGTATAGCAAAATTCTAAGAATCTGAGATTTTTTTTCTATAGAAATATACTCGGAATATAAGATATTTTCCATAGAAAAATTCTCAGAATCCGAGACATTTTTTCAATAAAAAAATTCTCAGAATTTGAGACATTTTCTTTAAAGAATAATTTTAAGAATCTGAGATATTTCTTCTATAAAAAAAATCTCAGAATCTGAGACATTTATTCTAATGAAAAATTGTCAGAATCTGAAACATTTTTTCTTAAGAAAATTCTGTGAATCTAAAAAGTTTTTCTGTAGATAAATTCTCAGAATCTGATATATTTTTTCTATTCAAAAATTTTCTCATAATCTAAGACAGTTTTTGTATAGAAAAATACTCAGAATTGGAAATATTTTTTCTATTGAAATTTTTTTTTAAGAATTTGAGACATTTTTTTAAAGAAAAATTTTTAGAATCTGAGATATTTCTTCTATAGAAAAAAACTGATAATCTGAGACATTTACTCTAAAGAAAAATTCTCAGAATCTGACACATTTTTGTTAAACAACATTTTTAGAATCTGAAACATTTTTCTGTAGAAAATTTCTCAGAATCTGATATATTTTTTCTATGGAAAAATTCTCAAAATCTGAGACAGTTTTTGTATAGAAAAATTCTCAGCATCTGAGATATTTTTTCTATTGAAAAAATTTCAGAATCTGAGACATATTTTCTATAGAAAAATTCTCAGAAACTGAGTAATTTTTTCTATAGAAAAATTCTCAGAATCTGAGACAGTATCTCAGTAATTCTTTCTATAGAAAAATATTCAGCATCTGATTATTTTTTTCTGTAAAAAGAATCAACTAAAATTTCTTATTTAAAAAAAATTCTCAGAATCTGACATAGAGATATTTATATAAAGAATAATTTAAAGAATTCGAAGCATTTCGTGGTACTTACCTTTCTGGCTTTTTATCACAAAAATTAAAAAAAAAACATGAGTTGAACATCTCCTTCTATGATTTGTGTTTGTTTTAATTTTAATGCCTTTGATAAAGCTCTTCGAAATTTTAGTATGATGCATTAATATTTTCCTTTGTATTTTGCACATTTTTTGCTATATTTTCTTTTTATACCCTCCACTCTAGTGATAGAGGGTATATATAAGTTTGTCATTCCGTTTGTAACACCTCGAAATATTGGTCTAGGACCCCATAAAGTATATATATTCATGATCCTCAATCGATTTTAAGACGATCTAGCGATGTCCGTCCGTCCGTCCGTCCGTCTGTCCGTCTGTCTGTCTGTCTGTCTGTCTGTTGAAAACACGCTAACTTTTGAAAGACTTTACGGAGGCTCCTGAAGTTTGGCATATATGTTGGACATTTACCTGGTCAGGTTGGTATTGCAATCCAGCGAAATCGGTCTAGTGGTTCAAAAGTTATAAGCAAATGAGTGAATTTCGGCAAGGGTTTTTCTGGAATTTACGAGATAAAACACACGGTAACTTTCGAACGGCAATTCTGAGGGTGCTGAGGGTGGCATATATATTTACCGTTCCACTGGTCCAGTTCGTTTTAAATTTCAGCCAAATCGGTCCAGTGGTTCAAAAGTTATTAGCAAAACCGTAAATTTCAGATTAGTTTCACCTTAAATTCACGCGTTGAAAACCCGTTAAACATGTTTTAAAAACATTTGTAAGTCAGAAAAATATTTTAAAAGGTATTTTTGTCACACAAAAATATTTTTACACTAAAACAAAAAAAAAATACACTCAAAAAAAAGTTTACACTCAAAAAAAAATTTTACACTCAAAAAAAAATTGGTAAATTATTTTTTTTTTTTTTTCAAAAATTAATAAAAAAAAGTTTTTTTACAATAAAACAAAAAAAAAAAATACACTCAAAAAAAATTTTACACTCAAAAAAAAAAAATTAGTAAATTTTTTTTTTTTTTAAATTAATAAAAAAATTTTTTTTTACAGAAAATAAAATATTTCTAACCAAAAATGTTTTTTTTCACGTTAGAAAAATTACGATCACTTAAAAAGGGCATTGTGGAGGGTATTCATAGATTCGGCCAAGTCGAATTTAACTTTTCTACTTGTTTTTTTATAATGTTTTTTCACGTTATTTGTTTTTCATGGCGAGAATAAACAATTTTTTCCTATTATTTTTTATTTTATTTTATTTTGACAATTTCAATTCGTATTTTAAAATTGTTGAACATTACGCATTTAATGTTTTATATCGAAAATTAAACACTTAATGTTTACAATAAACATTAAATGTGTAATTTTAAAAATTTTGTGTTTATAATTTTAAAAATATATTTATAAACTCACAAAATACTATATAATGTGCGTAATATTAAAATTTTTGTGTGTAAACTAAAATTTTAAACACTTGGTGCTCAATTTTAGGCGTTGTGTGTTATTTTACATAAAAATTTACCCACTTGATAGTAGTATTTTTACAAGGACTTTTTAGAGTGAATATTTTACTAATAATTCTGAAAATTTACAGTTATTTCATAGAAATCATTTTACAGAGTTTTCTTCGTAAAATAACAAAAAATCTTGCTGGTTGGAAATCTATGGTATTTTCTGCTGGCTCAGCATAGTATCTCTGTAATTTAACAGAGTGATTATTTTGAGTGTACAATAGGGTGGCTCGTTTTTGGGCTTTTCTCTCTGATCAAATTCTAATACCCGCCAAAAGTGTCGGTCCCCTAAGGGTAATTTACATGCAAAATATCACTCCGATCGGAGTTTATCTTCTGTCTCCACTTTGAGCCTCAAAATTGGGGTTTTCGCAAAAAGGACTTTTTAAAAAAAAAATAAAAAAAAAATTAAGTTTTTTTATTAAAATAATTAAAAAATTATTTTTGTATAATATTTGATCGTAAATACTTAAATATGAAATTTAAAGATTTTACGGTATCATTAACCCGTTCAAACTTGATACCAAAAAAATGGCATGATTTTGGGGGCATTCTCAAAACACATTTTTTCAAAATTTGAAAATTTTATTAAGAAAAAATTTTAAATATACCATTTTTTCTTTCTGAATTCATTAAGAACACCTTGGAGAAGAAAAATTTGAAATATGGCGGATATCCGTCGAAGCACTTTTCGGAAATCGCGGAGGGAAGTTAGCGGATTTCAAGGAAATGTTGGTTTTATCAATAATTTGGATTAATAAAACCTTATAAATTTCATTTTTGTGCAAATTAACGCTTTTTTAGTGTCGTGGCATTCTATTATATAACTTTAAGTCTGTCATGAAATCTTACAGATCTAGGACGTCTTAAACCCACATTGGCTTGGGGTCAAAAATGACCCCCGCGGAAAATTTGAAGTTTAGAGCTTAAATTTTGTGCTATAAACAAGTATAAAACGGCTTTTATGTTTTTTACCCCAACTATTATTTCGTATTAATATCTTATCTTTAAAAAAATCGTTAACCCATCTTGGTAGGGGGTCAAAAATGACCCGTTCAATAAAAAGTATATATTTTTTCATATAAAATTAATTTGTGGCAATATATTAGATAGCTTTAAATCAGCCCTTAAATCTCTAATATTTAAGATATCTTTAACCCACATTGGCCAGGGGTCAAAAATGACACCGACAAAAACTTTTAGGCATAGTGCTTGAATTTTTTTATATCAACAAAATATATATTTTTTATTGAATGGGTCATTTTTGACCCCCTACCAAGAAGGTTAACGATTTTTTTAAAGATAATATAATAATACGAAATAAAAGTTGGGGTAAAAAACACAAAAGCCGTTTTATACTTGTTTATTGCACAAAGTTTAAGCTCTAAACTTCAAATTTTCCGCGGGGGTAATTTTTGACCCCCAGCCAATGTGGGTTTGAGACGTCCTAGATTTGTAAGATTTCCTGACAGACTTAAAGTTATACAATAGAATGCCACGACACCAAAAAAGCGTTAATTTGCACAAAAATGAAATTTATAAGATTTTATTAATCCAAATTATTGATAAAACCAACATTTCCTTGAAATCCGCTAACTTCCACCCGCGATTCCCGAAAAGTGGCTCGACGGATATCAGCCATATTTCACTTTTTTCTTCTCCAAGGTGTTCTTAATGAATTTAGAAAGAAAAAATGGTATATTTAAAATTTTTTTTTAATAAAATTTTGAAATTTTGAAAAAAGGTGTTTTGAGAATGCCCCCAAAATCATGCCATTTTTTTGGTATCAAGTTTGAACGGGTTAATGATACCGTAAAATCTTTAAATTTCATATTTAAGTATTTACGATCAAATATTATACGAAAATAATTTTTTAATTATTTTAATAAAAAAACTTAATTTTTTTTTTATTTTTTTTTAAAAAGTCCTTTTTGCGAAAACCCCAATTTTGAGGCTCAAAGTGGAGACAGAAGATAAACTCCGATCGGAGTGATATTTTGCATGTGAGTTACCCTTAGGGGACCGACACTTTTGGCGGGTATTAGAATTTGATCAGAGAGAAAAGCCCAAAAACGAGCCACCCTAGTGTACAACCTTGTTCGGTATGAAATTTTTCAAAAAGTTAAGCTTAGAAAGTTGTTCGGGTTTTATGTGAAAATGCCTTGCATTATCATTTAGAAGATTTAAATGTTTAGGTTCTTATGTCTTTCAGGATCTTCAGGACCTACGAGGTATAAACCCTTGGCTACTAATGTCATTCATCAAAGCGTCGAAGTGGGAAACGTAAAAATGCGTGTTTGAATGAAGTGAAGGAAGGCAACAATAGCAGGAATCATAATGGGCCAAACATTGGCCTCTATGGATGTCATTCCCAAAACTTTTTGTTTTTGGGGATTGGCGTCATCCTCACTAACCTAACCTAACTCTATATTATAAGCAATTTAGTATTGAATACCCACGTTTTTTTAGTGTATCAATATGAGTGTTTTTTCCGTCAAAAATAATTCCTCTTTCTGAGTGCTCTTATATGACCCATAAAAGACTGAAAAATATATGTTCATTAGACCACCCAAATTTGCAAAGGTATTTTTTTGTTCGCTCCACCGGCAGTTTCTGATAGATTGGCCATAAAAAATAATATCTGTGCAAGAACTGGATCTCTCGGTTGCATACAGGCCAGTCGATTTGAACTTTTGACCCTAAAAGTGACCTAAAAACACTAAAAAGCTTTTAAGTGCCATAACTCTTAAAATATGCGTTTTTCCAAAAAATGCTATACAACTTTTTTTTTGCAGAATAAGAAAGCAAACATTTCCTTCATACAAATTTTTAGCCTCAGTCTAAGACATCGTGGTGTTTTTGGCGGTTAAATTAAAAATTTATGTGAAGACTTCATTTAAAACGACCCTCGTTAAAATTTGGACGGAGACTGAAATAGTCGGTCGCCATTATTTTGTAGAGGAAGATATGTAGTTTTCATAAACCAGTTACATTTAGAATTTATGTGGGTAATTTCATAACAGGAGAGCCCAAATCTGACTTTGAAGTTTCGATTTTCCACATGCTGTATACAAATTTGTGAAATTACTTTGTTTTAAACGACCCTTGTTAAAATTTGAATGGAGACAATTGGTTTCCATGATTTTGAAGAGTTAGATGTGTTCTTTTTGGAAAATATTTGGGGAATTCCAGGCCAAATCACTCACTTTTAGACCCGACCCCCTTCGATTAATTTTTTGTTGGATATGTTCTAGTACGTATTAAATGCAACTTGCACTCAAATTTTCAGCCTTTTATACCAAGTTGGGGTTGAGTAATCATTTTTTTTAAATTTAGTTTTTTTTTTTAAAAATTAAAAAATGGAAATTTTCAACTAATTTTGACCAGTAGAAAATATGGATATTAGAGTGCCCAGAAAAAAAACTTTTTTTCTTTTTTTTAGGTCTTACCCCCTAAATTTGTTCCTTTTAATGAAAAAAAAATTCGGTTTTTTTGTGGATTTTTAAAATAAAATCTTAAGGTCGCGCTCGCGGCATTTTACGAAAATCTACGAATTTACGATTTTTAAATTATTTAAATTGTTAAAATGCTTTAAATTGGTGAAGTAAAAAAATTTCATCAAAAAGGAGACTTACGCTAAAAATATGTATCGTCCATTCCATAAGATATTGCACATTCCATGAGATATATCCCATTCTTTAAGAAATTTTACATAATGTCATGAAATATTGCATGAAATCACCCCTACGAATTGAATATAGGTTGTTGGTACATTCAGAAAAAATGTTTGGGGGTAAAAGTTAAGGGGGGTCGGTCTTACTTTTTAACAAACGGATTACAAGGAAAAATATGATTTTTTCTGTTTTCTCAATTTTTTTGGTATTGTAAGTTAAATTTAAGTTCAGGTGGTTAAAGGATTTTAATTTGGAGTAAAATGCCTCTCTAATGAGGTACTAAAAACTAAAATCGGTTGAAAATAAGCCAAGTTATTAAAACTTCCCCAGGCATCTAACGTGTGGCAGACCACTTGAATAAGGAATGCAATCCGATTCATGAAATTCATTGAAATTTTCTACTGTAATAACATTTTTTTATTCTTCAAGTCCAAATGTAATTAGATGACAAGTATTTTTCATATTGTATTTTGCTAACATGTTTTAAATTAATGCTAAAAATGCCTGTGCTTTTTAACACTCGTTTGAAATCTCCATTTTTAACTCTTCAAAATCTTGGAAACCGACTGTAGCCATTAAAATTTTAACGATGGTCGTTTAAAATAAAGTAGTTTCACAAATTTGTATGCAACATTTGAAAAATCGAAACTTCAAAGTCAGCTTTGGGCTCTTTTGTAATGTAATTACCCATATAAATTCCAAATGTAATTGGCTTATGAAAACTATATATCTTACTCTAAACTATATATCTTACTCTAATGGTGACCGACTATTTCAATCTCCGTCCAAATTTTAACGAAGGTCGTTTTAAATGAAGTCTTCACATAAATTTTTACTTTAACCGCCAAAAACACCGCGATGTCTTAGACTTAGGCTAAAAATTTGTATGAAGGAAATGTTTCCTTTCTTATTCTGCAAAATAAAACTTATATATCATTTTTTGTAAAAACGCATATTTTAAGAGTTATGGCACTTAAAAGCTTTTTAGTGTTTTTAGGTCACTTTTAGGGTCAAAAGTTCAAATCGACTGGCCTGTATGCAATCGAGAGATCCAGTTCTTGCACAGATATTATTTTTAATGACCAATCAATCAGAAACTGCCGGTGGAGCGAACAAAAAAATACTTTTGCAAATCCCATACATTTTTTGGGTGGTCTAATGTTCATACTATTTTCTGAGTCTTTTTAGACTCTTATATGAATCTTAAAAAAAAAAATTCCTTAGGGGGCTCCTAAACAAAGTTTCATTTTTATAAAATTTACTTCTATCGCTCTAAATGTCCGAATGTTCCTCTTCGCGAGTTTTTATGAAAATATAAGGAGACTCAATAGGAGAAACCTACCTTGTTAGATATTTTTGCATTGTGAAATTGTGACGTTTGCAAATTCAAATTACTGAAATTATGCCTTTAACAATCATTAATAACACTTTGTAATACACAAAATGTGTTTAAAAATCAATAAAAAAGTAAAACAAAAATCTAAGTTTAATACATATAATATTCGTTTTGGACCGACCATGTTATATCCTAACAGGCAGATCAACTAGTGATTTTTGACTAACGTTAACATAAGAAATGTATGAATTACTCACTTCAATTTTTTAAGACAAACGAAATCAAAAACTTAAAGTAGAACAAAAAAAAAATACAATAAAATGGGTAAAAATTACTCACACAGGAAAAAAACAGAAATCGTTCACTACTCACTCCCGTAGAATTTAAACTCACTCACGTTTTTTTTTAAATTACGCTCACTCACGTATCAAGTAAGTTATTAAGGTTTCGTGCCGAAAAATTCCGAGAGATGTTGATGGAGAGTATAATTTTTTTTGAGATATCGCCATTTGTAATTTAACAAAAATATTTCCAAAAATGGAAATATGTTTATGAATTAAAAACAAAAAATCTCAAAATGTTTAACTTAATTTGAGCCAAATCAGATCATTTTAAACCGTGCAGCCTTTCGATAAAATTTTCCAAAAGTTGTCTTAAAATCTAAAATTTGGAAGGTGTCACGGGTTAAAATGATCGGATTTGTTTCAAATTAAGTTTAAATGAAATTTTGTCTTCAGCTCTATGAAAACCCGAAATTTTTACAAATTTCAAATAGCAATATCATGATAATCTTTGGAGCGATTTTAAAAATGCTTTGATATATGAGGAGTTCCGTCTAAGACTTAAATTTTGAGGTAAAAAAGATGTGATTTTTGTTTTGATGGCACATCGATGAAAGTTGGCATAAATATTAGAAGCTATTTAAGAATAGGAAATTCGTTCGCGTCAATTAAATCGCGCAAGGGGGTCAAAAGTTATGGCGGTTTTAAGATTTGGAAGTTTTAAAAATCTTAAAAATTTTTTAAAGATTTTTTTTTTCTACACATTTGTTGCATGTGAATATATCATTTCTTCTAAAATATATGATAGGTAAAAGAAAAGTTTCACAATTTTTTATAACATATTTAGGCAATGAGCGTTGGTATTACTGAAAAAAATCACGGAAAATCGTATCATTGTACCAGTAGTTTAAAAAAAATCGGTGATGCTTTTTTATAACAAGGAAATTTAATATGGTCCAAAAAATCTATAGTCATCAAAATTTTTTAACCCGCCTCTGATTTTATGATGCCATATCAAGTGGGCTTTCATTTAAAAAAAATTCATCCGATTTCGTGTAAAGCTATGGATGGGCCAGATCAAAACAAGTTTAGATAAAATCATCGCGCTTTCCGCTCAGAATGCCTTAAAGTAAAAAGTCAAAAAGCAAATTAGTTCTACTCGTTAAGGCACGTCTTTTGGTGTATTAAAATAAACATGATGCATTAATTGCTACTAAAAAAAATAGGAAACAGATTTGCAAATTTCGCACAATTTTTAAAAATGCCATAAAATTTTTGCAATTTATTTTTTATAAACCCGCCAGTGATTTTTTTATGTAAACTCACAAAAAACTCGGTTTACGCAAGAGTCCACCAAATTTCGAATGAAACCGCGAATGTGCCTCGCAAAAAACTGGTATTTAAAAAAAAATACGTTTTTTCTTTCGAACTTTGATCTGCTAAAACTCCTTATCTATTCGTGGCACATAAACGGGATTAATTCCAAAATGTTAAGATTTACAACAGCTACCAACTGTATAGAGTTACTATAACTATAGTTCAACTTTTTCATTCTATAGAGGGGGCCGAAATCCCTGATCAAAAAAACCTCGAAAATTTAAAAACTCTTCATTTTTGGTTTCAAAACTTAACCGTCTTTTAACTTCTTACCAAGCGATGAAGCATTTATCAAACCAACATTAAAATAATCTCTTATATCTACTGACTTTGTGTTATACCGGAAAAGATTGAGATATAAGGAGAACTTAAAAAAAAAAAACGAAAGAAGGTAAAAACTATGGATTATTTCAAGCCGTTTTTATCGATTTTTCAACTTTAACCCTCTGTAACTTTTACGGATAAAGTGGGGCAATCATTAAACATTGCTCAGTGATGGTTGAAGGTCTTGTTTACACAACTGCATTTACAGTTTTTCAAAATTCCAAAAACCGGTTTTTTTAAACATTTATTTCAGTTTCACTGAGTTGAAATTTAAAAAAGATTTTGTGATATACAGTCGAACCCGGTTGTAACGAACTCCGAGGAACCAGTAAAAATGGTTCGTTATAAGCGAAGTTCGCTATAAGCGGGGTATATTTTATATCAACCTAGTTTTATTTCCAAAAAAAGTTAAAATTTTATTTTATTTGACGTTTTTTGTGAAAGTAAACTACTTATTGAGAAGAAAACATTAAAAATAAAAATAAATTTTATCAAAATTATAAATTTAACCAAAAATTTATATCTTTTTGTGAGTTTGGTAAATAAATTTGCAGCACATTTCAAAATATTTATGGGAGTTCGTTATAAAAAAGGGAATATACATCAGATTGTGTTTTTGTGGACCATAATAAGTAGTTCGTTTTAACAGAGGATTCGCTATAACCGAGTTAGTTATAAAAGAAGTGTTTTGTGTGAAAATTTTTGCCAAAACGTCGGGACTTTGGAAATAGTTCGTTATAACCGAGAATTCGTTATAACCGAGTTCGTTATTACCGAGTTTGACTGTATTTGTGTTTAGCGCATCAAAAAACTGTTGAAATTTCTAACAATCTAAAACATTGATCGCGAGGAGTTAATAAAATCCGATTGGCCTCAAATGTGTACCAGATAATTTTTTTGAACAAAAAAACAAGTAAAAAATTGCAGTCGGTCAAACCGACCATACGACACCCTACACCAGTGTATTCCGGAAAATAGGTCCTAAGCTCAAACATGGACCGATTAGATCTATCGTTTGTTAGATCTTTAAATAGTGTAGAGAAAAAACTCACTTATTAAATTTAGGTAGAATTGGCTTATTATTGTTGCCAATATACCGATTTAACTGAATATCGGTCAAATATTTTTTATGTGGGACTAAGTCCAAAAATGATCTGAATATGTTCAGATATAATAAGGTTAGCAAAGTATATATCAAACATCTACAAACAAAATTCTAATCAAATATTTCGCATTATTTTGAATATCGTCAGATTTATGTGAATATCGGAAGGGTGGTTTGTAAGGGGGCTACAAGGAGAACTGGTCCGATTCCTTAAAAATTAGGAATGGTGATTTCTAAATAAAAATACCTGCCAATTTTAGAAAGAATATCTATTATAATACGGTTATTGGAGTCATTTGACCCAAAATTAAAGGGAATCTTTAGATGGGACTAGGTATTAACATCGACCAATTTTTTTTCGACTCAAAAATTGATTCTGAGTCGATCGGTATACTTAAAAGTGTGTCTTGGACCAATATTTCAGGTAGTTACAAACATCAGCACAAACTCATTATAGCCAGTACCACAAAGTGGTGTAGGGTATAAAAACGCCGCTCTACAGCACTATCGACATAAAGTTCAAATTTTGTGACTAGCCACCTTCTCCGATTTTAGATGATTTTAGTAAAAATTAGTGTACATTTTTTAAACAGTCATTTTACCTCTACAAAAATGACTTCATTTTTTACAAATAATCATAAATCATAACAATTTTTTTTTATTATTGTCGGAAAGATTGTTATTGCAATTTAAATTGTATTTTTTTTTTAATATTGTGTTGAAAAGTTCAATTGATGTTGTTTTTTTTTTATTTTCGGCACAATAAAGTCATAAATAATAATGTTTTGCCAATAAATGTTCACATATGAATGCTTGAACGCACTAGCACGTGTATTCTGTACTTAAGTGTGAGTGTTACAGTGGAGTATGTTCCCTGTTTTTTAAAGGATACAAATCCCTGTTGTTTTTTTTTTTTTTTTTTTGTAAAAAACCATTGTTGATACTTATAACTAGTATTTGAAACTTTTATGCCTTCTTCATATGAAATAATCATAAACATTTCTGTTGGCCATAATTTAATTTTGGGCTCAATAGCAACAAGGTTATTTTAAAAATACTATTAATTTTTTTTTTTTTATTTTTTAATAAGAAGAGAGAAAATAAGCAGTGTTTTATATTAAGTAGTACAATTTTTTTTTATAAAATGATTTTTAATATTTTTGTGTGACGAATTTCTTTATGGTTGGCCAATATGATTAATGATTTTTATACTTTTCGAAAATATCCAATAAAAATCTTAAACAATTTGTCTCATCCTTGTATTTATTTCCTATTTTTTTTAAGCGAATTTTTGTTTTTATGGAAACAACATTTCAAAATAAAACAAGGATCATACCCTAAAAAATCAAGTTTCTAAAGAATGGCCCGGTTGTAATCTGGACGAATTATGTGCCTTATAACTTTTGAATCAAAAGTCACATTTTTATAATTTATGTATCAAATTAAAGGAAAATTTTCCACCTTTTTTTTGGTACAGGTTTCAAGTTTGTAGGTTAAATATTCTTTAGCACAGGCGTCATTAACCGCAAAAAAGGTGAAGAAATTTTGAACATCCTTCGGTGCTACCTCTGCATCAAACTTAATATTAAACTTAACAGTATTACACATTTTTTGCTTCTTTATACTCTTCTTCAATTTATTATACCCTCCACTCTGGCGATAGAGGGTATATATAAGTTTGTCAGTCCGTATGTAACACATTGAAATATTGGTTTAGGACCCCATAAAGTATATGGGGCATTCCATGCCAAATCACTCACTTTTAGGCCCGACCCCCTTCGATTAATTTTATTTTTGGATATGTTTTAGTACGTATTAAATGCAACTTCCAGCCAAATTTTCAGCCTTTTATACCAAGGTGGTGTTGAGTAATCAATTTGGCGATTCAAAATGGCGATTTTTTCCAAAAAATGAAAAAATTTAAATTTTCAATCAATTTTGACCAGTAAAAAATATAGATATATTAAAAAACGATGGACAACATTTTGTTGGTAGTTAAATGTAGTTTTAGAAAAAAAATATGAAAAATTATTCGAAGTAATTATCACTTGTTTTTTATCGTATAAAAATTAAAATCGACTTTTTGAAAAAGTCCGAAACCTTCGATTTTTTTTTAAAAATGTCAAAAAATTCTACTCTAAATTACGCAACTTTTAAGTCATAATTCGAGATGTGATCGTAATTCGTTTTATTTTTATTCAAATTTTGAAAATTGCACTTTTTTTTTTTGACTCTGGTTTATTTTATATGGTGCTCCAAAAAAAAATAATTTGGTAAATATTGACCGTAACTTCCCCTAGATATATTAACTTGGGTGTAAAAATACGTCTCAGAAAATTTTAGGATGATCGGACATGGGTAAGGCGTGCCGCATCGGCTTTGAAGTTTGAAAATCGGATTACAAGGGAAAATATGCATTTTTTTCTGTTTTCTTAATTTTTTTGGTATTTTAAGTTAATTTTGAATTCAAATGGTTACAGAATTGAAATGTAGAGTAAAATGTCTCTCTATTAAGGTCATAAAAACCGAAATCGGTTTAAAATCAGCCAAGTTATTACAACTTCCCCAGGCATCTAACGTGTGGCAGACAACTTGATTAATCAATACAATCCGATTTTTGAAATTCATTGAAATTTTCTACTGTAATAACATTTTTTTATTCTTCAAGTTCAAATGTTATTAGATGACAAGTATTTTTCATATTGTGTTTTGCTAACATTTTTTAAATTAGTGCTAAAAATGCCTGCATTTTTCACACCCTTTTGAAATCTCTATTTAAAAAAAAAAAATATTTTTTTTGTTTTAAAATTTGGAAAAGTCAAAAAAATATTACACTGAAACATGAATAATGAAAAAATGTTATTACAGTAGAAAATTTCAATAAATTTAAAAAAAGGGCCTCGTATTTTTTAATCAAGTTGTATGGCACACGCTAGATGCCTGGGGAAGTTGTAATAACTTGGCTGATTTTCAACCGATTTTAGTTTTTAGTACCTTATTAGAAAGGCATTTTACTCCACATTATAATTCTGTTATCACTTGAATTAAAACTTAACTTAAAATACCAAAGAAATTGCGAAAACAGAAAAAAATTTATATTTTTCCTTGTAATCCGTTTTTTAAACTTCAAGGACCATGCTAAGCACCTTACACATGTCCGATCGTCCCAAATTTTTGTGAGACGTATATTTACCTCCAAATGAATATATTTAGGGTAAGTTAGGGTCAGTATCTACCATTTTTTTTTTTTTGGAGCTCCATATAAAATAAATCAGAGCCAAAACATAAAAGGTGCAATTTTAAAAATTAAAAAAAAAAATAGAAAGAATTGTGATCACATCTCGAGTTATGGCTTAAAAGTTGCATAATTTAGAGTAGAATTCTTATAGTTTTTTACAAAAAAATCGAAGGTTTCGGACTTTTTCAAAAAGTCGATTTTAATTTTTAAACGTCAAAAAATAAGTGATAATTACTTCGAATAATTTTTTCACATTTTTTTTCTAAAACTACATTTAAATACCAACAAAACGTTGTCCAACTTTTTTTAAAATATCTATATTTTTTACTGGTCAAAATTGATTGAAAATTTAAATTTTTTCATTTTTTGGAAAAAATCGCCATTTTGAAAAATTGATTACTCAACACCACCTTGGTATAAAAGGCTGAAAATTTGGCTGCAAGTTGCATTTAATACGTACTAAAACATATCCAAAAATAAAATTAATCGAAGGGGGTCGGGCCTAAAAGTGAGTGATTTGGCATGGAATGCCCCATATATATTCATGATCCTTGATCGATTTTAAGTCGATCTAGCGATGTCCGTCTGTCTGTCTGTCTGTCTGTCTGTCCGTCTGTCTGTTGAAATCACGTTTTTGGCAATACTCCGAAACCGATTTAAACGCTTGGGGTACCAAAAGTTGCGTAATTTTCCCAGGCAAAAACTGATGTATTTTTTTTTAAATCGATTAAGTATTTTAAAAGTTATGAGCGAATTACTAAAAAACACATAGTTTTTTTTCAACATAACCCTAAATTAACTCATATTTTGTGTGATACATAAGAAAGAAAACGGAAATGAAAAAAAAAAAAACTGAGAAAAAGGAAAAAAATCTTTACAAAAAAAAGCTTTAAAATATGTAAGACAAAATCTAAATTTAATTAAAAAAAAGTTCGTTAAGTAATAATAAAAAAATTAATAGTTATTTTTATATAGCATGTGTGTGTGTGTGTCCATTTTTTGCTTCGTCATATTAACGGGGTTGCCAGACTTTTTTTTGGCTTTGTCGCCAAATCGGATGTAAAATATCGCCAAAATTCAATTTTGTTAAGATTTCTTAAAAAAAAAAAATATTTTCATTTAAAAAAATTAATTTTGTTAAATAATAAAAGACAGAAATAAACTTTATGGCAAAAATCGCCCAAATCCGGAAAATTTATATATATAAAAGAGTAATATGACTGACTGACATACTCATTAAAGGTGTCCTAACGACTAAGGTAATTTTTCAAAATCACTTTTTAATACGTGGTAGGGTCCTAAATTGTAGTTTTGTATCTAAAAATGAGTGAGCCAAAATTTGGAGACAATCGGATAAAAATAACTCGTGCCGAAAATGCATTGAAGTTTTGGGACACTCTTATCTGATGAAAAAACACGTTTTTTCTATTTTTTTTTTAAATATTGGTATATGCTATTTTTTGTTAATTTTTTTGTTAAGTAATATGAAAATGGTAATAAATTACCTTTCCAAAAAACTTAAAGAAATTCAAATCGGATGAAAAATAAGCATTCTACGCATACATGCCCCAGGCCATTGCATGGTTTTTAAAGCCAAAATTTGAAAATTTTCAAAATTTTTAGGCAAAAAAATAAAAAAAAAATAAATTTTACTTTATAATTATATTAAATACATGTTATAGATAAAAACTAACAGATATGGTAATCTAACTTTTTTTTCATTTGGCGTGGATAGTGATATAATTTCCGCGGATTCCAAAGAAAATGAGTTTTTCTAAAATAATTTAGCAAATATGGGAAACAATTTTCTGTATTGTATTATACGAAGTGAAATACATAAATTCTGTAAATTTTTTGAGAATTCGGGCATCTTTAACCCCTTTTCGTCGAGGTGAAATGACAAATTTGAGACGTTATACATTTCTATAATACAAAATATCTGCATATATCCGATTTCTCAAAAGTTACAGAATTTACGTTTAACACTTCGATCCGCACAATAGAGCACAAATTTTCAAAAATTTGCTTAATTATTGTAGAAAAACGCATTTTATTTGGAATCCGCGAAAATTTTATCACTACCCGCGCCAAACAAAAAAAAAGCTTGACTACCATATCTGCTATTTTTAATCTTAAACATGTTTTCAATTTGATCATAAAGTAAAATTAAATTTTTACTATATTTTTGCTAAAAATTTTGAAAATTTTTAAATTCTGGCTCTAAAAACCATACAATGGTCTGGGGCATGTATGCGTAAAATGCTTATTTTTCATCCGATTTTAATTTTATTAGTCGTTTTGAAAAGGTAATTTAGTACCATTTTCATATTATTTCACAAAAAATTTAACAAAAAATATCAAATACCAATGTTTTTCCAAAAACTAGAAAAAACGAGTTTTTCGTTCTTATAAGAATGTCCCAAAACTTCAATCCATTTTCGGAACGAGTTATTTTTAGCAGGTTGTCCCCAAATTTTGGCTCACTCATTTTTAGATACTAAAGAACAATATGGGACCCTACCAGGTATAAAAAGGTGATTTTCGTTTTTAAGGACACCTCTAATACTCATTCATCATCGCCCAGCCCAAACCGCTGAAGTTAGAGACTTGAAATTTGGACTGTAGTTTGACCTTCCGGAATAAAGATCCACTAAGGCTGGATTTTTGCCAATGTTGATTCTAAGGGGGTAAAAAGGGTAAAAAACTGTACTTTTGGTAGTTTTTATATCTCCCGATATAATGGTCATAGAGACTTGAAATTTGGACTGTATGTTACCCTCCCGCAATAAAGATCCACTATGGCTGGAGTTTAGCCAATGGTAAGGGGGTAAAAATGGTAAAAAACTGTACTTTTGGTACTTTTTAAATCTTCTGATATAATGATCATAGAGACTTGAAATTTGGACTGTATGTTCACCTCCCGGAATATAGGCTGGATTTTTGCCAGTGTTAATTCTAAGGGGGTCAAAAGGGTAAAAAACTGTACTTTTGGTGCTTTTTGTATGGTCATAGAAACTTGAAATTTGGACAGTATGTTCACATCCTAGAATATAGATCCAGTACGGCTGGATTATTGCCAATGTTGATTCTAAGAGGGTAAAAAGGGAAAAAATCTGTACTTTTTGCACCTTTTATATTTCCTTAAAAAATTGTCACATAGACTTGAAATTTGGACTGTATGTTCACCTCCCGGAATATAGATCCCCTAAGGCTGGGTTTTTGCCAATGACCCAGTAAAAACTTGGTAATAAGTCCCCATTACCGCCTGCATTCTATGTAATGAGGGCTCGTTACCTGCTCGATTACTTCTTGTTAACAAATAATGAGTTACCGATAGCCTAATACAAAACCGGTTACATCTTGTTAATAAATAATGAGTTACCGATAACCTGATACAGAACAGGTTACTGGTAAATACGATTTCAAAAATATCTGATAAGTTGTATAAATATTTTTTTATTTTAATGAAATTAAAAAAAATGCTAAAGAAAATTTAGGAAGAACTTGCACATTTAGCTTAAAAAAGATTAACATTTATCTACTTTTTCTGATAAAACTCTGTTAACAGAAATTCAAATTCAGGAATTCTGATTAAAATTGGGACAAGGCAAAAAAAAAATTTAGAAAACCAAATTGATATTCAGAAAACTGGATCTAGCTGGCACTTGATCGTGATTTATGAGCCTTAATTAGTCTTAACATAACTTCTATTGAAGTTTTCTGGATTTTGATTGGATTTTTCTAAATTGTTATTGTTTTTTCTAGAAATTTTGTGGTGTTCTCCAAATTTTAATTTAACTTTTTTTTGCCTTGTTGTTTAAATTATGTTAAAGGCGGTAAAAATGTAAAAAACCATCACAGACAGTATTTCCCTTAAAACCTAACTCACTCTTATATAGACTTAAGATGGTGTTTAATGCGGTTTCCATTGGCTGAGCAGCAGTCGCTTCTGTATATTTGTTATTGGTAATGTCCTAAGTAGCCAAATGTCCCTTTCTACGATGTTCCAAGATATATTTTCGGTCCTGTAATACTTGAATTTTACAATCAAACATTTGGAGGGAAGGATATCAACGTAAACATTGGTTCCGTTGGCACATTGGATCTTTTCCATTTCCACATTTGCCAGCTTGGTTGCTCTTGAAATAAACGCGTTAAACATGAACTTGTTCAATTTCATATTGGCGGAAGTTGCCCCAAGTTAAAAATTTATTAAAACAATCAAAAGCTGTTATTTTGTAGCATTTTTGTAAGGAGTGGGAAACGAGTTATTTTTGAGAAACTGGTAGCTACTTATTTTTGGGACTAATGTATGCTGTTATTTGGTAGCATTTTTGTAAGTAGTGGGTAACGAGTTATTTTTGGGCTACTAGTAGCTTATTATTTGTGGTACTAATGTATGTAGTTTTTCAGTAGCATTCTCGTAAGCGAGTGGGTATGCGGTCATTACTCCAATGACATCGCCATGTTAAAATAATGAGTGTTTCACCAACCTAGTAACTAGCAACCACCATCTATTTTAAGGCGAAAACCTCATTACTTGGTAATAGAAGTTTTTACTGGGGATTTTTCTAATAGGGTAAAAAGGGTAAAAATATGTACTTTTGTTACATTTTATATTTCCTTAAATAATGGTACTAGAAAATGGAAATTTGCAATGTCGGTTCACCTTCCGGAAAAAAGATTCACTAAGGCTCGGGTTTTGCCAATGTTGATTCTACTGAGGTAAAATGGGTAAAAAAGTACATTTGGTACTTTTTTTTATTTACTGAAATTTTATTCAAACTTGAAATATAGAATGTAGGATCCTTTAGTGAAATAAAACATTCTGGAACAAGTACTTTCCGAAAATTCGGTACCGTTTTTAAAAAGAACCTTTTATAAAAAGTACCTTTTATAAAAGGTACCTTTATAAAAAGTACCTTTTATAAAAAGTACCTTTTTATAAAAAGTACCTTTTGTAAAAAGTACCTTTTATAAAAAGTACCTTTTATAAAAAGTACCTTTTATAAAAAGTACCTTTTATAAAAAGTACCTTTTTTTAAAAAGTACCTTTTATAAAAAGTACCTTTTATAAAAAGTACCTTTTATAAAAAGTACCTTTTATAAAAATTACCTTTTATAAAAAGTACCTTTTTTAAAAAGTACCTTTTATAAAAAGTACCTTTTATAAAAAGTACCTTTTATAAAAAGTACCTTTTATAAAAAGTACCTTTTATAAAAATTACCTTTTATAAAAAGTACCTTTAATAAAATGTATCTTTTATAAAAAGTACCTTTTATTCAAAGTACCTTTTATAAAAAGTATCTTTTATAAAAAGTACCTTTTATAAAAAGTACCTTTTATAAAAAGTACCTTTTATAAAAATTACCTTTTATAAAAAGTACCTTTAATAAAATGTATCTTTTATAAAAAGTACCTTTTATAAAAAGTACCTTTTATAAAAAGTACCTTTTATAAAAAGTACCTTCTATAAAAAGTACCTTTTATAAAAAGTACCTTTTATAAAAGTACCTTTTATAAAAAGTACCTTTTATAAAAAGTACCTTTTATAAAAAGTACCTTTTATAAAAAGTACCTTTTATAAAAAGTACCTTTTATAAAAAGAACCTTTTATATAAAGTACCTTTTATAAAAAGTACCTTTTATAAAAAGTACCTTTTATAAAAAGAACCTTTTATATAAAGTACCTTTTATAAAAAGTACCTTTTATAAAAAGTACCTTTTATAAAAAGTACCTTTTATAAAAAGTACCTTTTATAAAAAGTACCTTTTATAAAAAGTACCTTTTATAAAAAGTACCTTTTATAAAAAGTACCTTTTATAAAAAGTACCTTTTATAAAAAGTACCTTTTATAAAAAGTACCTTTTATAAAAAGTACCTTTTATAAAAAGTACCTTTTATAAAAAGTACCTTTTATAAAAAGTACCTTTTATAAAAAGTACCTTTTATAAAAAGTACCTTTTATAAAAAGCACCTTTTATAAAAAGCACCTTCTATAAAAAGTACCTTTAATAAAAAGTACCTTTTATTAAAGGTACCGAAAGTACACTTTTTGGTACTTTTTTATTTCCTGAGGTATAAATAAAACAAACTTTTTTGTTTTTTAAATCATCACATTGGTGGAGGGTATTTAAAGATTCGGCACAGCCGAATATAGCTTTCTTACTTGTTTTTTTTTTACATTTGGCAAATTTTTTCGATTGGTTAAAATTGTGGGCAAAACTCCTTTTGTACTCCAGGTGATTTCTAACATCAAATTTGACGCAGGTTTCATGTGGCAACCTTTAAACTTCGTTTAAACATTGGTGTTTAAAAAGCGAAATCATGTTTTGGCATCGAACTTCGATTTTCTCTTGCGGGTTTAGTTTATTCATTCGAGGGAGGTATGTTTTTTTCAACTTGATATGTTTTTTTTTTTTTCAAAATTGGGCTAAAACAATATTTTTTTCACGCGTTTATGGTTTTCAATATATGCTTGCTATAGCCCCGTAAGGATTCAAAACACTAAGCACTGTAAATTTACGAATTTTAAAAGTTTAAGCAATTTCTGAACAGCTGTATTTCTCAAAAAACGTAAAAGTGTGCAAAATTTCTTAATCTTTATTTTGCTTAATGGAGTCTGTACGAAAAAATATTTAACCTACAAACTTGAAACCAGTACCAAAAAAAAGGTGGAAAAATTTCCTTTAATTTGATAAATAAATTATAAAAATATGACTTTTCATTCGAAACTTATAAGGCACATAAGTCGTCCAGATTATAAGCGGGCCATTCTTTATGACCATATTTCATAATATCGAGAAAAGTAACAAAGTACAATTCTTAACCTATTAGAACCGAAAATTTCTAAAAAGTACTTTTGTTAGTTGTTTTTTACAGAATAATCAAACATTCCAAATTTCAAGTTTATAAAACCATTATTTTAGGAGATTGAAAAATTATCAAATTACAGTTTTAAACCACTTGTACTCCATTAAAATGGGAATATCCAAAAGGCATATTTTTTCGGTAGGAACATCTTAGATTTCAAATTTCAATTTTTAATGACAATTTTTACAGAAATTAGGAAATCTGTTAAAGTACACTATATTAATCTTTTTTGCTCCCAAAAAATCGGAATTTCAAAAAAGTACTTTTTCAGGATGTGTTTTCTGCAGGAGGATCCTACATTCCAAACTTACACTCCAAACTTATGTCAAAATTTGTATGGAAAATATAAATTTAACAGAAAGTTATTTTATAACGGAGCATTGAGTAATCCATCCTTAGACACATAATTTTTATACCCTCCAACCACAGTGTTTTTATTGATCAGTGATCGATTCTAAGACATTCTAGCGAGGTTAAGTTCGGAAATGGGCAAAATCGGACAATGGGGAACTAAACCAACCTCTGAAAAACGTTATTTTTTTGCAGGGTTTTTTATATTTTTTTTAAGCAAATGCAAAATTTTTATGTCAGAGGAAGCTCAAAATCCTGCATGTGAACCCAGCGGATAAAAAAAAGGTCCCCTTTTGGGGGCGTGGATATAAAAAATGTATTTTAATAATGTTTAATTGAATTAAATAATTGCAAGAATCATAATAAATCCATTTGATAACATCTATCGCAATAGAAAGGTGTCCCCCAATGTATCCCAAAAAACCACAACAACAACCACCCCCCCCCCCCACACCCCACCAAAAAAGACGCCCCTTAAATTTTTTTATGTTTTTTTTGCACTTTGCAGGGTATAAAAGATTCGGTACAGCCGAATTTAACACTCTCACTTGTTTTTTTTTTTTCATTTTTATTTAATGTGCGTGAGGCACGGCAATTTTTAACCGATCGAGCTCATATTTTTGTCAAATTTTTTTTATCCTAACTTCACACAAAACTGGCCTCCGAAAATAAAAAAAATAAGTTCCACCTCGAGGAACACGCAGGGTTCTTTGCCAATGTATCCCTGTGTTTTGTATTTTGCATGTTGTTTGTTGTAATAACGTGTTACTTTCAGCCGCAATAGGGGCAAAAGGGGTCTCCTATTAGGGGATTGGGGTAATGCTGCCTAATTTGGAGGCAGGGCTGCTACTACCTTGTTGTAAACGTATTTTGTGGAAAGAAAGTGGCCTTTTTTATGAATTGTTTTTATTTCTTATAAAATCTTGCACTTTTTAAACCCTCCAACTACAGTGTGGTGGTATACTCACT
The DNA here is from genome assembly GCA_963921195.1 of Pegoplata infirma. Classification (NCBI taxonomy): domain Eukaryota; kingdom Metazoa; phylum Arthropoda; class Insecta; order Diptera; family Anthomyiidae; genus Pegoplata; species Pegoplata infirma. The sequence goes on from OY992536.1 coordinate 65,520,458, forward strand.
TTTTCGTTCCGTTTATAACGCCTCGAAATATCGGTCGGGGACCCTATAAAGTATATATGGGGCATTTATTGTCAATTCGGGCACTTTGAATATTTTTTTTTCAGATTTTCCTAATTTGTGGACAGTTTTTAGTACCCTTTGAAAACTCCTTCGTGGTAAATTTGCGGATTTTTTTGATGACCCGTTCATCGAATTTTAAAAATTGGTAGTTTGTTCCTTTACTCAAACTTCTCATAACTTATTCAATAAAGGTCCAAATTGCAAATTTTTTTTTGCGATTTTTAAATTTTAAAATTTAAATCTCATTTTTGAAAATGTATGTACTCTTTGATTTTTTTTAAATTCTTTTGTGTAAAACTTCTATCGATTTTACAAATTTTTTGCCCAGTAGGATCGTGGGATAACGATTATTGCTATTTTTAAAATTTTTTTGAAAAAATTTTATTGTAATTTTCCAATCTTAGAAAAATTTCTACTGTTCCAATGGTACGTCATAGAAGGGTCATTTCCAACACCGACCCCTTTTAATGTTGACGTCTAAACATTTCTTCGGAACAAACTAATACCCTATCTCCAATTTCTAAGGGGGCTCCCACACAAAATGGCATTTTTTTAAATTTGCTCCAACCGCTCTAATTGCCCTAAGATTGCCCTTAGAGCAATAAAATGTATGACCGACCCACAATATTTTTTTTAGTCCAAACAATTTCTCTAAACACACCTACCCCCTATCTTTAACTATTAAGGCGGTCCTCATACAATTTTTTTTAATTTTTTGTAAATTTGTTTTATTTAATTAGCTTCTACCGGTACAATGGTACATCCGAGAGGGGTCATTAGTGAGATCGACCGCCATTTATTTTTACCCTCCAACATTTTTGTAAAACATACCTACGGCCTATCTCCACTCCCTAATATGTCTTATGGTTCTGTATGGTTAAGTTCGTTAATGTGCATAATCGGTCTGGGGGAAAAAAATTCCCCCTTGAGTAACTAAACCAACCTCTGAAAAACAAGATTTTTTTACGTGTCTTTTAAAAAAATATTTTTTTTTGGCCCGCCCCTCCTTTTAGGGCGTGTATATAAAAAAAAATGTGTAAATAATGATAAAAGTGTATAACTTTAGTGCAAAAAACATAATAAATAATATTTTCGAGAGGGGGTGTGCCCCCATCGCCCCCCCCGGCCTAAAAAGATGCCCCTGGATTTTTTTTCATGTTGGAGGGTATAAAATATTCGGCACAGCGGAATTTAACACTCTCACTTGTTTATGCTAAAAGTCGGTGTTATTTTTGCTTTTAAAGAAGTTTTTCGTATGAAAACAAGATTTTAATTGCACTTTTTTGATGTTGATGGGTTAAACAGCTTTCAATATTTTTCAATGCCCAAAAGTATGCTGCATTATTAAGTACATTCAAAAACAAAACGTTACAAATTATGTGGCATTCAAAGTAGACCCTTTGTCACACTTGTGACTGGGTGTTTTAATATTAAGATTATACGTTGTTATTTCGAAAAGATTTTGATAAAAATAAAAAAATAAATGTACAATGTACATTTAAAGAAAACAATACTTAAAATTTAAAGCCAATAAAATGATTTCAGTTTTTTTTTTAACACAATTTAGTTGTTATAGAATTGTTTTTAAAGAAGGACATATTATAAAGAGATGATACCAAGATGATGCGGATGATGGCAAAGATGACAAGACATTGTTGACAGCTTGTGGCGAAGCCAATGTCAGCAAGAAAAATATTTATAGCCAAAAAATGCAAAGGGCCGCAAGTGGTGATCTAAGATAATGGTATCATCAACACACACTTTACAACCAAAAAATAAAAAAACCCTTGGAGGGTGGTTTCCAAATAGCAAAAAGTTTAAAGTTAAGATGTTTACAAGTAAATGGTAGTGGTTATTCATTCAAAAGGACCACCAAAACAACAAAAAGAACAATTACTTTATTTTTAAGGATTCTTATTGTTAGAGGCGTTTTGTTTTGTTTCATTTTGGTTATTTGTGGTAAGATGTTGTGATATCATGATAATAAAATTTATTTGGTTAATTTGCATAAATTTCGATTTTTTATTTGAAATCTAAACAAAATTAAGGATTATTTATTTTAACACAAACAAATTTCAAGTTAAATGTTATCTTATTTACCTACTTCAAAAAATAAAAAAAAGTAACGGAAATAATCTATGGTTTTTTTGTAACGCCTAAAAGTATACCTCTGTTTTGAAGATTTTTAAATGCCTAAATGTATTAGTATACCTTTTTTTAATAATTCTATAATATAAAATATTTTTTTATATAATTTTTGTAGACTTTTAAAAAACGTTTAAAAATCCATTAAAGTGTATTTTAAGCATAACCTCTTTTATTTCTCATTCTTTCTAATTTTGTATGTTAAACTTTGTGAACTCAACCTGTTATCCGGCCATCACCAGTTTGTGGCTTTTTTCATTATTTTCACTTTGAATATTTTTTTTGTTTTGTTCTCTTTGGGCTTGATTTTGTAGAACTTTTTCCATTTTTTTGTTCATTTCTTTTATTTTTTTTGTACATTTGCTCTAATCTTTGCGCCATTTATTCACACTTGATTAACACGCGTCTGACATTTGTTTGACTTTTTTTTGTTTGTTTTCCATGGTTTGGTTGGTGGTTAAAGACCAAATGTTGTTTGTTGCATTGTATTCAGTGGATTTAAAAAAAAAAATAGAAAAGTGAATATGAACCTGAAAATTAAAAAAATAATAATAAAAAAATTTAATAATTCTTTGAATATATTTTACCCTACACCACGTAATGGTAGTTGGTATTCTGAGTTGGAGCTGTGTTTAATGGTGTGTTGACATTATACTACTGAAAATGAGTCGTTATATTTTCGATGATTTTTATGAAAGATTAAGATTTTTTTGTAGCATAATTTTGGGCACTTACGATTTAATTGTTATTTAAAAAGCGAATAAATGTCTTAATTTTATTAAATTGAAAAAAAAAAAAACTGGTATAACAAATTATTTTAATTTAAGATGATTAGTGTTTTTTCTGTAAGTACAGAATGCAGAAGAAAAATTTAAATAATGTAAGAAACAAAAAAGTTGAAAGAAGGTATGAAGTGAGGTTGAGATTGCTAGAAATAGATTTGTAGTGTTGAAAACTGTTAAAATTTATTCTATATTTCCATTTTTATTCTGCATTTTTTTAACTTGAACCCTTATTACAAATATAATTAGAGCTCGATCTGTACTTACAGAAAAACACTAATAAAATTACTGACAAAACATGTCGCCATTAGGCACGTCTCCGAAACAGAAAATGCAAATTCCTTCATTGTGTCTGCAATTCCAGATCATGTTGGTAACCCTTGCGAAATAATGATAGAGGCAAAAAAGTGGAGAGAAAGTATGAAGTGAGGTTGAGATTGCTAAAAACAAAATTGTAGCTTTGAAATCTGTTAAAATTTATTTCGTAGAAACTATAAATATTTACATATCGCTCATTTACTTGTATAGTGTCATAACTCAAAATGTTTGATTTTACAGAAAACCTGTTTAAAGTTTACAACTGAAACTTGGTTTACGTTGCAAAAGGCCCGTGAGTAGAAAATGTTATAATGGCGTGTTCTCTTCTCAAACGGTGAGTTTAAAAGATACATTCCAATGAAGTGCTCAGATCAACTGTTAATAGTGCGGAAAAGTTAGTTTAAGTAAATACAAGCATTTTAAAACCAAAATCATCAAAATCGGTCCATATCTTCTGTTCGCGCATCGCGGGTCAAAATTGGGGTTTTTGAAAAAATGGACAAAATTTAAGAAAAAAAAAAATAAAAAAATTAAAAAAAAATTATTTAAAAAAAAAAAAAAAAATTAATTTTGTGTAGCAATAATTCGTAAGTATTCAGATAATTTTTTTTTATTTTTTTCGGATATCGATAACCCACCCAAACGTGAGTCCAAAAAAAACGCACATTTTTAGCATGGAGCTCAAAACTACTTTTTCACAATTTTAAAAATTTAATGAAACAAAATTTCAAAATATTTTAGTTTATCCATTTGATTTCATTGAATATATCCCAGGGATTGTACATAAAAAATGTTGGTTAAATTCCTTCATACAGTTAGTCTGTGGAGCAATTTGAATTTACCGGATTTCAAGAAAATGTGTTTTTTTCAAAATTTTTGTTTAATTTAGAACTGTAGGCAACATTTTACTCAAAATTAACCAACAGTCATTTTCAAATGGTTGTCTTGGACCATAATTACTCTGATGTAAAATAATAGGCTTTTTGGACAACGTTAACCCTTGCCGGCACGCGGTTAAAAGTACTCCCCAATGAAATTTCAGAGAAAAGTTCTAAAATTTTCTGAAATTCCTCACTCTAAAATTGTGTATGTCTTCATATAATGAACAATTATACATTTATGCAAAGTTTTCTTGAAAAACATCTTTAACCCTTGTTGAACCAGGGCCAAAAAAATTTCAATGAGCTGTTTTTTTGCTCATAGTCAAATAAATTTATAAAATAGCAAATTAATCCAAATATTAAAATTGCATAAAAAGTTGAAATGCAGGTTTTTCTGGGATAACGGCACATTGAACATTTTTTTTGACAAGATTTTTGAGATCTGCGGATGCAAACCTGTGCATCTAAATCACTAATGGTTTGTAACAACGCCGCCTAACTACTTAAGCTATGTTTACACCATACCACTGAGTCGTATGATTTTCATGAAAAAGCAAAATTTTTTTATAGCATAATTTTAGGCATGTAGTAAATATATGATTGTTATTAAAAAGCGACAAAAAACTCTACATTTTGCTAAATTTATAAACAAATATAACAATTTATTTAATCTTAAGTTTATAAATTTAGCAATATGTGTAGTTTTTTGTCGCTTATAAATAACAATCATATATATATTACATGCCTAATATTATGCTATAAAATACATTGGTTTTTCATAAAAATCATACGACTCAGTGGTATGGTGTAAACATAGCTTTACTAGGGATGAGATTTCCATGCAAATGCATGCTTTTTGTCGATAGCCTAAAAACGATATCGACCAATTATCTTTCCGAATCAAGAAATTTGCGTTAAAATGGCATCGATTTGTTTTTGCATATTTTTGCATATTTTGGTGAAAATGCATATTTTTGCATATTTTGGTTTTAAATGCATATTTTGTGCATATTTCCAACTTTTAAGTGCATATTTTGGCATAAATTAGCAAAAACACAAATTGAAATTTATTGGTTTCAAAAACTATTTTAAATTTTAAAAATTTATTTTGGAAATAAGACAAATTATTTTTTTTTCCTTTAATTTTTTTTTACAGATTGTCTTAATTTCTAAAAAATCTTGCTTATATAAAGTTTTAAATGTTACTATTTAAACCCGGCGTTACTTTTTGCTTTTTAAGAAGTTTTTTCTATGAAAACAAAATTTTTATTGCACACATTTTATTTTTTAGTGCATTTTTTTAGGTTTTTTAGTGCATATTTTGAATTTTTTAACGCATATTTTAAGCGCATATTTTCGATTTTTTAGTGCATGAAAATCTCATCCCTACTAATTACCCTAAAAAAGTACGTTCTTCCAAAAAAGAAAAGTAAAATTGAGTTAAAAAAATAAAAAATAAATGGTATCAGACATTTCACCACGTCCTCGTCGTTGTTTCTGAGAGTGAAAAAATAATTATTTCATAATTAAAGAAAAAAGATCAATTTGAAATGAGCAAAAAAACAGCTCTTTGAAATTTTTTGGGCCCTGGTTCAACAACGGTTAAAGATGTTTTTCAAGAAAACTTTGCATAAATGTATAATTGTTAATTATTTGAAGACATACACAATTTTAGAGTGAGGAATTTCAAAAAAATTTAGAACTTTTCTCTGAAACTTCATTGGGGAGTACTTTTAACCGCGTGCCGGCAAGGGTTAACGTTGTCCAAAAAGCCTATTATTTTACATCAGAGTAATTATGGTCCAAGACAACCATTTGAAAATGACTGTTGGTTAATTTTGAGTAAAATGTTGCCTACAGCTCTAAATTAGACAAACATTTTTAAAAAGACACATTTTCTTGAAATCCGGTAAATTCAAATTGCTCCACAGACTAACTGGATGAAGGAATTTAACCAACATTTTTTTTGTACAATCCCTGGGATATATTCAATGAAATCAAATGGATAAACTAAAATATTTTGAAATTTTGTTTCATTAAATTTTTAAAATTGTGAAAAAGTAGTTTTGAGCTCCATGCTAAAAATGTGCGTTTTTTTTGGACTCACGTTTGGGTGGGTTATCGATATCCGAAAAAAATAAAAAAAAATTATCTGAATACTTACGAATTATTGCTACACAAAATTTATTTTTTTTTTTTAATTTTTTTATTTTTTTTTAAATTTTGTCCATTTTTTCAAAAACCCCAATTTTGACCCGCGATGCGCGAACAGAAGACATGGACCGATTTTGATGATTTTGGTTTTAAAATGCTTGTATTTACTTAAACTAACTTTTCCGCACTATTAACAGTTGATCTGAGCACTTCATTGGAATACGCACCACCCTACTGTACATTATTTTGATTAAAAATAAAATTAAATTAAGGGGCATGTCATAGACTCAATTCCGTTCGGATTTGTAAAAAGTGGTTTACACGTAAAACGCGAAGCGAATAATATTTTTCGGAATGAAACCACTTCTATGCAATTCAATTCCACTTTGATTTTTGAAAGTGATTTCATTCCGAAAAAAAAAAAATTCGTTTTGCGTTTTACGAGTAAACCACTTTTTTCAAATCCGAACGGAATTGAGTCTGTGACATGCCCCTAAATATTTTTTTTAAATACATTTTTCATTACCTATAAGTATATACGTATGTAATTAGTTATTAATACTGGTTTGATAATCATTACATTTGGCACATTTGCTTGTAAATGTAATGGGAAAGGTAATTCGAATCAGAAGTAGTTATAACTTTTGAATTTCCCATTACACATTCCATTACTTGGTAATGCAAGTTTTTGCTGTGTTCTTCAAGGGGGAACTTTTTTCCCCTGAGCCGATTTTGCCCATTTACGAACTTAACCTGCCTAGGACCATAAGACATATTCATGCCAAATTGCAGGAGGCGAGCTCTTTTATTTTGGACTGCATCGTGCCATCTACAGACAGACGGACGGACAGACGGACATTCACAGAATGTCTAAGAACCGATCATGGATCAATAATATATATACTTTATGGGGTCCCCGACCGATATTTCGATGCGTTACAAACTGAATGACAAAGTGAGTATACCCCCATACTGTAGTTCAATGGTTCCCAACCTTTTTTGCGCCATGACCCACTTTTAATTTCAAAAATTTCCCATGTCTCCCCTGAACTCAGCAAAAATTTGTTTATTTTACAAATTTGTTTTATAATTCATAATTGCTAGTGGTATAGCAACATTTTTGTTGAAATTAGCGTTTAAACACAGTTTTTGGTAAAAGTTTTCAATAATAAACGAAATATTTGTAGTAAATTAACATAAAAAAAAATATTTTTTTGTTAATTTAACTTAAAATATGATCATTGCCCCCCCCTGGAACATTCAAATTGCCCCCCAGTGGGGCGAGAATCAAAGGTTGGGAACCATTGCTGTAGTTGGAGGAATCAGCTCTTATCGCTCCACTGCTCTTTAAAACTCACAAACATTGGCACTCCTGGTCCAGAAGTTTTGCCGAATTTGGTTTTAAACACTTCTTTTAATTAAAGTTCATAAATATGATGATTGCATGGCAGATATAGTGGGTCAGCCTGCATTGCCCGTCCTTAAGAAAAAACAAGTAAGAAAATTATAGTCGGTCAAGACCGACCATATAATACCCTACACGAAGGTTTCCCGGAAAATGGGTCCCATGGATCGATTAGATCTATATGTTGTAAAACCTTTAATAAGTGAAGAAAACACTCACAAATCAAATTTGAGTGAAGTAGGCTTCTATTTGTTGACAATAAACCGCTTTAACTGAATATCGGGCGAAATTTTCACAAGAGGCCTGAGTCCAAAACTGGTCCGATGATTATCAGGTTTGATAAGGTTATTTAAGTACGCGTTTAACATACACAAACAAAATTTTAATTAAATATTTTCTATTTTCATGAAATTTGAGACATTTATGTGAAAATCGGGAAGGTGGTTTGTATGGGGGCTACAAGAAGAACTGGTCCGATATCTTTGAAATTCGGAATGATGATATGTGAAGACAAAACATGTTTACCATCCAAATTTCAAAGCGATACCTTCTACAATACGGTTATTAGAGTCATTTGAGCCAAAACTAAAGAGGACCTTTGTATGGGGGCTAGGTCTAAATATGGACCGATTTTTTCCAATTTCAATAGGCTTCGTCCTTGGGCCAAGAGAGACTTAAGTTTCAAATTTCAAGTCAATTGATCAAAAATTGCGACCTGTATCGTGTTTACACCGTTTACATGGACAGACAGACAGACAGACGGACGGACAGACGGACGGACGGACGGACATCGCTAAATCGTCTCAAAAAGTGATTCTGATTCGATCGGTATACTTAAAGGTGGGTCTAGGACCAATATTTCGGGTAGTTACAAACATCAGCACAAACTCATTATACCCTGTACCACAGTGTGGTGTAGGGTATAATTATAAAAAATAAAAAAAATTTGTAGGGGTTTTTTTTGGAGAATGTTGGGGTTAAAAAAATTGGGGGTCTTTCACGCATTAGAACAAATTTTAAGAAAAAAAAAATTAAAGAATTCCTCAACTTCATTCCTTCGTTTTGCAATGTTTAACTTCTTAGTGTCCTTAGTAATCTACATTACCAACACTAATATTTTTAAGGACCTTTATAACATTTTTAAATGTCTAGAGTTGCCAAATAATACAAAAGTATTTTTTACAGTTTATTTCATGCGCTGCTAAGGTCGTATAGCTGGTTAGTCTTTTATTTTAGATGTCTGCTGCTTACCCTTAGGCCAAACTGATTAATAAACCAAACGTCAAATGGGAACAATACCACTACAGCAACAACATATACATATTTAAAGCCCCCACACCAGAAATAAAAGAGATTTGAATACAAAACAAGTAAAAAAGTTAAATTCGGCCGTGCCGAATTTTAAATACCCTCCATCTGTATCCCAGTATTTATAAATTAATACGATTTTCTAATGCACGTTCTTTAAAAATTTAATATCAATGGCACAGATTAATACAGACTCGACAATTATAACAAGTGTCAAAAAAGTAGTCTTTAACCATATGGTTATTTTTTTAAAATTATTCTACTAATTAGGTTAGAGAGAGAAAACCAATATAAGATAATAATCACAATTGGAGCGGGAAGCGTTTTTCCGCAACTGTTCACATACGTTTTATATGACAACAAAATTCAGCCGAGTTTTTCCGCCAAACTAGATTCAATTCTATTTTTATGAGGACAATTGCGTTTTTCCGCTTCCCGCTCCAATTGTGATTATTCTCTAACACGTCATACGAAAAAAAAGGTAGAACGGCTTTTATTGTTTTACTCACTTCTAACTAGTAGAAAGTGTTGCCATGCTTTAAACCAGCTAAAAACCGATCTGTATCTTCTAAAATCGCTAAGTTTTTACCCATTTTTGTTTTACAACTCTACTGTCTAGTCTGTATATAGTCTGTGTCTATGGTGTTTAGAAAATATTTTTTTTGCCCATTACCAGGGCTGGAAAATCTCTAAACACCGTTTCTGTTAAAATAGCGTGTTTTTTTTTAAATTTATATGAATATGTATATCAAAGTTGCTACACTCAAAAAATTATAACGGTAGATTCCACTACAAAAGACAGTTAAAACAACTACATTTGTTGTTGTTTAGACGTCTACGTTGTTGTTTTTAACTATTAATTAAAACGTCTCCCTATTGTCACCCGCGGATCTTTATGGAATTGGTTTTATTTTGTAGATCAGAAAAAATAAAGGGACACATATTTTTTTTAGCGGCCCAAATTCATATTTAAGCTAAGTACTCTGTTTCTTACGGTGAAAATTTCACTTAAACTTTAAACGCCTCAAATTGCAATAAAACATTTAAAAATCAAGAACTTTTGACAATGATAAGAAAGAAACGATCATAACAAAACTGAAATGTCACTTTTTCACGGCAATTTAAATTGTCTTGTATAATAAAAATGAGTGAAAACTTTTTTAACAATTTCCCTATAATTCCTCGCGTTGCCAATTTTTTTTTTTTTTATATGGAGTTTGACAGATTTTTTCCCGTGAAACCGAACAGAGTACTTAGCTTTAGGGGGTAAAAAGGAGGGGGAAGACAAGGCAATTTTTAAGTTTTTAATTCAATTCCATTTTTATGAGGACAATTGCGGAAAAACGCTTTCCGCTCCAATTTGTTAACATTCATCAAAACAAAAAAAAAACAAAAAAAAAAACGAAACGAAACGAAATGTTAACTTCCATTAATTTCTCAATTTAATTTAGCATCGTTTGGAATAGTTTTGTAAAATATTACACATTTTCGATGAAATATTGATAAAATTAGCTTATTAAGGTACCTACAGACGACGCAATATTATGCACAATATTTTTGACGTTTTCCTACAATTGGCATACATAAAAATACTGAAATCGATTTGATTTGTAAAAATAATATTTATAAAATTTATTCTTAATGAATAAAATTTATTTTAAAAAAAAAATTAATTAACTTATTTTATTTCAAATTTATAAATTAAAAAAATCAAGTAACTCAAAATAAAAACTTATTAATGGTAAAATTAAAAAAAAGCAACAAATGAAAAAAAAAAAAAAAAAATTATACTCTCGGCCAAACCGGGAGACGAACCTGGTGCCCCCAAATTAATATCCGACGACACTACCATTAGACCACCGGCAGCATTAAAAATGCATGTCAAATTCGTAATTTTGTTTGATTATAACACAGCAATGCTTAAAATAACTTACCTAGTGGTAGGTATACCCAGTGGTAAGTATACCCAGTGGTAGGTATACCAAGTGGTAGGTTTAAAAATATATTCCTAGTTTTTTATAGGGATCATACTACATATAGTATGATCCCTATAAAAGCTAACAAAATTAACCGTTACTAACAGTGTTGCCAGAAATCGTCAATAGGCAAAAATCGTCTGTCCGTTTGTAAGAATTGGACGCAAAATATAAATATATTGAATGTGTTTGATATTGATCTTATCCAAGAAATTATCAAAAAAAAAAAAAAAACAATCAAAACACAAATAAAGAGTGGATGGTATAAAAAAAAAAAATGTAGAAAATATAATTTTTTTTTCAAAAATTATTTCATTAGCAATTTAACGACTATCTTAAAAGAGATAAACAAAACCGGGCAAATTACAACAAACCCTCTACTGTTGTGTATAAAAGAAGTTTTGTTGAATATACCATATTTTTTCCACCAAAATTCAATTTCGCTTTTAAAGAAAAACAAAACGACATTTAATTAATAATTAATTACAGCACATTTATATATTTGCAAAAACTGAGAAAAATCAATGACTCGATAAATATAATGAAGGGTATAGATTTAGGTGATTTAAATAAAATTATAATAATAAACAATATTAACAAAAAAAAAAAAAATCTTGAGTCCTAACATGATTCGAACCCGGGACTCCATGTATGAAAAGCCAACACTCTAGCCATCATACCACAGACTGGTTAAAAGTTTTACAATTTTGCGGGTATGTTAAAAGAACGAGAACCAAAACAGATAAATAAGTGTTGCCAGAAATCGTCAATGAAATCGTCTGTCCGTTTGTAAGAATTGGACGCAAAATATAAATATGTTGAATGTGTTTGATATTGAACTTATCCAAGAAATTATAAAAAAAAAGAACAATCAAAACACAAATAAAGAGTGGATGGTATAAAAAAAAAATGTAGAAAATAAATTTTTTTTCCAAAAATTATTTCATTTACCCAATGACAAAGAATACAAAAGATTGTTAGGCCGAATATAAATTATTAAGGGGATTTTAATAAATTGTAATTTTAGGGAATTCACATGGGTATCGTATTTGTTGTATATGTTGTATGTCCTATCCAAAAACAGGGTTGGTAAAAATTATTTATCGCTCATTTGATAATTTTCTCTTAGATTCTCTTCTTGTTAGCATACTTGAAAATAGCACACAAAACATAGGTATAAATGTTGTATCGTCATATCGTGTAAGTGTCGTATTATTAATTTAAAGTTTAACCAACCCTGTTTTTAGATAGGACATACAACACCAAATACGATACCCATGTGAGTTCCCTAAATATTGAAGCTAAAAAATAAAAAAAAAAAAAAAAAACTTCATCCCGACCGTGACTCAAACCTGCGACCATATGAATGAAAAGCCTACACTCTAGCCATCATACCACAGACTGATTAAAAGTTTTACAATTTAGCGGGTATGTTAAAAGAACGAGAACCAAAACAGATAAATTAAAAAAAAGCATTTAAGTAAACTGGAGTTATAACTCTTAAAAAATAAAATATTAACAACATTTTTCAAATGTATTTAAATATGTTTATTAAAGGCCAAGATAAATCATCTTCTAAATGTGCCAATTTTGCTCCAAATTTGCTCATATTTTCTATATAGGCCACAAAGACCATATTTACACTCCATGTTAAAATTTGTTTACATACGTTAATCAGAATTTGAGTTATAGTATTTTACATGCTAGGTTTGTATGGGGGGTGTTACACCCCTTTTTTCTATTCCGCCCAAATTTTACATAGAGATCAGACATGCTAAAATATCATTCTATACCAAATTTCATTCGAATCTGTTTAACAGAAGCCGAGTTATAGCATTTTGCATGCTAGGCTAATGTGGGAGGTGCCACACCCCTTTGTCCAATTCTTCTAAAATTTTACACAGACATTGTACATGGTATAATATTATTCTGTACCAAATTTCATTTGAATCTGTAAAGCAGAAGCTGTGTAAACGCATTTTGTATTTTCAAAGTTTTAGAGGTGTCGTTAAACTTTCACTCATAACTTTTGATCGGCTGGGCCGATTTCGCTCAAATGCAATACCAAACTTCTCGGGAGAACTTCCAATAAATATGTTAAGTTTCAGTCATCTCTGTGCAATATTTTGTCCGCTACAGCATTTTCCACAGACAGACAGACAGACGGACAGACGGACAGACGGACAGACGGACAGACGGACAGACGGACATCGCTAGAATGTCTTAAAATCGATCGGGCATCATGAATATATATACTTTATGGGGTCCCAGACCGATATTTCGATGAGTTACAAACGGAATGACAAACTTATATATACCCTCTATCACTAAGTGGAGGGTATAAAAATAACACAGCATCATGACCACAGCTGTCAACTAAATGTCAAATTCAAATGAAAAAGAAAATATAAATAAAAAATAGCAAAAAATCTACTACAATGACTGTGTTAACGGTTCATAACACAAATGCTGCTGCCTGATGGTTGAATGTGTATTGTTGTGGTGCGTATAAACTTCCGTTCGATTACATTTCATTGTTCTTGTATAAGGCTACCACACTATAGCGTTGTGGGTATGATAAGTTTCAGCAAATGTTTGTAACTACACTCATATGAAAATTTGGTTGTTACAACCTCTTTATAGTGCAACCTCAAGTGAGGTTGGGGAAACTTCTTGAAAAACAGGATGTTTCAAAAAGCTTAATTTCTTTTTACATAAATTGTGTTTCAAAAACTATATTCATTTCTGGTAACCAAATTCATTTGCAACATTTGAATTAAAATTGAAGCAACCGCATTGAGGTTTGAAACAAATTCATACCAATAGATTTTTATTATGCCCAAATTGTAAACTCAATTTTAAGCTAACTGAATGTGACTGACAAGCTTTTGTAATAAACCATGTCTCAAAGCTACCTGGGTATACCCAAAGAGAATCACCAAATGCCCGAAAAATCACTTATTCATAAGCAGATACCGAGATTTAACTAAGAAAAGAAGCAGGCTTCCAAAAATTACGATGAGCTTGTTGAAAAAGTGAAATTTTAATATAGAAGAGTTAAGTCCAATTGGTTGGACAAACTCTTGGAGAGGGCGAAAGCAGCAGCGGAAAATCGATACATAAAACTCTTATACGCCATCACTAAAGAAATGTGCGGGTAAAAGTCATCAGAATCACGTCCTATACGTTAAAGGATGGAAACCATTTAACATCGATTAAAGGCTAAGTGCAGCGATTCAAGAAACACTTCTCTGAAATTCTAAATAATTCGACCCTTCCAACCCCGACACCCATCGTGAATAAAGAACATAACAGCACCAAAGGAAACATATCACTTTTGTCGCAACCACCGCAATATAATAACAACAATGCAAGGGTAGAACAACAAATCCCCGGGAGTTGATAACATATTAGATAAGATGATAAAAACCTGTCACAGCTTGATTCCTACATCCTCTTTATTTAAGTTGTGGAGACGGAAAAGCTGCCAGAAGAATGGTTGGAGGGAATATTGGTCACGATTCCAAAAATGGCGTTCTTAGCCATACCGAAAATACCGAATTATGCTACTGTCAAAGCCGTCGAAAGTATTAATAAAAATTTTATTTAATCGCGTAAACGAAAAAACTGGACTCAACCATTTGCAACAGGCACGGCTTTGGTCCAATTAATCATATGTCGACCATATTAATACATTGAGGATAATAAAGAATACATTGAGGATAATAAAGAAGGTGTTAAGAACCGCTGCGATTATAGCATAGTATTCAATTAAGAGAAACTGTAAATAGAATGCTTTATTTCAAGGAGGTATTTCTCGAAAGCTAAGTGCAAAGTTCTCTACAATAGTCGCTTATTACTGGACGATGTTTAAACTCGTATCACTTGGAACCTGCAAGGCCAATTGGAAGATTGGTCATATGCTGATGACATATGCCTAATATCATTAAGGCATGCCAATATGCAGGATAAAATTTACGACCTGATTTTAATTGGAGTCCCAACGCTGGAAGGGTGTCTTCCTCAGATGGTTTCAACACCCTTTCTAATTCCATTTTCAGGATCCTGAAGAGTTTTCCGATCAGTCAAATTGTCGTGAAAGGTGATTTTTATGTTCACAACTCCTCCTGAATCCTCCATTCCAACCATTTGACTCCCGTTGTCGACTACGTTGAGTTATTGGCAGCGCATAGCCACGTGCCGCAACTAGTGAGCGAACCTACGCACTTAACGGGCTTTGGAGATAAACACCAAAATTCTCTCGCCTTTTTTCTTACTTCACATCCTGACAAATATGGTGCAAAAACATTTGCAACTCTTGGTAATTCAGATCACTGCACCATTTAAGCATCCTTCTCGTACTCCGAACATCATAACGTTTCAACAACAGCTACGAAGAGTTCAGTATTTATATATGAGAAGGCTCGTTGGGCAGAGTTCAATGGCTTTTTCCGGAATTTTAATTGAAAACTTTGTTTCATCGACGGCAACGTCAAGCCCCGGCGAAAATGGTAGAAAATATTAAAATGCTTGGAATAAAGCCCATTTCATCAAAGCTCATTTCGGCTAAACCGAGGGATAAATGTTGGTTTAACTAGACTTACAGGAATGCCGTTAGATCCAGGGAGGAAGCGTTTAGAAATTGGCGTGACGACAAAAACGTTAATACTGATCTGCTTCGCAAAAGGATGAGCTCCGAGTGTGCATAACGAGTACTTATTGTTAGTCGCGAAAAGCTTCTTTAAGAACAGCGACTTCGTGCTAAAGTTCTTTTGGGGTCCTCGGGGCAGTAAGAACTTTTGGTAGCTTGTTAAAAGAGCCAGAGAAAATAATAGTTCTTCTATCCCGACTCTTATACAAAACAACCAAGTGTTCACTAACCCGGTTCTTTGCAAGAAAGAGGTTGATTGCTTTCTTTCCGGAAAGCAATCAACCGTGTAGTTAACAGGGTTCTTAAGGATCTTAACGCAAGGATGGGTACCAATTCGATAAAAGTATTGGTATTGGTATTGGTTTTTAAAATTATATTAGTATTGGTATAGGTATTGGTTTTCATTTTTTGTTGAATTGGTATAGGTTTCGGTATTGGTTTTGAATTATTTAGGTATTGGGTATTGGTATTGGTTTTAGCCTCGAATTGGTATCGGTTTTTAATAAGTATTGGTATTTATATTATATCGGTTTTGGTATTTGTATGCAAAAGGTTTTGTCGTTAATATTAATTTATTTAACGTACGTCGTCCTTCTGTCCGCCCCACAGTGCACACTGGGGCGTGATGGTAGGTTTTCTGGCCAAAAGTCTCTACAGGTCGTAAATGTTAACCGATCTTTTTGAAATTCAGAAATTAAGCCTATATTAAGGTAATTAATAAGTGCCTTGAAAGTTTTTGAAATCGGACCTACAAGGAAACTATTTCAGGGTGGACACTTTATTTTTAATCAAATTCACAGATGTTATAGATGAATCAAATGAAGAGACACTTGTCTTTTGTTTATGTATTTGAATTAGAGATGGTCTGTGGTCCCGTTATTTGCGTGACTCAAAAAACCACGTGATTAAGGCGTGAGCGATTTTTATTTAAATCACGTGATTATTGAGCGATTTTCATTTAAATTAAGTGACTATATTAGGGTAGGTTAACCTAACGTAACCTAGGGTAATATATAAGTGCCTTGAAACTTTTTAGATTCAGACCTACAAGGAAATTTTTTCAAGGGTGGACACTTCATTTTAATTAAAATTTACAGATGTTATAGATTAAACAAATGAAGAGACACTTGTCTCTTGTTTATGTATTTGAATTGGAGATGGTCGCTGATCCCGTGATTTGCGTGACTCAAAAAAGTGATTTTCATTTAAATCACGTGATGTTGAGTTGAAAAATTCTAAGTGAGTGTCTAGAGAGTGGGTCGAATTTTTGCGTGAAGGATTTTTTTTTTTTGAAAAACCCCTTTAAAAAAAATAAATAAAAAAAAAATTGTGTAAACCTCATTTTTAAAATCATCGTTATCAAAAGTTCTACGCCTTTTCAAAAAACTGTCTGGGCCAGAATTATCCTTTCTATCCCAACTTTCCAAAAAATTTGCCCGCTTGTGTCCGTTTTCAAAAATGGAATTAAAATAAATTTTATAAAAAAATAAAATTTATAAAAAAATTCGAATTTTTTTTTTTTTTTTTGAAAACTCCCTTTTAAAAACTCATCGTTATAGAAAGTTCCACGCCCTTTCAAAAAACTTTTTGGACCAGGATTATCCTTTTTATCCATACTTTGCAAAAAAACTTCCCCGCTTGTGCCAGTCAACACAAATTGAAATGCCAAAAATTAAAAAAAAAAAATAAAAAAATTTTTGTGAAAACCCTTTTTTTAAACTCGTCGTAATCAAAAGTACCACACTACTTCAAATCGGTTTTTTGTGTATTCGGGTTTCATTTTATCCAGTATTAATATAGAAATAAATATGTTTGTACTTTTGGAAAAACTTAAAAATTGTTAATTCATAAAATTAATTTATTCAATTATAAAATGCTCATTTTAACAACTTTAGATTTGTTCATCTCCCTTTCTATTAATATTTTAAACGCAGACGAAAAAACGGGAAAAAGGGGCAGGTCAGTCTTAGTGGTAGTAAACCAACGAAGATTTTGGCGTCCTAAGTTTTGAATTATGTCGCGGAACATTTTGGAAAAGCTATTCAAAATTGAACAATTTAAAAAAATTTAAATAAAAAAAATCACAAAAAAACAGAATCAAGAACTGTCCATACCCATTTACAAGTTGTACATCCTTTTGTCTTAATAATGTATAAATTTGTTAGCTTTTTTGATAACGGTATATGGAGATTTAAACATAAATATTTTATTTTTGATTGATCATTCCAAGAGAATGGCTGTACCTATTTTTACAAAAATTACAGACAATGTGGCATCAAGTCATACTTAATACAATAGAGCATTCACTTTTTCTAATTTTCTAATTTTTTTTATCAATTGTAAATAGTTTTTTTTAGGCATTTGTGCCTTTTCATTGGCATTAGTACAAATAATGCCAAAAAATTTCATTGGCAATAAATGCTAATGCTTTTTTTGGCAGTGGCATTAGTTCCAACTAATGCCAATGAAAATTCAATGCCAATTAAAAATTCCCATGTATGGGTTAAATTGACCATTGTACAATCGTCAATATTACCCACACACGATCAATATAAAAGAAGAAGGAGAAGAAGTGCAAAAATCATAATAAATCTATTTGACAGCATTCATCGCGCGGAGGAAAAATTAAAAAAATCCCTAACATTTTTTTATATATTTATATTTTGGAGGGTATAAAAAATAAAAATGCGTAACAAATTACCTAATTTTTATTGATCAGTTTTTACTCCATTTATGTCCACTGTACCAATGCGAGAAGAACTTATTTTTCGCTTCTTTTTTAAATAATAATGATAAAATTAAAGTTAAAGCCAACTAAATCAAAAGTGGTTTACAAAAATATATATTTTAAGGCGTTTTAATTTTATCTCTTTTGAGAAAAATTCAAAAAAGGAAATTTTATAAAACTAAAGGCCTATTCACACCTGAGGTGAAATCTCGTTCGAACGAGATTTCGATCATATGGTCTGTATCATTTTATACACAACCATATGATCGAAATCTCGTTCGAACGAGATTCACCTCAGGTGTGAATTGGGTATAAGATTCAATTTTATTTTTCCTTTTTTGGAAAAAGGTACTTTTTTAGTGAAATTAGCACCGGCAGATCTTAAAAATCTTGTCAAAAAAAAATGTTTAATATTCCGTTATTCCAGAAAAGCCATAAAAATTGCGGTGGTAAGGGTAGATATTTTTTAATTGCAGAAAGATGACACTTAACATTTGTAACAAAATATACCTGAAATTCATCCTTTCATACATATTTTTTTAAGTGATTGAAATGGGTTATCGTGCAGGGGCCCCTTTTTCGATTTTTTAGATCTTTTTGTAATTACACGGGCAAATTTTTTTTCTTATATGGAGTTCACAAGTTGTTTAACAAAACACCAATAACTGAATAAAAACGTAATGGATACAGAACAAATAATTTTTTAAACACGTAGCCCTTAAACTCTCAAAAATAGCAAGTGTGAACCGCACATTATGCATTCTTAAATTCTTTTACAATATGACTGTGCCTCTAATAAAACAAACAAAATTTTTTTTTCTGGATTCTGGTGTTGTGACATATAATTTTGTAACGACTGCTTGGTTAAAATTTTGGGATTTCCAAAAAAGGACATTAGTATTTTTTTTACAACGCAAAGAACAGTGCAGTGAAATTCAATATATGTGCATCACATATTAATAATGTTTGCAAAAGAAAAAAATTCATTACAGAAAAGGTCTAAATTTTTTAAGATATACTTTTATTAGGGGTCATAAAAATCACGTTATGTGACAAAAATATTTGTTTTATGTTTTTATGGCTTTTAAAATTCAAGTAGCTAAATCCGTTTTGTTATATGACTTTGCATGCAAACGATTACTGATCGATGTAACATCTTTTGTAAACATCTGTAGCAATTCGTTAGTCAGGTAAAATCTAGTAATGTGATGGAAAGAAAATGTTTGACGTCACAATTAAAACAAACGAAAATAAGAATACAAAAAAACCGAAACAAAACCGATACGAAAGTAGAAAAAAATGAATTGGTATTGGTTTTTTATTGGTATTGGTTTTGAAGAATAAAAGTATTGGTTTTTAATTGGTATTGGTAGTGGGGAATCAGTATTGGTTTTTTATCGGTATTGGTATCGCACAAATAAAGGTATTGGTTTTTAATTGGTATTGGTTTTCAATTTGAATTGGTATTAACGGGTATTGGTATCGAAAAGGTATTGGTACCCATCATTGTCTTAACGTAAATAAACCAGCACTGGTGCAGAAGCAATGATCTTCGACGTAAGCAAGTCCAATAGCTGATTTTTTATTTCGTTGTACCGTGCAGAATTTTTTTCATCATGTAGGAAGGTTGCCAATGTGCAGTCAATTCCTAAAAAGGGTGCGGCAAATAACACTGGTAACTACTGTTCAATCGCAATATGTTTAGAGCTCATGAAAGTGATGGAGACCATGGTAAATTGCAATCTTGTTAGGTATCTGAATGCTAACTTAATTTTAAACGATCGACAGTATGGATTTCGGAGAACTCGTTCTATTAGGGATAAAATGGTGTTCCTTTCGGAACGTTGGTTTTGTTCGATGCACCATATTGGTGAGAGTAAGGGTGTTGCTCTAGATATTTCTAAGACATTTTATTGTGTGTGTTGCACCGTGCGCTCATACCTTTGGTGTCGGTAATGACTTCTTTTGATTTATTTCGAGTTTCCTTAGAGATTGTTATATACATGTTGTTATAGATGGGCTCTCATCAAACGAGTTTCAGTTGTAATCAGGGATACCGCCAGGTTCTGTTCTTTCTCCTACCCTTTTCTTATTTTTCTTAATGACCTTCTAAGTCAAACTTTAAATCTTATCTATTCAGATGTTGCAGATGATGGCAACATTAGCCATTCATTTTCCTTTGATCGCAGGCCAAGCTTTGTTCAGGTTGAGGGCAAAAGGCATATTATGAATGTCACCCTTAATCAGGACCTGTTGACAGTCTCCGAGTGGGGTTTTTCAAATACGGTCAATTTTAATGCACGCAAGACTTAATGTTGTATGTTGATCCACAGAAATGTGGAACCAACTGCGTCATCTGTACATATGGGTGGTATAAGTATTGAGGAATGTGACATATGGGTGGTATAATTATTGAGGAACCTGACACTCTTGATGTTCTGGGCACGATAAGCACGTGTCTCGTTTTTTTTTTAACCGGTGTAAGAAGCACTTCATCTCATCTGATCTCCTTACTGTTTATACTACCTACATTCGACCGAAGAAGGATACAACTCCCATATATGGGCAGAGGCTTCAAAGTCCATTTTGAAACTTGAGCCGTGTGCAAAGGGGAGCGTTGATGCTTATCAATGACAATAGGGCATCCATCACTATTGACTCATTAGAGCATAGCCGGAATGTGGGTTGTGTGACTCTGTTCTATCGATATAACGGTGGGATAAGTGAGATAATGAGATAAGTGAGCTTAACCCTAGATCCAGGGTTTTTTTTCGCAACACTCGGTTGTATAGTAGAAAACAACCATTTGATTTCGATTGTCCAGTTGGTCGCACAGTGCATTATAGAGATTGCTCATTTATTAGTCGAACTAATCCTATGTGGAATAATCTCGCCGCAGAGGCCCAGTTGGTAACGTCCTCGAGCCATCCTCAGTGACGGCGCGGTGGCATGTCAGAGTCTGAAAAATTAAAACACGAGTGGAATATGTATTTAAATGTAATTCATGTATTTACAAAGGTTAGAAAAGAAGTAAAGGTTTAAAGAACAGTAATTCTATTATATATGTTACAAAACGTGTTGGTTGTAAATAGCTGAATACAACAGCCAATAGGAATGTGACACATGTTGAAAGAATAAGGATAAAATGGAATTGTTAATAATACATATGATTATGCAGTGTTGCTAATTAAACAATGTTTTTCTTAACAGAGTCACTGCTGACATCCACAAGATATCTCTATGTACGGAGTTGAGGACAGTTTCCTATAAATTTTTAAAATATCCTCACTCAAAGTCGGCAGTAGTCAGGGCATGCTGACCTTCTGGGGACATGTCAACTAAGACTTCTTTCGGGAAATGTCTGACGTAAGTCATACGAAAATACAAAAATATTTCGTATTTCCTTTAGTTATTACTTTTATCAATTTTCCTTTATCAATTATCTTTCTCATATTTATGCTTGTTCCAAACTTCATTTTGAAAATTGTTTGTCTATTTATTACTTTTATACTACTTGTTAGATTTTGATTTTATTTAAAATAAATCGATAATATTGCCGTCCTTTTCTTGGAAATTGAAGAGTTCTAACTTAATATACTGCTGTTTTGAAGACATTTCCTTTTCAACGTCTTAGAGATTCAGTGCTGACAATGTTTGGACATGTCATCAAGGATTACCTATAATTTGTCACAGACATTTCCCCAAGGAATCACTATGTAAATTTCTTCAGTGACACATTTTCCAACTGGAGATCTTCCCAGTTTCTCTTAATGTAGATAAATTCAAGTCAAATAACCACAAACACTAATTTCTTTTTCCTCCTCCTCATAATATATTTTGCTGATATCAATACAATGCACCCCATTAAAAGGAACATCCCCTAAGTGTTGGTTCAAGGTAAACAAAATGTGAGCTCCTTCACCTACCTCAGGAGTGTCCCTTCCTCAGATGGCGGAGCTGCAAACGATATCCAAAGCGCAGAATGCTTTTTCAAAGCTTTGGAAAATTTAGAGGTTACCAATTAACACCCGCACCAGACGAATTATTGAAGATGTTATGAAAAATATGGGATACAATTTCAACCTGGCAAAACTAACAGCTTAAGACAGAGGAAAATGTCATAGTTATCTTAAGGCCCTATGCTCCACAAGGGAACTACACACAAAAAATTATAGGCTAAAAAATTTCAATTAAATCTATTGATCAACAAAATTTAAACGAGTCAATTATTGTTTTAATCAACATTTTTGTTATTTTCTTTAACTATCAAATTACAAATTTTCAACATACCAGATTTTTTTCGCTTCAATTTATTTGAATACATAAATTCAAAAATATACTTTATACTAGGGTTTTACTTTTTTTTTATCGTCGGCAACATATTAGAAAGCAAAAAATATGAATTTCTTCATAATTTTTCCATAAGCTTAAAATTCATTTGTTAAATCAATCATTATTTTAATTGACTTTAAATAAAAAATTGATAACATTTTTCATCAAAATCGAAAAAGTGATTAATTGAAAAAAAAAATCAATTAATCACCTACAATTTGATAATTGATATAACAATTTTCTTCATCGGAGGAGTTTCAATTAAAAAATTAATTGAATCCGCGTTTTTGTTGATTGACTTTCGTTTTCAATTCTTTCTGTGTAAAGGAAATAAAAAGAATGGTTCGGTTGAAAAAAGTTTGAAAAAGTTTAAAAATTTCTTGGTTGCCACAGTTAAGCCGAATTCGCGTGGCTGTTTTCTCTGAGTACATGGATAAAAAAAAAATTAGTAGTTCCCTTGTGTGCTAAAGGTAACCAAACAATTTTTTAAATCCCACAGTCAAAATTCATGTAGTTTAACTGGTGGTCGATGTTGCCTCTTATTACTAGTTTTTCTTCGTTGACTGTTTTTTTTGCCATCATGGTAACATTGGTTGGTCACACTTGTGTTCATACTTAACGATAATTTTTTTTTTCAGTTTGCCATCATATCGAAATGATTGTAATAAACATATTGTTGGCAACTATTGTTATGTATTTATATTTTTTAAATTTAAATAAGTTCTAGAAAAATGACAAGTCAGTTGTTAAGGCCATCAGTTGACAAAAAATAAAAAAATAAAAAAGGGACACTCCAAATGGGTCACAGTTGTTCCTTGTAGAAATATTTATAACAAATTATTTCTTTTTTGCCTAAGATTTAATGTTTCTAATTTGTGAACTTTTCTGTCAATGCTATTTTTATATTACGACTATAAGGGTGTACAATTTATAATTTTTTTTGGTACTTTAAGCCAAAAAGTAGTTAAAAATATTTTTAAGGACAAAAAATGAGTATCATACATGCGTTAATTACAATTTGCACTTAAAAAGCAACAAGTAACAGCTGAGACTTCAAGTAGATGAATTTAAGCACAACATTTTTTAATCGTTACCTGCACGTTTTGTATTTGTTATACGAACTTCGAACGCATAAGGCTCCTTAATATAATAGGTCGGATTAACCCATGTGGTCATGCTTTGATTCTTACCTCGTTGTTGGTGTAATACGAGATTCGGATCGACAACACTTTCGATACCCTCCACAAGGTTTCCGAATTATTAGATGTTTTTTTCTTCTTATACAGGATTTCAAATCCCTGGATTTCCGGGATAGGAATTTCGGGATTGGAAGCCCTAAATAGCAACTAAAAACCAGAAATTGAACTCAGATTTCGGTACTCGTTAACATGTATAAAGTGCAAAACAATCGGAGTGTAAGCCATGGGATACATTCCTTGTAAGTCCCAAACCTCACGTTTAATTTGTGTACATTTTCTACGCTAATTAAAGATCTAGCGGGAAAAAGATCCAATTGTTTCATGTCTGCACTTGAGACCCGTTTTTCGGAAAAGAGACAAAACTTATATAATTCTTACTTGTGTTTATACCCTACACCACTCTGTGGTACAGGGTATAATGAGTTTGTGCTGATGTTTGTAAGTACCCGAAATGCTGGTCCCACTTTTAAGTATACCGATCGACTCAGAATAACTTTTTAAGTCATTCTAGCGATGTCAGTCCGTCCGTCCCTATGTCTGTCTGTCCGTCCATGTAAACGTTGTAAACACGATACAGGTCGCAGTTATCAATCAATTTTCCTAAAAAAACTTTAGCTTCGTATGGCCTAAGGACGAAGCCTATTGAAATTGGAAAAAAAATCGGTCCATGTTTAAACCTAGTCCCATCAAATTTTGGCTTAAATGACTCTAATAACCGTATTATAATAGATATCCTTTCGAAAATTAGCAAGTAAACCTGTTTCGTATTCAGTAACAACCATTCCGAATTGCAAAGAAATCGGACCAGTTCTTCTTGTAGCCCCCATACAAACCACCTTCCCTATATACACACAAATCTCTCAAATTTCATGAATATAAAAAATATTTTATAGAAATTCTGTTTGTGTGTGTTTAACGCGTACTTTAATAACATAATCAAATCGGATTTTAGTCGGACCACTTTTGGACCAAGGCCCCATATGAACATTTTGCCCGATATTTAGTTTAAGCGGTTTATTGGCAACAAATAGAAGCTTATTTTTCTCAAATTTGGTTTGTGAGTATTTTTTACTTTTTATTAAAGATTTGACAAAAGATATATCCAATCGGTCCATGTTTGCTCTTAGGATCCATTTTCCGGGAAACACTGGTGTAGGGTATTATATGGTCGGTCTTGACCGACTATAATTTTCTTGTTTTTTTTAAAATGATAATGTTTTTAGGCTGGTGTCTAATTTTAAAAAAGTTGCAGGACGCCACCTCAGTTTGACTATATAAGCTAACAATTAACGAAAAAGAATTACTATTACTATTTTCATTTTCTTAAAACCAAAAATTGTAATAACCCGGTGAAAAATGTTCGTATATGGAAACATATACGAGGATATATGGTTACATATATGAAAATATATGACCATATATGAATCATATATGAACACATATGTACATATATGAACATATGTGTAGGCATTCATAATTATGTATGAATCATATACGTCCATATACGTAAAGTGAACCCATATGTAACTATATGGCAAACATGTACATATATGAGCATATTTGTGAGCATATATGATCATATATGCTTCATATATGTACATGTATGCCATATATTTACATATGGGTTCACTTTACGTATATGGACGTATATGATTCATACATGATTATGTACCTTTTTTATCATTTTTTTTTTTATCAAATCAACTTGGATAAAATTTTACCTCGTGGTAAATAAAACCGTTTTTCACCAGCTGGTGAATAAAAAGTAACATAATTATTTTTCAAAAAAAAAAAAAATTTTTTTTTTCATCAAATTTTTCTTTTTTTTTCATAAATTTTTTTTTTCATCAATTTTTTTTTTTCATAAAATTTTGTTAGAGCCTGAGCTCGACTGTCTTTACAGAAACAATAATTTTTTTTTGTCAATTTTTTTTTTCATTAATTTTTTTTACATTAAATTTTTTTTTTCATCAAATTTTTTTTTTCACAATTTTTTTTATCATATTTTTTTCATCAATTTTTTTTCATCAAATTTTTTCTTATCATTTTTTTTTCTCACCAAAATTTTTTTTTTCATATTTTTTTTCATCAACTTTTTTTTACATCAAAAAATTGTTCTTTTCATCAAAAAAATTCATCAAAAATTTTTTTTTCATCAAATTTTTTTTTCACAAAAATTGTGAGTTCATTTAATTTTTTTAACATAATTTTGTTTTTCGTGAAAAAAAAAGTCATTTTTTTTACCAAAACTACTTTTTCACCAAGTCTAAGCTTTTCGCATAAAAATTTTCCATTTGTGTATCAAATGTACATAAAACAAGTGAGAGTGTTATATTCTTTGGTGCCGAATCTTTTATTCTCTCCAAAATGTAAAAACACTTTTTTGCACTTATTTTTGCACTCACTTACGAATTGTTCAGCTCTTTTGGTTTTTTAATGGGGTCCTTGACTGATATTTTAATTCGTTTTGCATGGAATAGCAAAGTAATATAACATTATTTTTTCTAAAAAAATCTTTGCTTTGGCAACTACACCCAAATCTTCCGCAAAACATTATCATGATTTAATGTTTTGGGCAAGGGTACAAAATTCGCAGACATTTTTTGTGGAGTGCCTGGCGGAATATTGTGAACGTGGATACGATATGATCTAGGACAAGTAAATTTATTTTGTTTTTTCTCTTTTTTAATAATTTTTTTTCATTATTTAAAAAACAAAATTATGTCGACCCCAAAAAGGGTTAAGCCAAAAAAGAGTCATTTTCTAATCCCCTGCGGTGAAAGTGCAAGTCGATAAACTTCATATGGCATCAAAATGTTTCATGTAAACGGTTTTAGCACGATACAGTCCCACTTTTCAATATATGGACTTGAAAGTTGATAATTTAACATATTTTCGAACAAAGACGAATTCTTGCAATCTTCCTATTGCAATTGGAAGAAATCCACGTTAAGACATAACCCCCATACAAGCGCCCCTTTGAATTTGGCTTAAATAGCTCTAACGACCTTATTAAAATAGGTATGAAAATTTAGCAGCTAAATTGTTTTGTATGCATAAATCATTATTCCAAAATTAGAAAGATTAGTCCTTCTTCTAGTCCCCATACAAACCACCCTCCCGACATTTACATAATTCTCCCAAAATTCATGTAATGCAAAATATTTGATTTTTTGGTACCCATAACAAATCTGAATATAAGTGGACAATTTTTGGACTTAATCCCCCGTTATGTAAATTTCGACCGATTTCACCGTCCGACAAAAATGAAAAATGTCGTTAAACACACTAAAAAAATGCGTTAGTAGATTTACTAATTTTTTTTTTGCTAATGCTAGATAGCTAACTTTTAGCAAGTTTTTAGTTGAGATTAGCATGTTAGCAAAAAATTCTTGTAAACTTCATTTAGCACATTAGCAATTTTAAACAAACTTTGAACTAATTTCTTTTGCTAAGATTTGAAATTGAGTTGACAACATTTTTACAAGATTTTTTGCTAACATTAGCAAAAATAAATGGTAAATTTTTTTTATTTTCAGAAAACTTAAAATGGCGCTATCTCGGAAAATAAGCCAGATAGAGCAAAATGGAGGGCATTTTTGGTTCTTAGAATCCCCATACTTTCGCGGGTCCTCTTCACATGTGTGGACCCTAATGGGACCTAACTTTCGATCCAAAAAAGTTAGCATTCCCGAAAATTTTAAAATGCTCATATCTCGGTAAATATTGCCGACACAACAAAAAGTTCAAAAGAATTTTTGTAGCTCTTTTGTAACCAAAAGCTCTTCGAGTAATATTTTTGAAGTTATCGAGTTTTTTAATTCTCAAGACCCCAGTGATCCCCTAAAATCACGTATCTCAAAAACTAAGCAAGGTAGAGCGAAACGGACACAAATTTTGGATCAAAAACTATGACGATTTTTAAGGAACCCAACTAGGCCCATCGGGGTCTGGACCTATTGGGTCCGAACCCAATGGGGTCCTCAAATGTGTATGAACTAAGTTCAAAAAAATAAAAAATCAGTTAACTAATTATTGGCAAAACATTTTTGCTAACTTAAGCAAAAAAATTGTGGGTTCAAAATCAGCAAATTTTCTTGTAGGTTTACAAGCTTTTTTTGCTAACATTACAGTTTTTTTTTTTTTTTTGAGTGCGCGAACTGGATAATATACGTTTGAAACTAGAGAATTAATGTAGTAAAACTGCATTTGCGGTTTTTTATTTCGTGATCCTATTTCCTTTTAAAAGGACTTCAAAGTTTTAGAGGATTACATTTTATAAAATATTTTTTTAATATTTGTACTTATTCTAGAATGCCACTAGTCATAGCAAATGAAAGAGGAGGGTCTCCTCTCTTACGTCCTTTCAAAACTTTATCCTTCAATATCAATCATAACTTTCAACAAAATATTTTTATAAAGTTTTCAGAGGACTTTATTCACATCCTTTTATCCTGATATGGCAAAATCAAAAATGGAAGAATTAGGAGAGATCCTCCTCTTTCATTTGCCATAACCAGTGGCAAGGACAAATATTTCAGAAATATTTTACAAAATGTATCGTTTAAAACTTTAAAGTCCTTTCAAAAGAAAACAGGTTCACGAAATTAAAAACTGTAAATGCAGTTTTTTCCATTTCATCTCTACTTTCAGTCGTATATCATCCGGTTTATGTTTAATATTGGCTGTCGGATGGTGTCATACATATTCTGATTGTTAGGTTTCAAAAAAATTTGTTCATTAAAAAATAGTTTTGAAAATAAAAAAATTTAACAAAATTTATATTGTTTCCAACATTTTTTCACATAGGGTTATTTTGTAACTTGCTGACCTTAATTGTATTTCAGTTAGTACCTGAAGGGTTGCTCCTAGAGAGATTTTAATTTCCCTACAGTCTTTAAAATTTTGTCAATTTTTGGCAATCTCTTTTAGTATCCGAGTTAATAACCCACGGGCTACATCTGTAATATTAATCAATACTTATATTGCCAGACGAAAAAATAAAAACTCCTTCATTGAAAATATTCTTAATAAATATTTTGAAAATATCATACCATTCATCTTCAACCAAATAATGAGTATCTACTAATAATTCACATACGCCTCTTACATTTATCTAAAATAAATTCTTTGTAAAATGTTAGCCCCCCTTCTAAACAAAAAACAATTCCATTTATTGAAATATTTCATGTATTTATAACGACCAGCAATGAAAATGATTAATGGCTATAAAATAGTTTTGCCACATACAAGAAGTCCACACACACTCTTCTCTAACCACTGGCCAAGGAAATATATTTTTGGCAATAACCAACAAAGAAAAAAAAAAGCGTAACTAATCACAAGGGTAGCTGAATTGTAAATGACCGGCTATAAAGACTCGTATGTATAAGATAGGACAGGATATGTTTTAAGGATATGTAAGTATGTCAAAAACACATATAAAACTTTTAGTAAAAACAATGTTTTTCTCGATTTTTTTTTTGTGGTCCAAAAAAATCTCATGTATTAAACACTTCATAAATAACGCGTAATAAAGAAAAGAAAAAGATTTATGTTCATAAATATATATAATTTTTTTGTTTTTGGAATTTAGTTAAAAAAACATGTATGGATTGGTAAAAAAGAAGAGAGGATTTATTTAAAGATATAAAATAGTTATGGATCCTTTGGGAATATTTAAGAAAAAGAGTGCCTAAAAATAGAAAAATAATAATTCATTTAAAAGCCATAAATTAATAAGCAACTGATTTATCACTACTTTATACAGCCTTAAAGTAGGCAGTAAATTGATTAAGAACATGTTAGCCTTAAAGTAGACAGTAAATATATTTAAAATAAAAAACATTTCTAAAATAATGCAAAATTACTGTAACAAAATTAGACAAAAATATATGGTTTTTATTTATGTGCACAAATGAGCAACATGTTTAAATTACCGTTCCTAAAAGAAACTCCTTAAAAACTTTCTAAACTGTCAACTCAATGTTTATATCTCTAAGAGTATGCAGGCGGAAATTTAGATTTTTTTTGATATTAAAAATTTTCTGAGTCATTTGCTGAAGGAGAAAGTTTATGATTCTGAGAAATTATTATCGAAATAGAAAAGCTCTGAGGTTCTGAGGCATTTTGCTATAGAACTGCTTTTAAAATTTATAAAATTCTTGCTATAGAAAAATTTCCATATTCTGCTTCACTTTTTAATAAAAAATTCACAGATACTTTGGCAATTTTCCAATCAAAAAATTTAGAAAAATTCAAATTTAATTACTTTTTTCCCATAGGAAACTTCTTAGGTTCTGAAATATTTTTTCCTATTCTATTTTTCTACAAAAAAAGTCTAAGATACCGAAATGTTCTTTCTACACCAAAATTTTCAGGATTTGAAATACTATTCTATAGAAAGTACCTGAGATTAAAAAAAAATTAAAGACTTGAATGCTTTCTAAAAATTTTTGAGGAAATTTCTTATATTCTGAGACCTTTTTTCTATAGAAAAATTATATTTTTTTATAGTCTGAGAATCTAAGAAATTTTTCTATTAAAAGTCTAAGATACCGAAACGTTCTTTCTACATCAAAATTTCCAGGTTTTGAAAAACTATTTATCAGAAAGTACCTGAAGTTAAAAAAATTTAATACGTATACGTGAGGCAATTTCCTATATTCTTAAACGTTTTTCTATAGAAAGAGAATAGTCTTTTGAGACACTTTTCCTTAGAAAATGTTTAAGATCCTTAAACATTTTCTAAGGCATATTTCCAATTGATAAATCTGCGAATCTTAGAAATTTTTCCTAAGTTTTAGATGCTGATACATTGTTCGTTTAGAAAAGATCTCAGCTTCTAAGACATTTTTTGTATGGAAAAAGTCTTAGAGTCTGAATCTCAGAAAAATTCTAAGATTCTGAGACATTTTTCAAATAAAAAAAAAAAATCCCTAAGTCATTGGCTCAGACAAAGTCTCATGTTATGAGTCGTTTTTCATATAGAAAAAGTTTCAGGTTCTGAGTCATGTTTAATATAAATAGACAAAGTCTCAGCTACTGAATCATTTTTCCAATCAAAAGGCTCATTTTCTACACTCAAAATAATACATTAGTAGATTTACTAATTCTTTTTTGCTAATGCTGGTTAGCTAACTTTTTAGTTGAGATTAGCATGTTAGCAAAAAATTCTTGTAAACTTCATTTAGCACATTAGCAATTATAAACAAACTTTGAACTAATTTCTTTTGCTAAATTTGAAATTGAGTTGACAACATTTTTACAAGATTTTTTGCTAACATTAGCAAAAATAAATGGTAAATTTTTTTTTATTTTCAGAAAACTTAAAATGGCGCTATCTTGGAAACTAAGCCAGATAGAGCAAAATGGAGGGCATTTTTGGTTCTTAGAATCTCAATACTTTCGCGGGTCCTCTTCACATGTGTGGACCCTAATGGGACCTAACTTTGGATCCAAAAAACTTAGCATTCCCGAAAATTTTAAAATGCTCATATCTCGGTAAATATTGCCGACACAACAAAAAGTCCAAAAACATTTTTGTAGCTCTCAATACGTAGAAAAAGACCCCCAAATAATCAAAAGCTCTCCGAGTAATATTTTTGAAGTTATCGAGTTTTGTAATTCTCAAAACCCCTGTGGTCCCCCAAAATCACGTATCTCAAAAACTAAGCAAGGTAGAGCGAAACGGACACAAATTTTGGATCAAAAAATATGACGACTTTTAAGGAACCCAACTAGGTCTAGGCCCATCGGGGTCTGGACCTATCGGGTCCGAACCCAATGCGGTCCTTAAATGTGTATGAACTAAGTTGAAATAAAAAAAAATTCAGTTAACTAATTTTTGGCAAAACATTTTTGCTAACTTTACCAAAAAAATTGTGGGTTCAAAATCAGCAAATTTTCTTGTAGGTTTACAAGCTTTTTTTGCTAACATTACAGTTTTTTTTTGAGTGTACAAAACAAAACGAGTATGATTAACAAAAATACGAATAGAACCAACAAAAATACGAGTTAATCAGCTTTTACAAAAACTAACAACAATTAATGTTGAAATCAACATAAATATTGGTAGGGTCAAAATCAACAATAATTTCTGTTGAAGTTACTACGATTTTCTTTGGGAATACAATGATTTTTGGTTGAGTGTAGTGTCCAGGAGAGTCAAATTTAATAAAGATTATTTCTTATCCATATGGATATCGTAGGTCTATGTCTTCACATAAGTACCCCACAAAATTTACACATTTTCCTGAAAAAAATATTTAAAGAAGGCGAATTTTTACAAGGTTATGCCACCATTGGATAGGCATTAAAAAAAAACCTTTCTTCTCATATGAAAACATCATATAGTTTCTTAAAAAGAAATGGCTGAAAAATTCAAAAAACGATTTTTTTGCATATTTTTCTTGCATATTTTTTAAAATTTCCTAAAAAAAATTGTTTTTTTGTTAAATTTGTTATTTTTGTAAATAATGCGATATTTTATGTTCATTTTCAGTTTTTAGCTACAGTACTTTTGCAATTTTTTATTAAGAAAAAAAGAAAATTAAAAAAAGCAAAGCCTGGGGAGTTACTGCGTAAGTGCCTCTTCACAATATAGCAGCAGACAGCAAAATTTACCCATGTCGTTTGTTGTTGTTTGCTGCTGTATTGTGAAGAGACACTAATTCGATTTCAATGGAAAATGCTTTCGAATCGGAATTTCTATTCGCAAATAATTCAAAAGAAAATAATTTTTTAGGAATGAAATTATTTAGAGATTGTCAGCTCTTCTCTTAGTTATGCAACAATAAAAATTGTTTTTTTCAGCCCATAGTTTCTAATCCGGAAAATTATTCATATTCATTTTCATGGAGTAATTTTGGCCAAGCGTTGCATAAAAAAAAAGACGTGAGAAGTGTTTTTAATTTTATAATTTTTTTTATCCAAATGCTTTTTGCCGAATTTAAAACACGCTTACTTGCATATTAGTAAATATTTACACGTACATATAAACATTTTAAAAAATGGGACTAATTTAATGGTTTTTAGGTTTTTCATAAATAAATATTAAAATAAGTCAATTTTTAAATGCATATTTTTCTAATTTTCACTGCATATTTTTTAATTTTTGATACATATTTTTAGCGCTAAAAACGTGATTTTTAGTGCATGAACTTCCTTGCCCTGTATATAACAAAAGGCTTATTTAAAAATAAATAGGCGATGACTAAAAAAATTTTTGGGAGTTGTGCTCCCCCCTTTTTCAAATTCCTGGATACGTTGCTGGGTCCTCCCATTCAATTATTTTTCATTTCCAAAAATATGTTTTATTTTATTATTTGATGTCCGATTGTTATACAAAAAAATTAGAGGTTAAAACGAGATATGGGTCAAATTTAGAACTCGTTAAGCACTTTCTAACAAACTTTTTTTTATAACGATCGGACATCAACAGACAAAGCTATGAACAAATAACAATTTCGGCGCTACCAAATCGCTACCTAAAAATCTAATATTTTGGCTATGATACTTTTTCGAGGTAAGCTTTAAAATTAAATGCGAAAAATGGGAACTTTTTTTCGACCCAATCTACTGTACAACTCATCCTTATGATTAGACCCTTAAGTTCACCCAACAATATATCGTTTGAGTGGCATCAAGTTTCGTAGTCCTTATAAAATTATTATAAGTCAAATTTAATAAAAAGTGACTCTTAAAAAAAATTAAACATCTTTTTTCGTATTCTAATCATTTGGCATGTCATAGTTGAGATGACATTTATAAAAAGGAAGATAAAAATCATGTAAAAAACAAATTCAACCACATATGCAAACATACACCCATACTCACACATGTGGTTGTCAAAAAGGGATGCCCCCATACATGCATGAGTATTAAAAAAACAAGAACATCTTGTAAAATAAAAAAAAAAATTATATTAAAAAGGAATAAGGTTTCGCTAGATTAATTTAAGGTCATGCATATTACAAAATTACATACTAGACAGAAGTATTAGACATGTAAGCCATAAATGATACACTGAAAATAATAACTTGGTAATAAATTTACACTAAAAAAAAATTGTAAAACTAGCAAGAAAATTGTTTAAAATTAGTAAAAACAAGGGAGAACGTTAAATTCAATTGTGCCAAATTTTATAAATGTTCCAAAATCTAAAAAAAAAAAATTAAATACCTATGCTGTATTTCCATTTCTTAAGATAGCTTTCATACAAAAATTACATTTTTAAAAAAAATCTATCAAAATTTTAAAAGTTAAAATTTGTTTTTCGCAACTCCATTTTAGTTTTCAGGAACAACATCATGAAATTTTATATTTTAATAGTTCTTACTAATAGAAATGCGATAGCAAAAATAAAATTTAAGATTTGATGCATTAAATTCTCCAATTTCAATCCCCCATTTGTAATACTATTGAGTAAAAAATTACTCAATTTTGCATCAGTAAACGATTTAATACACTCAAAAAAATACGTTAGTAAAAAAATTTGTAATGTGGTTTGTATCTCAACTTTACTACTTTTTTACTAAATTCTACTAAAAAATCAATTTTTAGTAATTCTTTTTAGTAAACTCGCTTTACAAACTATTAATTTTATACTGATTTTTTAATAATTTTTTCAGTTGATTTTTTAAAAATTATCGTACTAACTTTTGATAATTATTTTGTAAATTTTACAATATTAGTTAGTAAATTTCGTTTTTTTTCTCTATTAAAAAATTAAAAAAAAATTAATTTTATTAAAATATTTGGAAATTAAAAAAAAAAAATAAATAAAAAAAATATATTATTAGTTATTTTTTTAATGATAAAACTGCGCTTTGATGAGTATGAATATGTTTATTATTTTTAATATTCATTTACGCTTCATTAGTTTTTTTTTTCAATTTAAAAAAAATATATATATTAAAAAGAAACAAAATAGAGACAAGAGAAGACATGCAAAATTTACAAAACAATGCCGACCTTTTCAAATGGAAAATTTCCATAATAAAATCCGTTTTTTTTTTCTTTCTTCTTTACTTGCGGAATTTTTTTGTTTATGCTATCCACGAATATTTTTTTTCTCACGCACATAAAGGGTTGATTTTTGTGTAATTTACTTTATGCCTTTCTTTGAATATTTTTAGTCACAAAATAACATTCGATCGGTGAACATCGCGCGACGGGTAAAATGAATAAAAAAATGTACAAAAAAAAATATTATAACAAAAAAAGCATAACAGGTAACCAAATCTTAAAGTATTTTTTGTTTAAAATTATGTAACTCGTTTTTTATATTTAGAATAATAATTTATTATTAATAAAGCAAAATAGGAAATGATGACAACAGGTAACAATTGTATATTTATGTGATTTATTTAAAACATTATGTTGATATTTTTTTTTATTTTAGTTCACCGTACACCAATTTATTCAACATCAATCTTCAAAGAATTAATTTTATATGGTAGTATATTTTGTATTATAAAAATGTGTTCAATATTTTCTCTTTTTTAGATCGAAAATTCTAACAAAAACTGACTTGCATGAAAATAGTTATTGGCAACAACAAGCGCAATACGCAATTTACATGATGTATACAAATACCAAAAATTAAAAATACACAATTTACAATTTTTTTACAAAAAAAGTTAATATTATTTACAAACGCGTTTTAAAATCCATTTTACCAAAATTGTACAGAAAAATTTAGTAATACTAATTTTTTAGTAGTTTTAAGATTACTAATTTTTGAAAACCAAAGTTTGTAATGGTAACTGAAAAAGTTATCGGGCACAAATTGAAAACTTTATTAGTAATGGTAACAGACTTTTTTGTAAGGAATACTAACAAATTTTTATGAGTGTAGTTGAGTAAGCTTTTAATAAAAAGTTATTAAATGTTTTAGTAAAAAATTTTAGTAAATTTTTAATTGACACAATTAAAACTTTACGCAAATAACTGAATGTTTTATTGTGCCAAGTTAAAATTAACTCAAAATTTACCAATTTATTTTATAGAAAGTTTAAAAAGTTTAAAATTTTTTTACAAAGAAAAGCAAAAAAGTCGATTTTAAAAACAAAAAAAAAAAAAAATTGAATGTAAATAAAATTAAAAGTCGATTTTAAATTTATTTTATTTTTATATGGTAAGGCTGTTATTTTTTCAAACTTTACCAAACATATTTATGTTTTAAAGACATAGGAAAATTTTATAAAAACGATTTCAAACTTTCATATACATATACAAAAAAACTTTAAACTAAATGAGAATTCAAATGACTATTAGAATTAAAAAAAAAAATTAAAAAATTATTAAATTTTTAATAAATTACTCAATTTTTTTTTTTAAATTTTAAAATAAATTTATAATTGCGTCAATTAAAAAATTACTTTTTTTTTTTGAAGAAAAATTGAATTTCTAAAAATTATAGACATTTCTGGTATTTCCTATACCGGTTTCAAACACCCCAGTTAGTGTCATCATCAGTAGGATTTTAAATGTCGGTTTGTCTTGTTAATGAAAACTGTTTTTTATATCGTCCATTCCATGAGACATTTTAAAAAATCTGACCGAGGGCCTTCCGATTTTTGTTATATTTTTCATACAGACTCTCTATGGAGCCAATTTCAAATTTCATCCATCAGATCGAAAATATTCGGAAAACTCGCGATTTTATTCACGATTTTCGTTTTTAAAAAAGTTAAAAAAATGCAAAATCTGTGTAACTTTGAGCAGCTGTATTTTCTAAACTACATATCGCTTTTTAACAATCTATAGCGCATACGAATGGTATGTAAGTCTTTTTTAATATCTAATAAACTGAAAAAATATCGGTTTTTTAAAAGTGCATTTTATATGCAAATGCAGTTTTGAAGTGCATTTTGC
This sequence comes from Pegoplata infirma, assembly GCA_963921195.1. Taxonomy (NCBI): domain Eukaryota; kingdom Metazoa; phylum Arthropoda; class Insecta; order Diptera; family Anthomyiidae; genus Pegoplata; species Pegoplata infirma. Next base: position 65,557,276 of record OY992536.1, read on the forward strand.
GAAACTTTTACCCCTTTTAATTTTATTTTAATTATCATATTTGAAAAATTTAGAATTTTTGCTACAAAAAAATGTTTTCATTACAATGGACCGAGAATGTATGCTATTTTTAATATTTATTTTTAAAAAAGACTTCCTTACGTTTCCCTTATAAAAATTTTTATTTTTAAAATTATACCAAAATCATGTAAAAAGACATGTTTTTAAACCGTTATATTTTCAAAAGTACTAATCGCATGTCATTGTTTTTATGCACATTAGAAAGGTATTTTTGTCAATTTTTTGCATTTAATGACCGCAAAAATGTTGGTGTTTCAAAAATGCATTTTAAATGCAAATGCAGTTTTGAAGTGCATTTTTAAAAACTTTTACCCCTTTGAATTTAGTTTAGATATCATATTCGAAAAGCTTACACACTCAAAAAAATACTTTAGTAAAAAAATTTGTAAAGTGGTTTGTATCTCAACTTTACTACTTTTTTACTAAATTCTACTAAAAAATCAATTTTTAGTAATTCTTTTTAGTAAACTCGCTTTACAAACTATTAATTTTATACTGATTTTTTAATAATTTTTTCAGTTGATTTTTTAAAAATTATCGTACTAACTTTTGATAATTATTTTGTAAATTTTACAATATTAGTTAGTAAATTTCGTTTTTTTTCTCTAGAAAACCTGTACACTATAAATAAAAAAAAATTAATTTTATTAAAATATTTGGAAATTAAAAAAAATATATTTTTAGTTATTTTTTTAATGATAAAACTGCGCATTGATGAGTATGAATATGTTTATTATTTTTAATATTCATTTACGCTTCATTAGTTTTTTTTCAATTAAAAAAAATATATATTAAAAAGGAAACAAAATAGAGAAAAGAGAAGACATGCAAAATTTAAAAAACAATGCCGAGTCGGCATTGCCGACCTTTTCAAATGGAAAATTTCCATAAAACCATCAGTTTTTTTTTTTTCTTTCTTCTTTACTTGCGGAATTTTTTTGTTTATGCTATCTACGAATATTTTTTTTCTCACGCACATAAAGGGTTGATTTTTGTGTAATTTACTTTAGTGTGCAATTACAATTCTGGCGTTGGCTTTGAATTTTGCTTGTTCCCATACGTTTGGTATATACAGCAAAAAACGCCAGCGTTGGCTTTGAATTTAGCTCTACACACAAAATGCATTGAAACAAGCAAAATTCAAAGCCAACGCCAGAATTGTAATTGCACACTTATGCCTTTCCTTGAATACTTTAGTCACAAAATAACATTCGATCGGTGAACATCGCGCGACGGGTAAAATGAATAAAAAAGTGTACAAAAAAAAATATTACAACAAAAAAAGCATAGCAGGTAAAAATTTTAAAGTATTTTTTGTTTAAAATTATGTAACTCGTTTTTTATTTTTAGAATAATAAAGCAAAACCCAGCAGAAATTTTGCTGAACGTTCAGCAGCTTTTGGAAGGGGAACTTGAGTAAAGGAGCGCATCCAATTGCGCTGAATTCATGCATGATTCCCTAAGGCGATGTCCCACTTTAGAGCGCTAGTTGGATACACAGAAACAGCGCTCTTTAGATGCACTGAAATCACGTGTCTTTAGAGCGCTGATTTAAGCAGAATAAAGATGCTGTAAATTCATGTATCTTTTTAGCGCTGATTTAAGCAGATTAAAGATGCAGTGAATTCATGTATCTTTGTAGAGCTGATTTAAGCAGAATAAAGATGCTATAAATTCAAAGTTGAAATCAAATAACTAAAATTTAAAAAAATATAACAAAAAAATTCATTCGTTTTACTTTACAAAACTTTATTTATGTGAAACAAAATGAAAAAAAAAAAAAATCGGAAGCGAACATCAAAAAAATATCGGAAATTTTCATTTTCACATTTTTTATGGGATTTTTTTTGGGAACAGCGGTCAAAGATGCTATGATTGAAGCGCTCTTTGCAGCGCTGATTAATGCGCAATAATGATGCAGTCAAATCATGTGTCTTTGTCTAAAACTCATGTTTATACCCTACACCACACTGTGGTACAGGGTAAAATGAGTTTGTGCTGATGTTTGTAACTACCCGAAATATTGGTCCTAGACCCACCTTTAAGTATACCGATCGACTCAGAATCACTTTTTGAGTCGATTTAGCGATGTCCGTCCGTCCGTCCGTCTGTCCGTCCGTCCGTCCGTCTGTCTGTCTGTCTGTCTGTCTGTCTGTCTGTCTGTCTGTCTGTCTGTCTGTCCATGTAAACGGTGTAAACACGATACAGGTCGCAATTTTTGATCAATTGACTTGAAATTTGAAACTTAAGTCTCTCTTGGCCCAAGGACGAAGCCTATTGAAATTGGAAAAAATCGGTCCATATTTAGACCTAGCCTCCATACAAAGGTCCTCTTTAGTTTTGGCTCAAATGACTCTAATAACCGTATTATAGAAGGTATCGTTTTGAAATTTGGAATGTAAACATGTTTTGGGTTCACAAATCATCATTCCGAATTTCAAAGAAATCGGACCAGTTCTTCTTGTAGCCCCCATACAAACCACCTTCCCGATTTTCGCATAAATGTCTCAAAAGTCATGAAAATAGAAAATGTTTAATTAAAATTTTGTTTGTGTATGTTAAACGCGTACTTAAATAACCTTATCAAACCTGATAATCATCGGACCAGTTTTGGACTCAGGCCCCTTGTGAAAATTTCGCCCGATATTCAGTTAAAGCGGTTTATTGTCAACAAATAGAAGCCTATTTCACTCAAATTTGATTTGTGAGTGTTTTTTACACTTATTATAGATTTTACAATATATAGATCTAATCGCTCCATGAGATCCATTTTCCGGGAAACTCTGGTGTAGGGTATTATATGGTCGGTCTTGACCGACTATAACTTTCTTACTTGTTTTTTATTCAAAAAGTGTTAAAAATATTAAAAAGGAAAGCAAGTGTAAAATTTTATCAAAAAATAATTACACATTATAAGTTTTATATAAAAAATCTTAAAAAAAAATTAAAATTTTTTCCCCTTCCTTTTACTGCATCCCTAAGAGCGCTCTTTGGATGCGCTACGGTATGCTATAAACAGATGCTGTGTCGCCAAAATCTCGATTTATTTCTGCTGGGAAATAGAAAATGATGACAACAGGTAACAATTGTATATTTATGTGATCTATTTAAAACACTATGTTGATATATTTTTTTTTATTTTAGTTCACCGTACACCAATTTATTCAACAACAATCTTCAAAGAATTAATTTTATATGGTAGTATGTATATTTTGTATTAAAAAAATGTGTTCAATATTTTCTCTTTTTTAAATCGAAAATTCTAACAAAAACTGACTTGCATGGAAATAGTTATTGGCAACAACAAGTGCAATACGCAATTTACATGATGTATACAAATACCAAAAATTAAAAATACACAATTTACAATTTTTTTACAAAAAAAGTTTATATTATTTACAAACGCGTTTTAAAATCCATTTTACAAAAATTGTACAAAAAAATTTAGTAATACTAATTTTTTTAGTATTTTTAAGATTACTAATTTTTGAAAACCAAAGTTTGTAATGGTAACTGAAAAAGTTATCGGGCACAAATTGAAAACTTTATTAGTAATGGTAACAGACTTTTTTGTAAGGAATACTAACAAATTTTTATGAGTGCAATTTTTACTACAAAATAATGTTCTCCTAGTAATGAACCCAATGTATGTGCTATTTTTTAGAATTTTTTAAAAAATCATGTAATTTCAGATTTTTTTTGGTTTAATTTAAAATATTAAAATTTGTTGTAAGGAACTTTTTAAGATTTCTTTAAAAATAGAACACACAGTGGGTCCATTATTAGGAGGACATTATTTTGTAGTAAAAATTGTAAACTTTTCGAATATGATAATTAAAAAAAAATTCAAAGGGGTAAAAGTTTTGAAAAATGCACTTCAAAACTGCATTTGCATTTAAAATGCATTTGTGAAACACCAACATTTTTGCGGTCATTAGATGCAAGAAATGGACAAAAATACCTTTCAAATGTGCATTAAAACAATAAGATACGATTACTACTTTGGAAAATATAACGATTTCAAAACATGGCTTTTTACATGATTTTGGTATAATTTAAAAAATAAAAATTTTTATAAGGGAAACTTAATGAAGTATTTTTTTTTTTAAATATTAAAAATATCATACATTCTCGGTCCATTGTAGTGAAAACGTTTTTTTGTAGCAAAAATTCTAAATTTTCCAAATATGTTAATTAAAAAAAAATTAAAAGGGGTAAAAGTTTCGCAAAATGCACTTCAAAACTGCATTTGCATATAAAATGCACTTTTAAACCACCGATATTTTTTCAGTTTATTAGATACTAAAATAGATTAACATACCATTCGTATGCGCTATAGATTGTTAAAATGCGATATGTAGTTTGGAAAATACAGCTGCTCAAAGTTACAAAGATTTTGCATTTTTTTTACTTTTTAAAAAACGGAAATCGTGAACAAAATGCGAGTTTTTCGAATATTTTCGATCTGATGGATGAAATTTGAAATTGGCTCCATAGAGAGTCTGTATGAAAAATATAACAAAAATCGGAAGACCCTCCGTCAAAAAATGCTTAAAATCACCAAATGTCTGGTGGAATGGACGATATATGTGTATATTAATAGTTGCTACAGAATAAATTTTGACAGTTTCCAACACTACAATTCTATTTTTAGCAATCTCAACCTCACTTCATACTTTTTTTAAATTTTGTTGTCTATTACATTATTTCGCAAGGGTTACCAACATGATCTGGAATTGCAGACACAAATGAAGGAATTTGCATTTTCTGTTTCGGAGACGTGCCTAATTTTTTCTGTAAGTACAGATCGAGCACGGGCTCTAATTATATTTGTTATAAGGGTTCAAGTTGAAAAAATGCAGAAGAAAAATTGAATTTCTAAAAATTATAGACATTTCTGGTATTTCCTATACCGGTTTCAAACACCCTAGTTAGTGTCATCATCAGTAGGATTTTAAATGTCGGTTTGTCTTGTTAATGAAAACTGTTTTTTATATATGTGAATATTTATAGTTTCTACAGAATAAATTTTGACAGTTTCCAACACTACAATTCTATTTCTAGCAATCTCAACCTCACTTCATACTTTTTTTCAACTTTTTTGTCTCTTACATTATTTCGCAAGGGTTACCAACATGATCTGGAATTGCAGACACAAATGAATTCAAATTCAAATCTCGAATCTTGGGATATCTGAGTTTAAACCACGGGATTTTTGAGACCCCATAAAGTTTTTATATTTGATCAGTGAACAATTCTAAAACAGTCTAGCCTTGTCCGTCTGTCTGTTGGAATGTCGATAACGACCAAATTATTACACAGATATAAGCAGTTAATTAAGTATTGCATTTGAACGAAATCTGTTAAGCGCTTCAAAATTTATGCACAAAAATATAGGGACACCACGAAAATTTTGGTACATTCCACATAACCTAAAAATACAAAATGATCAATTTTGCAGCTGGTTGACACATGTGAATTGGACACAGAATGGTTTTTAAACAAGTACAAAATTTTTTTTTACAATCAAATATTTTTCGCGGAATTATTTTTTTTAAATATGAATTTTGTAGAACACAAAACAAAATAATTCGACAAAATTTTCGTCTGGTACCATTTTTTTATGGACACAAAAGCTGAAACGTTTTCGGAATGTAAGGCTTGCAAAAAGATTCAAAAACTAATGGTGGTTTAGCGAAGGGGCTTTTTAAAATTTATAACTATTTACTTAAGTTGCACACAGTTTCATTTTTATACCCTACACCACACTGTGGTACAGGGTATAATGAGTTTGTGCTGATGTTTGTAACTACCCGAAATATTGGTCCTAGACCCACTTTTAAGTATACCGATCGACTTAGAATCCATTTTTAAGTCGATTTAGCGATGTTCGTCCGTCCGTCTGTCTTTCTGTCTGTCCATGTAAACGGTGTAAACACGATACAGGTCGCAATTCTTAATCAATTGACTTGAAATTTGAATCTTAAGCCTCTTTTGGCCCAAGGACGAAGCCTATTGAAATTGGAAAAAAATCGGTCCATATTTAGACCTAGCCCCCATACAAAGGTCCTCTTTAGTTTTGGCTCAAATGACTCTAATAACCGTATTATAATAGATATCGCTTTGAAATTTAGCAGGTAATCAAATTTTGTATGCACGAATCACCAGTCCTTCTGGTAGTCCCCATACAAACCACCCTCCCGATATTCACACAATTCCCTCAAAATTCGTAAAAATGGAAATATTTGATAAAAATTGTATTTTTATGTAATTTTTTTAGTAACCTAATCAAAATAATTGGATCATTTTTGGACTTAGTCCCCCCATACAAAAATTTCGACCGATATTCATTTAAATCGGTCTATTAACAAAAAAATAAGTCAATTCTACTAAAATTTGATCTGTGTGTGTTTTCTACACTTAATAAAGATCTAACAAAAGACAGATCCAATCGGTCCATGTTTGGACTTGGGACCCATTTTCCGGAAAACACTGGTGTAGGGTATTATATGGTCGGTCTTGACCGACTATAACTTTGTTACTTGTTATGTTTTAAAAACAAAATTTTAAAAGTTGATTTCATAGAGAAAATGCTGCAAAAGTTGATAACGATCAACCACAACGAAAGATAATACAGATATCCTTCAGAGGAGGACTATCTTCTTCACTTGGATTTGAAATGCCGAAATCCCAAAAATTTTTAAAAATCCTGAAAAGTCTCGAAAGTCCTGAAAAATTTTCTTTACTCCCAAAGCCCGGGATTCAGAAAAAACCATTACGATCAGATGCCCCAGTGCCCATTGAAAGACCTTCCTAATCAAGTTTGGTTTCTCTAATTCTAATTATAGATCTAACGAAATAAATTTCTAATCGGCACAGGTTTAGAATTTGGAACCATTTTTCTGAAAACATCGGTGGAGTCGGTCTTGACCCAGTACATATAGTAAAAAAAAAAGAAAAAAAGGGGGGCCCCCGTAGGCTAGTTGGTAGCGTGCTAGCCTTTCAACGTGGGGGTCGTGGGTTCGATTCCCACCAGAACCCTTGGTTTTTTTCGCTACAACGAGACGACGGTCATTGTTACCAGTTCTCGGTTAGGTGGAATTTATTAAAAATGAGTTGTAAATAAATAGAAAGAATAAATAAAAATAATTGATCAATTGATCATAGTATAATTTGTTACTTGCTTTTTGTTGTACACCCTCATATTTGTGAATAAAATTAATTTTTTCACTGAAAGTGCTCCTATACGGAAATTTGTAATATCAAGAAACGTTTGTAAATTTTGATTGTTGAAAAAAAAAATTTTTTGTTTTCAACAAAGAAATTCAACAAACACAATTTGTTGATCTGACAAATGAAATTTTTTTTTTAAGCAAAGAAATTTAACAAACAAAATTTATTGACATGATAAAAGAATTTTGAAATAGAATTACTTGACTGTTTGTTGAAAACGAAATCGAAGTTTTGTATTATGGACTAACAGGTGGCCGTTTTTACTAAATGTTTAGCTGATATTATGTCTGCTTGATTTACAATTGAAGTTTGATGATTTAAATTTGACGTCATTTTCTGTGTAGGGTAGCGATATATTTGGCAAGGACCAATTTAATATTTTTACTTGCTTTTGCTAACTTTCATTTCATTTTCTGAGTGTATCCAATAAGTTTTACAAAATGATTAGGGTAGTAAAACATAAAGTCATCAAATTAATAAAACAATTTTAAAAAGTTAATTTAAGGGTTTGAAGTTTTTTTGGTAAATTACAACCATTCCAAGTCAGGGATATTTACGTTAAAGTTTTTTTCTTTAAAAGGTAGTCTAAAAAAGTTTACCACACATTTGGTAAGATTTTATAATAATTATTAATTTTAAAATTAAAAAATGTCACAATTACATATGTTAACAAAATTTATGACTACATAGCGTTTCTTTTTTTTCTTAAAAGATTTCATTATTGTACAAACATATGAATATGTAAAGCCCTTTTTGTGTAAAAGAGCATCACATGTTAAAATTCTTGAAAATTAATTTGAGGTATTTATTAGCGAGAATTAAAGTTTCAAAATATGCTACATTTTTTAAGTGGTAACTTGTGTGTGTTTTTTTTAAGGAATAAATTTAAGAAAATAGCAGAAGAAAATTTGTATATGTTAGGAAAATCTTTCAAGTACACGAAATATTAAATTTTTTCTTTAAATTCTAGATTTATAGACAACGGCTGATCTGAAAAATATTTGAAAATTAACACGCATTTGAAGTTGGTAAACTTTTATTATACTCTCCATAAAGTATATAAGGGGCATTCCATGTCAAATCGGACACTTTGAAAATATTTTTTTTTAGATTTTCTTAATTTGTTTACAGTTTTTAGTACTTTTCGAAAACTCCTTCGTGGTAAATTTTCAGATTTTGTTGATGACCCGTTTAAAAAGATAAAAATTTTTTAAAAATTGGTAGTTTGTTCCTTTACTCAAACTTTTTTTACTCATAACTTCTTCAATAATGGTCTAAATTTCAAATTTTTTTTCTTCAAAATTTGATTTTTAAGTTTTAAAATTTAAATCTCTTTTTTGAAAATGTTTGTACTCTTCGATTTTTTTGAAATTTTTTTGTATAAAACTTCTATCAATTCTACAAATTTTTTGCCCAGGAGGATCGTGGGATAACGATTATTACAATTTTTTAAAATTTTTTTAAGAAATTTTATTGTAATTTTCCAATTTTAAAATCATTTCTACTGCTCCAATGGTGCGTCATAGAGGGGTCCTTTATAAGACCGACCCCCATTAACTTTTACGTCTTAACATTTTGTTTCTCCTTAATAGTTTTTAAGGAGTGTTTTTAAAAATTAATTTTAAAAAAACCAATTTAATTTTTTATTTTTTCACAAAGGAAAATGGTGGACCGTTTTACTAAAAAATCGCTATTCCGCTTTAAAAAAAATACACGCACGGTGATATTCAATGTTACAACAAGAATGATTTATTAAATAAAATGGATCCTTAGCTAAGTTAACAATAGAGAGTATTTACAAAATTTCCCAAGCAGTTTGACAATTAAAGAGAGAGCTACGTTACGTTAATAGTTGGGAAAGAAAAGTAGTTACGTTAAAAAAGGAAAGAAAAAATTTACAAAAAACCGTTAAAATTTAAATTTAAAAATAAAAAAGCAAAGAAAGCAAAGAAAGCAAAAAAAAAAATAATAAAAAAAATATAGAACTGACGAAACACCGGCCCCATTGAAGGACCGACGGTCTTCAATTAACTGGAAGTAAAGCCAATTTATGTATAGGCCTTTTAAACACCCCGTTCTTCGTCTTCACTTCCACTACCCTGACTTTGCCGTCTTGGCCTTGAGTAACGGCCTGAATTCGACCTGTCAGCCACTGCAGGGGCGGAAGATTGTCCTCGTGGACCACGACGAGCTTGCCGACGTCTAGACCTGGCTCTTCTACTGCCCATTTGGTCCTGGCTTGGAGGCTGCGGACGTAGTCTCTCTCCCAGGATTGCCAGAACATCCGCTTGAGAGTGGAGATAAGCCGCCATCTCTTGCAATACGTCAGCTTGTCCTGACCGTCTCGATGCGACTCTTGCGGCAGCGCACGTAGGCTCTCGCCGATCAGTAGATGGCCTGGAGTGAGCGCTTCGCCGTCGTTGGGATCGCTGCTGATTGGTGCAATGGGCCTGGAGTTCAGTACGGCTTCTACTTCTACAAGAACCGTTTGAAGTTCCTCCGTTGTGAGCAGCACTTTGCCCACGGTTCTGATGAGAAGCCCTTTGGCGGACTTCACAGCTGCTTCCCACAGTCCGCCGAAATGTGGAGCTCGAGGCGGAATGAAGGTGAAGCTGACCCCCTTGTTGGCAGCGAACGACACCATCTCTTCGGCGTTGTTGAACATCGCCTCCTGCAGCTCCCGCAACTCTCGACTGGCGCCGACGAAATTGGTTGCGTTGTCGCAGTAAATCTTCTCGGGGAGTCCTCTCCTGCCGACAAACCTTGAAAGACAGAGAATAAAAGAATTTGAAGACAGATCAGTAACCAATTCAATATGTACAGCCTTAGAAGTGAAACACACAAATATCGCTATGTACATTTTAACGGGTGGACGGCCACGTAACTTTAACGTTATGTTTACTGGACCGCAAAAGTCTACCCCACAAATTTTAAATGGACGCAGAGCTCTCACCCTATCAGCGGGCAGATTTCCCATTATTTGACCCATTAGTTTAGGTTTATAACGAAAACAATGCAGACACTTTCGAACCACTTTCGTGCATTCCTCTCTGGCATTTATCAGCCAAATTCTATCCCTCAGTAGAGCTACTAACGCTTTCGCTCCCGCATGACAGTTATTCAAATGCAAGTGTCGCAAATACAGACTCACGAAATGTGAATTTTTCGCCATTAACAGGGGAAATTTAGCATCATATGCAATGGGTGCGTTAAGCAACCGCCCGCCTACCCTAATTAGTGAAAATGAGCGATGTTCGTCTTTAAATTGGTGGACAAATGGATTCAGCCTTTGTAGGTTAGAAGGCAAAACTTGTGATTTACTTAATTTTTTAAGTTCATCCGCGTATTCTTGCTTCTGGATAAATTCAACGAATTTAAGAAACGTCCAATTCATCTCTTTCGCTGTAGGAACACCCAAATGGCGACTCTTGTGTCCTCGAGCAATGTCAAGAAAACGAAAGACATAAGAAAAAACTCGTATCATCCTAGTATACACCGAGTAATTTTCCATCAACTTCACAATATAGTTGACTTCTTTTTCCTCTACAGCGAAAAACACACAAGTTTTCCTTTTTTCCAATGACTCTTCTTCGGCGGTTAGCCTGAAATGTTCATTAACTGGCCAGGCGTTACTCTCTTTGAGTAGAAAATTTGGGCCATTGAACCAAATTGAGTCAACTAGCTCATCTACATTACAACCCCTTGAAACTATATCAGCCGGGTTCTCCTTAGTCGGAACGTGTCGCCACGCGACTTGGCCTGATAGTTCTTGGATTTCAGAAACTCGATTTGAAACAAAAGTAGCCAGCGTAGAAGAATGAGTCTGAATCCAGTGTAAGGTGATTTCTGAATCGGTCCAAAACGTTACAGTTTCGATTTCACATGAAATCATGGATTTAATTTTAGACCACAATTTAGCCAATAAATGGGCTGCGCATAATTCAAGCCTCGGAAGAGACTTGGTCTTCAGAGGAGCAACTTTCGATTTTGCCGTCAAAAGGCGGCACGAAGTATCACCCGAAGCTCGACTCCGGATGTAAATGCAGCAGCCATATGCTCGCATGGAGGCATCAGAAAATCCATGAATTTGACATTTGGTCCTTGAAGTTGTTAGAACATATCTTGGAATTTCTATCACATCAATTTTTAATAAATTGGATTTGAAATTCTCCCAAGAACTGTCAAGGCGCGTGGGGATGGATTCATCCCAATCTAACTTAAGCAGCCAAAGTTCTTGAAGTAAAACTTTGGCTTTTACAACCAAGGGGCACAAAAGTCCGAGTGGATCAAAAAGCCGAGCCGAAACAGATAAAATGTTACGTTTCGTGGCTTTCAGATTTTGAAAAGAATCGTCTAAATGATATTTAAAAACATCACTCTTCGGAAGCCAATATGTGCCTAAAGTTTTAGTGAAATCCGGATCTATTTGTACAGGTTTCTCTACTATAGCTGCGTCAGCTCGATTGTAGTGGTTTGAAAACCATTTTGTTAAATTGAAACCTGCGGATTTCAATATTTTAGTAACTTGAGTTCGTATAACGTCAAGTTCCTCAATTGAATCTGCACCAGTTAGCAGATCATCGACATAAAAGTCTTTTCGCTCGACCTGAGATCCGATCGGTAACGATTTTGCGAACAATTCGCTCAAATACGTTAGACAACGTATTGCCAAAAATGGAGCCGAAGACGTGCCATAAGTAACCGTATTCAGTCTAAAGATTTCAATATTATCAGACTGCTTTTCACGCCATAAAATCAATTGAAAATTTCTATCGGCCTCATCAATTAGAACTTGACGGTACATTTTTTCAATGTCAGCCGTCATTGCGTATTTATGCAGCCGAAAACGAATCAACGTAGAATACAACTCCTCCTGAACAGTAGGGCCGATCATTAGTAGATCATTAAGAGAACGTTGCGTAGAAGTTTTACAAGAGGCATCGAAAACTACCCGAAGTTTTGTCGTAGAACTTTGCGGGCGTAATACACACTGATGTGGTATGAAATAATGAGGAAAATCAGGCACTTTATTGTCTGCAATAGACATATGCCCCAGATTAATGTATTCTTTCATGAAAGAATTATACATCTCTTTCGTTTGTGGTTCTTTTGACAGCCGACGTTCCAACGATAGGAATCGCCGCTTGGCTGTTTCAAAAGAGAGACCCAACGTTTTTGGATCCGCTTTGAAAGGTAGCGCCACTTCAAATTTACCCGACGGCAATTGTCGAATAGATTTTGTGAAATGTTCCTCACATTGTTGATGTTCTATAGATAGAACATTTGCCTCCTGGGGAATTTCTTCTAATTCCCAAAATTTCTGAACTATTGAATCCAAAGATGATTCGTTTTCATTTAGAGTACTTAAATGGCATGAATTATTAATTAAATTCTTCGACTCTTTGTATTTGCCCGAAACAATCCAACCCAGAAGCGTTTTCTGAAGAGTTGGAATGTTTGGACTCTTTTTAATTTGACCAACACAAAGCAATTCAAAGAAGATCTCAGCGCCGATCAACATATCAATTTTCTGAGGTTTGAAAAAATATGGATCAGCTAATTCTATGTTACCAGGTAAATTCCAATCAGAAGTTGAAATAACTTGATCTGGTTGGTAAGAAGAAATCGATCGAAGAACCCAATAATCCGAAGAAAATTCGTGGGAGTTCATTCGAGATTTTACCGTGGCTTGTAATTTAAATTTGGCGGAAGCATTTGTTTTTCCAATTCCAACTAAACTGAGATTTCGTTCCTCTTTTCGTAGTTGAAGTCGCTGAGCTAGTTCCTCAGTTACAAAATTTATCTGTGAACCGGAGTCCAATAAAGCTCTAGCCAGAATATACTGACCAGATTTATCTTTGATTTTAACCAAAGCCGTTGCCAATATCACATTGTCTTTAGAAGACGAAAGATGTGTAAATGCTGTCGAAGTCGAAGGCTGATTGGGATCAGAACTAGAACTACTTTGTACTTGTGCATTATTTGCAGCATAAATGTGTAACAAAGTGTTATGTGCGCAACTACAAACTCGACACTTTGACGATTTGCATTTTGTCACTGTATGTCCCTTTTTCAAACAATTAATACAGGCAGGAACGCCTTTTACAAAATCAAATCTCTGCTGCACAGGCATTGCAGAGAAAGACGGACAAGTGTTTACAAAATGTTGTGTCGATTTACAAAATATACATTTTGAGGAAGTTTGTTGTGTTCCCGTTTGAACCGAAAAGGATTTAGCTTTCTTCTTTGAAAAGGTATCGCTCTTTTTTGACACGGGGGCATTTTGAGTAGAAGCCTGTGAACGGTGATTTGGTTTGGTATTCGAGGCTTCCTCAGCAGAGATATGCTGGAAACGTTTATTTAATGCGGCCTCACAATCACTCCACAAGGGCAACTTTTGATAGTCAAGTTGTTCCTCCCATTTTGTGCGAGTGACTGGATCAACCTTTGACATAACCAGATGAATTATCATGGCGTTAACAATGTCTTTCTCATTACCAATAGACAAAAGTGAACCGTAAATCGCCGACACCGTGTCAATCATGCTCCTCAAGGCTGAAGAGGAGGCCCTAGACATTTCCGAAAGATCAAACAATTTTCTTATGTTGTCAAAAAAGATCAAACACGGATTGTCGTAAACTTTCTTCAAACTTTCTAAAGCCTTGGAATAATTTTGCTCAGTCACTTGGTACGCCTTTACCGTACCAAGCGCTTCATCTGAGAGACATGATATGAGATGATTAAACTTTTCAATATCAGTTAGAGACGTATCGGTATGAACCAAACTATTGAACAAACTGATAAAGTTTTTATAATCCGAGTATTTGCCACTGAATTTAGGCAATTTCATAAGTGGGAGTCTGCTTTTGTGACCCTGAAAGGCAAATGAAGTTTCACCCATGCTTGGGTTTCTTGGAGTTAAGTAACTCAAAAAAAGACTCTTTGTGTCAATGCACAAATCTTCCACTTCGGCCCGATCACCATTTGTGGGATCCAGAACCTCAATCTCGGACTGAATGTCCATCGCATCATCTATATAACAGTTTAAAATCTCAAGGCGACACTGTAGGTTGTTCTGAGAGAATGAAATAGTTTTCTCTTCAATAGAGGTTTTCATCCTCATTATGTTGGTCATTACTGTGTTCTTTTGTGCATATAAGCCTTCGATTGTGATCGCACCTTTATGTTTTCTTGGAGCCATTTTGAAATAAAGTTTCTCACAAAAATGTAGGGATCACAGAAAGTATATAGGAAACCAATAAGCGATTATAAATTTCCTTTAGAAATATTTATTTTCGTTAGGATCTCAAGGAAATTGTATTAATTTTGTCGTTAAGACAATAAAACGAATTCAAATTATTTCCGAAATCAACTTACGGTTTAAAATCAATTTAAAAAACACGCTTAAGGAAATTTTCTGGAAGGATCTCAAGGAAATTGAAATGATTTTGTCGTTTAGACAAATAAAAACTAATTTTTAATAATTCCCGAGATCAACTTTCGGTTTTGAATCAATTTCAAAAACCACTTTTACAAAAAGTACAGAGATTATTGATGGTTTCAACTATTTTTATCACAAATCACACAATTTTATCAAAATGAAAATTAAATTCTTTGCCTGAAGTGAAATCTCCAGTATCAATTTTAATTATTGCACTAAATTCACAAATTTTTGCACAATTTTACCGAAAAATCAAATTTATTTATTTTTCCCGAAAAGTAAAAAAATTGTTTGCTGGGTTAGCAATTGTAATTTTCCGAAATTTAAATAATTTAAATAAATTTTATAAAAAACTCAACAAAAAATTACACACAAAATATTGCTTTCAAATTTCACTCAAATTGCTTGCTGGGTTGTATGTATGCAAAACAACCAAGAATACAGCAAGAACAAGAAAATTTTTTCGAATTTCTTTTAATTTTTTCACTATTTTGATATATAATTTTCCAAAAAATATATGTTTTATTGTTAATTTATTTACCACAGCCTCTTTATCAATTAATTTCACTTGCAAACACTTTATAATTGTCCGTCCGGTTATTATAATTTTACCTCTATCTTCTTTGTAAACAAATTCGGTATCACTGTAAATTATACACAATTATATTATATGAAATCAACCGGTATTCACTTTTTCTTTATTTATTTCATACATGGGAAATTACAATTTGTTGCAAATTAAATTTGCTTTTTAATTTCAATTTATTCCTACAAATGAAAATTAAAATTTTTTAATTTCCATTTAATTAAAATATCTTCGCCACATTTTTTAATTACGTTGCCATTAAAATTCCAAGACAAACACCTTTATCATTGCCGATAAAAAACAGAATATTTTTAAAAGACAATGGCAACGCAATCTTAAGCAAATTCACAAACCCCCAACGTAATAAATATTTTGTTATTACAGAGGGCCAATACCCTACCTTATGCAATATCATTTTTAATTTAGATTTTCAATCGATATAATAAGAGCTTAAAAATAAAACACAGTTGATAACCAAAATATTATTTACGACAAGGTTTTTAATATGTTGTGGTGAAAAATTTTACTACTCTTAAGTTTTCTAACAAATTATATTTTCCAAACCACTTACCATAAATTTTTTAGGTAGAATTTGGTAATTATACCATTTTGCATTTATGGCAGCAAACAACATTATTTTCCAAAAGCTCAGGCATTAAAAATCTATTCACTTTTTGCAAACTATTTTGCAATCCAGTAAATACATTTCTAAGCTAGGCTATCTCCGGGCATAATAAGTTGTGACCAAGTCAGATATTTTCAGTTAAATACTCCTGGAGAGTATTATTGGAGGGAACACCTTTAACGTTGCATATAGCGCTAATGGCAAGCCCACTAGGTGTCCACTGTTTCCCAACTGAAATAATCAATGGAAATTGCTGCAAATATGCAAAATGGAAAGAATCAAAAAATAAATATATTTTAGCGGTTCAATGAATGGAAAGAAGAATCAAAAAATAAATATATTTTAGCGGTTCAAAAATTGAAGTCACATATTTAAATTTAAGATTTTACCATGTAAATTTCTACACCACTACATGCAAGAAACCCTAACGTTTTAAATATTTTGATATGAGGCAGAATCCGAAAATGGATTCATAAAATCTTTATTTTATTTTTGCCAAAATCTTACTTATTGAAATAAAATTTAAACAAACATTTACATTTTATTGTGCCATATTCATTTCAATAACACACCGGGCTGGCTTTCAGTTCGGCTTGAGGAATGAATCCTAAAAAAAAAAATTTAAATAGTATTAAGTGCTAATTTTATTTGAAGTCACATTTGACTATAAGAAATGCTTGACAATTTGAAACAAAATTCTCAAAATGTCAATTAAATATCGGAAAATACCATTTGTAACATCATTCGAAGATTATACTTATGATTCGAATTTTCCACTAGTACTTCAAAAAAAATCAATTGTAATTCAAATATTCCAATTGAAAATGAAGGGTTTGTTGTAAAAACTTGATAGGACACATATTATATTTGGTGGTTTTCACCTTTTAAATTTAAAAAATAATGTAGAAAATATTACTTTTGGAGGACTTTTTAATTCAGATACTTATGCAAAGAGTTGAAGCTCATCTTTTTCCAAATATCTATCTGGGGAAGTCAATTAAAAAATAAAATGTGGCTTATCAAGTTTTTAAAATAAGCCCTTCAATTGTAATTCGGAAAAGATTAATTGTAATTAGTCAAAGGCTATTGTATTTACACTCAAAAAAATACGTTAGTAAAAAAGTTTGTAAAATTGTTTGTATCCCAACTTTACAACATTTTTACTAAATTGTACTAAAAAAATATTTTTTTGTAATTCGTTTTAGTAAACTCGCGTTACAAACTATTAATTTTTTACTGATTTTTTAATAATTTTTTCAGTTGATTTTTTAAAAATTTCGTATTAACTTTTCGGTTTTCTTTTCTAGAAAAGTAATGCACTAATGAAATACAAAAAGAAAATGTTATTAAAATATTTGGAAATTAAAAAGCGCATTTAAAAAAAATATACAGTTAGTTATTTTTTTATTTTAATGGTAAAACTGCGCTTTGATGAGTATGAATAAGTTTATTATTTTCAATATTGAATTACACTTATTTGTCTGCTTCATTGTAACTACTTTGTTTTCTTTCAAATAAAAAAAATATATAAAAAAGGGAACAAAATGCAGTAAAGAGAAGATATGCAAAATAAACCGACCTTTTTCAATTCTTTTTTCTTTCTTCTCCACTTGCGGTCCTTTTTTGTTTTACGCTATCTGCGATTTTTTTTTTCTTATGTGTAGTGTACACAAAGGGTTGATTTCTTAATACTCAGAATAGTATTGGTAATTTTGTGTACTTTTCTTCATGCCTTTCTTTCTATTATTCCGTTGAAAAATAGCATTTGAATTGACAACGTCGCGGAGCGGAGAAATAAAAAAATGTACAAACAACAAAATATTACAACACAAAATTCAGGTAACCAAATGTTAAATTATTTTTTGTTTAAAATTAACTCTTTTTTTAGGACAATAAATAAAACAAAAAAGAAAATGATGAAAGCAGGTAACAACTGTATATTTATGTGTTCCATTTAAATAATATCAATATAATGTATTTTTTATTCTAGAACACCAATTTATTCAACATGTCAATTTATTCAACACAATTTTCAAAGCATTAATTTTATGTGTTATGTAATTTATATTTTGTATTAAAAAAAATGTATTCAGTATTTTCTCTTACATATTTTAGATCAAAAATTCAAACAAAATCTGACTTGCATTGAAATAGTAATGGCGACAACAAGCGCAATACGCAGTTTACATATAGTAAAAAAATACCAAAAATTTAAAATACACAATTTACAATTTTTTTACAAAAAAATTTAGTAGTACTAATTTTTTTAGTATTTTTTAAGATTACTAATTTTTGAAAACCAAAGTTTGTAATGGTAACTGAAAAAGTTATCGGGCACAAATTGAAAACTTTATTAGTAATGGTAACAGACTTTTTTGTAAGGAATACTAACAAATTTTTATGAGTGTAGAAAAACATAAATTTAAATTCGAAAAAGTTAAATTTTAGTTCAAAGATTACAATTTGAGTTTTCGAATTACAAATGAAATATTCAACTTACAAGTAGAATCTCGAAAGGAATGGGGTTTTTTAATTGCAAATCGAATCATTAAATTAAAAATGAGGGGCTTAAAAGCACAAGGGGTTCCAGTGCCTTTTTTTCTAAAATTGTCTTTCTATTCATTTTCTCAATATCTTCGATTTTTGAGTAAGTTTGATTTGAAATGATTAAATGAATTGTGATTTGTAGTAAATGATCTCTTAAATAACTCAATAAAAACTTAAATCGGTTGAAAATCAGCCAAGTTATTACTATGGCCTCTGTTCTGCCATTTACAACTTTTCAATTCAAATGAAATTTTCCGAATCGCATGAAATTAAATTCGGTGTTCTGTTGTTCGCATTTTCATTCGAAGTTTAAATCAAAAAACTAAAAGTTAAAAACTTATGACGAACAAAGTGCATTCGTTTTACTTTCAGCAAACTTTTTTTATGAGAAACAAAACGAAAAAAATTTTTGGAAATTAAATCTAGAACACCAAAAAAATTCCGTAATGTTAACTTTCACATTTTTTTATGTGAATTACTTTTTTTTTGCATTTTTCCTTTTTAAACACAAGTGATTTAAACCCCTTGTGTTTTAATATCCCTTTATCCCACAATTGATCTTTTTCGAATAACATGTGTAAATACTGTCTATTTGTGTTATATGGCAGTGCAAAAGGCAATTTTTTTTTAATACTAAAATAATGTATGAAGGCTGGGTTAGCTACCCGTAACTGTCCCCTAACGTAGCGTAGCGATCAAAATCAAATAGAAAATCCCGTTACCGTCTGCAAAGTAGGATAATTGCTTTCACATGTTCTCATATAACAAAAATCTCTCTACGCTACGTTAGGGTACAGTTTAAGCTGCATAACACAGCCTTCAGGCAATAAAAGCTTTTTGCTTCGACTTGGCAATGTTCGTCCGTCCATCTGCCCGTCCATGTAAACCGCATATATATGATACAAATCGCAATTATCAATTAATTTGTTCTAACTTGTTGCCTGATATACTTGTAATCAATACATAATGAATCAAAATATAATGTAGGGTACAGATAAAAAAAATAAAATTCGCTAGTTCCTTTTCATTATGTTTGTCTCTATAAGATTTTATGCTAAATCTTATACGTTTAAATCTACAAAAAACTTACCATTTATTTATATTGTCTTGAATTTTGTGATGAATTGGGAGGAGCGATGGGTAGTTTTTTCCACTAAAATAAACAATTTAGTTAAATTAATATGCCCACCAGTATACACAAAAGGACTTTTAACATCTTAAAAATTTACCTTGTCACGTTTTCAAAATCCAAATCCTCCAATAAATTGATGTTTAATCATTTTTATATTTGGGTTTTTAAAGAAAAAATATTTGTTTTTATATTTGCTATTATTTACATATTTTTTTTGACACGAAAATAAATACAGGTTCAAAGCCATGCTATCGAAATATTGTTGGCAAATCGAACAAATTTAAAAAGTTTCAAATTAATTTAAAAATTCAAAATCATTTTGGAATTTCATTTCCATTTACATCCGATTCAACAACCATACATTTCAATTTGCTGAGGAAATGGAAATTGAAAAATTTACCATTTTCATTTGATAAAGAAATGGTAATTAAAATTTAATGGAAATTAAAAAATCCCATGTATGATTTATTTTAATTTCTCAATTTTATTACTAATCGTTTTTATAAATTGTTTTCACTTTTCTCACAAATTATCAAATTATTTATTTTCTATTTGTTTACATTTGCATTTACCATATGATCGATGGTGTTGCCAACTACGATCAGTACACTCTAAAAAAAACAGTGTTGGTAAACGATATTATTACCAAAAGTAGCGAGTAAAATGGAAATGAAGAAAATAAATAAAGCAAATGTCAAACAATAATGACAAACGCGATTGTGGAATAAATAAGAAAAACACGAAAAGAGGTAAAAATTGGAAAATTGTAAATATTTTACAATTTAATAAAATTAAATATTTTTTAAAGGAAAATGAACGAGAGATACCGAAAAAAAGAGAGAACGAACGGTAGGTGAAGCGAGGAGGCGTAACTTTTTCAACTTTTTGTGGTTTTTTGTAATTATGTTTCAACACTATAATGAAGTTTGATGTATTTTGATAATAATTAAGTTTTAACAATAAAGCACTTTT
Organism: Pegoplata infirma; assembly: GCA_963921195.1. Lineage (NCBI taxonomy): Eukaryota > Metazoa > Arthropoda > Insecta > Diptera > Anthomyiidae > Pegoplata > Pegoplata infirma. The sequence continues at coordinate 65,577,872 of OY992536.1, forward strand.
ATATTTTTTGTGTGTTTCACTATTAGGGTGGTTTATAAATTTGAAAATTTGATTAAAAGAACGAATAATTTCAGGTGTGGAATTATAACTTTGCCAAAAATTAAATTTTTAAGTGAAATTTTAATTAAAGTTTTATTAGAAAACAAACGCAAAGTCTCACACTAATTATTTGTTCTTGAATACCTGGTTAGGGTTTTGTTGACGTTCGGCACTTTCCTTTTGGCACAAGATGCAATTACACTTCGGCATTTGTGTAAGTATGGATTCCGATGACGATGGCTTCCTTCCTTCAATAGGTATGGGATGTTGATGATGATGATTTTTGTAGTTTTTGTGGTTGTAGCAATTACAGACGCACTTTTAAAGTTTTTGTTTTTATTAAACGTTTTTGTTACACCGATGGTTTTATTAACACACACGGTAGAGTCTTGTTATATTTTTTTTCGAATATACGAGCGCGGTATGTGCGAAAATTTTCACAAATTTTTTAATTTATTTAAAAAACACTGTCCCTGCTCGGGCGCCAAAATGTTTCTCCTTAATAGTTTTTAAGGAGTGTTTTTAAAAATTAATTTTAAAAAAACCAATTTAATTTTTTATTTTTTCACAAAGGAAAATGGTGGACCGTTTTACTAAAAAATCGCTATTCCGCTTTAAAAAAAATACACGCACGGTGATATTCAATGTTACAACAAGAATGATTTATTAAATAAAATGGATCCTTAGCTAAGTTAACAATAGAGAGTATTTACAAAATTTCCCAAGCAGTTTGACAATTAAAGAGAGAGCTACGTTACGTTAATAGTTGGGAAAGAAAAGTAGTTACGTTAAAAAAGGAAAGAAAAAATTTACAAAAAACCGTTAAAATTTAAATTTAAAAATAAAAAAGCAAAGAAAGCAAAAAAAAAATAATAAAAAAAATATAGAACTGACGAAACACATTTCTTTGGAACAAACTAATACCTTATCTCCAATTTCTAAGGGGGCTTCCACAAAAAACGACATTTTTTAAAATTTGTTCCAACCGCTCTAACTGCCCTAATAGTGCCCTTAGAGCAACAAAGTGTATGACTGACCCACAATATTTTTTTAGTCCAAATATTTTCTCTGAACACACCTACCCTCTATCTTTAACTGTTAAGGCGGTCCCCATACAATTTTTTTATATTTTTTGTAAATTTGTTTTGTTTAATCAGCTTCTACCGGTCCAATGGTGCGTCCGAGAGGGGTCATTAGTGAGACTGACCCCCATTTATTTTTACCCTACAACATTTTTTCAAAATATACCTATGCCCTATCTCAACTCCCTAAGTAGGCTCCCATACAAAATTACATTTTTATAAAATTTGCTCCAACTGTTATTTGTATGGGAGCCTACTTAGGGAGTGGAGATAGGGCGTAGGTATGTTTTGAAAAAATGTTGTAGGGTAAAAATAAATTGGGGTCGGTTTTACTAATGACCCCTCTCGGACGCACCATTGAACCGGTAGAAGCTGATTAAATAAGACAAATTTACAAAAAATAAAAAAAATTGTGTGGGGACCGCCTTAACAGTTAAAGATAGAGGGTAGGTGTGTTCGGAGAAAATGTTTGGACTAAAAAAATATTGTTGGTCGGTCATACATTTTGTTGCTCTAAGGGCATTATTAGGGCAGTTAGAGCGGTTGGAACAAATTTAAAAAATGTCGTTTTGTATGGGAGCCCCCTTAGAAATTGGAGATAGGGTATTAGTTTGTTCCAAAGAAATGTTAAGACGTAAAAATTAATGGGGGTCGGTCTTATAAAGGACCCCTCTATGACGCACCATTGGAGCAGTAGAAATGATTTTAAGATTGGAAAATTACAATAAAATTTTTTCAAAAAATTTTAAAACATAGTAATAACGTTATCCCACGACCCTCCTGGGCAAAAAATTTGTAGAATTGATAGAAGAGCGCTTTTAAGAATTTTTTGGGATTTTTTTTTAAAAAGTGGGTAAAAAACAAAAATTTTGAAAAAAAAAAATTTGAAATTTGGACCATTATTGAAGAAGTTTACTAAAAGAAGTTTTAGTAAAGAAACAAACTACCAATTTTTAAAAATTCTATATCTTTTGAACGGGTCATCAGAAAAATCTGAAAATTTACCACGAAGGAGTTTTCGAAGCGTACTAAAAACTGTTAACAAGTTAGGAAAATCTAAAATTTTTTTTTTCAAAGTGTCCGATTTGACATGGAATGCCCCATATGTATATAATTGATCAGTTTAAAAGTTATGAATGAAAATGTAAGGACACCACAAACAGTTTGGTGCTTTCAACATAACCTGAAAATACAAATGGCTTTAATTCGGCTGCTGCACAGAAAAAAATATGGAGGAAGCAAATTTGAGTAATCACTTGTTTAAATTTAAAAACAAAAATTGAGTAATTTTTTAATTGACGCAATTAAAAATTTACTTAAAAATTTTAAAAACAATTTAAGTAAATAATTTAATAAAAATTTAATAGCTTTTTTTTAATTTTTTTAAACTCTAATAGTTTTTTGAATTCTCGTTTAGTTTATAGTTTTTTGTGTATGTATATGAAAGTTCGTAATCGTCTTTATAAAATTTTCTTATGTTTTTGAGACATAAATATCTTTCGTTAAGTTTGAAAAAACAAGTTTTTTTGTTTTTTTTTTTTGTAAAAAAACTTTTTTAAACTTCAAAAAAAAAAAAATAAATCGATAAATATTTTGAGTAAATTTTTAATTGTGTCGATTAAAAATTTACTCAAATTTTTTTCAAACACTTAATAAATTTTTATTAAAAATTTACTCAATACTATTAAATCGTTTACTGGTGCAAAATTGAGTAATTTTTTACTCAATAGTATTAAAAATTTACTCAAATATTTTTTTTATTTTTTTCTGCGTGGTTGATATTTGTGAACATAATTGAACAGCGAATAGTATTTAAACAATTACGAATATATTTTTTGACAAACATTTTTTTTTTTTCAAAAAATTTTTATTTTTTTTTTTAGGTAATTTTCTTTTAAATAAAGTTTTTTGCAATAATCTTTTTTAAATTGTGGAGGTAATCAATACATTCGGCAAGGCCGTATGTTACTTTTTTACTTGTTATAATTGTAATAATAATTGCTTGAAAACTGTATTAGTGGCGTATGATTAATTTTGTAATTGCCGTTGAATAACAATCATACGCAATGGTGTACAGTGGTTTATTTTTTAATATTAATGGGCTATTCAGTAGGCAGATACTGCGGAAAGTTCGATGTTGTTCAACTATGTAAATAATTCCCCGATTCAAATTCAATTGGGTTTACTTTTTCAATTTTTTCGATTATTGTCAAATGGAACAATCAAGTTTTTAATTTAAAATTTTTTTACGTGTTTTAACATATAAAAAAAAACAAATTTAAAAGCTAATTTGCGTAAAACTACAAAGCGTAAACTATGTTCAAAATAACAAAACACTTCGTTATCTCTACAAAAAAAAAAAAACAAATCACTTAAAATTCAAAACAAGATTTTTACAAATGCAAGTTGTGTAGCTTAAAATTTTCTATTTTAACAAAATTTTTATCAAAAAAACAAAAAAAAACAAATGTTGCATGTTATTTTTATTTAACTAAATAAGAAAACTAACACAATATGTTGAAACAAAATTTCATTTGTTTCGCACAATAACGAAACAAGCAAAACAATCCAAAAAACAAAAAAAAAAATTTAAAACAAAATTATGCAAAAAGAAAATTTTGATAAAAATAATAAAGAAATAAATTTATAAGTTTAAGGACTAAAATATTCAATGGTAGCATACAATTTGTAAGCGTATATCCAAAATATGTTTAACCAACAAATAAGGGGTGTGAATGGGTATGAATTGAACATTAGGGTGGGGCGATTTGAACATCTTAATGGGCGCTTCGCGTTTCTGATTCTTGGGATTGTACTGAGCAAAAAAGTCAACTAGACCATACGTCTACGGTGAAAATCGAGCCTCCCGATTTTGACTTGAAGTTTTTTCTCAGACTTTATTTTTTTGGAAAATTTTAAAATTTTCTTGGGCTCATATTTCGTAAACTATTTGAAATTTTGACTTATTTTCAAAAATAAAGTTGTAGCTATTGTCTCGGGCTACAATTTCTCTGAACATATTACTTAGAAAAAACTTCGTTTTCATGGTCAAAAAGTGGAAAATGTAAAAAATTCTCCACTTTTTGTAATTTTTTTTTTGGATATTTTGGCCTATAACAGCCAAACCATTGAGATTTTCGATCCAATACCAAGACAAAAATTGTAGCCAAGACAATAGTTAAGAACTCTCTAGTACATTCCAAAAGCATTAGAACGCTCCTTCAGGCAGTTTTGGCCTTGTGCAAATGCAAATTTTTTGTGAAAATATTGATAAATTACCATTTTCAGTTGTTCATAGCGCAAAATAATAAAAATGTTCTATTTCTTATTTTTTCCACTTTTTTTATCCAAAAATATAATGTTTTTTTTGTTTTGTTCAATATTTATTTTGAAAATTCATTTAAAGTACAAAGTAATTGTATTGGTATTTTAAAATGCGTATTTAATTTTATGTGTATTTGATACTGTGATCGTCAGGGCACACAGAAAAAAATAAAAAAAAATTTTGAGTAAATTTTTAATACTATTGAGTAAAAAATTACTCAATTTTCCACCAGTAAACTATTTAATAGTATTGAGTAAACTTTTAATAAAAAATTATTAAATGCTTAATAAAAAATTTGAGTAAATTATTAATTCACACAATTAAATCTTTACTTAAAATTTTTTAATATTTTTAAGTAACTTTTTAATTGTGTCAAGTAAAAATTTACTCAAAATGTATCAAATTATTTTTTTAAAAAGTTTAAAAAGTTTCTAATTTTTTTTCCAAAAAAATTGCTTTTACAAACTTTACCAAATATACTTATGTCTTCAAGACAAATAAAATTTTATAAAGATGATTTTAAACTTTCATATACATATACAAAAAACAATAAACTAAATGAGAATTCAAAACACCAAGAGAAAAAAAAATAAATAAAAAAAAATATTAAATTTGTATTAAATTATTTACTCAAATTTTATTTTCAATTTTTGAGTAAATTTTTAATTGCGTCAATTAAAAAATTACTCAAATTTTTTTTAAAAAATTAAACAAGTGATTACTCAAATTTGTTTCCTCCATATTTTTTTCTCTGCATTGCGTGTATGGCAATACCCGAAAAAAGTTTTCTACGTTTATTCAGATGGCACCACTTGCTAGTAAGACCTTAGTAGCACACTAAATTTTAGAACCTCTATAACTAAATTTTGCGTGGAAAATTTCCAAATTTTATTTTATGTATACACTCAGAAAATTATGTAAGTTACTACACGTTAGTTGTTTGTATATTTTACAGTAGTTAGTTGTTTTCAACTACGAAGTCAGTTATTTTTGTATGAAAAATATCAAACAACTATTTCTGTTAGTTATTTTAAGTCGTTTTTTTTTTTAATAACTAACCAAAACGTACTGTAATGTAGTAACAGTTATTTTAAGTAGTTAATTTTATTTTTTTTATCCCTGAAAAATTTGCAGTTTTTTCCAAAAAAAAAAAAAATCGTTTTTTTATTTTTCACAACTTCAAAAAACTTAGAAAAAATTTGGTCACAATATTTTTTTTTTTAAATTTTTTTGAAAAAAAAAAAATATATATATTGTTTATTTTATTTTTACTACATATTAGTTGTTTTGACTACAAATGTTAGTAATTTTTACTTCATAAGTCAGTTGTTTTTTGTCAGTTAAAATAACTAACATTGTTAGTTGATTTAACTGAAAAAGTAGTTGACCCCGAAACAACTTACAAAGTAGTTATTTTAACTGACATTTTCAGTTGATTTTACTAACATAATTTTTTGAGTGTATGTAAGATATTGGATAGTTCTTACGAGTGTACTGATCATTTCATAGTTATATGAGCAGGATTTGCTGAGTTATTTGAGCCTTCACTAAGTCTTATTGTTAGTAACGCCTCAAGAATATTAGTAATATTCTTGAGCTGATATTAAAGACTGGCGCTCACTAGGAGCCAGTAGAAGAACTAAATTTGTTTTATCTCTATATTATAAAGTCTCTGGTGATCGTTTACAATAAACTAACAAAAATGCGTTAAATGAACTTAAAACAATACAACACAGAAAAAAATAAAAATGAATTTCAATTACGAAATTCGTTGATTCAATTAAAAAATTAATTGATTTCGGACGTATCACGAAAATGCGCATATTAATTACTCATTTTGTTTGAAAATAGTTTTAAAACTTAATTAAATTGTTAATTGAATCAATTAAAGTTTTAATTGAAAATAAAATGGAAACCCAATTAAAATTGTAATTAAATAAATTTAAAAAAAAATTAATATAAAATTGAAAATCAATAATATAGATTTATTGATTCACATAAAATTTTTAATTGAAAAAAGACCAAAACTCAATTTAATTTTAAAAGTTGAACTTAAAAAAATGCCCTAAAATAAATAAACATAGAATGTTTTTGTTTTACATTATTATGAAATTTATTTTCTTTATTAAATATAAACACTTGATATAGTTTTGCATAGAAACATTATAGTAGTATTTTAAAATATCAATAACTATTTAAAATTACATTTTTATTTTTAAATCTTGTTATTGCATGCATTTTTGTCGCCTTAGTAAAGTTGAATCAAAAAAATTGTATTATATTTCAATGTGCAAAACACAACTGTACACATTTTATTATCAAAACAATTTATCCGCAACGACCGCTCGCCTTAAAGAAAACAATAAAACTAAATTTTTTTGTTGCTTTTATGTATTCATTGGCTGCTACCACCAAAATATACAAAACAATAGTTCAAAAGTTTTTTTTTTTGTTTTTTGCATTTTATTTTTTCATTTGCTACTAACACTAATGCATACAAAACCGGTTTCGTTTGTTTATTTTATTTTTATTTTCAGTAAAGTTAAGAATTCAATTAAAACATTAATTGAATCAATTAAAATGTTTAATTGAAGTTAAATTTAATATCAAATCCATTTTTAATTAAAAAAAAAATCACGATATTATTTTCTGTGAAGAATAAAAAATAAGAAATAAAATAAATAGAATAAAATAAATAAATAGAATAAAAATATGAAATAGAAAATTTTTATGATTTTGCGCTATGAACAACTGAAAATGGTAATTTATCAATATTTTCACAAAAAAATTGCACTTTCACAAGGCCAAAACTGCCTGAAGGAGCGTTCCAATGCTTTTGCGATATACTAGAGAGTTCTTAGTTATTATCTTGGCTACAATTTCTGTCTTTGTATTGGATCGAATATCTCAATGGTTTGGCTGTTATAGGCCAAAATATAAAAAAAAAAATTACAAAAAGTGGTGAATTTTCTACATTTTGGACTTTTAAACCATGAAAACGAAGTTTTTTCTAAGTAATATGTTCAGAGAAATTGTGGCCCGAGACAATAGCTACAACTTTACTTTTGAAAATAAGTCAAAATTTCAAATAGTTTACGAAATATGAGCCCAAGAAAATATGAGCCCATGCAAATTTTTCAAAAAAAATAAAGCCTGAGAAAAAACTTCAAGTCAAAATCGGGAGGCTCGATTTTCACCGTAGACGTATGGTCTAGTTGACTTTTTTGCTCAGTACAATCCCAAGAATCAGAAACTCGAAGCGCCCATTAAGATTTTTTTCCTTCCTTACTAATCGCCCCACCCTATTGAACATGTTTTAAAATCACAAAATATATAAAAAAAAAAACTAAACTAAGAGGCATGTCACAGACTCAATTCCGTTCGGATTTGGAATAAGTGGTTTGCTCGTAAAACACAAAACGAATATTATAATTTTCGGAATGAAATCATTTTTAAAAATCAAAGTGTAATTGAATTGCATAAAAGTGGTTGCATTCCGAAAAAAAATATTCGCTTTGCGTTTTACGAGTAAAACACTTTTTTCAAATCCGAACGGAATTGGGTCTGTGACATGCCCCTAAACATAACATACTTGGCAAAAAGTACAAATAATTTTATATGGACAGAGTGTTGAGAGAATTTTTTCTTTGATAGATTTTTGAGTTGAAATTGAACTAGAGAACACTAAAAGATAGGTCCAAAAATTTATACACTCAAAAAAAAAACTGTCAAATTACTTGAAAAAGTCTCGTAATCCCATTTTACCAATATTTGACAGTTTTCCTTGTTTTGTAACAAATAATTTTCGATCGAAATTTAATTTTTTTTTTGTAATTTTACAGTTTTTCTTGTAATTTTAAAAATTTCCAAGATCTTTTACAAAAAAAAATCTAGTAAATTTACGAGAATTTCATGTAAGTTTTATTTTGCCAAAAAAATTGTAAATTTACAATTTTATTGGTAAAGACCTTGTAAAATTACAAAATTATTGGTTAAAAGCTTGTAAAACTACTAGGATTTTTGTCAAATAGAAGGTAGCAAACAAAAAAAAGTTACAAGTTTTTCTAGTAATTTTACAAGGTTTTTTTTGAGTGTGAAAATATGGCAATTGGGTACATTTTGTTACTTCTGAACTAATGGTACTTAAACGTGAAATTTTAAATCTAGGATCCTCTCGTGGAAATAAAAAATTAACTTTTGAAAATTCCAGTCTTATGGTGGCCAAAAGGGGGAAAGGGGCAATTTAGTAAATTTTGAACTTGAAATTCGGACTTTAGGATCCTCTATCGAAAATAATATTCTAAAGAAAGTACTTTCTAGAAAATTTTTCTTTTAAGGGAGAAAAGGGCAAAGTAGGGCAATGAGTAACTAATGGTCCCATATACTTAAAATTTGGACTGTACAATCCTTCGCGGAATTTTCAAAGTACTTTTTTGAAAATTCCGCTTTTAAGGAGGAAAAAGGAGCAAAGTAGGGAAATTTGGTATCTGTTGATCCTTTCGAGGAAACAACATTCTAAAAGAAGTACTTTTTGGAAAATTTCGCCTCTAATGGGGAAAAAGAGGGAAAGTATGGAACTTTTGTATCTGCTAAGCTAATGGTCCTACACTAAAAAAAAAAACTTGTAAAACGCCTGGTAAAATGCCTTGTAATCCCCTTCTACCAATATTTAACAATTTTCCTTGTTTTTTAACAAAAATTCTTGTACTTTGCTCAAACGAGTACAACAGTTTTATTGGTAATTTTACAAATTTATTTTCGTAATTGTATTCTACCATTTTGAAAGGTCATTTTACAAAAAAAAAACTGTAATTTTACAATAAAGTTTTTATTACGAGGATTCTAGTTGATTTACAAAAAAAACTGTTATTTTACAAAAATTATGTTATTACGAGGATTTATGTTGTTTAACAAAAAAAGACATTTTTTTTTGGAAATTTTATATTTTTTTTTAAATTTGTCCCGGACAAAATTTTTTTTTTATTTAAAAAGATTTAAAAAAAAGTTGACAAAATTTTGAAAAATTTATTACGAGGATTCTAGTTAATTTACAAAAAAAAACAGTTATTTTATAAAAATGACTTTATTACGAGGATTTATGTTGTTTAACAAAAACCAATTTTTTTTTTGTAATTTTACCATTTTGGTTTGTAAATTTACCATTTTTTTAAACATATTTATCATTTTTTCTTGTAAGTTTACCATTTCTTTTTATTTTTCCGATTTTAAAACAATATTTTTACCAATAAAATTGGTTATATTACCAATTTTTTGGCGCATTCAAAATTACGAGGAAATTCTCGTAATTTTACGAGAATTTTACCTACCTCCTATTTTACGAGAATAGCCTCGTAAAATCACGAGAATTTTTGGTAACTTTACAAGGTTTTTTTTTTTGAGTGTAGATACTTGAAATTTTGACTGTACGATCCTCTCGCGGAAATAACATTCTTAAAGAAGTACTTTTTTGAAAGTAGGGGAAAGTAAGAGCAATATAGTGTCTGCTGAAATAATGGTCCCAAATACACTCAAAAAAAAAAGTTTGTAAATTTACAAGTAAAAGGTCTTGTAATTCTATTTTACTAATATTTTTGTCATTTTACAAAAATTGTTGTATATTTAATAAAACGAAAACTACAGTTTGCTTTGTAATTTTACTATTATATGTTGGTAAATTTATTTTAAAAATTTTTTAGGTAAATTTACAAAAAAGTGAATTATTTTACAAATTAAAAAAATATTACAAGGTGTTTAGTTTTTTTACACAAGAAAACTGTAATTGTACAACATAATTTTACTTGATGTTATTTAGTCTTTTTACCAAAAAAATGTTTTATTACAAACATTTTTTTTTTTTTAAGATCGTTTACAAGGTTTTCAGTTTGAAATGTATGTATTGAAAAGTACAAAATTTGAATATAATTTTACAAAACTTATTTTATAAGTTCAGATTTTTTTTGCGTTTTGGAATAAAAAATTTAGTTAAAAATAATTTTTTATAAATAATTTTTACACCATTTTTTTGGTAATTTGCGTTAAGTAAAATACCTCAATTTTTATGTGTTTCTACTATATAATTGTTCTAGTTTTTTTTTTGTATTTTTACCATTTTTTTTGGTGATTTTACCATATTTTTTTGCTAATTTTTTTTTAAATTTGGTACCTTAAATGTCAATAGAAAGCTTCCAATTATGAAAAATCAAATTTTTCTTATTTTAACTGGTACTTAAACATCCAATCTACAATATCCACAAATTTTTTTTCCGATTTTTTAAAAATACTTGTGAAAATAATTAAAAATTAAAAAAATAATTTTTATTTTTTGACTAATTTTTCCTGAAAATATAAGAAATTTCTTGTGTAGCCTCCTTCGCAATTCTCATAGAGCAAAAACATTTAACATCAACGAGTAATTTTTCGATGGTCTCCGATTTTTATAAAATTTTGTGAGTGTGTGTGGTAGTGGACACATGTATTAAAATTTTTTTTTTTTTTTTTGAAAAGTGTGGCAACTCTGAAACTTTGAAGTTTAGTAATTTGCGGCATAGGGACTCCACTCAAAAGGTCATAACTTTTGTTGTGTAAGAGATATTGACAAGCGTCTTTTTGCATTGGAAAGGTAAAACTATGGGGATTAATAAATTAATTTAAAAAAAATTGTAGAAATTTTTTTTTTATAAAAAATTTTGGAAAAAAAAATTCAAAATTGTTTTTTTAAAAAAATGTATTTTTAAGAATTTTTAAAATTTGTATTTAAATGGCCAATGATATGGTCTAAATACCCTAAAAATTTCAGAGTGGGATTCGTAATAGTTTTTGAGATATCACAAAAAATGTAGAAGTATATACGCAAGAAAACGAGAAAAAAATTAAAGAAAAAAATAAAAATATTTTTTTTTTTAAATATATTTTTCAGATACTTTATATTTTTTATACAAATAGCCAATTATGTGTTCAAAACACTCTGAACATTTTATAGTGGGATTATTTATAGTTTCTGAGATATCACAAAAATGTGGAAGTAGAAACTTAGAAATAATGTACAAGAAGAGAAAAACTAGTTACCTCCAATGACATGTCCATGTTTATGTAATGAAAATTGAAATTGGGAAGTTACCCCTTACTGATATTTTTGGTTTTTGTTGGGATGCTACAAGAAAAAGTATAGAGTTCTGTATTTATAACTTTTGAGCACAGTTTCTTGTTTACATATTTTATATAAATAATGTTAATTACAGTTTTTTTTTTTTAAATAATTTAAAATTTGTAATATTGTGAAAATAAATATCAGTAAGTGGTTACTTCCCAATTTCAATATTCATTACATAAACATGGATATGTCATTGGAGATAACCAGTTTTTCTCTTCTTCTACACTTTTTCTAAAATTCTACTTATACATTTTTGTGAAATCTCAAAAACTAAAAATAATCCCACTCTAAAACTTTCAGGGTGTTTGAAACACATAATTGGCTATATGAATAAAAAATATAAAGAATCTAAAAAATATATTTTTTTAAAAAAAAAATATTTTTAATTTTTTTTCAACATTTTTTTCTCGTTTTCATGCGTACATACTTCTACATTTTTTGTGATATCTCAAAAACCATTTCGAATTCCACTCTGAAATTTTCAGGGTATTTAGACATTATTATTGGCCATTTTTATACAAATTTTGAAAAATCTTAAAAATACATTTTTTTAAAAAAACAATTTTGAATTTTTTTTTCCAAAATTTTTTATAAAAAAAAAATTTCTACAGTTTTTTTAAAATTAATTTATTAATCCCCATAGTTTTACCTATCCAATGCAAAAAGACGCTTGTCAATATCTCTTACACAACAAAAGTTATGACCTTTTGAGTGGAGTCCCTATGCCGCAAATTACTAAACTTCAAAGTTTCAGAGTTGCCACACTTTTCAAAAAAAAAAAAAATATTTTTTTTAATACATGTGTCCACTACCACACACACTCACAAAATATTATAAAAATCGGAGACCATCGAAAAATTACTCGTTGATGTTAAATGTTTTTGCTCAATATGTTCTACTTAAGAAAAACGAAATGTCGAAAAAAATAAAAAAGTGCAGTGTTGTACATTAAAAAGTTTGTTAAAAGTGCTCAAGTAAAAAAAAAATTTTCAGGTTGTTGAAGTGCTACTCCAGCTGCCGAAGAAGGAAAAATAAGATGCACCAATGGAAAAAACCTTTAAATTTACAAAACCAATATGTAAATAAACCAATTTTTTTGTAAATTTACAAAACAAATATGAAAATTTAAAAAACAAAATTGTATACTTACGAAAAAAGTTGTAATTTTACAAAAATGAAATAGAAAATACAAAAACAATATTGTAAATTTACAAATTTTATGGTTAAACTACTGTTTTTACGGCAAAAAAATAAGGAAAAATGGTACATATACAATAAAAATTGTAAATTTACCACTTTTTATTGTAAATATACAAGTTTTTTGCATAAAAAACAGTAGTTTAACCAAATAATTTGTTTATCTACAATTTATTTTTTTCATTTTCTATTTTTCCTTGTAAAATAACAACCTTTTTCTGTAAGTTTACAATATTGTTTTGTAAATTTACCAAATTTTTTGCAAATTTACAAACAAAATGTTCACCTCGAAGATGATATTTTACAAAAAAAATTGTAAATTTACATTTTCTTTTGTTAAATCAATTTACAAATTATCCCCGTAACTTTACGGGGATTCTTGCTAGTACATATTTTACAAAACCTGCCCCGTAAAATCACGGGGATTTTATGTCATTTTACAAACTTTTTTTTTTGAGTGTACTTGAAATGTGGACTGTACAATCCTTTTGCGAAAATAACATTCTGGAAAATTCCGCTTCTAAGGGGGAGCAAAAGGCAATTTGGTACATATTGTATCTTTTGCACTAATGTTCCTGCAAACTTAAACTATGGGCTATAAGATCCTTTCACGAAAAAACATTCTGAGAATAGCTTTTTTTAAGTTCCGCTATTCAGAGGGGATAGGGCAATTTGGTACATTTGTATCGTCTGAACTAATAAATGGTCCTTGAAACTTAAAATTCTAACTATAGCATCCTTTAGCGTAAATAACATTCTGAAATAAGTAATTTTTTGAAAAAACCGCTGCTAAAGGGTGAAAATAGGACAATTTATAATATTTTGTAACTTCTGAACTAATGGTCCAAGAAACTTCAAATTTGAATTATAGGATGCTTTGGCGGAAAAAAAATTCTGCAAAAAGCGCTTTTTGAAAACCCGCTTCTAAGGAGGAAATATGACAATTCGGCTCATTTTCCATCTTCTAAACTTATTCTCCTGGAAATTTGAAAATTGGACTATAGGATACTCTCGGCACTTTGGTACTTTTCATACTTTCTAAAATAATGGTCCTACCCGAGTAAAAATAAACATATATAACAAAATATAACTTGATACAAACATAATAAATTATATATGATTATACATCCCGTGAGGTATTTTCTAATTTTTTTAAATGCAGTCATATGTTGTAATATATAATTTAATCATGATTCGGATTAAAAGGTATACGGTTGATATAAATATATGAAATAATATTAGGGCCAATACAAAATTTGTTTTTCTGTATAATTTAATATAAAATTATATATAGCTTATTTTGTTCCATATATAAATGTTTCCAATTAACCAAAAATGTTCTAAGTTTTTTAGGCAAAGTATGAGAAACTTTTAAAATGTTCCTAAACATTTCCTTGTTAGGGTTATGTACCCAGCAAAATGTTCGATTCCGAAGAATCGGTTGTGGAATCAACTATACTACCCTGCAATCGATTCTACTATGCATTGCATCATCGATGATTTTTGTTTGAGATTGTCACGAAAGCAATACATCCTTTTCCTCCAAACTAGAACACTTATCTGTTCTAGGGAATCTATTCTAGAATATGTTGCATATAGTGGTACAAGAAGGGATTCCGCGATTTTTTAACGGTTACATATCTGTTCCATGTAATGAATTATGGAACTAGTTCTGAATAATTAAATAAAATTATTTTTTTTTAATTTTTTATTTTTTTTTTTTCTTTACACAAATTTTAAATCTAAATACACAAGAAGAGATTCTCAGATTCTGAGAATTTTTTCCTATAGAAAAAGTCTCCGATTCTGAGAGTTTTTTCGTAAAGAAAAAGTCACAGATTCTAAAAAATTTTTCCTATTGAAAAAGTCTCACATTCTGAGAAATAGTTTTATGTTAAAATTAAAATATGTCAGATTCTGAAACATTTTTGTTATTGAAAAAGTCTCTGATTCTGAGAAATTTTTCCTATAGAAAAAGTCTCAGAGTTTTCTGAGACTTTTTCTATAGGAAAAATGTCTTAGAATCTTATACTTTTTCTATAGGAAAAATGTTTCAGAATTTGAGACTTTTTCTATAGAAAAAAATGTCTAGAATCTGAGTATTTTTCTAAAGAAAAAATGTCTGAGATTCTGAGACTTTTTCTATAGGAAAAATGTTTCAGAATCTGAGACTTTTTCTACAGGAAACATGTTTCAGAATCTAAGACTTTATCTATAGGAAAAATGTTTCAGAATCTGAGACTTTTTCTATAGGAAAAATGTCTCAGAATCTAATACTTTTTCTATAGGAAAAATGTCTCAGATTCTAATACTTTTTCTATAGGAAAAATATCTCAGAATCTGAGACTTTTTCTATAGAAAAAATGTCTCAGATTTTAAGACTTTTTGTACAGGAAAAACGTCTCAGATTCTAAGATATTTTTACAATAGAAAACGTCTCAGATTCTTTTTCCTATAGAAAGTCTCAGATTCTGAGAAATTTTTCCTATAGAAAAAGTCTAAGATTCTGAGACATTTTTCCTATAGAAAAAGTCTCAGATTCTGAGACATTTTCCTATAGAAAAAGTCAGATTCTGAGACATTTTTCCTATAAATATAGTCTCAGATTCTGAGACATTTTTTCTATAAAAAAGTCTCAGATTCTGAGATATTTTTTCTATAGAAATAGTCTCAGATTCTGAGACATTTTTCCTATAGAAAAAGTTTCAGATTCTGAGACATTTTTTTTCCTATAGAAAAAGGCTTTGATTTTGACACATTTTTTCTATAGAACTTTAAAATTCTCGACATTTTCCTTAAGAAAAAAGTCGCGGACCTTAAAATATTTTGTACCTTACAATAGTTATGTTAAACTATGGATACATACTCGTGCATTCATGCAACAATCCTGATCTCACTCTAACAATGAACATATTCCTATCCCACGCTTCTGGTTTGGAGAAAGTGGATAGAAAATACGCCTAAATGTAACCACCAATACAGCCGTCAGCATCAATTCTCCTAAATTGAAGCTTCAAATATGCATATTTATTTTCTGAAAGCACAAATAAAACATTATAAGTACCACGTACATACGTATACTTAATTAAGATGTATACTTACTTTAATTCTGCCATATGGATCCAGAATGTATTAAAAAGCACAATAAGTGCTGCGAAAATCTAAAAATTTGTCAACAAAATGTTAACAAATAAATTGTTTTTTTTTATAAATTTTATTTTTCTGTTTGACATTTTTCTCAAAAAATATAAGTTTTTTTATCGATTCCGTGGAAACAGCAGAGGAACGGAGTAACATTACTGGGGAATCTATTCTAGAATACATTGACGAAGAAACGATTCCAAAAAATTTTGCTGGGGTATATCACCTATCTGGTTCGAAGCGTACCCAAACATTTTTTTTGTTTTTGAAAATTATATGTTTGGTGAATGTATCGTTGACCTGTGGTGTAACTCACCCAAACCAAAACACACCAAGATTTTTTTATGTTTTAATGCAATTAGATCCAATTGGATCCAATGAAATATGGCAATGTCTGGTCAAAACTCGGATGAAATCGAATCATATTTTATACAAGTTGATCTTTTTTAATGCAAAAACATCCACCATTATTCGGATTAAATTGCGTATAAATATATATTGTGTTATATATCATTATGTATTGCATCATATAAAAATTTTTACTCGGGTAGAAACTCAATATTTTGCTCTTAAGATCTTTCAGCAGAAAAAAATATTTTTCGCTCAAATTTTGGTTATACTCCTAATAAACAGTCTATAGTTGAAACACATTTTCATAACATGGACTGGAACTAATTTTATTAATTATAATTTGTTTTAAAATAGTTAAAAAGCATTGAAAATCGATTTTTTCAACAGAGTATTTGGTAACCCTGGAAAAATAATTTTTTACTACTTTAAATCTAAATCAAATATTTCCTATTTTCATGAATTTTAAGAGATTTATGTAAATATCGGGAGGGTGATTTGTATGGCGACTACAAGAAGAACTGCTCTGATTCCTTTAAAATTAGGAATGGTGATTAGTGAATACAAAACATGTAAAACTGCCAAGTTTCTAAAGGATACCAATTGTAATTTTGGACTCATTTGAGCCAAATTATAAAGGGACGTTTGTATGGTGGCTAGGTTTTAACATGGACCGACGTTTATTAATTTCAATATGCTTCGTCCTTGGGCCAAAGGAAGCAAAAGTTTAAAATTTTATAGAAATCAATTTATAATTGCGACCTATATCGTGCTCACAACGTTTACATGGACAGACGGACGGACGAACAGACATCGCTAAATCGTCTCAGAAAGTGATTCTGAGTCGACGACGTATATGTTATAAATGGATTTTAAGTTTTCCCCATAGTTAAGAAAATGTCCCAACTTGTAGTTCAATTTTACTTAATTATAGAAAATATTTTTAACTATTTTGAAGGGAAATTTTTACCAAAATTAATTGTTACTTTATTTACAACTTTTGGGATTTAAAGTTATTCAATTCGCAAACTTCTCACATTTTCAAAAATATTTTAAAGTTGTTCTAGCAAATTTCCCTTATTAAAAATATATCTCTTAAAAGAATTCATTCTTTAAATCATTTACTCAAATAATAAAAATTATTTTGGTTATTTAACATTCCTTTTGCGTAAACTAAAGTGGATATTGATATTTTGTCCTTTTTAAAATTCAATGTAATTTATGTGTTTTTTTCATCTCTTGGTTTTTGTGTATTAAGAAAAAGCCACTGGCAACAAGAAGGCAGGACCATAAACAGAAAAGGACATTGCGTAAAATTTAACAATTGTATGTGAAGTATTAGAGAAAAAAACAACAACAACACAATAAAACAAAATTTTTGCAAAGTTGTGCAAATTTAAAACAACATTGTTGTTTTGTCATATTTCTTGCAAAAGAACCAACAGATCTAGCAAGTGTGGGGATGGAGGAGGCAGGAATGGAGTAAAAGATTATTGTTAAAGTTTTGAGCTCTTAGCACCCATTGACATGCAAGTCATGTGTCATGTGATATAGAGGACGTCGCTTAACATTGATAGACCGACCCAAAGAACAACATGGCAAATATGTGTGCTCTTGCATGTAACCCCACTCGACATATTTTATACTTTGTATTTTCAGCTATAAATTTATTTAGTTACGGTTTTACACACAATCGACGACAATGAAAAGCTAACAACAAATTTTCAATTATTGTTGTCGTTGTTGCTTGAATATGCAATAAAGAAAATATTTACAAAAAACTGTATATAAATTTCAAATAAACCGTAAAATTTATGATTGAAAAATTGAATTTATCATATTTTATTTTGTGTAAAGTGGATTACAAAACAATTCGCTGGATATGAAAAACTTTGAATTTAAAAGGAAATTTATTAGACAAGTCTTTTTCAATGAAAATTGAGAAAATACGACTTCTCTAAATCGTATATGACTTTTAAAATTATCGGTCCATTAATTAACTAATGGACCGATAATATTTTAAAGAATCTTTCTCTCAAACTGAGTGAAAGAGAAGGAAAATAAGGTTATGTTCTTATCTGAACAATATGATAATTGTTACACCTTTGCTTGTCTGTAAGTGACTGCTGACGCTAGACGTCAGCACACATAGATTCTGAGGTTCGCGGTGATACCATGGGACGGTAATGGGGTTCCCCTACTAGTCCCTGAAGTTAAACCAATTTGATCTTCTTATGAAACTCTTAAGATAATGAATTTTCACATCCGACACAAATCAGAAAAATAGTGCAGCTCCCAAAATTCTAGCGAAGCAAGTCTATGTACTATTCGCTCACCTGTGCGCTTCCGATTAAGGGAAGGCCAAATCTGTTGTGTAGTCTTCTCACACGTTAATCAAAGTCGTATGTAAAACGGCTTGGTCATCTCATTTAATTACGTGCAGCAGTTGAGGGCAGATCATGTTTTCAGAAGCGTTGACTTTAGGTACTTGGCCAATGGCCACGACTTGACTGTCGAAATAGATGTTGACTGCAGTTGTAGGCAAGCCACTGCAAACTTAACCAGTTAGACATATCCTTTATTGCCAGCATCTCTGCCTGGTAAACACTGCAATGATCTGGCAATCTTCGAGCTAGATTCAACCCCAGCTCTTCCGAATAGATTGGAGTTTGCAAATAATAGAGATATTTCATAATCGCGATTACGATTAAAAAAATCGCCGTTAATCGCGATTAACGATTAGTCGAAATTTTTAAAATTAAAATTTCAGAACGTACGAAAATACAAAAAATAGTATTTAAAAAAAATTTTAAACTTTCGAATTTCCCCATCAAAAATAAATCGAGATGTTGGCAGCAAAGCTTCTTTTTATACCATATCATAGCGCATCCAAAGAGTGCTCTTGAGTTAAAGATTCTTTTTTTAAACTTATTGTATAAAATTTATTGTTAATAAAATTCCTCATATACTTTTTTTTTTTAACACTTTTAACAATGGTTCTCAACCTTTTTTGGGCCATGCCCCACTTTTAAGTTAAAAAAACCAAAATGTCCCCTTACACACAGAAAATAATATCGTAATTTTTTTTTTAATTAAAAATGGATTTGATATTAAATTTAACTTCAATTAAACATTTTAATTGATTCAATTAATGTTTTAATTGAATTCTTAACTTTACTGAAAACAAAAATAAAATAAACGAAACCGGTTTTGTATGCATTAGTGTTAGTAGCCAATGAAAAAATAATAATGCAAAAAACAACAAAAAAAAACTTTTTAACTATTGTTTTGTGTATTTTGGTGGTAGCAGTCAATGAATACATAAAACGCAACAAAAAAAATTTAGTTTCATTGTTTTCTTTAAGGCGAGTGGTCGTTGCGGATAAAGTGTTTTGCTAATGAAATTTGTACAGTTGAAACAAAAAAAAATAATATGAGGCATTTGCCTTGTGTTTTTAACATTGAAATATAATACAATTTTTTTTGTTTCAACTTTACTAAAGCGACAAAAATGCATGCAATAACAAGATTTAAAAATAAAAATGTAGTTTTAAATAGTTATTGATATTTTAAAATACTACTATAATGTTTCTATGCAAAACTATACCAACTGTTTATATTTACTTAATACAGAAAATAAATTTCTTAATTATATAAAACAAAAAAATGCTATGTTTATTTATTTTAGGGCATTTTTTGAAGTTTAACTTTTAAAATTAAATTGAGTTTTGGTCTTTTTAAAAATTTTATGTGAATCAATAAATCTATATTATTGATTTTCAATTTTATATTAATTTTTTTTAGTTTATTTAATTACAATTTTAATTGGTTTTCCATTTTATTTTCAATTAAAACTTTAATTGATTCAATTAACAATTTAATTAAGTTTTAAAACTATTTTCAAACAAAATGAGTAATTAATATGCGCATTTTCGTGATACGTCCGAAATCAATTAATTTTTTAATTGAATCAACGAATTTCGTAATTGAAATTCATTTTTATTTTTTTCTGTGCACTCAAGAAAAATGTGTAAATTTTTAAAATTTGTTTTAAAATTCAAAATTTACTTGTAGTTAAGCAAACTTTTTGTAAAAATGATCTTTTAAACAAAGTTTTTAGCAAAAGTTTTCAACAACCAACTAAATAATTTAACTAAAATAATTATTTTTTTAGTTTTTTAACAAAAAGAAGTAAGAGTGTTAAATTCGGCTGTGCCGAATCTTTTATACCCTCCAACATGTACAAAAAAAAAAAAAATCAGGGGCGGATTTTTTGGGAGGGGGTTCGGCGGGGGCAGTGGGGGACACGCCCCTCTCGAAAAATGTTTACTAATTTATTTGTTATGCTTTTTGCACTTTGTTATGCTAGTGCAGTACTCTGAACTTCTTCTTGCATAAATTTGTTTTATTGTTTAACAAAAATATAAAAAAACACGTAAAAAAATCGTGTTTTTTAGAGGTTGGTTTAGTTCCTCAAGGGGGAACTTTTTCCCCCTTGTCCGATTTTGCCCCCCTGAAGCATTCAAATTGCCCCCCAGTGGGACGAGAATCAAAGGTTGGGAACCATTGCTCTAAACTGTCACATTGCCCACAGAAATCATGCTCGAATTTAGATGGTTTGGATGGGCTCTTTGTCTCGTTATTCCTTTCTAAAAACTGCTTCGAAAAAATTACACAGTGCAACAACCAAAATCGGAGTGAAATGAAACCAAAAGCAAATGAAAGTTAACATTTTACATAACTATACCCTCTGACATACTACATTTTACATAACAAAACCCTCAAGGCTTTTTTTAGTTCAGCGCTAGATTTTACACACATTTGAAATTGTTTGAGAACTGTATAAGGGGCGTATGCTTATTTTTGTAATAGCTTTCAAATAACAATCATACGCAACGGCGCACAGTAGTTATAGCTAACGTAATTTCAAGTTTGCACACTGGACCCCACATAGGGGCACTACCAGGGGCCCCTAAAGTATCTTCAGCCGGCAACCAGCGTTCGGAGTTTGAAAAAATTTCATGTTTTGACAATTTTTTTTTGTTCGAATTTTTTGTCCAAACCCATTCAAAATCTTTTAAACATATTATTAAAACAAAAATGAGGGGTTTCTAAGATCAGAATTTAAATTTTACTTTTAATTTAAATAAAAGAAAAAAGGAAGAAAAATTGCAAACAAATTAAAATAAACTTGGGCCAAGATTGTAAATATTTTAAAATCGTTACAACAACAGTGTTTTTCAGAGAAAATAATTAATTGTAATCGTACGGTTTTTTGGTCGATTACGATTATGATTAATTAGTGCGATTAATCGCGATTACGATTACGATTTTGATCGTTTTGCAAACTCTATGTAGAATAGATGATTTTCTGAATTTCAATTGTGCTTTTCTGAATTTCAATTGGGCTTTTCTGAATTTCAATTGGGCTTTTCTGAAATTCAATTGTGATTTTCTGAATTTCAATTGTGTTTTTCTGATTTTCAATTGGGCTTTTCTGAATTTCAATTACAATTTCTGAATTTCAATTCGGTTTTTCTGAATTTCAATTGTGCTTTTCTGAATTTAAAATGTGTTTTTCTGAATTTCAATTGGGCTTTTCTGAATTTCAATTTTGCTTTTCTGAATTTCAATTGGGCTTTTCTGAATTTCAATTGTGATTTTCTGAATTTCAATTAGGTTTTTCTGAATTTCAAATACGATTTCTGAATTTCAATTGCGATTTCTGAATTACAATTGGGCTTTTCTAAATTTCAATTGTTCTTTTCTGAATTTCAATTGAGCTTTTCTGAATTTCAATTGTGCTTTTCTGAATTTCAATTGTGATTTTCTGAATTTCAATTACGATTTCTGAATTTCAATTGATCTTTTCTGAATTTCAATTGGGCTTTCTGAATTTCAATTACGTATTCTGAATTTCAATTGGGCTTTTCTGAATTTCAATTGGGCTTTTCTGAATTTCAATTGTGCTTTTCTGAATTTCAATTGTGATTTTCTGAATTTCAATTGTGCTTTTCTGAATTTCAATTGGGCTTTTCTGAATTTCAATTTGGATTTCTGAATTTCAATTGTGCTTTTCTGAATTTCAATTGTGATTTCTGAATTTCAATTGGTCTTTTCTGAATTTCAATTATGATTTCTGAATTTCAATTGGGCTATTCTGAATTTCAATTGGGATTTCTGAATTTCAATTGTGATTTCTGAGTTACAATTGATCTTTTCTGAATTTCAATTGGAAAAGGTGTAGAATAGATCCATCTGTGTAAAAAATTATGGAATGCTTATACAAGACTCCCTGTGTGGTATCATGGTGATAAAGTGGTGATCATGGTGATTTTGTTGTGTGTGCTGTTAAGTCGAACTGCTGACGTTGCCGCATACTGCCTATCCAATATGGCCAATGGTAGGTATAGTACAAAGAGCTGCAGTGATACACATCAACGTCATTCTCTGAACCTTAGTTATAAAGACACAGTTCCCTTTTGGTTTCTAAAGCAGGCCACCAGACACTTATTCCATACTGCAGAATTGGACGCAGAACTGTTGTATACACTGAACCACTCTCTGGACAAAGTCCTATTGTTTTCCAATGGCCCTTTTACAGGAACATAAAGCAATCGTTGTTTTTTTCGACCGTTCCTTAATATTACTCTTGAAATTCAACTTCTTATCTAGAAATACTCCAAGCTACTTGGCTCCATTGGAGAAGGCGATTTGAATGCCGTCCAGAGAAATAGGATAAAACTCAGGAATCTTATTTTTTCTTGTAAATAAGACAAATTCAGTTTACTCGTATTAACTCCAAGACCTTTGTCCTTGCCCATTTCACATACCTTTCAGAGGACCCTGAAGAATATTCCTTACTGTTGGCAGGTGCTTTTCCTTTACCACAATCGCGAAGATTATTCCTTAGTAATGGTAAAACAGATCTGTACAGATGTACAATGAGATGAGCAACTTTTTTAAAGCAATTCATAAATAGTCTTTTATAACAATATTAATAACATAATTTTTGGGCCTCGAACTAGAATAATACCACAATCGAATACAAAAAGTTTATTTTATTATTACGTCCAAAAAAGTATACCACAAAAATCCATCCTAAAAGTATGTGACATTTTTAAATGCTTTTTATAAATTTCAACATAACTACTTACTTAAACAACAACATAAAAACCTATACATATGTCTGGTTTAGTCTTAGACAAATACTCCCCAAAGAGGCTGTATTTAAAAAAATACGAACTCTGTAAAAAAAAAACTAGAAATGTTCCCCAAACACTTTGACAATGCTTGTCAATTTCATTTGCAGCTCAACGCAGGAATATATGCTAAAAAAAAAACAAAATTACATTTGCACATTTTTTTTCGGTTTCGTTTTACAATATTGTAGAGGTAAAAAAGTCTCCCTTCAAAATTTATATATTTGTAAAGTAGAGGGTAACTAAAAAGGAGGTACTATTTTGAAGTTAAAAAAAAAAGATTTATACTTTATATACCCTCCAATCACAATACCTCCATATTGTACTATACTTCGTCATACCGTGTGTAACGCACCGAAATGTCGGTCTGGGATCACATAAAGTATATATATTTTTGATCCAAAATTGATTCTTACACATTCATTGAATGTTCGTCCGTCTGTCTATATCAAACACGATGCAGTCCAACATAAATAACGCTAGAATAAAATTCCGCACAAATATGTCTCAATATCGTAGGCCGGTTAATTTCGTAAATGGACAACATCGACCCAGGGGGAAAAAATTAAACCAACCTTAGATTTTTTAACATGTTTCTTTTGTATTTCGGTTAAACAAATTAAACAATTTAATGTCAAAGAAATTTGGACCCAGGGGATTAGAAAATGCATTTTTTTTGATCAGCTCTAGAGAGGATATTGTATTTACATATTAGAGCTAACCTGGCGCCAAACATTCTTTCGGATTCGCAACATCCTTATCTGCAATTCCACAGAAACGGGACTTCTTTCGTTTGTACATAGAATAGATACATTCCATGAATATATCGTCACCTAAAATGCAAAACGCCCTATCTAACATTTTACAAATTTTACAGGAGAAGCAAAAAACGTGTTTATATAAAAACTATAAAAGTTTTCATTACAAATTTCCTAAATATTAGTAAAAACACACAAACAAATTCATTTCTGTTAAAAAAAATTATAAATTTTTAATATTTGAAAAGTTATGTTAGTAACGCCCTTTTGTCTTGTAATTTTCAGAAACACAAAAAGCCCTAACTGCACTAAAGATGTTTAAAACACTAAGCAGATGTGTTATAAAATGTTAGAACATGCTAACAAAATTTTATACTAAATGTTGTTTTATCATATAGAACTCTAACAAAATGTGGGCGGTATTGGAAAAAGGGGCGTGGCACCTGCTATATAACCTAACACTGCAAAATTTCTCATTTTGGATTCTGTTAAACACATGCTAACTTAATTCGATACAAAATGTCAATTTACCATTTTAAAGCTCCATGTCAAATGAAGGTGGAACAGGACAAAGGGTATGGCCCGAAATAACCTAATGCATCGAAATGCTTTAACCTTTTAACGACCACAGGCAACTATACTTCCCAAATGATTTTTTGCGATTTTTTTTTTGTTCAAGTAAAAGATTGGATAAATGTGCTAAAAGATGAATTATAGAAGAGTTTTAGAGAAACAAAAGTTTTGTTTTCATTAAGTCTCTAAATGGGTCCACTTACGCACTATAAGTTCTCAAAGTTTGCGAAGTAATAAATATATAAGGGACAAAATTATATTTACTTGACAGGCGAAATAATGGTCAAGAAGGGGGTTCAGAAATCCAAATTCTTGTAGAATAACTATTATTAAGTCGCATTTCTTAAAGATCACGGCGAGTACCAAAATAGCCTTGGCCAGAACAGCGTTATAAGGGGGAAGGAGGGGCCCAATTTTTTTATGCGTAACTATTATTAGGTCAGAAATTACGAAAATGGAAAGAAAATCTAAAACTCTTCGGCCAAAAATGTTTACTCGGCTTCTGGAAAATTTTTTAAGATCTACAGTAAATATTGGGCATTTGACAGATATCTCACTCGCATCCTACAAAGCTCTTAAAGGAAAATACCTTAGCTTTATTTTGAGTAAAAAAAGGGGCCGGTTTTAAAAAAATGCCAAACAAATTTTTGATTTTGCAAAAAAAAAGAAAATTTTTTTTTTTTTAAAGATTAAAGAAATAGCTATCTTAAACTCTCGGGACACATTTTGCTAGGAACATTAGGTAATCAGTTACATGGATGCAAAAAAAACACCTGTTTGACCAAAATGTAAAATTACGGCCCCCTCTAACTCAGAAAGTTCTTGTTTTTGTAATAATAGCAAAAATTATAATTAAAAACATTTTTTTTTACTTATTTAACGAAAAATTAACTTTGATTTTTTTTCAATCGGAATGAAGAACTTCCAATCATGTTTTTAATCGTCATTAATTATAATGTTATTAAATTGTATGTAGAATTTATATCTTACTTAAGACTAATTGTACTGCATAAAATGCGATTTCTATAGCTAAAAAAAGGAACAATTCTCGTGAGAGTACGGGCCTGAAGGGGTTAATTGGTAAATTTCTAAACTTTATTTTTTGTGTACATATACATATGTTTTTCCTATTGGTGGACATTGTGGAAGAAGAAGCATCAACAAAAATGTTTAATCTTAAAAAATAACAGTTGCGTCGGCAATATTATGAATACAAATGTGTAGTTGGGGCTTTTTGGTTTAACATATATCAAAGCATGTAGTTAGGGCTTTTTGAATTTTGTTAATAAAATCCCCATTTTTGATCAAAGGAGTCTAAATTTTTTTGGAGACATGTATTTTGATCCAATACATAAGAATCAATTAAAAACGCGATTTTGAATTTTTTGTTAGTTAGGGCGTTTTGCATTTTAGGTGACGATATAGAATATGCTATGGCAGCGTTTCTGGATATTGAAGTGGAGTCGATAATAAGTGCGATGAACAAAGCATTGAATGATCACTGTATAATAATGTGGATTAAGTAAATGATTTCGAATTGCGACAAGGGGTTCACCGCAAGGCGGAGTTTTGTGAACTTTACTCTAGCTTATGTGAATGATGTCGTTATATTGTCTTGTGGGAAGTATCCGGACACTATACTTAATTTACTTGAGGGTTCTTTGAAGTTGATGTGAAATTGGGCATAAGATAACGGACTCAACGTTAACCCGAAAAAGACGAAAATAGTACTTTTTACTAGAAAGTAAAAGATCCGAATTTTTAGCAGGATTTACTATCACTTACTATTTGGACATTAAGCTCTCTTGGAAAATTAACTCGTTTGAGAAAATAAAAAAGTAATGATTTTTTTCGTTTTATTTCGAGCTTTCTAAGCGACCGTACTATATGTGTTGTCATAGATGGGGTCTCTTCAAGAGAATTTCAGCTTAATTCAGGCGTACCCCAAGGCTCTGTTCTTTCTCCTCTATTTCTTATCTTCTTAAACGACCTTCTAAGTCAAACTTCTAATCCTACCTACTCTTTTGTAGATGACAGCAACATTTGTCATTCATTTTCCTTTAGACATAGGCCAAGCCTTTCGGAGGTTGGTTTAATGAGACAGAAAATGAATGACACACTCAACCAAGATCTTTCTACTATCTCAGAGTGGGGTCGAGCGAATAAGGTGGACTTTAATGCACGCAAAACCCAGTGTTGTGTGTAGACCCACAGACGTGCTGTGGAATTAGCACCGTCATCTGTATCAATGGGTGGTATAGATATTATGGAATCGGAAACTCTTGATGTTCTGGGCATGAAAATACAGTGTGATGTCCGATGGAATAAGCATATTTTTCAAGGGTCGAAAGAAGCATTCAAGTGTCATGGCTTTCTGAAAAGCTGTAAGAACTACTTTACCTCATCCGA
Organism: Pegoplata infirma; assembly: GCA_963921195.1. NCBI lineage: Eukaryota > Metazoa > Arthropoda > Insecta > Diptera > Anthomyiidae > Pegoplata > Pegoplata infirma. The sequence goes on from OY992536.1 coordinate 65,605,096, forward strand.
TCTCCGCACTATCTATACCACCTACATTCGACCGAAAATGGAATACAACTCCCATATATGGGCAGGAGCTTCAGTGTCTATTCTGAATCTTCTCTTCTATTGATTTATTAGAGCATCGTCGGAATGTGGGTTGTGTGACACTGTTCTATCGATATTACCATGGGATAAGCGAGCTCATACCCCGAGCCCGTGTTTGTTCGTAACACTCGCTTATCAAATAGAGCTCATCCGTTTGAAATCGACAGTCCAGTCTTTCGCACAACGCATTACAGAGAGAATTCGTTTCTCGGTCGATCTATCCGTATGTGGAATAACCTCACCGCAGAAGTCTTTCCTAACGCATTTAATCTAGAAAGGTTCAAGTCAAATATTCATAAACACTACTCCCTCTTTCTTTCCTCTCATACCTATTTTTCCTGATATCAACACAATGCACTGCATTCGTAGGGGGCATCCCTTTAGTGTTGGTTTAATATAAAAAAAGGGGAAAATAAGACTCCTGCCTTTGATCGTATTTCTCTGGACGGCGATGGTGCGTCCAATTCTGCTGTATGGAATCATTGTCTGGTGGCCTGCTTTAGAGACAAAACGGAACTGTGTCTTCATCACGAAGGTACGTATGACACCTACGGCTGCATTAGAAATCCATTTGGACATATTGGGTAGACTGTATGCGACTACGTCGACAATTCGACTTAATAGCGCACTGCAATGGATTGTGGCCATAGCGTGACCTTGAAGAAGATCACAATACTAAAAAATGTGGACTGTACTCCATCTATGAGCCTTTTTGAGCGCCACTTTACCACTACGATACCATCCAGGGGGTCTTGGATGAGGGAAATTCCGGGAAGTCGACCCCCTATTAATTTTTACAAGGGTGGGTCGAGGATGCACGAACGAGTGATCTTTGGAGTCTATTTGGAGAAGCTTGGGTTGATCCTGGCTAGAAGATTGACGGATCATTGCAGTTCTTACCAGGCAGAGATGCTGGCAATAAAGGAGGTGGCTGACTGGTTGAGCTGCAATGTACTCGTATTGTCAACAAATTCAGTCATCATCTATACTGACAATCAAGTCCCTGCAGTCAATGATTCTGAAAACAAGATCTGCCCTTAACTGCCGCACGTCTTTAAATGAGACTCATATGGGCCCAAGGGCACAGAGACATTCCGGGGAATTGCAAAAAGTCGATGAGCTTGCAAGACTGGGAACTACTTTACAGGTTTCAAAAGACTTAAAATGTGTTGGTATGCCTCTAGAAACTTGCAAGCAAAATCTACGGCTTTGTTCCGCGATGAAGAGACTAATCAAAGATGGGCGAATGGATGGACGTGTGGGACAACACGACAGATTTAGCCATCTCTTAATAAGAAGCTCACAAGTGAGGTGATATCGCTTCCAAGAGGAAAGATTTCGACGATTTTTGCTATAATTACCGGGCACTGTCTTATAGGAAAGCATGAGCGGTAAAATGTGCCGGCAAATGACTTTTGCCAGAGTTACGTGGATGAAGAGGAGTTGAAACACATCATCTGCCATTGCCCGGCACTTTCCGGTCAGAGACTTGCTTCACTAGGATCTAGGGAGCTGCATGATCTTTTTGATTTGTCGGATGTCAAAATTCAATATCTAAGGAGTTTCATATGAAGCTCAAATTGTTTTAACGGCAGGGACTAATGTGATACCAGTCCCTTGCTGACGTAAAACTACAGCAGCCACTTACAACCTAACCAACCTAACCTACTACAAAAAGTCTCGTTATTCCATTTAACTAATATTTGACAGTTTTCCATGTTTTTTAACAAAAAAAATTGTGTTTTGGTCAATCCAAATTAACATTTTTTTTTGTAATTTTACAATTTTTTTTCGTAAATGTTTAAATTTCCAGACAATTTTCCAAAAAAAAAGTCACGAGAATTCCTTGTAAGATTAAATGTGTCAAAAAAGTTGTAAATTTACAATTTCATAATAAAAATATTGTTAATTTACAAAAAAGTTCGTAATTTTTACTAGGAATATTAGTAAAATATGATGTAGCAAAAAATAAAAATTACAAACTTTTCTTGTCGTCTTTTTTAGTGTACCTCTCATTGAATTACCCTGTACTTGCTAAATCTAACACATTATACACTTTAATGTATTTATTTTTTATTTTTTTTATGTTGGTTGAATTTGGTAGTGATTTGCCCTCGAGAGTGCTTAAGGAAAATTTAACAAATTACCACCTACTTGTGGTTTTTTTGTATATGGGCACTTCCACCGAAAGGTCTACCAAGACCAAAAAACCAAAAGTTCTTGAAACGAATTTGTTTTAACATATTTTCATAGGAAAACAATCAAATTTAACTAACGTGAACAAATTTTACATTTATTCATAACCCATTTTGAGATATTCGAATGTAAAGTCGAGCACGCCAATTTTTTCTCATTGGGATATTTCTATTGCACCTTTTGTTTTGTTAAAAGTTCTTAAAGAGAAGCATTAACTATTGACTTTTGCTTTTAAAAAATCTTTCTGGAGATACAAAGAGCTAAAAAAAATGCATAACAAACTATGCAATTCAAAAAATAACGGTTAGTTTTTGATATCGTCACCTAAAATGCAAAACGCCCTATCTAACATTTTATAAATTTTACAGGAGAAGCAAAAAACGTGTTTATATAAAAACTATAAAAGTTTTCATTACAAATTTCTTAAATATTAGTAAAAACACACAAACAAATTGATTTCTGTTAAAAAAAATTATAAATTTTAAATATTTAAAAAGTTATGTTAGTAACGCCATTTTGTCTTGAAATTTTCTGAAATACAAAAAGCCCTAACTGCACTGAAGATGTTTAAAAACACCAAGCAGATGTGTTATAAAATGTAACAACATGCTAACAAAATTTTATACTGAATGTTGTTTTATCATTTAGAACTCTAACAAAATGTGGGCGGTATTGGAAAAAGGGGCATGGCACCTGCTATATAACTTACACTGCAAAATGTATCATTTCGGATTCTGTTAAACACATGTTAACTTAATTTGATGCAGAATGTCAATTTACCATTTTAATGCTCCATGTCAAATGAGAGTGGAACAGGACAAGGGGTATGGCCCGAAAAAACCTAATGCATCGAAATGCTTTAACCTTTTAACGACCACGGGCAACTATACTTCCCAAATGATTTTTTGCGATTTTTTTTGTTCAAGTAAAAGATAAGATAAATGTGCTAAAAGATGAATTATAGAAGAGATTTAGAGAAACAAAATTTTTGTTTTCATTAAGTCTCTAACTGGGTCCACTTACTCACAATAAGTTCTCAAAGTTTGCGAAATAATAAATATATTATGGACAAAATTATATTTACTTGAGAGGCGAAATAATGGTCAAGAAGGGGGTTTAGAACCCAAATTCTTGTAGAAAAACTATTATTAAGTTGCATTTCTTAAAGATCACGGCGAGTGCCAAAATAGCCTTGGACAGATTAGCGTAATAAGGGGGAAGGAGGGGCCCAATTTTTTTATGCGTAACTATTATTAGGTCAGAAATTACGAAAATGGAAAGAAAATCAAAAACACTTCGGCCAAAAATGTATGGTCGTCAAAGTGTAATAATAGCAAAAAATTATAATTAAAAAAAATTTTTTTTTTACTTATTTAACGAAAAATTTACATTGAATTTTATTCAATCGGGATATATTGTTATTAAATTTTATGTAGAATTTATATCTTAAGACTAATTATACTGCATAAATTGCGATTTCTATAGCAGAAAAAGGAACAATTCTCGTGAGCGTACGGGCCTGAAGGGGTTAATTGGTAAATTTCTAAACTTTATTTTTTGTGCACATATACAGATATTTTTCCTATTGGTGGACATTCTGGAAGAAGAAGCATCAAAAAAATGTTTAGTCTTAAAAAATAACAGTTGCGTCGACAATATTATGTAAACAAATGTGTAGTTGGGTCTTTTTGGTTTAACATATATTAAAGCATGTAGTTAGGGCTTTTTGAATTTTGTTAATAAAATCTCCATTTTTGATCAAAGGAGTCTAAATTTTTTTGTGAACATGTATTTTGATCCAATACATAAGAATCAATTAAAAACGCGATTTTGAATTTTTTGTTAGTTAGGGCGTTTTGCATTTTAGGTGACGATATGCTTTATCACATATTTCGATGTCCCGTGCGACATTGAAAAACAACATTTGTAATTAGTGCGTCAAGTGGACATGACGAAAGTTCATCAAATATTGAGAACAAACACAGATTTTTATTACAATTAAAATAAAAAAAAAAAATTAAAAAATAATAAAATCTGTGATCTTGGTTCTTATATAAAGTTGGTCACGTGCGACATGGTAAGTGTGAATTTAAAAATTTTGAAAAAATATTTTTTTCTTAAATAAATGATTTACTTATTTTAATACATTTTTTTAAATTATTTAAATATAGATGAGTATAAACGGCGAAAAAAATAAAGAGAGATGCAAACGGCGGAAAGAAAAGTTGAAGGAAGATGAAATGAAATTACAAGGCAATAAATTAAACAAGTTGAAAAGTTTAAGTTAATCTATGAATACCCTCCACAATGCCCTTTTTAAGTGAAAGTAAATAACATTTTGGATTAGAAATATTTAATGTTATGTAAAAATTTTTTTTTAAGTAATTATTGAAAAAAAAAAAATAATTTACTAAATTTTTTTTTGAGTGTAAAATTTTTTTTGAGTGTAAAACTTTTTCGAGTATACTTTTTTGTGACAAAATTTGTGAGTGACAAAATTACGTTGTAAAATAGTTTTGTGAATTACCAATGTTTTAAAAACCTGTTTAACGGGTTTTCAACACATGAATTTAAGGTGAAACTAATCTGAAATTCTCGGTTTTGCTAATAACTTTTGAACCACTGAACCGATTTGGCTGAAATTCAATACGAACCAGACCAGGGGAACGAAAAATATATATGCCAAGTTTTCTAAGCTTATTTATTTATAATTTGTTAAAAAAGAACAACAAAAAAAAACATAAATATGATGATGGAAAAAACGGTCCCGTGCGACATGTCCCGTGCGACAGTGATTAAAGTTAAATTAAAAAAAAAGTAAAAGTAATTTTGAGGTAAAATTTTACAACTTTTAAGAGACATTATAAGCCAACATTTCAAAATTAGTCGCATTGTGATATTGCCTCAGGTTTCGCTGAAATCAGAGTTTTGATTGATAGTCGCGAAAACGACTTCTGTTTTTTGTCCCGTGCGAATGGTTGTCTTTTTTGCGATTATCTCGAAAGCTTGAAACAATTTTCAAAATCAACCTGAGCAACAATTATAGAGCTAGTTAAGAGCTATAAGTTTGCCCGTTTGTCAAGAAAAAAAATCTTTTTATTTTGACTTTTTTTTCAACTTTAATGTGTGCAACGGTCACGTTCGACATGATGGAATTGCCCATATTTATTCCAACATTTGAATTGTGATTTTTTTATTTCCGCCGTATTTGACATTTGTAAGTAGTCGATTTTTTGTATGTTTGGCATATATTAGTGGATTTACGTGTAGCAAATCATTTAAACATTTGATGGGTACGAGGCGTTCTTTTGGTCGTACACTGGGAATTAAATATGCACCCTCCTTTTGTGTGCAAATGTATTGCTTTACAAATGTAAGAAGTGTTAAACGTTAATATTTCATTTCCTTTTAAAGTTTACTTTTGCAAAAATAAATGTTATCTTGGTATTTTAAATGCTTTGGAGATATGAAAATCTTAAGGGTTTTAAGTAAACATGAATTCGATAAAATATAACCATGAAGTCGGAGTTAGAAAAAAATACCAATTTTCAAAAAGAAAACATTTTGAGTCCTAATGCAGTGTTTCCGAAGCATGTACTATCTTCAAGTTTATTTTCTTTCTTTAAAGTAAACCCACCTTGAAATTATTACTAAATTAATTACAGTGTTTATTTAATTTCAGTATAGTTATTTTTTTTTCAGTGTAAAAAAAAGTTGTGAATTTAAAACAAAAATCCATTTTAATAAAACAATCCATTCTTATTACATTTTTTTCGGAAATAACATATTTTGAATAGGATTATTCTAGCTCGAGGTCATTAGGTCATTGTATGTGACTGCTGATGTTTTACGTTAACAAACGTACACTCTGAGGTCCATTGTGATACCACTGGACTGTAATAGGTTTCCCTACTAGTCCCTGTCGTTAAACCAATTTGAGATTCTTATGAAACTCCTTAGTTATTGAATTTTTACATCCGACAAATCAGAATGATCGTGCAGATCCCTAGATCCCGGTGAAACAAGTCTCTGACCAGAAAGTGCCGGGCAATGTCAGATGAAGTGTTCGATAGTTTCCAACTCCTCTTCATCCATGCAACTCCAGCAAAAGTCATTCGACGGCACATTAAACCGCTCTGCGTGCTTCCCTATAACACAGTGTCCGGTAATTATAGCAACCACCATCGAAATCTCTCCCCTTGGAAGCGATATCAGTTCTCTTGTGCGCCTCTGATTAAGAAAAGGCTAAATCACGTGTTGTCTCAAACGTCCATCCATTTGCCCATCTTTGATTAGTCTCCGTCGCGGAACAAAGCCGTTGGTTTTGCTTGCAAGATTCTAGAGCATAGATGGGAATTTTTAATTACCATTGAAATTTAATTACCATTGGTTGATATCAATGGTAATGAAAAAATTTTCATTACCATTTAATGGTAATTAAATTTTTTTAATTGAAAAAATAATTACTAATCGTAATGAAATGCACTAATTGTTGAAAAACACCAATTATAATTGGTTTCAAAACCATTGGTTTGCACATTTTTGTTTTTTTGAAAAGTTAAAAATTTAAACATCAAAGTATGTTTTTACAAAAAAATATGAAAATGTCAAAGACAAAAAACACAAGGCAAATAAAAATTTCAAATATTGTGTTATACAAAGGCAATCAACGTGTGTTTGGTTTATAAAATGTGAAAAACTAAAACACCATATAACACAAAACAACAGATATTTGCAAATATTGACGATTTTGACAATATTGTGACGACTTTTACTAATGGTAATTATTTTTTTTAAGTGATGCCATACCAATGGTAATTATTTTTTTTTTTAATTTTCATTAGTAATTAAATTGATAAATAATTTAATTGGTACAATTGATACATCCAATGGTAATGAAAAAAATTTCATTACCATTGACATCAATTAAATGGTAATTAAACCATCAATTAATTGGTCCCTTTAATTAATTAGTCCCATCTATGTTCTAGAGGCATACCAACACATTCCAATTCTGTTGGAACCTGTAAGGTAGTTCCCAGTCTTGCAAGCTCATCGGGTTTGCAATTCCCTGGAATGTCTCTGTGCTTGTGACCCATTTAAGTCGTATGTCAAGACGTGCGGCAGTTAAGGGCATATCTTGTTTTCAGAAACATTAACTCCAGGGACTTGTCGCGGCTTGACTGTCGGAATAGATGTTGATGTTTCATTAATATCCGCTCGAAAAATCTGTAAATCTTTAAAAATTGAAATTCTTCTAAAATTTGACCTTTGACCTTTAACTGGGTCAATTTTTCATATCTCAATTTTGCCCTGATTAAAGGAATTGAAGTATTCTATATTATTCTGTAGTAATTCGGTAGAAAACATATGAAGTTTGTTAAAAAAAATAAAAAAATTAACTAAAAGCTAAAAAAGTTACCAAAATCACTATTATCTCGAAATCCGCCGAAATAAAATCGCTAAACTAGCCGAATGAAAAAAGGAATGTCTGCAATTTTTGTAATTTTTATTCCCTTATATGTGCTTAACAAAATCCTATGGTCCAATGGTCGATTTGTTAAATTTTATTTGCCTAAAAAAATTAAAATTTAAAATTGGAGATTTGAAAACAGGGTTGGAAAATTTAGACCTTTTTGCCATTAATTAAACACAAGTAAGCATAACACAATATGAAAAATACCTATAACCTTAGTACATTGGCAAGTAAAGAATAGAAAAATGTTGCTCTAGTAGATAATTTCAATCAATTTCAAAAATTGAACACGAAATCTTTGATCAAGTGGTCTGCCACACGCTAGTTGCCTGGGGCAGTTGTAATAACTTGGCTGATTTTTAACCGATTTTAGTTTTTATGGCCTTATTACAAAGGTAATGTACTCCACATTACAATTCTGTTACCATTTGAATTCAAACTTAACTTAAAATATCGAAAAAATTGAGAAAATGAGTAAAAAGTCATTTTTTCCCCTTGTAATCCGTTATTCAAACTTCAGGTCGTTTCCGCGTCCACTTAAAGTTATCGGATTAATTCCAATTTTTTTATTATTAAGTTTTTAGTTCAAAGCAACAAAATTCTGCCCAGTGCAACACAAAAATCCGAAATAAAAAAATACGAACACTCTTAGTGTGCACCCTAATGGGTCCTAACTCTGGATCCAAAAAGTTAGCATTCCCGAAAATTTAAAATGCTCATATCTCGGTAAATATTGCCGACACAACAAAAAGTCCAAAAGCATTTTTGTAGCTCTCAACACGAAGAACAAGACCGCAAAAGTTCTCCGAGTAATATTTTTGAAGTTATCGAGTTTTTTAATTACCAAAACCCCAGTGGTCCCCTAAAATCACGTATCTCAAAAACTAAGCAAGGTAGAGCGGAACGGACACAAATTTTGGATCAAAAACTATGATGATTTTTAAGGAAACCAACTAGGTATAGGCCCAACTAGGTATAGGCCCATTGTGGGTTCAAAATCAGCAAATTTTCTTGTATGTTTACAAGCTTTTTTTGCTAACATTACATTTTTTTTTAGTGTATTGCAGTGTGCTATTAAGCCGAATTGCCGACGTTACTGTATACTGCCTTCCCAATATGTCCAATGATATTAGGTGAAGAAGGATCTGTAACGCAGCTGTAGGTGAAGTACAAAGAGCTTCAGTGATGTATATCGACGCCTTTCTTTGTTCGTAATAAAGGCACAGCTCCCTTTTGTCTCTATAGCAGGACATCAGACAATGATTCCATACAGCAGAGTTGAACGCAGCACTGCTGTATAAATCCAATGAACGGTTCTACACTCAAAAAAAAAAAAAAACTGTAATGTTAGCAAAAAAAGCTTGTAAACCTACAAGAAAATTTGCTGATTTTGAACGCACAATTTTTTTGCTAAAGTTAGCAAAAATGTTTTGACAATAATTAGTTAACAACATTTTTTTTTTTTTTTTAACTTAGTTCATACACATCTGAAGACCCCATTGGGTTGGGACCCGATAGGTCCAGACCCCGATGGGGTAGACCTAGTTGGGTTCCTTTAAAATCGTCATAGGGGACCACTGGGGTCTTGGGAATTAAAAAACTCGATAACTTCAAAAATATTACGCTGAGAGCTTTTGAGTATTTTGCGGTCTTATTATACGTGTTGAGAGCTACAAAAATTCTTTTGGACTTTTTATCGTGTCGGCAATATTTACCGAGATATGAGCATTTTAAAATTTTTGGGAATGCTAACTTTTTTGGATCCAAAGTTAGGGCCCATTAGGGTCCACACATGTGAAAAGGAAAAGATAGCGCCATTTTAAGTTTTCTGAAAATAAAAAAAAAATTTACCATTTATTTTGCTAATATTAGCAAAAAAGCTTGTAAAAATTTGGTCAACTCAATTTTAAATCTAGCAAAAAAAAAATTAGTTAAAATTTTGTTTAAAATTGCTAATGCGCTAAATGAAGTTTACAAGATATTTTTGCTAACATGCTAATCTCAACTAAAATTTTGCTAAAAGCAAATGCTAACCAGCATTAGCAAAAAAAAATTAGTAAATCTACTAATGTATTATTTTGAGTGTAGAGCTAAAGCCCCATCGTTTTCCAATGGCCATTTTACAGGAATATAAAGCAATTGTTGCTTTTCTCATCCGTTCCTCAATATTATGCCTTTAATTCAACTTTCTAAATAAAAATACTCCAAGATACTTGGCTCCTTCTGAGAAGGTGATTTCCGTGTCGTCCAGAGAAATAGGATAAAAAGCAGGAATCTTATTTTTCCTTGCAAACAAGACAAGTTCTCGGGTTTACTCGGATTAACTCCCAGACCACAGTCTATTGCCCATTTAGACCGATCTTTTAGAGACCCCTGAAGAATGTTTTTAAAAGTCCAACATAGTGTACTTTTTTTATCGAAAGCGATCTACCGATGGTACCAACAGGCTCAAGATGCGCAGTATTCGTTGATCTACCCCAGTGGGTATCAGGTTGGTTGGCTACCATTTAATTTCCTCTCTCAAAAAGTTTGTTCTCTTAGTGTTGCCTATGCAATTGCATGTAAAAACTCTCTCAAACATTAAGAGAACCAATTTATATAAAGTGACATATTGTTTTGGGGCCTATCAAAATCTCTGATATATTCTTTACTCTATGATCTACCCTTGATGTATGCATGTTGCCTAGTTGAAAGCAAACCTCGGGTCAATGACTCTACGCATCTATGAGTCTATCATTCGTTCCATTGTCTTTAACAAAAAAATATGAAGGAGTAATTGCTCTGATATCCTTCGGAACTGCGTGGGAGTTTTTCCCAGACTTCGGAATACAAACGACTCTGGTGTCCCTCCATTTTAAAGAAGCCAGTTTATGCATGCTGTGAAGAGTCCAAGGGGCTATATAGTCCGACACTTGCTGCACCTCAGCTGGTATTATATAAACAGACCCAGCCGATTTATAGGGCCGAAAACTTTTGATTGATCATTTTTATTTTGGCATATTTATTATCTCCGAAGCAATTTTAGATGCTAGGGCGTCAGAAAGACCCAAAAATTGAAACGGCTTCATGAAATTGCCCGGAAAATGAGATCCAGCGTCTCCCCAGTAGGATCCTTTAGGTATTCCAGGGTGCAGTATGGGGGACTACTCCCCCCCCCCAATTCAAATGCTGGATCCGTGCCTGTCTAAAACTTAATTTTAGTAATTGCCACTCTTTATACCAATTTATATTATTTATCATCAAATTATACACAACATTTACAATGAAATCGAGAATAGTCTCATACAAAAGTACAATAATAATAAAAAACAACTCCATAACAATTGTACTTAAATCTTATGATATATTCCGTATGTTAGTAAACATAAATGGAATTGCAAATCAACTGAATATCATCTTTCAAAGAAAAAAAAAAACACCAAACTACACTCGCATAAATGGACAAATTCTGACATTCCTGTTGCTGTCGTAGGCAGACAAAAAGTCAATTCATATAAATTAAAAGTGACCATTGTGTTTCCGACTTTAAGTTATTCTGTCCCTTGCTGGTTTTTTTAGAGTGTTGCAGTACGGGTAGTTACAATAAAAAAACAACACCTGAAGTCCATTCAGTCTTTTTTCATGTTCTTGTCTTTTTACCAAAAGGTAATAATAACTACTGGTGACAATGTGAGAAAAGTTAATAAAAAAAACTATTCTACTGTTTGTTTTTTTAATACAATGAACATCAATAAATTTTCCTTTTTTTTTTTTTTTTTTGAAAATACTAAACGTAACGGAAATTGATTAAGGACTAACATTGAGTTAGAACATATCTAACATAAGGTGGTCTAATATAACAAAAAAGCTAATATCAAATGATACACAGAAAGAAATAAAAAAAAAATTTGAGTAAATTTTTAATACTATTGAGTAAAAAATTACTCAATTTTCCACCAGTAAACGATTTAATAGTATTGAGTAAATTTTTAATAAAAATTTATTAAATGTTTGCCAAAAAAATTTGAGTAAATTTTTAATTGACACTATTAAGTGCAGGAACAGAACAAGAAGCACCACCTTTTAAAAACAGAACAAGTTTTATTTCACATCGGCGCCGGCCACCGGTTTAATCTGCCAAACCGTATGGAAAAAGTCGTGCCGGGCTTATTCTGTTTCTACTCTAAAAAAAACAAAGTTTAAAAAAATTTCATATTTTTTTACAAAGAAAAAAACATGTTTTTTCAAACTTTACCAAATATATTTTTGTCTTAAAGACATAAAAAAAATTTTATAAATATGATTACAAACTTTCATGTATATATACAAAAAACTATAAACTAAACGAGAATTAAAAAAACTAAGAAAATTCCAAAAAAAATTAAAAAAGCTATTAAATTCTTATTAAATTATTTACTCAATTTGTTTTTAAATTTTTGAGTAAATTTTTAATTGCGTCAATTAAAAAATTACTCAAAACTTTTTTTAAATTTAAACAAGTGATTACTCAAATTGTTTTTCCCCATATTTTTTTCTGTGTACTATTGATGACCAGTGAGTTGGACAGGAGTAGAGTACAATAAGTAAATCTGTAATGGGAAGTTTACGATTCTGGATATAAATGAGAATCATAAAAAACAATTTTGTTAAAAAAGTATAAATGATGTGATAATAGCCAATAGTTGAGTTTGGAAAATGGTTTATGGTTAGTTTTTATATCGTAATGGAAAAATATGAGGGGTAGATTTTTTTTTTTTACTTTGAGCCAACACTCAGGGGATGCCCCCTACTAATGCAGTGCATTGTGTTGGTATTAGGAAAATAGGTTATGAGGAGGAGGAAAGAGGGAGTAGTGTTTGTGGACGTTTAGTTTAAACTTTTCCAAATCGTAGTTGACTGGGAAGATTTCTGCGGGGAGTGAATTCCACATACGACTAGTTCGACTGAGAAACGAATTCTCTCTGTAATGCGTTGTGCGATTCATTGGACTATCGACAACAAACGGTTGATATCTACTGGATTGACGAGTATTGGGAACGTACACCCGAGTCTCGGGAATAAGTTCACTTATCTCAGCAGAGCACTTACCATGGTAATATCGGTAGAACAATGACGCACAACCCAAGTTCCGACGATGCTCCAATGAATCAATAGAGTTGGATACCCTACTGTCATTGATGAGCTTCAACGCACTCCTTTGCACCCGGTCCAAGAACTTCAAAACAGACTTTGAAGCCCCTGCCCAGATATGGGAGTTGTATTCCAACTTCGGCCGGATATAGGCGATATAAGGAGATCAGACGGAGCGAAGTAATTTTTGCACCGTTTTAACCTTTATGTGCTCGGGATTGTAAACTTACGTTGGCGGTCGGAAGTCTACATTTGTAGCAACTATGTTTTTTTATGGAAAACATATGAAAAAAACACTAGCACGCATAGTGTTCTACTTAAATACATAATTATTAAGAAATATATGATTTTTAGATACAAAGTGAAGGTGAAAATGTTTAAATTTAAACTTCACAATATAGACAACGATCAGGGTGCATGGGCTGTATGTTGTTAGAAATATCAGGCGGGTTCATATTAGTGCCAGAAACAGGAAAACTATCAAGCGCCACTTCAATGGCCAGGTGTGTTAGAGCATATCCTAATACCCTTGCATTTTCAGAGCGCTGTACAGTTGCTGGCATGAAGGGCTACTTTGCAAGGCTTCGCAGGAACTTTCGTCGTTTGACTGTTTGGTAGATTTGGTCGTTATTTTCCGAAAATATTATGAATGCGACTAGATAGAGCGCATATATCTAGCATGTTCAAAAATATTGCCAAAGACCAGAGCAAAGTTTTGAGTTTTGACTTTTTGAAAGTTCTTTTTTTTTGAAATCAAATGCCTACCCAGATTCAATGATGTGAATAAATTGTCACACACGACACTCTCTCCAACATTTGTTCCACGGCTTGCATTTGAGCTCTTCTTTACTCTCAACAGCGAGATTTATACAAGAATATCGCTGTTGAGAGGAAAAAATTACTATACATCGCATGTGAACCAGACTTATATGCAATACTTTGCAGGCTTGGGTGGGATGCATAAATCCGTGATATGCAAATAGTTGTTCGTCAACTGTAATTTCTCCCGATGGTTGATAGTACCGGCGAAGACTGTTGCTCATTATAGCCCATAACACAGAAATTAGATCAACCTTATCGTTAACCTGTCCAGCAACTCTATCAAACCAAATAAACCGCAAAATGTCCTTGAACCGAGATTTCGGCATTATTGCACGGTAATAACAAAATGCTTCTGTACTCCACAATGCATGTGTATCTTCATCGTTTAATTTATTAACGCCAGCGAAAAATAAAAGCTCAAAGTGATGTGAATTTCCATACATTTTATATGATGTCTACATTTGTAGACTACCCGCCAGGAGATGGTCATTTTGAAAAGTAGGGTCTGGGAGGTGCTGTAAATTATTTTTTTAAAGTGTTAGTGGCTAAAACTGCTTAGAATTGATTTTTAGGAAGCTACTGAAAATATCGGACCCTGTTGTTGTGGACAGTTTTTTTTTATTCAACTTTTTCTGCAAAAATGCTACAAATGTAGACTACCGAGCACATAAAGGTTAAGAAACCAAGGCACTTGAATGCTTCTTTCGACACTTGAAAAACATGTTGATTCCAGCGAACGTCACATTGTATTTTCATGCCCAGAACATCAAGAGTGTCTGATTCCTCAATATTTATACCAACCATGAATACAGATGACGTTGATTCCACAGATCGTCTGTGGGTCAACATACAACATTAGGTCTTGCGAGCATTAAAATCGACCCTATTCGCCATACCCCACTCGGAGATTGTAGAAAGGTCATGATTAAGTGTGTCATTCATATTCTGTCTCAAGGCCTGAACCTCTACAAGGCTAGACCTATGATCAAAAGAAAATAAATGACAAATATTGCTGTCATCTGCATAAGAGTATATAGGATTGAAAGTTTGACTAAGAAGGTCGTTTAGAAAAATAAGGAAAAGGGTAGGAGAAAGAACGGAACCTTGTGGTACCCCTGAATTAAGCTGAAACTCGTTGGATGAAACCCCATCCAAAACAACACGTATAGTGTGGTTCCCGAGAAAACTCGATATAAATCGAGGGAAATCATCACCGACACCAAATGCAATAAGTTTTGATATGAGTCCGTCATGCCAGACACGATCAAATGCCTTGGAAATATCCAGAGCCACCACTTTACTCTCACCAAATTGATGTATGGATCGACTCCAACGCTCCGTAAGGAACGCTAACAGGTCTCCCGTAGAACGACTTCTACGAAAGCCATACTGTCGATCACATAGAAGTGAATTGGATTCTAGATAGTTCACAAGATGGAAATTAACCATGCTCTCCATAACCTTCGCGAGCGCAGAGCAAATTGCAATTGGGCGGTAATTGTCAGGGTTTGTGGCCTCACCCTTTTTAGGGATGGGCTGAACATTGGCCACCTTCCAGCAAGAGGGGAAGATCCCTCCACGGTAGGAAAAGCTAAAAAGTTTAGCCAATGGGCGAGCGAGCGTCGAAGAGCACTGTTTCAGCACCAGTGCAGTAATTCCATCCGGCCCCAGAGATTTGTTTACATTGAGATCATCAAGAACCCCTTTTACTGCACGAGCCCGAAAAAAATATCTTGGGCATAGTATAGGATACTCTTTCGAGCTCGGGCAGTGATTGAATGCTAACCGGCAAGTTCGAGTTGCTTGCAAAAATCTCAGCGAAGAGATTAGCTTTATCAACCGGGTCTGTGAATATTTGGTCATTCCTTATAAGAGTTGGAATAGACGAACTAGCATTATTTTTTACCCTTTTAAAAAAATAACCAAAAGGTCTTGCTACCCCGTGGAGCAGCAAGGACCTTAGTACGCAGACGCTGTTCGTATAGAAGCTTTTCACGTCTGAGTACTCTTGCACATTCATTTCTCGCCTGTTTACGTAGCCGAACAGTAACTGGAGTTTTGTCATTCCGCCAGTTATTGAACGCATCCTCTCAGGATCTGTTTGCATTCCTGTACGTCTGATTAAACCAACACTTATTCTTTGGTTTAATCGAAATACGCTTAGGTGGAATAAATGATTTTATTCCCAGCGTTATCACATTCACGATCATTTCTGCAGCAGCGTTGACATTGTCATCTAGAAAACAGAGCTTCCAGTTGAAATGTCGAAAGAAATCATTGAGCTCAGCCCAACGAGCCTTTTCATAGACAAATACCGAGCGTTTCGGCGCTGGATGAGAAGCATTACGAATTGCCGAATATGGAAAGGATGCAGAAAAACACGAATAATGACTATTTTTAAATTTCGTCGATCGCCGGACAAATTATGGTTTGCTTTGGTCAAAAAAAAAAAAGAAATCGGACAAAATTAACCCGTGACTTTGGGGGGTTAAAGTTTTGCCCCAAAAATATCTTTTTGCCATACAAACAAAAAATTTTTTTTTGATTTCCCGAGTAAAAATGAATACATATAATTTTACATTATTTGATGTATGTATATATAGCCATATGAAATAGTATGTTTTCATATCAAACAAAGTACATAATTATATCTCGCATTGAGTTTTTCCAAATTTTTTAAATGGAGTTATATAAAATTACATCTAATGATAACCATATTAATATATAAATACATGTGGGAGACATAATCATATGTGACACATATAACTTAATCTGATTGCATACATATTTATATGTGACTTAATATCAAATAACGTATACGAGCATATTTAAAAAAAATCCAATATCATTATATATATAATTATATATGACTTACAAGAAACCATTTAAAATTATATATGACTTACAAGAAACCATTTAAAACTATATATGGTTCCATCTTAAAAAACGAAAAAAAAATTTTTCAAATATAATTATATATGGTCGCACATATAACTCTATATACAGTTATATAAAACTATACATGGCATCAAACATTTATTTTTTTAATATTATCAAAGATATAATTATAAATGGCTTATGAGATACCGTATATAGTTTTGTAAGGTACCATATAAATACAATTTTTTTTTAAACTCTACCCTAGTAAAAATATTATGCTAATTTTATTAAATAGATCTAATTTGATCCGTAAAATGGTTGTATCAAATAATATCTAATTGTATTACTTTAGATCAAAAAATATAAAAATTGATACAATTTGATCCTGAATTTGGTCAAATCTAATTAGATCAAATTGATCTTATAATATCTATTTTTATATAATTTGATGAGCAAAACCAAAATACGAATCTAATCATATATGGAGCAATATCTAACCATATAAAGTGGATCAACCGTATCAAAGTGATAGATAAAATTTTATATAAATTTATACGGAAGCATATTAACTCATATAAGATTGTATCAAATTATATATGATTAGACCAGAAAATTTTTACTCGGGTATATATAATTTTAAATGGTGGCACATGTAACGCCATATAAAATGTTATACAATTGTATAAGGTAAAAAATATTTTTTTCTTTCACAATATTTTATATATAATTATGCATACTTTTATATGACAGTATTTCAATATTTTTTTTTAATGTTGCATCATATATATTTTTATTTAAGTATACAAGAGAGCTTGTATAATTATATATGATTCTCAAAGCACCTAAAATCAGTCAAAAAAAATATATATAAATTCTATAAATTTTTAAATAGAAAAAAAATCTGTTTAATCCAATGTATTTTAAAACTTAAAAAAATGCATATTGGATTTTAAAAGTTAAATGTTTAAAAAATGCATATAACTTAAATAGTTGTGTGTAACTTTATATAAGATCATATAAGATAATATATGATGCTTGGGGACCCCGAGTTCGATTCCCGGCTCAACCCAGAAAAAAACTATTTTTTTTAATTTTTTAAAAAAGAAAATATGTTTTTAAAGCTTTTTGTTTTTTCTAAACTTAAAAATATTGAATAATTAAATTTTTATGATAAAATCGAAAAATAAATATTATTTATTTATAGTTATATAATTTTATATATTACATCATATAAGTTAATATATGGTTCCTAGGGACCCTGGGTTCGATCCCCGGCTGAGCTAAGAAAAAAAGTTGTTTTTTTTAATTTTTTTTTTTAAGAAAATATGTTTTAGAAGCTTTAATTTTTTACTAAACTTAAAAATATTGATTAATTTATTTTTTATGATAATATTTAGAAATAAATATTATTTATATATAGTAATATAACTTTCTATATTGCATCATATATGATAATATATAATTCTTGAGGACCCTGAGTTCGATTCCCGACTAAGTCAAGAAAAAATTTATTTTTTTTTTAATTTTTTTTTAATCTAAATGATTTTTTAATGCGTTTTCGTTTTTCAAATTTAAAAAAAAATAAAATCCCTGAATTTTAACAAAAATATTTCAAAAATAATTATATTTTGATATAATTATATATTATTTAATCCGAAGAAAAAAATATTTTAAAACTTTAATGTTTAACCATCAATATCTCTGGTTTTAAGAGAGCTAAAGTCCTCAGATCAAGCTCAAATCAAAGCTTTATTTGTTGCCAATAATTAAAAGTGTATTTGGTTCGAACTTATGTTAGCAATATTTTCAGATAAAATTATTTTTGTCTGAAAAAACTTCCGAAAAAAACTTAAAACTCATTATTTGGCCGTTGGTGAGTAAAAAAGTTTATACATGTTTTATACCATTTTAAAGGTATTTTTATTAAATATACAACGGCAGAAAGAAAATTTGGATCCGATGAAAAATGTGAAGCTCATAAGCCAAAAACCGTTTTTACTTTAAAGCTTTATAACTTGGAAAATTAAGAGCATTGGAAGATGAAAATCATGTTGTTGAACTCAGTATTAAACCCCCTATTAGCTCAGCAAATAAACTAAAAAAAAAAAAAAATCACAAATTTTAGCAAAAATTTTCTAAGTCTTTTTTAAAATTTTGTTCAAATTCAAGTCGAATATAATTTGATGCAATCATATACCCGATAAGATAAACTGGATTTAATTATATATAAGTTAAACTTGATATAATTATATATGATAAACTATTTTAAAAAATTTTCTAAGTTTTTTTAAAACATAGTCTTTTAAAGTTGTCATTTATTAACAACGTCCGCTGGGTCAGAGGGTAGAGATTGCGATTACAAAACAGTTGGTAGCTGTTCGATTCCCCCGCCGCTCGAAGTTTTTT
The DNA here is from genome assembly GCA_963921195.1 of Pegoplata infirma. Lineage (NCBI taxonomy): Eukaryota > Metazoa > Arthropoda > Insecta > Diptera > Anthomyiidae > Pegoplata > Pegoplata infirma. The sequence goes on from OY992536.1 coordinate 65,624,063, forward strand.
TTTTTTTTTTTAAATAAATTTTAATTATATATATTTATATCTTAATATTGAAAAAAATTGTTTGGATAAAACTTTATCAGTTCTAAAAATAGATTTTATTGTTCGGATTAAATTATATATAGTTCTAAAAATAGATTTTTTTTTTCGGATAAAATTTTATCTAAAGTTTTTTGTAATATTTTTTTTTTTCTTTCGTATGAAATTTTATCTTTTTTTATCCAGCTAAAAAAATCTTTTTTTTTTTTGTCTTGGTCTAATAAGATCCAACCATTTTTCGGATGAAATTGTATCCCACCGATTAAAACTGATCTAATTAGATAAACCCACTTTTCGGATCAAATTGTATCCGTCCGGTTAAAACTGATCTAATCTTAGCGATCCATTTTTCGGATCAGTGCTGATCTTTCAAATCTCGGATCTATCAACAGATCTGGAATAATATAAGAACATATATTGCTCCATACAAAAATTTTTACTCGGGTTGTTGAGTTTTTGTTAATTATTATTTGACTTGATTAGTTTTTTAACGACTAAAAATTTCATTTTAATGGGATAACACTTTTACCCTATTTTTAAATTATCTGTATTATCACAAAATATGACCATTTTATTATTTTTTGCTTTGGAGCGAACCGATTTTGATGAATTATACAGCTCAACAAGAAAATGCGTATTAAATTCTGGTTAGTGATTTGGATAGTGATTGTTGCGCTGATTCCAAATTCGGAGCCCCAATTTGTCTATCACGTCAGGATTTTGAGTAGAGATGGGCGCGACAGGAATTTTTGAATCACACACACTCACTCACGAATATATTTTTTCTACTCACACTCACTCACAATCACGTGAGTATATTTACGTTGACTCACACTCACGAAATTCTTATTTATACAAAAAAAATTCAAAAACTAAAATTTCAAAAATCTTTCAAAATTTTCAGCAAAATTTAAAGTTCAGCGAAATTTTATATTTTTTTTTTTGTTTTTTTTTTTTTTTTGGAAGAAAAGCCAAATTTCTTTGATGCTTTTTTTGGTATGAAAGGAAATATTAAGAGAAAATAAATCACGCAAACTCACGCAAAAAAATCGACTGTGAGCATATTCACGTTGACTCACACTCACGAAATTCTTATTTATACAAAAAAAAAATCAAAAACTAAAATTTCAAAAATCTTTCAAAATTTTCAGCAAAATTTAAAGTTCAGCGAAATTTTATATTTTTTTTTGTTTTTTTTTTTTTGGAAGAAAAGCCAAATTTCTTTGATGCTTTTTTTGGTATGAAAGGAAATATGAAGAGAAAATAAATCACGCAAACTCACGCAAAAAAATCGACTCACGCACACTCACTCACGCAAAAATCTTACTCACGAACACTAACTCACACAATTTCATACTCCACTCACAATCACGTGAGTAAAATTGAATTCAGTCACACTCACGCCTGATCACGAGTTAATCACGTGAATCACGCTCTAATCTGCTCATGTGCCCATCTCTAATTTTGAGTAATTCGCGGTTTAAGTGGTGAAAAAAGGCATTTTTGACCCTTTTTAAAAGCTTATAAAATAATAACCTGACATGAGAATGACTTGGTATCAAGCCCACCCAGTAAAAACTTGGTAATAAGTCCACATTACCGCCTGCATTCTATGTAATGACGACTCGTTACCTGCTCGATTACTTCTTGTTAACAAATAATGAGTTACCGATAGCCTCATACAGAACCGGTTACTGGTAAATACGATTTAAAATATTTGATTAATTGTCCAAATATTTTTTTTTTATTGAAATTAAAAAAATGCTAAAGAAAATTTAGAAAGAACTTGCACATTTAGCTTAAAAAAGATTAACATTTCTCTACTTTTTCTAATAAAACTCCGTTAACAGAAATTTAAATTCAGGAATTCTGACTAAAATTGGGAACAGGCAAATTAAAGTTTAGAAAACCAAATTGATATTTAAAAACCTGGATCTAGCTGACACTTGATAGTGATTTATGAGCCTTAATTAGTCTTTACATAACTTCTATTGAAGTTTTCTGAATTTTAATTGGCTTTTTCTAAATTGTAATTGTTTTTCTTGAAATTTTGGGGCGTTTTCCAAATTTTAATTTAACTCATTTGTTTGCCTTGTTGATTAAAGTATGTTAAAACCGGTTAAAAGGTAAAACACCATCATAGACAGTGTTTCCCTTAAAAACTTACTCACTCTTATATAGACTAAAACTTAAGATGGTGTTTAAGAGCCCAGTCACAATTGGCACCACCGACGACGAACCACATCAAATGAGAGAGCGACGCATTAAAATTAAACGACAGACGACCGGACACATTTTATAAAGAAAATGACGCTCATATCAGTTACACTTTTATTTTTTTCTTTAGTTATCCCTTAAAAACAGGTACACAATGTTTTTTGTTTGCAACACACCAGTGGCGGGTACAGCTTTTGGCTTTGGGGGGGGAAATTTTTTTTACTTCAAAGAAAAAAAATCATAATGCTTTCTAGGACGAGCAAAAACAGGGATACGTTTCAATTGCAAAAAAAAAGGGGTTTGTTTTTCATAATCATATGTATTTTGTTTAGATAATTTTTTTTTTTTGCTATAACTAAATCTGAGAATTTTTCAATAGAAGAAATTCTTCCTACAGATGATGAAAAAATTATTTTTTTTATAGGGCAAATGTCTCAGAATCTAAGACTTCTTCTTAACGCAAAATGTCTCAGAATCTGAGAGTTTTTTCGTATAGAAAAATTTTTGGATTCTAAGAACTTTTTCCACAGAAAAGGTCTCAGATTCTGTGAAATTTTACTATAGAGAAAGTGTCATATTTTAAAGCATTTTTGAGATATTTTTCCTATAGAAAAGGTCTAAGATTATTAGATTTGTTCGTACTAAAAAAATTTCAGATTCCTTTTCTATAGAGAAAGTCTGAGACATTTTTCATATAGAAAAAATCTCAGATTCTCAGACTTTTTTTGTGAAGAAAAAGTCTCAGATTCTGAGAACTTATTCCTAAAGAAAAAATCTCAGACTTTCAGACCTTTTTGCCATAGAAAATGTCTCAGATTCTGAGAGCTTTTTCTTAAATAAAAAAAAATCTAAAATTCTGGCACTTTTTCCCCTAAAGAAAAAGATTCTGAAAAATTTTTCCTTTATTAAAAGTCTCAGATTGTAAGAACTTTCTCCTTCAGAAAAAGTTTAACATTCTGATTCAAAGACCTATATAGAAAAAGTCTGAGATTTTGAGACTCTTTCCAAAAGAAAAAGTCACAGATTCTGAGACGTTTTCCCTATAGAAAAAGTCTTAGATTCTAAAACCTTCTTCTAATATAAAAAAGACACTTTTTTCTAAAGAAAACGTCTCAAATTTTGAGACCTTTATCCTATCGAAAAATTCATAGATTCTGACAATTGAAGTATTCCCGGAATTCCACATTGTTTCATAAGGGGACAACGAAATTTTGAATCACTGATATGGCCGATAAGCCAAGACACCCCAACCTTAAAATCGTCTCTTTTATATATATTTTAAGTTTCATGCAAATCGGTTCATAAGGGTTGAGATACTTCCCTTGTGAGACCTGCTTCCCAAAGAAGAAGTGTCAGATTCTGAGACATTTTTCCTATAGAATAAGTCTAAAATTTGAAATTCTTAGACCTTATTCCTATAGAAAAAGTATTAGATTCTAACACCTTTTTCCTATAGAAAAAGTCACAGATTCTGCGACCTTCTTCCAATTGAGTAAGTTTCAACTTCTGAGACTTTTTTTTTAACAATAAAAAGTCTCAGAATTTGAGACCTTTTTCTTTTTAAAAAAGATTCAGATTTTGAGACCTTTTCCCCTCAAATAAGTCTCAAATTCAGAGATTCTTCCCATAGAAAAAGTCTCAGATTTTTAAACCTTTTTCCTTTCGAAAAAGTCTCAGATTCTGCGACCTTTTTTCCTATAAATAAGTCTCAAGTTTTGATACCTTTCTTCCGTAGAAAAAGTCTCAGATTCTGGAATTCTTCTGCAAAAATCCTAAAAAGAAAATGTTTGAGGATGTGAAAAATCTTAGAGTTTTTTTGTACCTTTTTCTATGGAAAAAGTCTCAGATTTTGTGACATTCTAAAAAAGTTTTCCAAAATATATTAATAAAAGAAAATATTCGAGCTCGAGGTCTAATATTTTCTTTTATTAATATATTATTAAAAAGGTCGGATAAAATACAATATAATATTGTTTTCCAAAATAGTTTTTCAAACGTTAGACTACCAATATTTTTAAGATTTTAAGATATTTTTTCTAGTATTCCTATGCAGTAGACAAACATTTTTTATGTAAACTAAATCCTGTTACATTTTTCTAGACAAAAAAAAAAAACATATTTTAAGTAATTTTTTATACTTAAATTCATAATAAGATTGAAAGATATTTTTTCACAGAAAATTTTCAGATTTAGTCACATTTTTCCTTCAAAAATTCTCAGATTTTTTGCTATTAAAAATTTTTGGATTTCGAGATCTTTTTCCTTCGGAAAATTTTTTTAGAAAACTTCCTTCTTTCTTTTTTCTTTCTTTTCCTTTCTTTTTTCTTTTTTTTTTTCTTTTTTCTTCTTTTATTTTCTTTTTGAAATTTGGTCTGGGGGGGGAAATTTCCCCTTTTTCCCCCCCCTTGTACCCGCGCATGCAACACACACACAATATATCAACTCCAATTGGAAAATTAGCACATTTTGTTGAACATATGGCAACGCTACTTAACAGAAATTTTAAAAATATGAGAGGGTGGTGAGAGAGAACTACAAAAATAGAATAGAATCTATTCTGGCGGCAGCGTGGTCGACCACAAAGCGATTTTTTGCTTTTCATACAAAATGTATGAAAACATTTTGTGGTAACCGAATGTGGTGCCAATTGTGACTCGGCTCTAATGCGGTTTCCATGGGCTGAGCAGCAGTCGCTTCTGTAAATTTGTTATTGGTCCTGCCCTAAGCAGCCAAATGTCCCTTTCTACGATGTTCCAAGATATATTTTAGGTCCTTTTATTATTTGAATTTTACAATCAAACATTTGGAGGGATGGATATCAACGTAAACATTGGTTCCGTTGGCTTTTCTAACATTTAGATTATAGAAATTTTCTCGCTTGGTTGCTCTTGAAATAACCGCGTTTAACATGAACTTTATCATCCTGACGAATAGGCATGAAGCGAACATTTTACTTTTGACGCAATTCCTTGCTGAGGGAAGACGGCCAATTTTTAGGACTAATGTATGCTGCTATTTGGTAGCATTTTTGTAAGGAGTGGGCAACGAGTTATTTTTGGGCTACTTGTAGCTCATTATTTGTGGTACTAATGTATGTAGTTTTTCAGTAGCATTCTCGTAAGCGAGTGGGTATGCGGTCATTACTCCAATGACACCGCCATGTTAAAATAATGAGTGTTTCACCAACCTAGTAACTAGATACCACCATCTATTTTAAGGCGAAAACCCCATTACTTGGTAATAGAAGTTTTTACTGGGTATGGTATAAACATAGCTTAAGTGGAGGCTATAAACCACCCCTCTTAGGATAATATAAACTCCGGACAAAGAAAAACTATGAATTTAATTAAAAATTATGGTTGCCTGTTTTGCAATCACGCAAAAACGGCTAAACCGAATCCGTCACTACTGATAGCACTAACCGAGCTGTAGGTCATATAAGAGCGCGATTCGCAAAGGGGTATAAAAACTACACTTTTTTTTATTAAATAAAAAGTAATTTCTTCCTCTTCCGCAATCACACAAAACTAAACTGATTTCAATTAAATTTGCAGCACAGATAGTACTAACCGAGGACGCAACTTGGAACTTTTGGCTGTTTTAATCCACGATTCGATAAAAATGCCTAAAATGACAAATCTGCTTTGTACTATACTTGGCGTTATGTCTGTCCGTTTCGTAATCACGCAAAAATGGCTGAACTGATCTTGTTGAGATTTCTATATAGATAACACAGCTCAACAAGAAAATGCGTATTGAATTCTGGTGAGTGATTTGGATAGTGTTTGTTGCGCTGATTCCAAATTCGGAGCCCAAATTTGTCTATCACATCAGGATTTTGAGTAATTCGCGGTTAAAGTGGTGAAAAAAATGCATTTTTTACCCTTTTTAAAAGCTTACAAAATAATAACCTGACATGAGAATGACTTGGTATCAAGCTCATTTGAAAGTCTGTAATTTTCTCTTAAAGATAAGATAAAATATTTTAAAAATTTAATTTTCTAAAATGGTAAAAAAATTCTTAGCAAAAAATCTTCCATTTTTTAAATATTTAGTTTATTTACACAGTGTTTTTTAAAAAATTCCATACAAACTCACACGTAAATTTTAGATTTAAAGTACTTGTTGTTAGTAATTTTTTTTAACATTTTAGGAAATTGAATTCGAATGAGCTTGATACTAGAGAAGGGATCGTGAGTGACTTTTCAATCACGATCACGCACACTCACGAAAAAAAAAATTTAATCACGCACGATATTTTTTTTTGTACTCACGCTCACGCACGCTCTCGTGAGAAGAAAACAATTTTAATCACGCTCACGATGTAATCACGTTCACAAAATACTCACGAATTAAAATAAAATAAAAAAAAACTTTATTCCATATTTTTTTATTTTTTTAACATTTATTTAAATTTACAAATGTTTTTGTAATTATAAAAGGGCAATTCTAAAATATTAAGAGCCAATTTTAGTCGTTTTTGGGAATGGTTTCTTCAGATTTAATTGAAAATTGGCACATAGATAGCCAACATACCTATGAAAATGTGACTTTCTATCGTTTTTTAAATTCGGTTTACTGATCGTTTTATGGCAGGTCAAAGCTCGACTTTTTTTTTGTTGCAAAATTAGAAAAACATATCATCACATAAAATATGCTCTAACTTTTTAAGCAATTATCCGATTTTCACAATTCGTGGCTCATATGAGAGCTTAAGTCTTGTGCTTTTTGGAAATAATTTTAAATGCAAAAGGATTCTTTAAAGAAAAGTATCAAAAATGCAATAACTTTTTTCTTTGCGAATATTTAAAACAACACATCTTGGATTTTTTTTTTTAAATTCGGTGATAGTCAAAATGTTTTGTGTAACATATCCAAAATTCAGAGGGGGATCAAAAGCTATTCTGGTTTGAGTACGAGGATCCCATAATTTTCCATTAGAAATTTAATTTTTTTTATTTTTGAAATGTTTTAAAAAATTTAACAGGGATAAGATTATATTCCTTATACAGGTTATATTTTTCTCACTTTTGCTAAACTTCGACCAGCGATAATTCGAAAACTATACTGAATTTTGAAAATCCAAATATGAAATATGCTATGGCAAATTTTAAGTCAATTCGAACAGTGGAGCGAAATTTTTTTAAAATTGCTTAAAAAACTTATTAAATTTAAATTTATTAACTTATTTGAAAGAAGATAAAAAAATTAAAAAAACCTAACCAAAAAAAAAACGGAGAAAAAATTAAAATCACGAAAAAATCACGCAGCAATTTTACTCACGCACGATCACGCACGAACTTTTTTTTGTTACTCACGATCACGCACGCTCACGTGAGTAGAAAATAAAATTACTCACGAATCACGTGATTCACGTGATTCACGGTAATCACGTGATTGGTGCGCATCTCTACTTGATACCAAGTCATTTGCATGTCAGGATCTTATTTTATATGTGTTCAAAAATGGTAAAAATGAGCCTTTTTCGACACTTTAACCGCGATTTTCTCAAAATTGTGACGTGATAGAGAAATTTGAGTTACCGTTTTGGAATCGGGGCACCAAAACCTATCAACTTTTTTTGGTTCCATCCAAAACGCAGCAACAAACAGCAAATTTATAAGCGGTGTTATCACTAGGGTGGCACGAATAATTTATTTTATTTTTTTTATCTAATTTTATTTTTATTTTTATTTTTTATCTAATTTTAATTTTGAAAACAGAAACCTCTATATGGGGCATTCCATGTCAAATCGGACATTTTGAATAATTATTTTTTTTTAGATTTTCCCAATTTGTTGACAGTTTTTAGTACCCTTCGAAAACTCCTTCTTGGTAAATTTTCAGACTTTTTTGATGACCCGTTCAAAAGATATCGAATTTTTAAAAATTGGTAGTTTGTTCCTGTACTCAAACTTCTTTTACTCATAACTTCTTCAATAATGGTCCAAATTGCAAAATTTTTTTCTTCAAAATTTTTGTTTTTTTACGTGCTTTTAAAAAAAAAATCCCAAAAAATTCTTAAAAGTGGTCTAGTATGCGATTTTTAAGTTTTAAAATTTAAATCTCACATGTATGTACTCTTTGATTTTTTTGGAAATTTTTTTGTGTAAAACTTCTATCGATTCAACAATTTTTTTGCCCAGTAGGATCGTGGGATAACGATTATTACTATTTTTTAAATTTTTTTGAAAAAATTTTATTGTAATTTTCCATTCTTAAATCATTTCTACTGCTCCAATGGTGCGCCATAGAGGGGTCATTTCCAAGACCGACCCCCATTAATTTTTACGTCTTAACATTTCTTCGGAACAAACTGATACCCTATCTCTAATTGCTAAGGGGGCTCCCACACAAAATATAATTTTTTTAAATTTGCTCCAACCGCTCTAACTGCCCTATGAGTGCCCTTAGATCAATAAAATATATGATCGACCCACAATATTTTTTCAGTCTTAACATTTTCTCTGAATACACCTACCCTTTATCTTCAACTATTAAGGCGTTTATTTAATCAGTTTCTACCGGTCAAATGGTGCTTCCGAGAAGGGTCATTTGGGAGACCGACCCCCATTTATTTTTACCCTTCAAAAAATTTTTAAAATATACTTACGCCCTATCTCCACTCCCTAAGTAGGCTCCCATACAAATTACAGTTGACAAGTAGGCCAAAAAATATCCTGTATACTTGAAGTTTGGACTGTACCATCCTCTCGCAGAAATAACATTCTAAAAGAAGTACTTTTTGGACTGCACGATCCTCTCTGTTGGAAATAACATTCTGAAAGAAGTACTTTTTTGAAAATTCCGCTTTCAAGGGGAAAAGGGGGAAGGTAGGGCAATTTTGTATATGCTAAACTAATGAAACTCGGACTGAACGATCCTCTAGCGGTAATAACATTCTAAAGGAAGTACTTTTTCAAAATTCTGGGGAAAAAGGGGGAAAGTAGGGCAATTTTGAATTTGCTGAACTAATCGTCCTAGATACTTGCAATTTGAAATGTACGATCCTTTCGCGGAAATAAAATAACATTCTTAAAAAAGAACTTTTTTAAAAATTCCGCTTCTAAGGGGAAAAAGGGGGAAAGTAGGGCACTTTGGGGGATTTATCTGTATTTATTTATATTTATTATTTATATGTATCTTTTGAACTAATAGTCCTAAAAACTTGAAATTTGCACTCTATGATCTTTTCGCGGAAAAAAAATATTTTTTGAAAATTCCGCCACCAAGGTGGGGAAAATAGGGCAAATTGGTACATTTTTTATCTTCTGAACAAATGGTCCCAGAAACTTGAAATTTTGTCTCTAGGATCCTCTCACGGAAATAACATTCAGAAAAAAAAATATTTTTTGAAAAATTCCGCCTCCAAGGTGGAAAAGGGGGGAAATAGGGCAAATCGGTGTGAAAGTAGGGCAATTTTGTATATGCTGAAGTAATGGTCCTAGATACTTAAAATTTGGACTGTACGATCCTCTCGCGAAAATAACATTCTTAAAGAAGTATTTTTTTTTTAAATTCCGCTTCTAAGGGGGAGAAAGGGGGAAAGTAGGGCAATTTTGTATCTGCTGAACTAATGTTCCTAGATACTTGAAAATTGGACTGTACGATCGTACAACTAAAGTCCTTACTTGGCAAAACTAAAAAACAAATAAAAAAAGGGGAAATTCGCCCACAAGACCAAAAAACAGGAAAAAAAGAAAGCAAAAGAAGAAAAAAAGTAGAGGAATGAAATTTTCCAAAAATTTTCAAAAGGAAGTATAAAAAAGTATATCTTAGATTCTGAGACATTTTTTCTTTTAAAATATTTTAGATTCTTTGATTTTTCATAAAGAAAAAATGTTCAATCCTCAAATATGTTCTGAGACTTTTTCTTGTCTAAGAATTTGAGACTTTTTCTATAGGAAAAAAGTCTCAGAATCTGAGAATTTTTCTATAGGAACATTGTCTCAAAATCTGAGACATTTGCTATAAAAAAAGTCTCAGAACATATTTGAGGATTGAACATTTTTTCTTTATGAAAAATCAAAGAATCTAAAATATTTTAAAAGAAAAAATGTCTCAGAATCTAAGACTTTTTCTAAAAGAAAAATCCATTAAGATCTGAGACTTTTTCTTAAGAAAAAATGTCGCAGAATTTGAGACTGTTTCTATAGGAAAAGTATATCAGAATTTGAGACTTTTCTTATAGAAAAAATGTCGCAGAATCTGATATTTTTTCTATAGGAAAAAACTTTCAGAATCTGAGACTTTTCTTATAGGAAAAAAGTCTCAGAATCTGAGACTTTTCTTAATGGAAAAATGTATCAAAATCTGAAACTTTTTCTATAGGAAAAATATCTCAGAATCTGAGACATCTGGTATTAAATAGATTCAATTTCGAATATCCCCAAAAAATTCCCAAAATTATTTTCAAAATCCCCATAAAAATACCGTATCCCCAAATGAGATTATTAATCAAATTATTGTCCTATTTGATCGCATGAAATCCCCAACTTTGGGGATAAATCCCCAAGTCTGGCAGCCCTGACTGGATACACTAACTGATTTAAAATACTGACGTCTAAATTTGTTTTCATTAAGATGATGCATGTCCAAAAGTCTTCCATAAATGAAACGTAAATTTTTTTTTCATGTATTGTTTACGTAAACAAACCAATTTTAAAATTTAACAAGTAAGAGTGTTAAATTCGGCTGTGCCGAATCTTTTATACCCTCCAACATGCAACAAAAAAAAATTGCAGGGGCGTTTTCTTTTTTTTTTTGGTGGGGGTCGGTAGTGGTAATTGGGGGGGGCAAATTTCCTCTCGAATATATGTTTAATAATTCATTCTTATGCTTTTTGCGCTAAAGAAATACAAGTTTATCAATATTGAAAAAAAAAAAATTATTCCACGCCCATAAAAGGGGGGCGACCAAAAAAAAAACACATTTTCTAATTCTTTGGGTCCAAATGCAGGACTTTGAACTTCATGTAGCATAAAAATGTTGCATTTGTTAAACAAAAACACAAAAAAAAATAATGTAAAAAAATGGAATTTTTCAGAGGTTGGTTTCGTTCTTCAAGGGGGAACTTTTTTTTTCATTTACGAACTTTTTTTTCATTTACGAACTTAACCTGCCTAGGAAGAACATCTATATATATAAAAGAGTGTGGTGACTGACTGACTGACTGACTGATTGGCAATAATCATCGCCCAGCCCAAACCGCTGAAGCAAGAGACTTGAAATTTGGAATGTAGGTTCGGCTCCCGACAAAACCACCCACTAAGAAGGGATTTTTGGAAATTCCGATTTTAAGGGGGGCAAAAGGGGGAAAATAGGGCCCTTTGGGGGATTTTGTATCTTTTGAACTAATAGTCCTAGAAACTTCAAATTTAAACTCTAGGATTCTCTCGCGGAAATAAAATTTCGAAAAAAATATTTTTGGAAAATTCCGCCTCCAAGGGGGGAAAAAGGGGAAAATAGGGCAAATTGGTACATTTTTTATATTCTAAACAAATGGTCCCAGAAACTTGAAATTTGAAGTCTAGGACCCTCTCGCGGAAATAACATTTTGGAAAAAGTAATATTTTGAAAATTCCGTTTCTAAGGGAGGGGGAGGGGGAAAATAGGGCAAGTTGGTATATTTTGTATCTTCTGAACTAATGGTCCTACAATCTTGAAATTTTTAATGTAGGATACTCTCGCGGAAATAACATTTTAAAAAAAGTACTTTTTTGAAAATTCCGGTTTTAAGGGGGAAAATAGGGCAATTTGGTGAATTTTGAACTAATGGTCCTAGAAACTAGAAATTTGGACTACAGTATCCTCTCGGGGAAAAAACATTTTTTTACTAAAATTTTTTCACTCAAAATTTTTTTTCACTCAAAATTTTTTTTCACTCAAATTTTTTTTTTTCCAATTTTTTTTTTTTACAAATTTTTTTTTTCACTCAAAATTTTTTTTTACTCAAAATTTTTTTTCACTCAAAATTTTTTTCACTCAAAATTTTTTTCACTCAAAAATTTTTTTTTTACAATTTTTTTTTTACTCAAAATTTTTTTTTACTCAAAATTTTTTTTCACTAAATTTTTTTTTTACTAAAAATTTTTTTCACTCAATTGTATTTTATTCTTCAGTTTTTTTACTCAATTTTTTTTACTTAAATTTTTTACTTAGAAGGTGTTTTCACCCAAATTTTTTTTACTCAAAATTTTTTTCGCTTAATTTTTTTGACTCAAATTTTTTAATCAATTTTTTTTCTCATTTATTTTTTTATTTTTGGGAATTTATTGATTTAATCGCTTAAATTTAGGGGCAAATAGGACAATTTTGAACATTTCGATCTTCTGAACTAATGGCCCCAGTAACCTTAAATTTGGACTATAGGATCCTCTCGCGGAAATAATACTCTAAAGAAAGTATTTAAAAAAAAATAAGAAGGGGAAATGGGGAAAAAATGGCAATTTGGTACATATTCTATCTTTTGACCTAATGGTCCTAGAAACTTAAAGTTTGGACTTCCTCTAACGGAAAAAACATTCTGAAACAAAGTTTTTTTTTTAATTCTGATTCTAGGGGGTTGAAAGGGGGAAAGTAGGATAATTTGGTGTATTTTGTATCTTCTGAACTAATGGTCCAAGAAACTTAAAAATTTGGACTATATGATCCTCTCGCGGAAATTATGTTCTGAAGAAAGTATTTTTTGAAAATTTTTCATTCAAATTTGGGGTACGATTTTCAACATTTTCTATATTGTGAACTAATGGCCCTAGAAACCTGAGATTTGGACTATAGGATCCTCTCGCGGAAATAATATTCTGAAGAAAGTACTTTTTAAAAAAGGCACTTCTAAGAAGGGGAAAAGGGGGAAAATTGGGCAATTTGGTACATATTCTTTTTTCTGACCTAATGGTCCTAGAAACTTAAAGTATGGACTATAAGATCCTCTCGCGGAAAAAACATTCCAAAACAAAGTTTTTTTTTTCAATTCCGCTTCTAGGGTGGTAAAAAGGGGGATAATAGGACAATTTGGTACACTTTGTATGTTCTGAACTAATTTTCCCAGAAACTTAAAAATTTTGACTATGGGATCCTTCGCGGAAATAACATTGTGAAGAAAGTTCTATTTTGAAAATTTCGCTTCTAAGGGGGAAAAAGGAGGAAAGTAGGGTAATTTTGTGTCTGCTGAACTAATGGTCGTAGATCCTTGAAATTTGGACTGTACGATCCTCTCGCGGAAATAACTTTCTGAAAGAAGTACTTTTTGAAAATTCCGGTTTGTATTTGCTGAACAAATAGGACTACACGATCCTCTAGCGTGGACTGCACGATCCTCTCGCGGAAATAACATTCTGAAAAAAGTACTTTTTTGAAAATTCTGCTTTAAAGGGGGGAAAAGGGGAAGTTAGGGCAATTTTGTATCTGCTGAAAATATTGTCCTAGATACTTGAAATTTGGAGTGAACAAAGTACTTTTTCAAAATTCTGGGGGAAAATGGGAAAAGTAGGGCCATTTTGAATCTGCTGAACTAATGGTCCTTAATACTTGAAATTTTAACTGTACGATCCTTTCGCGAAAATAACATTCTGAAAGAAGAACTTTTTTAAAAATTCCGCTTCTACGGGGAAAAAGGGGGAAAGTAGGGCAATTTTGAATCTGCTGAACTAATGGTCCTATATACTTGAAATTTGAGCTGTACAATCCTCTCGCGGAAATAATATTCTAAAGGAAGTACTTTTTGAAAATTCGGGTGGAAAAAGGGGGTGAGTGGGGTAATTTTGAATCTACTGAACTCATGGTCCTAGATACTTGAAATTTCAACTGAACGATCCTCTCGCGGAAATAACATTGTTAAAGAAAAACTTTTTTAAAAATTATGCTTCTACGGGGAAAAAGGGGAAAGTAGGGCAATTTTGTATCTGCTGAACTAACATTTTTAAAGAAAAACTTTTTTAAAAATTCCGCTTCTACGGCAAAAAAGGGGGAAAGTAGGGCAATTTTGTATCTGTTGAACTAATGGTCCTATATACTTAAAATTTGAACTGTACAATCCTATCCCGAAAATAACATTCTAAAAGAAGTACTTTTTTGAAAATTCGTTTTTAAAGGGCGAAAAATGGGGAAAGAAGGGCAATATCGTATCTGCTAAACGAATGGTCCCAGAAACTTGAAATTTTAACTCTATGATCCTCTCGCGGAAAAAACCTTTTGTAAAAAGTAATATTTAAAAAAATCCTTTTATAAGGGTGGGGGTGGGGGGTAGAAGGGGTTAAATAGGGAAATTTCTGATCAAACTTGAAATTTTGAATCTGGATGCTCTCGCGGAAATTATTTTTTGAAAAATATACTTTTTTGAGAATTTTGGTTTTAAGGAGGCCCAAAAGGGGGGAAAATAGGGCAATTTGCTAAACATTAAACTAATGGTCTTAGAAACATGACATTTGGAATATGGGATCATATCGTGGCAATAACATTCTAAAAGATATAATTTTTTTGACAATTTCGTTTTTAAGCGGGAGAAAGGGGGAAAGTAGTGCAATTTTGTATATGCTAAAGTAATGGTCCTAGATACTTGAAATTGGACAGTACGATCCTCCCGCGGAAATAACATTCGGAAAGGAATACTTTTTTAAAAATTCCTCTTTTAAGGGAGAAAAGAGGGGAAAATAGAGCAATTTTGAATCTGCTGAACTAATGGTCCTAGATACTTGAAAATTGGACTGTACGATCCTGCCGCGGAAATAACATTCGGAAAGAAATACTTTTTTAAAAATTCTTCTTTTAAGGGGGAAAAAGGGGAAGGCAGGCCAATTTTGTATCTGCTGAACAAATAGTCCTAGATAATTGAAAATTGGACTGCACGATCCTCTCGCGGAAAAAAAATTCGAATGGAGGACTTTTTGGAAAATTCCGCCTCTAAGAGGGAAAAGGGGGAAAGTAGGCAATTTTGTATCTGCTGAACTAATGGTCCGGGAGACTTGAAATTTGGACTGTACGATCTTTTCGCGAAAATAACATTCTGAAAGAAGTACTTTTTTTAAATATTCCGATTTTGAGTGGGAAAAAGGGGAAAGTAGGGCAATTTTGTATCTGCTGAAATAAAGGTCCTATATACTTGAAATTTGGACCGTATGATCCTCTCGCGGAAATAACATTCTCAAGGAAGTACTTTTTTGAAAACTCTACTTTTAAGGGGGGAAAAGGGGAAGGTAGGGCAATTTTGTATCTGCCGAACTAATGGTCCACGATACTTTAAATTTAACTGTACGATCCTCTCGCGGATATAACATTCTAAAAGAAGTACTTTTTTTTAAATTCTGCTTCTACGGGGTGAAAAGGGGAGAAAGTAGGGCAATTTTGAATCTGCTTAACTAATAGTCCTACATACATACTTGAAGTTTGGACTGTACGATCCTCTCGCGGAAAGAACATTCTAGAAGAAGTACTTTTTTGAAAGTTCTCCTTTTAAAGGGGGACAAGGTGGAAAGTAGGGCAATTCTGTATCTGCTGAACTAATGATCCTAGATACTTAAAATTTAAACTGTACGATCCTCTTGCGGAAAAAGTACTTATTGTGGAAAGTTCCGCTTCTAAGGGGAAAAGGCGGAAAGTAGGGCAATTTTGTATCTGCTGAACTAATGGTCCTAGATACTTGAAATTTAGACTGCACGACCCTCTCTTTTGGAATTAACATTCTGAAAGAAGTACTTTTTTTGAAAATTCCGATTTCAAGGGGGAAAACGGGGAAGAAAGGGCAATTTTGTATCTGCTGAACTAATTGTTCTAGATACTTGAAATTTGGCTGAACAATCCTCTCGCGGAAATAACATTCTTAAGAAAGTACTTTTCAAAATTCTGTGGGAAAAAGGGGGAAAGAAGGGCAATTTTGAATCTGCTGAACTAATGGTCCTAGATTCTTGAAATTTGAACTGAACGATCCTTTCGCAAAAATAACATACTTAAAGAACTTTTTTAAAAATTCCACTTCTAAGGGGGAAAAAGGGGAAAGTAGGGCCCTTTGGGGGATTTTGTATCTTTTGAACTAAGAGTTTTAGAAACTTGAAATTTGGACTCTATAATCCTCTCGCGAAAAAAAAAACTAAAAAAATATTTTTTTGAAAATTCCGCCTCCAAGGTGGGGAAAATAGAGCAAATTGGTACATTTTTTATCTTCTGGACAAATGGTCCCAGAAACTTGAAATTTGGACTCTAGAATCCTCTCGCAGAATTAACATGCGGAAAACAAAATTTTTTTGAAAATGCCGCCTCCAAGGGTGGGAAAATAGGGACAATCGGTGAATTTTTTATCTTCTGAACAAATGGTCCCAGAAACGTAAAATTTGGTCTTTAGGATCCTCTCGCGGAAACAACATTCCGAAAAAAATATTGTTTGAAAAATTCCTCCTCCACGGTGGGAAAATCGGTACATTATTTATCTTTTAAACAAATGGTTCCAGAAACTTGAAATTTGAACTCTAGGATCATCTCGCAAAAAAAAAACATCTTGAAAAATGTAGCAGGGGAAGAATAGGGCAATTTTGTATTTTCTGAACTGAAACTTTAAGTTTTGATCCTCTCGCGGAAATAATTTTTTGAAAAATACACTTTTTGAAAATTTTGGTTTTAAGGAGGGCCAAGAGGGGCAAAATGGGGCAATTTGGTAAATTTTAAACTAATGGTCTTAAAAACATGACATTTGCAATATAGGATCATCTCGCGGAATAACATATTGAAAGAAGTACTTTTTTGAAAATTACTTTTTAAAGGGGGAAAGAAGGGCAATTTTGTATCTGCTGAACTAATGGTCCTAGATATTGAAGTTTGTGTACGATCCTCTCGCGGAAATAACATTCTGGAAGAAGTACTTTTTTGGAAAAATCTGCTTCTATAGGGGGAAAAAGAGGGAAGTAGGGCAAATTTGAAATATTGAATCCTCTTGCGGAAACAACATTCTAATGGAAGTACTTTTTTGAAAATTTCGCTTCTACGGGGAAAAAGGGGGAAATTAGGGCAATTTTGTATCTGCTGAACTAACGGTCCTAGATACTTGAAATTTGGAGTGTACGAACCTCTCGCGGAAAAAACATTCTGAAAGAAGTACTTTTTTGAAAATTTTGTTTTATAGGTGGAAAAGGGGGAAAAGTAGGGCAATTTTGTATCTGCTGAACTAATGGTCCTAGATACTTGAATTTTGAACTGTTTTGTATCTGCTGAACTAATGGTTCTAGATACTTGAAGTTTGGATTGTACGATCCTCTAGCGGAAATAACATTCTGGAAGAAGCACTTTTTTAGTAAGTAAATTCTGCTTCTAAGGGGGAAAATGGGGAAAGTAGGGCAATTTTATATCTGCTGAATTAATGGTCCTAAATACTTGAAATTTGGACTGTACGATCCTTTCGCGGAAATAACATTCTAAAATAAGTACTTTTATGAAAATTCTGCTTCTATTGGGGAAAAAGGGAGAAAGTAGAGATACTTAAAATTGGTACTTTACGATCCACTCGCGGAAATTACATTCTGGGAAAATAAATTTTTGAATTTTCGCTTCAATTTGGTACATATTGTTCCTTATGCACTAATGTTCCTTGAAACTTAAAGTTTGAACTATGGATCGTTTCGCCAAAATAATTTTTTTTGCAACTTTAAATCTACTCAAAATATAATATTTTAAAGGTCGAAACTAACAATTTTTATGTTTAATTAAAAATAAATAAGAATTTGAAGCAATAAAGTTGTTTTTTTTTTTACAGCTAACCGGTAACGAAGTACCGGGCGAGTTAGCTAGTAAGACATATTCGTGCCAAATGTCGGGAGTCTAACTCTTTTATTTTGGACTCCATCGTGTTAACTACAGACGGACGGACAAACGGACGGACAAACGGACGGACAAACGGACGGTCAGACGGACGGACAGACGGACGGACATCGCTATAATGTCTTAGAATCGATCACTGATCATAAATATATATACTTTATGGGGTCTTAGACCGATATTTTGATGCGTTACACACGGAATAACAAAGTGAGTATACCCCCATACTGCAGTTGGAGGGTATAATAAGCTGATTCATAAAAATTTTTAACAATGAAAAATTTTGGGATTCACGCTGCTTGTTTACTATCTTTTATATTGAATGTGGTCTACAAATATTGTTTTTAACAATAACTGGTTTATTATTGTTTATTGTTGTCTTAATCTTGTCAATAAAAGTGTTAAAAAAACACCACAAATCAAATGTCGCAGTTTTTTAAATTAATTAATTATATAAATTTGATAAGCTTAACTAAGTAGGTATAACACAAAGTGGACAATTAAAATAAAATAATTTTTAATATTTAATTAATTACTTTTTTGTTTATTTATTCATCAAAAACTGGCAGGTGATATTTAGCAATACCCTATTGAAAAAAAACTTTTGTTTAAGAACGTACTAAGTATATGACATAAAGTTTTTTAAACTTTTTGTAAAAAATTTAAATTCTTCTGAAATATTTTAAAATTTTGCAGAAAATCCCTACAAAAAGTTAAAAAAAAAAATGGAAAAATGGTGAAGGAACACAGAAAGAAAATTTTTGTACAAACAATTTAATTGTATTAACAAACAACTTGATTGTATTGACAAATTTTGTTGTAAAAAAAAAATTATTTTTTCTTTGACAATACAAATAAATTGTTTGTTAATACAACAACATTTTAATTGAAAATTAGCCAACAATAAATTTATTTTTGAGTAAATAAGCAGTTACGTAAAAAGTTGGGCACCACGAACTCGTAAAAAAAAAAATTTAAATTCTTCTGAAATATTTTTAAAATTTTGCAGAAAATCCCTACAAAAAGTTAAAAAAAAAATGGAAAAATGGTGAAGGAACACAGAAAGAAAATTTTTGTACAAACAATTTAATTGTATTAACAAACAACTTGATTGTATTGACAAATTTTGTTGTAAAAAAAAAATTATTTTTTTCTTTGACAATACAATTAAATTGTTTGTTAATACAACAACATTTTAATTGAAAATTAGCCAACAATAAATTTATTTTTGAGTAAATAAGCAGTTACGTAAAAAGTTGGGCACCACGAACTCGTAAAAAACCTGCTTTGGACTTAAATTTGATTTGAAAAACCACTGTATAAACTTCAAATATCTATCATTGTAGTATGTTTTTAGATCGACCTCTTAAGATTTTAATTTCAATTTCGAATTTATTTTATTTAGAAAAAAATAAATACCATTTCAAATGTTTACTTTTTGCGGCTTAAACAAGATCGTTGAATTTGAAATTTTTTGTTAAAAGAAGAAAGTACGTTCTTTATTTGAACGTTTACTTTTTTTGTAGTTAGAACAAGTTCATTGGATTTTTTTTTATTTTCTTAAAGACGTAGAATTTTGATAATTAGAAGATTTTTGTAATAAAAATTTTCATATAAAAACCCTTGCAAATATTTGAAAAGCATCAGTCAAACTTTTAAAATTCTAATATATCAAAAACAAACTTCGGAAATATTTTAAAAAATGCGTGCTTTTTTAATTGTAGCATTTATATGTGCTTATTTGGTTGCTTTGTCCTTAGCAGTTCCAAATGAGGCTGTAGAAGATATCAATGGATCTCCTCTTGAGGAGAAAATTCGTGAAAAACGTCAATATGGTGGATTTGGACATGGGGGCTATGGACATGGTGGTTTTGGTCACGGTGGCCATGGACATGGTGGATATGGTCATCATGGTCACCACGGTCATGGTGGATTTGGTGGTCATGGTGGTTATGGACATGGCGGTTACCATGGTTAAACGTATTTCATTATAAAAATTGTTGTTAAAGATTAATGCCCAGTTATTAGAAATAAGAATTATTAAATAAAAACACTTTGTTAAAAAAATTATTCAATATTTTTTTTTGTACTCGTAAATTATTCTATGGATATCTTTTCAATTAAATTTAAATACTTTTAGGCTGGATTACTCAATGCTCCGTTATAAAATAACACACCGTTAAATTTAACTTTTTCATACAAATTTTGACATTAGGCTCCGTTAAATCGGCAGTTAACAGCTAACTTTTCATTGAGTAATCCGCCCTTAATGTAGGTTTAAGTTCGGTGGCCGAATTTTTTGAAATTAGTTTGAAATACGAATCTTATTGACTTCCCCTACTGTGACAAAGAAGGACACCTCAGATATAAAAGATTTAATAAAGTCATGCTAAGCTTGTGCTTAATCGTTCAATTGAGTGAGCGCGTAATTTTCTTTCATTTCAGATAAAAGATTTAATTCGTTCTTCTAGTTCAATCGGTCATTTATTGTTTTCGTTCAACAGTTCGTAAACGAAACATTTTTTTGATCATCTCTGTAGTTTGTTCGTTTAGTTCAAATCGGTAATTTTTTTTCGTTTAACAGTTCTGTTGTTTTGGCTTTCTTTCAAAAATTCAAATAATTTTGAATTAAAACATTAGGATCACTACAAGAAAAATGGATGATATTTTTACAAAATAAGAACACTAACGTCTAATGACAAAATTAACAAAAAACAAGTAAAAAGTTAAATTCGGCATTTCCGAATGTAGTGATACTCACCACAATTTCTAAAAGATTATTGCAAAAACTTTATTTAAAAGGTAATTACTTTTGAAAAAAAAAATCTTTTTGAAAAAAAATTTCCGCGAAAAAAACTTGGTAAAAAAAAAAATCCGCGATTTTTTTCTTTTTTTGTCAAAAAATATGTTTGTACTTGTTTAAAAACCATTTGGTGTTCAATTATGTTCACATAAGTCAACCAGCAGCCGAATTAAAGCATTTTGTATTTTTAGGTTATGTTGAATGTACTAAAATTTTTGAGGTGTCCTCAAATTTTCGTTCATAACTTTTGAAACGCTGAACCGATATCGCTCAAATGCAATACCAAACTTCTCGGGAGAACTTCCAATAAATATGTTAAGTTTCAGTCAGCTCCGTGTAATAATTTGGCCGTGATCACTGTTTCCACAGACAGACAAACAGACAGACGGACAGATGAACTGACGGGCATCGCTAGAATGTCTTAAAATCGATCGGGGATCATGAATATATATTCTTTTTGGTGTTCCCAGACCGATATTTCGATTAGTTACAAACGGAATGCCAAACTTATATGTATATACCCTCTATCACTAGAGTGGAGGGTATAAAAAATTGGTCAATAATTGCGCTGAATGATCGAATAGGTCTTTTAGGTCTTGAAACTGAACGAACTAGATAAACCGCTCAGTTAAGTGAATAGTTCAATTAAACTAGTTCGTTCGTGAATGACACAACTTTAAGTCATGTCAAGTATTTTGATAGAAAAAAAAAAATCTTTTGATAAAAAAATGTATAATTACCCAGCGTACATTTATACTTCGAAAAGACAAATAAAAGAGTCTTTATATGATCAGGGAGTTTTTCCTTCTTAAATGGGTTATTTTTCTGAGCGCTCTTATGTGATTCATAAAAGACTTTGAAAAATATATGTTCTTATTGTTTGAGTCTGAGTCTTTTCGGACTCTTATGAATGTTAAAAAATATATTTAGAATTTTTCAAATATTTATAAAAAAGAGTCAAATATAAATATTTTTTTGTATAGTTTTAAAACTATTCATATTTCGGAGCCGTAAAAGAGTCATAATTTATGTGGGCTCAGAAAATTGCACACAGGGTAAACAACAGGGCGTCCCGTCAAATTTAAACTTTCGAATTACCTGCCAAACCATTGCCACGTTAGAGCTCATTATGGGAAAATTTATGAAAAAATTTTGCATGGTCATCTGCAGTTGGCAACCAGCGGTCAAAGTTGGAAAAAATTACGTAATTCAACCAAAATTCATGTTAGAATTTTTTAACCAAATCATGCTCAAAAATTTGGGTACTTTGTTGGAAAATTATTTAAAAAAATTTCAAAACTACGATTTTGGTTAACAGATGCTGATTTTTAAATATAAAGATAATTTTTTAACCAATTTGTTCTTAAAAGTTGGGAAATGTAAAGTATGTTTTGTAAAAAATATAAAAAAAAATTTAAAAACACAATTTAAGTCTAAAAATGCCGATCAGCATCTGTGGATCAAAATCGCTGATTAGAATTTTTGTACCAAAATCGCGTTTTTATATTTTTTTAATATTATTTAGATAAAATAATCAACATTTTCCATTTATTTGGACCAATTTGTAATGTAAAAAGTATTAAAAAAAAATTAAAAAACACGATTTTAGTCCAAAAATGCTGATCAGCATCTGTGAACCAAAATCGCTTATCAGCATTTTTTTGACCAAAATCGCGTTTTTATATCTTTTTACCATTATTTAGTTCAAAAACATAACATTTTCCAACTTTTGGGACCAATTTGGATAAAAAAAATAGTTTTAATGTTTAAAAATCAGCATCTGTAGACCAAAATCGCAGTTTTAAAACTTTTTAAATATTTTTTCAAAAAAGTACGCAAAATTTCCAAATTTTCGAGCCGGATTTGGTCAAAAAATTCAGAGATCAATTTTGATCGAAATACATAATTTTTTCCATCTTTGACCGCCGGTTGCCGACTAAAGATGACCTTGCAAAATTTTTCATAAATTTTCCTCTAATAAGCTCTAACGTGGTAAGCTTTTGGCTGGTATTACAACACAAAATTCGAAAGTTAAAATTTGACGGGACGCCCTAGTAAACAATAAAGAAAGAAATCGTTAGCTCTGTGAAAATGATCTTTTTAAATTTTAAAAAGTTCCGTAAACTGTAAACGTCTCACGATGAAGCATATTTTTTTTTAATCCATCGCTTTTCCCGTTCTTAATAAAGCTTTCTTTCGACGATTTTAATTAAAAAGTTAGATTTTGTTTTAGCATAATTTTACACATTTAGTAAATTTATGATCTCAAAATTAAAAGCGAGCAATATATTTTTTTAATAAATCAACTTAAGTTCAAATAATTTGTTATATTTCTTTTTAAATTTAAAAAATGTAGAGTTTTATGCGACTTTTGAAATAATAATCATATATTTACTGAATGCCTAAAATTATGCTGCAACAATTTCTAACTTTTTCATAAATGTCGTCGAAATTAAAACGTGGTAGAGTGTATAAACAGCTTAAACAGTGAATAAATATTAAAACTCAACTACAATAAAATACTTAAATGAGTTGCTAGAACGAAAATAGCTAAAATTGGTGATCATCGCTACAAATTCAAGAAAGGTAATTTTAATATAAGGGGTTTTCGTGTCAACTGACACAACTTTTGAAACCGTTGTCTTCCGATCGGGATGAAATTTGCACCAAAGTTAGTCCTATTGGATAGTAGTTCAGCCACAATTTTTCAACGACATCGGACAAGGACTCGAAAAGTGTTTTTTTTTGCGTTTCCGTATTTTTGTGCATTTTTGCGGTATCGTGAGAGTTTTTTAATTTTCTCTCATTTTACTGAATTTTACCCGGAAAGTTGTGAAACACACCTACACTCAAAATATTTTGTAGGCAAAATCAAATGAAAAACACACTTAAAACCAGTGAATAAACAATTGAAAACCATCCCAGTAATTCTTCGTTTGTTTTAACAAACATCAACATTTATTTTTTACTGTTGACAAAATTTTCTAAAATAAATAACATTAAACGTTAAAAAATTACGTTTTTTTTACTCTTTTTTAACAACAAATTCGAAAAAATACCAACAATTTAAAAAAAAATTACTTACACAAATCATTAAAAATCAAAAGAATAATCAGTAGTTTTTACTTACAGAACAAAAATAAATGACTTTAAAAATTAAATGTTAATGAAAGTCTTTATTTAGTATGTTATTTTTGAAACAAAGGACTGAAGTAGTCATTAATAAAAACTGACTTAAAACAAATGAAATTTTATTTAAAAACCATTCCACTGTTTTTTCATTTAAAATAAAAACACATTACAGTCAATTTTAAATGTTAATTTAATGACTAACCAAAACATTAAAAAACTACTGAATATTCACTTATTTTGTATTGAAAAACAGTAAAACTATAGAAGAAATTTTTTACTGCCGAAAATAAATGTAACAGAAAATTCGTTTTTAAGACAGTAAATTATATTTTTTAAACTACAGAAATAGTAAAAAAATTAAATCCTTTATAAAATAAGTGATTATTCTTTTAAAATAACTTTACTGATTACTTTTTAAAATAACCTACAAACAGTTAATGACATAATTTTCTTAGTGTAATATTGTATCTAACGAAAATGATGCATCAGGATCATGAATATAGTTTTCCATAAAAAATTGTCAAACTCTACCGCCATAATTTTGTAAAACGCACCGAGCCGCGTTGTCAAAATTGTCAAAAAAAAAGTAAAAAATCACTGGACTGTTTTTGTAAATAGATAAAAAAAGTAAAAAAAATAAAGTTTCTTGGTTAAAACTTTGAGCAACCGATATAAATCGTTGTACAATTTTAGATGGTCTGCATTTTTCGCTTCAAAATCCAAATTTAGTTTTTGAACTTCTCCCAGAACAGAATTTAAATGGGGGTTTTCGTGTCAACTGACACAACTTTTGAAACCGATGTTCTTCGGATCGGAATTTGCACCAAGGTTAGTCCTATTGGATAGTAGTTCAGACACAATTTTTCAACGAGATCGATCAAGAATTCTCTGAGTTAGAGGGGGTCGAAATTTTAGATTTTGCCAAAAAGGTGTTTATTCTAATCCATGTAACTTCTAACCTATTGTTTTTAGCTAAATGTGTCCCAAATAATATAGATAGCTATTTCTTCAGTCTTTTGAAAAAAAATTATAAAAAATTAAAAAAAAATTTGGATTTTTTTTTTTTTAAATCCAAAACTTTTTTGACTTTTTCCTCTTTTTTTTTGACTCAAAAGAAAGCTTAGGTCATTTCCTTTAAGAGCTATGGGGTCGCTTAGTGGGATGCGAGTGGGATATCTATGAACATTTTTTTTTTAACTTTGCAACACAAAAAACGTTTCTTAAATTTGCACTATTAGGCGTGGGATAGCTAACCAGTTTTCGATTTTGATTCACTATACCCTCTAATTTGTATAGGTTCAAAAAAGAAAGCATGAGCCAAAAAATGACGGCGGTGGGGTGGGACCATATGGCCCCTCATCGGGGTCAAAGTTGGGCGTAAAGAGGTAAAAAACCTCAAAAAGCCCCACAACTGCCCTAGAAACGCCTTTGGAGGGGTGCAATGTGAGACGAACCTCCAATAATTTTCTGCCCCTTAACATTTTTCTTGAACATACCTAACCCCTATTTCCAATTCCTAAGGGGGCTTCCATACAAAATGACATTTTTATAAAATTTGCTCCTATCATTTTAACTTACCCTTAAGTGCCCCTAGTGGAGCCAAATGTATGACCGACCTCCATTATTTTATTGAAAAATTGTGTCTGAACTATCCAATAGGACTAACCTTGGTGCAAATTTCATCCCGATCGGAAGACATCGGTTTCAAATTTTAAGACAGTTTTCGTATGGAAAAAGTCTCAGATTCCGAAACATTTTTCGTATATAAAAATTCTCAGATTCTTATAGAAAAAGTCTCAGATTTTGAGAAATTTTTCGTATGGAAAATGTCTTAGATTCCGAGACATTTTTCGTATAGAAAAATTATTTTCGTATAGAAAAATTTTTAGATTTTGAGACATTTTTCATATAGAAAAATTATAAGATTCTGAAACATTTTTCGTACATAAATTCTCAGATTTTGGGACAATTTTCGTTAGGAAAATTCTAAGATTCTGAGACACTTTTCATAAAGAAAAATTCTCCGATTTTGAGACATTTTTCGTATAGAAAAATTCTAAGATTTTGAGACATTTTTCGTTAAGAAAATTTTTAGATTCTGACAAGGGAAGTATCTCAACCCTTATGAACCGATTTGCCTGAAACTTAAAATATGTGTAAAAGAGACAATTCTAAGGTTGGGGTGTCTCGGCTTATCGGCCATATCGGGGATTAAGGGGTTCAAAACATGGGTCAAAAAATGGCGAAAAAATCGTTTTTTGTATTTTTTAGCCATTTCCTTTTTAGAAACTATATGATGTTTTCATATGAGAAGAAAGGTTTTTTTAATGCCTAGCATAAACTTGTAAAAATTCGGCTTCTTTAAATATTTTTTTCAGGAAAATGTGTACATTTTGGGGGGTATGTATGTGAAGAATAAGAAATAATCTTTATTAAATTTAAGTCGACACGTATTTTTGCCCTAGACCAGCGGTTACCAACCTTTTTGGCTCGCGTACCCCTAATTTTAAATTTTGTCAGCCGCGTACCCCCTAACGAGTTTTTTGTTTCCGTTAAAAAACTTCTCATATTAATATTAGAGTTAATTTTGAAATTTTTGATCTGCGGGTATTATCATTTTTTTGAAGGCTTTAGGGGAGATCAAAACAATGGTGGTATTTTTTGGGAAAATTTTTTGCTCCAGAGCACAGTGGCCGAAACACCCAATCTAGCGGCGCTTAATTCGGAAATGTAAAATAATAAAGCCCAATGCATATTTGTGGTTATAAAACTTATAAAGACTTTAATTTTTAACCATATTTATATATTTCAGTGTTTTTATGTATTTTGGGAAATTTATGTGAATATCGCACGGTGAGCCTCAGCGATGTTCAGGTTGAACTTTAGTGTCGACGAAAAGTGTAAGCGTAGTTCGATTTCTACATGAATAAATGTCACAAAACTGTTAACAGCGAAATCGTAGCTGATCGCATTCGCGAGATATCGCGAAATTAGTGTTTTTGTATTTTCTAAAATTTTGACAATGAAGTTTTTTAAATATCTTCAAAAACTGGGTATGCAGTTTTAATTGTATTTATTTACATGTCACAACACAGTTAACAGCGAAATCATATCTTCTCAATTTCGCGAGAAATCGCGAAATTACTTTTTTGCTGTTTTTATTTTTGTTTTTATCTTCATATATGATTTTTTAAAATTTCATAAAAACATGGTATGCAGTTTTACTTGTGGTTGATCAAAGGTCACACAGCTGTTGACATCAAAATTGTAGGTGCTAAATTTCGCGAGATATTGCGTAATTATATATATATTTTTTTTTTTTATTATATTTTAAACCCGGTTCTTTAGAAATGATAAAAAAAAGTGGTAAGCAGTTTGATTTGAACATGCTGGAAGAAATTAAAACTGCCCCCAAAAAAATTATAGCTGCTCACTTTCGCGAGAAATAGCGAAAAACAGCTTTTTGGTAGTATTTCTTGTTTTGATTAATAAAGAAGTTTCTTTAACATTGTTGAAAAACACGAAATGCAGTTTGACTTGCTATTGATCAAAGGTCATAAGGCTGTTAACATTTAAATTCTAGCTGCTTAATTCTTCGAGATATCGCAAAAAAACTCGCTTATCTACTATTTATTCATTAATTTGTGTTATTTGTGGTCTGTAAAAACATATACTTCAATTAACGACAAAAATGTGGTATGCAGTTTGAATTCGAGGTTATTAGAGGTGACAAAACTGCAATCATAAAAATTATAGACGATCAATTTCCCGAGAAATCGCAAAATTACTGTACGAGCTTTTATAATAAATTACTTTTTTTTTTCTTTGGTATCAAAAAAAAAAAAAATTTAAGTAACGACAAGTATATGGTATGCAGTTTAAATTGCCCGTAACTGAAGGTGGTAAAACTGCTGAAATCTATATATTGACGCTAATTTTCGCGAAAAATCGCCATGTTTACAATTTAAACAGAATACCATTTTTTTTAGATATTTGAAATAAATCAATGAACAGGCTAAAGGAATTCTTAATAGATTTATAAATAAAAGATTTAATATTAACTTTGCGATTCCTTAAAGAATTGACCACATAGGACTTTTGTGTTAGCAGTTTAATGTCTTTTTATCATGTACAAATAAAAATGCATACCA
This sequence comes from Pegoplata infirma, assembly GCA_963921195.1. Classification (NCBI taxonomy): domain Eukaryota; kingdom Metazoa; phylum Arthropoda; class Insecta; order Diptera; family Anthomyiidae; genus Pegoplata; species Pegoplata infirma. The sequence goes on from OY992536.1 coordinate 65,652,200, forward strand.
CCATTTCAAAAGAACATGCAAAATTGAAAAATAAAAAAAAATAAAAAATATATAAATAATTCCGCGATATCTTGCGACACTGTACACCTACAACTTTGATGTCAACACCCTTATGACCTTCGATCACGTACACATTAAAGTGCATATCAGCTTTCCACAACATTTGAAAAAAACCTAGAAAAAGTTGAAAAACAAAAATTGACAAAAAAGTTATTTCGCGATTTCTCGCGAAATAAAGAAGATAGGATTTCGATGTTTACTGTTTTGTGACCTAAAAATAAGTACAATGAAAACTGTATACTCAGTTTTTGAAAATATTTAAAAAACTTCAATATCAAAATTTTTTAAAATATAAAATCACTAATTTCGCGATATCTCGCGAATGCGATCAGCTACGATTTCGCTGAAAACAGTTTTGTGACAACTAATCATGTAGAAATCGAACTGCATTTACACTTTTCGTCGACACTAAAGTTCAACCTGAACATCGCTGAGGCTCACCGTGATCGGGAGGGTGGTCTGTATGAGGACTAGAAGTTAAAATGTTCCGATTCCGTTAAAATTTATAGTGATTATTTATGGCTACAAAAAACATTTAACAATCGAATTTCAAGAGGATATTTGTTAAAATACTATTGTTAGGGATTTTTAAGTAAAACTGGAAGGGGAAATTAACAAGGTTTTGTTCTTTCGATAAAAAATCTTAAATATCAAATTTTAGCCAAATCAATTGAAAATTGTGTTCTGTATCGCGTTTATACTGTTTATTTGGATAGGCAGATAAACCCTAAAAAACCGAACAACTTGCGTGAACTAGCACGCCATACTAAAACGTCACAACAAAAATAACCCGAAATAATAAACCAAACAGGAATTGGACCGAATACGATCGAATTTCAAAAGTTGCAGTCCATGAAACTATAGTTTATATCACAAATGTAAACTTCTGTAATGAACTAATAATAAACTAGATACACACAGGCCACAAACATTTATTTTTTAGTTAAAACATACCTTTCACTTTCAATTAAAAAGTATAGGTAAACGATGCAGTGCAAAAACATTTATCGATCTTAATTTTTTAATTTTGACTTAAGCGCCGCTATTTTTTTTAATACAAGGGCAGATCAACAATTCCGTGACTTTTCGAATGAAACACCCCCGTATATATGTACAATGAAAGGACATTTTGAGATTAACAAAATGGTACCAAAATTTCCACTCTATCAGAAACCGTCTCAAAAATGTCCAAAAACACGTTTTTTTGACACACATTTTCTCAAAAACCTGACATCTTAGAAAAATTTGGGAACCATATTCGGAATCAGCATCGAAAGGTTAATCGAAAACAAGTGGTCAGATCTCAAAATATCGCAAAAAATGCTCTCTAAATTGCACAAAAATAAGTTTTTTGTAATTTTTGACCTCAAATTTCTTAAAAACCTGACGTTATGGAAAACTTTGGTTAATCTAAAACAAATGTCCAAATTACTAAAATTTTGCGTACCCCCGCGGATTGTTTCGCGTACCCCCTAGTGGTACGCGTACCATAGGTTGGTAACCACTGCCCTAGACGATATTCCTGTTAGTTCGGAAGTTATCAAAATTTTCCCGAAGGTCCACATGGTTTCATAAGGGGACAACGAAATTTTTAATCACCGATATAGCCGATAAGCCGAGACACCCCAACCATAAAATCGTCTCTTTAATATATATTTTAAGTTTCAGGCAAATCGGTTCATATAGGTTGAGATACTTCCCTTGTGAGACATTTTTCGTATAGAAAAATACTTGGGTTCTGAGACATTTTTCGTACAGAAATTCTCAGATTTTGGGACAATTTTCGTTAGGAAAATTCTAAGATTCTGAGACACTTTTCATAAAGAAAAATTCTCCGATTTTGAAACATTTTTCGTATAGAAAAATTTTCAGATTCTGAGACATTTTTGGTAAAGAAAAAATCCCAGATTCTGGGACTATTTTCGTTAAGAAAATTCTAAGATTCTGAGACACTTTTCATAAAGAAAAATTCTCAGATTCTGAGACATATTTGGTATAGAAAAATTCTCAGATTTTGGGACATTTTTCGTATAGAAAAATTCTAAAATTTTGGGAAATTTTTCGTATAGAAAAATTCTCAGATTTTGAGACATTTTTCGTTTAGAAAAATTCTCAAGTGCGATGTGCGTCCTTCCTTATAAATGAAACATTTTATATTTGTAAATCTAAAATACCTATTAAAGTCAACAACAGCATTTGACTAATGAAATGGTTAATTTTTTTTTTTGTTTTCATAATTTTAAATAATACCCCCAAAAATATAATTTTAATATTTCATAACATTTCTAAGTGATTAAGTTTTTTTATCTTATACGACCTGACCAAATGTTGTAATTAACCTCAGACCCAATTTAGACATACAGTGGCAAACAGTGGCAAATGTAGTAAATAAATTCTAAAATATTATTTGTTCACACTACGATAGAAAATTATAAAATCCGACCACATCTACCATACAACTCAATGATAAATTTCGTATTATTTTCAATTTATGACTCTTTTTTATACCCTTCACTAAAACTCAGAGGTAGAGGGTATACAGTTCGTTTGTAACTTAATGAAATGTCGGTCTAGGTGATCGATAGCAAGACATTATAGTGATGTCCGTCTGTTGAAATGGTGATCACTACCAAAGTCTTAAACATATATGTCACTGAGACTTAGCATATTTACTTGTTGTAGTCCTGAGAAGTTTGGTATTGCATTTGAGCGATATCGGTTCAGCGTTTCAAAAGTTATGAACGAAAATGTAAAGAGCCTCGAGCATTTTGGTGCATTCTACATAACCCAAAAATACAAAATGCTTAAATTAGGCTTTTATTGTACGTCAATTGGATGCCGAATGGTACAAGTACAAACACAAAAATATTTTACGAAAATATTTTTCCGAGTAAGTTTTTTTTTGTAATAATCTTTTTAACATTGTGAAGCGTATAAATATATTCTGCAAGGCCGAATTTAACTTTTGTTCCATTTCAAAAGGATTTTCAAATATATAAAATAATTAAAAGGGTTCGTTATTGTGGTTTAATTTCAGGAAGGGGTATCATACATAAAACATAAACACCAAAAAGACACCCTCTTAAATTTTAACATAGAAAAATTTTGATATATATTCAAATAATAAATTTGCATATGAATTTTGAATCATTTAAAATCCTCTGCCATATTTTCGTGTAAAACTTTAAAAAACAAATGTGACATTTACATTTAGCTAATTTTTGGTAAAATTATTGTTTTCTATTTTTAGTTATGAACAAACTTTACAATGAGTCTTTACCAAAAGGACCTTTTTAACATTCTACACGTTAAAAAGGCCCTGGAAAATTTTTTGTGGGGATGTATTTAAAACCATTTACTTGTTACATGTGTGTTACACTTCCTTTCTAATTCTATTAGACAAATGTTTAATAACCACTATCGTCGTTTGTACACAAATTAAACGTTATCATATGCGTTACATGCATGCTCCTTGGAATAAACAAATCCTTTTTATGGTCCTATGTATTGTGTGTGGTTTTTGGTGTTTTGTTTGCCCACAAAACCAAAGTGGTTAGTTAGTTGGTGGCTAAAGTTTAGCACTTAATACGCGTTTATAACGTTGCACACTGGGCCGAGATGGTAGTTTTTTTGGCCAAAACTAAAAAAAACAAAATTATTAAATTAAAAAAAGCGAATGCACTATTGTATTAAGTATAACTTGCTGCACCTTGTCTGTAATTTTTGTAAAAATCGATACACCCATTCTCTTGCAATGATCCATCAAAGATAAAATATATATGTTTAAATCTCCATATACCGTAATCAAAAAAGCTAACAAATTTATACATTATTAAGATGGGCCCTTGTTTTTTTTTTTGGATTAATATATTTGACCAAGGGACCTACAACATGTAAATGGGTATGAACAGCTCTTTTTCCCTATTTTTATACCCTCCAACTACAGTATGGGGGTATACTCACTTTGTCATTCCGTGTGTAACGCATCGAAATACCGGTCTAGGACCCCATAAAGTATATATATTATTGATCAGTGATCGATTCTTAGACATTCTAGCGATGTCCGTCTGTCCGTCCGTCCGTCCGTCTGTGGAAGACACGATACAGTCCAAAATAAAAGCGATAGACTCCTGAAATTTGGCACATATATGTCCTATGTTCATAGGCTGGTTAAGTTCGGAGATGGGCAAAATCGGACCAGGGGGGAAAAAGTTCCCCCTTGAAGAACTAAACAAACCTCTAAAAAATTCCATATTTTTACATGATTTTTTGTGTTTTTGTTTAACAAATCCAACATTTTTATGCTACAAGAAGTTCAAGGTCCTGCATTCGGACCCACAGAATTAGAAAAAATCATTTTACGGTCCGCCCCCCCCCCTTTTATGGGCGTGGAATAATTTTTTTTTTTTATATAATGATAAATTTGTATTTCTTTAGTGCAAAAAGCATAAGAATTTTTTTTTTAACACTTATTCGAGAGGAATTGTTCCCCCCAATTACCACTACCGATCCCCCCCCCCAAAAAAAAAAAGAAGACGCCCCTGCAATTTTTTTTTAATTTACATGTTGGAGGGTATAAAAGATTCGGCACAGCCGAATTTAACACTCTTACTTGTTTATGATGATTTTTTGATATTTTTATGTAAATTTAGAAAAATTGTTCCATTTGATATAGTTTTTCCAAAATGTTCCGCGACATAATCCAAAAGTTAGGATGCCAAAATGTTCGTTGGCTTACTAGCTTTCAGACTGACCTGCCTGCTTTTGCCCGTTTTTTCATCTGCGTATAAAATATCAATAGAAAGGGAGATGAACAAATCTAGAGTTGTTACAATGATAATTTTTTATTGAATTAAATTAATTTTATGAATTAACAATTTTCAAGTTTTTCCTAAAGTACATCGTGTTTTTCTATATTAATACGGAATAAAATGAAACCCGGTTACCCAAAAACCCGAATACACAAAAAAACCGGTTACGAGAAAAACCCGGTTACACGAAAAATAGTTTTTTTTTTATCGTATTAAAATTTGTTTTTAATACATTGAAAAAAAAAATAAGTACCCGGTTAGGCGGTCCAGACAGTTTTTTGAAAGGGTGTGGAACTTTTGATAACGATGAGTTAAAAAAGGGGTTTCACAAATTTTTTTTTATTTTTTTTTTTTTCAATTTTTGGTATTTCAATTCCATTTGTGTAAACGGACAAGTTTTTTGTAAGGTAGGAATAAAAAGGATAATTCTGGCGTGAAACTTTCTGTAACGATGAGTTTTTACAAGGGGGTTTTCAAAAAAAAAATATTTTTTCTAATTTTTTTCTAAATTTTATTTCAATTACATTTTTTAAAACGGGCACAAGCTGGCAACCATTATGGAAAGTGTGGATAGGAAGGATAATTCTGGCCCAGACAGTTTTTTGAAAGGGCGTGGAACTTTTAATAACGATGAGTTTAAAAAGGGAATTTTCATAAAAAAATATTTTATTTTTTCAAATTTTGTATATTTCAATTCCATTTGCCTAAACGGGCATAAGCGGGCAACATTTTTGGAAAGTAGTGATAAAAAGGATAATTTTGGCCCAGACAGTTTTTTGAAAGGGGGTGGAACTTTTGATAACGATGGGTTTAAAAACGGGGTATAAAAAAAAATTCAGTTTTTTATAAACTCTTATTTCAATTAAATTTTTGAAAACGGGCACAAGAGGGAAAATTTTTTTGAAAGTGCGAATAAAAAGGATAATTCTGGCCCAGACAGTTTTTTGAAAGGGCGTGGAACTTTTTGATCACAATGAGTTTTAAAAAAGGGGGTTTTCACACACATTTTTTTATTTATTTTTTAATTTTTGGTATTTTAATTCCATTTGTGTAAACGGGCACAAGCGGGTAAGTTTTTTGTAAGGTTGGGTTAAAAAGGCTAATTCTGGCCCAGACAGTTTTTTGAAAGGGCGTGGATCTTTTGATGACGATAAGTTTAAAAAGGGGGTTTTCAAAAAAAAAATTTTTTTCCAATTTTTTATAAACTCTTATTTCAATTCAATTTTTGAAAACGGGCACAAGCGGAAAAGTTTTTTGGAAAGTGGGGATAAAAAGGATAATTCTGGCCCAGACAGTTTTTTGAAAGAGCGTGGAACTTTTGATGAGTTTAAAAAGGGAGTTTTCAAAAAAAAAAAAAAAATTTTTCCAATTTTTTATACGCCCTTATTAGATTAAATTTTTGAAAACGGGCACAGGCGGGCAACTTTGTTGGAAAGTGCTGATAAAAAGGGTAATTCTGGCCCAGACAGTTTTCTGAAAGGGCGTGGAACTTTTTATGACGATGAGTTTAAAAAGAGGGGGTTCAAAAAAAATAAAAATTTCCAATTTTTTATAAGCTCATATTTCAATTCATTTTTTGAAAACGGGCACAAGCGGGTAACTTTTTTGGAAAGTGCTGATACAAAGGATAATTCTGGTCCAGACAGTTTTTTGAAAGGCCGTGGAACTTTCTATAACGATGAGTTTTTAAAAGGCGGTTTTCAAAAAAGAAATAATTTTTTCCATTTTTTTATAAATTTTATTTAAATTCCGTTTTTGAAAACGGGTACAAGCGGGCAACTTTTTTGGAAAGTGTGGATAAAAAGGATAATTCTGGCCCAGACAGTTTTTTAAAAGGGCGTGGAACTTTTGATAACGATGAGTATAAAAAGGGGGTTTTTCCAATTTTTTATAAACTTTTTTTTTCAATTCAATTTTGGAAAACGGTATATTCACGTGATTTAAATGAAAATCACTCACGCTCACGCGTGAATCACGTTATTTTTAAACTCTTTTTTCAATTTAATCTCTAAAAACTTTTAAATCACGTGATTTAAATGAAAATCACTCACGCTCACGCGTGAATCACGTTGTTTTTTTGAGCCACGCAAATCACGGGACCAGAGACCATCTCCAATTCAAATACATAAACACAAGGCAAGTGTCTCTTCATTTGTTTCATTTATAACATCTGTAAATTTCATTAAAAATTAAGTGTCCACCCTGAAACAGTTTCCTTGTAGGTCCGATTCCAAAAAGTTTCAAGTCACTTATTTACTACCCTAATATAGGCTTATATTCTGAATTTCAACAAAATCGATTAACTTTTACGACCTGTAGAGACTTTTGGCCAAAAAACCTACCAACTCGGCCCAGTGTGCGTTGCTTTGTTTGTTAGTAAATCTCGTGTATATGTTTGACATGTTTAACTAGTGTCATTAAAATAACCTTTAATTTCCTTCCGTTGTTTGTTTTAGTTGTCGCCGTAGTTGGCAAATAAAAGTCAACTCAATTTCAAAATATTCCAAAAAAAAGGGATTCTTGTAAGTAGAAACGATTATAAGCGGATATCCTTGTTAGGTTACAAGAAAACAAATAAAAGTTTAAGTTTGCATAAATTGTTTAGAAAACAAAAGAAGCCGGAAAAACGTTAAGGTCGAACACTTCACCAGAAAAGCAGGAAGGGCAAAATAAATCGATCGGAGACTTTTTCTATACGAAAAATTACTCAATATGAAAAACAAGTAAGAAAATTATAGTCGTACACCAGAGTTTCCCGGAAAATCGGTCCCAAGTTCAAACATGGCCCGATTAGGTCTATATATTGTCAAATCTTAAATAAGTGTAAAAAACACTCACAAATCAAATTTGACTGAAATAGGCTTCTATCAGGAAAAATATCTTAGAATCTAAGACTTTTTCAATAGGAAAAATGTGTCAGAATCTGAAACTTTTTCTATAGGAAAAATGTCTCAGAATCTGTTTATTTATACAGGAAAAATATCTTAGAATCTAAAACTTTTCAATAGGAAAAATGTTTTAGAATCTGAGACTTCTATAAGAAAAATGTCTCACAATCCAAAACTTTTTTTTATCGGAAAAATACAGTCGAACCCGGTTATAACGAACTCCGAGGGACCATTAAAAATAGTTCGTTATAAGCGAAGTTCGCTATAAGCGGGGTATATTTTTAATCAACCTAGTTTTATTTCCAAAAAAATAGATCCAATTTTGTTTAATTTTAGTTTTTTTCGCAAATAAACTACTTATTGAAAAGAAATCATTGAAAATATAAATAAATTTTATCAAAATTATAATATAAACCAAAAAATTCCAATCTTTTGTTAGTTTGATAAACATGATTGCCACACATTAAAAAATATTTATGGGAGTTCGTTATAAAAAGGTAAATATGTATGAAATTATGTTCGTGGGACCATAATAAGCAGTTCGTTTTAACCAGGCGTGGATCCAGGAATTTCATTTGGGGGGGGAAGATTTTTTTTTTTTACCAAAAAATCGGAAAGCAATAAAGTTAGTTTGGTTTGCAGGGCGGGGGGGGGGGGGGGGTATTGTGTTAATTTTTGTTAATATTTTTAATATTGCGTAACAAATAGAGTTTTTCACGGGAATTCCCGTAAATTTTCGATCCCGAAATCCCGGGAAATAGAGCGGGAATTCCCGGGAATTTTAGTTTCTTTGAAATTGTTGATTTTTCCACTTCTATTGATTATTTTGTATGTGATTTTTTATAGATTTTATTAAAGTTCTTGATAATTTATGACAGAAACGTACGCAGGGACAAGAAGTAACCAAAAAGTAATCCAAGAGAGACCTTCTAACTAAATAAAATCATAAAATCTGAGACTTACGAAATGAAAAAAGTCTCACAATATCTAAATCTTCGATAGGATACAATTACGCAGTGATACAAAATCGAACTTTCCGAATCAGAGTGGGATGAAACCAAAAGCAATTGAAAGTTTATATTTTACATAACAAAACCCTCAAAACGTGTTTTTAGTTCAGCGCTAGATTATTTTTTACACGCATTTAAAGTTGGTGATTTTAAAGCCTTTGAAGCTTTTGTGCCCTTTAGGAGCCCCTGGTGGTGCACTTATTGGACATGTGGGGTCCAATGTCTAAGCTTAAGCTCGAAATTACGTTAGCTATAACCGGTTTGAATTTCGCTGCAATCGGTCTCGTACCTACTTACTGAATAGCCAAATTATTAAAAATAATCCACTGTTCACCGTTGCGTATGATTGTTATTTAAAGGCAGGCGCGGATCCAGGGGGGGGGAGAATGGGATTTCTCCCCCCCCAAAATGATTTCAAAAAAAAAAAAAGAAAGAAAGAAAAGGAAAGGAAAAAAAGAAAGGAAAAGGGAAATGGAAAGGAAAAAGGAAGGGAAAGGAACAAACATAGAAAGAAAATGGCCAGGATGTAAAAAATCCATAGGAGAGCTATATAAAATGTTTCAGAATTAAATAAATTGCGTATGACAAACATAAGTGACAATCGAGTCGTTTGAATTTTCTAACCGAATAACTATCCTTATCATTTTTTAAGGAAAAAGTATTATCTCAAATATTTTTTATAGAAAAATGTCTCAGAATTCCTGACTTTATCTTTAGGAAACAATTTTGATACTTATTTGTCTCTGAATGTAAACATTTTTTTTATTTAAAAAGTATATCAAATTTTAGGAAAAATCTCTTTTCTATAGAAAAAATCCTTAGAAACTATAAATTTTTCCTTAGAAAAAACGTTTTAGAATCTGACCAGAATTTTTCTGCAAAAATATTTCTCAGAATTAGATAACATTTCTACAGGACAGACGTTTCAGAATCTGAGTTCTTCTATGGGGAAATATATTTTTTTATGGAAAATTGTTTAAGAATATAAGAATTTCTATTTTTGAAAAATCTTTTAGAATCTACGAATTTTTTTATAAGAAAAGTTTATCAAAATCTTTGATTTTTTTCGCGAAAATGGTTTAAAACTTTTTTATAGAAAACTATATTCCAACCTGAGATATTTTTAGTACGAAATATCTCTAAGAATCAGAATTTTTTTCCGTTGAAAGATTTTGAGAATTTTTCTATAGGAAATGTGTCTCTAAATATTTAAATAAAAAAAAAAAATGTTTTAGAACCTTAGAAAACATTAGAAGGCACTATAACCAAAATTTTTTATTGAAAAATGCGATAAAATTTAAGGTCTTATTTTTAGAAAAGTGTATCAAAATTTTTTCATAAATGTTGTGGAAACTGCTAACTTTCTTTTACAAAATATGTTTCAGGGTCTAAGAATTTTTGAATATGAAAAAGTTTTAGAGTCTGAGAATAACTTAAAAATATGGGAATTATTAATTATCAGAGATTGAAAAAATTTTTATAGAAAGAATGTTTTAGAATCTCAGATTATTGCTATAGAAAAAAGTGTAAAAATCTGAGACATTTTCTATAAGAAAATATTGAATCTGTGAGTTTTTCTGCAGAAAATACAATCTGAGAATTAAAAAAAAATTTACTTCAAAGGGTTTAAAATCCTAACAATTTTCTAGAGACAAATATCTCAGATATGAATAATGTTTTTATATAAAAAATATTTTAGAATCTAAGAGTTTTTCTTAAGTAAAAATGTCTTAACATCTGAGAAATTTTTTGAAGGAAACATGTTTAAGTGTAATACTTCATTAAATTTATTTTCGGAATATTAGACTTTTAGTAAAAAAATTTTAAATAAGAATTTTTTTATAAGCTAATTTTTATGACTCTAAAGTCATAATATTAATATTTTCCAATAAAAACCTACAACAAACTTCAAAAATTCCCAATTCTCGAGAGCATTTCTAAAAATTTGGAAAAAAAGTGAAATATTTTTTAATCTTTTTTGTTTGTTTGCATAAAAATTGGATTACGACAGTCACAGTCAATCGTAGTTGTGAATAGGTCCATTTATTTGACTATAATCGGTGTTATTTATGGAGTAAATCGGTCAGTTTGGGTTCCCTTAAGAAAACAAATGTTGAGTAGAAAAAGATCCCCAAAATGCAAAAGCTGAATCCTTTGTTAAGTTTTTGGGTATTTTTCTGCATACCTTTGAAAAAAAAACTTTTTTGTTTTTTTCTACAATATTGAAAATATTTACAAAAATTCACAAAACACCCCAAACACCACCCCCAGCCCCAGCCCCTCCCCCCCCCCACCCGACACCAACCAAACTTTATTGCTAAACGAAATTTTTTTGGTAAAAAAAAAAATCTCCCCCCCCAAATGGAATTCCTGGATCCGCGCCTGTTTAAAGGCAGTTACAAAATTAATCATACGCCTTATACAATTTGCAAGCATTTATTATAATTACAATCAAAGTTCACCAACTTCAAATGCGTGTAAATAAAATCTAGCGGTTTGTTATGCTTTCATTTGCTTTTGGTTTCATTCCATTCCGATTTTGGTTGTTGCACTATGTTATCAGAACCTGGCACTTTTTTTTAGAAGCTGAGAAATTTTCTTTCTGAGACCTGCATTGTAAAAATTTGCAATATGATTATTTGTTTCTATAGAAAATATTTATGTCTCTGGACATGATTCTTTTTAAATCAATAAATTGATATAAAATCTGTGTAAGGAATGACTCTGAAATTAACGGGTTTTTCTTTTAAAAACAAGATTTTTTTTTTTAATTTTTTTAATAATTTTTTGGTAAATTTTCTTATAATTTCATTTCACTGAAACAGTTACATTAAGTTTCAGAGGCATAATTGAGACATTCAGCTTCATTGTGTTTTAGAGGCAAAGCGCTGAGAACCAATTGTAAAAATAAACTAATATGAATTAGTATAAATGATGAATTTTTTATTATTACAACAGATAAAGCGATGTGAAATACCATATTTCCTTAAAAATACTTTTAAGTGACTTCGACATATTTGGGCCGTTTTTTTATAAAAACTGGGTAACAAAAATAGTTCTTTTTTTCTCGAAACTTCTTTTTTTTTGTTTATTTGAAAGGTACTAAATACGATTTTTATGGTGTTAATGAACATTATAAATAGTGTAATCGAATTCATAAGGTTTTTATATATTTTTTTGACAAAAAATTTGGGTTTTTAGTTTTTGCGGGAATTCCCGGGATCCCGGGAAATTTAAAAATGAATCCCGCTTTCCCGGGAAATGAAAAAGTCCGGGAAAAGAAAAACTCTAGTAACAAATTAATAACCAAGAAAAATATTTTTTTTTCAAGCATTTGGATTTAGGGGAACTTTTTTTACTCAAAAAATTTTTTTCACAAGGGGACCCTGTCAGTCGTATTTACTTCTAAAATAGGACCATTTTTATAGTCTTACAAACGTGCTTATTCACAGTTATGACTGACTATGACTGTCATAAGCCAATATTTATGATTGAACAGTCATAACATCAAATATTTTTCAATACAAAAAAATTAAAAAATTTAAAATTTCATTTGCAAATTTTAACATTGATATTATGACTTTTCAGCAAGGTTGGCAATCGAAACGAATAACGGTATCGATATCGGTATTGGTATCGTTTTTTTATTTATTTCGGTATCGGTATCGGTTACGGTATTTGAGTTGAATCGATTACGATATTACCGATACCGAAACGTCGATACCGGTACGTACCGGTATTATCGAAAAAAATGCTAAAAATATAAAAAAACGCATAAAAACTTAAATTTTTTTTCAATTTTAATACTTAAACACGTATTTACGTATTTATTTTTAGCATTTTTGCTAAAATGGCCTTTAAAATGTGAAAAAAAATTAAAATTGCGTTTTCTTAGGGGGTCGGTGGGGACGTTGCCGGACCACACATAAAAAAGGGGGCGGACCGAGAAAACTGTAATTTTCTTATCCCCTTGATCAAAGTGCAGGACTTTGAAGTTATTCTGACATAAAAATGTTTCATTTGTTAAAGAAAAAAGTAAAAAAAAAAATGTGTAAAAAAATAGAAGAGTTAAATTCGACTTACAAGAAAGGTCTCCCTGGTGTCACCCGCCGATCTTTTTTGGAATTGGTTTTATTTTGTAGAGTAGAAACAATAAAGGGACACGTATTTTTTTATTGGCCCAAATTCATATTTAGGGGTGAAAATGAGGGGGAAGAAACGGTCATTTTTCAGTTTTTTGTGTTTATCTCATATATTATACAAATATAATATATGTCATGTTACATACCAAATGAAAGGTCTTTGGAAAACCTATCTTCATGTGCAAAGATCATGTCCAAATATGCACAACTTTTCGTCATATTGAGTAAAATGCCAACATTTTTGGACATTTTTGTTAATAAGTCGAAAAAAAATTCACTTTTTTTACACGTTGTTAACATCACAAGATAGGTATTTTAATTACCTTTAATTTGATACCAAATCGTAAAAAACTGAAAAAGGTCAATTTTCCTCCAGTCAAATCGACAGGGGGGTCGATTTGACTGGAGGAAAATAAGTTTGGGCCGCTAAAAAATACGTGTCGAATTAATTTTCGTTCTGAACAACATATCCAAATGTCATGAAGACCAGGGAGACTCTCCTTGTTAGCCGAATCCATGAATATCCAAAGTGCACTTTTAAAGTGATAGTTAGTTTTCTAACTAAATATTTTATTTTGAGTAAAAAAACTTTTTTTTAGTAATTTTTGAAAAAAAAAAATTACATTTTTTTTTTTTTACTCTAAATTTTTTTTCGAGTGTAAGTTTTTTTTTGCTTAATTGTAAAAATATTTGTGAGTGACAAAAATACTTTGTAAAATATTTTTCTGACTCTTCCATGTTTTTAAAGCTGGTTTAACGGGTTTTTCAACACGTGAACTAAAGGTGAAACCAATTTGAAATTCACGGTTTGCTAATAATTTTTGAACCACGAAGTCCTATAAATATTAAAAAAAATCCTTGTGCACCCACATCACGGATTAAATAAAAATCTCCAAAAGACTTAACTATACTAAGGGGTGCGGAAAGTTTCTATTGAGAGTCTAAATGATTTCAAAAAAAAATTGGTGAAAATCAATAATTTTCTTCTGCTCCCGCATAGCGATTGAAGTATGATTTTTTTTTTTAAATTTTTACTTAATCCACGATGTGGGTGCCCTAAGATTATTTTTATGAGACTTCTGGGAGGCATTTAGAGTACGATTTTTAATTTACAAAAACCAAAAAAATTAAAAATTTTCTATTAATTTTTATTTTTGTAAAAACAACATGTTTTTTTAGGAAAAACCGTTTCAATACCGGTACGTACCGGTACCGAAGGAAAAGGTTTTTGGATACCGGTATCCGATACCAAAACTGAGTTTCGGTATTGGTATTGGTACCGGTATTCAATTTAAAGGGTTTTGAAACGGATAACGGTATTGAAAAGGTATCGATTGCCAACATTGCTTTTCAGTCATAAAAATTTACTTATGACAGTCAAAGCCAGTCACAGCTGTGAATAGACACGTAAAAAATTTTATATACAAATTTTTAATTTTCGAATACAATAACATTAAGCATTATTATTCCGAAAAAAATTAATAAAGTATTAGATTTTTATGCATGTACCCTTCACAAAATATCTCAGATGTTAAAACAATTTTATTACATAAAAAATCTTAGATTCCTAAATATTTTTCATATAAAAAAATAACCCTTTCAGAAAATGTCTCAGATTTTTAAAATTTTCTATAGAAATAATCTGAGATTTTGAGACATTCTTTCTATAAAAAAAAAAAATCCAAATTCTGATATATTTTTCTTATAAAAAACCTCTGAAATAATTCTCATGTTTCAAAGTTATTCTCAAATTCTAAGAACTTTTTCGTATGCAAAAATTCTCAGATCCTGAAACATAATTCGTAAAAGAAAATTATCAGATACTAAAAAATTATCAGTTTTTAAAACATTTTATGAAAAAATTTTGAATCAACTTTCTTAAAATACGAAAAATGTTACGGTTTTAATGCCATCTAGATTTTGAAACATTTTCAAATAGAAAAAATTTTATTATTAGACACATTTCCAAAGAAAAATTTACATATTCAGACTCTAAGACGTTTTTCCTTTAGAAATGTTATTCGATTCTGAGAAATTTTTTGCTGAAAAAATCTTGGTATGTTCTGAAACATTCTTTCAAAGGAAAAATTCTCAGTTGCTACGGGATGTTTTCTATAAAAAAGTTTTAAGACATTTTTCCTAAAATTTAAGATAGTTTTAGTATAAATTTTTTTTTTTATATTAAGAGTCAAATAAGTATCAAAAGAGTTTCTAAAAATAAAGTCTGGAATTTCGAAACATTTTTCTATAAAAATATTCAGATAATAATTTTTTCTTAGAGAAGGATAACTCTATTGCCATTAAACTCTATTGCCATTTAAGTTTTTCAAATGCAATTTCTTTCATTCTGAAACATTTTAAGGATTTGAAAAAAATTTACTTCAGTACAAATAGCCTCTATTTGTTTACATCCTGGTCATTTTCCTTCTATATTTGTTCCTCTCCCTTTTTCCTTTTTCTTTGCCTTTCTTTTCTTTTCCTTTTTTCTTTTTCTCCTTTCCTTTCTTTTTTTGAAATCATTTTGGGGGGGGAGAAATCCCATTCTCCCCCCCCCCTGGATCCGCGCCTGGTTTTAACCGAGGATTCGTTATAGCAGAGTTCGTTATAAAGGAAGTATTTTGTGTGAAAATTGATGCTAAAACGTCCGGACTTTAGAATTAGTTCGTTATAACCGAGAATTCGTTATAACCGAGTTCGTTATAACCGAGTTTGACTGTATATCAGAATCTGATATTTTTTTTTATAAGAACAAAGTTTTAGAATCTAAGAATTTGTCTATACCCGGTGAAAAATGTTCGTATATGGAAACATATACGAGGATATATGGCTACATATATGAAGATATACGACCATACATGAATCATATATGGACACATATGTACATGTATGAACATTAGGGTGGGGCGATTAGTAAGGAAGGAAAAAAATCTTAATGGGCGCATCGCGTTTCTGATTCTTGGGATTGTACTGAGCAAAAAAGTCAACTAGACCATACGTCTACGGTGAAAACCGAGCCTCCCGATTTTGACTTGAAGTTTTTCTCAGACTTTATTTTTTTTTTTTGAAAATTTGCAAATTTTCTTGGGCTCATATTTCGTAAACTATTTGAAATTTTGACTTAGTTTCAAAAGTAAAGTTGTAGCTATTGTCTCGGGCTACAATTTCTCTGAACATATTACTTAGAAAAAACTTCGGTTTCATGGTCAAAAAGTCGAAAATGTAGAAAATTCACCACTTTTTATAATTTTTTTTTTGATATTTTGGCCTATAACAGCCAAACCCTTGAGATTTTCGATCCAATACTAAGACAAAAATTGTAGCTAAGACAATAGTTAAGAACTCTTTAGTACATCGCAAAAGCATTGGAAGGCTCCTTCAGGCAGTTTTGGCCTTGTGAAAGTGCAAATTTTTTGTGAAAATATTGATAAATTACCATTTTCAGTTGTTCATAGCGAAAAATAAAAGGTAAACCCAGCAAAACTGTGGTAATGGGTAGTGATTATATAACACATTACCAGGTAATGTATATACCTTATTTGTAGCATTATCTTAGGATGTCTTACCAAACATTTGTTCCACAACGTATTATTTTCAAGTGAAAAATAATGCATTACTAATAATTTGCTACGTAATGCATGATTATTGGAAAAAATGTATATCATATTTTTTATTTCTAAACATTAAATCATGGATGACTTATATTTGGTTACATTATGTATTATTTGAAAATTTGAAATAATCCATTATTTATAATTGGATGCATAATACATTACAATAACATAAAAAATAATTATTTTATAAAAAATGCATAAGTTTAAACTAGAGATGGGCTCACGACAGGAAATTTCTAACGACACACACTCACGAGCATATTTTATCTACTTACACTCACTTACCATCACGTGAGTAAATTTAATACAAAATTACTTTTTCACTACTCGTAACACCTTATATATTATCTTCTGGTATGCTATATTATTTCATTTCTCGTAACCTATAAAATATCATATATTTTACACCTTACTCGTATTCTTCGTTATAAATTTATGACTTATTTTATACCTTACTGGTATTCTATGTGATAATGTGGATGCATTACTTTAAGTCTCATCGCCTGTTAAAATCATCAATGCTGCAATGTATAAAATAAGAGATCCTATACCATATTTTATACCTTATTTGGTAATCTAAGTTTTGCTGGGAACTAAACATCCAGCTTTCCCAGATACCATATAAACAACTAACCCCACCTATAAACGTCAAAAGGAACGGTCCCATAATTAGTCTTTACTTATTATAGTTTTTGAATGTAAGTTTTAGAAATAATTGTTTCGTGTATAAACTGTGCAGTGCTACTAAAAAATTTAAGATATAAAAAATATGGATAATCCAGTGGATTCTAATAATACAGAGAATGTGGAGAATCTAGAACATAAGCCTTCGCATACGATATAGTTTTGTAATTTTTTTATTTAAATAATCTAAACATTTTTCAGGTTATCGAAAATTTTCAACTTATTCCACTTGAACACATTCCTCCAATGACTACAGATGCTGAAAATCAACATTCTACGGACGTTAAATATCTATACCAAATTGCCCAAGCCGTTTCAAATGGTAGTTGCTCAATTAATCTTGCAAACATCAAACCTGGAACAGTAGGACATTCGAGATGGATAACAAAAGCTAGTAGATTGCTCCGTGTGTATATTGCGACAGAAAATCCATCACAAAATTTACAAATTTTGGCAAGGTACATCATGAAAGTGTATGTTCCCATGTATTTCAATGTCAAATACTACAATTCGGCTGTAAACGGTAGTGCTCTGCTTGGAAAATTCATCCAGTGGACGCAATAGACTGGTTCCATTTAAAATAGCATAGGCAATCAGCCGATGGTGGTTCAATTTATCCAAAAATTAACATATCCATTCTTCTGATCTTTATTGAATTTCGGTTTTTGTTATTTAGTCGAAATTGTGAATGGTTCGCGCTTTATCGCTGTTCAAAGTTGGTATTTTGCCACAATTTCATGAGAAATACATAATGTTTAAATGATCGTATCTTTGGAACGCATCATCCGAATATCACGAAATAAAGCGCAAAATAATGCTTATGTCCTGTACTTAAAATAGAATTTTGAAAAAGGATAGGATGCGTAGCAAAAAGGATATCGAAATTAAAAAAATGTCCTTAATTTGCAAATATCTCAAAATGCGTATCTTTAATTTTCCTTTATTTTTTTGCACATATAGCCCAAAATGTACTTAACAACATATGCAAATCCCAAATTGGGGTGATAAGCGGTTTAATTGTAAACGCGGTTTCATGAAACGCCTTATTGATTTTTGTTAATAACTCTCGTTTACAAATGAAATACAAATTCTGCGCACTAACCGCGAATAATTTTTTTATATGTATTTTTGATCGCTAAGCTCAAAAATTTCATTAAAACAACATTTCGCGAATACATTTTTGTTAAATGAATTTTTAGCGTTTTTTGGAGGTATTTAAACTATTTTGCTTATATCTTAATTTCTGTTTATCTGATCTTCGCGCAATAAAAACCAAACTAAAGATAATCAAATTTCCAACAAATCCTACATTCATCATTTTTTCATCAGTTCATAGCTTTACGCGCAAATAAATTTTTTAGCGTTATTTAGAGGTATTTTGACTATTTTTCTTATATCTTGAGTTCCGTTCATCTGATCTTTTCGCAATAAAAACCAAATTAAAGACAATCAAATTTCCAACAAATCCCTCATTCATTATTTTTATTTCAGTTCATAACTTTACGCGCAATAGGCAAACAAGGAAAAACTATTTTTTTTATTAACAAAGCTCATTTTTTTTAAATTTATAAACAGAAATCGTAAAAAATTACCAATTTTTTTTTGTATTTTATCATGTATATTCATATAATTTGTGATAACTTCGGAGTAAACCTATAGATTTTCATCTAATCAACTTTATTATATTTCTAAATGTTCAGGCTTTGCAGATAAATAAAAAGACGTAATTAATTGCAAAGATTTCTATTTCTTAAACTTTTTTTAACGATTTGTTAATGAAAAAACTTATATTAGTCATATGTTTTCCTATTGCGCGTAAAGTTATGAACTGATATAAAAATAATGAATGAAGGATTTGTTGGAAATTTGATTATCTTTAATTTGGATCTTATTTCGGAAGGATCAGATAAACGGAACTCAAGATATAAGAAAAATAGTCAAAATACCTTCAAATAACGCAAAAAAAAATATTTGCGCGTAAAGCTATGAACTGGCGAGAAAATATTGAATGTAGGATTTGTTGGAAATTAGATTATCTTTAGTTTGGGTTTTATTTCGAGAAGATCAGATAAACAGAACTTAAGATATAAGCAAAATAGTTAAAATACCTCCAAAAATCGCTAAAAAAAAAATTCATTTAACAAAAATGTATTCGCAAAATGTTGTTTTAATGAAATTTTTGAGTTTACCGGCCAAAAATATATATAAAAAAATTCGTGGTTAGTGCGCAGAAATTGTTTTTCATTTGTAAACGAGAGTTATTAACAAAAATCAATAAGACGTTTCATGAAACCGCGTTCACAATTAAACCGCTTATCACCCCAATTTGGGATTTGCATATGTTGTTAAGTACATTTTGGGCTATATGTGCAAAAAAATAAAGGAAAATTAAAGATACGCATTTTGAGATATTTGCAAATTAAGGACATTTTTTAAATTCAATATCCTTTTTGCAAAGCATCCTATCCTTTTTCAAAATTATATTTTAAGTACAGGACATAAACATTATTTTGCGCTTTATTTCGTGGCAATCGGATGATGCGTTCCAAAGATATGATCATTTAAACATTGTGTATTTATCATACAATTGCTGCAAAATACCAACTTTGAACAGCGATAAATCGCGAACCATTCACAATTTTTACTAAATAACAAAAACCGAAATTCAACAAAAATCAGAAGAACATATATACCAATTTTTAAGACAATTAAAATAGGTAAGGCCGAAAAAGTGTTTTTTTGTAGTCAAAAATTTTGGAATACTTCAATATTTACCAGACAACTTACGTAACATCATAAATCCCGTAATACAGAATAATTCCTATTTCGCACACAGTGAAAATGTTTTGTTGAGCATGTTATACAATGATTGTAAAGAAATTCGTACATTGGCACTCAAAAAAATATTGTATATTCGCGACAACGTATGCGATTTAACTGAGCTTCGCTAAGCGCTCAATCGACAAAACCGTGAAGAAGTATGGAATCTCGAAAAGATTTGGAAGGCAATCTTTGAATGAAAAATACACTAAATTGGAATTCTTCTTGATTCATACCTTGTCTCTACCAATACAATTACTTTGTACTTTAAATGAATTTTCAAAATAAATGTTGAACAAAACAAAGAAAAAACATTATATTTTTGGATAAAAAAAGTGGAAAAAATAAGAAATAGAACATTTTTATGATTTTGCGCTATAACAACTGAAAATGGTAATTTATCAATATTTTCACAAAAAAAATGCAAAAAATTGGCCTTTCACAAGGCCAAAACTGCCTTAAGGAGCATTCTAATGCTTTTGCGATGTACTAGAGAGTTCTTAACTATTATCTTGGCTACAATTTTTGTTTTAGTATTGGATCGAAAATCTTAATAGTTTGGCTGTTATAGGCCAAAATATCAAAAAAAATATTACAAAAAGTGGTGAATTTTTTACATTTTTGACTTTTTGACCATGAAAACGAAGTTTTTTCTAAGTAATATGTTCAGAGAAATTGTAGCCCGAGACAATAACTACAACTTTCCTTTTGAAAATAAGTCAAAATTTCAAATAGTTTACGAAATATGAGCCCAAGAATATTTGCAAATTTTCCAAAAAAATAAAGTCTGAGAAAAAACTTCAAGTCAAAATCGGGAGGCTCGATTTTCACCGTAGACGTATGGTCTAGTTGACTTTTTTGCTCAGTACAATCCCAAGAATCAGAAACGCGAAGCGCCCATTAAGATGTTCAAATCGCCCCACCCTAATGAACATATTTGAATCATGTATGAATCATATACGTCCATATAAGTAAAGTGAACCCGTACCCGAGTAAAAAAAAGTTATATGACGCAATATTTAATTATATATGACCAGATATGCTTTTATGTACATCCATATTAATTTTGATCCGAAAATTGGCGGATCGAATATTATACGATTATATCAAATTCTATTATTTTTGATAAAATAATATCAAATTTGATTAAGTTTGATCCCAAAAATGGGTCTATCCAATTGTATTAAATCATATCTTATCTGTTAAAATTAGATAAATTTTTATATTATTAGATGAAATGTGGTAAAATTTTTTGGAATTTTAAACGTAAAATTAGAAATTATTTTATCAGATTGGATACATTATCAATTAGAAGTGTTTTTATTGCATTCTTCGGAATTTTTTCGGGACTTGGCAAATTATTAAAAATTTGTCAATTTTTTTTCTAAAATCATTTTTAAGGGATTTAAAAATTCCAAAAATGTTTGTGTCTTAGAAAATTTAAAAACATTTTTTCGGAACTTAAAAATTTGTTAAAAACATAAAATTTCTCCTAAAAACATTTTCCATAAGGGTATTCATTTCAGCTTTTTTTCGGTTGTAAAAATGAAAAATTGTAAAAATGTAACTTTTTTTTACAACAAACACATAAAAAAATTTTCCTCTTTAAAGTTGCAATTTAAACAACCTATATCCAAGTGTAAAATTATCAGAGTAAAAAGTTACATTTTTCCAATTATTTAAAGCGTTGCCATTCATTACTAGTCAAAGAAAAATTACCAAGATTTGCAACTGTAATATAAGTTTTTTCTACCTCGGCAGCCCTTATTGAACATGTGTTTGAAATTTTTCTTAGAAGAAAATATGTATACAAATAATTTTGGTTATAATAATAGAAATTAAGAATTAAACAACAAGAAAAAACTAACAAAATGAGTAAAAAGTGTAATTTATAAGTTAATTGGTTCATTCATCGAATAATTTAATTATTTTTGGAAACTTTGTATCACAATTTTTTTATGTACCCGTTCACATCAATGAGAGTGGAATCTTGCATTTTTCCACTTTTGCATTTTCTGAAATGAATACCCTTAATGATTTTTTTACTAAAAAAAAAAAAAATTGCCAAAAAAATTTTGTGTCCAGGACTTTGGAAAATTTTCATAAAATTTTTTAGAACTTGAAAATTTTTTAATTGTACGGGACTTAGAACATTTTTTTCGGGATATAATTATAAATAAAATCATATATCGTTTTATCTGCCATATCTAAAAATTCCCGACCTTATATGTCATATCGAATTTCATATAGATCGGTATATAAATAGATATTAATATGTATGTTATCATATTAAAAAATAAGGAAAAATACAATGCTATATATAAACTTATATGTCCATATCAAAGTTCATGCATAACCATATATAAATATAAATAATTATATAATAGCATATATGATTATATCAGATCTTTTTTACTCGGGTATGTAAATATATGGCATACATGTACATATATGAAGCATATATGATCATATATGCTCACAAATATGTTCATATATGTACATTAGAGCACCCACAAAATGTATGGGATGTGCAAAAGTGTATTTTTTATCGCTCCCCGCGCATTTTCGGTTGTGTTAGGAGTAAAAAATAGTATATGTCCAGAAATTGGACTTCTACTTTGCAAACAGGCCAAGCGGTTTGAACTTTTGACCTCAAAAATGGGGTAAAAAACCTTTATAGATTAATTTGTGTGTAACTCTTAAAATAAAAGTTTTTCGCAACTAACTTACATAACAATTTTTTTGTAGAATCAAAATGCAAAGATTTTTCTCTCATACTATTTTGACATAAATTTGTCCGATCGCGGTGTTTCAAGCGGTTTTATTCGAAATTTGGGTCAGAACTTTTTTTAAAAAATTCTCGTAAATTTTTAAATTGTGGAAAATTTAAACTCTTTGCATAATTTAATAGGGTATTGAATGTAGTTTCCAAAAAATTTTTTTTTTGCAATAATGTATCGACCCTTCCATAAAAAAATTCCAAAGTACTACTCTGAATCTCATTTTTTTTAATATTCAACATTAATATGGGCGAACACTCACTTTGTAATTCCGTGTGTTACACACCAAAACATCTGTCTAGGATTTCTCTAAATAGATATGGGGTATTCAGTGCCAAATCGGACACATTTAAAAAATTTTATTTTATATTTTTTAATTATTTTTAATTTAATTTTTAAACCAATAAAAACACCATCCAAGTTAATTTTCAATTTTTTAAGATTACGCGTTCAAAATATATAGAATTAAAAAAAAAAAAATATCGTTTTCCGTATTTTTATCATAACTTCTTCAAAAATGATCCAAATTTTTTTTTTTTTTTTTTTATTTTAATTTTTGTTTTTTTATTTAAAATTTCTAAAAGTGTTCGAATATGCGATTTTTAAATGAATGCACTTTGTTTTTTTTTCAATCTTTTCTAAAAATTTTTAATTTGATTTTTTTTTTTTTAATTTTACGTGGTAAACTTAATATTTTTAGCTTAAGTAGATCGTGGGATTATGATAATTAATATATTCAGCGGTTTTTGAATTTTTTTTTGCTGTCTTCCAATCTTTATTAAAACTCTTTGAAGAAATAACTAAAATTTCAACAAATTATTTTCAATTTGGACCATTTTTATAGAAGTGATGGGTAAAAAACGGAAAAGAGTGTTATTTTTTTTTTCAATTCGATATTTTTTGAACGGATTATCAAAAAAGATCTCAAAATTTACTTGGAAGGCGTTTTTGAAGGGTACTAAAAATTTGGAAAAATATAAAATTAAAAATTTTCCAAGCGTCCGATTGGCATGGAATACCCCATATATACTATTTGGAATCCAAGACCCATCTTGGGATGCTTAACACACGCAATGACAAAGTGAGTATACCCCCATAACATGGTTGGAGGTTAAAAAATTGTGGTTCAGAGTAGGATTTTGTCAATTTTCCATGGAAGGGCCGATATATTTTTGCAAAAAAAAAAATTTTAGAAAACTACATTCAATACCCTATTAAATTATGCACAAAGCTCAAATTTTCCGTAATTTAAAAATGTACTAGAATTTTGTAAAAAAAGTTCTCACCCAAATTTCAATTTTAATCGCTCAAAACACCGCGATCGGACATATTTAGGCCAAAACAGTGTGAGAGAAAAATCTTTGCATTTTGATTCTACAAAAAATTGTTTTGAAAGATAATTGCGAAAAGCTTTTAGTTTAAGAGTTACAGCCAAATAAATATATAAAGGTTTTTTTAGCCTATTTTTGAGGTTAAAAGTTCAAACCGCTTGGCCTGTTTGCAACCTAGAAGTCCAATTTCTGGATAGATATTATTTTTTAATCCCAACTCAACCGAAAGTGAGCGGGGAGCGATAAAATAAACAATTATGCACATATGGGTGCTCTAATGTACATGTATGCCATATATTTACATATGGGTTCACTTTACGTATATGGACGTATATGATTCATACATGATTCTGTATGCCTACAAATATCTTCATATATGTACATATGTGTCCATATATGGTTCATATATGATCATATATCTTCATATATGTAACCATATATCCTCGTATATGTTTCCATATACGAACATTTTTCACCGGGTAGGAAAAATATTTCAGAGTCTGAGATTTTTCAATAGGAAACAAGTAAGAAAATTATAGTCGGTCAAGACGGTATTATATGCCCTACACCAGAGTTTCCCGGAAAATGGGTCCCATGGACCGATTAGATCTATATGTTGTCAAATCTTTAATAAGTGTAAAAAACACTCACAATTCAAATTTGAGTGAAATAGGCTTCTGTTTGTTGAAAATAAACCGCTTTAACTGAATATCGGGCGAATTTTTCACAAGGGGCCTGAATCCAAAACTGGTCCGATGATTATCAGGTTTGATAAGGTTATTTAAGTACGCGTTTAACATACACAAACAAAATTTTAATTAAATATTTTCTATTTTCATGAAATTTGAGACATTTATGTGAAAATCGGGAAGGTGGTTTGTATGGGGGCTACAAGAAGAACTGGTCCGATTTCTGAAATTCGGAATGGTGATTTGTGAAGACAAAACATGTTTACCTTCCAAATTTCAAAAAGATACCTGTTATAATACGGTTATTAGAGTCATTTGAGCCAAAACTAAAGAGGACCTTTGTATGGGGGCTAGGTCCATATATGGACCGATTTTTTCCAATTTCAATAGGATTCGTCCTTGGGCCAAGAGAGGCTTAAGTTTCAAATTTCAAGTCAATTGATTAAAAATTGCGACCTGTATCGTGTTTACACCGTTTACATGGACAGACAGACGGACGGACGGACAGACGGACGGACGGACGGACGGACATCGCTAAATCGACTCAAAAAGTGATTCTGAGTCGATCGGTATACTTAAAGGTGGGTCTAGGACCAATATTTCGGGTAGTTACAAACATCAGCACAAACTCATTATACCCTGTACCACAGTGTGGTGTAGGGTATAAAAAGTCTCAGAATCTGGGACTTTTTCTATAGGAAAAATGTCTCAGAATCTGAGAGTTTTTCTATAGGGAAAGTGTTTCAGAATCTGAGACTTTTTCTACAGGAGAAAGGTTTCAGAATCTAAGACTTTTTCTAAAGAAAAATGTCTTAGAATCTCAGACTTCGTTTTTAGGAAAAATGTCTCCGAATCGAATACTTTTTCTATAGGAAAAATGTCTCAGAATATGAGCCTTTTTCTATAGGAAAAATTTTCTGGAAGCTGAGATTTTTTCTATAGAAAAAATGTCTCAGAATCTAAAACTTTTTTTATAGAAAAAATATTTTAGAAGCTGAGACTTTTTTTATGTGTTTTAGAATCTGAGACTTTTTCTACAGGAAAAATGTCTCAGAATCTGAGACTTTTTCTTTAGGAAAAATTTCTCAGAATCTGAGACTTTTTCTAAAGTCTGAGACTTTTCTAGGTAAAATGTTTTAGAATCTGAGACTTTTTTATGAGAAAAATGTCTCAGAATCTGAGACTTTTTCTATATGTAAAATTTTCTGGAAGCTGAGATTTTTTCTATAGAAAAAATGTCTCAGAATCTAAAACTTTTTTTATAGAAAAAATATTTTAGAAGCTGAGACTTTTTTTATGTGTTTTAGAATCTGAGACTTTTTCTACAGGAAAAATGTCTCAGAATCTGAGACTTTTTCTACAGAAAAAATGTCTCAGAATCTGAAACTTTTTCTTAAGGAAAAATGTCTTAGAATCTGAGACTTTTTCTGCACAAAAAAAAAACAACCTTGCCAAATTACTAGAAAAAGTCTCGTAATCCCATTTTACTAATATTTGACAGTTTTCCTTGTTTTTTTAACATAACATTTTTAATCGAAATTTTAATTTTTTGTTGTAATTTTACAATTTTTTTGGTTATTTTACAAATTTCCAGGGTTTTTTTTACAAAAAAAATCTATTAAATTCACGCTTGTAAGTTTTATTGTGTTAAAAAAGTTGTAAATTTACAAATGTAAAATTTGTAAAATTACAAAAAAGCTCGTAACTTTTACTAGGAATTCTCGTAAAATAGAAGGTACCAAAAAATCTAGTATAGTTACGAAATCTCCTTGTAAGTTTAATCGCGTGAAAAATTGTAAATTTACAATTTTATTGGTAAAAAGCTTGTAAAATTACATGGAATTCTTGTCAAATAGGAGGTACCAAAAAAAAAAGGTACAAACTTTTTTTGCAATTTTACAATTTTTTTGAGTGTATAAGAAAAATGTCTCAGAATCTTAGACTATTTCTAAAGAAAAAATGTCTCAGAATCTGAGACTTTTTCTATAGAAACAATGGTTTCGAATCTGAGACCTTTTCTATAGGAAAAATATATCAGAATCTTAGATTTTTTCTACAGGAAAAAATACAGCAAAATGCCTGAGAATCTGAGACTTTTTCTAAAGGAAAAATGCCTGAGAATCTGAGACATTTTCTCTAGGAAAAATGTTTTAGAGTCTGAGATTTTCGCTATATAAAATATGTTTCAGAACCTGAGGCTTTTCCTATAGAAAAAATATTTCAGAATCTAAAAATGAGACATTCCTATAGACAAATGTATCAAAAAATTGAGAATTTTTCTTTATAAAATATTTGTTTCAAAAAAATCTCTCAGAATCTGAAAATTTTTCTATATGATAATGTCTGAAATTCTGAGACTTTTTCTGTAGGCGAAATGTCTTAGAATCTGAGACTTTTTCTAAGGATGTCTCAGAATCTAAAACTTTTCCTATCAAAAAAATGTTTCAGAATCGTAGTCTTTTTCTATAAGGAAAATGTATCAACATCTGAGACTTTTTCTAACTGAGTCAACAATGCAAACAATTTACGAGTTGCAATAATCGAGGAGTTGTATTTATCAGGGGTTGTGTTAAGCGAGTTGGCACTGTAACTAAATTGTGGTCTAGGACCATATATTCGTAATTCTCATTCGATTTGAAGTTGATCTGGGAGTGTTAGTCATAATCAAACTTTCCGAATCGGAATGAAATTAAACCACAAGTTCAGCGCTAGATTATGTTTTACTCGCATTTAAAGTTGGTGATTTTTTAATTTTTTGTACTAAACATGTCTTTTTTCAGATGTCCCTGGTGGTGCCCTTAATGAGGTCCAGCGTCAAAACTTAAGCTCGAAATTAGTTATAACCGGTATTAATTCCGCTGCAATCGCTCCAGTACCTACTTAATGAATAGCCAAATTAATAAAAATAAACCACTGTGCACCGTTGCGTATGATTGTTATTTAAATGCAATTACAAAATTAAGCATACGCCACTTATACAGTTGTCAATAAAAGTTTCCAACTTCAAATGCGTGTATGAAAAAATCTAGCGCTAAACTAAAAATCCATGGAGTCTTTCCAATTTTGGTTGTTGCACTATGTAATTATGCGATTCTGCAATTTTTGTCTATTCTTTAATGCTACTGACAACACTGCAACATAGTTTTTTAAGAAAGAAAATAGTCTTAACAGTATACATAAATAAAATCCAAATTTTTAAACTTAATAAGTATGTACGCAAAAACCACCCATAGTGTCAACGAAATGCTCAAATATATTTTCGAAAAATATTTTAGATCTTAAAAAAAACTTCAAATAATTTACATATAAACCTAATAAATTTACTTTACTTGTAAACATAATCTGTCACTGGCGTAAGCTACTGATTTGTACTATCAAAATAAAAATAATCCAGCTACCACCAAGATAAAAATTTACAAAAAAAAAAAAAAACGAATGCAGGATGAAATAGTAAGTATTCAACTACACCATTTTAAATTGTATTTCAGAAAAAGTCAATTGATTTTTAGAAATAGTCAACTGATTTTCAAAAATAGTCAACTGATTTTCATAAATAGTCAATTGTATTTCAGATTTTCCAATTTTATTTCAGAAATAGCATTGTTTTTTAGATTTTCCAATTGTATTTCAGAAATAGTCAATTGTATTTCAGATTTGTCCAATTGTGCTTCAGAAATAGTCAATTGTATTTCAGATGCATGCAATTGTATTTCAGAAATAGTCGAATGTATTTCAGAAATAGTCAATTGTATTTCAGAAAAAGTCAATTGTAGTTCAGAAACAATCAATTGTATTTCAGAAATAGTTAATTGTATTTCAGAAATAGTCAATTGGGTTTCAGAAACAGTCAATTGTATTTTAGAAATTAATCAATTGTATTTCAGAAATCTCCAATCGTATTTCAGAAAACACAATTGTATTACATTTAAAATTTCTGAAATACAGTTGACTATTTCTAAAATACAATAGATTAATTTCTGAAAAACAATTCACTGTATCTGAAATGCAATTGACTATTTCTGAAATAAAATTAGACAAATCTCAAATACAATTGACTATTTCTGAAATGCAATTGGACGAATCTGAAATACAATTTGAAAATCTGACTATTTCTGAAATACAATTGAAAGTGGTGTAGAATTAGTTGTTAACTACATTTTGTACACACGAATAAGTATAAAGTGGGTATTATATAGATAGGATAGGAACCAAATAATATAATGCGTATTACAAAATGATGGGACATGCCAACATACATATTCAACAAAATACAAAATCGGTTGGTTCATCAAAGTATGCAAACGAATTCTGAATACATATGCAAGTGTAATAGGGGTATTCCGATATAACAGGAATATAACTTTGGCATTTTTCAATAAAGTTATCTGGAGGAGATATATGAATGACAACGTGCTTTTTTACAACTTTAAAACCCTCCCACATTAGTATTAGTATTGTTGTAAGAGGCTATTACTAACAGCAGGACCAGTAAATGTATGTAATTTAATGTAAGTATTTTGTAAATTTTCCTGGAGCTGTTCTGTTGACTCGTCAAAATTAATTTCCTCGCTATTGAAGAGGTGTGGTACGTCACACATGGGGTTGAAATGTACCAAAAGTAAGGATTAATTCAAAAGCTGAACTTTATTCTACACATTCGTGTTTGGTACTGGGTGAAATGTAATTAAATTCTACATCACTATTTGTCAAAAACTTTTGTTTTGTGTAAATTACTCTATAGACTGTGAGCGGTCAAAGTCAAATAATTTTACAAAATTTTACGTGCCATGCCTAAAAGTGAAAATTGAGATATTTCGAGTGCTGATAATTCTTATTAGGCTTTCTAAAAGTAAATATATTAAAATGGAACCATTAACTTTAGGTATTTTTCTACATAATTATATACATTTTTTTTAGATAAATGTTTTGCAAATATTTTTAATATTTTTTTAAAAAGTGCTCCATATTTGGGGTGTTTTTGATATAAATATTGAGTTTCAACAAATTTCAGGTCGCGATCCAGCAAATTTTATTAAATGCTCTTTTAATGTAATGTTTTAGCTTATATATTCTAAACAAAACTTTTGCAGAAACACCGCGGTTTTTTAATTATTTAAATTTTTGTGAAATAACTCCAGTTGCTAAAAAAAAGGTCATTATGGGAGCCCCCTATGTTAAAAAAAAGTTGTGGTAAAAAATAATGATAGTTGATCTTACATTTCACCCTCTAGGAGCCACATGGAGTGGTAGCAACCGATTCCATAAAAAAAACAAGTAAGAAAATTATAGTCGGTCAAGACCGACCATATAATACCCTACACCAGAGTTTCCCGGAACATGGGTCCCAAGTTCAAACATGGTCTGATTAGATCCATATTTTGTCAAATCTTTAATAAGTGTAAAAAGCAATCACTAATCAAATTTGAGTGGAATAGGCTTCTTTTTGTTGACAATAAATCGCTTCAACTGAATATCGGGCGAAATTTCCACATGGGACCTAAGTCCAAAATGTTCCGATGATAATTAGATTTGATAAGGTTATTAAAGTACGCGTTTAACATACACAAACAGAATTTTAATTAAATATTTTCTATTTTCATGAAAATTGAGAGATTTATGTGAAAATCGGGAAGGTGGTTTGTATGGGGGCTACTAGAAGAACTGGTCGGATTTCTTTAAAATTCGGAATGGTGATTTGTGTGGATAAAACATGGATTCCTGCAAAATTTCAAAAAGATACCTATTAAAATGCGACTATTAGAGTCATTTGAGCCAAAACTAAAGAGGACCTTTGTATGGGGGCTAGGTCTAAATATGGACCGATTTTTTCCAATTTCAAAAGGCTTCGTCCTTGGGCCAAAAGAGGCTTAAGTTTTAAATTTCAAGCAGAGACCAAATAAAACAGTTATATGTGTTATTTTGCTTTAAAAAAATCATTAAACGAATGTTGTCCAAAATATGCATTATATATATGGAAAGACTTCTATAGATGTCCCGTGTTAAAATTTGCAATAACTTTTATTTTTTGATTTTTATCAATAAATGTATAAAATAACAGTAATTAAAAACTTTTTGTTCAAAAAGTTTAAAATAACATTTATTTATTTTAAATAACTGTTATAACAGTTATTTGTATTCAAATCAATCAAAGTTTTAATGCTCAATTCAATAATTGAGGTATTAGCTATCAATAGGATTCTTTTGTATGCGTTTATTTTATATATATATATATATTGGTTCCTTTAGTTCCTATAAGGAGCATAGGGCCTCAACAAAGTTTCGCCATTCGTTTCTACTTGGTGCAAGGTTCTTTATTTCGTTCCAGGTTTTGCCTGCTCTCGAAGCTTCAAAGTCTAGCTGTCTTCGCCAAGTGTGTGCTGGTCGTCCTCTTCTTCTACTACCCTGTGGGTTCCAATCTATAGCATTACGGGTTACGTCGTCTGGAGATCTTCGCAGTGCATGGCCAATCCAGCGCCATTTCCTTCTTAACACTTCGATTTGTATTTGATTCTGATGAGTGCGTTCCCAGAGTTGTACATTGGATATCCTGTTGGGCCAAAAAATTTTTAATATTCTTCTCAGGCATTTGTTGACGAAGACTTGCAGGGTGTTCACATCTTTGGTAGCCATGTTCCACGTTTCGCACCCATAGAGAAGAACAGATTTCACACATGAATTGAAGATGTTGATTTTTGTGTGGGTAGAGATGACTGGTGATTTCCACACTGTGCTGAGTTGGCCGAATGCTTGTCGGGCTTTCATAGTGCGATTCAGTACATCATCAGAAGATCCTCCGGTCGTTGTTATGATGCTACCCAAGTAGCAAAAAGTGTTAACATCCTGGATTTGAATGTTTTGGATGGAAAATGGCCTGTTACATGTGGAATTTATTCTCATGGCCTTTGTCTTAAGAATATTTATTTTGAGGCCTGCCTTTGCAGCTTCTGACTCTACCATTTTTAGGCTTTCTAACATGTCGGAGTGACTATGTGTTAGAAGGCATATGTCGTCGGCGTTTATTTTAGTTTTACTTAAATATATCAAATTTTATAAGGCTCAAAGAGTATTTGATAACAGTTAAAAAAAATAAAAGTTTTTTATTTCTGTTATTTTGGACAGATATTTATATAAATTTTTTGAAACTGTTATTTTAAATTTCTATTTCAAAATAATATTTTTGAACAGTTAAATTTGAGTTTTTTCAATAAATCTCATAACGGTTATGGTCTCTGATTTCAAGTCAATTGATCGAGAATTGCGACCTGTATCGTGTTTACACCATTTACATGGACAGACAGACGGACGGACGGACGGACAGACGGACGGACGGACGGACGGACGGACGGACGGACGGACATCGCTAAATCGACTCAAAAAGTGATTCTAAGTCGATCGGAATACTTAAAAGTGGGTCTAGGACCAATATTTCGAGTAGTTACAAACATCAGCACAAACTCATTATACCCTGTACCACAGTGTGGTGTAGGGTATAAAAATTGTATGGGGAACACCCTAAGGGTTAAATATACAGGGTAGGTATATTCTAAGAAAATGTTTGGGTTAAAAAAAAATATTGGGGGCCGGTCACACATTTGACATCTCTAGGGGCACCCTTGGGGCAGTTAGATCTGTATGAGCAGATTTTATAAAAATGGCATTTTGTATGGGAGCCCCATTATCGAGTGCAGATACGGTATAAGTATGTCCCAAAAAAATTTTTGGGGGGTAAAAATTAATGGGAATCGGTCTCATTGATTAATATTATAAGACGCATTATGGGAGCGGTAGGACCAGATTTCATAAAATAAATTAAAAAAAAATAAAAAACAATTGTGTGGGAACCACCTTAAGGGTTAAAGAAAGAGGGTAGGTATATTCTAAGAAAATTTTGGGACTGAAAAAATATTTGCGGCTGGTCACACATTTGACTCCTCTTGAAGCACCCTTGGAGCAGTTAGAGCGGTAGGAGCCAATTTTTATAAAAAGGTTGTATCTTCTTTTTTAGTAAAAAATATTTTCTATATTTTTTTTTTTTTGTAAAACATTTTTTTTTTTACTAAAAAAATATTAATATTAATAATAAAGGGCTTTTCTGAATTAATCCCCAGTTTACATATGTTTCAACTCACTGTGCGTCATGAAGAGATCTCCACATAAGGGAAACGACCAGTAAGAATTAAGAAGACTAAAATACCCAATTCTTAATTGTGTCATTACCACGCTTGTTTATCTTGGCAGACTTTTCTCTTCTTCTGAGATGGGAGGGAGAATGCCACAAAGTCTGACAATAACACGGTAATTGGATGTTGTCGATTCTACCGTATTTCTGTGAATGCCATTTAGAGTTTCATTCCGAAATTTTAATAATTAATAAATCGTATTGCATCCAGAATCTGTTTCCAAATCTGTTCTCAAAATTTTCCGATCAATTCCAGATTTTTAGTTATTCACGGTTGAAAATGCGAAAAATTACGATTTTTGGATTATTTGAAAGCCTGCACATCAGCCATCAGTGGACTACAAACCTGGTATAAAGCGCAAAAGTATAATTTGTCTATGGTCTCCAACATATAACACCAATTTTTTTTTAAATTATTACGTTTGGTTGGGCATTACTTGCGTTTTAAAATGATACTGTTAAAATTACCAATTTTGTAAAATTTACCTTAGGTTTTTGATATTTTTCAAAGAAAAACTCCAAAAAAATAAATATTTTACAAAATTAAGCTTTCTGTCAAAGGGTGTCCAAGAGCTTCCAGCCTCCAAAAAAGGAATTCACTAATTTGCAAGCGAGTTCCCGTGGAGAAATATTTGTTTATTTTCTTTTCTCCTTGTCCGCAAAAAAATATTTTTCGAAGTGTGTATTCCCGGGTAAAAATGAAATATATATGATCATATATGAAATATATATGATCATATATGAGGTCATATCGGGCCAATTTTCGGATCAGATCATATATGAACATTAGAGTGTCCCTTATTTTGGAAATGTTGGAAATCTTGAGACGGTACCCGCTCATTTTTTTTCCTTTTGACTTAAAAATAACTCAGGAAAAATTTTACGCCCCTAGGACCACGCCTTCCCTACGCGACGGGGCCTTAAAGAGCGGGGCCTAAAAAATCATTTTTCCATACAAACCAAAAAAATTTTTTTTTTATTTTTAATTTTTTTGTTATTAATTATTATATTACTTGGTTTGCTTATTCACGACAAAAAATTTGATTTTGGAGGGATAAGTCTTTCAGCGCTAAAAAATTTTTCGCAAAAAAAAAATTTGGGCGGCCGGGGTCCTACAGTAAAAAATTTTTAAAAAATATTTTTTTTTAGTTTTGACCAGCAACGGTTTTAGTTGCTATGTTGCTTTAAATGATATATATTCCAAAAAAAAAATTATTCATATCTGTGACATCTTTATCTTTTTCGAAAAAAAAAATTTTGAGCCGTAGGAATCCTACGGTAAAAAATTTTTAAAAAATATTTTTTTTTAGTTTTGAAAAGCAATGGTTTTAGTTTTTATGTTGTTTTTAATGATATATATTCCAAAAAAAATATTATTCATATTTGTGACATTTTTATCGTGTATCGAAAAAAATCATCAATGCATTTTTTACCCTTTTTTAGAACACGATTAAGATGTCACAGATACAAAAAATATTTTTTTATGAATATATATCATTTAAAGCAACATAGCAGCTAAAACCGTTGCTGGTCAAAACTAAAAAAAAATATTTTTTAAAAATTTTTTACTGTAGGACCCCGGCGGCTCAAAATTTTTTTTTGCGAAAAATTTTTTAGCGCTGAAAGACTTATCCCACCAAAATCAAATTTTTTGTTGTGAATAAGCAAACCAAGTAATATAATAAATAATAACAAAAAAATTAAAAATCAAAAAAAAAATTTTTTGGTTTGTATGGAAAAATGATTTTTTAGGCCCCGCTCTTTAAGGCCCCGTCGCGTAGGGAAGGCGTGGTCCTAGGGGCGTAAAATTTTTCCTGAGTTATTTTTAAGTCAAAAGGAAAAAAATGAGCGGGTACCGTCTCAAGATTTCCAACATTTCCAAAATAAGGGACACTCTAATGAACATATATGGAGGCATATATGATAATATATGGTTATATAAATCCATATATGATCCATATATCTTCATATATGATCATATATATTTCATTTTTACCCGGGTTGGTAAATTCTGATTCAATTTGAGAATGTATTAGTGGATTTTGACAAATTCTGATTTAATTTTCTAATTGGATTCAAAATATTTTTCTCCACTACGAACGAAAAACTAAAGAAGAATTCATCCATATCTCTCCGCGGGAACTTATTTCCAGAGGGTTCATTTACTTTCCCGTGTGATACGTCTTCTTTAATAGTCTTTGCTTTCTGTGTTATTTTTTGTATAAACCGGAAGATATCTTGAATGGATTTAAAAGTCTATAAGAAAGAATGAATTTATGCCTAAATTTTGAGCTCGTCGCAGTAAAGATTGATTATCTGGTTTTTGTTTTAGAGCCTTTTAAAAATGGTGCTATTTCTAATTTTTTTTGACAGTGTTTTTTAAAATGCATGTTTGGCCAATAATAGTGCAATAGTTTAAACTTTTTTTGATCATATTTTTGAGATCATAGTTCAATTTTACTCTCACGCTTTATACCAGATTTTTATTCCACCCAGCGGCTGCTGTGCAGGCTTTAAAAAAATGCAAAAATCGCGTTTTTTTCGCATTTTCAAAAATTCTAGACATGATGGAAATTTGGAGCATGGATTTGGAATCAGCGAGTCAAAATCTTTAAAGCCAAAAACCTTCGATTTGTTGAGCGGTGTAATCTTTTCAAAAAAAAAACTAAAAAGACAGGAATTTCATAATTTAGAATGTTTAAGTGGATAAGTCGAATCGATCTAAATACTCTCAGAACAAAAATATGCATTAACAGCATTGACCAAAATTTCAATTTGAATATGAATACCCCTAATTAAAAAAACAATCACAAGAACTTAATATAAATTTAGTTACTGTATTTTGTACGCATATGTTAGTGTAGTATTAATTCATATGTATGTTTATTTGCATACCATACACAATTTACTCGTACGTTAAGATGTTCGTACGTTTCTTATGTAGATTTGTGATTGTGTAATTTGTAAGACTATCAACTTTGAATAAGAAGCTGCTTAAGTTTATTGTTGCAAATGTTGCTTATAGCAATAGCTGTGTTCGCGAACTCAATAATTTGTACGAATTTGTACAAATTATTACGAATTTTGTCTAAAAGTCGTTCGCGTACTTTAAAAACCCAGTAACGAGAGAGAAAATGAGAGAAAAAAGTGACAGTTCTATTTTAGAAACTTGCAAGTTTTTACTGGATAAATTTTTGCCAGCAAGAATTATCAAGCACAAAAAAACATATGTTTTAAAAACGTATGACTATATTTTTGTAAACAAAATACAAAATATTCTGCAGTTACATTTTTGTGTATAAAATATGATTAAATATCAAGGAATGAATAAAAAAAATACATCCTAAAATTAAATTTCTTTTATTAACAAGTTAAATAATAAATACCATCAAACTAAAAATGTACAAATGAAGGCAAAATTTTTTATAAGCTAATTTAAATCAACTGTTTAACTAACTTGCAAGTTTTTAGGGATTTCTGTTCGCGTACTTTTTACAATTTTTCCTTTTTGAGACCGATTTCTTTTTTACTCTCTAAAATTTTGTTGCTTGATAATTTTTACTGGGAAAGTACGCAAACAGACTTAATATTTACGTTATTTACGATATTTTTACAATTTATTTGCATAAGAATCTAAATAACAACAACATAAGAAGATGAACAAGATTTTACACGGATGCTTTTCTTTCTTGTAATCCCAGCAAAAAAATTAGCGCATTCCCTCTAAACAGAGATATTCAAATACAACAAAAACATGTAGAAAAGTTAAATTCTACTTGGCTGAATCCATGAATACCCTCCCCATTGCCCTTTTTATCTGGTAGTACATTTTCTAAGGTGAAAAATGACAATTTTGATTAGAAATATTTTGTTTGAGAAAAAACTTTTTTAATCATTTATGTAAAAAAAAAATTAAAAATTTTTTTTCTGCAGTGTAAATTTTTTTTTCAGTGTAATTATTTTTTTTTTTTTTTAGTGTAAAAATATTTTTGACTGACAGAAATACTTTGTAAAATAATAATGTTACGTATCACTGTTGGGTAAAAATATATTTAACCATCTGACCGATCTGCACCACCCTTTCAGAACTGGATAAAAATTGGTAGAAATACCTATATCTCGAGAAGATGATTCGATAAAATTTTTCTGATCACAGATTCGTGTTTAGAGACCAAAATACTTTAAGAAATGTGTTTTAAAATTTTGTTTTTTAAATTTTAACAAAAAACCATAAAAATTGGTACGAAAAAATTAATGCAAAAAAATTAATAGTTAAATATTTTGATTTCTTTTGCAAATATTTTTGGATATACTGAATGGATTTTGGATTTTAATTCCAGGTTCTCTTTTTTGGAGTGTATACTTTTGATAGCTGCTTTACAGGTTCCAACAGAATTGGAATGTGTTGGTATGCCTCTAGAAACTTGCAAGCAAAACCTACGGCTTTGTTCTGCGACGGAGACTAATCAAAGATGGGCAAATGGATGGACGTGTGAGACAACACGACTGATTTGGCCTTCTCTTAATCAGGGGCGCACAAGTGAGCTGATATCGCTTCCAAGAGGAGATATTTCGACGGTGGTTTCTATAATAACCGGACACTGTCTTATAGGGAAGCCCGCAGAGCGGTTAAATGTGCCGTCGAATGACTTTTGCCGAAGTTGCATGGATGAAGAGGAGTTGGAAACTATCGAACACTTTATTTGCCATTGCCCGGCACTTTCTGGTCAGCGACTTGCTTCACTGGGATCTAGGGAGCTGTACGATCTTTCTGATTTGTCGGATGTCAAAATTCAACATCTAAGGAGTTTCATAAGAAGCTCAAACTGGTTTAACGACAGGGACTAGTAGGGAAACCTATTACGATCCCGTGGTATCACAATGGACCTCAGAGTCTACGTGTGTTGACGTAAAACGTCAGCAGCCACTTACAACCTAACCTAACCTAGCTGCTTTGAACGGGAAATTTCTTGCAAAATTCGGATACTTATAAGGACATAACCAAAAAAATAATATTTTTAACTTCCTTATAATGTCCTGATGGTATCCTTGATCGTATCGAGTCCGGATTTCTTGCAAAAGTTAGGTAATTTTATTGTGAATTCGAATAAAAAAATATAATTAACTTTTCCAATATTAAAAAAAATTGTCGGTTTTGTGCGCTTGGTCTACAAAAAATGAAAATGCCTATATCTCGAGAAGGCGATTTGATACAACTTTTCTGATGACAGATTCGTTTTTAGGAGGACAAAATACTTTAGAAAATGTACTTTAGAAGTCTGTTCAAAAAAAAAGGTAATTTTTGTAGATTATTTTTAGTGTCTGTCACGTGATAGATATTTTAGTGATATGTCCGGATCGAGAGATACACTTTTGCTGCAGGGAAGTTTGAGTTTCATTTTTAACAACACGAAATATTGTAGACCAACCTTTTAGTATACCGATCGACTCAAAATCAATTTTTCAGCCGTTTTAGCAACGTACGTCTGTCGGTCCATGTACACTAAGAAAATTATGTCATTAACTGTTTGTAGGTTATTTTAAAAAGTTATCAGTAAAGTTATTTTAAAAGAAAAATCATTAATTTTATTATGGACTTTTTATTTTCTACTGTTTCTGTAGTTTAAAAAAAAAATAATTTACTGTATTAAAAACGAATTTTCTGTTACATTTAATTTTGGTAGTAAAAAATTTCTTCTATAGTTTTACTGTTTTTCAATACAAAATAACTGAATATTCACTAGTTTTTTAATGTTTTGGTTAGTCATTAAATTAACATTTAAAATTGACTGTATTGTGTTTTTATTTTAAAATAAAAAACACTGGAATGGTTTCTAAATAAAAGTTCATTTGTTTTAAGTGAATATTCACTGGAATTTACCTTCATAATTTTTTGAGTGTAACAATGTAAACAAGATACAGGTCGCTAGCTTCAATTTAATTTTAAATTAAACATCTCTTAACCTAAGAACGAATCCTATTGAAATTTAAACAAATCTGTCCACTTTCACACGATCGTTCATTTCCTACACTCAAAATATTTTGTAGGCAAAAACAAAAGAAAACAAGTAAGAAAATTATAGTCGGTCAAGACCGACCATATAATACCCTACACCAGAGTTTCCCGGACCATGGGTCCCAAGTTCAAACATGGACTGATTAGATCTATATTTTGTCAAATCTTTAATAAGTGTAAAAAGCAATCACTAATCAAATTTGAGTGGAATAGGCTTCTTTTTGTTGACAATAAATCGCTTCAACTGAATATCGGGCGAAATTTCCACATGGGACCTAAGTCCAAAATGGTCCGATGATAATTAAATTTGATAAGATTATTAAAGTACGCGTTTAACATACACAAACAGAATTTTAGTTAAATATTTTCTATTTTCATGAAAATTGAGAGATTTATGTGAAAATCGGATTTCTTTAAAATTCGGAATGGTGATTTGTGTGTATAAAACATTAATTCCTGCCAAATTTTGAAAAGATACCTATTAAAATGCGACTATTAGAGTCATTTGAGCCAAAACTAAAGAGGACCTTTGTATGGGGACCGATTTTTTCCAATTTCAATAGGCTTCGTCCTTGGCCCAAAAGAGGCTTAAGTTTTAAATTTCAAGTCAATTGATCGAGAATTGCGACCTGTATCGTGTTTACACCGTTTACACGGACAGACAGACGGACGGACGGACGGACATCGCTAAATCGACTCAAAAAGTGATTCTAAGTCGATCGGTATACTTAAAAGTGGGTGTAGGACCAATATTTCGGGTAGTTACAAACATCAGCACAAACTCATTATACCCTGTACCACAGTGTGGTGTAGGGTATAAACACACTTAAAACCAGTGAATAAACAATTGAAAACAATCCCAGTAATTATTCATTTGTTTTAACAAACATCAACATTTATTTTTTACTGTTGACAAAATTTTCTAAAATAAATGGCATTAAACATTAAAAAATTACGTTTTTTTCACTCTTTTTTACCAACAAATTCGAAAAAAATAACCAACGAAAACATTAAAAATTAATGATAGTTCTGTTATTTTTACCAACAAATTTCAAAAAAATAACCTACGAAAACAATAAAAATTAATGATTTCGTAGGTAATTTTTTACAATTTTTTATTGAAATATTTTTTTAAAAATTTTTAATAAAATTTTTGGGGAATCGATCCCGCAATCAACTACATTCTGGCCAGACACTCTTCCCATCGTGTCAAAATCACTTGATACAAACATGTTTTTATATTTCTATAAATAATTTTTGATTTTTTTTTCTACAAAAAAATAACTGACTTGTGTAGGTAAAAACTAATGATATTTCATTAAAAAATACCAACAATTTAAAAAAAAATTACTTACACAAATCATTAAAAAATCAAAAGAATAATCAGTAGTTTTTACTTACAGAACAAAAATAAATGACTTTAAAAATTAAATGTAAATGAAAGTCTTTATTTTTTAGTGTGTTATTTTTGAAACAAAGGACTGAAGTAGTCATTAATAAAAACTGAACATCAAACAAATGTTTTTTTCTTTTAAAAACGACTAAACGGAAAACTTTTTAAATAAACTACAAACAGTTAATGACATAATTTTTTGAGTGTATTTTGCGTTAATGGTCTCTAAAAAGGAGTTAAACCCATTTTGGACGAAGATTCAGTTTTATTTTTCTTTTTTGGAAAAAGTTTTTTTTTAGGGTAATCTCAAAAATCTTGTCAAAAAAACTTTTCAATGTTCCGTTATTCCAGAAAAGCTTAAATTTCAACTGTTGATGTAATTTTAATATTTGGATTTATTTGATATTTTTTTAATTTATTTCATTATTTTATAAATTAAATATTTTCAAAATGATTCAAATTAATGAAATTTGATTATACTTAAATTAAATGTAAAAAAAATTTAAAATTAATTAAAAAAATAAAAGCCGAAAATAAAAAAAATTAAAAAGGTGATCTCTAGGGATGAGATTTCCATGCAAATGCATGTTTTTTGTCGATAGTCTAAAAACGATATCGACCAATTATCTTTCCGAATCAAGAAATTTGCGTTAAAATGGCATCGATTTGTTTTTGCATATTTTTGCATATTTTTGTGAAAATGCATATTTTTGCATATTTTGGTTTTAAATGCATATTTTGTGCATATTTCCAACTTTTAAGTGCATATTTTTGCATATTTTGGCATAAATTATCAAAAACACAAATTGAAATATTTTTGTTACAAAAACTGTTATAAATTTTAAAAAATAATTTTCAAGTGAGAAAAATAATTTTTTCTTTTTAATTTTATTTTTTTATAGATTGTCTTAATTTCTAAAAAACATCTTTCTTATTTAAAGTTTCAAATGTTACTATTTAAACCCGGCACTATTTTTTGATTTTTAAGAAGTTTTTCCTACACTCAAAATATTTTGTAGGCACAAACAAAAGAAAAACACACTTAAAAACAGTGAATAAACAATTGAAAACCATCCCAGCAATTATTCATTTGTTTTAAAAACATCAACATTTATTTTTTACTGTTGGCAAAATTTTCTAAAATAAATAACACTAAACATTAAAAAATTACGGTTTTTTCATTCTTTTTTACCAACAAATTCGAAAAAAATAACCTACGAAAACATTAAAAATTAATGATAGTTCTGTTATTTTTACCAACAAATTCCAAAAAAATAACCTACCAAAACATTAAAAATTAATGATTTCGTAGGTTATTTTATACAATTTTCTATTGAAATATTTTTTTAAAATTTTTTAATAAAATTTTGGGGAATCGATCCCGCAATCAACTACATTCTGGCCAGACACTCTACCCATCGTGCCAAAGCCACTTGATACAAATATGTTTTTATATTTCTATAAATAATTTTTTGAATTTTTTTTCTACAAACAAATAACTGACTTGTGTAGGTAAAAACTAATGATATATCATTAAAAAATACCAACAATTTAAAAAAAAAATACTTACACAAATCATTAAAAATTTAAAGAATAATCAGTAGTTTTTACTTACAGAACAAAAATAAATGACTTTATAAATTAAATGTTAGTGAAAGTCTTTATTTTTTAGTGTGTTATTTTTGAAACAAAGGACTGATGTAGTCATTAATAAAAACTGAACATCAAACAAATGTTTTTCTTTTAAAAACGACTAAACGGAAAACTTTTTAAATAAACTACAAACAGTTAATGACATAATTTTTTGAGTGTATGAAAACAAGATTTTTATTGCACACTTTTTACTTTTTAGTGCATATTTTTAGGTTTTTTAGTGCATATTTTGAATTTTTTAGCGCATATTTTAAGCGCATATTTTCGAGTTTTTAGTGCATGCAAATCTCATCCCTAGTGATCTCTATTGTTCGAAAAATCGAACATTGGATCGAAATGGGTTGAGTAATGCTGGTAATAACACAGTGATACAAAATCGAACTTTCCGAATAGGAATAGTATGCAATCAAAAGCAAATGAAAGTT
Organism: Pegoplata infirma; assembly: GCA_963921195.1. Taxonomy (NCBI): domain Eukaryota; kingdom Metazoa; phylum Arthropoda; class Insecta; order Diptera; family Anthomyiidae; genus Pegoplata; species Pegoplata infirma. Next base: position 65,694,692 of record OY992536.1, read on the forward strand.
GACATTTTCCATAACAAAACCCTCAAGGTTTTATTTAGTTAAGTGCGCACTCAAAGAATTTTGTAGGTAAATTCCAGTGAATATTCACTTAAAACAAATGAAATTTTATTTAAAAACCATTCCACTGTTTTTTCATTTAAAATAAAAACACATTACAGTCAATTTTAAATGTTAATTTAATGACTAACCAAAACATTAAAAAACTAGTGAATATTCAGTTATTTTGTATTGAAAAACAGTAAAACTATAGAAGAAATTTTTTACTGCCGAAATTAAATGTAACAGAAAATTCGTTTTTAATACGGTAAATTATTTTTTTTAAACAGTAAAAAAATTAAATCCTTTATAAAATAAGTGATTTTTCTTTTAAAATGACTTTACTGATTACTTTTTAAAATAACCTACAAACAGTTAATGACATAATTTTCTTAGTGCGAGATTTTTTATTATTAAACATACACCACTGTGCACCGTTGCGTATGATTCATATTTAAAGGCAATTGCAAAATTAAGTATACGCCTCTTATACAGTTTCCAACTGCACGCACTAAACTAAAACAAGTAGTTTAGTTGCCTTTTAAAGAATGGTAAATTTTCTAACGTGAAAAAAAAAATAAAAATTTTGATTAGAAATATATATTTTATTTTGAGTAAAAAAATTTTTTTTTGTCATTTTTGTAAACAAAAGAAAAATTACTATATTTTTTTGAATGTAACATTTTTTGCGAGTGTATTTTTTTTTTGGGTAAAAATATTTTTGAGCGACAAAAATACTTTTTAAAGTAGCTTTGTGGCTTTCCTATGGTTTTAAAGCTTGTGTTTTTAAGGCTCGGTTTTTTCAGCACGTGAATTTAAGGTGATGGGAATCTGAAATTTACTAGTTTGCTAATAACTTTTGAACCACTAGACCGATTTGTCAGAAATTCATTATGAACTAGGCCAGGGGAACCACAAATATATATGCCAAGCTTGAGCATCCTCAGTATTGTCTTTAAAAAGTTATCGTGTTTTTTTATCTCGTAAATTCGCGAAAAACCCTTGCTGAAATTGAATCTTTTGCTAATAACTTTTGAACCACTAGACCGATTTTGCTGGATTGCAATGCCAACCTGAACAGGTAAATGCCCGACGTATGTGCCAAATTTCAGGAGTATCCGTTAAGTCTTTCAAAAGTTAGCGTGTTTTCAACAGACAGATAGACGGACGGACGAACGGACACCGCAAAATCGTCTTAGAATCGAACGAGGATCGTAAATATATAAACTTTATGGGGTCTTAGACCAATATTTCGAGGTGTTACAAATGGAATGACAAACTTATATATACCCTCTACGACTAGAGTGGAGGGTATAAAAAAATCTTGAGGGCTTTGCTATGGAAAAGGTCAACTTTCATTTGCTTTTGGTTTCATTCCATTCCAATTTTGGTTGTTGCACTGTGCAATTAGTAGTATTAATAGTCGTTACCAAGTAAAGCAAATGGAAAGGAGTACTGATTACCAAGTTTTTTGTAGGGAATGTTAAAAGTAGTGCTTAACTACTGAAACCCGACTTCTGTTTGTATAGAGTTAAAGCGTAATTCAGCATATATTTTGGAATAGGAAATGATGCATTTGCAAATTTTTCTGGCGCTTGTTTTTATTATTATTATTAAATTGTTTTAATTTTTTGTACACTCATAAAAGTTTTACAGTTACTGTTTCACAGTCAAACAAATAGTTTTCGTTTTAGTTAATATTAAAAGAAAATTCGTTTGTTTCACATACAAATATTCTAAACAACTTTTTGAACGTTTATTCAAATACATAACTGTCTTTTAAATAAAATTTTCCGTAACGTTTGTTTTTTTCAGTTATTTAAAAAACAAACCACATTATTTTATTTGTCGTTTGTTATTTGTCAGTTATTTAAAAATTTCTAAAATTAGAATTTTTTTTTTGAATTTGAAAATGAAATTTAGTTGCTGAAAATATAAGTAGCTTGTGGCACAGAGGGTAGCGTGCTGGGCTATCAGCCAGAAATTATGAGTTCGATTCTGCTCAGGTTCGAAGTTTTTTAAAATTATTTCTAAAAAAATAAATAAAAATGAATGTAAATTTCCGTTATTTTAACCGTTTTTTCCGTAAAATTTTGTCAGTCATTTTTTACGGATTTTTAAGTTATTTTTACGGATTTCAACAGTTATTAATTAACATTTCAAAATAACTGAGAAATGTTTTTGTTTTAAATGAAATGTAAGTAGTCCGTTTTTTAAATAAAGTTTCATTTGTTTCAAACGTATTTTCTGTTGAATTTACTTACATAATATTTTAAGTGTAGTTTTTAAATCACTTCCTTTCTTTTTGCTGGGATGTTATTCATCTATCTTCGAATTTAGGTATGTATGTTTTTTGCTTTAAGGGGATTTAATAGTGTTTTATGAGCTTGTATTAATAGATGAAGGAATGTTATATGCGATACAAATATGTGTATGAGCATATAAATGTTATTTCAAGTAAGTGTTAAACATCCTTTTACATGTTGAGTTTGTATTTTTTTTTAAGAAAATGGGTAAAATTGTGTATTATTTTAATAATTGAAAAGGAAAATATTTTGATTTTAATCAAACAAATTTATTTAAATTAGAAAATTGACAATTATTTGTTGGTACTCACCGGAGAAAGGGGTAGCCCATCTTATCTAAAAATAGAAAAAAAAATTGGATTAGAGATAATGTTCATACACACTCTAAAAAATTTAAATTAATTTCAACAAATTGTTATTATATACTACACTCAAAAAAAAAAACTGTAAAGTTAGCAAAAAAAGCTTGTAAACTTACGAGAAAATTTGCTGATTTTGAACCCACAATTTTTTTGCTAAAGTTAGCAAAAATGTTTTGCCAATAATTAGTTAACTGATTTTTTTTTTTTTTTTAAATTAGTTAATACACATTTGAGTACCCCATTGGGTTCGGACCCAATAGGTCCAGACCCCGATGGGCCTAGACCTAGTTGGGTTCCATAAAAATCGTCATAGTTTTTGATCCAAAATTTGTGTCCGTTTCGCTCTACCTTGCTTAGTTTTGAGATACGTGATTTCACTGGTGTCTTGAGAATTAAAAAACTCGATAACTTCAAAAATATTACTCGGAGAGCTTTCGGTTATTTTGCGGTCTTGTTCTACGTGTTGAGAGCTACAAAAATTATTTTGGACTTTTTGTTGTGTCGGCAATATTTACCGAGATATGAGCATTTTAAAATTTTCGGGAATGCTAACTTTTTTGGATCCAAAGTTAGGTCCCATTAGGGTCCACATATGTGAAGAGGACCCGCCAAAGTATGGAGTTTCTAAGAACCAAAAATGCCCTCCATTTTGCAATTATCTGGCTTAGTTTCCGAGATAGCGCCATTTTAAGTTTTCTGAAAATAAAAAAAAATTTACCATTTATTTTTGCTAATGTTAGCAAAAAATGTTGTAAAAATGTTGTCAACTCAATTTCAAATTTAGCAAAAGAAATTAGTTCAAAGTTTGTTTAAAATTGCTAATGTGCTAAATGAAGTTTACAAGAATTTTTTGCTAACATGCTAATCTCAACTAAAAATTTGCTAAAAGTTAGCTAACTAGCATTAGCAAAAAAAAATTAGTAAATCTACTAACGTATTTTTTTGAGTGCACATGAGCAGATTAGAGCGAGATTCACGCGTGAGTGTGACAGAATTCAATTTTACTCAAAAATTGCGTGTTATTTTCTCTTCATATTTCTATTCATACCAAAAAAAGCAACAAAACTATTGTAAAATTTGGCTTAACTCTAGATTTCGTCCGAAAAAAAGCAAAAAAATTTCAAATTTCGCTGAACTTTAAATTTGGCTGAAAATTTTGAAAGATTTTTTAAATTTTAGCTTTTGAATTTTTTTTTTGTATAAATAAGAGTTTCGTGAGTGCATCCCATATTGAATGGTGTGCATTGGCCTCCCCATATTGAATGGTGTGCATTGGCATTACTGGTGTCCCCTACATTTGGACTCCAGTGTCAGACTTCTAACCTTCTCTGACGGTATTGTCCCGGAATTAGGAAAATTCACAGTCGAGAGCCTAGTAGACTTTCCATTAAGCTCCAAGACAGTCGCTGTAACATCTATATCACTAAAAGTTGATAAAAAAATTATTAAAGCCATTTTTCGCCAAGATGTAGACTCTTGATGAGCCCTCACCGTCACAACAATCATCTTAAACCAGCGACGTATCCAGGATTTTGAAAACGGGGGGGCACAACTCCCTGAATTTGTTTGTCATCGCCTATTTGTTTTTAACTAGCACCCCCCCCCCCTCACGATTTTGACTTTATTATTATAAAACAAAAATGTCTTTTAATACAGATTTTTTTATAAAAAAAATTTTTGAAATCTCAAAATCTTTTTACAGGAAAAATGTTTGAATCTACGAATTTTCATTTGAAAAACTACATTTTTGGTGAAAATAATGTCTGACAAATTTTCATGTTCAGAGTTTTTTTAGGAAACGGTTCTTGGAAACAATATGTAACCTAAAAGTGTCACCCTCAGAAATTTTACATTGGAATTGATATTTGCGATAAATATCAAAATTAAGCACTTTTTGCAAAAATCCATTGAATTGCAAAAAATGAGAAAATCGTTTTACAAAATCAAAATATATAAACTAAATAGAGTTTAACCTTCTTATTCCAAATCATCAAACTTTTTAGCGTATTGATTTTTTTCCTGATATTCGCGTTCGATATTTCGAACGCTCCTTTTTGTGGACCTACTGCTACGTATATAAACATTCAAGTTTGAAGATTTAAAAAAAAAATTGTATTGCTTCACGTAAGAATTAGAAGTAAGTGCCATATCAAAAAATTTATTAGAATCTAAAAATGTTTCTTTAGAAAAAACTTTTAAGAATGTGAGAATTTCCTATAGAAATAATATCTAAGATTTTAATATAGAAAAAGTGTCTTAGAATATTATAGTTTGAAAATTTTGTGTAGAAATTAATTTTCATGACCTGACACACCATTTTTATTAGATAAAACCAATATTAAGTGTCTTTACACATATTTTACTGATATTTCAAGAGAAATTACTTTTTTTATTGTTTTTAATTTTTTTTTTTAATTTTTTATTTAATTTTTAAATTTTTTATTAAAATTTATATTAAATTTTAAAATTTTTCAAATCGAAAAGGGGGGGGGGCACGTGCCCCCTGTGCCCACCCCCTGTATACGTCCATGTCTTAAACCCTGGAGTCTTTAATCCGCAAACCCTACCACCCCGCACCCAGACTTCTTCGATATAAACCAAGTCAATCGCTTATAAACTCCAGGCGCTGCAAGAGTGCAACTGGGCACACGAGCAGATTAGAGCGTGATTCACGTGATTCACGCGTGATCACGCGTGAGTGTGACTGAATTCAATTTTACTCACGTGATTGTGAGTGAGTGTGAGTGGAGAAAAAAATTGCGTGAGTGTGCGTGAGTAAGATTTTTGCGTGGGTGAGTGTGCGTGAGTCGATTTTTTTGCGTGATTTATTTTCTCTTCATATTTCTAACAAAAAAATTATAAAATTTGGCTTAACCTACGATTTCGTCCCGAAAAAAGCAAAAAAAATGTAAAATTTCAATCAACCGTAAATTTTGCTGAAATTTTTAAAGATTTTTGATATTTTAGTTTTTTAATTTTTTTTTGTGTAAATAAGAGTTTCGTGAGCCTGAGTCAAAGTGAGTGTGAGTGAAGCTTGCGTGAGTGCAGTGTGAGTTGTATTAAATTTACTCACGTGATTGTGAGTGAGTGTGAGTATAAAAAATATGCTCCTGAGTGAGTGTGCGTGATTGAAAAATTCCTGTCGTGAGCGTGAGTGAGTGTGAGTCAAAAACCACTCACGCGCCCATCTCTAGTAGGAACCACAACAATTTGTAATTGCTCCACTATCCTTTCAACCACCGTGCTTTTGCTTTCTCCGTGTTATCATGGAGGTCGCACTAGTCCCCAGGTACGGTTTCCAGATATGTGTTCCATTTATTCTGAATTTATACTGCATGGGCTTCGAGCTGAATGCCACCCACTGTGACATTAGCTTCATCCTGCTTGTTATCAGATTCGGTTGCGAAAATGGCAGATGCATCTCCTATCAGGATAGAATCGGTGGCATCAAAACCACCCACATTCATTACTGTATGGGTGCACACGTGAATACAAACTTCTTCCGGAGTCTCCTCCCCAGTCGAATCTGTCACTGGCTTGGCTTTTGGTCGCCCTTGTAGACATTGACTCTTATTTGAAAAAACCAAATCTAATAATACCGCCAGTGCTGGTTAAAAGCGAAATTGATTCCTCATTAACAAAGACCACAGCTTGACGATGAGCGCCCTCCATCTCACCCAACCTGGCAAATTACCAATTCCAAATTGGAAAGTCAGGATTACAAACCCTGACCATCTTTAGAATGACTTCAGTGTCGCTTGTAGCTATCGGAACTCATGCATGAGCTCTGAACTGCCTCGGGATATCATGTTTGCTCACGACCTCCAGTTTATACCACTACCTTTTATGTTTTTTTGATGTTGATGTTTTATTCATGTCGATGTTAATGTTTTATTTAACAACACAATTTGTCAATAAAATTAAATTATTTGTTAATACGAAAACGATTTAATTAAAAATGCGTCTACAAAACAAATTTTAATTTTTTTCCTTGAATTATTAAAAAAGTGTAGTATTCTCACGATTTAAATGATCAAATGTTAAAACAAAGAATTTCCGACAAAATAATATTATAAATGTTAATTATGTCCCATCCTTCCGGACAATAAATTTTTCAGTTTCCTACTAAAATGCATTAAGCTTAAAAATAACAAAGAAAAGTATTTAACACAAACACCATTTTAAATAATCCTTATATTTTCTACACTACGAGTATTACGTTTTTGCTAAATTTAAGGTACAATAAAACCATACAGGTGGAAAAGGCACAAGATGTCACAAATCCACGAATACTTTTTATATACTCAAAAATGGTCTAAAAATATCCAGATCCTACACAGAAAAAAATATTGTAAAACTAATTGTTACTAAACAAATTGTTAACAACAAAATACTAGTTCAACCACGTTTTTAATTGTATCAACAATGTATATTGTTAATGTTGGGGGTTCGATGCCAGATGCAGGTAGTTGCTTTTTTTTATACCCTCCAATCTAGTGATAGATGGTATATATAAGTTTGTCATTCCGTTTGTAACACCTCGAGATATTGGTCTAGGACCCCATAAAGTATATATGTTCATGATCCTCGATCGATTTTAAGACGATCTAGCGATGTCCGTCCGTCCGTCCGTCCGTCTGTCCGCCTGTCTGTCTGTTGAAAACACGCTAACTTTTGAAAAACTTCACGGAGGCTCCTGAAGTTTGGCATATATGTTTGGCATTTACCTGGTCAGCTTGGTATTGCAATCCAGCGAAATCGTTCCAGTGGTTCAAAAGTTATAAGCAAATGAGTGAATTTCGACAAGGGTTTTTCTGGAATTTACGAGTTAAAACACACGGTAACTTTCGAACTTTCTGAGGATGCTGAAGTGTGGCATATATATTTGTCGTTCCTCTGGTCCGATTCGTTTTAAATTTCAGCCAAATCGGTCAAGTCGTTCTAAAGTTATTAGCAAAGCCGTGAATTTCAGATTAGTTTCACCTTAAATTCACGTGTTGAAAACCCGTTAAACATGTTTAAAAACATTAGTAAGTCACAAAAATATTTTACAAAGTATTTTTGACACTCAAAAATATTTTTACACTAAAACAAAAAAAAATACACTCAAAAATAATTTTAAAAATTTAAAAAAAAAAATTATACACTCAAAAAAAAAAATTAGTAAATTTTTTTTTTTTTTCAAAAATTACTAAAAAAAAGTTTTTTTTACACAAAATAAAATATTTCTAACCAAAAATGTTATTTTTTCACGTTAGAAAATTTTCTATCACTTAAAAAGGGCATTGTGGCGGGTATTCATAGATTTGGCCAAGTCGAATTTAACTTTTCTACTTGTTATTTATTTATTTATATTTTTAGATTTTTTTATAATTTTTTTAGATTTTTTTTTAAAATATGATGACACTTAGAATATGGAAATTTTTTTTATTTAACTTATTACAAGTTTCTCAATTAATTTCATTGTTAATGTAACAATGAATTTAATTGAAAAAATTAAGTTGATTTTTTTCAAAACTTACATAAATCATTGTTGTATTGACAAAATCCAATGTTGGCTCATTTTTAATAAATGATTAATTGTATTAACAATGAAATTAATTGTATTTTCTGTATACAACTTAATTTTAATTGAATATTTTTCATATTCATGAGAAGCTTAAAGTTAAAATTTCGATTTACACTGTTTACGTGTGCAAACGAAAATTGCTAAGTCGGCTCTAAAAATATTCTGAGTCGATCGGAATGAAAATCTAGCGAATGAATGAAATCGGAAATATTATCAATTGTCATTACCGACTTTACGCCGATTACTTATGAATCATCTATATATGGGGCATTCCATGTGAAATCGGACACTTTGAAAAACTTTTTTTTTTAGATTTTCCCAATTTGTTTACAGTTTTTAGTACCCTTCGAAAGCTCCTTCGTGGTAAATTTTCAGATTTTTTTGATGACCCGTTCAATAGATATCGAATTTTTAAAAATTGGTAGTTTGTTCCTTTACTCAAACTTCTTTTAATCATAACTTCTTCAATAATGGTCCAAATTTCAATTTTTTTTTTTTTTAATTTTTGTTTTTTTGCGTACTTTTTAAAAAAAAATCCCAAAAAATTCTTAAAAGCGCTCTAGTATGCGAGTTTTTAGTTTTAAAATTTAAATCTCATTTTTGAAAATGTTTGTACTCTTCGATTTTTTTTAATTTTTTGGTGTAAAACTTCTATTGATTCTACAAATTTTTTGCCCAGGAGGATCATGGGATAACGATTATTACTATTTTTTAAAATTTTTTGAAAAAATTTTATTGTAATTTTCCAATCCTAAAATCATTTCTACTGCTCGAGTGGTGCGTCATAGAGGGGTCTTTTATAAGACCGACCCACATTAATTTTTAAGTCTTAACATTTCTTTGGAACAAACTATTACCCTATCTCCAATTTCTAAGGGGGCTCCCACACAAAACGACATTTTTTAAAATTTGCTCCAACCGCTCTAACTGCCCTAATAGTGCCCTTAGAGCAACAAAATGTATAACCGACCCACAATATTTTTTTAGTGCAAACATTTTCTCTGAACACACCTATCTTTAACTGTTAAGGCGGTCCCCATACATTTTTTTTTATTTTTTGTAAATTTGTTTTATTTAATTAGCTTCTACCGGTCCAATGGTGCGTCCGAGATGGGTCATTAGTGAGACCGACTCCCATTTATTTTTACCCAACAACATTTTTTTAAAACATACCTACGCCCTATCTCCACTCCCTAAGTAGGCTCCCATACAAAATTGCATTTTTATAAAATTTAATCCAACTGTTATTTGTATGGGAGCCTACTTAGGGAGTGGAGATAGGGCGTAGGTATGTTTTAAAAAAATTTTGTTGGGTAAAAATAAATGGGAGTCGGTCTCACTAATGACCCATCTCGGACGCACCATTGGACCGGTAGAAGCTGATTAAATAAATCAAATTTAGAAAAAATAAAAAAAATTGTATGGGGACCGCCTTAAAAATTAGAGATAGAGGGTAGGTGTGTTCAGAGAAAATGTTTGGACTAAAAAAATATTGTGGGTCGGTCATACATTTTGTTGCTCTAAGGGCACTATTAGGGCAGTTAGAGCGGTTAGAGCAAATTTTAAAAAATGTCGTTTTGTGTGGGAGCCCCTTAGAAGTTGGAGATAGGGTATTAGGTTGTTCCAAAGAAATTTTAAGACGTAAAAATTAATGGGGGTCGGTCTTATAAAGGACCCCTCTATGACGCACCATTCGAGCAGTAGAAATGATTTTAAGATTGGAAAATTACAATAAAATTTTTTCAAAAAATTTTAAAAAATAGTAATAATTGTTATCCCACGATCTTCCTGGGCAAAAAATTTGTAGAATTGATAGAAGTTTTACACAAAAAAATTTCAAAAAAATCAAAGAGTACAAACATTTTCAAAAATTAGATTTAAATTTTAAAAACTTAAAAATCGCATACTAGAGCGCTTTTAAGAATTTTTTGGGATTTTTTTTTAAAAAGTACGCAAAAAAACAAAAATTTTGGAAAAAAAAAAATTGAAATTTGGACCATTATTGAAGAAGTTATGATTAAAAGAAGTTTGAGTAAAGGAACAAACTACCAATTTTTAAAAACTCGATATCTTTTGAACGGGTCATCAAAAAAATCTGAAAATTTACCACGAAGGAGGCTTCGAAGGGTACTAAAAACTGTAAACAAATTGGAAAAATCTAAAAAAAAAGTTTTTCAAAGTGTCCGATTTCACATGGAATGCCCCATATATATAAACGTTTTATAATGTGCTAAAACAATATAAGACAATAACGACAGCAACAACAATAACGATAATAAGAATAAGAAAAGCATCAACAGCAACAAAAAAATCACTTAGCCTTAATGGCTTATGCAATGTTGTTCAGAAAACAAAAAAAAAAAAAAACCTGAGAATAAAAAGTTTTTTTATGAAATCCCTTTGCTCAAACCACAAAAATAAAAATGAAATTGTTAACTCCTGCTGCTAACTTACTGTTGCACATAAAATGCAATGAGCCTGCATATGAAAGTCGAAACAAATAACGAGTAAACTGTCAAGTCAATCTACTAAAACAAAAATTCAGAGAAGGGATATTTTTAAAATTCTATGCCAAAAATAAATCAGAATTTTTTAAATTTTAACAGGTTTAAAAAGGAATGCGCTTTTGTTCCTAATCGAAGCAAAGGTGACTGTAAAAAACACGAAAATCCATCCTTAAAGTCGCTTCTAGAAGGGTGCAATGTGAAGACCCCCCATTAGTTTTTACACCCATCAATTCAACAATTTTTTCTGAGCAAACTTACTCCCTATCACCACCCCTTAAGGGGGCTCCCGTACAAAATGCCGCTTTTGTAAATGTAGTGCTCTATATGTCTTATGTTCACAGACTGGTTAAGTTTGGAGATGGGAAAAATCGGACCATGGGAAAAAGTTTCCCTTTGAAAAACTAGAACTACCCAAGAAAACACATTTTTTACATGATATTTTGTATGTTTGTTTAATAAATGAAACATTTTTAAGCCATATGAAAGTCATCGACCTTCACTTCTACCAAGGGGATTATAAAAGTCAATTTTGACCCGCCCCTTTTTGGGGGGGTGGGTATTTTTTTTCTTAAATTAATGATAGAATTGTATTAAATAAGTGCTTAAACTATAATTTATCTATTTGTCAATACTTATCGCAAGGGGGAGGCTGTCCACCGCCGACCCCCACCCCACACTTAAAAAAAGGCTTTTGAAATTTTTTGAAATTTTTTTTTGACTTGTTAGAGAATATAAACGATTCGTCACATCCGAATTTAACACCTTTACTTGTTTTTATTTGAAATTTTGTGTTTTTAGGACATCGCGTGGTTGCCCTAGTGGGATAACATATGTGACCGACCCCATTACTTTTTTCCTCTAAAATTTTTTTCCGAAAATACCTCCACTCCCTGCGTTAGGTCCCACACAAAATGCCATTTATTAAAAATTTGCTCCAACCACTCTAACTGTCCCAAGGCTGCCCCTAGACGAGTTAAATGTATGACCGGCTTCCAATATTTTTTCAATAACAATATTTTCTCAAAACATTCGTTCAACTATTGAGTGTGGTTTAAAACGAGTTTTTAGTTTAAAACGTGATGGAACAACGTTTTTGAGAACGTAAAAGGGCATCGCTATTATGGAGTCAAACAAACTTTCGGCAATGTCTAGTAAAAGGTTGCGCTCGCCAGACGAGAAACCTTTACCTAAGAGATCTGGACTAACAAGGAAGGTCTTTCACAGAGCACACACCGATTGTCCTAAAACTCGCACATAGAAAAGAGGGAAGCAAAATAAGAGTTACCTATTTTTTTTATAGCTGCCCAATTTCACATTTAAAGGGGAGGGAAAAAACGGGATTTTTGAGGATTTTCCCCATTTCTTCAAAAGAAACTATACGAACATTTTATATAGGTCGAAAGGTTTTTTGAAGACCTATTCAATGGTTTATCGGTCGTGTCCAAATTCGGCTTTGTTAAGTTTGTTATTGTCAAAAATGTATAATCGTTGGGGTAGTTTATATGGAGATGTATATACGTACGGCCTCCAAAATCATATAAAATAATCTCTATCAAAATTAAGCTGACCAATATTTTTTCGTTTGGCAAAATTCCTGCTTTTATACGGCCTTTATACGGATTTACCCGAAAGCCCTTATTTTTTCATAAGGTGGCAACCCTTTTTTTAATTTGAGATTGGCAGTTAAAAAAACACGTAACTCTTATTTTTTCCCTCTCATTCCTATGTTCAAGTTTTAGGACAATCGGTAGGTGCCCTGTGAAACCCCTTCCTTGTAAGTGTTTTAGTGAAGTGCTGAAAGGTAGCTTCGTTAGGGCTGGATCAACAAAGAGAATGGGAATTGTAGTATACCAAGGGACAAATGGAGTTTAGTTGAAACTAAATTAAATGAAATCTAATTTAGGTTCCTTGAGAGTAATCCTGGTTTTCTCCCAACTACTGTCAACGCAGATTGGTATCAAGTGCGAGTAAAACTCGTTACTTTTGAGAACGAAAGATCAGCAGCCATGTTTAAGGCTCTCCCACGCTACCTTAAAATTTGGGTTAAGTGACCCTTATAGCCGTAATTTAACAGACATTCTTTCCAAATTTTATTGGTAAATGTATTTTGTATTCAAAAATCTTTATTCAAAATTTTAATGAAATTGGTCCGTTTTTACTTAAATGCATGCTGATGTCCTAAAAAAACTTAAAATAAAAAAAATTATGGAGTCCACCTTAAGGGTTAAAGATTGAGGGTAGGTATAGTTTCCAGGGTCCTATTACAAACATTTGTTATATGGTCAACCAGACAGTCAATTGCCGCCAAACTATGCGGTACTGACAACGGTACGTCGGCCAAAAGCCCAGAAAAAGGCTCCCTATAATTCACCCAGTTTGTTGTCTTCGGATTTCTAGAGACTGCCTCAACAGGTCTACGCATCATGAGTAAAATATCAATGTAGCGATAATCAGACACAATGTTCTTCCAAAACTATACAGTCATCAATTCTTTCAGACAATGTATCTGATATCAGGAACCTCTTGCGCCTACTTGTGACGAAAGTTGGTTCACTACCCCTGCTAAAAACTCCAAAAGTGAATCGACTCTATCATTTGTGTCTGTTCTTCCCCATATCGAATGATGTTTATTAGCATCACACCATACTATTAGCAGGTGGCCCCTTGATTCAGATTCCCGAATCTAACCGCTAACCTTTTCCGGGTGTATTGACGCAGAGGAGAGCCATATAGACTTCCCAAGTTCCAAGCCAACCGCTATAACATCCATATCACTAAAAGTTTATAAAAAAGAATATTTTAAAGCTATTTTTCGCCAAGATGCAGGCTCTTGGTGATCCCTCACCCTTGGCAAGTATCAATTTAATCTTTAATTTAATCTTTAATCCGCAAACCCTACCAACCCATACCCAGCGCTCTTGGATAAAAACTCAGTCAACTGCTCCTCTCTTCAGACGAAGCAAGAGTGCAACTGAGGCAGCCTTACAATGATGGAGGTTTACTTTAAGGAACCGCAACATCTGTTTTTTTTACAATCCTTTCCACCACCGTGTCGCATACGTTCCCAGACTAGATTTCGAATACGCCAGATGTGTGTTCCATATGTTCTGAATCGGAGGCAACCAAACTCTCTGCATGGGCCTCGACCCAAGTGTCACCAACTTTGACATTTGCAATGTCCTCCGTTTTATCACAGAGGTCGCATTCGCTACCAGATTCGGTGTGAATAATGCCAGATGCATCTCCCAACAGCTTGCGTCCAAAATAGGACTCTGGTCGCCTTTGTAGAATTAAACTCTTATTTGAAAAAATCCAAATCTAATAATGCCGTCAGTCCTGGCTAAGAGCGGAAGTGATGCCTCATTTACAAAGACCACTACTTGACGACGAGCGCCCTTCATCTCACCGAATCTGGTAATTTGTGAATTCTGAGTTGGAAGGTCAGGATTGAAGACTTTGATCATCTTCAGAATGACCTCAGTGTCACTTGTAGCCACCGAAATCCATGCATGAGCTCTGCGTTGCAACGGAATATCATGTTTTTTCACAACGTCCAGTTTGGCTGCAGGTCAAATTTGAAGGTAGCGTCTGTATAGAGCCTAGGTCTAAACATCGAGTGGTGTAGGATATAAAAACAATTTAGGAAAATCAAAAACCGTTCTCTGATTATTTTCACTTTAGAAGATATTACTAAAGCTGTCTTGCCTTGTAAGTATAATTCGAAAAAAACTAATATTTATCCAACACATATCTAATCAATGCTTTGGCGGTGATGTCTAGAGTGCCATCCCACCAGTATTGTTAATGGTATGAAAATATTCATGGTTCGATTCTGGACTGGGCATTGATATTAATAAAATTTTCATATTAGAAAAACAATTACCATTAACAAAAACAAACTGGCATTTAAATCCTACTGATGAAGACAGTTAACTGGAACTGTCCGAAACCGGTATAGGAATACCAGAAATGTCTATAGCTTTTAGAAATTAAAATTTTCTTCTACATTTTTCAACTCAAACCCTTATAACAAATAGAATTAGAGCCCGTGCTCGATCTGTACTAACAGAAAATCAACAAAAATAATTAATTTAAGTTTTCGATCTTTGCCCCAGCGGGCCAATGTTTTGCACCTATGTTGTAATAATAAAACATTAACACATCTTGTCAAATGTGGAAGGGATAAGTGATGAAAGAAAAGTAGAACATTAAGAGTGGGTGTAAGATAAAGAATAAAAATACGCACGATTTAACGAGCATTTAAGGAAACATAATAAGCGACCCAATTAGTTAAAGTATAGGAACAATATGTGCTTGTGTGGTAAATTGCATATGATGAACCATTAAAAAATAATATAAAAGATGTACATGGTGGTTAAAAAAGTTTTTTTGTGAAAGGAGAAAAATAACAATTAACAAAAGATGTGAGACAGAAAAATGTGAAAAAGTATAATAAAAGTGTATTTTAAGTTGAAACACCTTAAAGTATGCTTTTTGTATAGATATTTTATAACAATGAAAAGTAGGCAATGATTTTTTTTTAAATATTTTTTGCAGCTACCCTTAAAGTATGTTACATATTTTTACTTATTTTACAGTCTTCTACACATTCATTCAATTTATGTCTGACCTTAAGGTATAAAATACTATAATTACACCATTCCAATTCAATCATTATTTTCTAATGTATAATTAAATTTTATTTTCATTTATTTGTTAGTAAAGTCAACATTTTCTGTCTAATCGTATGCAAAAGTTTGTAATCACAAAAACCCTAAAATTAATCAATGATTTACATAAACAATAAGTGTCTTTAGTAAGCAGGAAGTAATGGAAAGTATTCAGTAAACTTTTTTGATCCAGATTCGAACATTTAATATAAGGGGTGGTCCAATAACTGGTATCTTTTTAAAACATGCAATGAAATGAAAAATACTCAATAGTTTTGAAATAGGGTTTCTATTCGGGAAAAATTTCCCGGGAATTCCCGGGAAATATTTTTCCTAAAATCCCGGGATTTTTTCTTCGAGAAATTTCGGGAATTCGTTGCTAATTTTTTTAATAAAAATATATTTAATTTACACATTTTTAACACAATCTTAAATGATTTTTTAAAAATGACATTAAAACCTTGAAAGAATTAAAATTTTTAAAGAAAAACTAGTAAGGATATGCTTCAGCTTGCATATTATTTAGGCCTAATAATTATTTTTTTTTAATCGATTGCGTGACAAAATACGGAAAAAAACTAAATTGCACTTCAAATGTTAGTTGCAAATTGGCAAAAGGTTTCTTTATCTAAAATTCCAATGATTTCTTCTTTTCGAAATTTAGTATTTCATATTCAGAACAACAATCATTATAGTGCTTAAACAAAAAATATCAATAATTTAAAGAATATATAACAAACCTGGTTTTCAGCTTAAAATTTCAAATATGAAATAAAAGCCTAATATCTATCGGTCGTGAAAAATAAATATTTTTTTAAACTTCAAAATATAATTTTCTTACGGTTGGCGTAGTCAAAGTTAGACAAATTTTCAAAAAAGTGATTTAAACCGCATTTGATCCAAAATCGGATAGTTATAAATATTTTGCGAATTGTGAAAAATTTTGTATGGAGTGGAAATACATCAACGCAAATACAAAAACTATGATAAGGTCTAATATTTCTACTAAAAATTGATTTTATGAACTTTCTACGTATATTTTAGAGGTTAATAAAACTATTTTACAAAAGAAGACATCTAAAATGGTTTTAAATTGGAAAATACGACCATAATTTGTAATATAATAATTTTGATATGATAAAGTTGAAAATTGTTTTTCAATTTAAAAATTCCCGGGAATTCCCGGGAATACGATTTTTTTAAAACGATTTCCCGGGAATTGGAAAAGTCCGGGAATTTAGAAACCCTATTTTGAAACCTTATGGCTTTATTTGAAAGAGCAAACATTCCCGTTTTTTATGGCAAACGACTTCATTGATGCGTCTTCGGCTTGCTCCGCTGTATCGCGTTGTAGCGCAGTACTGCGCTGCCAAACTGCACGTTTTTCGAAAAAAAGTTTTTAACCGAAATAAGGCACTCAAATGAGGTTATGTTAACAAACAAATTGGTACATCTTGGGATCGTAAAACTTGCAAGGTATTGTAAAGAATCCAATTCATCTATAGAAAGCAACAGATTTGAGTATCAGCATCATTATACAATATTTTCAAAAATACAGCTGAAACTCCCATTTTCGTCGAAGATGAGCGCTACATAGCCATGATTATCGACTTTTTGTTGGCCGTAATAGAATATACCAACTTGGATGACATTTATTTTCAGAAGGATATCGCAATATGTCCCACAGTCCATCAAACAATCGATATTTTGCGCACTTAGTTCGGAAATCGTGTTTTTCGCCATATTTGCGGTGACAATTGATCACTTCAGCGCTGCCGATTAAAAACTTTAAAAATTTTTTTGAGGGGTCTCGTTAAAGATTCATGCAACATGGGAAATCCAGAAATGTTTTAGGCCCATTCGACGAATATCGTTCAAGCCATTCGTGAGATAGAACCAGAAACATTAGAAAAATGGGTGCCGAGAATGAGCTACTGCGGAGCTAACCCAGGCAACCGCATGAATGAAGTCGTTTGCCATAAATAATGGGAATATTTGCTCTTTCAAATAAAGCCATAAGGTTTCAAAACTATTGAGTATTGTTCATTTCATTGCATGGTTTAAAAAGATACCAGTTATTGGACCACCCTGTACAACATTGAAATTAAACAAAGACAAAAAGGTTTAAAATTATATCCAAATGCAGGTATAAATTAGTACAATAAATTGTAATAGAAATATAAAATAGTAAGAAATAAAATATGATTGAAATAGTTTCGAAAGGAAATAATAAGTTATTGTTTAGAGTAAAAGTCCAGTCAAATTAGGCGAACAGATAGGAAAATCCCGATTATATTTGCCATCGGTCCAAAAAACAAAAATAGGCTACACCAAACTATACGATTTGACCGAAAGACTGCCCTACAAAAATTACCAAAACAAAAACTGTTTTGCAAATGAGACTATCCGAAAGGTTGGTTTGCGTGGGGACCAGAAGTAAAAATTTACCAATTCCGTTTAAATGTGTAATGATGATAGATAATTAAAAATAAAATCTGCCAGTCGAATTTCGAAAGCACACCTCTTATAATACAGTTATATGGTGTAACGACAGGTTTTTCCCACTAGGCTGGGATAGGCTCAGTCACGTCCAGGGTTACAAAAATTTGTATTTTTGCAGAGAAATAAAAAAGAGTTTAAGTTAATTTTTTCAGAAAACTTTATAAAAGTTTTTATTTAAAGACGTTATTTAAAACACACAATTAACATTGATTACGACGCGCACTTTTACATTTAACTTTCTTGTCAATATGAATAGATGTGGTTGTCTGCCGTGGGAAAATCCAATATACGTTGTAGAATACTCATGCCATCGCATGAAGCCAGCCGCTGCAGACTTGATTCTGGTTGCAAATCCGTCGTCGTTGTAGTAAAATCAATATTCTGTTGAAAGTATCGGAATACGCATACCATCGCATGAAGCCAGCCGCCGCAGACTTGATTCTGGTTTAAGTCCGTCGCCGAAGTCGCCAAAATTTAATGTTCCTCCAATTTAATGCAGGTGTACTGGGCCGCCGCAGACTTCATTCTAAGTTAAGTTCGTCGTTGGTTGAAATCAACAAATTGCAACCACCCTACTTGTCTCCGTTGTATATCAGTAAAGTTGAAATCAACGAATTGCAACCTTACTGCCTACTGTCGACCGTACCACTTGCCTTCCTCCGAATGACTAAGAAAATAATCACAATGGGAGCGGGAAGCGGAAAAACGCAAATGTACTCATAAAAATAGAATTGAATCTAGTTTGGCGGAAAAACGCGGCGGAATTTTGTTTTCATATAAAACGTATGTGAACAGTTGCGGAAAAACGCTTCCCGCTCCAATTGTGATTATTCTCTAAGCTCTCGTTTTCTGGTTGATCGCGCTTTTATACAATTTTGTCCAACACAAATACACATACACATAAACATTGAGCTGTTACATGAATTGTCAACCACTCTAGTGCTAGGGTTGTATTTGTAAGCCTATACTTCTGACACTGACATCCAGGTGGCGTTACTACTAAATATTCAAATTTAACGGACTTAACTTAAATTTACAATGGTTTTAAGCAAAAACGTTAATTTTATTTGAGATAAATGGATAATATGTTTAATTAATTAAAAGTAAAAAAATAAAGGTGGGACTAAAACGAGCCTGTCGACTTTAGTCCTCACAATGGACATTCACACAAAATATTTTGTAAGTAAATTCAACTGAAAATACATTTAAAAAAATCGTTTTTACTTTTAAAAATAAATGACTAGACATTCCGTAAAACCAAATGATATTTCAGTTATTTTAGCTGTTTACATTTTTTTATTTTGTGGAGTAAAAATATTTTTTTAATAACACACTACAAAAACCGTTCTTTTGTAAAATTATACGGTATAATCAGTCACAAATCATTTAACTGATAAAAAAAGTGTTTCCGTAAATTTTGTATTTTATTTTAGCAACTGTATAAATCAGCCAATATTTCAGTTTCCTTGAAAAACAAACGATAAAACGTTTAAAACAACTTTAACTAAAAATTTTTTGAATAACCGTTATTACACTCAAAATAATACATTAGTAGATTTACTAATTTTTAGTTGAGATTAGCATGTTAGCAAAAATATCTTGTAAACTTCAATTAGCGCATTAGCAATTTTAAACAAATTTGAACTAATTTTGTTTGCTAAATTTAAAATTGAGTTGACCAAATTTTTTCAAGCTTTTTTGCTAATATTAGCAAAAATAAATTGTAATTTTTTGTTTTTTAAGAAAACTAGGGCACTATCTCGGAAACTAAGCCAGATGGAGCAAAATGGAGGCCATTTTTGGTTCTCGGGCTCTCCATAGTATCGCCCTAATGGGTCCTAACTTTGGATCCAAAAAAGTTAGCATTTCCGAAAATTTTAAAATGCTCATATCTCGGTAAATATTGCCGACACAACAAAAAGTCCAAAAGCATTTTTGTAGCTATCAACACGTAGAACAATACCGCAAAATAACTAAAAGCTCTCCGAGTAATTTTTTGAAGTTATCGAGTTTTTCAATTCTCAAAACCCCTGTGGTCCCCTAAAATCACGTATATCAAAAACTAAGCAAGGTAGAGCGAAACGGACACAAATTTTGGATCAAAAACTATGACGATTTTTAAGGAACCCAACTAGGTATAGGCCCATCGGTTCCGAACCCAATGGGGTCCTCAAATGTGTATGAGCTAACAATAAGTTGAAACAAAGTTTTTGTTTTTGAGGTAAACAAAAAAAAACAATATAAGGATTTGATGAATGAAATCCTCCAATTCTCAATTTGCGTATTTCTGCCATGCCTACATTAAACCCTATCTTCTGTTAAACGAATGTCATATTTCTGCGAAATTTGCACGTATTTTTTTTTTTTTTGTTAACAAAATACATGCAAATTCGGCGTAAAAAATTTATATTATTATAAAGTTATTATGTTTTAAACTCATCTACATAATGTTAACGTTTAGATTGATGATGTCATGTTTCTAAGACGAATAGTTCAGCAGATACAAAATTGTCCTATTTTCCCCCTTTTCCCCCTTAGAGGCGGAATTTTCCAAAAAGTCCTCCTTTCGAATATTATTTCCACGAGAGGATCGTGCAGTTAAATTTTTAAGTATCTAGGACTATTTGTTCAGCAGATACAAAATTGCCGTACTTTCCCCTTTTTTATACCCTCCACTTAGTGATAGAGGGTATACATAAGTTTGTCATTCTGTTTGTAACTCATTGAAATATCGGTCTGGGACCCTATAAAGTATATATATTCATGATGCCCGATCGATTTTAAGACATTCTAGCGATGTCCGTCTGTCCGTCTGTCTGTGGAAAATGCTCTCGCGGACAAAATATTGCACAGAGATGACTGAAACTTAACATATTTATTGGAAGTTCTCCCGAGAAGTTTGGTATTGCATTTGAGCGATATCGGTTCAGCGGTTCAAAAGTTATGAACGAAAATGTAAGCACACCTCAAAAATTTCAGTACATTCAACATAACCTAAAAATACAAAATGCTTTAATTCGGCTTCTGGTTGACATATGTTAACATAATTGAACACCAAATAGTATTTAAACAAGTACGAACATATTTTTTGACAAAAAAAGAAAAAAATCGCGGATTTTTTTTTTACCAAAATTTTTTTTCGCGGAAATTTTTTTTCAATTTTTTTTTTTTTTTTTCAAAAGTAATTTCCTTTTAAATAAAGTTGTTTGCAATAATCTTTTTGAAATTGTGGAGGGTCTCACTACATTTGGCAAGGCCGAATTTAACTTTTTTACTTGTTCACCTTAAAAGAGGAATTTTTAAAAAACTATTCCTTTCCAAATGTTATTTCCGCGGGACTATCGTATAGTCCAATTTTCAAGTATCTAGAACCATTAGTTCAGCAGATACAAAATTGCCCTACTTTCCCCTTTCTCCCCCTTAGAAGCCGAATTTTCAAAAAAGTACTTCTTTAAGAATTTTTTTTCCGCGAGAGGATCGTACAGTCCAAATTTCAAGATCTAGGATCATTACTTCAGCATATACAAAATAGCCCTACTTTAACCTTCCCCCCCCCCCCCCTTAAAAGCGAAATTTCGACCATTAGTTTAAAATTTAGCAAATTGCCCTATTTTCCCCCTTTTATCCCTTCTTAAAACCAAAATTTAAAAAAAAGTACATTTTTGAAAAAATTATTTCCGCGAGAGGATCCTATATTCAAAATTTCAAGTTTGTAGGACCATTAGTTCAGAAGATACAAATTTGCCCTATTCCCCCCCCCCCCCCATCTACACCCCCTCCTCCCCTTATAAAAAGAATTTTCAAAATATTACTTTTTTCAACATATTTTTTTCCGCAAGAAGATCCTAGAGTTTAAGTTTCTAGGACCATTTGTTTAAAAGATAAATAATGTACCGATTTGCCCTATTTCCCCCCATTCCAACCTTTGTGACGTAATTTTTAAAAAAATATTGTTTTCGGAATGTTGTTTCCGCGAGAGGATCCTAGAGTCCAAATTTCACGTTTCTGGGACCATTTGTTCAGAAGGTAAAAAATTTACCAGTTTGCCCTGTTTTCCCTTTTCACCCCTTGAAGGCGAAATTGTTAGGAGTTTGATAAGAAGCTCAAGTTGGTTTAACGGGTGGGACCAGTAAGGAAACCTATTGCAATTCTGTGGTAACACAATGGACTTCAGAGTCTACAACCTAACCTTACCTATCAATCAAAAAGCTCCTTTGTGCCTTTATAGATATTAGTCTGGGTCAAAATCCAACAAAGTGTTCAAATCAATTAAAAAAATTCCTTATTAATTAAGACTTTTAGTAAATGTGTTGAGTGTAGGTAAAGACTGTTAAAAGGCAAAGACTTGTTAAATTTTAAAGAACACATTTTTTTTTTTTGAAGAATTTTAGACCATTTCAAAAAGGTTTGTATATAAACTTAGTTCAACAACAAAAGTTTGTTAAGTAAACTTACAATATTTATACAATATTTACAAAAACTTTTATGTAAACTTTAAAAACTAACACAATAGAAACTTACACTACAAGACACTTTCCAGTAAAGGAAATCAAAACTATTGTAATAATAAATGACATGCATGACATTTTGGTTATGATAGCATAGATTAGAATTTAACAATGCACTGAAAGAAACAAAAACAAGTAAGAAAGTTATAGTCGGTCAAGACCGACCATATAATACCCTACACCAGAGTTTCCCGGAAAATGGATCTCATGGACCGATTAGATCTATATGTTGTAAAATCTTTAATAAGTGTAAAAAACACTCACAAATCAAATTTGAGTGAAATAGGCTTCTATTTGTTGACAATAAACCGCTTTAACTGAATATCGGGCGAAATTTTCACAAGGGGCCTGAGTCCAAAACTGGTCCGATGATTATCAGGTTTGATAAGGTTATTTAAGTACGCGTTTAACATACACAAGCAAAATTTTAATTAAACATTTTCTATTTTCATGACTTTTGAGACATTTATGCGAAAATCGGGAAGGTGGTTTGTATGGGGGCTAGAAGAAGAACTGGTCCGATTTCTTTGAAATTCGGAATGATGATTTGTGAAGACAAAACATGTTTACCTTCCAAATTTCAAAACGATACCTTCTATAATACGGTTATTAGAGTCATTTGAGCCAAAACTAAAGAGGACCTTTGTATGGAGGCTAGGTCTAAATATGGACCGATTTTTTCCAATTTCAATAGGCTTCGTCCTTGGGCCAAGAGAGACTTAAGTTTCAAATTTCAAGTCAATTGATCAAAAATTGCGACCTGTATCGTGTTTACACCGTTTACATGGACAGACAGACAGACGGACGGACAGACGGACGGACGGACGGACATCGCTAAATCGACTCAAAAAGTGATTCTGAGTCGATCGGTATACTTAAAGGTGGGTCTAGGACCAATATTTCGGGTAGTTACAAACATCAGCACAAACTCATTATACCCTGTACCACAGTGTGGTGTAGGGTATAAAAATTCAAAAAAGAGTTTATAAAAAAAATTGTCAAAAAATTTAAACGATAAAATTTCCGGTAATTATTCACAAGAGCAGTAGAGGTGGGGAGCGTGGGGCAGGCAGTATTTTTTGGAAAATTTAGTTAAATTCAAACATATAAATTTGCGGTAACTAATATCAGAGTCTCTGCTGGGAATCGAACCTACAACTTCCGTACTTTAATTCCATCTTTAATTTATGTTGAACAGAATTTTCTAGAGTGTGTCCTTATACAGTTTACATACGAATTATTCAATTAACAAACATATAAATTTAAACAAAATCAAATTAAACACCCAAAAATTTTTTAAATTTTGCATTATTATTTTCTTTTATTGTGTTTTGTATGGTCCTATTAAATATAAATACAATAAACAAATCATTTAAGGTGCAGTTTTGAATAATATGCCCCTATACTGCTGCATTATTTAAAGTAAATATTTATACACTGTGTATGCAAACTGTTCTCTTTCTTATTGTTGAGGTTCCCCATTTATCCCATTGTGTGGCAAATGGTTAAATTGTTGTAAATGGCATATTGGCGCTTTAGTTTGGAATACATACTCGTAGCAACTTGATTATGCTTTTATTTTTCTTGCATACCCCCAACTCTTAACCACAAGTTACTTTTTGCATTTAACATGTGAAGATACACTATGTTTGAAAAGTAAACGGAATTTTTGTGTCATATATTATCAGAATTTTTATTTACTAACTTTCCACTAACTTTTGCTTTTCGACCACATTGAAACTTTGCAAGTGGATCGCGTCATAATTCATCGACTTGCTTAGCCAAACTCAATTTCTGTTTTAAAAATTACAGCGCCCTCTGGTGTGTGATCTGTTTAAGAATGTTATTCTGAAATTTAGAAACGTTCTATCTTAATATCGTAGACGTTTCTGTTACAGTGTAGCTTATATCCATATGTCACTTAATTTTTTACTACCTACAGCAACGATTTTAGAAAAAAAAAACAAACCCTAGTGGAAGGAACGAAAAATATAGTAAATATAATCATATATTAAATTTTTTTTGTACTAGCACGTTCTTTTGTAGTCCAATTTGCTAACAAACAAATTTACAGCAGTCAAATTGCAATTGTTTGTTATTTTCTTTAACTGTGTATTTTTATAACCTTCACCACATTGTGCGGTATAAATTTCAGTATATTTTTAGTTTATGTGGAGATTTGTAACACTCTTTTCACACTCATCTTCAAACAAGTTAAGGTTTTGTAAAAATGGTGACAAAATCGGGTAATGCCATTTCATTCCCCTTTAGTTACAACTTTAAAACTCGCTTACACAAAATCCTAGATGATCCTGTTTTCGAGCTAATGCTAAAAAACACAGTGCGACAACCAAAATCGGAATTGGATGAAACCAAAAAGCAAATGAAAGTTGACAAATTAAATAATAAAACCCTTAAAGCTTTATTCCAGTTCAGTGCTAAATTTTTTTTACACGCATTTGAGGTTCGTGAACTTTAATTATAATAATAATTGCTTAAAACTGTATAAGGCGTATGATTAATTTTGTAATTGCCTTTAAATAACAATCATACGCAACGGTGCACAGTGGATTATTTTTAATAATTTGGCAATTCTGTAAGTAGGTCCGGGACCGATTGCAGCGAAATTCATACTCGTTATAGCTAACGAAATTTCGAGCTAAATTTGGATGCTGGACCCAACATATCCAATAAGGGAACTTTAAATGCGTGTAAAAAAAATCTAGCGCTGAATTAAAAAAACCCCATGAGGGGTTTGTTATGTAAAATGTCAACTTTCATTTGCGTTTGGTTCATCATATTCCGACTCGGAAAGTTCGATTTTGTATCACTGTGTAATTACACTGTTTGACATCAAAAACCTCCCAGTGAAATATCCAACTGATTCTTTTAAATTTTACTCTCCTGATTGCGAATCATTCTAAATTTTTCTAGCACGTTCTGTTTTTGGGATATTTGCTGTTAAAAAAGTCAAAAAAAACAATAATTTAGTATTTCTTGGGGTGCAAATTTTAAATTTGATAAATTACCATAAAAATGTCAAAAAGATGGATGTAGCCGTTAGTGGCACCTTTCCTTTGCGATAGATGTTGTCGAATTGATTAATTTGATTTTAGCACTGAATTAATAAAATACATTATTTAGCCCACAAAAAGGGCGGTTAAAAAAACATGTGTTCCCTGGGACCAAGTGCAGGACGTTGAACTTCTTCTGACATAAAAATGTTTCTTTGTTTTTTCTTTTAGTGCAGATCAAGTGCAGACTCTAATTCCATCTATCTATGGGTTGTATGTAATTTAGGTTCCCACATTATATACTAAAAGAAAGAGCCTTAAATCATCTCGTTAAGTGATGCTGCCATGTACAAAAAAACGGGTTTTCGCGATTTTCATCATGATGGTCCATATAACATAGCTCTTTTTTGTCCACTATCTGTATTGTTAGGGATGCCTTTTTGATTCGCTAAAGCAAGTTTTTTTATCAAAAACCATTTTGACGGTTAATTTCGCGAAAACCTCGAAAAATGAAGAAATTCGAGAATTTAGGCGCTTAATATGAAAATCTTTAAACCAAATTTGCATAAGAAATATTGATTTCATTTCCTTAATTTCCATGCCATAAAATTTAAGAATCATTAACTTTGCAAATCTTTTTTTTAAAAAACCGGCTCGAAATCAGCAAATCTTTAATGACATTTTGCAAGAAAACTGTACCTTCCATCTAAAAACGGAGTACGCCATTGGAACCAGCATGTCTCAAATGTATTGAAACATTGGTCAAACCTCTTGTTTTCTAAAATAGTGGTCGGTTTTGTCACACAGTGTAATTTGTTAAAATATATTTTTTGGAGCAAAATATTTTATAAATTCTAAAGGATATGAAAGATTAAATTTTCAAAGGACATTTTTTTACAATCTTTCGTCCTGAAAATTAACCCCCAGTTTCTGTATGACGAACGAACGACAAAGTCAAAAATTTGCATGTATTTTGTTACAAAATAAAAAATACATGTAAATTCTTCCGTCAGGTTCAATTTTGCCTATTTACGAACTTAACCAGCCTAAGATCATAAGCATTTCCCATACTAAGCATTTCCCGTATTGCCATAGTAAAGGGTCTCCGTTATAGAGTACCTTGACCGAGCATATGATTGAACTGAAGTTTTCTCATGTAATTTTTTATATGAATCAATTTTAGTTTAAATTTCTCAAAGAAAGAGACTATATGCAAAAATACAACAAAAGACATGATTTGTATGCCACCAAGTACTTATTTCGATTTAGTTTGTGGTGTTTATCTGATTGCTACAGTATTCTGTAGGCGTTTCTTTGCTGATTGCAAACATGCGGTTTCAATGTTCGAAATTTACATTTAATTTGATTGAATTTAGTTAAATTCTTTTTAAAATGTTATACTTTTAAGTGAGGTATGATTTGAAATGTCTTTGAATTTATAACAAAAATAAAATAATAGTAGTAGTTTTAATTTAAAATGTAACGGAAGTGAAAGGATGAAATCATAAAATTCTTTCGATTTTTATTAGAAAGTGTGGGACTTATGAGTTTTTACGCACTTCTCCTTTTCAAAATAGGACCTTTTATTAAAATGTAACTTTTATAACAAATAAATACTTTAATAAAAAAGTACCTTTTATAAAAAAAGTACCTTTTATAAAAAAAGTACCTTTTATAAAAAAGTACCTTTTATAAAACAGTACCTTTTATAAAAAAGTACCTTTTATAAAAAAGTACCTTTTATAAAAAAGTACCTTTTATAAAAAATTACCTTTTGTAAAAAAGTACCTTTTATAAAAAAGTACCTTTTATAAAAAAGTACCTTTTATAAAAAAGTACCTTTTATAAAAAAGTACCTTTTATAAAAAAGTACCTTTTATAAAAAAGTACCTTTTATAAAAAAGTATCTTTTATAAAAAAGTACCTTTTATAAAAAAGTACCTTTTATAAAAAAGTACCTTTTATAAAAAAGTACCTTTTATAAAAAAGTACCTTTTATAAAAAAAACCTTTTATAAAAAAGTACCTTTTATAAAAAAGTACATTTATAAAAAATTACCTTTTATAAAAAAGTACCTTTTATAAAAAAGTACCTTTTATAAAAAAAGACTTTTTATAAAAATGTACTTTTCATAAAAAGTACCTTTTACAAAAATGTACCTTTTATAAAAAAGTACCGTTTATAAAAAAGTACTTTTAAAAAACGTTACTTTTATAAAAAAGTACCTTTCTAAAAAAAGACCTATTATTAAAAAGTAGCTTTTATAAAAAAGTACATTTTATAAAAAAGTACCTTTTGTAAAAAAGTAACTTTTATAAAAAGGTATCCTTTATAAAAATATACCTTTTATAAAAAGTACCTTTTATAAAAAAGTACCTTTAATAAACAAGTACCTTTTATATACAAGTACCTTTTATATACAAGTACCTTTTATATACAAGTACCTTTTATATACAAGTATCTTTTTATAAAAAAGTACCTTTTATAAAAATGTACCTGTTATAAAAAAGTATCTTTTATAAAAAGGTATCTTTTATAAAAAAAAGTACCTTTTATAAAAATGTACATATTATAAAAAAAGTACCTTTAATAAAAAAGTACCTTTTATAAAAAAGGACCTTTTATAAAAAAGTAACTTTTATAAAAAAGTTTCTTTTATAAAAAAGTAACTTTTTTAAAAAAGTGCAGTTAATAAAAAGTACATTTTATAAAAAAGTACCTTTTATAAAAAGTACCTTTAATAAAAAAGTACCTTTTTTATAAAAGGACCTTTTATAAAAAAGTACCTTTTATAAAAAAGTACCTTTTATAAAAAGTACCTTTTATAAAAAAGTGACTATTATAAAAAAGTAACTTTTATAAAAAGTAACTTTATAAAAAAGTACTTTTTATAAAAAAGCACCTTTTACAAAAAAATACCTTTTAAAAGTACCTTTTATAAGTACCTTTTATAAAAAAGTACTTTTTATAAAAAGTACCTTTTATAAAAAGTACCTGTTATAAAAAGTACCTTTTATAAAAAGTACCTTGTATAAAAAAGTACCTTTTATAAAAAGTACCTTTTATAAAAAGTAATTTTTATAAAAAGTAATTTTTATAAAAAGTACCTTTTATAAAAAGTACTTTTTTTAAAAAGTACCTTTTATAAAAAGTACCTTTTATAAAAAGTACCTTTTATAAAAAGAACTTTTTATAAAAAGTACCTTTTATAAAAAAAGTACCTTTTATAACAACGGACTTTTTATAAAAAAATTTCATTTATAAAAAGTACCTTTTATAAAAAAGTACCTTTTATAAAAAAGTACCTTTTATAAAAAAGTACCTTTTATAAAAAAGTACCTTTTATAAAAAAGTACCTTTTATAAAAAAGTACCTTTTATAAAAAAGTACCTTTTATAAAAAAGTACCTTTTATAAAAAAGTACCTTTTATAAAAAAGTACCTTTTATAAAAAAGTACCTTTTATAAAAAAGTACCTTTTATAAAAAAGTACCTTTTATAAAAAAGTACCTTTTATAAAAAGTACTTTTTATAAAAAGTACCTTTTATAAAAAGTACTTTTTTTAAAAAGTAACTTTTATAAAAAGTACCTTTTATAAAAAGAACTTTTTATAAAAAGTACCTTTTATAAAAAAGTACCTTTTATAAAAACGTACTTTTTATAAAAAAATTTCATTTATAAAAAGTACCTTTTATAAAAAAGTACCTTTTATAAAAAAGTTCCTTTTATAAAAAAGTACCTTTCATAAAAAAGTACCTTTTATAAAAAAGTACCTTTTATTAAAAAGTACCTTTTATAAAAAAGTACCTTTTATAAAAAAGTATCTTTTTCAATAAAGGTTCTTTAAATAAAGTCGTTATTAGGCAAAGTATTACCAGGATAGTTGCTCTTTAAAGAACTTAAATTATATCGGAAAACTCCAATTTCATACAAGAATTATTTCGTAGGAATACATTTGACTTCTTTTAAGAGCTTGTCAAAAAGTTAATTTTTTCAATTTCTTAACTGAAACTCAATAATACTACAAACACAGTGAAAAACAATATGTTTGTAACAATTTTTTTTTTTGTAATTAAATTTTTACAATGAAAACAACACGAACTTAATTAAAAACGATATTGTAATCCAACCATTAAGATAATTTTGTTTAAAATAAAACTTAAAATTTCATTTACCACAAACAAACAATGTCGTCGTTGGTTAGAGAAAACATTGCGTATCCTGGCTAAAATTATTTACGCTGCATAATTAAAACAATAAGCGACAAATCAAAAAACGCAAAGAGACAACAACACCTTTTACCATTCTTCCTCCCAGGAAAATCATAATGAATGAATTTTTCATTATAGCCTGATGAAAGGGTTGCGTTGGGATATGACAAAAAACATGACTCTCGTGTTCATTAATAAAGTAACATCAACACCGTTTTAACATGGTTGTCATTCCAAAAAAAAAAAATAATATAAAATGAACATTGTTGTAAAACCGAAAAATGTAAAACCTTTAATTACACTCAATTACCAAAAATTTTCTATAATGATCCATTTACACAAAAGTGCCACAGAAGTGTTGCAAGAAAATTTGTGTCGCTGAAACAACAACAGTATCAAGCTACAGGTAATATAACCCTTTCTTTTGTGTGTGTGTATGGCAAGCACATTGTGGAATGATTAAAATTTTTGGTGGTTGCTGTAGTTTTTCAGTTTTAAACTTATTAACGTTTTAATTTTTGCTAACAAATAATTTTTGAAAAACAATAACTCGTCGTTTTAACAAATTTTATGCAAATTGAAAACGGAAACACTTACAAAGTGTCGTTTTAGCTTTACTGCTTTAATGGTGACAATAACTGTTTTTTCTTTCTCCAACTTCAGCCCTTTTCACAATCGCAGGTAAAGTTGTCTATGCCACACAAATGATGCTTTATAATTATTGGTTTAGTTATTATAAAATATCTCCTATAATGTGTTGATAGCGTATGCTCTTAAGCTGTTCATTGCTGATATTTACGTGTTTTAAAGGTGGCATCATATTGTACGAAAAACACCGTCTGTTGTAATTATTATTTTTAGATAAATTAATTTTTGTTCATTACATTATATAGTGTTTTTGGAAATACTTTGTATCGGAAAATGTTTGCTACTATGACATTTTAAGGATACGTTAAGAGTTGCTATCAGTGCTACGTGAAGGCATACAAATGCTTGTGGTCCTATGCGTCGTGATATCAGCTACCATCGATAAGACCGAAATCAGGGTTTTTAAATTTGGCAGTTCCTGGTTTTTAGTAGTTAAGATATTCGTTATTGCCTATGAGATGCGAATGGCGCCTGATCAAGGGCCCATTTTCGGTTCGTAAAGCGAAAACAAAGAAACCACTGTCAACGGGGGAAATAAAAAATCAGTTAGCTGTGTCGAATTTAAGATTTGTAATTGAATATATTAAATAGTATTTAAATTTAATGATAGAAGGTTGCCATTGAAGAAGAAATGGTATCTATGCCAGCACCAATGGTAGGAATCATGATGCGAAGTGGGGCTTACGTGGTCATTAGCTGAGATTTTGTCGTACTGCCCTCCTACGATTATATATTAAAAAAAAAATCTGCAAAAGGTAAGTGGACTGCGTCCACAAATCTACCCATAAAACCATCAAATGCAGGTTCGATGGCCGGTGCTCAATTTTTACAAGTCAGCCTCCTAAGCCCAGGTTTTGAAAAACTTAAAAACCAAAAACGCAATTTTCTTAGTTCCATATAGGGTAATCAATACAACCTATTCAAACATTCATGGGACACATGTTTTTTTTTTGCTATGGCGAATGACACTGTAAAGTCAGAATTTTGATGTTTGTCCTGAGGGCAGATGGGCCTGGCAATATCAAATTCTAACATAGTACCACTGATAGCATTAGGGTTGCCAGACGGCCTGGATTTTCCAGTTATTTGAAGTCTGGTCCAGTTTCCAGTTAAAACATAATTTATCCAGTTGAAAAAGGATTTCTTTTATTTTAACAATTATTTTTTTGTTTTTATTAAATACTTTTTTTCAATTTTTTGGGACTACTTTTTGAATAAACATCTTTTGTGTGCGGAAAATGAGACGGCCATTTAGTCCAAAATAAGAATATGTGTCTCACATATGAAAAACGGTTGATTTTTTTTTTCAAATTGTTAAAAAAAAAATTATGTATGGGTCCAGTTACTTTAACAAAATCCAGCTGAAAATTTTCCATTATCCAGTTATTTGACTTCAAGTATCTGGCAACCCTAGATAGCATTAATGTAGGAAAAAGCGGATAGACCGATTTTGATGAAATTTTTACCACAGATAGTACTAACTAAAAGTTATTAACATGGGCCATATTATACCACATTGGAAAAAGGGACGTTAAATGCCACGCCCCTTTGTACGTTGTCTGCCTTTTTCGCATTCACGCAAATACAGCTGAATCGATTTTGTTGAGTTTTTTTACTACAGATAGTGCCAACCAATACTAATAGGCCATATTAGACGGCGATTAAACAAAGGGGCGTAAATTAACACGCCCTTTTCAACTATACTGAACCTTGTGTCTGTCTATTTCCCAATTGCTCAAAACCGGCTGAGCCGTTTTTGATGAGATTTTCACTGCAGATAGTGCTAAGGACATATAAAACATCGATTGGACAAAGTGGCGTGAATTGACACGCCCCTTTGTAGATGTTCTACCGGGTTTTCAATCACGCAAAAACGGCAAAACCGTTTTCTATGCACTCAGGAAAAAAAACTGACTAGAAAATGGGAAAATTAACTAAATCCAGGGAAAATTGATAATGATTTAGCTCCATTGCCATGTATTTTATATTTGATCTAGAAAATGGGGAAAAAATCCCTTTCTGAGAAGGAAATTTTTCCTAGATTTCCTATAAAAGTTTATTTATAGAATAGCATGTGAAATCACACAGAATTCTCATTAGGTACATTTTTTATTATAAATATAAAAAACGTTTGTTTTTTATAGTCAAGTAATAAATTTCATTACTTTTTAAAGTTAAATTACAACAAAGACTTTGTCCCCAGACTATGGGAAAACGCGCCAAAGCTAAGACCTTTGTTGTGATTAAAATATTATTTGTTTTCTTCATATATGAGGAGTTCCGTCTAAGACTTAAATTTTGAGGTAAAAAAGATGTGATTTTTGTTTTAATGGCACACCGATGAAGTTGACATAAATATTAGAAGCTATTTAAGAAAAAGAAATTCATTCGCGTCAATTAAATCGCGCAAGGTCGTCAAAAGATATGGCGGTTTTAAGATTTAGCGGTTTTAAAAATCTTAAAAATATTTTAAATATTTTTTTTTCTACACATTTGTTGCATGCGTTATTAAAACATGTCAGGATATATCATTTCTTCTAAAATATATGATTTAAATTTAACCCTTTAATGACCAAACGATTTAAAAAAAAAATATCTAAGTACCTAAAATCGCGATTAATTCGCGGTAAAAGAAAAGTTTCACAATTTTTTATAACATATTTAGGCAATACGCGTTGGTATTACTGAAAAAAAAATCATGGAAAATCGTATCATTGTACCAGTAGTTTAAAAAAAAATCGGTGATGCTTTTTTATTAAAAGAAAATTTAATATGGTCCAAAAAATCTATAATCATCAAAATTGTTTAATCCGCCTCT
The DNA here is from genome assembly GCA_963921195.1 of Pegoplata infirma. NCBI lineage: Eukaryota > Metazoa > Arthropoda > Insecta > Diptera > Anthomyiidae > Pegoplata > Pegoplata infirma. The sequence goes on from OY992536.1 coordinate 65,727,843, forward strand.
GATTTTATGACGACACATCAAGTGGGCTTTCATTTAAAAAAAATTTCATCCGATTTCGTAAAGCCTTGGATGTGCCAGATCAAAACAGGTTTAGATAAAATCATCGCGCTTTCCGCTCAGAATGGCTTAAAGTAAAAAGTCAAAAAGCAAATCAGTTCTACTCGTTAAGGCACGTCTTTTGGTGTATTAAAATGAACATGATGCATTAATTGCTACTACAAAAAATAGGAAACAGATTTGCAAATTTCGCACAATTTTCAAAAATGCCATAAAATTTTTGCAATTTATTTTTTTGCAGTGATTTTTTTATGTAAACTCACAAAAAACTCGGTTTACGCAAGAGTCCACCAAATTTCGTATGAAACCGCAAATGTGCCTCGCGAAAAACTGGTATTTTAAAAAAATTACGTTTTTTCTTTCAATCTTTGATCTGCTGAAACTCCTTACCTATTCGTGGCACATTAACAGGATTAATTCCAAAATGTTAAGAATTACAACAGCTACCAACTCTAGTTCAACTTTTTTCATTTTATAGAGGGGGCCGAAATCCCTGATCAAAAAATCTCTAAAATTTAAAAACTCTTAATTTTTGGTTTCAAAATTTAACCATTTTATAACTTCTTACCAAGCGGTGAAGCATCTATCAAACCAACATTAAAATAATCTCTTATATGTACTGACTTTGTGTTATCCCGGAAAAGATTGAAATATAAGGAGAACTTAAAAAAAAGCGAAAGAAGGTAAAAACTATGGATTATTTCAAGCCATTTTTATCGATTTTTCAACTTTAACCCTCTGTAACTTTTACGGATAATGTGGGGTAATCCTTAAATATTGCTCAGTTATGGTTCAAGGTCTTGTTTACACAACTGCATTTACAGTTTTTCTAAATTCCAAAAACTGACGTTTTTTTTAAAGATTTATTTCAGTTTCACTGACAATGAGTTGAAATTTAAAAAAGATTTTGTGATATGTACTTTAAATAATAAACCAAATGTGAATTGCACGAGCAATAGAGTGTCCCTTATTTTGGAAATGTTGAGACGGTACCCCCTAATTTTTTTCCATTTGACTTTAATATAACTCAGGAAAAATTGTACGCCCCTTCGACCACGCCTTCCCTACGCGACGGGCCTTGAAGAGCGGGGCCTAAAAAACCAAAAAAAAATTTTTCGAAAAAAAAAAATTTAGAGCCGCAGGGGTCCTACGGTAAAAAAATTTTAAAAAATATTTTTTTTTGTTTTGACAAGCAACGGTTTTAGTTGCTATGTCGCTTTAAATGATATATATTCATAAAAAAATATTATTTGTATCTGTGACATCTTTATCGTGTTCTGAAGAAAGGGTAAAAAATGCATTGCTGATGTTTTTCGATACACGATAAAGATGTCATAGATTAGTTTTAATATGAATAATATTAAAACTAAAAAAAAAATATTTTTTAAAAATTTTTTACCGTAGGACCCCAACGGCTCTAAATTTTTTTTTTTTTTTCGAAAAAGATAAAGATGTCAGAGATCTGAATAATATTTTTGTTGAATATATATCATTAAAAGCAACATAACAACTAAAACCGTTGCTTGTCAAAACTAAAAAAAAAAATATTTTTTAAAAATTTTTTACTGTGGGACCCCAGCGGCTCTTAATTTTTTTTCGAAAAATTTTTTAGAGCTGAAAGCCTAATCCCACCAAAATCAAATTTTTTGTCGTGAATAAGCTAACCAAATAATATAATAATTAATAACAAAAAAAATAAAAATCAAAAAAAAAAAAAATTTGGTTTGTATGGAAAAATGATTTTTAAGGCCCCGCTCTTTAAGGCCCCGTCGCGTCGGGAAGGCGTGGTCGTAGGGGCGTAAAATTTTTCCTGAGTTATTTTTAAGTCAAATGGGAAAAAATAAGCGGGTACCGTCTAAACATTTCCAACATTTTCAAAATAAGGGACACTGTAACGAGCAAGCGATAAAACTTACAAGGAATTCTCGTGACTTTACTAGATTTTTTGTTACCTAATATTTTACGAGAATTCCTAGTATAAGTTAGGAGCTTTTTTTAATTTTACAAGCTTTTTACCAAAAAAATTGTAAATTTACAACTATTTTGGCAAAATAAAACTTACAAGAAATTCTCGTGAATTTACTAGATTTTTTTTTTGGTAAAATTGCCTTGAAAATTTGTAAAATTACAAAAAAAACTGTTAATTTTGATAGAAATTTGTTTTAAAAAAACAAGAAAAACTGTCTAATGTTGGTAAAATGGAACTACGAGACTTTTTCTAGTAATTTGACAATGTTTTTTTTTTGTCAGTAGAATCTTCGAATTATAATCTTTTTTGAATTACATCTGTAAATGGTTTAGTCGTACAATATAAATCACCATTAAATTGTATTTAAAACATCACTCGTAATAATTATTCCATATCACTGACTAATATAGTTCATTATATTTCCTCATTTATAGTAAAACTTATTATCAATTATTCATAAAAATAACACTTTATTAAAAACGAATTTAGAGTGGGCCCAGCAAAAGCAAATATTTATCAATTCTTTGAAACTAATTAACATATTAATTTATACAAAAAAAAAAAAAAAACAACAAAATCAACGAAACTTTATAAATGCAAATAAATATTTTATTTATCAGTAAAATATTATGACCAACAAACAACATTATAACCACAATTTATTATTACAGTAATAATAATAGTAATAATCTAACATCTTTTTGTTCGTTTGTCATTTTCCGAGTTAGTTATTATTGAACATTAAAAAAGTTTATTTTACAGTTAAAATGAAAGAAAGAAATAAATAGAAGTCATTAGAATTTTATCAGCTTGAAATTATAAAACAACTGTATAAAAACTTTTTTGGAATATTTAAAATGAGTAATGACTTTATTTGTAGTTACTTATGAAAGTAGTCAATAGATAAGAGGAAAAAAGTATCCTTATAGTTTGGATAATTTCAATTAATAAAAGAAAAGTTGTTAAAAATTATTGTAACCAAAGGGCCACCACTTGGAGGCTATCTAAAAGATATTTACAGTGACTCAAAGTAAAAATGGAACAGCATATATTTGATAGCAGTTCTTTAAAGGAAAAAGTTATCAATACTAAACCTGATTATAATCAATCGACTATTTTTGAAAAAAGTGCTATATAGGAAATTTTAATTTAAGCTTGATAGCGTCCAGATTGAGCAAATATGAAAAAAGATACGAGGGTCGCACGGGAAAATTAAATTATTTGTTGATATTTTTTGGAAATTTTTTTAAAAATATTTCTAAGTCGATTTTTTCCAAGTTCAAATATTAGGAATTTAAAAAAATATCCAATAATTTTTAGTTAGTCATCACCTTGTTTTTCCAACAACCCAAAAAAAATGATTATTGTTTCTGTAAAGACAGTCGAGCTCAGGCTCTAATTATAATTATGTATTATAATTTTTTGATTTGTTATATATGGTTTTGAATTGAGAAAAGTGTGAAAGAAAATTTTTTTTAATTTTTCTAAAAATTTAAGACATACTGGTTTGTTTCTTACTAGTTTCATATTATCCAGTTATAATAATCTTCAGAAAAACTTTTAATGTCAAATTTATTTAGTTAATAGTCAATAAAACTCTATATGTGAAAATTATTAACAGATCGCAGCCGACAAGGATTGAACCCACCATCATCTGTAATACTTTGCTATTACTTGCTGTTAAGCAAGTATCAACTAAATCTGATTTTGTCAATTCGAGTGTGGTTGTTGCTGTTGTTTTTTCTAACAGAAGACTTGTTATTGTAATTATGTGTAAACAAACTTTTATTTTTAGTAATCATTATTCTTCTTCCTCTCCTTCATCAATTCTGATCTAAGTACTTATTTTTGCAAACATTGCCAGACATGGTCTATATTTTAGACACAAATGTTAGGTGTTGCCATTTTTCCAAAGATACTGATTATTGCCACTTATTTTATTTTAAATACAGTAGAAGAAATTCACATTTTTTGGCCTCCAACTCTTTTGACCACCAATTTGTTGTAAACAAGGAAAATATTTTATTCTTTATTAATTTGAGTACACCTAAGTGTATAGTTATGAGATTTTAGAATAATTAAAATTTTTCTTTGTTTACAAAAAATTGGTGGTCAAACGAGTTGGAGGTCAAAAAATGCGGATTTCTTCCACTGTGTTTAAAAAATTTAATATTTTGTTTGGGTTGTTGGGAAAACTAGCTAATAAGTAAATAAAAATGATTGGATAATTTTTTAAATTTTTAGTCTTTGAACTTGGAAAAAATCGACTTCGAAATATTTTTAAAAAAATTTAAAAAAAAACATATACAAATAATTTCATTTCCCAGTGCGACCCTCGTATGTCATTTAATATTTGCTCGATCTGGACGCCATCAAGCTTAAATTAAAGCTTAAAAGTTTGCCATACAGCTCTTTTTTCAAAAATAGTCGATTGATAGTAATCAGGTTTAGTATTGATAACTTTTCCTTTAAAGAACTGCTAACAAATATATGATCTTCCATTATTACTTTGAGTCATTGTAAATAGAATAGAAAAATCTGAGAAAGGTGATAGTTTTAGAGGACCACTCGTATATCGAATGTTAAGACAGAGTTAGTTCATCTATCCAAATCAATTTGTGTTTTTAAATGTGTTCTTAAAAATTCAAAGTATCTAAATGGTATTTTAGCAAAACAGAAAAACAGGAAGAAGTTATATTTTTTAGGCCAATTATGACAGGAGATTGATCATATTAATTGGGGTTGAAAGAAAAAAAGGCTTTCATGTGAGCAATTTTTAAACAGTTTTAAAAAAATAAATACGCAATATTTCTAATTCTTTTTTTTTATTTTTTAAAAGGACAAAATCGGCTGCAGTTGTACAGCAAAAACTACTTGACCAATTTTGATGAAATTTTTTTGGTTTGTAGATTCCCGGTGAAAAATGTCAGATGTTATTTATATATTATTCATATATGCTCGTCCATATGTATTACATATATAAAGCAAATGCGAAAATTGGCGGCATTTGTAAATATATGGACACATATGGTCACTAGGGTGCTCCAAAAAAATGAAGTTGTTAAATATTGGCCGTAACTCCCCCTAGAAATATGCATTTGGGTGTAAAAATATGTTTTGCAAAATTATAGGGTAATCGGATGTGGTTAAGGCGTGCCGCATCGGTCCTGAAGTTTGAAAAACGGATTACAAGGGGAAAATATGACTTTTTTCATTTTCTCAATTTTTTTGATATTTTAAGTAAAGTTTGAATTCAAATGGTCACTGAATTTTGATTAAGAGTTAATTGTCTATCAAATAAGGTATTAAAAATTAAAATCGGTTGAAAATTAGCCGAGTTATTACAACTTCCCCCGGCAACTAACGTGTGGCAGACCACTTGATCAAGGAATTCGAGCCCCATTTTTTAAATTTATTGAAATTATCTACTGTAATAAAATTTTTTTATTCTTCAAGCTTCAATGTCCTAAGATGATGAGTATTTATCATATTGTTCTTTCCTAACTTGTTTTAATTTTATGCTAAATTGGTCTGAATTTTTAAGCACGGTTTTCAAATCTCCAATTTTAAATTTTTATTTTTTTTTTTAAAGAAATTTTAAAAAATCGACTATTGAAGTTTAAGGATTTGTTAAACATATATAAAGGAATAAAAACCCCGAAAATTGTAGGCGTTGCTGTTTTCATTTGGCTATTACGGGAAAGTAGTGATTTTTGGCACTCTTTTAGCTTTTATTTATTTTTTTTTTTGGTTTTTTTACAAACTTCATATGTTTCGGACCGAATTATATCAACACGAGATAGAATACTTCAATTCGCAAATTTAGGGCAAAAATGGGAAATTAAAAATTGCCCCAAATAAAGGTCAAAGGTCAAATTTTAGAAGATTTTGAATTTTTAAACATTAACAGATTTTCTGAGTGGAAATATATGAAACTACTTGATGTCATTTTAACATATCGCTCCTTTACTTGTATAGTGTCACAACTCAAAATATTTGATTTTGCAGAAAACACGTTTAAAGTTTACTATTGAAACTGGTTTTTAATTGAAAAAGGCCGGTACATAGAAAATGTAATAATGGCGTGTACTCTTCTCAAACGGTGAGTTTAAAAGATATTAATACGAATTTTTGACACAATATAAAGCATGATATAACGATAATTCTGCATCATTAACTTAAAAAACGCATTTTTTGAGTTATGACACTATACAAGTAAAGGAGCGATATGTCTTTTTATTTAAATTCAGAATATTAACCCTTTAGTGATGGTGGGGCCTATTCGACCCTTTGAACAAAATACACTTATAATATCTTCATTAAATTTAAAAAATTATAGGCCCTAACAGCACTTAAGGGTTAAATTTCTAAATTTTAATTATTTGACATTTAGTTTAGACCAATAACATCAAGTAGATTCAGCAAAATCCGCCCAGCAAATCTGTTAATGTTTAAAAATTCAAAATTTTCTAAAATTTTACCTTTGACCCTTAACAGGGGCAATTTTTTGTATCTCAATTTCGCACCTATTTTTCGAATTGAAGTATTCTATCTCGTGTTGATATAATTCGGTCCAAAATATATCAAGTTTGTAAAAAAAACCAAAAAAAATAAATAAAAGCTAAAAAAGGGCCAAAAATCACTACTTTCCCGAAATCCGCCGAAATTACATCACTGTAATAGCCAAATGAAAACAGCAAACCCTACAATTTTTGAGGTTTTTATTCCTTTATATGTGCTTAACAAATCCTTAAGCTCCAATAGCCGATTTTTTAAAATTTCTTTAACAAAAAAAATTAAAATTTAAAATTGGAGATTTGAAAATAGTGTTGAAAAATTCAGACCACTTTAGCATTTATTTAAAACAAGTAAGCAAAACGCAATAAGAAAAATATGTATCTTCTTAGTACATTGGGACTTGAAGAATAAAAAAATGTTTTTACAGTAGATAATTTCAATAAATTTCAAAAATGGGGCTCGAATTACTTGATTAAGTGGTCTGACACACGTTAGTTGCCTGGGGAAGTTGTAATAACTTGGCTGATTTTCAACCGATTTTAATTTTTAATACCTTATTAGATAGGAAATTAGCTCTAAATTATAATTCTGTAATCATTTGAATTCAAACTTAACTCAAAATACCAAAAAAAAAATGAGAAAATCACAAAAAAGTCATTGTTTCCCCTTGTAATCCGTTTTTTAAACTTCGGGGCCGATGCGGCACGCCTTACCCACATCCGATTACCCTATAATTTTGCAAAACATATTTTTACACCCAAATGCATATTTCTAGGGGGAGTTACGGCCAATATTTAACAACTTCATTTTTTTGGAGCACCCTAATGTGCATATATGAACATTTTTCACCGGGTTATTAAATTCTCTAGTACTTATCGTGGCCATTTTTTGAAATTTTGATCTAATAATGTTTTCAATGAAAGAAGAAATGTAACTTTTTCCATTTTTTAAGTTTACATTAGCATAACTTCAACAAAAATCAATATTTTTAAAAAATGGCCACGGTAAGTACTAAAGAATTTAATAACCTAGAAAGCAAAACAAAAAATTCATCAAAATCGGTTCAGTAGTTTTTGCTGTACAACTGCAGCCGATTTTGTCCTTAAAAAAAAAAAAACATTCTGCAATTGAAAATTCTAGTTGACCAAATTTTTTAAAATATTTAAATAGTTTATCTTTCAATGACAAAAAAAAAACAGAATAAAAAGATATTGCGTATTTATGTTCTTATTGCTGTTTAAAAATTGCTCTAATGAAGTTTTTTTTCTTTTTTGCTTAAAACCCCCGTTAAATTTAAGTTTTTTTTCAAAATTTTCTCAAAAGCTCAGTCTTTTTGCCTTTTCCATAAACTGCGTTCCCCGATCAAAGTTCAACTATCTGTACTGTAAACAAAAATTAATATATAATTTCCAGCAAATCTCTTAATCATGTTTTCTTTTCGTACTAATTTATTAAACAACAGATTAATTGCGCTAATTAAACGCCTTCAAATATTTTGTATAAAACAAGGAAAAAACAACAAACGAAGATAATCAAAATATTACAACTTGTTCATAATTAAACTTGTACACTTAAATAAAAATACGCAATAAAAATGCTTGGGAAATAAAAAAAAAAGAAGACAAAATACGACATAGCCAAGATTAAATACAAAGTATTTCCGTTTTTCATTAAATACAAGAAAAATCAAAATGTCTGGCATTCATTACAACAAGTAGCAAAACAAATAATTGTTGAACGAATATCAACAGCAGGAGCAGCAGCAAAAACCAGAGATAATCACAAAGTTATGTTGATATTTAACAACATAGAACTCATACGAGAATAGTAGTAAGTAAATTGAAGTTGAGCTGTCAACTGGCTATATGTAACCCAGCAAATATAAGGATAACCATAAGGATTTAGTGCGCAATCTAGATATTGTTTTAAAATAACTTTTATATTTTCTAAAAAATAGTTTTATTCAATTCAACTTCAAACAGTTTTCTGAACTAAAATTATTAACAAATAAAAATAAATAATTCAATTGATAAAAAAATTATAAAATCTAAACAAGTATTCAGATTATAAAGTACTTTATAATCTGAACACTTAATTTAATAAACAGTACATCACTACAAGGATATATAACCAATTTTACCTAACCGAGAATTAGTAACAAATGGACATCGTCTAGTCGTAGCGAAATCGATTAAGGCTTTTGATGGGAATCGAACCCACGACCCTGGCATGCTACTAACTACCATACTTTGGAGCCTGTAAAAAAATTTGCTATAGCATTTGGAAAGTAATAAGGATTTAGTTTACATGGAAAATTTAGATTTCTCCTCTACATTTTATTCTGAATATTTATTCTTTATTTTGCTGGGTTAATTTTGAAATGATTTGTTTTGTGGGGGGTAATAAATAAATTGTTATATACGGATATGGTTACAAATAGCAGAATATGTATCCATATAATTTAAGTACAGTTGCACGTTTAATTGTTGAACATTAATTAACACTAAAACTAAAATAAACATGTCTTCAGAAGTGCAAAAAAAACTAAAACTAATGAAACTATTATGAAACAAACAAATCAATTTCATTATTAGCATAACTAGTTGAAACTATAGGAATATTACGGGTTGTCCAAATCCTAGTACTAATCGGATGCAACAGATACTCAACATAACCTTGAAATGGTGTCAGGAAAGAGGGTTGACTATCAATCCATTTAACATTTTTCAATATCAGACTATGTTAATGTGATATCTCTTGAAGGAATTTCATTAACAGGTTTTTTAAAAAAAATGCCACTAGCTGCCGTTTTCGGAGACCGACACTAATGGCGCCCAACGTGGGACTTTTCTACAATATGTGTTTATATTATTTTTTTTTGTAAATATTTGTTACCAAAACATACAAAGTTAAACGACAAAATATTAAAAGGTTTTGAAATAGGAGAGGAGTACGTTTAGAAGTGTTGAGAGGTTTTGTGGAGGAAAAAAAAATTTACTATATTACAGTCCTGAAATTTGTATACCCTCAAACTATAGTATGGGGTTATATAAACTTTGTTATTCCGTGATTAAACGGGGTCTAGGACCCCATAAAGTATATTTGTAGATTATTTATTAGTGTTCGATTTTAAGACATTCTGTGAATGTCCATCTGCCTGGCAACGTCCATAAACCATCATTGGTGTTGGCCCGCTGATATGTTAGATTCTTACCTGACCTCTCTATATACCGAGTTGAGGACAGTTTCATATTAAATTTCGAAATGTCCTCATTCATAGTTAGCAGTTGTCATGGGTTGCTGACATTTAATATTTTAATCTAATTAACTGCTATATTTCCCTATCGATTTCTTAAAAGATTTTTACACACTCTTAAAACAAACGTTCGTTGATGACAATGTTAGGATACATCATCAAGGATTACCTATGATTTGTCAGAACCTAAAGACATTTTCTAAAGGAATCACTGTGTAAATATTTTCCTTGACACATTTTCCAACTGGGAAATAAAATGAAGTTTGGCCCGAATATGTCTTCTGTGCATAGGCTGGTTATGTTCGGAGAAGGGCAAAATCGTATCAGGGGGAAAAAACTTCCTCCTTGAGGAGTTAAATCAACCTCTCAGAATCTAAAATTGTTTCTATACGAAAAGTGGTCAAAAGGAGGGGAAAAAACTGTTTTTTTTTTTTCTTTTTTTTTTAAGTTTTTCACGTTTCTTCAATAAAGAATATATCGTCGCCTAAAATGCAAAACGCCCTAACTAACAAAAAATTCAAAATCGGTATTTTGATAGATTCTGGTGTATTTTATTAACCTACACGTCCCAACAAAAAATTAGGGTCACATAATAAAAATTCGCGATTTTATAGCCAAAAATTAAAAACATGTGTATTGCGAGACGCAACTAGAAATATATTTTTTTATCATTTTGTGATTAGTTTTAATACATATTCACAAAACGTACGTCCTCACAAAATGTTAGCCCAATTCAATCAAAACCAACAAAGTTATTAACAAATTAAAAATTTTACTCCATACCAATGTTGGCAATCGATAGCTTTTCAATACCGTTATCCGTTTCAAAACCCTTTAAATTGAATACCGGTTCCAATACCAATACCGAAACTCAGTTTTGGTATTGGATACCGGTATCCAAAAACCTTTTCCTTCGGTACCGGTACGTACCGGCATTGAAACGGGTTTTCCTAAAAAACATGTTTTTAAAAAAAAAAAAAAAAAAAATAATAATAGAAAATTTTTAATTTTTTTGGTTTTTGTAAATGAAAAATCGTACTCCAAATGCCTCATAAGTCTCATAAAAATCAAACAATCTTTGGGCACCCACATCGTGGATTAAGTAAAAATTTCCAAAAAAAAAAAAAAATATACTTCAACCGCTATGCGGGAGCAGAAGAAAATTATTGATTTTCACAAAATTTTTTTGAAATCATTTAGACTCTCAATAGAAACTTTCCGCACCCGTTAGTATAGTTAAGTTTTTTGGAGATTTTTATTTAAGCGGCGATGTGGGTGCCCAAGGATTTTTTTTAATATTTATAGGACTTCGTGGTTCAAAAATTATTAGCAAAACCGTGAACTTCAAATTGGTTTCACCTTTAGTTCACGTGTTGAAAAACCCGTTAAACCAGCTTTAAAAACATGGAAGAGTCAGAAAAATATTTTACAAAGTATTTTTGTCACTCACAAATATTTTTACAATTAAGCAAAAAATAACTTTCACTCGAAAAAAATTTTACACTCAAAAAAAAATTTTTGTTTTTTTTTTCAAAAATGACTAAAAATAGTTTTTTACTCAAAATAAAATATTTCTAATCAAAATTGATATTCTTTTTTTTAAGTTAGAAAACTAACTATCACTTTAAAAGGGCACCGTAGATATTCATGGATTCGGCTAATAAGGAGAGTCTCCCTGGTGTCACCCTCCGATCTTCATGACATTTGGATCTGATGTTCAGAACGAAAATAAATTCGACACGTATTTTTTTAGCGGCCCAAACTCATTTTTAGGGGGGTCGATTTGTATGGAGGGAAATTGACCTTTTTCAGTTTTTTTACGACTTACGTCTATTTGCTCAAAACTAATATAGGCATATTTGATATCAGATTAAAGGTAATTAAAATACCTATCTTCGTGGTTCAAAAATTATTAGCAAAACCGTGAACTTCAAATTGGTTTCACCTTTAGTTCACGTGTTGAAAAACCCGTTAAACCAGCTTTAAAAACATGGAAGAGTCAGAAAAATATTTTACAAAGTATTTTTGTCACTCACAAATATTTTTACAATTAAGCAAAAAATAACTTTCACTCGAAAAAAATTTTACACTCAAAAAAAAATTTTTGTTTTTTTTTTCAAAAATGACTAAAAATAGTTTTTTACTCAAAATAAAATATTTCTAATCAAAATTGATATTCTTTTTTTTAAGTTAGAAAACTAACTATCACTTTAAAAGGGCACCGTAGATATTCATGGATTCGGCTAATAAGGAGAGTCTCCCTGGTGTCACCCTCCGATCTTCATGACATTTGGATCTGATGTTCAGAACGAAAATAAATTCGACACGTATTTTTTTAGCGGCCCAAACTCATTTTTAGGGGGGTCGATTTGTATGGAGGGAAATTGACCTTTTTCAGTTTTTTTACGACTTACGTCTATTTGCTCAAAACTAATATAGGCATATTTGATATCAGATTAAAGGTAATTAAAATACCTATCTTGTGATGCTAACAACGTGTAAAAAATATGAATATTTTTCGACTTATTAACAAAAATGTCCAATTGGCATTTTACTCAATATGACGAAAAGTTGTGCATGTTTGGACACGTTCTTCGCACACGAAGATAGGTTTTCCAAAGACCTTTCATTTGGTATACAACATGACTAGGTTTATTTGTATAATATATGAGATAAACGCAAAAAACTGAAAAATTAACGTTTCTTTCCCCCCCCCCCCCCCATTTTCACCGCCTAAATATGAATTTGGGCCACTAAAAAAATACGTGTCCCCTTTTTTCTACTATACAAAATAAAACCAATTACATAAAGATCGGCGGGTGACACCAGGGAGACCTTCCTTGTAAGTCAAATTTAACTCTTCTACTTTTTTTACATATTTTTTTTACTTTTCTTTAACAAATGAAACATTTTTATGTCAGAATAACTTCAAAGTCCAGCACTTTGATCAAGGGGATAAAAAAATTACAGCTTTCTCGGTCCGCCCCCCTTTTGTAGGTGTGGTCCGGCAACGTTCCCGCCGACCCCCTAAGAAAACGAAATTTTAATTTTTTTTTTACATTTTAAAGGGCATTTTAGCAAAAATGCTAAAAATAAATACGTTAATACGTGTTTTAGTATTAAATTGAAAAAAAAAAAAATTTAAGTTTTTATGCGTTTTTTATATTTTTAGCATTTTTTTTGATAATACCGGTAAGCACCGGTATCGACGTTTCGGTATCAGTAATACCGTAACCGATTCAACTCAAATACCTTAACCGATACCGAAATAAATAAAAAAAACGATACCAATGCCGATATCGATACCGGTAATCGTTTCGATTGCCAACCTTGCTCTATACTGTTTTTTGCTTCTCCTGTAAAATTAATAAAATGTAAGTTAGGGCCTTTTGCATTTTAGGTGACGATATGAACATTTTATACAGATCGAAAGGTTTTTTGAAGGCCTATCCAATGGTGTATTGGTTGTACCCGAATTCGGCTTCTTTAATTCATTATTTTTAAAAATTTAAAAACTTTGGGGTAGTTTATATGGAGTGGTGTATACGCACGACCTCCAAAATCATATATAATAATCTCTATTAATATTAAGCTGACCCGTATATTTGAGTTTGACGAAATTCCTGCTAGTTCGGATTTTATTCGAATTTTTCCGAAAGACCACATTTTTTCAAAATGTGAAAGAGCTCTCTTGTAAGACTTTTTCTGTACGAAATTTTCTTAGAATCTGAGACTTTTTCTATACGAAAAAGTCTTAGAATCAAAGACATTTCAGTAAACAAAATGTTTCTGGATCTGAGAATTTTTCTTTAGGAAAAATTTCTTTAAATCTGAAACTCTTTCTAGACGAAAAATTTCTCAGAATCTGAGACTTTTTTACACGAAAAAGAAAGAATTTTTCTATTCGAAATATGTCCCAGAATATGAGAATTTCACTATACGAAAAATGTTACAGAATCTGAGAATTTTTCTAAACAAAAAATGTCTCAGAATCTAAGACTTTTTTATGTACGAAAAATGTCTCAGAATCTAAGACTTTTTTTATATGAAAAACTAGCTCGCCCGCCGGAACTTCGTTACCGGTTGTGTTAAATACCGGATAATAGAAGGATTAGGATTACCGTACCGATTTAAAAAAATGACTAATATGTAGTCTTTGTTTTATTTAAGTGTGGACGTTTAAGTCTTTCATAAAATAATATTTCATTGAATAACTTAAACAATAAAATTTGAATAATTTCGGTGGTACGTTGTCATGCACGTTCCGGTGAAAAGGATTTTGACAATTTTCGAGCCCTTATATGGGGATTTGGATCTTGAGTGAATAATTATTTCAGTGAAAAAAAAAATTGGAATAAAAAAAATTTTGGGTAAAAAAACATATAGAGAGAAAAAATATGGAGTTAAAAAGTTTAATACGAAAAATTTTAGTAAAAAGTATCATTCTTTGTTGTTACCCGCTCTATTCCATTTCGTTCCCCTTTTTATTCCATTTCATTTCCAATTCAATCTCCATGCAAGTTTCATTCCTCTCCATATAATATGCGTTACAGAAATAAAAAGTGCTGTTGTATTTATTTTATTGATATAAAAATAACGTATTTATCTTATAGATATAAAAATAATATAAGTGGTGTACACTTGTACCAATTTAGGTACTCCTATTTACCTTTTCCAACTCTTGGGTGTTATTTCGGCTGGAGGATACTGCACGTCAAATTTTTAGTTTCTAGTCTTTAATAGTTAGATAGGTACAAATAACCATTTGCCACCTTTTCCACTAAAATTTAATTTTCCAAAAACCTTTATTTCAACCGTTATTTCAAGAAATATAAGAAGTACCAAAATTACACTTTTTTATGCCCTTTACGACTCTTAGAAACAGAATTTCCAAAAAGAACTTTTTCCAAAATATTTTTTCACTAAAGAATACAGCATTCAAATTTTCACTGCCTAGGATCATTATTTCAAGAAGTATAAAAAGTATAAAAAAACACTTTTCTACACCCCTAGAAACGGAATCTTTTAAAAATACTTTAGCATAGCAGTGTGTTTTTTTATACCGAAGGACCCCACATTCCAAAATTCAAGCTTCTAAAACAATTATTATAGGAAAAAAAAAATTAGTAAAAAAATTATACTTTATTACCCCCGTTAGAAATGGAATTTCCAAAAAGTACTTTTTCCAGTATGTGTTTTCTTCACCAAAGGATCTTACATTACAAATTGCAATTATCTAGAATATTATTTCACCAAATATTAAAAGTACAAAAAGTATACTTTTTAACCCCGTTAAGAAACGGAATTTCCAAAAAATACTTTCCCAAAATTCTGGTTTTCACCGAAGAATTTTACATCCAAAATTTTAAATTTCAAGAACCATTACGTTAGAAAATATCAAAATTACCGGAAATACACTTTTTTAGCCATTTTACCCTACTAAGAAGCGTAATTTCCAAAAAGTATTTTTTCCAGAATGTTTTTTAACCGAATGATCCTACATTACAAATTTCAAGATTCTAGGGCCATTACTACCGGAAATTAGAACGTAAAAAATTAGAACGTAATTAGAACGTTTAAATTTTTACCCATTCCACTTTTTCCAGAATTTGTTGTCACTTAAGAATCCTACATTCCAAATATCAAGTTTCTGTGATCATTATTTCAGGATATATAAAAAGTACCATAAGTATTATTTTTCCCCTTATGAAAAGGAATTTTCAAAAAGTACTTTTCCTAGAATGTTTTTTTTGCAAAAGGTCATTTTTACAAAAGGTAAATTTTATAAAAAGAACTTTTTGTTAAAGGTACTTTTATTAAAAGATACTTTTTATAAAAGGTAATTTTTGTAAAATGTACTTTTTATAAATGGTACTTTTTATAAAAGGTACTTTTTATAAAAGGTACTTTTTATAAAATGTACTTTTTATAAAAGGTACTTTTTATAAAAGGTACTTTTTATTAAAAGTACTTTTTAAAAAAGGTACTTTTTAAAAAAGGTACTTTTTATTAAAGGTACTTTAAAAAAAATGTACTTTTTATAAAAGGTACTTTTTTAAAAATTACTTTTTATAAAAGGCACTTTTTATAAAAGGTACTTTTTATAAATGGTACTTTTTATAAATGGTACTTTTTATAAAAGGTACTTTTTATAAAAGGTACTTTTTAAAAAATGTACTTTTTATAAAAGGTACTTTTTATAAAAGGTACTTTTTATAAAAGGTACTTTTTATAAAAGGTACTTTTTATAAAAGGTACTTTTTATAAAAGGTACTTTTTATAAAAGGTACTTTTTATAAAAGGTACTTTTTATAAAAGGTACTTTTTATAAAAGGTACTTTTTATAAAAGGTACTTTTTATAAAAGGTACTTTTTATAAAAGGTACTTTTTATAAAAGGTACTTTTTATAAAAGGTACTTTTTATAAAAGGTACTTTTTATAAAAGGTAATTTTTATAAAAGGTACTTTTTATAAAAAGTACCTTTTATAAAAAGTACCTTTTATAAAAAGTACCTTTTATAAAAAGTACATTTTTTAAAAAGTACCTTTTATAAAAAGGTACTTTTTAAAGGTACTTTTTATAAAAGGTACTTTTTATAAAAGGTACTTTTTATAAAAGGTACTTTTTATAAAAGGTACTTTTTATAAAATGTACTTTTTATGAAGGTACTTTTTATAAATGTCATTTTTATAAAAGGTACTTTTTATAAAAGGTACTTTTTATAAAATGTACTTTTTATAAAAGGTACTTTTTATAAAAGGTACTTTTTATAAAAGGTACTTTTTATAAAAGGTACTTTTTATAAAAGGTACTTTTTATAAAAGGTACTTTTTATAAAAGGTACTTTTTATAAAAGGTACTTTTATAAAAGGTACTTTTTATAAAAGGTACTTTTTATAAAAGGTACTTTTTATAAAAGGTACTTTTTATAAAAGGTACTTTTTATAAAAGTTACTTTTTATAAAAGGTACTTTTTATAAAAGGTACTTTTTATAAAAGGTACTTTTTATAAAAGGTACTTTTTATAAAAGGTACTTTTTATAAAAGGTACTTTTTATAAAAGGTTCCCCCTAAGAAACGCATTTTCCAAAAAGTACTTTTTCCTTTCCATATTGTTTTTTTAGCAAAGGATCCTACATTCCAAATTTCAAGTTTGTATGACCATTATCTCAGTAAATAAAAAAAGAACCAAAAGTACACTTTTTTACCCATTTTACCCCCGTAGTATCAACATTGGCCTAAAACCCAGCCATAGTGGATCTTTTTCTCGGGAGGTGAACCTACATTGAAAATTTAAAGTTTCTTGGACTATTATTTAAAGATATATAAAAGGTACCAAAAGCACAGTTTTTTACCCTTTTTACCCCCTTAGAATCAACATTGGAAAAAATCTAGCCTTACAGGATCTATAATCCGTGAGGTGAACAAACAGTCCAAATTTCAAGTCTCTAAGATAATTATTTAAGGAAATATAAAAGGTACCAAAAGTACACTTTTTTACCCATTTTACCCCCTTAGAATCAACATTGGCAAAAACCTAACCCTAGTGAACCTATTTTCTGGGAGATCTACATTCCAAATTTCAAGTTTCTAGGACCATTACTCAATGAAATATAAATGGTACCAAAAGTACAGTTTTTTACCCTTTTTACCCCCTTAGAATCAACACTGGCAAAAATCCGGTCTTACTGGATCTATATTCCAGGATGTGAACATACAGTCCAAATTTCAAGTCTCTATGACCATTATTTCAGGAGATATAAAAAGTACCAAAAGTACAGTTTTTTACCCTTTTTACCCCCTTAGAATCAACACTGGCAAAAGTCCAGCCTTAGTGGATCTATGTTCCGGGAGGTTAACATACAGTCCAAATTTCAAGTCTCTATGACCATTATTTCGAGAGATATAAAAAGTACCAAAAGTACGGTTTTTTACCCTTTTTACCCCCTTAGAATCAACACTGGCAAAAATCCAGCCTTAGTGGATCTATATTCCGGGAGGTGAACCTACTGTCCAAATTTCAAGTCTCTAGCTTCAGCGGTTTGGGCTGGGCGATGATGAATCAGTCAGTCAGTCAGTCACTCACTCACCCAACTCTTTTATATATATAGATGTTTCAAAATCTGAAACTTTTTTTACGTGATAAGTGTTTTAGAATCTGAGACTTTTTCTACATGAAAAATGTTACATAAATGTTTCTAAACAAAAAACGTCTCAGAATTTAAGACGCTATATTAAAAATGTCTCAGAATCTGAGACTTTTCTATGTGACAAATGTCCCAGAATTTGACACTTTTTCTATACAAAAAATGTCACAGAATCTGAGTGTTTTTATCAATGTTGGCAATCGATACCTTTTCAATACCGTTATCCGTTTCAAAACCCTTTAAATTGAATACCGGTACCAATACCAATACCGAAACTCAGTTTTGGTATCGGATACCGGTATCCAAAAACCTTTTCCTTCGGTACCGGTACGTACCGGTATTGAAACGGTTTTTCCTAAAAACATGTTTTTTTTTACAAAAAAAAAAAAATAATAGAAAAATTTAAAATTTTTTGGTTTTTGTAAATGAAAAATCGTACTCCAAATGCCTCTCCTAAGTCTCATAAAAATCAAAAAAATCTTTGGGCACCCACATCGTGGATTAAGTTAAAATTTCCAAAAAAAAAATCATACTTCAACCGATATGCGGGAGCAAAAAAAAATTATTGAGTCTCACGAAATTTTTTTGAAATCATTTTGACTCTCAATAGAAACTTTTTGAACCCCTTAGTATAGTTTAGTTTTTTGGAGATTTTTATTTAATCCGCGATGTGGGTGCCCAAGGATTTTTTTTGATATTTATAGGACTTCGCGGTTCAAAAATTATTAGCAAAACCGTGAATTTCAAATTGGTTTCACCTTTAGTTCACGTGTTGAAAAACGTCAGAAAATTATTTTACAAAGTATTTTTGTCACTCACAAATATTTTTACAATTAAGCAAAAATACCTTACACTCGAAAAAAATTTTACACTCAAAAAAAATGTTGTATTTTTTTTTTTTAAATGACTAAAAAAGTTTTTAACTTAAAAGAAAATATTTCTAATCAAAATTGTTATTTTTTTTTTTAATTTAGAAAACTATCTGGCTAAGTCGAGTTTAACTCTTCTACTTTTTTTACATATTTTTTTTACTTTTCTTTAACAAATGAAACATTTTTATGTCAGAATAACTTCAAAGTCCTGCAATTTGATCAAAGGGATAGGAAAATTACAGTTTTCTCGGCCCGCCCCCTTTTGTAAGTGTGGTCCGGCAACGTCCCCGCCGACCCCCTAAGAAAACGCTATTTTATTTTTTTTTTTACATTTTTAAGGGCATTTTAGCAAAAATGCTAGAAATAAATGCGCAAATACGTGTTTTAGTATTAAAATTGAAAAAAAAAAAAATATTTTTTTAAGTTTTTATGCGTTTTTTTATATTTTTAGCATTTTTTTCGATAATACCGGTACGTACCGGTATCGACGTTTCGGTATCGGTAATACCGTAACCGATTCAACTCAAATACCGTAACCGATACCGATACCGAAATAAATAAAAAAAACGATACCAATACCGATATCGATACCGTTATTCGTTTCGATTGCCAACCTTGGTTTTTATACGAAAAATGTGTCAGAATCTGAGACTTTTTGAGAAATTTTCAATACGAAATATGAGAATTTCACTGTACGAAAAATGTTACAGAATCTGAGAATTTTTCTAAACAAAAAATGTCTCAGAATCTGAGACTTTTTCAAAGTAAAACAAGTAATAAAGTTATAGTCGGTCAAGACCGACCACATGATATCCTACAGCAGTGTTTTCAAGTCCAAACATGGACCGATTGGATCTATATTTTGTTAGATCTTTATTTAGTGTAGAAAATACACACAGATCAAATTTTAGTGGAATTGGTTTATTTTTGACTGATTTATCTGAATATCGGTCGAAACTTTTATATGGGTCACTAAGTCCAAAAATGGTCCAATTATATTCCGATTTGATTAGGTTACTAAAGTACACGTTTAACACCTAAAAATAAAATGTTTATCAAATATTTCCATTTTTATGAATTTTGAGGGAATTATGTGAATATTGGAAGAGTGGTTTGTATAGGGACTACCAGAAGGACTACCCCGATTCCTTTGAAATGTGGAACGATGATTCGTGCATACAAAATTTGATTACCTAAAAAATTTCAAAGCGATATCTGTTAAAATACAGATATTAGAGTCATTTAAACCTAATCCAAAGGGGGCGTTTGTATGGGGGCTAGGTCTTAACATGGACAGATTTTTTTTCAATTTCAATAGGGCCAAATTTTCGTCCTTGGGCCAAAAGATGTTTAAGTTTCAAATTTCAAGTCAATTGTTTGAAAATTGCGACCTGTATCGTGCATAAACCGATAGATGGACAGACGGACGGACGGACATCGCTTAATCGACTCAAAAAGTAGTTCTGAGTCGATCGGTATGCTTGAAGGTAGGTCTAGGAACAATATAGGTCTAGGAACAATAATCCGGTAGTTACAAACATCAGCACAAACTCATTATACCCTGTACCACAGAGTGGTGTACACACTGAAAAAAATAACTATACTGAAATTAAATAAACACTGTTATTAATTTAAGTAAACAAATTTTTTTGAATTTACTTCAACTTATCTTAATATAAGGTGGTTTTACTTAAAACAAAGAAAATGAACTTGAAGATAGTACTTGCAAATACTTAAAAAAGCACAAGAGTTTTCCTTAATTTGTTTTTTTAAATTAAGTTAAATATTCTTTACATTTATGGCGAATTGATTGCATTTAAGAAAAAAAGGGTTTATTAAAAAATTTTGTTTTACTTAAAAGAAAAAAAATTAAATTGTGTGAAAAAAAAATAAATAAGTACGTAGCTTACTTAAAAATAGTATAGACATTTTCAAGACCTTGTATCAAATAAGTACAAATCTTTAATTGCAAATCGCATTTTCTTTAATTTAATCAATTTTTGTTTTAATTTAAGACAAAAGTAATCTTTATTTTATTGATTTCATTGACTTTATTAAAATCCATATCTTCATCAGTTTAAAAAAGAATTTACTTAACTTAAGGAAAAAATACTTTAGGTATTTTGGGGACCCCATCTGGGGGCCCCATGTGGAGACCCCATGAGACCCTAACTTTTAATCCAAATTTCGATTTTCGCGGAATTTTCAAATGCCTATAACTCTGCAAATACTGCAGATACGAAAAAAATTCTAAAGGCATTTTTGTAGTCCTTAACTTGTAGAATATGACCGCCGAAGACCCGAAAGCTCTCCGAGTAATAGTTTTCGAGTTATTTCATGATCAAATTTCTCAAGACCCCATTCCCATATTTCGAAAACTATGCAAGATAGAGCGATTCTGATCAAAATTTTGGATCAAAATCAATAGTGACCCTATAATAGTGTACGCATATACTCATGGGCGGACCCCATATATTGGGGGCCCGTAGGGTCCTCACATTGGGACTCCAGAGGGTCCACAGAATCCGTAGTTTAAGGAAATTTTTACTTATTTTAAAAAAATATTTTTCCTCTTGATAAAAACAATTAAACTTATATTAAGTACAATTTTACTTACTTTTAAGATATATTTAAGTAAATGCATTACTATGTTTTAGGAAAAAATATACTTGGTAGAAGAATTAATATCTTTGGAGCCCTCGCATACCCTCCTTTTTTTAAATTAAGTGCAACATGCTTTAAAAATGGTAAATTTTTTTTTCAGTGCAGTATAAAAATTTCAGAATGTGAGACTTTTTTTTCACATTTTCAGAATGTGAGAAAAATGTCTCAGAATCTGAGTCCTTTTTTATACGAAAAATGTCTTACGAAACTGAGACTTTTTCTATACGAAAAATATATTTTTCTGTACGAAAAAGTACGCGCCATGAAAAATTGCGCTCCGTTTTTTTTGTATGCGAGTTAAGGCTCAAGCCCCGTGAGCGCATATGATTCAAACGGTACTTCTTATAAACAAGAGAGTGGTCGATTTTTAAAGCAAACCTACTTTCTTATGTTTATAAATAAGCGGAAAGTGAATTTGGATTTTCAAAATCGGCCACTCTTCTGTTTGTAAGTGATGCTAATCAAATCTTACAACAAAGAGAGTAAGACTCCCAAAAATCGGACTTTTATATTAAGTAGAGTTTAGAAAAGGTCCATTTTGTTTTGAAAAGTACTCCTAGTAGAATAAAGATACCGGGATTGCAAAGTCTGTTTGTTTAATCTAAAATAACAATTTAGACCGCCGATAAAATATTTGTTTGAAGACAATTTCGCACAATGGCGTTTGCTCAGAAAGTTTGCCAAATTTTATTTTAGTCCTAAACGTCTTTTTGTCGAAACGTGGAGTATGAAAAAAACTTTCTATTATGTAATATTCGAAATAAAATTATCAAAATTTTTAAAACCTTCTTGCAACAAGGTAGGAGATATATTTTTTTCATTCAAAATAATTATGAGGTCTGTAATATCATTATAATAAAACAACCCTCTTACTTTCAACTTTATACTTTTATACATTCAAAATAATTCTACAGTAAAAGGTTTAGTAAGTGATATTGTACCAAAATCTACTAATTGGTTACTAATTTTAGTATCTTCAAAGTACTAACATTAGTAATTTTTACTGGTTTTGACTAATATTAGTTAAAAATTTTAGTATTGGTTACCAATTTCTGCACTAGGTCCTTTTGGACTAAAATTAGTTAAATTTTTAGTATTGAATACCCACGTTTTTTTTTGGGTGTACTAAATATTAATAACAAACCACACAACTAGGGATGCCAAACGGGATTGACATTTACAAATCCCGGGATTCGGGATTTTAAAATCCTAATCCCGGGATCCCGGGATTTTTCGGGATTTCGGGATTTCGGGATTTATTAAAATTAAGCTTTTTAACGTTATCTTTTAAAATTTTTTTTTTTAATTGAATATCCAATTAATTTATAACCAATAAATGAGTAATCATTGTTAAGTTTTACATATGAGGCATTCCACACCAAATGTTCAGCAAAAAAAAAGTTGTGTCGTGTCAATATGAAATCATTTGCAGAGTATTCGCTCTTAGGGTACACTCAAAATAATTCTACAGTAAAAGGTTTAGTAAGTGATATTATACCCAAATCTACTAATTAGTTACTAATTTTAGTATCTTCGAAGTACTAAAATTAGTAATTTTTACTGGTTTTGACTAATATTAGTTAAAAATTTTAGTATTGGTTACCAATTTCTGCTCTAGGTCCTTTTGGACTAAAATTAGTTAAATTTTTAGTATTGAATACCCACGTTTTTTTTGGGTGTACTATTAAATAACAAAAATAAAATTTAAGTTTCTTCAAAAAGTGGGCCTTGTAGGCGTGGTCAAAAATTGAAAATATCTAACTTTTTTGCCTGAGCATCTTTACTTCAATAATAAAATAAAATATCGTGCTTGAATATTTTTTTTCTTTCATTAGCGTGCGTGATCGTAAATTAAAACTCACTCACGCTCCCATCGCCTCTTAAAATATTTTTTAAGTATTGATATTACTCATACGCACACGTTTTATACACCATTATTGTATAAAATTAGCGCATTGCAATTTTTGACATTTGATTTCTCGAAAACAAGGCAAAACACATCTCTGAAAATTTTAGAACAGATAGAAAAGCACTTTTATTTTTTTTTAAATTAAAAAAAAAAATAATATTGCGGCATGTTTTTTGATAAATAAAGTTTAAGTTTAAATTTGAAGAATTCAGAACTTCTTCTGAAAATTTTCCAATTTTAATTTTTTTAATCGATAGCCCATACAAAAATTTATAAAAAAACTTTTGTCTTAAAAACTTTTCTGTGTTTCATTTAATTTGCATAAATATTGAAGTAAAGATACTCACGCAAAAAAGTTTGATATTTTCAATATTTGACCACGCCTACAAGGCCCACTTTTTGAAAAACTTAAATTTTATTTTTGATATTTAATAGTACCCTAAGAGCGAATACTTTGCAAATGATATCCCATTGGAACCACTATGGTTTTTCTGTAGTGGAACAGTTGGTGTGGAATGCCTCATATTTAGCACAGAAAACCGAAAATTTAGGAACAAC
This sequence comes from Pegoplata infirma, assembly GCA_963921195.1. Classification (NCBI taxonomy): domain Eukaryota; kingdom Metazoa; phylum Arthropoda; class Insecta; order Diptera; family Anthomyiidae; genus Pegoplata; species Pegoplata infirma. The sequence goes on from OY992536.1 coordinate 65,751,795, forward strand.
TTGGTTAATTTGCAAAATCGGATGAGGGGGAACAAAAAGGTCCCCTTTATATACCTAATAAATCTCTGAAAAACTTTTTTTTTTTAAATATTTTTGTACATTTTTTAAGCAATGGACAAGGGATTATAAAATTATTTTTTTTTTGGTCGGCCTCTTTTGTGGACTTGAATGAAATATATTTATTTAAAATAAATATTTTAAATAAATAAACTCTCTCCCTAGCGAGGTGTTTTCTCTAATATCCTTCGCCAATACCCCCCGAAAAAAACGCCCCTGTCCAATTTTTTTGCTGTTATATTTTGCGAGATATCCAGAATTGCATATCCGATTGGTATATGCTATGATATTTGGTGTTTGATATACGATCGATACAACATTTTTATTTTTTTATCCCATTTGTAGGCGAAACGCATTTTAAAAGTTTCCTTCATAGTTGCGATAAATGTTTACAAATGCATTTATTATGCATATGTTTTTGTTCTTTTTTCAGGTTCGATTTTACTCATTTACGAACTAAAACTGTTGAATTGAAACTTGACAGATGGGTTACTTAATACTCTCTTATAAAATAACTCTCGGCAAAGTTTAACTATTTCTTAAAAATGATGGCGTATGATCAGTTAAATCGGCAGTAATGTGTCCTAAAAATGAAATTGTCCTATTAAAGAGTAATTGATTTTAATTTTAACATGCCTCATTTTAAAGGTATTTCAAACACCTTTCAAACGATATTAATTTTTTCCCCATCGGATAACAAGTACTGAAGATAGTCAATTTTAATTTCAAAGTTTGACAAAAAATCCAGAAATCCCGGGATTTTTCGGGATTAGTCAATCCCGGAAAATCCCGAATAATCCCGGGATTGAAAAAAAGAAATCTCGGGATTCGGGATTTGTCAATCCCGAAAAATCCCGGGATTTCGGGATTCGGGATTTCCCGTTTGGCATCCCTACACACAACCCTTAAAAGTATTTTGGGCTATAGTTTAATTTTGTTTGTCTCGTTTGTTTTAATTTTTCCTTTTGGTAAAGGATTTTCTGATATAAATTAAATTTGATTTCGATTTGATTGATCATTCCCAGCGGGTATGTTGTTATACATACAACTAACTACACTATGTGTTTAGAAGATTATAATTTTCATAATGTTCTATATTCAATAAACATTTATTCATCCATTCATAGATGCCACAGGTTTTCAAAACCAAATATACTACATTATAATTATGATATTCTTCTTTCAACTTTTTTTACAGAAAAGTTAATCCTGTAATAACATGTGTTTTGAAGTTTTCTCAGCTGGATATCATCATTCACTTTTGTTGGCAATTTTTCAACAGAAAATTTTATTTAATTTTTGGGGTGGGCAGGAAGGGCGGCATACCATCACTTATGTTCAATTTTTTAAATATTTTTTTTTTTAATTTGTTAGTTAATTTTCATAAATGTTATGGACTTTTTCCTCCTGTTTTTTTACCCTCTACTAAGTGGTAGAGGGTATATATAAGTTTGTCATTCTGTTTGTAACACATCGAAAAATTTGGTCAATTAAAAAAATTGTTATACCAAACATCAAATTGTAGGTGATTGATTGAAAATTTTTCCAATCAAACATTTTTTCGATTTTGATCAAAAATTTGATCAATTTTTTATTTAAAGTCAATCAAAATAATGATTGATTTAACAAATGAATTGTAAGCTTATGACAAAATTATCAAAAAATTAATCTTTTTTGCTGTCCAATATGTAGCCAACAATAAAAAAAAGTAAAGCCCGATTATTTTGTATATTTTTGAATTAATCTATTCAAATAAATTTAAGCGAAAAAAAAAATCTGGTATGTTGAAAATTTGTAACAAAAAATAGCAAAAATTTTAATCAAAACATTGATTGACTCATTTAAATTTTGTTGATCAATACATTTAATTGAAAATTTTTAGCCAATAATTTTTTGTGTTTATATATTAATGATCTCCGATCGATTTGAAGTCGATCTAACGATGTCCGTCTGTAGAAAACACGTTAACTTTCGAAAGACTTTACTGCGACTTCTGAAGTTTAGCATATAAGTTTGTAATTTACCTGGTCAAGTTGGCATTAGATTCCAGCAAAATCGGTCAAGTGGTTCAAAAGTTATTAGCAAAAGAGTGAATTTCGGAAAGGGTTTTTCGTGCATTTACGAGTTAAAAAACACGCTCGAAAGACAATCCAGAGAACAGGGGCATCAGGGGTAACTCATGAATAGTAGTGACAGTAATAACGAAGTCGTTATTAATAGATGGCAATCTTTTTTTGGAAAGTATTTGGGAACGATTTGGGAATAACGAAAAATAAACATTGAAAAATTATAAAATTATGAATGAAAATTATTGCTGTGTCACTTAAAAATGAAAAAATACAAAATAAAATGAAGAAATTAATTTAATAAAATCAAAATAACCAGCAAAATTAAACGAAAAATAAAAGGTAAACAAAAATTCCAGCTTTCCCAGATGGCATTTGTAAAACTAACACCACCTTTAAACGTCAAAAAGAACTGACTCTTGGTTAGTCTTTATATATTTAAGTTTTTGAGGGGCATATCCAAGATTTTATTTCGGTGGGGGCCCAACAATTTTTTTTTACAAAAAATTTACATAACAGCACATGTTTAAGAATGCTGCAACACAATCAGATTCTTCATTTTTGTGTAAGTTTAAAACTGTTGTGGGAAAAAATAAATAAAAATTTTTTTTATTTTAAAATTTTTTGAGAGACTTATGCATTTTTTAAAAAGTGCGAATTTTATCAGATGCTGATACATTTTTACAAAGAAGATTACCAGATTCTGAAATTTTTTTCAAAGAAAGTCTAAGATTCTATGACAATTTCCAATTAGGACAGTTTTTGTTATAGAAAAAGTCAAAGACTGTAAATTATACTTCCTTGGAAAACGTTTCTCGAAAAAGTCACTTTAGAAAATGATTCTATAAACATATTCATAAAATACTTTTCCAAAAGAAAAGACTCCGATTGTAAGACATTTTCCCATAATCTGAGATATTTCTAGTTTAGCACATTTTCTCAGATTCTGAAACATTCTACACAAAAAGTTTTAGATTCTGAGAAAATCTTCGCTTTTTCTATAAGAAAAATGATTCAGATTCTGAGACCTTTTTTAAAAAAGAAAACAGTAAAAAAGAATAAAAAAGTCTTAGATTCTAAAACATTTTTCTTAAAAAAAATGTTTTAGAATCTCGGATTCTGAGAAAATTCTAAGATTCTTAGTCATTTTTCCTATAGAAAATGTCTCAGATTCTTAGACATTTTTTCTACAGAAAAAGTTTCTAATTCTGAGACATCTTTCGTATAGAAAGTCTCAGATTCTTATAGAAAAAGTCTCAGATTCTTCGACATTTTTCCTTTAGAAAATTTATCAGGTTCTCAGACATTTTTTCTACAGAAAAAATTTCTTTTTTTATCGAAAAAGTCTAAGATGCTTAGACACTTTTCCTATAGAACAAGTCTCAGATTCTGAGACGTTTTACCTATAGGAAATTGTCAGATTCTGAAACATTTTACATATAGAAAAAGCCTCAGATTCTGAGACATTTTTCCTAAAGAAAAAGTCTCAGATTCTGAAATATTTTTCTCATAGAAGAATACTCAGATTCTGAGACATTTTTCTTATAGAAAAATATATTTTTACAATAGAAAAAGTTTCAGATTTTGATAACTTTTCTATACAAAAAGTCTCAGCTTGTGTCTCTGAGACATTTTTCCTGTATACAAAATCTCAGATTTTGAGATAATATTCCTAAAGAAAAATTTGATGATTCTTAAACATTTTTCGTAAAAAAAGTCTTAAATTCTGAGACATTTTCCTAGATTGTAAGAAAAATTATCAGATTTTGAGGCATTATTCCTTTAGAAAGTTCTCAGATTCTAAAATATTTTTCATATAGAAAAGCCTCAGATTCTAAGATTTTTTTTTTTTTTATAGAAAAAATCTCAGATTTTGAGACATTTTTCAGATTCAGAGACATTATTCCTATAAAAAGATCTCAGATTCTTAAACATTCTTCATATAGAAAAGCCTCAGAATCTGAAACATTTTTCATATAGAGAAGCCTCAGATTCCCAGAATTTTTTTTATAGAAAAAGTACCAGATTCTGAGATATTTTTCCTATAGAAAAAGTCTTACATTCTGCGAAAAAGGCTAATATTTTAAGGCATTATTCCTATAGAACAAGTCTTAGATTCTCAGACATTTTTCTTATAGACAGTTTTAGATTCTGAGACACTTTTTTTAGAAAATTGTAAGATTTTGAGAATTTTTTTTAAGAAATAGTCTCGTTCTGAGAGATTTTTCTAAATGACAAAGTCGCATTTTAAGATTTGACTACATTTTACTTACAATTTTACAAGGTCCGTTTTTTGTGTACATAAAACTTTTGGTTCTAAGATATTTTTTCATTTGTATCTTATGTTGAAAAGTTTAAAATTCTAAGAAAATATTTTCAGATTTTGAGATTTTTTTGACAGAAAAATTTTCAGTTTCAAAACATTTTTTTTCAAAATATTTTAGATTCATAAATGTTTTTCGATTTGTTTTAAGAAGTTTTTTAATATTGTACTTGTTATTTGATACAAAATCCTGAAATTTGTGAAATCATTTCGGGGCCCGGGGCCCGGGCCCCCCCCCTGTATACGCCACTGCCTGAGACTGTTGAAGCTTGGCATATATTTTTGTCGTTCTCCAGGTCTGGTTCACATTGAATTTCAGCAAAATCGGTCGTGTGGTTCAAAAGTTATAAGCACAACCCCTAATTACAGATTGGTTTCACCTTAAATTCACGTGTTGAAAAACAGTTTTAAAAACATTGATAACTTACCAATGCTTTTCAAACTTGTTTACCAATGGTACACTCAAAAAAATAAACTGGTGAAACGCCTGATAAAATGCCTTGTAATCCCGTTGAACCAATATTTAACAATTTTCCTTGTTTTTTAACAAAAAATCTTGTACTTTGCTCAAACGAGAACTACAGTTTTATTGGTAATTTTACAAGTTTATTTTCGTAAATGTATTCTACCATTTTGAAAGGTTATTTTACAAAAAAAACTGTAATTTTACAACAAAGTTTTTATTACGAGGATTCTAGTTGAATTACAAAAAAAAAATGTTAAGTTAAAAAAATTATGTTATACGAGGATTTATGTTGTTTAACAAAAAAAAAAAAAAAACAATTTTTTTTTTGTATTTTATTTTTATTGAAAATTATTTTAAAAAAAAGTTTACAAAATTTTGCAAAATTTATTACGAGGATTCCAGTTAATTTACAAAAAAACAGCTATTTTACAAAAATGATTTTATTACGAGGATTTATGTTGTTTAACCCAATTTTTTTTTGTAAATTTATAATTTTTTTTGTTGTAAATTTACCATTTTTTTAAACATATTTACCATTTTTTTTTTATTTTTCCGGTTTTAAAACAATATTTTTACCAATGAAATTTTACGAGAATTTTACCTACCTCCTATTTTACGAGAATAGCCTCGTAAAATCACGCGATTTTTTGGTAGCTTTACAAGTTTTTTTTTTTTTAGTGTAGGTCACAAAAATATTTTACAACATCTTTTTGTCACTCAAAAATATTTTAACACTAAAAAAACACTCGAAAAAATTTTTACACTCAAAAAAAGTTTTTTACTCAAAATAAATTATTTCTTATAAAATTTTTTTTTTTTCAAGTTAGAAAATATTTTTCTCCCTTAAAAAGGGCATTGTGGAGGGTCCCAATGCATTCGACCAAGTGGAATTTAATTTTTTCTACTTGTTTTTTATTATTTTCATTTTGAAAATATATATTTGTAGGGTTGTAATTTTTAATTTTCAAAAAATGTCTCTCATTTAGTTTTGATGTGTAAGAGTGAGTTTTTGTTTAACAAGTCATCCAATAAATGAAAATGTAGAAAGTTGTTTGTTAATCAAAAGTGCAAACAGATATGGTCAACATTAGAATGGTTATTCTGGTGATGATGACTGACGATGATGGTCATAATAATAATAATTTCAATGGTTAAAGAAAGGATAACATTTAAATGTAAACAAAAGATTTATGTAGATTTTTACTAGACCAATCAGGATAATGTTTTACTTATACACATACAATTAATGGGAACCCAAAAATATTAAAAAAATAAACAAATGTATACGCAAATACACAGATGTTATGGTATGACCCAGCAAACTTTTTTAGTTGCCAAATATCAAAATACTCTTTGATATTTGCGAAGTGTATATTCTACTTTCTGTTCAGATTAAATAATTTAACTTAAGATCAGTTCAAAGATCAGGAACTGGTCAGAAGCATTTAACATTTCTGAGGAATCCGTACTGAAACCTTTTTTACAGAAGTGGTGGAATTTTGGGCAAACTGGCAAAAATTCCCCAACAAACGATATAAATCCCCAACAAACGCTATAAATATAAACACAGACGGCTCCAAACAATCCATGGGGGTCGGTGCAGGATTTTCAACTAGTTTTCGCGATATGGATAAGACTTTTATCCTTCTTGTGGACTCTAGCATCTTCCAGGCCGAAATAGTTGCCATAAACAAGGCCAACGTTCTATAAAAGAATTAGGGAACAGGTTAGTGACAAAACCTTGGTTTCAAATACGGACTCGGTTGGAATTCGGAATGGAATCAAAAACGATAACATCTCAGGACCATAACTGGATATTTTTCAGCATAGATCTCTCAATGGAGAAAAGGAACCCTTATAGGACCCCCAGAAAACGAACTGGCTTAAATTTCGAAGTTTTGTGAAAGCACAAGACCTAGAAATGGAGAAACCGGTCAGTATACATGATTTAGAGAAATGTGTTAGTTAAGTGACAAATACCCTAAGGAAAGCTTATCATAAATCCTCTTCAGAGCACTAGCCTACGAAGAAAACTATTAACCGTGGTGGACGCCAGAATTCAAGTTTCTCTGAACACAAAGTAAAGTCTGTAAAGCAATGAAATATATTACTATGAAAGACTGGAAGAATTATCTTCTCAGAATAATTTTAAGAGGAAAACCAAAACGTTATCTTAATAAGCCCGATGGATACTTCGCAGAAAACAGTCAGGAAACCATTGAGCTTTTGATGGATACACATTTCCCGGGTACCAAGGACGAGGTGAAGGGAGAACCATACTTGGGTACACTTTCACAAAATTCAATTTTGATAAATGCACTCATCAGAGCAATGGACGAACGTAAGATAACGTGGGCGATCCGTTTCTTCAAATCGGCAGGGCCTGATGGCAATTTTCCGGCACTCTTGCAGGACTTTATCCTCAAAACTGGAAAGGTAAACAACAATACCGCATAGGAAACCGGATCTATCAGCCTATCGTCGATTTTATTAAAAACATTGGAAAGATTGGTAGATATTTATGTAAAAAGTATCCTTACATCAGACAACTTAAGCGACGCCTAACACGCCTAACTTATTGGTAAGTCTGTTGAGATGGCTTTATGGGGTGTTGTCGGGCTGATTGAGTATACTCCTTACAAAACAGGGTATATTTTGGTATCATTTTTGGACATGGAAGGTGCGTTCAAAAATGTCAAAATATTATCAATCCTTAATGCCCAAAAAAAATACAGGCACTGACACACAGATTACTCTATGGACGGGCAGTTAACTCGAAGATAGGTGATGGTGAAGCGAGGAATGTGTTACAAGGGGCACTCCACAAGGAGGAGTGATCTGTCCCCTTCTATGGAATCTTGTAAAAATGAGATCCTCAAGTCATTCAACGCAATTGGTATCACGCTGATGAAGTTGTGATCCCAATTGAAGGTAAGTTTTAGCCATAAGTGAACCATAAGAGAACACATGGAAACAACGCTTAAGATACTCCTGACGTGGGCAAAGGACAACGGGTTGGGAGTTTATCCAGTCAAAACCAAACTAGTCTTGTTTACGAAAAATACTAATTGTAAGATAGACAGGTTTGTTCTCCTAAATAAGATGAAATCACCCTAAAACTATCTAATGAGAAGAAATACCTGCGTGCGATTCTTGACTCAAAGCTTTGTTGGATAAGAATGAAAAAGTCGTTATTTACTTAACGTTATATTTTTAACTGTACTTAACTGCTATTCATAACACAAGGGCACCATAGGGCACTATGGTGTCTTTGTGTTATGGATAGTGGCCTATGGTGCCCTTGTGTTATGGAGAGCAGTGGATAGGAAACCATATCTCTGCAACCTACAGAAGGTACAACGACTGGCGCTATTAAATCGGCACCCAGTCTTCCCTGAAAGTGATTCTAAATATTAAGCCCATAAATCTACATCAAGAGCACAGCTGCAAAATCGGCTTTTAGGTTAAGAGAGTCGCAAATCCTAAAGCCACGCTCTAGGGGACACTCGATCATATTAAATATAGCGGGCGGGATGGAAGTGGACAGAAAACCGGCTATATCTCACCGCAGACGAACTATGTCTGATACTTCGAAGCACAAATGAAGAGTGCCCGGAAAAGTCTGTTATAATAGTGAATGCGACCTCAATCTTTACGGATGGATGAAAATGTAGATGGGTATGGGCTGGGGAGTATACTCTGAATGCCTCGAAATTATGGCCTCATTGAGACTTCCGAACATGTGAAGTGTATTCCAGGCAGAGGTAATTGCAATTGATAAAGCCGCGCAGATCATTATGACCTTCGTCCTTGGTCCATTAACAGATTCGTTTACAGTCTTCCAGCTCTGAAGGCCTTAGAATCAAATACTGTTAAATCGTTAGGAACTGTACACAAGCCCTTCGTCGAATCAGTCAGCACACAGTCAAGCTAACCTGGGTCCCATAGTGGGGTCGATGGGAACGAATTGGCTGATAAATTTGGCAGAAGTAACTCTGGGTGGGTGGGGGAACGGGTTACACCTGACATATCAGTTCCTGAAGTGGCATTGTTGAATTGATACGATATCAGAGAATAGAATGAAGGAAAGGTGAATATCACTGACTACCTACAGGATATCGAGAACCCTGTGGCCACTGCCATGCACACAGTCAAGCTAATTTGGGTCCCAAAGTGGGGTCGATGGGAACGAATCGGCTGATGAATGTGGCAAAAATTACTCTCTTGAACGGGTTACACCTGACATATCGGTTCCTGAAGTGAAATTGTTGAACGAAATTGATACGATATCAGAGAATAGAATGAATGATAGGTGAATGAATAGCACTTACTGACAAATTCTAAGAGGCCAGAAAGTCTTCTTACTTTTGGCGAACGGATGGTAACCCTATTAGTGGGAGTACTCACAAGACACCAAATGTATGGGATTCCCTGACAGAGACTATTGTTGGAGTTGTGGGAAAGTGTAGGGGTTAGTGAAGCACTTGTTGTGAAAATGTCAGGGTTTATGTTCACATCCAAGCTGTTGTAAAAGCTCTTAGAATCTTTGGTTTCAAGTCGAAAGTAGTTTCCGATTGCTTTGAGAACCTAAAAAAAATTGGGGGTATAAAATTCATACTATGAACAAGGTAAAGCTAATATGGGTACCATGCCACATATGTAAGGAAACTAGAGAGCCGACGAGCTCGCGAAAGAGGACGGTGTTTCTATTTCTTAACATATCTATCCACCAATCCAACACTTCAGATCGCTCGATAATCTAAACGCTGCAATGGCTAACAGAAAGTGTAGAGAGCTAACAACAAGTACGATCAGTAGAAAATTGTGGTCATGCAACATTCTGAAGTAAACTTACTATTTACTCTCAATTACCAAATGGAAATATTGTACACTTACTGGAGTGGTAACCGGGCACTGCCTCATAGGTCCTCATAAAAAGAAAATACCGATGCCAGCTGTAGAAGGTGCGATGAACCTTACACTGATGGACCTTACACTCCTGCTTTGTTCAGAACCCGCCTGTAGATATTGGGCAGACATGTTCTTGAGAGCTTCGAAACTGTTTAGAATTTCCACCTAAGGAGAGGAGTTCAACGGGAGGCATGGGGCACCTTCTTCCTTGCGAGAAATTTTGGCAAATCGATTTATTATGGTTTTCGCACTTCATTAACACAATTTTATTATTAGTAAATACATTTTTATAAATAATTTCTTAAAGTCGAAATGAAGAAAAAAAGGGCGTAACCCCGATTAAGGAAATCTGATGTTTCTTTCATTACGATGCACTCCCCTAACCTAAATTTAGACTTATTAAAAAAGTAGTTTGCAGAAGGTTTAATATAAAAAATCGTAGCACCGATTTTCGAAAACAAAATTTGGAAATCTGGGTTTAAACATTTTATTTTTCAATACTAAACAAATTTGAAATATTTTGAAATTGCACCAAATTAGTAACACTGTGCTAGTCGCAAAAACTAACAAGCTGGACACCCTGCTGGTAAGCTAGTTTTTCGAAATTAGCCGTTTTTTGAAGTTAGCGCTCGTATTCGCGATTTAAATTTGTAAAGCCTAGGTACTAAAAAAATTAATTTCTTATGCTTTTGGGATTGTTTTTAAATATTTAGGAAATGCATTGTTTTTTTTTCTCGAAAAAAATTTTCCTCGAAAAAATTTTTTTTTTTAAATTTTGTGACTGAAATGTTTCGTATTCTACTCATAAATTAATAGCAAAATAAAATTGGAAAAAAATTTCGCAAACAAAAATTCGAAAAAAAAAATTCCGCGAATAATTTTTTTTTTGTTAACTCAATAGAGTTTAGACGAAAAATTCAGAAATTGTCTAAATAATGTAAAAATATAGTTATTTTCCCTTAACTTTCAAAAAACTGATATTGCAATGGCACTCAAAATATTTTGTAGGCAAAAACAAATGAAAAACACATTTAAAACCAGTGAATAAACAATTGAAAACCATCCCAGTAATTATTCATTTATTTTAGCAAACAATAACATTTTTTTTTTACTGTTGACAAAATTTTCTAAAATAAATAACATTAAACATTAAAAAATTACGTTTTTTCATTCTTTTTTACCAACAAATTTGAAAAAAACAACGAAAACATTAAAAATTAATGATAGTTCTGTTATTTTTACCAACAAAATCCACAAAAATAACCTACGAAAACATTAAAAATTAATGATTTCGTAGGTTATTTTTACAATTTTCTATTGAAATATATATTTTTTTTTAATTTTTAAAAAACTTTTGGGGAATCGATCCCGCAATCAACTACATTCTGGCCAGACACTCTACCCATCGTGCCAAAGTCACTTGATACAAACACGTTTTTATATTTCTATAAATAATTTTTTTAACTGTTTTTCTACAAAAAAAATAATCTACTTGTGTAGGTAAAAAAAAACACCAACAATTTAAAAAAAATTACTTACACAAATCAATAAAAATTTAAAGAATAATCAGTAGTTTTTACTTACAGAACAAAATAAATGACTTTAAAAATTAAATGTTAATGAAAGTCTTTATTTTTTAGTGTGTTATTTTTGAAACAAAGGACAGAAGTAGTCATTAATAAAAACAGAACATCAAACACATGTTTTTTCTTTTAAAAACGACTAAACGTAAAATGTTTAAAATAAACTACAAACAGTTAATGACATAATTTTTTAAGTGGGGATTTAGTTAACACGAACTAGCTTTATCAAACTAAAAATATTTGTATTGAACCAATTTTTTTACGAAAGTACAAATTTTTCGCGAACAAAAAAATTTTTCGCGTATAAAATTCACGGTATTATGGTCTGTTATGTTAGTTTAACAGACTTGAATGGTTTTAAATTTAAAAATTATCGCAAAAGTTTAAAAATATCGGGTTTATTGCATTTGAGCATCAAATTTTTGAACCGCGATAATCGCGAATACGAGCGCTAACTTCGAAAAATGGCTACCACCATTGAATTCAGCATACTCGAATTAACTTTACCAGTAGGGTGCCCAGCTTGTTAAAAAAAGTGTCAAATTCGAGCACAGTGTAATTTACTTTTAACACCTGCACTAAAAGAAAGTGCTATTGTACTTACTTTATCATTCCCAGTCCTAGACCTATATTCGATGCGTTAAACACGGTATGACAAACTCTCTACCACTAACAATAATCACAGAGTGTCATACCTAGGGTGACAATTTTTTTCTGAACTCAAATCGGTACGTCTAACAATAAGTTTTTATTTATTTTTTTTTCTAAAAATAACTCTCTAAAAATTTTTCAACACTGCAAAAATTTCAGTTTAAATAACAAACTTGGGGTCAATTAGTAAAAACAACTGTTAAAAAAACAACATCCATAAACGGTTTTCGTCATTTTGCAAAAAATTTAGTTGACTTCAAACAATTTCAATTTAATTTTTTAAGTTATTGAAAACTACTCGACGACTTATTGAAATTAAAGTTTTTGTATAGAATTTTCGAATGAAATAATTTTTTACATTCAAGTGTTCAAAAATCAGTACAATCAGTACATATTTCAAAAAATCAGTACATCGTTTTTTGATCAGTACATGTGACCAAAAATCAGTACATGTTCTGATCAAATCAGTACGTTTGGTCAGCCTAGTCATACCTGCCTTAAAATTGTTGCATACCTTCCTGCGTTTTTATATTGATGTAACATATGAATAGATTTTAATTTTTTTTTTTTTAAATTATTCACATAAAAAGTTATCTGTTTTGTATGTTTGTTGTACATATTTCTTTTTATATCCGTTTCACGATATTCATCAAAATCCTTTACATTTCCTAATCAAACAGCACATGTGAATGGGCTGTCAAAATTGACATGTGCATAAAATGTCAAAAAATATGTCACATTTTTTATTTTATTTTTTTCATTCATAGAAAAAATTTGTTATATATTTTTATTAAATTTAAATTCAGTCAAGCGTAAAGACATGATAAAAAAACAAAAAAATAAATATGATGTTAAAATAAAATCTCAAAATCTGACATTTAAATTGTCAAATTTTAAACACAAAGTTTTTTGTTTATTTTTTATTATGAAAAATAAAGTAATTTTTATGCTAATTAAAAATTTTTTCAATTACCTTAAAAATGTCTTAATATTCATCAAATAATTTTTTTGTTAAAAAATTAAACAAACAACCCATAGACAGACTGAAAAAAAAACAAAAAAAGTTGTTTAATATTTTTTACCCCATATAATTTCTAAAATAAAAGTCTCAACAAAGTCATTTACTAATTTGCTCTGACAAGTTTTATAACAAGTCATGGTTTTTATCGTAAAACAACCTGCTTTTAAATAACAAAAAGAAAAAAAAATATTGTGTACCTTTGCTTTAACGCCCATTTCCACTTGTAAACTGACCGCACATCCACTTCATTCCATACAAATTCATTGACTCGTTTTGAAAATAAGTTTTCCACCCTATTGCGTACACAAACGACAGTGAACAATGGGTGGTAAACCTCATACAAATAAGTCAAACATCCAACCACCCCCATCATATTGTTTGAGTTGGCTATGTGCCGCAGTCTATTTCAATGTATGTGTTTGTGATTTTTTTTTTTTTGCCAAAGTGCGAAACCACAAATGTTAAGCGTAGCGTAAGTCAATCCATTCAGTAGTAGTCAGTCTTAGACCTAAATGAACGAATTCACCACAATAACCATAAAATCCCATAAATGGTTTTGTAAGAGCTTACAAATTTTTTTGCTGCGATTTTTTAGGTACAAGGAAAGTACATAAAGTTAGCTAAAGTAGTAGTTGTATTTGTAAGGGGGAGGAATTTTTCGGATTATTTTTTTTGTATATTTTGACTTTCTTAATGATATCATGAGATATATTATGGAGACTTAAATGGATTAAGTAGTGATTTTTTGTAAACTTTAATTCTAGATGAACTAACGAATTTCCTGTCAACTGGATTTTCAAAACACTTAAAGCAAAGGTAGGAAGTTTCTGGTTTGCCACTCCCTTGGAAGTGGCCAGGATGTTGAACTGTCCAAGTAACTAACAACTTTCGTCCTTAGACAGAGTACTTCACGGGCAATGGCTTTATTGCATCCGCTTTAAGTCTAGCCAGAGCTAGATGGCTCTACAACCAAGTATCCTGAATGGTCGAAAAGACGTCTCAAGTAGTACAAAAGCTGTAAAGCATGGTTGTATCGTGGGATTGGACATGTAAATAGCAGCCCTTTTTCTTATCTTGTGAATGAAGGTTAGGTTGAATGGGCGTTCGCCATTTGGCGAGTTCACTCAGAGGCCACACGGCCTATTGTGATTCCCTTAATTCTACTTTCATACTCCCCCTCTGATACAAGGTTCTTCTTCTTGAACCACCCGATTATGTAAGGTATCCTGCTAGAGACGTCAATGAGACACCGTTTAGACTAGGGTTGCCAGAATTTTATTTCAAAAATGCGGGACAAACTCCCAAAAATTACAAAAATGGCGGGATTTTAAAAATTTTCGCGGGACAAAAATATTTTTATGAACAAAACTGAAAAATTTAGCAGCATTTTGTCGAGTTTTATTGTTTTAAATAGAGACTTCCAACCTCTAGCGCATTTTGAAATAAAAAAGTGTTTTTGTTTTTCAAAAACATTTTTTTCACGTTGCTTTAGAGACTAATTTAGCTAACGCTGGACCAGAATTACTGCATGGAAATTTTATAAATATTTTTCCCGGAATGTACTCTATATTGTGTAACTTTTGGCGTACATTTTTTGAAAAATATTTTTTTTTTAAACAAACACTAAGATTGTTAGCTTCTTTGTTATACCCAATTAACACCTGTGGTGAAATCTCATTCGAATAAGATTTCGATCATATGATCGAAATCTCGTTTAAACGAAATTTCACCTCAAGTGTTAATAGGCTTTTATTTTTTCTTAAAAAGGTTCTAAATCCACATCATTTGGGCGGCAAGGTAAAACCAATTTTACAAAAGCTTACAAATAAGCCTTTTAAAAACTTAGGCTTTTAAAGTAAAAAATAGTGTTGTAAAAGTATTGAGTATTTGAGTACTGAGTACTCAATACTGCCTATTTTTTCGAGTACTCAATACTCAAATGTAACTACTCAATACTTTCAGGGTTGTATTTTTTCACTTGAAATGCATAATTTAACCAGCAAATATCACCATAAAATGCAAATCTGTGTATGCAAAATATATTTTTTTTTAAATGTTGTTTTTTTATTTTTAGTACCAAAAGGTACATAAAAATAAAATGTATTTATTCGGCCTCTATATATGTATATATATTCGATTAGAGTTTTATTCTAGTTCGAGGCCCAAAAATATTTCTATATATGATATTGTCATAATAGAGTATTTTTAATTTATTGCTTTAAAAAAGTTACTCATCTCATAGTATATCTGTACTGATCAGTTTCATCCCCACTAAAGGAATCATCAGCAGACTTTAGAGAATCATCGTTGGTCAATCAAACATCAAACCAGACATAATATTTGATATATTTCACAAGTTATATGAGAAATATTATTATGAAGGTCCGAAATCTGTTTTCCAACAAAAATAACTCTTTTAAAGCAAAAATTGTATATACTAAATCACCGTCGGTAATTATAAGTATACGTGTTGCTGTTATTTTACAATAACAACAGTACCTAACCAAACAATAGTGTTGGTAGGATAAGTCGTACTAAACTTTGTGTCAAATGTTGTTTTTTTATTTTTAGTACCAAAAGGTACATAAAAATAAAATGTATTTATTCGGCCTCTATATATGTATATATATTCGATTAGAGTTTTATTCTAGTTCGAGGCCCAAAAATATTTCTATATATGATATTGTCATAATAGAGTATTTTTAATTTATTGCTTTAAAAAAGTTACTCATCTCATAGTATATCTGTACTGATCAGTTTCATCCCCACTAAAGGAATCATCAGCAGACTTTAGAGAATCATCGTTGGTCAATCAAACATCAAACCAGACATAATATTTGATATATTTCACAAGTTATATGAGAAATATTATTATGAAGGTCCGAAATCTGTTTTCCAACAAAAATAACTCTTTTAAAGCAAAAATTGTATATACTAAATCACCGTCGGTAATTATAAGTATACGTGTTGCTGTTATTTTACAATAACAACAGTACCTAACCAAACAATAGTGTTGGTAGGATAAGTCGTACTAAACTTTGTGTCAAATGTTGTTTTTTTATTTTTAGTACCAAAAGGTACATAAAAATAAAATGTATTTATTCGGCCTCTATATATGTATATATATTCGATTAGAGTTTTATTCTAGTTCGAGGCCCAAAAATATTTCTATATATGATATTGTCATAATAGAGTATTTTTAATTTATTGCTTTAAAAAAGTTACTCATCTCATAGTATATCTGTACTGATCAGTTTCATCCCCACTAAAGGAATCATCAGCAGACTTTAGAGAATCATCGTTGGTCAATCAAACATCAAACCAGACATAATATTTGATATATTTCACAAGTTATATGAGAAATATTATTATGAAGGTCCGAAATCTGTTTTCCAACAAAAATAACTCTTTTAAAGCAAAAATTGTATATACTAAATCACCGTCGGTAATTATAAGTATACGTGTTGCTGTTATTTTACAATAACAACAGTACCTAACCAAACAATAGTGTTGGTAGGATAAGTCGTACTAAACTTTGTGTCAAATGTTGTTTTTTTATTTTTAGTACCAAAAGGTACATAAAAATAAAATGTATTTATTCGGCCTCTATATATGTATATATATTCGATTAGAGTTTTATTCTAGTTCGAGGCCCAAAAATATTTCTATATATGATATTGTCATAATAGAGTATTTTTAATTTATTGCTTTAAAAAAGTTACTCATCTCATAGTATATCTGTACTGATCAGTTTCATCCCCACTAAAGGAATCATCAGCAGACTTTAGAGAATCATCGTTGGTCAATCAAACATCAAACCAGACATAATATTTGATATATTTCACAAGTTATATGAGAAATATTATTATGAAGGTCCGAAATCTGTTTTCCAACAAAAATAACTCTTTTAAAGCAAAAATTGTATATACTAAATCACCGTCTATTATGACAATATCATATATAGAAATATTTTTGGGCCTCGAACTAGAATAAAACTCTAATCGAATATATATACATATATAGAGGCCGAATAAATACATTTTATTTTTATGTACCTTTTGGTACTAAAAATAAAAAAACAACATTTGACACAAAGTTTAGTACGACTTATCCTACCAACACTATTGTTTGGTTAGGTACTGTTGTTATTGTAAAATAACAGCAACACGTATACTTATAATTACCGACGGTGATTTAGTATATACAATTTTTGCTTTAAAAGAGTTATTTTTGTTGGAAAACAGATTTCGGACCTTCATAATAATATTTCTCATATAACTTGTGAAATATATCAAATATTATGTCTGGTTTGATGTTTGATTGACCAACGATGATTCTCTAAAGTCTGCTGATGATTCCTTTAGTGGGGATGAAACTGATCAGTACAGATATACTATGAGATGAGTAACTTTTTTAAAGCAATAAATTAAAAATACTCTATTATGACAATATCATATATAGAAATATTTTTGGGCCTCGAACTAGAATAAAACTCTAATCGAATATATATACATATATAGAGGCCGAATAAATACATTTTATTTTTTTTTTTTTAGAAAAATAATTTTTAAATTGATAAAAAATAATCTAAACATAAAAGCGGATGCATTGTTATACAAACACAAATAGAATATTGATAAAAATTAATAAAATTGTAATTTATAAAGCTCTATTTTTTAAATTTTTCAATTTCAAAAAAAGTATTGAGTAGTATCGAGTACTCAGTTGAAAAAGTATCGGGTAGTATTGAGTAGTCAAAAGTAACCACAATTTCCAACACTAGTAAAAAATAGTTGTTGTTAAAAAAAAAAATCCAAAAAAAAGCGGGAATATGGAATCCCGCGCGGGACGCGGGAATCGGTTATGAAAAGCGGGACAATCCCGCCAAATGCGGGACGTCTGGCAACCCTAGTTTAGACAATCCCGGTCATCGAAAAATCTTTGCTCCAAATGTTTAAGGCGGCTTCTCATTAGACCCTTACATTCACATAACAAGTGCTTCACAGACTCCTTCTCCTACACTTTCCCACAACTTCTACAATAGTCCCTATAAGAAATTCTCATACGAACGGCCATTTTGCCAATCATACAGTGTCCTGTAAGTATTCCTACTGAAAGGCTAACCGCCCGTTTGCCAAAAGTAAGAAGACTTTTTGACCTCTTAGGATTTGGCAGTGGCCACAGAGTTCTCGATATCCTGCACATAGTCAGTGATATCCACCTATCCTTCATCCTATCCTCAGATATCCTATTAATTTCGTTCATCAATTCCACTATAGAAACCGAGATGTCCGGTTCTACACGTTCCCCCACCGATTTCGAACCTTTTCTCGCACATTCGTAAGCCAATTCGTTCCCAGCAATCCCCACTGTGTCCAGGGACCCAGATTAGCTTAAGTGTGTGCTGACTGTTTGGACGAAGAGATCGTATATAATTCCTAACGAATCCTGACTTTACAGTGTTTGATTCTAAGGCCTTTAGAGCTGCGAGACTATCAACGAAAATTTTAATAGCGCATTAACGAAGGTCCCTTGTCATAGTCATCTGCGCAGCTTTATCAATTGCAAGTACCTCATCCTGAAAAACACTAAACTTATCCGGAAGTCTCAATGAGGCCCCTATTTCGAGGCATTCAGAGTACACTCCTGAACCCGTACCCACCTCCATCTTTGATCCGTCTGTAAAGATTGAGATCGAGTTCTCTGTTATAACAGAGTTTTTCACCGAGTCTTCCCTAGTCGGTATTTGGACTTCAAAGGTGCTGTCATAGTTCGTCTGTGGTGAGATATAGTCGGTTCTCTGTTTCAGTTCCGTCCTGCCCACCGGGAGCACTTACTATGGTAATATCGTTAGAACAATGATACAATCCATTGGTGGTATATAGATGACGTTACTTTCTCAGATCGTCTGTGGGTCAACATACAACATTAGGTCTTGCGAGCATTAAAATCAACCTTATTCGTTTGACCCCACTCGGAGATTGTAGACAGGTGATGATTAAGAGTGTCATTTATATCAGATATGTCTCATGGCTCCAAACTTTACAAGGCTAGGCATATGATTAAAGAAAATGAATGAAAAGTATTGCTGTCATCTGCAAAACTATATATAGGATTAAAAGTTTGACCAAGAAGGTCATTAAGAAAAACTATGAAAAGTGTAAGAGAAAGAACGAAAGCTTGTTGTATCATCCCCATTTGCAACACGTATAGTGCGGTTCCCGAGAAAGCTCGATATAAATTAAGAGAAGTCATCACCTACACCAAATGCAATAAGTTTCGTAAAGTACTCCATGCCACACACGATCAAAGGCCTCGAAAATATCTAGAGCCACAACTTTACTTTCACCAAAATGGTGTATTGATTGACTCCAACATTCCGTAAGAAACACCAACAGGTCTCCCATAGAACGACTTTTATGAAAGCCATACTGTCGATCACAAAGAAGTAAATTGGACTCCAGATAGTTCACATGATAGAGAAATTCAACATGTTCTCCATAACCTACTAAAAAATTGGGCTGTAATTTTCAGGATTAGTGGCGTTTTTTGGGAAAGGCTGAATATTTTCCACCAGCAAGAGGGAAAGACTACCACACGATAAGAAATGCTGAAAAGTTTGGCAAATGGACGAGCGAGCGTCGAAGAACACTGATTCAGCACCAGTGCCGTAATTCCATCCTGCCCCGGAGACGTGTTACGTTGATATCTTCATGAAGTCCGAAAAAATGTCTTGGGCATAGTATAGGTAACTCTTTTGAGTGCGGGCAGTGGTTGCATATCGAACAAGGACTATGATTGGATACTGGATTGTAATAACGCTCTGAAATGGTTAGGTTGGTTAGGTTTTTGACATTTGGCGAACTCACTCGGAGGCCATAAGGCCCATTGTGATTCCCTTGATTGTAATTCCCTACTCCCTCTCTGATACAAAGATTTACTTCCTAAACCAACCCGATTTCCTAAGATATTCTGCTAGAGAAGTCAATTAGACATCGTTTAGGCATAGATGTTTCGATGACCTAAGAAATGTTTACCCCAAATAATTAAAACGTCTCTTCATTAGACCCGAACATTTTAACAACAAGTGCTTCACATAATTCTCGTCCACTTTCTTACAACACTTACAAAAGTACCTGTCAGAGGTTTCCATACGTACGGCCATTTGGCCGATTATACAGTGTACTGCCAGTACTCCTACTTATAGGCTTACAGTCCGTTTGGCAAAAGTAAGAAGACTTTCTGTTCTCTTATGATTTTGCAGTGGCCACAGGGTTCGCGATAACCAGCACGTAGTTCCTTTATTCCATTTTCTAATATTTAATTTCGTTTATCAATGTAGGAACCGAGATGTCACGTTCAACCTGTTCTCCTATCAACTCAGAGCCATATCTCGTATATTCATCTGCTAATTCGTTCTCAGCGACCTCACTGTGTCTGGGACCCAGATTAACTTGACTGTGTGCTGACTGATTCGACGATGTGATTGTAAATAGTTCCTAGTTCCGAAAATATCAATAGCACAAGGACGTAGGCCCCTTGTCACAATCATATGATAGGCTTTATCAATTGCCATTAACTCATTAACTTAAAAATCCCGAAAATTTTCAAAAAATCCCACAAATCCCGGGATTCAGAAAAACCAATCCCGATTGGAAGCCCTAGCATCAATGGCATACCTGCTAAAATATACAAATGCGATCCAAACCTTACGGATAACCTCCTACACCCTTTTATTTGCGAATTCCTGAGCGGATCATATGAGAACCAAATCATATCGATTACAAATTTATGTGCATACTAAGTTAGTTAACGCATGGTATAATGCAATAGCGACAGTTTTGATCACTGAAGGTCTCTCTGGGGAAAGTGTAATTGCAATCTAAGCCGAAGTTTGTCATGAGTAATATTCATTGAATATGCCTTGTGTTCATGGTCTGGTTAAGTTCGAAAAAAGTATTCTACCAACCCCTAAAAGTAATAAAGCAACCCCTAAAAACCCCGTTTTTTGGAAGGTTTTTATTGCTTTTGTTGGATCCAGGGTATTAGGTTAAGTTAGGGATGGTGGAGTCCAAAGATTAGAGTTCTTGCACAAACCAGCTGTTCCATAGCATTTTTCATGTTGCGAATAGTTTATTAGCGCAAGTTTTATAACCGCGATTCCCTCAATATTCCCGAGTACTGCTTTTCCCAGTATTCGCTTGAGATGCCTGGCCAATGCGGAGCATTTGCACAGAATATGTTGAACAGTTTTAACCGTATTTGACCATTACAACTTCTACCATTAGAATTAGAGATAAGTTCCATCGTTTTTGCGTGGAAAGCAATTAGGAAGTATACTGTGACCACTTCCTTAAGTAAAGAGGAAGAGGGAAACGAGTTCTCTATTATTCTGGTGGTTCTGTTTGTGCTTAACTCCCTCTATATTTTCTGTTTGTCATAGAAATGCAACGACTGTCACTACACACAAAGAAAAAGCTTCATTAATATAATGAAACTCATCATAAAAGTTCGTCCAATGAAACTGTTTCATTATATTTATGAAATGTTTCATAAATATTCATAGTATTTATGAAACATTTCATTATATTTATGAAATTTTTCATAATATTTATGAAAACTTCATTAAAAAGTTTCATTGGACGAACTTTTATGACAAATTGTTTTACAGTTCTTTGAGTGTACTCGATCTTTATTACTGAGTTGTGAACTTAATATGAACAACAGTTTCTACTACATCCGTTCCAAGATTTGCGAACTTGTCAGACTTCTCATTTCCGTCTACTATCTTATGTCCTCTATATTACAGAGACGGTATTATTACCGGATAGTTGTTAAAGATTCTGGTAACATTCAGAAATGACTTTCGTTTTAATATAAAAGCCTCTTAGAAGCTTTAGTACAGCTTGACTTTAGACGCAAAATAATAGAATTGAGAAATTTTACTAGTACTAACGAACCGAAAAACGAAAAACCGCCAATCTAGCATTACAAACTTTAACGAAATTCCCTTACTGTCGCCAAGGCATATCAAAGATGGAGGGAACTTGGGAGAAGTCGTATAAGCAAAATTTTGTGGCCACGCTATTAATTATGAAGAACTAAATTCTTATTTACACTTACGAGAATAGAATGTCGTATATTGACAGGTTTAATAACGGGACACTGTCTTGTCAAGAAACATGCCAAGAACATGAATCTTATTACGGACGCAAGCTACAAAAGGTGCGAGACACCAGGCGTTGAGGAGACCATTGAACACATCCTGTGTCACTGCCGGCTTAGGCACAAACTCGACTATCAAATATAGGAAGTTCACAGTTCGAGACTTTGGAGGAAATTGCGATGATAGACCTGAAAACTTTAAATCAATTCGCAATGAGGGTCAATGTGTTTAGTTTACATCGATAAGCGGAAAAAGTTTCGACCAATTGGTCTACGAGGAGTGCCGATCTGGCACCGCCACCCTAACCAACGATCTTCAAAAAACCTCTTGATTAAAGTTCGTTACTTCAATTCTGCCATATAAATTTCAATTTAAATTATTCAAATCATTGTTTAAAAGCTTTTTAAATATTAAAACTGTGACATTTTTTAATGTAGTACTAAATAATTGATGATTGTAACATTAACATAAAATAAAATCCATTAAAACGACGACTACTTCACATAACTCTTCAACTATTGATATACGATATGACTTTAAAAGCTACTCATAATGAGATAGAAAATGTATTTTAAATTTTAAAAAATAAAAAATCTTATTAAAAATCATTATTCAATATACTTGCATAAAAGGATTGTCCTCAAAAGTCATCATAAGAGGGCTTCACAATGAATCTATAACAATTCATTAGTCAAATTTGTATGGAAAGTATATGCTGTAAATGTAAAGTATGTTAACTAGATGGTTGTGACTGTTTTAATGATATCATGTGGTGGTCATTGAATGATATCAACATAATAACAAGGGTGGTTGCCAATAAATTTTATTAACATATCAAATATTGTAACAAAACAGCATAGCATCCATTGCCACATTTCATTCATTTTATATGTCCTTCTCAACATGAATATCTGTAGCAGTGCATGCGAAAACAATTAAAAATAACAACAAAGAAACAAGTTGGGAATGGGAAGTTCAATGAAGTCGACTTAATAATATGCTACGAGATTTGGGATTGAAATTGAAAAACCTAACAATGAAAGAATATTAAAAAATTTGTCCTACTTTGGTGGACTGAAGTAACAAATGATAAGAAACCAGATAAACAAGAAGCCCTGGTCCAGTCCACTGCATTTATAATAATATCGCGTAAATAGTGTCTTCTCCATGTAAGGTCCAACTAGTTAGTAAGTCATTGGTATCACACTAATTTCGACGCTACCTGGAAATATTACGATTTAGAATTTTTCTGGATCCGTTTATAGCAGGACCTTTTTGTCAAACTATCTTTGGTTTTTAAAATTGAGTTTCTTCAAAGAATCAAGTCAACAAATAAAGGATTTTTTAGTGTAGGGAAGTCTATAAATCTAGACAAGCTATTGCGAGTATTTAAAATCTGAATGAATTGTCTACAGATTCAAGATTTTCTTTGACAGGAAAGTGTGCAAGTCGATACAAACAATCATGGGATTTTAAACGAATTCAGTCAAAACAATTGTGGGTTCTTAAGGAATGTACGTTAGGTTAGGGTGGCAGTGCCAGATCTGCACTCCGTATAGACCAATTAAGTTATAGTGATACCACAATACTTTTTCCGCTTATCGATGTAAACTCAATACATTTATCTTCACTGCGAGTTGCTTTAAACTATTCAGGTCTATACTCATAATTTCCTCAAACTGTGAACTCCCTATAATTGATAGTCGAGTTCGTGCCAAAGCCGGACAGTGACACAGGATGTGTTCAATGGCCACCTCGACGCCTGGTGTCTCGCACCTTTTGCAGCTTTCGTCCGTAATAAGATACATCTTTTTAGCATGTTTCCCGATAAGACAGTGTCCCGTCATTAAACCTGTCAACATACGACATTCTATTCTCGTAAGTGAAAGTAAAAATTTAGTTATTCCTAAATCATAGCATGGCCACAGAATTCTGCTTACACACCTTGTCCCAAGTTAAGTCCATCTTTGATTTGCCTTAGCTACAGTAAGGGAATTTCGTTTTAGTTTGTAATGCTAGAGTGACGGTGAAAGCGTTATGGTAGTACCTATGCTATCTGCTCCAAGTTTCGCGAGTTATTAATTATATTATATTATTATCGTGAGTTTCTAAAGCAACAAAATCCTAACGATCGATTAAAAAACAATGGTTAGTTCACGAAGCCCACAAAGGACCTTGCCAAACAATTATTAGATTCTCAAGATGCCAAGATTAGATTTGATTAGGGAGGTCCTATGCAAAGCGGCATCTGCAGATACGACGGTAAAGGTTTGTTGGCACAGCATTATAGATATCTGAAAGAGACACTAAATGTCCCTCTAGAGAATTAGTACAGCTGCCAATTAGTTGTCGATTTCGGTTGGTAATAATCGTTGGTTACTGTTATCAATCAGTTTAGAGGTAGTGTGTTCTAGTGCTTCTTGGTCCAGTTTGCAGAAGCTATAAGTTTTCGTCTTGGAGAGAATACTCTTGTAGAATGGATCGAAAAAAGTCCATTGAAACATCTATATAGGATCCGTAAGCCTTTTTGTCAAGAGTTAGTAGTCGTTTTGAGATCCTACTGGTTGGAGTAATGTACCTCTTCGTATGCGAGAGTGCACCAGGGTTCTTTAAATTTAGATTTCTGACATGCTCTTAGTTTTACGTAATGTGCCCTTTACAATACAGTTCGGGACCAACGACCCACGCCACTGTTGACCAAACAGTAAACGGTTCATTACCCATGTGCCCCAGTAATCTATCTGTGAGATAGTTTGTTGATCGATTCCATTAAGGAAGTGGATATAGTTCATGGAAAGTCTGGAGGTTCCATCGTAGGCCCGTTAAGCCATTATTATTATTATTATTTAATGGAAAATCTCGCATTCACAGCCGGCACTGCAACTCTTTTGGATCTTTTTTTGCCAAGATATGTAAATTTTGGACAAACTCTGTTTAATGTTAATAATGAACATTAGAACAAAGGATCGAATGTTTCCTCAGAATTAAGTAATTTGCCGTCTAAGAACCGCTTTCCGATCCTACAAATTGTGACGCATTCGCACAATATGTGTTGCGTTGTTTCTATTTCCTCTAGACAAATTTAAAATAAAGACGGCGCACAGTGGGTTGAACGATAGGCAAAATGGGGATTAATTCAGGGATGCCGTAATTTTGAAATATTATAATTTTTTATTGATGAATACTTATTAATCAACAAAAAACTACTATTTTGAAAAATAAAAATATGGAAAAAAAAATTTTTAACCTGCTAGGCACTTTTTCGATTTTTGGAAAAACTTATCTTGAGTCACAATTTTTGCTGTAACTTTGGAAGTAAAAGCGATAAATTAATGAATCAAATTTCAAATTAAAGAATATTTAATGCGTTTTTATTAAATTAAAAAATAAATACGTATTTTTATTAGAATAATTTTTTTTTAAATTTTATTTTGTTGGTTCATAAAATTAAAAAAATGTTAAATTTTCTTCAAAAAAAGGAACAACAAAATAAAAAAACTACTAAATTTTTATTAGGTTATTTACTAATTTTTTTTTTTTTAATTTTTGAGTAAATTTATAATTACTCAATTAAAAAATTATAATTTTTGTTTTAAGTTTTAACAATTCATTACTCGAATTGTTTTTTTTTGTATGCGCTAATTATACCTAGTAAATAATTTAGAAAAGCTTTATATTATATTCTTTAAGAAAAACATATTTACTTCTAGTTATCCTAAGCAGTTTGGTAATGCATTTGAGCGATTTTGGTACATTCCACATAATCTAAAAATACTAAATGTTTTAATTTGGTTGCTGGCTGAGAAATAAATATGAACAAAATTTGATACCGAATGTAATTTAAACAATTTCGCGAATTTTTTTTTTCAAAAACTGCATGGGATATGTACTTTTAAGTATTTTAAGGAAAAACATTACCAATTTCGTTAAAAAGTAACTTTACACCCCACTCTAATATATATGATAATTAAAATTATTTGTTATTATAATTAAATTACACATTTACAAAAAATAGCAATAAACAAAAACGGTAAACAACATAAACACACAAAAAATTATTGGCTAAAAAAATTCAATTAAATCTATTGATCAACAAAATTTAAATGAGTCAATTATTGTTTTGATTAACATTTTTGTTATTTTCTTTAACTATCAAATTACAAATTTTCAACATACCAGATTTTTTTTCGCTTCAATTTATTTGAATACATTAATTCAAAAATATACTTTTTACTACGGTTTTACTTTTTTTATTGTCGGCAACATATTGGAAAGCAAAAAAAATATGAATTTCTTCATAATTTTTCCATAAGCGTGAAATTCATTTGTTAAATCAATAATTACATTAATTGACTTTAAATAAAAAATCAATCAAATTTTTGATCAAAATCGAAAAAATTATTAATTGAAATAAAAATCAATTAATCACCTACAATTTGATGATTGATATAACAATTTTCTTTATCGGAGGAGTTTCAATTAAAAAATTAATTGAATCCGCGTTTTTGTTGATTGACTTTCGTTTTCAATTCTTTCTGTGAAGACAGTAGAAAAACTAAAACAAAAAACAAGTATTAGCTATTAAGATTTCGAGCATATAATTTTTTTACACTGGAGATGTTTAAAAAGAATCTCTTGTATTTTTCGTATTGGCAAGTCTTGGCATTGGTTCTTTCATGGATTTTAAAGCAAAAATCCTATATTTTATCACTATGTTCTCAGATACGCCCGAGCTCATCAGAGTAGCAACCAAAACTCAACATATATGTAAAAAATACCCTATTTTAAGGACATTTTTAAAAAAATTATTAAACCAATTTTTCCAACATTTATCATAACAACCGCTTGTCAATAATATAGTTAAATACCTTTAGTTTGTGGATCCATTTTACAAAAATTTTTATTTTTAGTTGAAAACAAAAAAAAAATCAATTGAAATATATCGTTTTTGACTTTTTACCACTGTACACAAAATTAATAAAAATTATTAAACTTTGAGAGAGCATAACAAAAAAAGTAAACAACTTAGAACACTAATTTTTACAGTTATTGATGGAGAATTTTATCCTCTTTAAACCCATAAAAAAATATATTACAATATACCAACTTCAAATTTTGAATTAATCCTCAGTTTTGATAGTGTTTAACCCAATGTGCGGCGTACAAAGTTTTAAATTATGCAAGAGGTAATTTACCTCATAATGTCAAGTAAGTTAATCTGTTAGTAATCCAATATCAC
The DNA here is from genome assembly GCA_963921195.1 of Pegoplata infirma. Lineage (NCBI taxonomy): Eukaryota > Metazoa > Arthropoda > Insecta > Diptera > Anthomyiidae > Pegoplata > Pegoplata infirma. The sequence continues at coordinate 65,779,278 of OY992536.1, forward strand.
TTTTGGTGCAATTAAGAATATTTGCATATGAAAGTAACGCAATTATCGTTTTGGACTCTCTGAGAAGTTTAAGAAGTCCATCCTCTCTAAACCTCTCGGAGGCATTCAATTTAATGATGATCAAGGATCCAAACTGGGGTGATTTTGTTGCGCCCGACCAACTGCTAAAAGGTATCAAAACACTGTAGTGTGAGTTTCGATTTAAATTCCCAAGAGTTCAGCGCTTGAAGTGCTGCCTGGCTACTAGAGAACCGGTATGAAATCTTACCATTAAGGTCACATAGCTTAGTTCGAGACTGATCATTGACATCGAATTTGGAAAAGTTGGGCCTCATTAGTCCTCTTCACCTCCTTTCAGCCTTTGGCCTTGATGCCGTTCTGAACTGCTATCGTTGCAAAAGCTGTTATCATTGGGAACATCCTCTAACGTAGTGCGACCGTGGTAAACTAGATGTCTCTACATATGTTCTTCACTGCCTGGATATCTTCAATGATAAAGTCCACTGACTTCCGGTTTGCGCATACGAACATTTGCCATCCCGTTCTCGGAAAGCAACCTTTATATTGGGCCTGGATACCTTCACAATCTATAGCAATGTCGATAATCGCTTCCTGAGTTGGCAGTTGATTTATATTTTCTCCCTCGAGAAGACCTATTTATCAGACAAACGACATTTGGTAGTGGGTATTTTCCGTGATAGAGCTTTGGCAGTCACTAATACCTGCTCTCGTGTTTGCCCATCGCTAAGGCTTTCTTACACACAAAAAATTATTGGCTTACAATTTTCAATTAAATCTATTGATCAACGAAATTCAAATGATTCAATCAATGTTTTGATTAAAATTTTTGTTATTTTCTTAAACTGTCGAATTACAAATTTTCAACATTCCAGATTTTTTTCGCTTTAATTTATTTGAATAGATTAATTCAAAAATATACAAAATAATCTGGTTTTACTTTTTTTTTATTTTTGGCAACATATTGGAAAGCAAAAAATATGCATTTTTTGAAAATTTTTTCATAAGCTTGCAATTCATTTGTTAAATCAATCATTATTTGATTCACTATAAATAAAAAATTGATCAATCTTTTGATCAAAATCGAAAAAATGTTTGATTGAAAAAATTTTCAATCAATCACCTACAATTTGATGATTGGTATAACAATTTTTTTAATTGGAGGAATTTCAATCAAAAAACTGATTGAATCCGCGTTTTTATTGATTGAAATACGTTTCAAATTTTTTCTGTGTAAAAAGTCGTTTTTTACTCCCCTTTTGTCAAGGCCACTGCCAATGATTGCAGCTCCTGATCTGTTAGAGAATATACTTTTTACATCGGAGTTTATAGTCTCCGTGACACGGAGTCCGTGTCGCTTTCAGAATACCCAGATTCAAGTTCATCGAACACAGATTTGTTTTTGATTGTTGTAGCCATGCTTTTTTTTAATAAAGAGGGACAGTAAAAAGGTTACCGACTGCAGTCCCCTTTACCATGGGAAGGCTATATTTCGACTACCTTCAGAGTTTGCATATTCACCACTAAGCTCCCTCTTGAAAACGCTTCTCTTGGCATATGCGCCTCCACCATAGATTAGGGGTTTCTGCTTTAAGAGAGTAAACAATTTTTCCGCCGACTTACATTTCCTATGACTTTTGCGGAGAATTAATCATACTAGAGCCTTTCACAGTGGAGCCCAACCTACACGGACTGACATCGTCAGGCAGCAAATCACTCCTTTTGCATCATCACCCATCATTCATTCAAATTCTTCAAACCCAACTTCCATCCCTTGCTCCTTCAGCCTGTCAAATCGGAGCCCAACCTACACGGTTTGAAATGATCTGACAATAAATATTTCATTAGCATCACTTTCATTCATGGCATCCATCACACCATTGATCTAGCGAATGGTCTCCGGCACACCTGGTGTCTTTTTCCCCCGCCAAACAGCTGGTCTCCGGCACACCTGGTGTCCATTTCCCCTGTCTCCGGCACACTTACCACACCATCTTTCGACACACACAAATTACCCTAATGCCCTTCGCCCTAGTGAGGCACAAAGTGCTTTTCACTAGCCTTCGGTACGCTCAATGTCAGACAACAAGTAACTTCGTAAGCATCAACATCAAGACTAGGTGCACCTCCAGAATAGAAATGACCTTAGCCATCCAGGATTTCATTATACTGATCCGTTGCACGGGGTGAACCACGAGGACAATAGTCTGAGGCACTTTTGTCAAGCATGGCTTTTTCAAGTCGATCAGTTGCTCCAAAACAAATCGCCCGAAGACGAGATGCCAGGATTGCCCCAATCTCGCCCTTACTATCCACCTTCGTCCCACAAACAAGGGATGGGTGTAAGTACACCATTGTCCGTCTTGAGTATACGCCATATTCAACAGATGAATATGTTATTCCCCCAACAAGAATTCAGACTAGCCACTGAGATTTTCCCGTATTCCTGTAGTCAAAGTACATGTTGCCCAGCCGGTAACCACTCTGGGTGGAGGGGGGAGGAGGTGTTTGAAAGAGGACTGGCACTGGCCCATAAATCCATTAATGTAGCTTGACTATCTTAGAAAACGTTTATTTGTGTTTCCCAAAGATATTCCATTGTGCATGAAGTAGAATATAGTTTTGCATGAAAATAGGTGAGTATTTATTTAAAAATTTACATAAAATACGTTATAAAAGGTCAATTCCACCCGTTCCTTACACTTATATGTTCCCGGAATCCATCCGATAGAGAGATAGGTTGTTGGTCGAGCACATTAAAGGAGAAGATACAGTTTATGACTGATAAGTCTTGAGGTTCCTTGTATTTCCGCAAATACATTCTGTTGTTTATGTCGTAAGAAGAGTGGGAGAAGGGCTCTGCAGGTTCCAGAGATAGAAAGAAACAGCCTTGTGCAAGTTATCCCAGCATATTCTTCTGCCTGCTATAGGGTACTCAAGTACACAACCTCCCTTATGTGTACAGATAAATTAACAACAACCTCTCCTTCTCTCCGTATTTTAAAAGTCCACCCCACTGGGTTTAGTATAATATGTCACAAAGCTTAAAAGCTAAAGAACACACAAAACATACCACACAAATAAAATTGTCACAGCCGCAAATTTAATTACACATTATGTTACCATGCAAATGAAGATATTTTCATCATCATCATCATCGTTTTGCAAATTTGTTACAACCATATCCCACACACACACACTCATACAAAGCATACATTCTATGAAAATGATATTGTTTTATTAGAATGTAACAATTCTAGCATGATGTCAAGCATCAACACCCTTTCATTTTTGTTATCCTTGCTGTTGTGGTGGTATTGGGTTTTTGGTTAAACATGGTAAACATGTCAAGGTTTAAATATTCTTTTTGTTGAAAATTGTTAAATTTGAATATTATTTGTAATTATTTAAAATGCATAAGAAGCGGGAGGAATGAACGGAGATAAATAGATTTATATTGGAAAGTTATATGCCGGTAGGTCAGCTTGAAGGATTTTAAATATACTTTTTTACTGTAATAAAGATATTTTTTTTTGTCAAACACTCAGGGGATGTCCCTAAAAATTGTGACGAATATAAGTGTTATAAAGCTTGATTTACACGTTTACTACCCTTGACCACCCTTATCTACTATTTCCCAGTATTGGACGATAACAATTGTAAAATTCAACTAATTTTTCATACAAAATTATTTAAACCCGGCAAACCGTATCACCAATACTGGGAAATAGTAGATAAGGGTGGTCAAGGGTAGTTAACGTGTAAACTGCCCTTAATGGTCAGAATATCAGATGGTGTAAAGTATCTCCTACACAGTTCTTAAAACTCTTAGCATTTTAATTCTTCATTTGTCTCTTCAAATATGTATTTAGTTCAAAGGAAACCACGCTGAATTTTATCACCAGAACATCAAAAGATTCCGATTCGTCAATATTCGTAGTACCAAGAGATAAGTTCGACGCTAAAATACCTCGAATACGTTTGTGTGTTGGAGTGCAAGGACACATGCTCTATGTAGGATTCTGGACTTGCCATCTTTGGACCTTTACATACAGATATACACACTTAGGGCACAGCTGAGACTAAGGGAAACTTGTGTGATAAAAGTTCGGGACTATGGACAAACAAAACTGATTCGAAACCATCGATATGAGCGTATGGATTGCGGGTATAACTATTGAAATTTCATATAGGGAATTCTGAGAAAACATCATATTGAAGTTTACACGGATGTATCAAAGATGCTACAGGTACCACGTAGCGGTATCAACTGTAAGAAACTGGAAATTGAACACAGTTTAAGGATACAGGACTGCTGTAATACTTTTCAGGCTGAGCTTTATGCAGTGTCAGAGGCAGCAAGGCTTATTTCAATGAGACCGATCTAGGATTAAGGCACTAGGTAATAGGGGTATTAGATCTAGAGTAGTCAGTCATGGTCGCTAAGAGCTTCAGGCTCTTATCAACCAAGACTTTTATGGGTCATTAAAATATTCCAGGAAACGAGAAAACGGAAGATTAATTTATCTTTGTTAGAGATGTCAACCCACGGAAGATTCTTAAATATATTAGGCTGAGTAAACTGAATAAAACATATGTGAGGACATAAATCGTCATGAATTTTGATTAATACGGAGAGAATCCCAACACCACGACCCCCTACCACCACCCTTCCTCAAGGTATCGCTTTAGATCAGGAACTGGTAGACATTACGTTAACCCCTTAACATAACCTGGAGTGCAGCATTGAATATTCCGTATATTGAGCCTTCAGTTCGTTTAAGGGGTTTGTCTGAGTCTTGTAGAATGGTAAAACCATCCCGGATTATTTGTGTATAATTTCCTAGCAACGAAAACCTTGCTTCTTGGACATCTTCCAATGATTCCGGCAATGAATCGGCTCTACGTAATTGTATTTGGGCCAACCTGAAGCATAAAATGTGTGTCCTAATTTGAATTTTAACCCAAATGGAATCAAATTCCGCACTACTATAACCTAGTTAAGGTTAAAGTTGTTACACAACGCAATGAAAAAGAGTTTATTCTGATTCGAGGCCTTTTCATGTTCCCCATTATGAATTAACATAACAAGTACTTATGATAACTCTACTTTCTTTATTAGGATATTCTCCCATTAAATACTCATAGAGTTTCTTGCTTTAAAAAAATTTGGCAATTTTCAGGAATGAATTGCCGACCGTCAAAATGTTGTTGTTACACAAAATTTTCCCAAATGTACAAAGCAAGGCCCCGATCAATAATAAAAAGGGATAGAGGAAATAATCTCTTGCATGGGTGTCACATAAGGCGAAAATATTCTGCCAATGAAATCCAGCATTTACATAAAATTTGCTCTCATCTAGACATAAGTAAAACTTTACTTTGTGTTAAGTGAAATTAAGTTGCGAGGTTTCTTGGAGACGTAACCAAGCCAGAGTTTTGCGATAATTTTACTTGTGAGTACCTCCCTAAATTTCCTGTTTGAAATACACTGTCAATTACTTCTCGATTTGTAGTGCTGAATATGAATAAACGTTCCTACTCCATCCGTACCTAGTTTTACGAAATCATCTGACTTCTCGTTCCCTTTTGATCCCTTATATTCAAGTTTCCATATCAGAGAGAACGGTAAATGGGGCGGCGACTTTATCGACGCTTTACTGCACCAATTGATCTCTCTGCGAAAAGATAGGCTTACAAAGCTTGCCTTAGACTTAAGGAGTCAAATTGGTTCAAGTATCGTAACATTGGACACAGTAACATTGCTAATATAGAACTTATTGACTTTGATTACATAGTGCCCAGACTATTTTTCGACCAGAAATACGAAGTTCGATTTCCGGATCAAGAAATCTGGTTGGGACCTCCTGCGAACCCAATAAATATCTTTACTGTTGGATCGAAGAAATCGCATGGTGTGGGAGCTGGTTTCACGATACTGGATACTAGACCAACGCTCATCTTTTAAATTACTTGTAGACTCGAGTATCTTTCAGGATGAGAAAACTGCTATATCAAAAGCCGTGCGGATAGTCAATTGCTCTAAAGGCACTCTTGAGCTACCAAATTAAATCAAAAACCTCTTTAAAGTGTTACGAGAATTTAAAACAACTGTGATTAATAAAGTTTCATTATTATGGGTACCAGGGCACGAAGTAATAGAAGGAAACGAGAAAGCAGATGAACTTGCGAAACTTGAAGCAGAAGGCAGAAGTACCACCATAATGCTTTCACCGCCATTCCAGCATTACAAACTAAAACGAAATTCACAGTACGAGACTTTGGAGGAAATTACGAGGATAGACCTGAAAAGCTTAAAACAATTCGCAACGAAGGTCAATGTATTTAGTTTACATCGATAAGCGGAAAAAGTTTTGTGGTATCGCTATGGACCAATTGGTCTATGCGAAGTGCCCATCTGGCACTGCCACCCTAACCTAAGGCTGCTGTTTAAAAATATGATAAACCTCAAGTTTAATTGATTGTATTTTTTAATACAAAATTTATTGCATACTTTAAGGAGTTTATATTTATGAAGTTATTCTTAAAACTCTTTAAAATATAAAATCTTTGTTTTGTTTTTTTTTGGCAATTTTGTTTTGTCTGGCAAATTCCCCGTTTAGAAAGTTAAATTTTTAATATACTCATATTAACCCTTTTTTGTTTATGCGAACATCATAATTTTAAACATGCCTCATTGAGTAATACATTAGGCTTAAAATAAATAAAATATGATCTTGAGTACTAAACATAAATAAGAAGAAAAAAATACAAATTTAAGGATTTTTATGACAAATTTTCTAAATTTGTTTAGGGGAAATTTAAACATTATTTCAAGATTTCCTTTTCAAGATAAAAGAACAAAAAACTGCAGGATTAAAAGGTATAATTGAGTTTTAGTTACTTCTGTCATTTTTAATCAATTTCAATTTGTTTCATTCATGATTTGTCACAAAAGAAACTAATACTTGGTTTAGAATTGTCATCAACTTTCAGGACAAATTGCCACAAAAAATAGAAAACTATAAACTAGTATACGAAACAGTTACAGTTAATAACTAACACTTTTTCTATTGGCTGACAATCGATATCGGTACGAACAAAAAAATGTTACGTGAAGTCATGCCATTGTCAATTGTTTGTCAAAAAGCCATTTCAGCCATTTGGATCGTATTTCAATATATCAAACAAAAAAAAAAATTGTAATAGATAAAAAAAGTAAGACAATATGAAAAGAGGAAAAAACACAAATTGGAAGCTAAAATCCAACAACAGTATACACTAAGCTGCCATGTTAGAGCAACATCAGCCAATGACACAAAAAGACATGATGGAATAAAAAACAAAAACTTTTTCATTGTAATGGTTGCCAAAAAAAATTATAAAAAAAAAGTAAAGAAATGGTCTCCAGTGTATATCAATTCAAATGTATAGAAAATATTGAATACTACTCGTACATGTCTGTTGTATTATGGTACTTTTGAGGAAGGTAACCTAAGTAATATATGCACTAGAGTGTTATATTACTCAAACTCGAAGTTTTGCAAAACTTCGAATTTGAAGGAGTGCACCCCTAATTTTTATTACATTTGGTCTAAAAATGCTATGCTAAAAATTTCAGCCAAATCGGACAACGTTAACACGAGGTCAAGGTCAAAAAATAGCCATATTTTGATGAAAAACAATAAATAAATGGTGTTGTTTTTTGAATATATTGTTAAAAAGTGGTACACGAGTTGTTTTTAGAAGATAAATTAAAAATTTTTGGGTTTTCAAAAATTAACCCTTGTAAGTCTTTCGGGGTCAAAATGACCCAATTTTCACAAAATGACCCCTAAAACACGAAAATCAGCCCCAATTTTCTAAATTTATTGAAATAAACCAATGTAAACCCATATTTATATTCTATTCTATCATAAATACTCAGATATGAAATACTGTCTTTCTAGGATGTCATTCACCCGTTTCACGGTAAGGCCAAAAATATGCATTTTATTTGGCGTGGTTTTCAAAACTGATATTTTGGTTTTTTAAAAATTTTCTTAAACAAAATTAGGAAAAATGCTGAAAAAACCACAGAATCTTATAAAATATATGTTAACATATAAAAAAAAAAATTTTTGGGGGGATATCCCTCGGATAGTTTGGCGGGGGTATCGATTTAAACTCAGCGGATTTCGAGGAAAATGCCTTTTTTGCCCACAATTTATTCAATATGGAAAAAATTTGAAAAATTTTTTAAAATTTTACAAAGTCAGGGCCATAAATTATTAAAAACTATGTTAGACATTAACCCTAAACGGTTTAGGAAAATAGAATAATATTAACCCGGTTTTTATTTGGGTCAAAGGTCAAATTTAGGGATATTTGGATTTTTTTTGGAAAAAGGCATCTAAATATGAAATGTTTATTGCGATTTTTTATAAAACTTGGTATAATTATTGTACGAGCTCAGAAAAATAATTATTTATTTTTTTTTTAAATTAAACCATAAATGAACATGGGGTCAAAATGGCCCAGCACATTAAAATTTCTTTATATAGATTTTTATATAGATTTTTATATTTTCTTTCGATTTTTATAAAACTTGTTATGATTATGTGCGAGGTCAGAAAACTAATTATTTGATTTTTTTTAATTAACCCATAAATGAACATGGGGTCAAAATGGCCCAGCACGTTAAAAATTCTTAATATAGTTTTTTTTTTTATTTTTTTTCTATTTCTATAAAACTTGTTATTATTTTTATGCGACGTCTGAAAAAATAATTATTTGATTTTCTTAAATTAACCCATAAACGAACAAGGGGTCAAAATGACACAGCACGTTAAAATTCTTAATATATATATTTTTTTTTTATTTCTATAAAACTTGGTATAAACATTGTGCAAGGTCAGAAAACTAATTATTTGATTTTTTTAACTAACCCATAAATGAACATGGAGGCACGTTAAAAATTCTTAATGATTTTTTTTTTTTCGATTTCGATAAAACTTGGTATAACCGTTGTTCGAGGTCAGATATTTTTTTTCATTAACTCATAAATGAACAATGAAAATCAAATAATTATTTTTTGAGACGTCGCCCAAAAGCCCATCACAGGGGACGGAAATATAAAGATTTTAACTTTTTTAAATGTTTTTTTTTAATACGAAGTCAGATCAATAATTCCATGACTTTTCGAATGAAACACCCTCGTATATGCAATGAAAGGGCATTTTGTGCTTAACAAAATGTCAAAAAACACGTGCTTTGAGAACTTTGACGCAAATTTTCTCAAAAACCTGACTTCATAGAAAAATTTGAGAACCATATTCGGAATCAGCATCGAACGGTTAATCGAAAACAAATGGTCAGATCTCAAAATATTATACAAAAATATTGCAAAAAATGCTCTCTAAATTGCATAAAAACAATTTTTTTGTGAACTTTGACCTCATCTTTCTTAAAAACCTAACGTTATGGAAAACTTTGAAAGCCAGACGCGGAACCAGCATTAAAAGGTTAATCTAAAACGAATGTCCAAATTTCTAAAACTTAGTGGTACGCGTACCATAGGTTGGTAACCGCTGCTTTAGATTAAATAAATTGTTATATTTGTTTATAAATTTAGCAAAATGTAGTGTTTATTGTCGCCTTTTAATAACAATCATATATTTACTACATGCCTAAAATTATGCTATAAAAAATCATTGCATTTTCATAAAAATCATACGACTCTGTGGTATGGTGTAACCATAGCTTAACACATACGCTGACTTTGAAAAAGCTGATATTACAATAGAATTTAGTGTACATGAACTAGATTTACAAGATGGCTTACGTAAATTCTAATCAAACTAAAAATATTTGTATGGAACCAATTTTTTTACGAAAATACAGTTTTTTCGCGAACAAAAAATGTTTTTCGCTAAAAAATTCACGGTATTATTGTTTTTTGTGTTAATTTAACAGAAGCCCTGTCTGCGCAAAACCGTATATACGCTTACCCATACAAATTTAAAATTATCCACGCTTATTTTGTATAATTATCGGCGTTAATTTTAAGCTTTGATAAAAAGTGAAGCCAAGTACACATTTTTAATGAATTATCATAGACACAACCCTTTTCTTCGTATTATAGCCAAGATATTAACTTTTTTTTTTCTTGTTTGCCTTAATAAATTTTGATACACAACCACAGTGATGCCAAGTACATTTTGTTAAACGTGGATGCGATTTCGGTTAAACGGTTAATGTTAACATATATACGGTTATGCGAAAACAGGGTGCTGATTACACAGCTCAACAAGAAAATGAGTATTGGATTCTGGTTAGTGATTTGGATAGATTTTGTTGTGCTGAATCCAAATCCGGAGCCCAAATTTGTCTATCACGTCAGGATTTTGAGTAATTCGCGGTTAAAGTGCCGAAAAAGTGCATTTTTGACCCATTTAAAAAGCTTATAAAATAATATCCTGACATGCGAATGATTTAGTATCAAGCTCATTCAAAAGTTTGTAATTTTCTCTTTAAGATAAGATGATATGTTCTAAAAATTTAATTTTTTAAAATGGTATAAAAATCATTAACAAAAAGCCATCCATTTTTTAAATATTTAGTTTATTTACATAGTGTTTTTTAACAAATTTCCATACAAATTAATACGTAAATATTAGATTTAACGCACTTGTTGCAAATGATTTTTTTACAATTTTAGAAAATTAAATTCCAAGAAAATTTGTTGTTGTCTGAAAGAGAAAATTACAGACTTTCGAATGAGCTTGATGCCAAGTCATTTGCATTTTATAGGCCTTCAAAAATGGTCAAAATGGGCCTTTTTTGACACTTTAAGCGCGATTTTCTCAAAATAGTGACGTGATAGAAAAATTTGAGTGACGGTTTTGGAATCGAGACACCAAAACCTATCAACTTTTTTTGGTTTCATCCAAAACGCAGCGACAAACCTTAGATTTGTAGAGCGGTGTTATCGGAGTCGATAGCGATCGAAATTCTATTCGAACGTGCGATTTGTCAATTTTTCTGTATCCCTAAAATTATGCTTTGATAAATATAAACTTTTTATTTGTTTTTATGTTTTATTGTACTTGAACATCAAAATTTTAAATCGCGAATTCGAGCGCTAACTTCAGCGTACTCAAATTAACTCTACCAGTAGGGTGCCCTGTTTGTTAAAAAACAAGTAAAAGTTAAATTCGGCCTTGCCGAATGTAGTGATACCCTCCACAATTTCAAAAAGATTATTGCAAAAAACTTTATTTAAAAGGAAATTACTTTTGAAAAAAAAAAATTTAAAAAAAAATTTCGGCAAAAAAAATTTTTGTTAAAAAAAAAATCCGCGATTTTTTTCTTTTTTTTGTAAAAAATATGTTCGTACTTGTTTAAATACCATTTGGTGTTCAATTATGTTCACATATGTCAACCAGAAGCCGAATTAAAGCATTTTGTATTTTTAGGTTATGTTGAATGTACTGAAATTTTTGAGGTGTGCTTACATTTTCGTTCATAACTTTTGAACCGCTGAACCGATATCGCTCAAATGCAATACCAAACTTCTCGGGAGAACTTCCAATAAATATGTTAAGCTTCAGTCATCTCTGTGCAATATTTTGTCCGCTACAGCATTTTCCACAGACAGACAGACAGACAGACAGACGGACAGACGGACAGACGGACAGACGGACAGACGGACAGACGGACAGACGGACAGACGGACAGACGGACAGACGGACATCGCTAGAATGTCTTAAAATCGATCGGGCATCATGAATATATATACTTTATGGGGTCCCAGACCGATATTTCGATGAGTTACAAACGGAATGACAAACTTATATATACCCTCTATCACTAAGTGGAGGGTATAAAAAAGTGTCAAATTCGAGCACAGTGTTATTATAGGGAAAATTTTTAAGAGAAAAATGTGTCTTAACTGAAAATTTTCTGTGCAAAAATATCTGTCAATCTTATTATACCCTCCAACAAAAGTATGGGGTATACTTACTTTGTCATTTCGTGTGTAACGCATCGAAATATCAGTCCAGGACCCCATAAAGTACACTCAAAATAATTCTACAGTAAAAGGTTTAGTAAGTGATATTGTACCAAAATCTACTAATTCGTTACTAATTTTAGAATCTTCAAAGTACTAACATTAGTAATTTTTACTGGATTTGACTAATATTAGTTAAAAATTTTAGTATTTGTTACCAATTTCTGCACTAGGTCCTTTTGGACTAAAATTAGTTAAATTTTTAGTATTGAATACCCACGTTTTTTTTTGGGTGTATATATTTTATTGATTAGTGATCGATTTTAAGACATCCTAGCGATTTCCGTCCTTCCGTCTGCCCGTCTGTCCGTCTGTAGAAGACACGATAAAGTCCAAAATAAAATAACTAGACTTCCAAAGTTTGGCACGAATATGCAGGTTAAGTTCGGAAATGGGCGAAATCGGACCAAAAAAAAAAAAGCTCCCCCTTGAAGAACTCAACCAACCTAAGAAAAACTGTATTTTTTGCAGTGTTTTTTGTACTTTTGCTAAGCAAATGCAACTTTCTTATCTCAGAAGAAGTTCAAAATCGCGAGGGGAAGGTGCCCTCTAACGTCTCCTACCAACCCCCTTCTTCCCAAAAAAAGACGCCCCTGGATTTTTTTTAATATTGTTTTTTACATTTTGAAGGGTATAAAAGATTCGGCACAGCCGAATGTAACACTCTCACTTGTTTTAAATTTTGATTAAAAAAAAAAATTACTTTACATCTGCTCTGACAGTCAACCCGCGGTCAAGTCTTAGGAGTCAATGTTTCTGAAAACAAGTTCTGGCCATAACAGCCACACGTCTTTAAATAAGAAGGTCACGCAGTTTGACATACTACTTATATAGGTCCCAGGGCATGGAGAAATTCCAACAGAATTGGAATGTGTTGGTATGACTCTAGAAACTTGCAAGCAAAATCAACGGCTTTGTTTCGCCACGGAGTCTAATCAGAGATGGGCAAATGGGTGGACGTGTGAGACTACACGACAGATTTGGGCTTCCCTTAATCAGAAGCTCACAAGTGAGCTGATATCGCTTTCAAGAGTAGAGATTTCGTCAGTGGATGCTCTAATTACCGGACACTGTCTTATATGAAAGCACGTCTATGGATGGGGAGGAAACTCTCAAACACTTTATCTGCTATTGCCCGTAATTTTTTGGTCAGACTTGCTTCACTGGGATCTAGGAAGCTGCACGATCATTCTGAGTTGATGGAAGTTAAAATTCTATGTCTTAGGAGTTTCCTTATAAGGAGTTTAAATTGGTTTAACTAGTAGAGGAACCTATAACAGACCCATGATATCACAACAGAGTCTATCAGCTTTACCACAAGAAAATAAAATAAATTTAAAATGAGCTTTTAATTTTATTTCCATACAAATTGTTTTTGTTTTTAAAATCGACTTTCAAAAAATGTATTGAAAATTTGAAATTTAAAATAAAACTTTTGTTAAAATAGACTTTTTGTTTTCTTGTGGTAAGGGCCTATGTTTTTAATTTTATCATTTTATTGTGTATTATTCTATGGTGTCCTGTAGGTTATAATAAAATTCCAAAATATTTTTCCTTTTTCCCCATATCCTGTTTTCTCCACAAATATTTACATACCCCCCAAGAATACTTCCCTATTTGGTACTTTGTTGCTGTTTGATTTGGGGAAAAAAATGTTTTATGCGCTTCATGCACAATCGACTTTTCGATTTAATGGGAAAAAGTTTTTTTTTTATTTTATTTATTTTTGCTTTGTTACATTCATTTCTATTTCATTCATTTATTTCGTTGACAAAAATATTTTGAAATAAAAAATAAATGAAATGAATAACTTTAGTGAAAACGAATTTGTTCGATATGTTGAAAAGAAATTCATATGAGTTGGAACATGTCAGTTCACCGAATAAAAAACCCATTTGTATTAAGTTCGGCTTTTACAAAAAAAAAAAATATAGTGCCGAAATTCTCGATTTATGGATATTTTTCTTCGAGGTCGTGAACATTGGAAAACTCTTTGAAATTAGACAAATAAAATTATACCAATGACATAAATGCCGTTATCTCAAAAAGTATTTTAGATACAACTCTCATTCAGGTTTTAAATAATTGCTTATGAGACCACCTTTAAAATGACATCACTCAAAATATTTTGTAGGCAAAAACAAATGAAAAACACATTTAAAACCAGTTAATAAACAATTGAAAACCATCCCAGTAATTATTTATTTGTTTTAACAAACATCAACATTTATTTTTTACTGTTGACAACATTTTCTAAAATAAATAACATGAAACATTAAAAAATTACGTTTTTTCATTAATTTTTACCAACAAATTCGAAAAAAGTAACCTACGAAAACATTAAAAATTAATGATAGTTCTGTTATTTTTACCAACAAAATCCAAAAAAATAACATACAAAAACATTAAAAATTTATGATTTCGTAGGTTATTTTTCACAATTTTTTATTGAAATATTTTTTTAAAAATTTTTATAAAAATTTGGGGAATCGATCCCGCAATCAACTACATTCTGGCCAGACACTCTACCCATCGTGCCAAAGTCACTTGATACAAACATGTTTTTATATTTCTATAAATAACACAGGTTGACAAAATTTTACCTTTTTCAATTTGCCTGACCTTTGACAACTGATTTATATGGATTGAAGTGTGCTGATTCCGAATCTGTTATACAATTGTTTCCATCAGCTCGCGTTCGCGAGCAAATCGCTGTTAAAGAGTCGAAAAAGTGCGTTTTTTACCAATTTCCAAAAATAATTTTAGAGCCTCAGTTTTAAATACGAACTTAACTATATTGGATGCCAGGATTCCAAAACTGGTATTAGCTTTTTTCTGACAGCTTTAGTTTTCGAGTTAATAAAAATGGCACAAATATTCAGACAAAGTTAAAGAGGGCATAAATTTAAAAATTTTATTTTAGCGATATCTCAAAAACTAAAGATGACTCAACAAAAGTAAGAGCATTTTTGGAATCAGCATATCCAACATACCTAAAATCGTCATTCACTTTTTGGATGTAAGACTAGTGTTGGTAAATATAAACTCACAAACATGCCAAAAATAGCCTATTTTCAAAGTTTCTTTAGGCTATATCTCGAAAACTAGAGCTGACCCAAAAAAACGGTAGCCAGGGGGGTAATTGTGTATTTCGATTCGAAAAGAGAAGCTATTCGAACGACATTTTTAGTTCCAATTTAAAGTACCTAAAATAATTTTTATTCGAGCGAAAATCTTTGAGCATATTAATGTTTATCCTTTTATTCTTAAAATAAACAAAAAAATATTTTTCTCATAGCGAGTTAGATTTTACAAAGGATAAAAATTTTCCGAATTCGAACAGTTTCTTTCGAATCGAATTACACAATTACCCCCCAGATTTGAAATCAGCGTACCCCTATTACCCAAAATTAGCTATCAGAACCCGGGCAAAAAAAAGTGTTACCCTGTGTAATTTTTTGTATTTTTTTTCTACAAAAAAATAACCTACTTGTGTAGGTAAAAACTAATGATATTTCATTAAAAAATACCAACAATTTAAAAAAAATTACTTACACAAATCATTAAAAAATTAAAGAATAATCAGTAGTTTTTACTTACAGAACAAAAATAAATGATTTTAAAAATTAAATGTTAATGAAAGTCTTTATTTTTTAGTGTGTTATTTTTGAAACAAAGGACAGAAGTAGTCATTAATAAAAACTGGACATCAAATAAATGTTTTTTCTTTTAAAAATGACTAAACGTAAATTTTTCTAAATAAACTACAAACAGTTAATGACATAATTTTTTGAGTGATGCGACATAATTTTTTAATCTCGAATGCGAATATCTCGAAAACGGAACATAGATTTAAAAAAAAAAATGTTTTCTAAATTTTAAATTTTGATACTTTTTCTTTACACTCAAAATATATTGTAGGCAAAAACAAATTTAAAACCAGTGAATAAACAATTGAAAACCATCCCAGTAATTATTCATTTGTTTTAACAAACATCAACATTTATTTTATACTGTTGACAAAATTTTCTAAAATAAATAACATTAAACATTAAAAAATAATGTTTTTTTTCATTCTTTTTTACCAACAAATTCGAAAAAATAACCTACGATAACATTAAAAACTAATGATAGTTCTGTTATTTTTACCAACAAATTCCAAAAAAATAACCTACGAAAACATTAAAAATTATTGATTTCGTAGGTTATTTTTTACAATTTTCTTTTAAAATTTTTTTTTTTTTAATTTTTAATAAAATTTTGGGGAATCGATCCCGCAATCAACTACATTTTGGCCAGACACTCTACCCATCGTGCCAAAGTCACTTGATACAAACATGTTTTTATATTTCTATAAATAATTTTTTGAATTTTTTTTTCTACAAAAAAATAACCTACTTGTGTAGGTAAAAACTAATGATATCTCATTAAAAAATACCAACAATTTAAAAAAAATTACTTACACATTTAAAAATTTAAAGAATAATCAGTAGTTTTTACCTACAGAACAAAAATAAATGACTTTAAAAATTAAATGTGAATGAAAGTTTTTATATTTTAGTGTGTTATTTTTAAAACAAAGGACAAAAGAAGTCATTAATAAAAACTGAACACCAAACAAATGTTTTTTCTTTTAAAAACGACTAAACGTAAAATTGTTTAAATAAACAACAAACAGTTAATGACATACTTTTTTGAGTGTAATATTGTCACAGAAAGTTTTTTTTTTCGTAAAACTTACGGTTTCCAAATTATAAAAAATATTTAAAAACTGTCTAAAAGTCAATAAAAAAAATCGTTTTTAATATCAAAATATTGTTTTTCCTCATTTATAAAGTTCTATCAAATAACCAAAATTAGAAAAATCGGTGATCCGCCAGTTAAATTTCCCATTGATTTACCACATTAGGGGACCCAATTAAGTACATTAACTATTTGTAGTTTATTTAAAAAGTATTACGTTTTGTCGTTTTTAAAAGAAAACCATTTGTTTAACGTTCAGTTTTTTTTAAATGACTATTTCTGTTCTTTGTTTCAAAAATAAAAACATAATAACAAAAGACTTTCATTAGCATTAAATTTTTAAAGTAATTTATTTTTGCTTTGTAAGTAAAAATTAGGGATTCTTCTTAAATTTTTAATGATTTGTGTACGTTATTTTTTTCTTTAATTGTTGCGCTTTTCAAAGAAAAATCATTAGTTTTTACCTACTTGTGTGGGTTATTTTTTGGTAGACAAAAAATTCAAAAAATTATTTATAGAAATATAAAAATATGTTTTTGGCACAATGACTTTGGCACAATGGGTAGCGTGTCTGGCCAGATTGTAGTTGATTGCGGGATCGATTCCGAAAAGTTTATTAAAATATTTTTAAATATAATTCAATAGAAAAATTGTAAAAATAACCTACGAAATCATTATTTTTTATGTTTTCGTATGACTGATTTACTAAAACTGGGGAAAAATCTAAGATTTTGACTAGATTGAAACAAACAAAATGAAAAATTCAATCTATCAAATATTTTAAAGTTAAGGGTTTAAAAATCGATTGCAATAATACATTCACATATATTTTTATTTTTTATTTTTAACATTCAATATTTCCATTCATATGTAGTTTTTTTCTTATTTATTTTAAATTTACTAAACAAACGAGAAGTATAAAAAGCTTCCACCATCGTCAAGTGACTGTTTTTAATTAAAATTGGTCTATAAGCTCCTAGACTTTGGCTTTATAAAAATCATTGAAATTTTTTTTTAATTTTTGCCAATATGTATTTTTTGTTACTACTCGTTTGTCTCTATGACTTTTTCTATATTTTGCCAGATAAAATGTGATAACAAAAATACTCGTAGAATGAATGGCTGGTTGTGTGATAGGAAATTACAATTTTTTTTTTTAATTTTTTTAACAATCAAACATTTTCAATGAATAGGTACTTCCTGAAAAAATATTTTATGGAGTGTGATTGATACAAAAAAAAAAAAATAAAAAAAAATATAAATAAAATATTTAATTTAAAATTTTGTTTACGTATCTGAAGAACTTCTAAAAAATAACAAGTTAAAAAAGTTAAATTCGACTTGGCCGAATTTATAAATACCCTCCACAATGCACATTTTAAGTGATAATAAATTTTCTAATGTGAAAAAATTTAATAATTTTAATTAGAAATATTTTACTTTGAATAAAAACCTTTTTATACCCTCCACTCTAGTGATAGAGGGTATATATAAGTTTGTCACTCCGTTTGAAACTAATCGAAATATCGGTCTGAGACCCCATAAAGTGTATATATTCATGATCACCGATCGATTTTAAGACATTCTAGCGATGTCCGCCTGCCCGTCGGCCTGTTTGTCTATCTGTAGAAATGGCGATCACGGCCAAAATATTACACGGAGATGACTGAAACTTAACGTATTTATTGGAAGTTCTCCCGAGAAGTTTGGTATTGCATTTGAGCGATATCGGTTCAACGGTTCAAAAGTTATGAACGAAAATGTAAGGGCACCTCAAACATTTTAGTACATTCTACATAACCTAAAAATGCTTTAATTCGGCTTCTGGTTGACATATGTGAACATAATTGAACACCAAATGGTATTTAAACAAGTACAAACATATTTTTTGACAAAAAAAGAAAAAAAATCGCGATTTTTTTTTTTACCAAAATTTTTTTTTCCCGGAAATTTTTTTTTCAAATTTTTTTTTTTTTTCAAAAGTAATTTCCTTTTAAATAAAGTTTTTTCAATAATCTTTTTGAAATTGTGGAGGGTATCACTACATTCGGCAAGGCCGAATTTAACTTTTTTACTTGTTTTTTTATGTTGGGGGTCGCAAAAAATTTTAAATATTGAAAAGGGGTCGCAAAGCTAAAGTTAGTGAGAAGCTCTGTCCTACACAATGGACTTTTTAAGTGATAGTAAATTTTCTAATGCATAATAATGTGAAAAAATTTAACAATTTCGATTAGAAATATTTTATTTTGAATAGAAATCTTTTTTTAGTAATTTTTGTAAAAAAATACAATTTTTTTTAGTGTAACATTTTTTTTCGAGTGTAGTTTTTTTAGTGTAAATGTGTTTTTAAATGACAAAATTAGGTTGTAAGATATTTTTGTGACCCACCACAGAGGTAAAATTCGAGTAAAACTAAAAAATTGATTACACCACTGTGCAATGATTTAAAACCTTTTTAAACGACTTTTCAACACATGAATTTAAGGTGAAACTAATCTGAAATTCATGGGTTTGCAAAAAACTTTTCCGATTTTGCTGAAATTCAATACCAACCAGATTAGGGGAACGACAAATATATATGCCAAGCCTCAGCATATATGTCAATTGCCTTTCGAAAGTTAGCGTGTTTTTTATCTCGTGAATTAGCGAAACAAACCTTGTCCATAGGCTAGTTGGTAGCGTGCTAGCCTTTGAACGTGGGGGTCATGGGTTCGATTCCCACCAGAACCCTTGGTTTTTTCGCTACAGCGAGACGACGGTCATTGTTACCAGTTCTCGGTTAGGTTTAATTTATTAAAAATGAGTTGTAAATAAATAGAAAAGAATAAATAAAAATAATTGATCATGTGATCAAAACTATTATTATTATTATATTATTATTACCTTACCGAAATTCACTCTTTTGGTTATAACTTTTGAACCTCTGCAGAGTAGGCCAGCATTTCTGAATTTAGGCCATAAATATAATATTGAGTCTGTGTACAAAAAAAAACATCACATGAGGGGGTTTAATGATTGCTGATCTCAAATTTGAATTCAGAAATTCAAAATGGCGGATCCAATATGGCAAAAAAAATTTTTATTAATATTTTAAGTTAAACTTTGTTTTGATAATAGATTGGGGGTCGCTGATTACGAATCAAAACTCCGATTACAAAAATTCAAAATGGCGGATTAAAAATGGCTGCAATTTTTTTCTTATCGAATTATATATGTGGTATGGTTTGGTTAAAAATCTTAATGACAAGGTTTTTAGAGGTCGCTGGTAAAGAATTTCAAAACAAAAATTCAAAATGTCAAATTCAATTTTTAATTTATTATTTTATTGGGTTCAAAATAAATCCTTGCAAGGGATAGTGGGTCGCTGATCAGAACTTCGATTTGAAAAACTCAAAATAGCGGATCCAAAATGACGGAAATCAGTTTCTTATGGAATTATTTATGTGGTTTGATTTAGCAAAAAAAAGCCATTACATGGTTTTGGAAATCGCTGATCAAGAATTTAAATTTTCCACAGATCGAAGTTCTCCAACATTATGAATGCGTCTTAAAACTAAAAATGGTGTTTTAAGACTTTTCCTTTAGAAAATATTGTTAAATTAATTTTTTTTTTCTAAAAAAAAACTGTTTAAAATTAATAACAATTAAAATATTGACATCAATTTTAATTGAAATTAATTTTTTGCAGTATGCCAGCTAAAATCTTAAATGTCAGCAAACAATAACATTAAATCACTTTAAATGTCAACAAACCACCAAGAGGGAAAGGACAACTTATAAGTACATGTAGTAATATGGAAAAAAAATTCTATATAAATTACTTAACACTGTCCAGCACAGATGGTCTTGGTTACATTATCATAATATAATTTTTACAGAAAGATAAAAATATAATAAATATTTACTCGCAGATATGTATGAACAACAAGTGCAGTAATATTAATATATTTTATCTGGTCATTACCATGATGATACTACTAATGGTGCCCCCAAACATAACAATAAGTGGACAAAAATAACAACAACAAGTAAGAAAATTATAGTCGGTCAAGACCGACCATATAATACCCTACACCAGAGTTTCCCGGAAAATGGGTCCCATGGACCGATTAGATCTATATGTTGTCAAATCTTTAATAAGTGAAAAAAACACTCACAATTCAAATTTGAGTGAAATAGGCTTCTGTTTGTTGACAATAAACCGCTTTAACGGAATATCGGGCGAAATTTTCACAAGGGGCCTGAGTCCAAAACTGGTCCGATTATTATCAGGTTTGATAAGGTTATTGAAGTACGCGTTTAACATACACAAACAAAATTTTAATTAAATATTTTCTATTTTCATGAAATTTGAGACATTTATGTGAAAATCGGGAAGGTGGTTTGTATGGGGGCTACAAAAAGAACTAGTCCGATTTCTTTGAAATTCGGAATGGTGATTTGTGAAGACAAAACATGTTTACCTTCCAAATTTCAAAAAGATACCTGTTATAATACGGTTATTAGAGTCATTTGAGCCAAAAATTTTTTCCAATTTCAATAGGCTTCGTCCTTGGGCCAAGAGAGGCTTAAGTTTCAAATTTCAAGTCAATTGATTAAAAACTGCGACCTGTATCGTGTTTACACCGTTTACATGGACAGACAGACAGACGGGCGGACAGACGGACGGACGGACGGACGGACATCGCTAAATCGACTCAAAAAGTGATTCTGAGTCGATCGGTATACTTAAAGGTGGGTCTAGGACCAATATTTCGGGTAGTTACAAACATCAGCACAAACTCATTATACCCTGTACCACAGTGTGGTGTAGGGTATAAAAAGTCATGGTGTAACAAGTGACATAAACAATTGTAGGAATATTGTGTAGTACACTCAAAATAGAAATTCGACATTTTTCTCATAGACAAAGTAACAGATCCTCAGTTTCCGATATATTTTTCCCATAGAAAAAGTCTCAGATTCTGAGACATTTTTCTTATAGAAACAGTCTCAGATTTTGAGACATTTTTCCTATAGAAAAAGTCTCATATTCTGAGACATTTTTCCTATAGAAAAAGCCTCAGATTCTGAGACATTTTTCATATAGAAAAAGTTTCAGATTCTGAGACATTTTTCATATAGAAAAAGTCTCAGATTCTGAAACATTTTTCCTATAGAAAAAGTCTCAGATTCTGAGACATTTTTCATATAGAAAAAGTCTCAGATTCTGACACATTTTTCATATAGAAAAAGTCTCAGATTCTGACACATTTTTCATATAGAAAAAATCTCAGATTCTGAGACATTTTTCATATAGAAAAAGTCTCAGATTCTGAGAAATTTTTTATATAGAAACAGTCTCAGATTCTGAGACATTTTTTCTATAGAAACAGTCTAATATTCTGAGACATTTTTCCTATAGAAAACATTTTTCCTATAGAAAAATCTAAGATTCTGAGACATTTTTTCTATAGAAAAATTCTCAGATTCTGAGATATTTTTCCTATAGAAAAATTCTCAGATTCTGAGACATTTCTCCTATAGTAAAAGTCTCAGATTCTGAGACATTTTTCCTATAGAAAAAGTCTCACAAGGGAAGTATCTCAACCCTTATGAACCGATTTGCCTGAAACTTAAAATATATATTAAAGAGACGATTTTAAGGTTGGGGTGTCTCGGCTTAAGGGCCATATCGGTGTTTAAAAATTTCGTTGTCCCCTTATGAAACCATGTGGACGTTCGGGAAAATTTTGATAACTTCCGAACTAACAGGAATATCGTCTAGGGCAAAAATACGGGTCGACTTAAATTTAATAAAGATTATTTCTTAGCCATATGGATATCGTAGGTCTATGTCTTCACATAAGTACCCCCCAAAATTTACACATTTTCCTGAAAAAAATATTTAAAGAAGCCGAATTTTTATAAGGTTATGCCACCATTGGATAGGCATTAAAAAAACCTTTCTTCTCATATGAAAACATCATATAGTTTCTTAAAAAGAAATGGCTGAAAAATCCCAAAAACGATTTTTTCGCCATTTTTTGATCCATGTTTTGAACCCCTAAATCCCCGATATGGCCGATAAGCCGAGACACCCCAAGCTAGAAAAAGTCTCAGATTCTGAGACATTTTTCCTATAGAAAAAGTCTCAGATTCTGAGACATTTTTCCTATAGAAAAAGTCTCAGATTCTGAGACATTTTTCCTATAGAAAAAGTCTCAGATTCTGAGACATTTTTCCTATAGAAAAAGTCTCAGATTCTGAGACATTTTTCCTATAGAAAAAGTCTCAGATTCTGAGACATTTTTCCTATAGAAAAAGTCTCAGATTCTGAGATATTTTTCCTATAGAAAAAGTCTCAGATTCTGAGACATTTTTCCTATAGAAAAAGTCTCAGATTCTGAGACATTTTTCCAATAGAAAAAGTCTCAGATTCTGAGATATTTTTCCTATAGAAAAAGTCTCAGATTCTGAGACATTTTTCCAATAGAAAAAGTCTCAGATTCTGAGGAATTTTTCCTATAGAAAAAGTCTCAGATTCAGAGACATTTTTCCTATAGAAAAAGTCTCAGATTCTGAGACATTTTTGCTATAGAAAAAGTCTACGATTCTGAGACATTTTTCCAATAAAATATTTCTCAGATTCTGAGAATTTTTTCCTATAGAAAATGTCTCAGATTCTAAGACATTTTTGCTATAGAAAAAGTCTCAGATTCTGAGACATTTTTACTATAGAAAAAGTCTCAGATTTTGAGCCATTTTTCCTTATAGAAAAATCTCAGATTTTTTCTTTAAAAAAAAGTCTCAGAATCTTAGACTTTTTCTATAGGAAAAAAATCTCAGAATCTGAGACATTTTTCCTATAAAACTGACTTATAAAATTTTTTACTGCTAACTTGACAGACATTTCATTTTAAGTGTAAGGAGCAGTAGAAAAAAAATCCCATAAGAAAATCTTAATTACTCTTACACTCTTAATGTTTGACCTATGTAAGAGAAGAATACACTCCCCTCGTTCTTTCACCATCTCCCACTTTAACGCCCCTTATATCGTTTAAACAGGCATTTGTTATACAGTACATTAATGTCCAACACAAAAATTTATGCACTTTGCTGTTTTTTTTTTTTTTCGTTGACTACATTGTTGAGGCCACATTATTTTCATCTCTATGAGCATTGCGAAAAAAAAAAATATTATAACTAGTACCCAAAACAGGACACCACCAAACAATCATAACGTACATGGACAATATTTTTATATAATCATCCATTATGGAAAACGAAAGACTTATCGTAATGGGGGTTAATTAGACAGTGTGCATGACACGCATATATCTTTAGTAATTAACTAAAATAATCAAGCCTACCATAATAATGGACAATGTTAGCTAGCATATGTTGCAAATAAATATGATACCAGTATTTATTTAAAAGATTTTTTTTTTTAAATATTTTAAACTTTCACTTTGACATGATTGACAAAGGAAAAACGAAACATTTTTATATTATAATTTTATTTGTTGGACACCTAAAAGTAGGCAATGATTTGTTATTATATAGAAGCCGTGAAATATACTTTAATATTTAGATTTTGATTAAATGCAAATAAAGAACAAATTTTATAGATTGATTATCTTGAATTTGTTGCACACCGAAAAAGAGTCTCTTCTAGTTTGAGGTCTTTTATTTTCCACGTAATGAAATTCGATTTTTTATCATTCCATTTCGAAGGCAATCGATTTTTTTACCATTTTTTTTAATTTTTTTCTTATCATAAGATTGAAAATTAAAACAATTTAGTAATAGTTTTTTAGTTATCCAGTTTTTTTTTAATGCTCAAACCCTTCAGGTCACTTAAATTCCAGTATCTCGAAAACAAAGCAAAGTAGCGCAAAACGGATCGAAATTTTGGATCAAAATCTATGCCGACCTATTAGTTTTCAAGATACCGAAATTTTTGGGTCTTTTAGCTAGTTGAAAACTTTAAAAACTGCGTAACTAAAAAACTGGGTGTATAAAACACCGTCCAAAAAAAATTTTAAAAAAGTAGTTGAACACGAACTGGATAATATACGTTTTAAACTACACTCAAAAAACAAATCTGTAAAGTTAGCAAAAAAAGCTTGTAAACCTACAAGAAAAATTGCTGATTTTGAACCCACAATTATTTTACTAAAGTTAGCAAAAACGTTTTGCTAAAAATTAGTTAACTGAAATTTTTTTTATTTCAACTTAGTTCATACACATTTGAGGACCCTATTGGTTTCGGACCCGATAGGTCCAGACCCCGATGGGCCTAGACCTAGTTGGGTTCCTTAAAAGTCGTCATAGTTTTTGATCCAAAATTTGTGTCCGTTTCGCTATACCTTGCTTAGTTTTTGAGATACGTGATTTTAGGGGACCACCGGGGTTTTGAGAATTACAAAACTTGATAACTTAAAAAAAAATACTCGTAGAGCTTTTGATTATTTCTACGGTCTTGTTCTACGTGTTGAGAGCTACAAAAATGCTTTTGGACTTCTTGTTGTGTCGGCAATATTTACCGAGATATGAGCATTTTAAAATTTTCGGGAATGCTAATTTTTTTGGATCCAAAGTTTGGACCCATTAGGGTCCACACATGTGAAGAGGACCGGCGATACTATAGAGAGCCCGAGAACCAAAAATGGCCTCCATTTTGCTCTATCTGGCTTAGTTTCCGAGATAGCGCCATTTTAAGTTTTCTGAAAATAAACAAAAATTTACCATTTATTTTTGCTAATATTAGCAAAAAAGCTTGTAAAAATTTGGTCAACTCAATTTTAAATTTAGCAAAAAAAATTTGTTCAAATTTTGTTTAAAATTGCTAATGCGCTAAATGAATTTTACAAGATATTTTTGCTAACATGCTAATCTCAACTTAAAATTTGCTAAAAGTTAGCTAACCAGCATTAGCAAAAAAAAATTAGTAAATCTACTAATGTATTTTTTTGAGTGTAGAGACTACATGTAGCAAAACAGCATTTACAGTTTTTCATTTCGTGATACTGTTTCCTTTTAAAAGGACTTAAAATTTTTAGATTATTAAATTTTATAAAATATTTTTTTAATATTTGTACTTATCCTAGGATGCCACTATTGACGGAAAATAAAAAAGGAGGATCTCCCACAATTTTTATTTTTTATTATTTTTACATATCAGGAAAAAGAAGGTAAGTTACGTCCTTTCAAAAATGTATCCTTTAATATCATTCAAAATTTTGAACAAAATATTTTGATAAAGTTTTTAAATGAAGTTATTCACATTCGTTTGTCCTGATATGGCAAAATAAAAAAAAACAAGTAGAAAAGTTAAATTCGACTTGGCCGAATCTATGAATACCCTCCACAATGCCCATTTTAAGTGATAGTAAATTTTCTAACGTGAAAAAATAAACTAATTTTTTTTTGAGTGTAAATTTTTTTTTGAGTGTAAATTTTATTTTGAATTTTACATTAAAAAAAATTTACTAATTTTTTTTTGAGTGTAAAATTTTTTTTGAGTGTAAAATTTTTTCGAGTGTATTTTTTTTTGTTTTGGTATAAAAATATTTTTGTGTAACAAAAATACGTTTTAAAATATTTTTGTGACTTACCAATGGTTGTAAAACAGGTTTAACGGGTTTCCACCACGTGAATTTAAGGTGAAGCTAATCTGATATTCACGGTTTTGCTAATAACTTTTGAACCACTGGACCAATTTTGGTGAAATTCAATACGAACTAGGCTGGAGGAACAAAATATATATATGCCAAGCTTCAGCATCCTCAGAATTGATTTTCGAAAGTTATAGTGCTTTTTATCTCATAAATTCACGAAAAACCCTTGCCGAAATTCAGTCTTTTGCTCATAACTTTTGAACCACTAGACCGATTTCGCTGGATTGCAATACCAACCTGACCAGGTAAATGCCCAACATATATGCCAAACTTCAGGAGCCTCCGTAAAGTCTTTCAAAAGTTAGCGCAGACAGACAGACGGACAGACGGACGGACGGACCGACGGACATCGCTAGATCGTCTTAAAATCGATCGAGGATCATGAATAAATATTTCGAGGTGTTACAAACGGAATGACAAACTTATATATACCCTCTATCACTAGAGTGGAGGGTATAAAAATAAATTAGGGGAGATCATCCTCTTTCATTTTCCGTCACCAGTGTCATCGTAGGACAAGTACAAATATTTTAAAAATATTTTACAAAATATATCCTTTAAAACTTTGAAGTCCTTTTAAAAGGAAACAGGATTGCGAAATACAAAACTGTAAATGCAGTTTTACTCCATTTCATCTCTACTTTCAGACGTCTATCATCCAGTTCATGTTTAATATTGGCTGTCGGACGGTGATACGAGTCAAGTGCTACAAACATGTTTTTGGATTTTTTTGCCGCGTCGACAGTATTTAGCGAGATATGAGCATTTTAAAATTTTCGGGAATGACAAATTTTTTAGATTCAAATTTAGGGTCCAATAGAGTCGACACATGTAAAAATTGTATTCGATACTATGAGTATTTTAAGGACCAAAAACTGGATTCGTTTTGCTCCATCTTGCTTAGTTTGCGAGATATCGCCATTTTAAATATTTTAAAAATGAATAGCCATTAGATTTTTTTAATAAAATGAAAGAAGATCGATTGCATTCGATTTCTAAAAGATTTTTTGAAGATTTTTGGAAGTCGAATAAAAAAAATGTAAATGCATTCGATATTTTTAAATCGAATGAGTCCAAATTAAATTTAAGCAATTCGCTAAAATATGATTGGGGGATGCAATCACTAAATTTTTATTCGGAATGCTAAATCGGATTAAGAATTGGCATCCTTCAAGGCTCTGGTAATAAGTTAGGAAATTTGGGCAGCCAAATTATTTTTTTTGTAAAGGTTTTCAAAAAAATATTTTTTTTTTTTTTTTTTTTTAATAATTGATTCCGTGAAATTTAAATGAAATCATGATTTTTATTATCATAATAGCAAAACGAAAGCTAGTCTTAAATTTTTTTAGCACTTTTATTTTTTAAAAAGTCAGGGATCTTTAAATTATGTTTTATTTTTTATATTCATCACTTTTGACCTTTTGAATTGGAAGCAGATTTTGCCTTAACATATGTATTAAATACGTAAAGTGCCTTGTCATCAAATGGTCTTATTACACCCATTGTTTATATTATGTTCATAAATTGCCAAGTGACATGTATGCAAGATGCCTTTTTCATGTTAATTTCTTAACTACTTTCAAGAATTTTTTTCTAGCGATAATCATCTTATATAGCTTATATATCCAATAGGGCTGCCAGATCTGTTTCGAACACCAGAGCTAAGCGCTGGTTATTCAATACCCGAGTTTTTGAAATTTGATATGTCGGAGCCTCTATCATGAAATTCGGATTATAATGGAGTAAAATTGTTCTAAATTGTAATTTGGTACTTTTTTTATATTTTGAAGTATTTAGCAAAAAGTACTTTTTGGAAATTTAAATTCTAAGGCGGTAAAAGAGGTGAAACGTGAGCTTTGGTACTTTTCTTTTTCCTTAAATAATGGTCCTAGAAACTTTAACTTTGATATACAAATATTCCATTAAAAAAACATTATGAAATTCTTTTAGAAATTCTAATTTTAATGGTAACAAGTAAAAAAAGTAAAATTCGGCCTTGTCGAATGTATTGATGCCCTTCACAATTTTAAAAAGATTATTGCAAAAAACTTTATTTAAAAGAAAATCACTTTTGAAAAAAAAAAAAATTCCGCGAAAAATAATCCGCGATTTTTTTCTTTTTTTGTCAAGAAAAATGTTCGTACTTGTTTAAATACCATTCCGTGTTCCATTATGTTCACATATGTCAATCAGCAGCCGAACTAAAGCATTTTGTATTATTAGGTTATGTTGAATGTACCAAAATGTTCAAGGTGTCCTTAAATTTTCGTTCATAATTTTTGAACCGCAGAACCGATATTGCTCAAATGCAACACTTAACTGCTTGGGAGAACTTAAAATACACTCAAAATTATACATTAGTAGATTTTTTTTTTTTTTTTGCTAATGCTGGTTAGCTAACTTTTATGAAATTTTTTTCAGAAAACTTAAAATGGCGCTATCTCGGAAACTAAGTCAGGTAGAGCAAAATGGAGGCCATTTTTGGTTCTCGGGCTCTACATAGTATCGCCGGTCCTCTTCACATGTGTGGACCTTAATGGGTCTTAACTTTGGATCCAAAAAAATTTGAATTCCCGAAAATTTTAAAATGCTCATATCTCGGTAAATATTGCCGACACAACAAAAAGTCTAAAAGCATTTTTGTAGCTTTCAACACGTAGAACAAGACCGCAAAATAAAAGCTCTCCGAGTAATATTTTTGAAGTTATCAAGTTTTGTAATTCTCAAAACCCCGGTGGTCCCCTAAAATCACGTATCTCAAAACTAAGCAAGGTAGAGCGAAACGGACACAAATTTTGTATAAAAAACAATGACGATTTTTAAGGAACCCAACTAGGTCTAGGCCCATCGGGGTGTGGAGCTATCGGGTCCGAACCCAATGGGGTCCTCAAATGTGTATGAACTCCCAGCAAAATTTTCGGCTGCAAAGAACCGATTGTGGAACAACTTATACTTCCCTAGAACCTGTTCTAATTCTTGTGCAACACCGATTCTTTTTACAAAGGGATTGTCCCAAAAGCAACAGGTGTTTGTAAGCAAAATTAGAACATATTTTTGTTCTTTGGAATCGGTTCTAGAAGTAAAATTTGGAACTAACATGAGAATTATAGAAATATTTTTAATTGTATTAATTTATTAAACAAAGATAAATACAATCATATCTGACAAAGTATTCACAGTTCTTAACACACATATATCCTTTTGCGCCTCCAAAATTGCATTTTGGGCCTTACAATAATGACATGCCAGAACATGGATTTTCTGCAAACTAAAGTAAAAAACATAATATTATCAGTATTTGACCCGACCCATATAATGAAAATTTAACTTACTCACCTTTTTATTAGCAATTTTCACGATTATATCCAGATATTTTAAGAGAATTTCATGTTTTTTCTTGGTTAAGAAAAAAAGAAATGATTTTATTTTTTAATTTTTTTGACACATAATTTTTTTTTCAATTCCTGAGAACCAAAATGTAATGAAACTTTGATTGCAGAGAACATGTTTCACAACAATTTTCACTTAACTTGTTCCGAATAATTAAAGTGTAATAGTGTATGATTACCGAAGAACCTGTTCTAGAACAAGTGTTGTCAGAATCGGTTCTGAAACATTTTCCTGGGCTAAGTTGAAATAAAAAAAAATTCAGTTAACTAATTTTTGGCAAAACATTTCTGCTAACTTTAGCAAAAAAATTGTGGGTTCAAAATCAGCAAATTATCTTGTAGGTTTACAAGCTTTTTTTGCTATCATTACAGTTTTTTTTTTGAGTGTAAATATGTTAAGTTTCAGTCATCTCCGTGTAATATTGTGGTCGTGATCACCATTTTTACAGACAGACAGACAGACAGACAGACAGACAGACAGACAGACAGACAGACAGACAGACAGACAGACAGACAGACAGACAGACAGACAGACAGACATTTCCTAAAGCAGACGTTTTGGATATCAATGCTAATTTAAGCCAATATATGCAAAAATATGCACTTAAAAGTTGGAAATATGCACAATATATGCATTTAAAACCAAAATATGCAAAAATATGCATTTTCAACAAAATATGCAAAAACAAATCCATGCCATTTTAAACGCAAATTTTTTGATTCGGAAAGAGAAATATAATGTTTTTTAATTTTTCTTTATTTTTTTTTTTTAATACAAGGGCAGATCAACAATTCCGTGACTTTTCGAATGAAATACCCTCGTATATACAATGAAAGGGCATTTTGAGCTTAACAAAATGGATACCAAAAAATGGTACCAAAATGCCCAAAAACACGTTTTTTTGAGAACTTTGACATACATTTTCTCAAAAAGCTGACATCATAGAAAAGGCATATTCGGAATCAGCATTGAAAGGTTAATCGAACATAAGTGGTCAGATCTCAAAATATAGCACATAATTGCTCTCTAAATTGCACAAAAATACGATTTTTGTGAACTTTGACCTCAACTGTCTTAAAAACCTGACGTTATGGAAAACTTTGGAAGCCAGGTTAATCTAAAACGAATGTCTAAATTACGAAAATTATGCGTACCCCCGCGGACAGTTTCGCGTACCCCCTAGTGGTACGCGTACCATAGGTTGGTAACCGCTGTACTAAACGTTATTTTTATCAAACGAGTATTATTTAAAAAAAACGTTATGTAGGTAATTTATAAAGCTTTAATTTAAGATTAATTGCGTCCAGATTGACTAAATAATAAATGTGCTACAAAGGTCGATCTGGAATATGAAAATATTTATAGACAATATTCAGAACATTTTTTTAAAATATTTTTTAGTCGATTTTTTCAAAGTTCAAACATTAAAATTTTAAAAAAAGTTCCAATAGTTTTTATTTAGTGATCAAATAATTTTTCCAATAACCCAAACAAACTGTGAAATTTTTTAAGTACAGTAACAAAAATCCACATTTTTTTACCTCCAATTCTTTTGACCACAAATTTTTTGTAAACAAAGAAAAAAATTTAATAATTTTAATATATCCTTACTGTACACTTAGGTGTACTAAAATTAATAAACAATCATATATTTTCTAAGTTTACAAAAAATTGGTGGTCAAAAGAATTGGAGGTTAAAAAATGTTGATTTTTTCAACTGTACTTAAAAAATTTCACTGTTTTTTTTGGTTGTTGGAAAAATTATTTGATCACTGAATAAAAACTATTGGACACCTTTTTAAATTTGTAATGTTTGATATTTTAAACTTAAGCATTTTTAAGACCGAAGATGAAGTCTAGTGAAAAAAGCGGTCCATGTTAAGACCTATATAGCCCCCATACAAACACACCTTTTAAACTTGGCTTAAATGACTCTAATAACCGTGTTATATTTGGTATCGTTTTGAAATCTGACAGGTAATCGAAATTTGTATTCACAAATCATCATTCCAAGTTTCAAAGGTTTTAGGTCAGTCCTTCTTGTACATTCTCAAATTATAGCTTTTGCTCTGCTTTAAAAAAAAGTCTGGTTACTCTAATATCCATATATTTACGAATGTATAAAATAATTTTTAACAAGTAATTGTTAATAATTATAATAATGGAAAGTTAAATGATAAAAGCCAACAACATCTTTGTTCTAGAGTGAAAGTCCAATGACATTTATGCTTACATAGTTTCATGGAAACTTATAGTTTGCTATTTGCTTAATTAACAAAAGAATTTTCACTTGCCAATTATTAAAATATAAGTCGTATGGGTAAATTGTTTCTATATATGGTTTTAGTTTTAGTTAAAAAAGGGTGTCTTTAACTAGGGAGAAAGCATTCTAGTGAATAATCATCATGAGCATGATATGCATCATACAGTTTAACGCATCATAAATTAATTATAGCAAAAAGCATCTTATAGCAACTTCTTTATACATGTTGTAAGATGAAAATTTATTTTTTATCGTGTTAATATGATCTGAAAGAAACCATAATATGCGTTTAATTTCTTAATAGACAAAGAGACAAGTTTTTTTCTAAGAATTTTTTTTGTAAATAAAAGGTTCTAAAGAAAGTAATAAAATTATTCAGAATTAAAAAATAAATATATATGAGTCAGTTGAATTGTACTACACCATTTACAGATGTAATTCGAAAAGGATCGATTGTAATTCGAAGATTCCATTTGTATTTCGACTTGTGATCAATTGTAATTTGAAATAGTTTAATTGAAATTTGAAAAAGATCGATTGTTATTCGGAAAAGATCAATTGTCATTTGTAAAAGATTATTTAATTCGAAAATTATCAATTGCAATTCGAAATAAATCAATTGAAGGGCTTATTGTAAAAACTCGATAAGCAACATTTCCTTTGATGGTGGTTTTTGCCTCAAAACTTTTGCAATAATATAGAAAATAGAACTTTTATTATCAACTAGCTGACCCGGTCCGCGTTGCTGGCCCAAATTTAAGATCAGTGTTGTATTTCGTCTCGATTCAGACATATAGCCCTGCAAAAAAGTCATGAATTTCTTGCCTTAGAAAAATTGGTGGGCATGGTTTTAAAGACCCGATTATGTTGATAATCATCCTTAAATTATATTTTAGGATCTAAAAAAAAATTACAATGTCTTCGATTTTGCGAACTGTACAAATTTAAAACTTCTTTAGTATCATTACAAAAACCACAAAAATAATTAGCTATTCTCTTGAGTTAAAACAACCATTAATAGTTTTCCCGAATTTTCCATTTTTCCGGGACACTTTTCTCTTTTATATTTAATTCAAAACCTAATTAGAACTATAATTAACATAAAATAAATCGTTCCGGTCATTAGTAGTCGATATATTTAGACAAAAACTTGTGCATATGGTAACAATACCCAAGGATTTAAAATCATGTGTACCAAGTTTAAGCGGAATCTATTAAGAAATATTTTTTTTAATATATCGAATTAGAATATATTTTAGATAAATCGAAAAAAAAATTTGGCAAGAACAATTTTTCTTTCCAAACAATTAGAGTCCCCGCACAACAATGTCGGTGTCGTTTTTTTCATACAAATTTGGCAAGAAAAAACGCTCGACCGAAAACCGTTTGAATAAAATCAATTTTATTTTTGTGTCGGTTTCTCTCTCTCTTTTAATTTTTGATATGAAAATGTTACCACATTT
This sequence comes from Pegoplata infirma, assembly GCA_963921195.1. Taxonomy (NCBI): domain Eukaryota; kingdom Metazoa; phylum Arthropoda; class Insecta; order Diptera; family Anthomyiidae; genus Pegoplata; species Pegoplata infirma. The sequence goes on from OY992536.1 coordinate 65,812,869, forward strand.
TTATAAATATTTCGATTATTTTCGATAAAGTAAACAAAAAAATGTGACCTCTAATAAAAAAATATTTAAAATTCTAAAAAAAAACACAAAAAAACAATGAATATAAGAACATCAAATTAATATTTAAAAAAACAATAAAATTAAATAAAAAAAAGTGTCGAAAAAGTGAAAAATAGTGTAAATATCAACGTCTGAATGAATTTCCCGCTGCCGCCTTTGTTTTGCGCCTATACTCTCTCGTGACCGAAACCGTCAACCGCTCCGACATTGTTGTGCGGGGACTCTTATATGGACTATTATGAACATTTGAAAAATGTGGACTTTGAAGTGGAGGAGGACAATAAATATTTCCGTAAAATCCTTATTTGGACTATAATGATCTTTAAGAAAAAATTTTGTCGTTCTCCGATTTTAGATGTATTGAAAAATGTGGGCGTGAAAATTTTTTATTTCCGTTAAAACCTAAGTTGGACTATGACGAACATTTAAAAAAAAGTTTAGTCAAATCGATCCAGCCGTTCTCCGATTTCAGATATATTGAAAAAAGGAGGCGTAAAAGTGGGCGTGATTAATTTGTTTTCCGAAAAAACCAAAGAAAAACATAAAAAAAAATAAGACGAACATTTAAAGAAAAATATTATCCATATTGGTCAGTTCTCAAGTGATGCGATTACTAACGAACTACATTTGATTTTATATATATTTTATTTTTCTATGAAGCAAATTTTATATATGTATATCGAAAAAAAGGAGTGGTGGACAACTTTTCTTACCATAAAGACCTTATTTGAATTTAACCAACTCGGTCCATCCATTCAAAAGTTGGCATAAGTAGAAGTGGAAAATTGTTCTTTCCAAAAAACCTATGCTGGACTATGATGAACATTAAAAAAAAATTAGACAAATTGATCCATGATATATGTTTATCGGGATCCATGATATATGTTTATCGGGAAAAGTGAGCGTAAAAGTAGCCATGCACAATTTTTTTTTCCTTTAAAAACTTTTGCGGACAATAACCAAATTGGTCTAGCCGTCTTAGTTCTTTCGATACATAGAAAAAAGTGGGAGTGGGAAATCCTAATACCCACAAAAACCTTAGTTCAATTATGACGAACTTTTTCAACAAAAATTAGCCAAAGTGGGAGTGGTCAATTTTTTTTTGTAAAAACCAAAGATGATGAAAATGCATTTAAAAAAAATTAAAATTGGTGCAGCCATTCTCAGATTTTATATAAATTGAAAAAGTGGGCGTAAAAGTGGGCATGGTCGATTTTGCTTTCAGTAAAAACTTAAATTGGATTATTACGAACATTTAAATAAAAAATTACCCAAATCGGTACAGCCGTTTTCCGATTTTATATAAATCGAAAAAAGTGGGCGTAAAAGTGGGCGTGGTCAATTTTTCTTTACGTAAAAACCTAAGTTGGACTATGACGAACATTTCAAAAAAAAACTTGTCCAAATCGGTCCAGCCGTTCTCAACTGATGCGGTTACCAACGAACGACAATTGATTTTTATTTATATAGATATACTTGTAAGAAGGGTTAAATCAAGACTTCTGCCAAATATCTGTCAATGTAACATCAGCAGAAGGCGAAAAACACGAAAAAATAAAATGTTGCTTAGCAAGTTCTTGCAGTAAGTCCTTCAATTGTAGTTCGAATAATATCAACTATAATTCGAAAAAATCAATTGTAATTAAAAACAAGTAAGAGTGTTAAATTCTGCTGTGCCGAATCTTTAATACCCTCCAACACGCAAATAAATAAAAAACTGCAAGGGCGTTTCTTTTTTTTGGAGGGGGTGGGGGGTCGATAGTGGTAATTGGGGGGTCACATTTCTTCTCGAATATGTTTTTAAAAATTGATTCTTATGCTTTTTGCACTAGAGAAATACAAGTTTATCATTATTTAAAAATAAAAAATATTCCACGCTAATAAAAGGGGGGAGGGGGGGGGGGGGTGGTGGATCGAAAAAACTACATTTTCTAATACTGTGGGTCCAAATGCAGGACTTTAAACTTCTTGTAGCATAAAAATATTGCATTTGTTAAACAAAAACACAATAAATCATGTAAAAAATGTCGTTTTTCAGAACTTTTTCCCCCTGGTCCGATTTTGCCCATTTATGAACTTAACCTGCCTAGGAACATTAGACATATTCGTGCCAAATTTCGGGAGTCTAGCTCTTTAATTTTGGGCTGCATCGTGTTATCTACAGACAGACGGACGGACAGACGGACGGATATCGCTAGAATGTCTTAGAATGGATCACTGGTCATAAATATATATACTTTATGGGGTCCTAGACCGATATTTTGATGCGTTACACACAGAATAACAAAGTGAGTATACCCCCATACTGTAGTTGCAGGGTCTAAAAATTGGAAGAAAAAAATTGGGAAAAACGAAATTTATGAAAAAATTTGATGAAACCAATAATTTTTGTTAAAATTTTTTTTTGTTAAAATGAATGAAAAGGTTTTTGATGAAAAAATAATGTTTTTGATTAAAAAAAAACTTGCAATTTTTAAAGAAAAAAAAATATTTTAATGAAAAAAAAAAAAAAAACAAGTAAGAGTGTTAAATTCGGCTGTGCCGAATCTTTTATACCCTCCAACATGCAAAAAAAAAAAAAAAAGTAGGGGGGTGTTTTTTTTGGGGGTGGGTCGTAGTGATTGGAGGGGGCAAAGTTCCTCTAGCATATGTGCTTAAAAATTCATTCTTATGCATTTTTCACTAAAGAAATGCAAGTTTATCATAATTTTAATTATTTTTATTCTACGCCCATTAAATCATGTTAAAAACTGATATTTTTCAGTGGCTGGTTTAGTTCTTCAAGGGGGAACTTTTTCCCCCCTGGTCCGATTTTGTCCCTTTCCGAAGTTAACCTGCCTAGGACCATAAGACATATTCGTGCCAAACTTGAGGAGTCTAGCTCTTTTATTTTGGACTGTATCGTGTTTACTACAGACGGACGGATGGACGGACATCGCTAGAATGTCTTAGAATCTATCACTGATTAATAATATATGGGGCATTCCATGTAAAATCGGACACTTTGAAAAACTTTTTTGAAAAAATGTTGTAGGGTAAAAATAAATTGGGGTCGGTCTCACTAATGACCCCTCTCGGACGCACCATTGGACCGGTAGAAGCTGATTAAATAAAACAAATTTACAAAAAATAAAAAAAATTGTATGGGGACCGCCTTAACAGTTAAAGATAGAGGGTAGGTGTGTTCAGAGAAAATGTTTGGACTAAAAAAATATTGTGGGTCGGTCATACATTTTGTTGCTCTAAGTGCACTATTTGGGCAGTTAGAGCGGTTGGAACAAATTTTAAAAAATGTCGTTTTGTGTGGGAGCCCCCTTAGAAAGTGGAGATAGGGTATTAGTTTTTTCCAAAGAAATGTTAAGACGTAAAAATTAATGGGGATCGGTCTTATAAAGGACCCCTCTATGACGCACCATTGGAGCAGTAGAAATGATTTTAAGATTGGAAAATTACAATAAAATTTTTTCAAAATATTTTAAAAAAATAGTAATAATCGTTATCCCACGATCTTCCTGGGCAAAAAATTTGTAGAATTGATAGAAGTTTTACACAAAAAAATTTCAAAAAAATCAAAGAGTACAAACATTTTCAAAAATTAGATTTAAATTTTAAAACTTAAAAAGCGCATACTAGAGCGCTTTTAAGAATTTTTTGGGATTTTTTTTTAGAAAGTATTTAAAAAAAAAAAATTTTGAAAAAAAAAAAATTGAAATTTGGACCATTATTGAAGAAGTTACGATTAAAAGAAGTTTGAGTAAAGAAACAAACTGCCAATTTTTAAAAATTCGATATCTTTTGAACGGGTCATCAAAAAAATCTGAAAATTTACCACGAAGGAGTTTTCGAAGGGTACTAAAAACTGTAAACATATTGGGAAAATCTAAAAAAAAAGTTTTTCAAAGTGTCCGATTTCACATGGAATGCCCCATATACACTTTATGGGGTCCCCGACCGATATTTCGATGTGTTACACACGGAATGACAAAGTGAGTATACCCCCATACTGTAGTTGGAGGGTATAAAAAAATCAATTGTAATCCAAATTATATCAATTGTAATTCAAACAAGTGAGAGTGTTAAATTCGGCTGTGCCGAATCGTTTAGAACCTCCAAAATATAAAAAACTAAAAAAAAAAAATTTCAGGTGGCTTTTTTATGTGGGGGGGGGGGGGAGGGGCGATTGGGTCAGCGGGGGACGTTGAGAGCACCTTCCCATCGCGATAAATATATTAAATGTTTCATTTATTAAACAAAAATACAAAAAACATGTAAAAAAGTGAATTTTTTCAGAGGTTGGTTCAGTTCTTCAAGTGGAAACTTTTTTCCCTCTGAGCCGATTTTGCCCATTCACGAACTTAACCTGCCTATGAACATGTGTCATATTTGTGACAAACTTTAGGAGTCTAGCTGTTTTATTTTGGACTACATAGTTCCATTTACAGACAGACGGACATTCATAAAATGTCTTAGAATCGATCATAGATCAATAATATATGGGGAATTCCAGGCCAAATGACTTACTTTTAGACCGGACCCCTTTCGATTTATTTTACTTTTGGATATGTTTTAGTACTTATTAAATGCAACTTGGACACCAATTTTCCGCCTTTATTTCAAGAATTGTGTTGAGTAATCAAAAAGTAATTAAAAATGGCGATTTTCTCAAAAAAATTAAAATTTTAAATTAATTTTGACCATTAAAAAATATAGATATCTTGAAAAAAGTTGTAGGTATTAAAATGTAGTTTTAGAAAAAAAATATGAAAAAATAATTCGTAGTAATTATCACTTATCTTTTGACGTTTAAAAATTAAAATCGACTTTTTGAAAAAGTCCGAAAACTTCGATTTTTTTGTAAAAAACTATAAAAATTCTACTCTAAATTACGCAACTTTTAAGCTATAATTTGAGATGTGATCGCAATTCATTCTATTTTGTTTTTTTCAAATTTTGAAAATTGTACCTTTTATTTTTTGACTCTGATTTATTTTATATGGGGCTCCAAAAAAAATAAATTGGTCGATACTGACCCTAACTTACCCTACACAGAAAATAATATCGTATATTTTATTTTAATTAAAATTTTAATTGTTTTTTAATTTAATATTAATTAAACTTTTAATTAATATAATTAATTGTTTTATTAAATTTTTAACTTTATTTTAATTAATATTTTAATTGTTTTCAAATTTAATATTAATTAAGTATTTAATTTATATAATTAAATGTTTAATTAAATTTCTAGCTTTACTTATTTTTTTTTTTTGTTTTGTTTTCCGTGTGTGTGCGAGTGTGTTTTTTTCTCTTGCATTGTTTTACATACAAAAAAAACATCAGTATAAAAAGTTTGTTGAAAGTTTTTTTTTATTTTTCACATAGGTTTTTGAATTCTCATTTTGTTTATAGTTTTATGTGTATGTATATGAAAGGTTTATAATCAACTTTATAAAATCATCTCACTGACTATGTCTTTACGGCATAAATAAATTTGGTAAAGTTTGAAGAAATATTTTTTTTTTAACTATTTTATTCAAAAAGAATGTTTTTACAATTTTTTTTTTTTTTTAATATAATATTTTTTTAATGTATACAATTAAAATTTTAATTATTTTTTTTTAAATTTTAATTAATTTTTTTAATTTATAGTATTAAGTTTTTAATTAAATAAATATCCATTTATTTTTAATTAACGACATACAAATATTTTTAATTTATTTGCGCATTTTAGTGATTGGTCCAGATTTAATTAATTTTTTAATTAAATCTTCGAATTTTTTAATTAAATATTTTTTTTATTTTTTTCTGTGTAGATATATTCATTTCGAGGTAAAAATACGTCTCACAAAAATTAAGAGCGATCGGACATGGGTAAGGCGTTCCGCATGGGCCTTGAAGTTTAGAAAACGAATTACAAGGAAAAATATGATTTTTTTCTGTTTTCTCAATTTTTTTTGTTATTTAAGGTTAAGTTTTGATTGGTTACAGAATTATAATATGGAGTAAAATGCCTCTCTAATAAGGTACAAAAAAATAAAATCGGTAGAAAATCAGCCAAGTTATTACAACTTCCCCAGGCATCTAACGTGTGGCCACTGGCCACTTTTGTTATTTTTATTTTTTTTTAAGTTTAGAGGTTTGTCTTTTCGCACAAAAAAATTCAGACATTTGTTTTTGGATTTTTTCGAAAAAATCCCATTTGAATTTTGAATTTCATAACAATTTTGTAATTTGCTTGTATTTTCTTGTTTCACCGTAGCGAATGAGTACTAAATATTTGCATAATATTGCACATACGCTACGTTGAAACAATCAAATTACTAAATTGTTATGAAATTCAAAATTCAAATGGGATTTTCTCGAAAAAAAAACCGGATTTTTTTTAAATTGACTTTTTTTAAAAATTGTCAAATTTCAGAACGAGTTCTGAAAATTTTCCAAAAAAAAATTTTTTTTTAATCGATAGCCCACAAATACTATAGCATACAAAACTATACAAGAATGTAAATTTTTGAGATTGTGGTGCATTCCGTTTTAATTTTATAAATATTTAAACAAGGCAACTCGACTACTCTACTTGTTCTACTCTAAATAAAGATGTAGCAAATGATAGATAAAATCGGTGCATGTACTCAAAAAAAAGTGAACTAAAATCTGGGAAAATTAACTCAATTTTGAGAAAAAGAGGGAATGATTTGGCTCCAAAGATTTTTTTTTCTTGGTTTTAGTTCATAATTTTCCCAAAAATAAGGAAAACAAAGTTATTTAATTTTAAGCCAATTTTAACTAGAAAATTGGAAAAATTATACTTCATATTTTAGAAATAGATTGGGTTTAGATCCTGGACCCATGGGTTCGGACCCCATTTAACTCGAGACCCCGTTGGGTCCTTTAAGGGTCCCCATAGATTTTGAACCAAAACTTGTGTCCGTTTCGCTCTAACTTGCTTAGTTTTTGAGATACGGTAATATGGGGCCTGATAGGGTCTTGAGAATCTTAAAAACCGGATAACTCAAAAACTATTAATCGGAGGACTTTCGGGTGTGCGGAAGTGTTCTACGAGTCAAGAGCTACAAAAATGCCGTTGGACGTTTTCTCGCGTTGGCAGTATTTAGCGAGATATGTGTATATATAAAATCTCGGGAATTTCAAATTTTAGATCTAAAATTAGGGTCTTGAGACCCCGACAGATATGCAGAGCTAGGCTATTTCATATTTTTCTTTGTAGTCTTTCTTTTGAAAATTTCATCCGTTTCGCTCTATCTCGCTTAGTTCTCGAGATATCGCCATTTTGAATTTTTAACTAAATTCTAAGAAGTTATTTACTAAATTCTCAGAAGTCATTAACTAAATTCTAAGAAGTATACTTCCTTAATTCAAAGAAGAGAAATACGATGATGTTTTTTTTAGTAAATTTTAACTAAACTTGAACTAAATTGTTTTCTACAAAAAAATATGTCTTAAAAATAAAGATACGATTCTTAGATTTGTGGAAAATTTCTTTGGCAGTAAGAATTTTTTTTCTAATACACTGTGCAACAAATTTTGGGTCATCGCATTGAGCCTCAATGCCTTCAACGCCATATAAAAGTAGACCATCAAGTGGACAAAATCACCAAAGGGTTTTGCAAAGTCAGTTCGGATTTCTTTTTTATAGCCCACTAAAGTTTTAATTTTTTTATCAAAGGCGTTTGGAAAACGTCAAAAATACTATAATAAGAAAACATCTGATCTTCAAAATATGATTCGATGTCTGTTGTAAAATTTTATGGCGGTTCTTTTCTTAGAATGTTTTAACCCTCTAACTGTCATTTTAAGGGGTAATTTTAGTCCTTTTTTAAAAACTAAACACAGAAGTCTAATAAAACGTGTTTAGTTTTTAAAAAAGAACTAAAATGACCCCTTAAAATGACAGTTAGAGGGTTAAAACATTCTAAGAAAAGAACCGCCATAAAATTTTACTACAGACATCAAATCATATTTTGAAAATCAGATGTGTTCTTATTATAGTATTTTTGACGTTTTCCAAACGCCTTTGATAAAAAATAAAAACTTCAGTGGGCTATAAAAAAGAAATCCGAACTGACTTTGCAAAACCCTTTGGTGATTTTGTCCATTTGATAGTCTACTTTCATATGGCGTTGAAGCCATTGAGGCTCATTTTTCTTGTTGCACAGTGATATTTAAAAAATCCATTTAAGGAAAACTATGAACTAATTATAAGTAAATGAACTAAAATTTTTTCCTCATAGTTAAGAAAATTTCTCATTTTTAAGTTAAATTTAACTAAATTTTAGGAAAATTCATGACAAATTTTCAAAGACATTTTTTCCTTAAATTTAGTTATGTCTTTTTTTTCAGTGTGTTTGGATTTTGGACCCATTTTTCCGAAAACACTGGTAGGGGGTCTGTCAACTAAAATTTCTTACTTTTTTTATATAAATACGGTAGTAAATTTCCATTTCGTTTTTTTCTTTTTTGATTTTTGTATGTTTAGTACATAGAATTTCAATTTTCTATTCTAATTAGAAACAAATATTGAAATATCCTTGAACTTTTTTCTTTAATAAACATTATGTCAATACAACATATTCTAAGGACATTTAGTCAATACAAAATAAATACAACTTGTTATCAAAGCCACAAAAACCATAATTAAAAGTTAACATTAAATGTCAACATACATACACAATTATACATTCAGATGTATTTAATGAAAAAATAAAGTAAATGAAAAGGAATGTGATGATGTAAATATTTAAATAAATATTTAACTAAACGAAACATAACCATCAATTGAAATAAATGTCCTTAGGATTTTAATGATTTGTTGCTGGTAAATTTTAGAAACATAAAATCAAAAAGGAACGACACAATACACACACTCACAAACACACAGACATACATTAAGTATTGTTTATTTAACAAATTTAAAACACGCGCTTTATTTTAAACAAACATGTTAAAAAAAAACAAGTGAGAGTGTTACATTCGGCTGTGCCGAATCTTTTATACCCTCCAAAATGTAAAAAAAACACTATATGAAAAAAATCCAGGGGCGTCTTTTTTTTTTTTTTGGGGGGGGGGGGTTGTGGGAGACGTTAGGGGCACCTTCCCCCTGCGATTTTTAACTTATTCTGAGATAAGAATGTTGCATTTGCTCAGCAAAAGTACAAAAAACCCTGCAAAAAATGCGTTTTTCTTGGGTTGGTTTAGTTCTCCAAGGGGGAAGTTTTTTCCCCTTGGTCCGATTTTGCCGATTTCCGAACTTAACCTGCCTAGGAATATAAGACATATTCGTGCCAAACTTCAGAAGTCTAGCTCATTTAGTTTGGACTGAATCGTGTCTTCTACAGACGGACAGACGGACGGACATCGCTTGAATGTCTTAGAATCGATCACTGATCAATAATATATATACTTTATGGGGTCCTAGACCGATATTTCGATGCGTTACACACGGAATGACAAAGTGAGTATACCCCCATACTGTGGTTGGAGGGTATAACAACAATAAGGACAATTTTGTGTACGAATGATGTGGATATTTAACAGTGTGACATGCAGGATATCCTGACTGCCTTTTAAAACCGATAAGCTTAACACATACTTATTTACTTTTTGAATGTGTAACGCACTTGTATGCTTTTGTAATTAAAAATTTAAAAACATTAAAAAACAAGTAAGAGTGTTAAATTCGGCTGTGCCGAATCTTTTATACCCTCCAAAATGCAAAAAAAAAAAATACCAGGGGCGTTTTTTTTTTGGGGGGGGGGGTTCGGTATTGGTAATTGGGGGTGGGGCAAATTTCCTCTCGAATATGTGTGTAAAAATTCATTCTTATGCTTTTTACACAAAAGAAATACAAGTTTATCAATATTAAAAAAAATGTTATTCCACGCCCATAAAAGGGGGGCGGACCGAAAAAAACGACATTTTCTAATTCTTTGGGTCCAAATGCAGGACTTTGAACTTCTTATAGCATAAAATGTAGCATTTGTTAAACAAAAACACAAAAAAATCGTGTAAAAAAATTGTGTTTTTCAGAGGTTGGTTTAGTTCTTCAAGGGGGAACTTTTTCCCCCCTGGTCCGATTTTGCCCATCTCCGAACTTAACCAGCCTATGTACATAAGACATATATTTCAGGAGTCTAGCATTTTTATTTTGGACTGTATCGTGTCTTCCACAGACGGACGGACGGACGGACGGACAGACGGACATCGCTAGAATGTCTTAGAATCGATCACTGATCAATAATATATATACTTTATGGGGTCCTAGACCGATATTTCGATGCGTTACACACGGAATGACAAAGTGAGTATACCCCCATACTGTAGTTGGAGGGTATAAAAACAAGTGAGAGTGTTAGATTCGGCTATGCCGAATCTTTTATACCCTCCAAAATGTAAAAAAAAAATAAAAAAAAAAAATTGTCAGGGGCGTTTGTTTTGGGGGGGGGGGGGGGTTGTAATGGGGGTCAGTGGGGGACGTTGAGAGCACCTTCCCATCCCTATAAATATAGCAAATTTTTCATTTATTTAACAAAAATACAAAAAAACATGTAAAAAAAAGTGTATTTTTTCAGAGGTTGGTTCAGTTCTTCAAGGGGGGACTTTTTTCCCCCTAAGCCGATTTTGCCCATTTACGAACTTAACCTGCCTAGAACCATAAGACATATTCATGCCAAATTGCAGGAGGCTAGCTCTTTTATTTTGGACTGTAATTCTTAGCCCATTTTGGTTTTACTTTTTTTTGTATTTTAGCTAATTCCGCATCGATCTGCCGTGGTGGATTTTTGAAAAACAATTTCGGATTACTTTTTATATTTTCCTAAAGTTCAGAAAATTTTCATTTTTTTTTTTTGCAATAAAAAATGTATTAGCCATGGGACGAATATGCTTTATAGACTAAATTAAAGGTATTGGAACCCATTATCAACGACGCATAGTGGGGTTAATGATACCTAAAATGGCGATTAATACATACACTCAAAAAAAAACGTGGGTATTTAATACTAAAAATTTAGCTACGAGTACTAATGTTTTAGTCCAAAATGATCTAGTGCAGGCGTTGCTAATCATTACTAAAATTTGTTACTAATATCTAGTACATGAGAAATACTAACAAAACAGTAAATATTACTGCAATTTACTACTAAAAAAATCATAAATATTTAAAATTTTTGTCCTATTTAGTAAATAAAACTACTAATTTTAGTAAATAAAATTACTAATTTTAGTGATTAAAATTACTACCTAAATCAATTTTAATAAATAAAAGTCAGAAAAATATTATATATAAATGATTTTATTTCACTTCGGTTTTTTATTTTATTATTTCACTTCGGTTATAAGATATACTTAATTACATGTCTTCTTAAGCTGTTTAAAAAAATGTAGCGTTCATTGTACCACGTAAACGATTGCTAAAAATATAAGAAAGAAATAATATATTCTCAATACATGTTCAAATGTATATACAAACATTTTACTACAGAGGGCGCTTTTTTATACCTACATTTTTTTTTGTATTCGTGTGTGTATCCATATTCTTCTTCAGCTTGAATTTTTTTCTTACACAATCATTGAAATAAAAAACGATTTAAAAAAAAACTGACGTAGTTTTATTATTAATGCATATTAATTTTATTATAAACACATTTAAATAAAAAACATTTATATATAATTACTTTAACACAATTTAATTAAATAAATGTAACATATATTTTTTTTATAAACACTCCGTGAGTGGGTATCGCGTTGTTACTTTTTCTAATTCTTTTTCGCACTAAACAAACAGAAAAAACAGTTGGTAGCACTGCAGTTAATGCCAGCAAACGTAGTGTTCGCACACACTGCAGCAGCAAGCAGCAGACGGCAAAAAATATAAAGTGCCTGTTTAATTATAAATTATAAATTTATAAAAGCTGTACTTATTGTATTTGGAACTTGATGTGTGCTTTTGCAATGTTAAGAAATAAAAAATATGGCATTTTAGTGAAATTATAATTAAATAGTCTACTCTTAATTTTTGCTGTCTGCTGCTTGCTGCTGAATTGTGAAGGAGCAAATGATCGCTAATAAAAACAGTGTTGCCATTATCAATATGAAAAAAAAACGCAAAAATCGTAGGAAAAGGGTAAAAATTTATCAAACAAAAATCAGCGCCAAGAAAAGAGAGAATATTAAAAAAAAAATTGAAAATGTGTTTTTAAGGTAAAAAGGATAAAAAGCAAAAAAAAAAATAAAAATATTTGTTTTTATTATAAATTCAATAAATTAGCTGATACAATCAAAAGTAAAAATAATATTACATTCATATTACTCAAGTAATATTAAGGTAATGGTTAACATTAAATTTTAAACAAACTTTTTTTATTACATTTAATTATCAAGCCACAGAACTGCTTTAATGGAATGCACAGAGGGTCACCAAGATCGATTTCCGGCCAAAAGTCCATATTTGTAAATTCTCAAAAAAATGTTTACCAGTTTGTTGGGCATATAAAAAAAATATAAAAAATATAAAAAGGGTCAAAAATGCCCTTTTTCGGCACTTTAACCGCGAATTACTCAAAATCCTGACGTGATAGACAAATTTGGTCGCCGGATTTGGATTTTGACAGTAAACAAAATTGTTTAAAAAAACAACAGTCATTAAACATTTAAAAAAATACGTAGTTGTAAAAAAAAAATTAGAAAATACTTATGTACCAAAAAGTTTTTACACAAATACAAGTAGGAAAGTCCAAACATGGACCGATTGGATATTTTTTTAAAATCTTTAATTACTGGAAAAAACACATATAAAACAATTTTGAGAGAAATATGCTTCTTTTAACTGAATATCGGCGACTAAATCTACAGGGAGTAACAATATGCATTACCATGTAATGCATAGCCACAAAAAATGGAAAAATATGTACTAGTTGTTCCCTACCGCTTTCCATAGGCCATATTTTTTTTTTTTATTTTTCATGCATTACGAAGGTTCATGCATTATTTTTAGTCTTATCCCAAAAAAATCATTAATCCTGTATAGAGTAAGGCCACGTTCACACTACATGAACTTATACCTAATTCACACCTAAGATGAAATCACATTCCATCACAACGCATAGCGTTGTTCAAAATTCTGTGTAAATTGGTTTTGTAAAAACAATAAATTGTATTGAAATTTTTACGAAAATAAACCCCAATTTTCTTTATTTAACTTTATCAAAAATACATATTTTGATTGCGTCATTACAAAAATACAACTCCATAACCAAAAATTTAAATAAGCCGACGATTGAGAGCAAACGCCGCCGTCTGTAAGCAAATGGGGCGAGTCGCCACCACCGTAAGTTCCTCTTCGGCACAATTTAAATTAATTGTTAGAGTCACTTAATTCAAATTTAAAGGGGTTGTTTGTATGAGGCCAAGGTCCAAACATGGATAAAATTTTCCAAATTTCATTAGGTCTGGGCTTAACTTTCAAATTTCAGCAAAATCTATTGATAATATAAAAATCACAAATTAAAAAAAATAGAAAAAAACACCATAAATACCTTATCTTTAAAAACGCGTATTTAAAAAACGGCAAAACCAAAAAAGCACCAGCACTTACCCAAAATGTAACATAATGGCAACACTGAATTCAAATTTAACGATTTTGCAGCAAAAACAGTTGGTAGCTCTGCTTGTAAACAAGCGCCCCCTTACGGAATTATTAGTAACAAAAAAAAATTAAAAACCTAATAAATTACTGTATATTAGTACTTTTATGAACTAAAAATAGTAAAAAAATTAGTACAACCGACTACCAACAAAAATTACTCATAAACAGTAAGAAATACTAATTTTAGCACTTTTAAGATACTAAAAAAACTACTGTAATACTGGTAATTGGTAACTTATTAGTAGATTTGGATTACCAACGCACTTACTAATTTTTTTACTGCAGAATTATTTTGAGTGTAGAAGACTTAATTTTAAAATATTATAATTTTTTATTGATGAGTAATCTTAAACACATAAAAACACAGCATTTTCGAAAAAAAAAACATTGGAAAAATTTTGTTTTTAACCTGTTAGGCGCTTTATTGTTTTTCGGATATAATATCTTATTTCACAATTTTTGCTGTAACTTTGGAACAAAAAGCTTTACATTTATAAATAAAATGGCACATTATAGCGAACTTAATGTGCTATTAAAAACTTAAAAAAGTAAATATATCGTATGTGTTTTTATTAGTATAATTTTAATTTAAAATTCGATTTTTGTTTTTCACTAAATCTCATTAATGTACAAATTTATCTCAAAAAGTCCCGAAACAGAAGATTCAAAATTTTTTATTAATGGATAATCATAATTTAATAAAACGCAGCATTTCAGAAGAAAAATTGGAAAAAATATTTTTACCTGTTAAACTTTTTTTTCTTTTTTTCGGAAAAAGCCTAATTCACAATTTTCGCTGTAACTTTGACATCAAAAGAATAAGTAAATAAATATAAAATAAATAAAATATGTATTCAAATTCTGATTAATTTTTATTAAAAAATAAAAATTGTTTTATTCGACCTTTAAAATATTATGTTTTGAGTGGGTTTATTCTAGCTCGAGGTCATTATTTCCTTTACTAATTAAAACTATGATATTCTCATAGAATAATTTTCAAGAAATTAATTTTTCCGTTTTTAAATTTATTTATGTTGGTAATTTTTTTCAAGACTTAATCGACACGTGTTTCGGGACTTGTCAGATCCCATTGTCAAGATTATTTAGCAAAAAAAAAAAATATGAGAATATCATAGTTTTAGTTGGTAAATGAAATAATGACCTCGAGCTAGAATAAATCTACTTAAAATAAAATATGTATTCTTATTAGTATTAATTCAATTTTAATCAAGTTTTTATTTTTCACTTAATTCAGTTAATGTGAACATTTATCTCAAAAATTTACAGACGAAAATTTTTAAAGGATCAGAACAGAATAATTTAAGGTCTAGTTGATGAGGTTATGTATGGTGTATCTTCATCAAAATCACTCACGCACTCATCTCTAACAAAACAAAAAACAACAAAATACCAAAAATATGGAAATTGAGAGTATTTTAACACAACAAGTAAGAGTGATGTGCCGAATCTTCTATACCATCCAAAACATTACAAAACTACAAAAAAATTTGGGGGGCATTTTTGATAGGGGCTCGGAGGGGGACGTAGGGGGCACTTTCACCCTTGCGATTAATCATTGCAAATTAATTTTTATTGGTTTTTGCACTTAAGTAATACAATTGCATTATTATTACATATTTTTTTATAACCACGCCCCAAAAAGGGGGCGGGCGTGCGTGTGCGTGATTTAAAATAACTCACGCACCCATCTCTTATAAACAGTACACTCATGAGCTGCAGTTACAACTAGCATACGGAATATAAGGACAAAATATTATAAAAACAACTAGATTTTTAGTCTTTTTTTTTCAAATAGATTTTTAGCAACTGGAGTTCTTTCACAAAAAAAATGATAAGTCAAAAACGGCAAAAAACCGCAAACGTACATTTAGGGATTTATTAGATGAAATCATATATTTAAAGACCATATAGGCGGATTTTCACTCTTTCACAGACAAAGTTGTTGAAACTCAATATTTATATCAAAAATACCCTATTTTTAGAGAATTTTTATTATTTTTTTTTTTATATTTCCAAAACATTTATCTAAACCAAAAAATTTTTTTATATGCTCAAATACCTAAAGTAGACTGATCCATTATGAAGCTTTCAATTTTTTTTTTTTTTTTTTTTTTTTTTTTATAAAAAGAAACAACACTCAGGCAATGCTGCCTATCAATTACTACTGTAACCGTGATGTTTCTTTCGGAAAGGGGATAGAAGAGAGATGAAAGATTTGAAAGATAGAAGGGCTTCAGTATGGCAACACTGTAATTGCGCGTGTTGATAATTTTGAGTACAGTTGTTGCATCGCCATCTGTTATTGATCTGGCGAATTATTATACACTTTAAATCAATGCGCGCAAAAATAATAAAAATAATTGAACTTTAAACACACACTGCAAATAAAGTATACAACTTAGAACTTTGTTTTTTGCCATTATTGATGTTGAATTTTATCTACTTTAACCTGGTACCAAACACGGTTGTGAAAGTTAATGTTCATCTATTGAATTAATCGCCACTTTGGATGCATTTCACCCCTCTGTGCGACGTGACTAGTATTTGAAAATAAATTATTATTTTGGTTTTTATAACCAGACAAAAATTCAAGAATTTTCACTTTTAAAAGCCTATATCTTTAAAAATAATGAACCAATTTCAATAAAATCTTTTTTAGATTAAAGCTTATGTTTTGCTTAGTCATAATTGGTACACAAAATTCTTAAAAAATATTTTATTTTTTGCTTAAATTTTACCTTATGATTTTTGGAATTTTAAAATAATTTTTTAGTCTGTTTTTAAAAAAAAGAAAAGTTGTTACATTGTAAATTCGAAAAAAGGAGTTAAACAATTTTGAAAAAATAATTTATTTACCAATAATGGTTAAGAAAATGATAAGCTTTAATCTAAAAAAAAAATCATTGAAATTGGTACATTATTTAAAATGATATAGGCACTTAAAAGTGAACATTTTTAAGTTTTCAAATGTTTATAATAACCAAAATAATAATAAATTAACAAATACTATTAATGTCATTTATAAGGGGTTCAAATATCTTTAATTCTGCCCATACAGCTTATTCGTCCCCTGCCTATTACATTTTTTAGAGCAAAAATTCTAAAAAAAATAATACTTTCTGAACTTTAAAAAAATATTAAAATAAAACAAAAACGATTTTAAGAAATCCACCATGACAGTCCGATGAGGAATTTTATTAGCTAAAATTCAAAAGAAGAAAAACTAAAATCGGTTAAGAATTGCGACCTGTAGTCAAAATCGAACAAAAAAAATTCCATTTTTCCCCACTGTGAGTCGGACGGACGGACGGACGGACATCGCTAGATCGTCTTAGAATCGAAGGAGGCTCATGAATACATACACTTTATGGGTTCTTATTGTTAGACCAATATTTCGAGGTGTTACAAGCAGAATGACAAACTTATATATTAGGGTTATAATTTTTTGCATTTTTTTGAATCACTATCACTAGAGTGGAGGGTATAAAAAAAATTTATAAATTAATTATTTGAAAAGATAGAGGGTTTTGCATTCAGAAAAATTAATTGTGTATGATAGAGAAAACCAAAAATGCAAATAAAATAGCAAAAAAAAAATATTTTTGTTCTGAATTTTTCACCATAGATAAGGGCCGTTTTACTGAATATTTTGCCATCAAAACGTAATTTTCATGAAAATGGAGGATATAGGGGTTTGAATATAGGCCCTCGATATGTTTCTTAGATTTGGGGAAAATTTCTTTGCCAGTAAGGTTTTTTTCCTTATATTTAAGAAGTCCATTTTAGGAACACTATGAATTATTTATAAGTACATGAACTGAAATTGTTTCCTCATATTTAGGAAAATTTCTAGAGTCCGACCGAATATTCGGTCTCGGTTTCGGCCGAATAATGGGGTTTCGGCCTCTATTCGGTATTCGGCAAAATTTTGGCCGAATATTAGCCGAAACCGAAACTTTTTGATATTTTAAAAATATGTACAAAAGTCGGTGAATTTTTTGATTCAATTGAAGAAAATGTTACAAGTTTATGCAATAAATGTAAAACTGTTTCAGTTCAAAAATTATTTTCTCCTAATCTGCAAATGAAATATACAATTTTTTTGTAAGTTTTTTAAAAAACATATTGGGTAATTCCAAAAATTTTCGCCCCACTGTTCGGAAACATGCCTTTGGATGCTACTGAGAATTTGGCTCATAGATATCCACGTTTATATGAGATATGTTGCATTTTTGGATTTTTAAAATTTGCTGTAGTTTTCAAATTATCGCGGGTCAAAGTTCGACTTTTTTACCAAAAGTCAGAAAAATACATGACGTTTAACGTGCTCTAACTTTTTAACTAGTAATCCGATTACCACAAGTAATGGCTCATATGAAAGCTTAATTCTTCTTCTTTTAGGAAATATTTTCAAAAGAATACGGTTTTTTTTCAGAAGTGTTGCAAAAATTCAAAAACATTATTTTTTTGTGAATATTTAAAAAAACACATCTTCGATTTTTTTAAAAAAAAGTTTGGTGATAAACAAAACTGTTTTGTACAAAATATCCAAAATTCAGAGTGGGATCCCAATGGGATCAAAAAATATTCTGGCTTTAGTACGAAGTTCTTAAATTTTACCTTAGAAAATTAAAATTTTATGTTTCTTCAATAAAAAAATTTAAATTTTTAAAGAAAATTATACTATTAAAATTTTGAAAACATTCAAAACATTAGAAATTTAAATTTTCTAAGGGAAAAATATGAGAACCTCGTACTTAAAACAGAATATTTTTTGATCCCATGGAGATCCCACTCTGAATTTTGAATATGTTATACAAAACATTGTTATTTTTCACCACAATTTTTAAAAAAAAAATCGAAGATGTGTTTTTTTAAATATTCGAAAAGAAAAAATGTTTTTGCATTTTTGCATTATTTCTGTAAAAAAACTGTGTTATTTTAAAAATATTTTCTAAAAGAAGAACCCCAGCATTCATATGAGCCTAAATTTGTGAAAATCGGGTCATTGGTTAAGAAGTTACAGCTCTTTAAACGTGATGTATTTTTCTTACTTTTGCTTAAAAAGTCAATCTTTGACCCGCCATAATTCGTTAAATACGCCAAATGTAAAAAAACGGTTTATGGTACATATATCATATTTATGAGGGCTATCTATGTGTCAAGGTTCAAATTAATCTGAGACACCATTTCCAAAAATGACTAAAATTTGAGCTAAATTTTTTGGAATGGCCCTATTTTTTTTTTCAAACATACAACAATTCTTTTAGTTTAAAAGCATTATATGCTGTATATTATTCTTTAACAACAACTTTTTAATAATTTAATAATTTTATTTCGGTTCGGTTTCGGCCGAATATTACTTTTTCGGCCGAATATTCGGTTCGGTTTCGGTTCGGCCTCGAAAACTGGTTTCGGTCGGACTCTAAAAATTTCCCATTTTTTAGGTTAATTTAACTAAATTTTAGGAAATTTTATGAAAAATTTCAAAGAAATTTTTTCCTAAATTTTAGTTCAGTGTGTATTAGACCGGTCCTTCATTGTACGGGCGATTAAAAGTTGCTCCGAATCCCGCTTTCCTGGGTTCATTTCGTGAGGTTACCGGAAAAACTAATCCAGAAAAAATTTCAACTCATTTGGATCATTTTTGAGCTATCCCAAGCCCATCAAAGTTTTGAAAAACGATTACAAGGGGAAAATATAAGTTTTTATTGATTTTCTTAATTTTGTCAATAATTTGAGTTAAGTTTTAGTTCTAATGACTAAAAAATTGTGATTTGCAGTAAATTGTCTGTCTAATTAAGCCATAAAAACTAAAATCGGACGAAAATCAGCCAAGTTATTACAACTTCCCCGGGCAACTAACGTGTGGCAGACCACTTAATCAAGGAATTCGAGCCAAATTTTTTTAAATTTATTAAAATTATCTACTGTAACAAAATTTTATTATTCTTCAAGGTCCAATGTACTAAGATAACAAGTATTTTTCCTATTTCGTTTTTCTAACATGCTTAAAATAAATCCTAAAAAGGTCTCAACTGTTCTACACTGTTTTCAAATCTCCAATTTTAAATTTTTTTGTTAAAGAAATTTAAAAAAATCGACAATTGGAGTTTAAAATATTATTAGGCACATACAAGGAAAGAGACACTTAAAAAATTGAAGGCTTTTCTTTTTTCATTTGGCTAGTCCAGTGATTTTTTAACAAACTTCATATGTTGTGGACCGAATAATTACAGCACATGATAAAATAATTTAGATCTTTAACCCAACAACACTTAAGGGTCAATGTTCTGAATTTAAATGCAAATACTTAATTTCTGACCTTTTTAAATAACATCAAGTAGTTTTATTAATTTCCGCTCAGAAAATCAAGTACACAGAAAAAATAAAAAAAAATATTTGAGTAAATTTTTAATACTATTGAGTAAAAAATTACTCAATTTTGCACCAGTAAACAATTTAATAGTATTGAGTAAATTTTTAATAAAAATTTATTAAATTTTTGAAAAAAATTAATACATTATTAATTAATATTAATAATTAATATTAATATTAGTATTAATACACACACTCACACACACACAGACATACATTAAGTATTGTTTATTTAACAAATTTAAAACACGCGCTTTATTTTAAACAAACATTTAAAAAAAAAAACAACAATAAGGACAATTTTGTATACGAATGTTGTGGATATTTAACAGTGTGACATGCAGGATATCCTGACTGCCTTTTAAAACCGATAAGCTTAACACATACTTATTTACTTTTTGAATGTGTAACGCACTTGTATGCTTTTGTAATTAAAAATTTAAAAACATAAAAAAAAAACAAGTGAGAGTGTTAAATTCGGCTGTGCCGAATCTTTTATACCCTCCAAAATGTAAAAAAAAAAATAAAAAAAATAAAAAATTGTCAGGGGAGTTTGTTTTTGGGGGGGGATGGTGATGGGGGTCAGTGGGGTCAGTGGGGGACGTTGAGAGCACCTTCCCATCCCTATAAATATAGTAAATGTTTCATTTATTTAACAAAATACAAAAAAAAGTGTATTTTTTCAGAGGTTGGTTCAGTTCTTCAAGGGGGAACTTTTTTCCCCCTGAGCCGATTTTGCCCATTTACGAACTAAACCTGCCTAGGACCATTAGACATATTCATGCCAAATTGCAGGAGGCTAGCTCTTTTATTTTGGACTGCATCGTGCTATCTACAGACAGACGGACGGACGGACGCACAGTGGAGAAAAATGGACTTTTTTTGTCCAATTTTGCCTACAGGTCGCAATTCCTAACCGATTTTGGTTTTTCTTTTCTTGTATTTTAGCTAATTAAATTCCGCATCGATCTGCCATGGTGGATTTTTGAAAAAACATTTCAGATTACTTTTTATATTTTCCTAAAGTTCAGAAAATTTTCATTTTTTCTGTATTTTTGCAATAAAAAATGTATTAGCCATGGGACGAATATGCTTTATAGACTAAATTAAAGGTATTGGAACCCCTTATCAACGACGTGACTAGTATTTGAAAATAAATTATTATTTTGGTTTTTATAACCAGACAAAAATTCATGAATTTTCACTTTTAAAAGCCTATATCTTTAAAAATAATGAACCAATTTCAATAAAATCTTTTTTTAGATTAAAACTTATGTTTTGCTTAGTCATAATTGGTACACAAAATTTTTTTTAAAAAATATTTTATTTTTTGCTTAAATATTACCTTATGATTTTTGGAATTTTACAATAATTTTTTAGTCTGTTTTAAAAACAAAAAGTTGTTACATTGTAAATTCGAAAAAAGGAGTTAAACAATTTTGCAAAATAATTTATTTACCAATAATGGTCAAGAAAATGATAAGCTTTAATCTAAAAAAAAATCATTGAAATTGGTACATTATTTAAAATGATATAGGCACTTAAAAGTGAACATTTTTAAGTTTTCAAATGTTTATAATAACCAAAATAATAATAAATTAACAAATACTATTAATGTCATTTATAAGGGGTTCAAATATCTTTAATTTTGTCCATACAGCTTATTCGTCCCCTGCCTATTACATTTTTTAGAGCAAAAATTCTAAAAAAAAATAATACTTTCTGAGCTTTAAAAAAATCTATATATCGTTAAACTATATTCAATTTGAGCTATCTAAAAAAACATAACTTTTCAGGAGAGCAAAAAAACCGTCGCATTCGCGTATTTTTAAACTTTTTGTCAGCCGATCTTTTACAATATTAATTAATAATTACTGCTAAATTTTACACGTGCCTCGTTTGTAAAAATTCGTATTATTCGCTGAGTTACAGCAGATAGCTCAACCTTTTTTATTTGAAATTAATCAACCTAAGCAGATAGCTCATTAAATATAGACTTTAAAGCTTTATAACTTTTTAACGGATTATGATAAAAATGTGAATTTGGTGCCATATTTCTCAGTTTTCAAGCCCCTTCACGGAAAAAAAAAATTTGTCAATACAATTAATTTCATTGTTAATACAATTAAACATTTAATTGAAACTGAGCCTACATTGGATTTTGTCAATACAACATTGACTTTTGTAACTTTAAAAAAAATATCAACTCATTTTTGTCAATTAAATTCATTGTTGTATCAACAATGAAATTAATTGAAAAGTTTGTAATAAACTATATTAACGGAAATAAGCATGCTTTAATGTCATTTTATAAAAAAAAATCTAAAAATAGAACAAAAAAAATCAAAAAAATTAAAAAAAAAAAAAAAACATTTGCCGGCAGCTGGAATCGAACCCGCAACGAACATGATACGAGTCTAGCACACTACCACCGTGCTATTCCTTGTATATATTTGTAGTTGACTATACGCGTATATTAAAGGAAATAAACCGGTTTTAATGTCATTTTATTTAAAAAAAATATAAAAAACTAAAAAAAAAAAATCTAGCGGCAGCTGGAATCGAACCGACAACGAACATGGTACGAGTCTAGCACACTACCACCGTGCTATTTCTCATATATTTTTTACTTGACTTAACGCGTATAAAAGGTGTTGCAGAATAGCAAAACAAAAATAATTTAAAATAAAAATAAATAAAAATAAAAAAATGTTTCCGCCAGCTGGCAGCGAACCCGCAATGTTCATGATTTGAGTCTAGCACACTACCACCGAGCTATCGTCACATAAATTTGAGCTTCATTAAATGAATTTATAAGGTGTCTGTGTTATCAATGAGCATTTTGTGCGTTTTTTAACAATGATTTTAATTGATGCATTTAATTGGAAATTAAATTGGATTTTTGTCACATTAACTATATACATTGTTGATACAATTAAAAACGTTGTTGAACTTTAAGTTAGTTGCTAACAATTTGTTTTGTTACTTTTGATTTCCCGATATTTTTTTCTGTGTTCATTACAGGTGTTAAAAAAGTACCTATTCATTTTTTTTTAAATCATCGATTTTTTCGCGCTTTGTCGCCATTATTTGGAACCTTCATCAAGCTTGCGAAAAATGTCATATCACTTGTGTTTGCTGTACAATCGAATGGGCAAAAAAAATATGCAAAAAGTTTAACCGGTTTTGCTCCGCATCGAAATATGGGTCAAAAACCGCGTTTTTAACCGCGGAGAGGAGTTGAAACTTTCCAAAAAAAAACTGCCATTATTTTTATTGATGGAAACACCGTATAAAAAGTGATAATATTAAAAAATGTAAATTTAAAAGTTTACCCTCGTAAACTATACTGTAGATAGCTCAAATTTTTATTTATAAAAAAACATGGTTTCACATAGCTCATGCTATTTCTGCAATAAAATAGTCTTAAAATAATTTTTTTGTTCTGAAATTAATACCATAGATGACAATTATGCCAGCGAACATTTTGCCATCAAAAACTCATTTTCGTCAACCGCGCAGATAGCTCAAATTGAATATAGTTCCACGATATATAAAAATGGATGTGTGTATGTATGTATGTATGTGTGTATGTATGTTCCGTATGGACTCGAAAACGGCTGGACCGATCTTGATGAAATTTTCAGGGAATATTCAGAATAGCCTGGGGAGTAACACTGTGCGGTCAGATTTTGGATTTTCTGATTGTGGGCGGAGGGGCGTGGCAAAATCAAATTTTCACATTCCACCACTAATGACATCTACATATATATAAACAAAACGGATGGACAGATTGATGATTGATGAAATTTAAACCAAAGACAGTACTAACCGAGTACTACCTATGTGCCAAATTAGAAGGTTATTGGACAAAGGGGCGTTAAATGCCACGCCCCTTTGTATTAAACTGAAAATATTTCTGCATGATTTGCAATAATGTAAAAACGGCTGTATGTATGTTCCTTATGGACGCGAAAACGGCTGGACCGATCTTGATGAAACTTCCAGGGAATATTCAGAATAGCCTGAGGAATAAGACTGTGTAGTAAAATTTATGATTCTCAGTCTGTGGGCGGAGGGGCGTGTCAAAATCGAATTTATACATTACACCACTATTGACATCTGTATATAAAAAAGGAATAAACCGATTTTGATGAAATTTAAACCAAAGATATTATTAATCGAGTACTAACTATGTGCCAAATAAGAGCGTTATCGGTCAAAGGGGCGTAAAATGTCTATATATATATATATATATAGGTCATGTTACACTACGATCGCAATTACGCAAAAACAGTTGAACCGATTCTCTTGGCGTTTTTAATCAAGATAGTGCTTATCAATTGTATATGTTGGCCATATAAAATTATAATTGTAAAAAGACGCGAAAACACAATGAATTTAATTTAAAGGGGGCATCTCCTGAGCGTTGGTCAAACAAACAAATGAAAATATATTCGTGCCACTTCCGCAATCAAGCAAAAATGACAAAGCCGATCCTAATGAAATTTCCTGCACAGATATTGCTAAAAGAGGGTGGAACTTCAGGACATATAAGAACACGATTCGACAACGAGGCGTAAGTGTCTTCGCCTCTTTATGATATACTCAAAGTTATTTTATCTTTTACTACTGATAGTACTAACCGAACTGGAACTGCTTATAATTTATATAAGAGCGCGATTCGGCAAAGGGGTAAAAAATGCCACTCCCTTTTTTTGATTTAATAATAGTTATTTCTTCCGCAATCACACAAAAACGGCTAAACCGATTTCATGGAAATTTGCAGCATAGATAGTACTTACCGAGGACGCAACTTGGAACTTTAGCTATATTAAAAGCCACGATTCGATAAGAATGCGTAAAATGACAAGCTCCTTTGTACTATAATCAACGTTACGTCTGTCTGTTTTCTATAGATTTCTCTATAGATAACCGAAGGTGGAATTAAAAGCTACTTCTGGACCCAGCCCCGTGCTTTAGTTTTGTCCGACACTGTATATTAAGATAGAATAGAAAACAGAATCGATGTTTTTTTGGGCCAGCAACGCGGACCGGGTCGGCTAGTATTAAAATAAAACAAAAACGATTTTAAGAAATCCACCATGACAGTCCGATGAGGAATTTTATTAGCTAAAATTCAAAAGAAGATAAACTAAAATCGGTTAAGAATTGCGACCTGTAGTCAAAATCGGACAAAAAAAAATCCATTTTTCCCCACTGTGAGTTGGACGCACGGACGGACGGACATCGCTAGATCGTCTTAGAATCGAAGGAGGCTCATGAATACATACACTTTATGGGTTCTTAGACCAATATTTCGAGGTGTTACAAGCAGAATGACAAACTTATATATTAGGGTTATAATTTTTTGCATTTTTTTGAATCACTATCACTACACCGAAAAAAATTCATGCCTTATATGAACGAAATGTTTCGTACATTGTACGAAAAGTTTCGTAGTTTTTGCTTACGAAATTATTTCGTAAAAATTATAAGTTTTTACGAAATATTTTACTACATTCTACGAAATATTTTTTTGTTTTTACGAAACAATTTTCTATATTATACAAAATAATTTCGTAAATTACAAAAATAAATTCGTATATATTAGATATAAAAAATTACCAAAAAAGTGTATGTCTTATATGGTCGAAATGTTTCGTACATTGTAAGAATAGTTTCGTACTTTTTGCTAAGAAAATTATTTCGTAAAAATTATCAGTTTTTACGAAAAAGTATGAAACAATTTTCTATATTAAAAAAGCACGTGTTTCGATCTCTTCAAGATCTTGTCAAGACTACTTAGCAAAATATAAAAAACCTATACTACAAGTACACTGAAAAAAATAGCTTCGTGAAATTAATGAAAATTGACTTAACCTTAATGAAAAATGACTCACGTTTTCAACCGAAGACAGGTTTCATTTGATTAATGAAACTGGTGTCGTTAAAGTTCCTTTCAATGAAAACTTGCATATAAATAATGAAAATATTCGTAGAGCTTGTTTGAAACGTTTTATGAAGTTTTTCATAAAATGTATGAAAATATCCATTGATTAAATGTGGAATAGTAGTTGGTAATGAGCGTATGATAATTGCTTTTTACAAGTAACTAGTTGCTAACTTTATTAAGGTTTTGATATGGGAATTACGATAAATTCATGTTGGTTATAGTTATCAAAATTTCCATAGAAAGCCCCTAATAAAGTTAGGAACAAGTTACCTAAAAACAGCACGTATCATACACCCATAAGTGAAAATTTGCATCAATAACAATTTTGGTAAGTCACATGTAACCATCACTGTAACCGTCACTGAAATTTTATTTAGGTGGATGTCACAGACTCAATTCCGATCGGATTTGAAAAAAAGTTGTTACTCGTCAAACGCAAAACAATTTTTTTTTTTCGGAATGAAATCACTTTCAAAAATCAAAGTGGAATTGAATTGGTAAAAGTGGTTTCATTCCGAAAAAAAGTATTTGCTTTGCGTTTTACGAGTGAACCATTTATTCCACTTCCAAACGGAATTGAGTCTGTGACATGACCCTTAATTGCACTTTTTATGGTTTTCACCTAGTTTTTACACACAACAAAATTTTACTCCAAACTTAAATTGGTCTGAATTGCCATATAAGGTAAACTATAAAAGACAAAAACGCGATGACTTTAAAAACACGTGCTGCCAAAACGTAGCAACAACGTAGCAATGGAACAACACAAATTACCCTACATTTCATCACAAAATTTTAATGACTTAAAAAACTATTTTTCTGTTGCAAATTATATTATATTTTATAAGAAACAGTCAAAAGAAACACTTATACGGAACTTTTCACTTGTAATTTCAATTCGATATAACCAGCATAACACACACACAAGTTTCAATAACAAAGCAAAAAAATATAAAATTATTTTATTTTATTAGAAAAACGTTAACACACATGTAAAAATTGCAATTAGACTAAACACGCGTGGTGTAATAAAACGTCGTATGTTTTTGTTCGGTTTTCTTTCTCTTATTCGCATAGCAGAGTTGTATTTAGTTCTAAAAAATCTTATGATATTTTTTAATGAAATTATGAAATCTAATGAAACAAGTTTCATAAAATTTGTTCATAACATGCATGAAATTTCAATCAGCTTATGAATTCCTTCATTTAAGTAATGAAAACAAAATAATGAATCCGTTTCATTAATATTAGGAAGGTTATTTTTTTCAGTGTAGCATAAAAAAGTTAGTAAAATATTTATTTTTGTAAATTTACAAAAAAAAACGTTCAATTTAAAAAAAAAATATTTAAAAATTTTCTTAAAAAAAAATCTTTTTCACAAATTTTATAACGAAATTTTTTTTCGGACACAAACATTTTTTGGCATTTCTTTTTTTGCGTTTTGGAATTAAGAAATTCGTTAAAGCCCCTATGACACTACATTTTTTTTGTATTGATGAAATTTAAGTGAACAGTGCAAATATATCACCATAGGAAATCTGAACAAGTGTGAAGAGTAAAAGAATACTAATAAAAAGTAGTAAACGTCAAATTTTATTCTTGTGTTATCGATAAATTTGGTTATCAAATGACTGAATGTCAAAGAAAATGTAAAAATTTTACATATTTTTTTGACATTTATGCATTAATGATATTAAGTGTTGCCAACTTTTCTGTTTTTCATTAAATGAAGCGATTTTTTGTTTGTTTTTGGCGGTTATTTGAATTTATACAGCGGGTTTTTATTAAAAAGAAAGTAATCACCACTATTTGTTTGTTTATTTTATGTTTCTTTTTCATTTCTTCTTTTGCTGTTTCATTCTTTCAATTAATAAAAAATAAAATACAAAAAAAATCTAGTGTCATAGGAGCTTAAGGAAAAATAAATCTGAAAATAAAATTTCGAAGTTAAAAAAAAAAACTTTGAAAATTTTCTAATTGTAAGTCCTAGGCTTTTTTATATGAAAGGTTTAAAAGTTTGTGATAGGTCACTGCGTTCCGTGTGACATGACACGTGACCTATCAAGGACCGGTCACTTTTCGTGCAGGGAGATTAAAAATTTCTATAATTACGAAATATTTTCGTATGTTTCGTAAATTTACGAAAGTCCGGACTAATTTCTTTTTCGTAATACTTATACAGTAAATTTTCGTATATTTTACGAAACAAGTAAGTACGAAATTTTATTTCGTAAAATGTTGCATGGATTTTTTTCGGTGTAGAGTGGAGGGTATAAAAAAATGTATAAATTAATTATTTGAAAAGATAGAGGGTTTTGCATTCAGAAAAATTAATTGTGTAAGATAGAGAAAACCAAAAATGCAAATAAAATAGCCAAAAAAAAATATTTTTGTTCTGAATTTTTCACCATAGATAAGGGCCGTTTTACTGAATATTTTGCCATCAAAAAGTCATTTTCATGAAAATGGAGGATATAGGGGTTTGAATATAGGCCCTCGATACGTTTCTTAGATTTGGGGAAAATTTCTTTGCCAGTAAGAATTTTTTCCTTATATTTAAGAAGTCCATTTTAGGAAATTATAACTACATGAATTAAAATTTTTTCCTCATATTTAGGAAAATTTCCCATTTTTTAGGTAAATTTAACTAAATTTTTAGAAATTTCATTAAAAAATTTCAAAGAATTTTTTATAAAATTTTAGCTATGTCTTTTTTTCAGTGTATATGAGAAAATATCAAGGGCCATAGGTAAGACATTCCCATTTAAATTTAATCATCCTTTTCTACCAAAACAGGGGTTAAAAATATCATTGAACACAACTGTTTGATATCACAAATTCGTTCATATTTATTTGCGTGTTAATATTTATTTGCAAATTTATTTACACATGATTGATTTGTAAATTCCCAGCCAGAAAAATACGGTGGGGCCTACATTGGCAAAACGTTGTAACCGGTACAACAAACGTTGGCAAAACATATGTTCTACAACGACTACCGTATTGGCCCAATATCTAAATGATAACGCCAGTTGTACGTGTGCCCACGGTTCTAGCCAATGTTGGCAAACTGTGGTCAAAACAAAAAATACTGTACTGGCATAATATCTAAATGATAACGCCTGTTGTACGTGTGCCCACGGTTCTAGCCAATGTTGGCAAACCGTATTAAAAACAAAAAATACTGTACTGGCACAATATCTAAATGATAACGCCAGTTGTACGTGTGCCCACGGTTCTAGCAAATGTTGGCAAACAGTGGTCATAACAAAAAATGCTATGCGTAAACATATTTTTAAAGGGAAACATTTTTCTTAAAATTTCTGATTATTTTGATTATCCAATGCCTTCAAGTGAAATTGGTTTGTAACGTGTTGAAAATTTAGATGAAATTTGTACTGAAATTAATATAAGCATGGTTGAATTTAAATGTATTCTTACAACATCTTAGGGTTATATAGTCGCAACAAAAAGTCTACTTTTCGACTTTTTTCAATTTCTAAAAAGTCGATTTTTCGACTTTTCGACTTTTTAAAAAGTCGATTTTTTTCGACTTTCTTCGACTTTCTTCGATTTTTAACTTTTTTCGACCTTTTTCAGTTAGTTTTGACTTGTAATCGCTTAGGTGCTATTTTTTCGGTTGTATTTTATTTATCAATGTTGGGTACCAAAGTAATGAAGGTTAAAAAAAGTCGAAGAAATCGAAAATGTGGAAAAGGTTGAAAAGATCGAAAGCGAAAGAGTCGACTTTCGATAGAACGCTATCAATGAGGTGTTTACAATAATCAAAAATATTGGTAAATATTACACTTAAGTCGATTTCGACTTTTTCATACAAAAAGTCGATTAATCGACTTTTCGACTATAGAACCCTACATCTCATAACGAAAAAATTTCAATGACTCTTACATGCGTAATTTTAATAATATTTATCAGTTCTATTATTCATTTCTTAAATGTTAAGATAATCATTAAAACATTATTTAATAATAAGTTTTTAAAAAAAAATTTAATAAAAAAAAATATTTTATTTTGTTCTGTATATAATGAGAAAATTTCGACAAAGTGTAATATTTTGTGTAAAAACTGCGCTTTGCCAGTACATTTTTTTATACTATTCGATATATCTGCAAAGCGTAGTATTTTTTGTGTAGCCAATGTTTTGCCAGTACATTTTTTTTTTGTACTGTATATGTAATGAGAAATTTTGACAGAGCGTAGTATTTTTTGTGTAGCCAATGTTTTGCCAGTACATTTTTTTTGTACCGTTGGCAATTTCTGGCTGGGTTGATATAAAATTTTTTGATAATTATCAGATGGCATTGTCAGTTTAAATGTCATATTTGTTGACAGTTTTTCCATAACAAAAAAAACTACATACAGCGCATTATGATAAGTTTATTAAAATTTGTAAAACCTGCAAGTACGCAGAGGTTATTTAAATAAAATATTTAATAAATATTTTTAATACATTTATTATTTGCAGTTGGTGCTGGTTAAAGTTAGTGCTTACTAGATTTGTCCATTATATTAATATACACCAAATGTCCATTATACATATATTAATAATGCCTAAAAGCTGTTGTCTAAAATAAAAATTTTTATTTGTATCCAAACAATACATCCATTATTATGTGTTGTGATGCAGACATACAATATTTTAATGTCCATTATATTTTGGCGAAAAAAAAAACTAAAACATATTTTTATATGATGCCCCGTGTAAATGGAGAATAGATAGAGGATATAATCTTTTATAATGGTGGTCATACATCTGGTTTTTTTGTTTATTCATAAAAGATAATTTAGGAAATATTTTTTTTTTCACTTTTTTTGGAGACTAATGTACTGGAGTAGTTATTAAAAATTTTGCATTGATGATTGTGACAAAGGAAAGTTGTGATATATGCATTGGAAAATCATATATTTTTTTATATATTAAACAAAATGTGGGAACTACACACAAAAAAATAACACCTCTCAACAAATCGAAGGTTTTTGGCTCCGGTTTGAAGTTTGATAGAAAATTTTTAGAGATTTTGACTCGCTGATTCCAAATCAATACTCCAAATTTTTCCATCACGTATAGAATTTTAATTATTCGCGGTTGAAAATGTGGAAAAACGCGATTTTTACTTTTTTTTAAAGCCTGCACAGCAGCCGTTAGGTGGAATAAAACTTTGGTATAAAGCGTTAGAGTAGAATTGAACTATGATCTCAAAAATATGATAGCAAAAATTTGAAGTTGTTACACTATTATTGGCCAAACATGTATTTAAAAAAAACACTGTGAAAAAAATTAGAAAAAGCACCACTTTTAGAAGGCTCTAAAACAAAAACCGAATGATCAATCTTTACTGTGATGAGCTCTAAATTTAGTAAAAAGCTCATTCTTTTTTATAGACTTTTAAAACCATTAAAGATACACTCAGAAAATTATGTAAGTTACTACATGTTAGTTATTTGTATATTTTACAGTAGTTAGTTGTTTTCAACTACAAAGTCAGTTGTTTTTGTTTGAAAAATATCAAACAACTATTTCTGTTAGTTATTTTAAATAGTTTTTTTGAACAACTAACAAAAAAGTACTGTGCTGTAGTAACAGTAATTTAAAGTAGTTAATTTTATTTTTTTTATCTCTGAAAAAATTTTTAAGTATTTTTTCAAAAAATAAAAATTAATTTTCGTTTTTTTTATTTTTCACAACTTTTTTTTTTAAAAAAAAAAAAAAAAAAACTTGGAAAAAATCTTCAATTTTTTTTCTGAAAAATTTTTTTAAAAAAAATTATATATTGATTATTTTATTTTTACTACATTTTAGTTGTTTTGACTACAAATGTTAGTAGTTTTTACTACATAAGTCAGTTGTTTTTTGTCAGTTAAAATAACTGACATTGTTAGTTGATTTAACTGAAAAAGTAGTTGACCCCAAAACAACTTACAAAGTAGTTATTTTAACTGACATTTTCAGTTGATTTTACTAACATAATTTTTTGAGTGTATCTTTCGGTTTATAAAAAAAATAACACAGAAAACTTAAATTTTTAAAATATTTCCTTTTTTTATAGTTTTTCTTTAAAAAATATCAAAAAACCAAGGTAAATTTTACAAAAATGATAATTTTAACAGTATCAATTCAAAACGCAAATGAAACCCAACCAAACGCAAGAATTGGAAAAAAATTGTTTCCTATGTTGGATACCATAGACGAATTGTACTATTGCGCTTTATACCAGATTTGTATTCCACTGAATGGCTGCTGTGCAGGCATTCAAATAATGCAAAAATCGCCATTTTTCGCATTTTCAACCGTGAATAACTAAAAATCTAGATGTGATGGGAAAATTTGGAGAACAGATTTGGTATCAGGAGATCAAAAACTACTAAAATTGATCATCAGAATTCAAACCGGAAAATGAGTGTTGAGCGCTGTAATCGAGGTAACAAATTCTTAGCTGGCATAGGTATTTATTTTTTTCTATGAAATTAAAAATATAAGGCACTATGTAATTTGTAAAGCGTATTTGTAATAGCGTATCTTGTAATTTTTCTATAGAAAAAATGTCTCAAAATCTGAAATTTTTTGTATTGACAAAAATTTTTAGAATCTGAGAGTTTTTCTATAACAAAAATGTCTCATATTCTAAGAATTTTTCTATTGAAAAAATGTCTCAGGATCTGAGAACATTTCTATAGAAAAAATTTATCAGAATCTGAGAATTTTTCTATCGAAAAATGTCTCAGAATCTGAGAGTTTTTCTATAGCAAAATATGTCTCATATTCTCGGAATCTGAGAATTTTTCTATAGAAAAAATGTCTCAGAATCTGAGAATTTTTCTATAAAAAAAATGTCTCAGAATCTGAGAATTTTTCTATAGAAAAAATGTCTCAGAAACTGAGAATTTTTCTATAGAAAAAATGTCTCAGAATCTGAGAATTTTTCTATAGAAAAAATGTCTCAGAATCTGAGAATTTTTCTATAGAAAAAATGTCTCAGAATCTATGAATTTTTCTATAGAAAAAATGTCTCAGAATCTGAGAATTTTTCTATAGAAAAAATGTCTCAGAATCTGAGAATTTTTCTATAGAAAAAATGACTCAGAATCTGAGAATTTTTCTATAGAAAAAATGTCTCAGAATCTGAGAATTTTTCTATAGAAAAAATGTCTCAGAATCTGAGAATTTTTCTATAGAAAAAATGTCTCAGAATCTGAGAATCTGAGAATTTTTCTATAGAAAAAATGTCTCAGAATCTGAGAATTTTTCTATAGAAAAAATGTCTCAGAATCTGAGAATTTTTCTATAGAAAAAATGTCTCAGAATCTGAGAATTTTTCTATAGAAAAAATGTCTCAGAATCTGAGAATTTTTCTATAGAAAAAATGTCTCAGAATCTGAGAATTTTTCTATAGAAAAAATGTCTCAGAATCTGAGAATTTTTCTATAGAAAAAATGTCTCAGAATCTGAGAATTTTTCTATAGAAAAAATGTCTCAGAATCTGAGAATTTTTCTATAGAAAAAATGTCTCAGAATCTGAGAATTTTTCTATAGAAAAAATGTCTCAGAATCTGAGAATTTTTCTATAGAAAAAATGTCTCAGAATCTGATAATTTTTCTATAGAAAAAATGTCTCAGAATCTGAGAATTTTTCTATAGAAAAAATGTCTCAGAATCTGAGAATTTTTCTATAGAAAAAATGTCTCAGAATCTGAGAATTTTTCTATAGAAAAAATGTCTCAGAATCTGAGAATTTTTCTATAGGAAAAAATGTCTCAGCATCTGAGAATTTTTCTATAGAAAAAATGTCTCAGAATCTGAGAATTTTTCTATAGAAAAGATGTCTCAGAATCTGAGAATTTTTCTATAGAAAAAATGTCTAAGAATCCGAGAATTTTTCTATAGAAAAAATGTCACAGAATCTGAGAATTTTTCTTTAGAAAAAATGTCTCAGAATCTGAGAATTTTTCTATAGAAAAAATGTCTCAGAATCTGAGAATTTTTCTATAGGAAAAAATGTCTCAGAATCTGAGAATTTTTCTATAGAAAAAATGTCTCAGAATCTGAGAATTTTTCTATAGAAAAGATGTCTCAGAATCTGAGAATTTTTCTATAGAAAAAATGTCTAAGAATCCGAGAATTTTTCAATAGAAAAAATGTCACAGAATCTGAGAATTTTTCTTTAGAAAAAATGTCTAAGAATCCGAGAATTTTTCTATAGAAAAAATGTCACAGAATCTAAGAATTTTTCTATAGAAAAAAATGTCTTAGAATCTGAGAATTTTTCCATAGAAAAAATGACTCAGAGTCTGAGAATTTTTCTATAGAAAAAATGTCTCAGAATCTGAGAATTTTTCTATAGAAAAAATGTCTCAGAATCTGAGAATTTTTCTATAGAAAAAATGTCTCAGAACCTGAGAATTTTTCTATAGAAAAAATGTCTCAGAATCTGAGAATTTTTCTATAGAAAAAATGTCTCAGAATCTGAGAATTTTTCTATAGAAAAAATGTCTAAGAATCTGAGACTTTTTCTATAGAAAAAATGTCTCAGAATCTGAAAATTTTTCTATAGAAAAAATGTCTCAGAATCTGAGAACTTTTCTATAGAAAAAAAGTCTCAGAATCTGAGAATTTTTCTATAGAAAAAATGTCTCAGAATCTGAGAATTTTTCTATAGAAAAATGTCTCAGAATCTGAGAATTTTTCTATAGAAAAAATGTCTCAGAATCTGAGAATTTTTCTATAGAAAAAATGTCTCAGAATCTGAGAATTTTTCTATAGAAAAAATGTCTCAGAATCTGAGAACTTTTCTATAGAAAAAAAGTCTCAGAATCTGAGAATTTTTCTATAGAAAAAATGTCTCAGAATCTGAGAATTTTTCTATAGAAAAAATGTCTAAGAATCTGAGACTTTTTCTATAGAAAAAATGTCTCAGAATCTGAAAATTTTTCTATAGAAAAAATGTCTCAGAATCTGAGAACTTTTCTATAGAAAAAAAGTCTCAGAATCTGAGAATTTTTCTATAGAAAAAATGTCTCAGAATCTGAGAATTTTTCTATAGAAAAAATGTCTTAGAATCTGAGAATTTTTCTATAGAAAAAATGTCTCAGAATCTGAGAATTTTTCTATAGAAAAAAATGTCTCAGAATCTGAGAATTTTTCTATAGAAAAAATGTCTCAGAATCTGAGAATTTTTCTATAGGAAAAAATGTCTCAGAATCTGAGAATTTTTCTATAGAAAAAATGTCTCAGAATATAGAAAAGATGTCTCAGAATCTGAGAATTTTTCTATAGAAAAAATGTCTAAGAATCCGAGAATTTTTCAATAGAAAAAATGTCACAGAATCTGAGAATTTTTCTTTAGAAAAAATGTCTAAGAATCCGAGAATTTTTCTATAGAAAAAATGTCACAGAATCTAAGAATTTTTCTATAGAAAAAAATGTCTTAGAATCTGAGAATTTTTCCATAGAAAAAATGACTCAGAGTCTGAGAATTTTTCTATAGAAAAAATGTCTCAGAATCTGAGAATTTTTCTATAAAAAACATGTCTGTGAATCTTATAATTTTTCTATAGAAAACATGTCCAAGAATCCGAGAATTTTTCAATAGAAAAAATTAATTTTCGATAGAAAAAATGTCCCAGTTTTTATAGAAAAGTATCTCAGAAAAAATTCTCAATTTTTTTATAGAAAAAATATCTCAGAATCTGATAATTTTTCTATAGAAAAAAATGTCTCAGAATCTGAGAAGTTTTCTATGGAAGAAATGTCTCAGATTCTGAGAACTTTTTAAAGAAAAAATGTCTCAGAATCTAAGAGTTTTATGTAGTAATAATATCTCAGAGAATGTGGAAATCAGAGAATTTTATCGCAACAATTGTTATGGTATTAGTTCAGATTCCACAAACAGAAATAAAAATATTTCCACACCCTAAGGCTCTCATTCATAATACTTATAGTAGATTTATTGTACACACAAAAAAAAAACTTTGTCAAATTACTAGGAATAGTCTCTTAATCCCATTTTACCAATATTTGACAGTTTTCCTTGTTTTTTAACAAATCGAAATTTACACTTTTTTTTTTGTAATTTTACAAAAAAAATCTAGTAAATGCACGAGAGTTCCTTGTAATTTTAATTGCGCCAAAAAACTGTAAATTTACAATTTTATTGGTAAAAAGCTTGTAAAATTACAAAATTATTGGTAAAAAGCTTGTAAAATTACTAGGAATTCTCGTAAAATAGGATGTAGCAAAAAATCTAGTAAAATTACGAAAAAATCTTGTAAAACTACTAGGATTTTTTGTCAAATAGGAGGTAGCAAACAAAAAAAAGTTCCAAGTTTTTCTTGTAATTTTACAAGGTTTTTTTTTTTTTTTTGAGTGTAGGTTTATTTGACAATTATTCCTGCAATATCTGTCAAATAAACCTACTTTAAATATATTTCAGGTTTTATGAATAACCACCTAAGTCTTTAAATTTCAAAAGTCTCAACTTCTCAATGTTCCTATTTTCAAATAGCTTTTTTGACTTTTGGGTTATGCCGCTTGAACAGATGTAATCGTAATATTACAAAAATTTTAGAGGAACTATTTCCAAGTGTGCCCAACATGAGGACATTAAAAACTTTTGCGAATTGCAAAAAGTGACTTTTGGCCGGAAAATGCTTTCTGTGTTCCTCTGTGCGTCGGAATGTTGGTTGTGTGATATTTCCATTGAAAGTGTTCTACTGACAATGAAATAAATGAACTTATCCCTAGGGTGAGAGTTTTGTTCGCTACACTCGGTCCTCTAGTAGATCACATCCGTTTGATTTCGATAGTCCAGTTGATCGTACATCGCAGTACATGGAACTTTCGCTAATCAAACGAACTAGCCATATGTGGAATTAACTTCCTGCGGAAGTCTTCCCAGATTCATTTAATATAGATAAATTCAAGACAAATGTTCACAATTACTACACTCAAAATAATCACTCTGTTAAATTACAGAGATACTCTGCTGAGCCAGCAGAAAATACCATAGATATTCAACCAGCAAGATTTTTTGTTATTTTACGAAGAAAACTCTGTAAAATGATTTCGATAAAAAAAAAACTTTAAATTTACAGAATTCTCTGTAAAATATTGATAAAACCGAAAAAAAAATTACCAAAAAAACTCTATAAATTTACAAAGTTTTAGTTAAATGCATTTTATGAGTTCAAAATTTTACAAAAATC
The DNA here is from genome assembly GCA_963921195.1 of Pegoplata infirma. Classification (NCBI taxonomy): domain Eukaryota; kingdom Metazoa; phylum Arthropoda; class Insecta; order Diptera; family Anthomyiidae; genus Pegoplata; species Pegoplata infirma. The sequence goes on from OY992536.1 coordinate 65,850,164, forward strand.
TCTGTAAATTTACAACATTTTATTTAAATCCATTTTATGAGTAAAACTTCTCTGCTTCAAAAACATTAATTAAAATTAAAAAAAAATAATTTATTAAAATTAATTTTTTTTTAAATTTGCCCGCTTTAATGCTTCCAAATTGTAAATTTACTTTTTTATTTTTATGAAAATTAAGAGTTTTTAACGAGTAACTCCCATTTTGCAAAATTTTGTTTTTCGGTCACAAGAAAATACAAAGTATTTTTTTAAAATCTGTATTTCGACAGATAACTTTGTCAAATATCTGTCGAATTTAGATGACAGTCATTTTATAGAGTATTTAACAGATTAATTATTTTGAGTGTACTCCCTACGTCCTCCTCCTCACAACCTTTTTTTCTCATATCGCATTAGTAGGGTCATTCCCCGAGTGTTTGTTCAATGTAAGAGCGAAAGGTATTTACTCTTACATTTGTATCATTCATCCACAAATAATTTCGTATGAGCCAACACCTTTCCTTGATTTCAACCATGTCTCAATATCGTTATTATCTTATGCATTACATAAACATTTTAACTTTTTCAATTGCATTTAAAAGGATTATTTAAATACAATTTAAAAATTAGCCTACCATTATAAAATGTAAGCCCTTTTGCATCAACTACCAGTTTAAATACACACATTTCAATGATATTAAAACTAATTAATTTGCCCTCAAACATAAAATGCATATAATCAGATAAATCAATAAGCCTTAAATATTGAGGATACGTCCTCCAAACTCCCTCCAAACCAAATAAAATGCATTGTTAAAAGTAATCAATTATAACAATTGCATACAGTAAAATGTCTGTTTGAAATCTGTTAAGACTTTTTGCAGGAGAAAAATCAAGGTTTTCAAGGACCGTTAAGATAACACAGAATTTAGCATTGTTTCACTGAACCAATTTTGTATGTTAAGTTAAATCAGTGTTGCCAGTAGATTTTTTTGAAAAAATCCCCTTTTCCCCTACATTCGAAAAAAATTTCCCCTACAATTTATCCCTACATTAAAATTGGAAAAATTTCATTAAAAAAGATTTTTTTAATAATTCAATAATTTTCTGTTTTTTTTTAATGTTGCAAAGAACCGGTGTGGAACAACTTATTCTTCCAAAGAACCTGTTCTAATTCTGGTGCTACACCAATGTTTTTTGTACATTGCACTATGGCCGAAAAACCCCAAATCGCGGCAAAAACTATTTCCCGAAAAGCTAGCCTCACCAAATTTGTTATACAGGGTTCTACTGTCGAAATATTCGATTTCAGAAAAAATGGGCGGTCTACGCCCCTTTTTTCCCGCCCATAAGGGGGATTTTCGAAAAAACTGAATGCTCACAAAACTGTATTTAATTAAAATCTTCCTTTATAATTTGAAGTGTCTGACCGAATATTCGGTAGGCAAAAAAGTACTATTCGGCCATTATTCGGCTTCGGTCACATTTTTGGACGAATATGGCCGAATACCGAATAATTGTAAAAAATTGTACTCAATTGTTGAAAAACATATTCAAGTAGAAAAACACTTTTTTTGTGATAGTTATTTATTAAAAATATTATTTTAAAGAAATTACGTTTTTTAATAATATAAAAAAAAATTTTTTGAGTGTACAATTTTTTTGAGTGTATAATTTTTTTTTGAGTGTAGTTTTTTTGTTTGTTTGAGAATAAAAAGTTTTTTGAACGAAAGAAACACTGTAAAATATTTTTGTAGCTTTCCACTAAGCTTTAAAGTGTGTTGTTCAACACGTGAATTTGCGAAAAAAAAAACCATCCAAAATTCACGTTTCTGCTAATAACTAATTCGTTCGCACTCGTTCGCATACCATATAAATATACACAGAAAGAAATAAAAAAAAAATTTGAGTAAATTTTTAATACTATTGAGTAAAAAATTACTCAATTTTCCACCAGTAAACGATTTAATAGTATTGAGTAAATTTTTAATAAAAATTTATTAAATGTTTGCCAAAAAAATTTGAGTAAATTTTTAATTGACACTATTAAGTGCAGGAACAGAACAAGAATCACCACCTTTTAAAAACAGAACAAGTTTTATTTCACATCGGCGCCGGCCACCGGTTTAATCTGCCAAACCGTATGGAAAAAGTCGTGCCGGGCTTATTCTGTTTCTACTTTAAAAAAAAACAAAGTTTAAAAAAATTTCATATTTTTTTACAAAAAAAAAAAAACATGTTTTTTCAAACTTTACCAAATATATTTTTGTCTTAAAGACATAAAAAAATTTTATAAATATGATAACAAACTTTCATGTATATATACAAAAAACTATAAACTAAACGAGAATTAAAAAAACTAAGAAAATTCCAAAAAAAAATAAAAAAGCTATTAAATTCTTATTAAATTATTTACTCAATTTGTTTTTAAATTTTTGAGTAAATTATTAATTGCGTCAATTAAAAAATTACTCAAAACTTTTTTTAAATTTAAACAAGTGATTACTCAAATTGTTTTTCCCCATATTTTTTTCTGTGTACAATAAAACCTGAGCTTTCTACGAAGACTTACATGTATAAAAATGTTTTAACAATTGTTAACATTTTAAGTTATACTACACGAAAAACGATAAAACTATTCATAATTTCACAAAAAATTACCCCTAAAAAACTCCAAAATAACTACGAAATAATTTTTTTTTCCAAATATGTTAAGAATTCGTAAAAATACTCACCTCGAGTATTAAAATTCATATTCACCACATTTTTTTTAACCAAAATATATTTAAAAAAATATATATAGATTTATTAAGATTTGGTTGCTTCACAACTTGCAACACGTGTTATAAAAACTGTACACATTAGCAGCTGTTTACACATCGACAGTGTTGCCAACTATCATAACTTTTTTAAATTTGTTCTTACCAATATATTGGGAATTGAACACAATCAAAAAAATTTTAAAAATCTCTACTTGAAAAATTGAGTTTTTGCCGCCAAAATTGAAAATTCAGCCAAAGTGCATTGTCCCGAAGGCAACAGGTGTTTGTATGCAAAAATAGAAACTGTTTTTATTATCCTGTTCTAGAACAGATGTTTGTCAGAACCGGTTCTAAAAAATTTTCCTGGGTGTTTTCGATTATTTTTCTCACAAATCTGCTTTATTTTAAATCAGCGTTAAAATTTGTAAGAAAATACTTGAGTTAATTGATATCATAGGATTCGATCGACAAAAGTTTCCTACTATAAATAGGAAAAAAAATTCTATTAATTTTGAGTAGATTACATAGTTTATTGAAATTTACCCGATTTATACCCCTTTAATTAGAGTGTACAAAAAGTTTTAAAAAAAGCACCTTCCAAGAATTTGTTCTGAAACTAAAACCCTCTAAGAAAAATACTAAAATTCAAGGTTTAGGACAAGTTTAAGCATTATTCTGAAAATGTACCTACATTTTATGAAATTTAAAAAAAAAAACTGTCCGTTTTTCCCTACGCTACCATTTTGAGAACAAAAATACCTACATGTAGGGATTTTTCCCTACTTCTGGCAACACTGAGTTAAATAACAATGTCTAGAGATGGGCAAAGAAAAAAATACCTAAATGATAAATACCCGGTAAAATAGATAAATTGGGTAAAAATTGGTAAATACCCGGGTATTTTTTAAAAAAGTGGGAATAAACTATGTTGTAGAAAATTTGGTGAACAAAAACATTTTGCAGCAAAATTTTATGAATTTTATACTAAATTTTATCAATAAAAATGCTTACAGAGCAGTTGGAAAATAAGAACTTAAGGCAATAACTATATGAATTTCGAATTTGTTTTTAGATTTTCTCAATTTGTTTACAGTTAGTATTAGAGGGGTCACAAGTGCGACCGACCCCCACATGATTTAAGAAATAAAATACTTTTTTAATAAAAAATAGTGCTTTTTTTTAGAAAAATAGTACTTTTAAATAGTACTTTTTAGAAAAAATAGTACCTTTTTTAGAAAAAATAGTACTTTCTTAGAAAAAAAAATCTTTTTTTTTTTTTTTAAATAGTGCTTCTTTAGGAAAAAAGTTTTTTTTTAGAAAACGTAGCACTTTTTTTTGAAAAATAGTAATAATTTAGAAAAGTACTATATCACCTTTAAGACAAAAATGTACTTTTTGAGGAAGAAGTACTTATTTAGAAAAATGCTACTTTTTTCCTAAAAAATATAATTTAAGAAAATATAGTACTTTTTAGAAAAAAAACAGTAATTTTTAGAAAAAAATTTCTTATTAGACAAAAACGTAAATTTTTTACTACTTTTTTTAGCAAAAAACTACTTTGTTCTAAAAAAAGTACTTTTTTTTTTTAAAAGCATCATTTTCTAAAAAAAGTACTCTTTTTTTAAAAAACTTATTTAAAAACAAGTAAGAAAATTATAGTCGGTCAAGATACCCTACACCAAAGTTTCCCGGAAAATGGGTCCAAAGTTCAAACATGGACCGATTAGATCTATATTTTGTCAAAACTTTAATAAGTGTAAAAAGCACTCACTAATCAAATTTGAGTGGAATAGGCTTCTTTTTGTTGGAAAGAAACCGCTTCAACTGAATATCGGGCGAAATTTTCACATGGGACCTAAGTCCAAAAATGGTCCGATGATAATCAGATTTGATAACGTTATCAAAGAACGCGTTTAACATACACAAACAGAATATTAATTAAATATTTTCTATTTTCATGAAATTTAAGAGATTTATGTGAAAATCGGGAAGGTGGTTTGTATGGGGGCTACAAGAAGAACTGGTCCGATTTCTTTAAAATTCGAAATGGCGATTTGTGTGGATGAGAGATGAGTCATTTGAGCCAAAACTAAAGAGGACCTTTGTTTGGGGGCTAGGTCTAAATATGGACCGATTTTTTTCAATTTCAATAGGCCTTGGGCCAAAAGAGGCTTAAGTTTCAAATTTCAAGTCAATTGATTAAAAATTGCGACCTGCATCGTGTTTACACCGTTTACATGGACAGACAGACGGACGGACATCGCTAAATCGACTCAAAAAGTAATTCTAAGTCGATCGGTATACTTAAAAGTGGGTCTAGGACCAATATTTCGGGTAGTTACAAACATTAGCACAAACTCATTATACCCTGTACCACAGTGTGGTGTAGGGTATAAAAATGGTAATTTTTTTCTAAAAAGTATTATTCAAGAAAATATAATACTTTAAAAAGAAAATATAGTACTTTTTAGAAAAAAAAAATAAGTAATTTATAGAACAAACATTTTATTAGACAAAAAAGTACTTTTTTAAAAAACTTAATTTTTTAATACTTTTTTTAACAAAAAGTACCATGTTCTAAAAAAAAGTACTTTTTAAAAAAAAGTATCATTTTCTAAAAAAAATACTTTTTTCTAAAAAACTTATTTAGAAAAAATTGTACTTTTTTTCCTAAAAAGAATTAATATAATACTTAAAAAAAAAGTAATTTTTAGAAAAAAAATATTTTTTAAAAAAGTAAATTGTTTACTACTTTTTTTTAATTTTTTTTTTAATTTTTAATATAAAAGTACTTTTTTCTAAAAACATTTACTTTTCCCAAAAAAAGATGTTATTTTCTAAAAAACTTATTTAGAAAAAACGGTACTTTTTTCCTAAAAAGAATTATTTAAGAAAATATAGTACTTAAAAAAAAAGTAATTTTTAGAAAAAAATTATTTTTTAAAAAAGTAAATTGTTTACTACTTTTTTAGCAAAAAAGCACTTTTTTTTTAAAAAAAGTATAATTTTCTAAAAAAGTACTTTTTTCTAAAAAAAGGTACTTTTTCGAAAAAAAAGATACTATTTTCTAAAAAAAAACTTATTTAGAAAAAATTGTACTTTTTTCCTAAAAAGTATTATTTCAGAAATTATAGTACTTTAAAAAAAATAATTTTTAAAAAAAAATTCTAATTACACAAAAAAGTACTTTTTTAAAAAAGTAAATTGTTTACTACTTTTTTAGCAAAAGAAGTACTTTTTAAAAAAAAAAGTATTGATTTAACAAAAGTACTTTTTCTAAAAACAGGTACTTTTTTTAAAAAAAGATACTATTTTCTAGAAATGTACTTTTTCTAAAAAAAACTAATTTTTCTAAAAAAATTACTTTTTTCATAAAAAAAACACCTTTTTCTAAAAAAAAGTACTTTAAACAACTTTTTTAAAAACAAGGACTTTTTTTAGGAAAAAAGTACTTTTTTTTAGAAAAAAGTAGTAAACAAGTACTTATTTTAAGAACATGTGCTTTTTTGAAAAAAGTACTTTTTTTGTCTAAAAAGTAAAATTTGCCACGGAGGAGTTTTGGAAGTGTAATAAAAACTGTATAAAAATTGGGAAAATCTAAAAAAAAAATTCAAATTGTCAGATTTGACATGGAATGCCCCATATACGTATTTATTTTTGAAAAAAATACTCATTTTAAATGTCGCATTTACTTATCGGGTAAATACCGGGTAGAACCCCATCACTAGCAAAGTCAGTTGTTTCGGGGTCAAAATGTAGTAAAACTGCATTTAAAAGGACTTCAAAATTTTGATGATTAAATTTTAAAAAATATTTTTTTAATATTTTTGCTTGTTATATGATGCCACTAGTGATAGAAAATGAATGAGGAGGATCTCACCTAATTTTTCTATTTTATTTGTTTTTCACATTCTTTTATCTTGATATGGCAAAATACAAAAAAAAAGGAAAATTAGTGCAGACCCTCCTCTTTCATTTGCCATCACCAGTGTCATCCTAGGACATCTACAAATATTTCACCCTTTGTATCCTTTAAAACTTTGAAGTCCTTTTAAAAGGAAACATGATCACGAAATAAAAAAACCGTAAATGCAGTTTTACTCCATTTGATCCCTAATTTCAGACGTATATCAACCGGTTCATGTTTAATGTTGGCTGTCGGACGGTGTAAGCAGTGTAAGTTCATAAATGGACAAAATCGGGCCAGGGGGAAAAAATATCCCCATTAAATAACTAAAACAACTTTTGAAAACCTACAGTTTTGTTTTTTAACTTTAGCCAAATTGAATTAGGCAAAGAAATTTTACATTCCGCCCCTTTTTGTGGGCGTGTTTATAAAAATAATATAAATAATAATCAAATTGCATTACCTAAACGCAAATATTTGATAAATATTTGTTAACATTAATCATAAGGAGAAAGTTATCCCAACGCTTGCCTCCCTCCCAAAAATGTTGAATGCATTTAAAAATTGTTTTCACACCTCTGGGACAGTCATCAGTTGTACACACACACATATTTATTTTCCAGTGTATCTGTTGTAATCAATGGCACCATAAAATGGCTTATAATAATAGTATCCTTTAGTGCACTACATGCATAGTACAATAACAATATGCTTGTTATACGTTGATAATGTACAGAATGATATATTGAGCATTTGGTGAAAGGATGTTACACTTAAGAACCAATTGAGTAATAGCCATTAATCAGCAAATTGTCAAGTTTTATACAACAGCACATATTTGAATATTGAATAGACTATTATAATAAGATTTGTGGATAAACTAATTAAAATTTGAAATGGAGGGGAAATTATTATTGTTATTTGGATTTGAATTTGGGGTGGTGCATTCGACAAGTGAATTCTAGTGATTGTAGCATAAAATATTAATTTAAAGTTTGATTCAGGACTTGGACAGAGAAGTAACGATTGTGAATCTCTACACAGGGGGTATAAACTTTATTCAGGTTCTCCTAGATTAAAATAGAAAAATTAAACGACTTCATTTCCTTAACTTTCTTGAAGAAATTTCTTAGATTCTTTTGAATTTGTAGTACCCTACACTACTCCTTGGTACAGGGTATAATGACTTTGTGCTGAAATATTGGTCCGAGACCCATTTTCAAGCATACCGATCAACTCAGTTAGAATCACTTTTTGAGTTCTCCTTGTAAAGTACCGCACACGCTACGGGTCGCAGTTTTCAATCGATCTATCTCAAAATTGAAACCCTATTGAAACAAATAGGTTCATGTTAAGACCTAGCCCCCACACAAACGTCCCATTTGAATTTGGCTTAATTGGCTATAATAAACAAATTTTAATAGGTATTCATTCGAAATTTAGCTGGTAAGCGCATTTTGTATTCTCAAATCATAATTCCAAATTTTAGCCCAGTTCTTTTTCTACACTCAAAGAAAAAGCTTCTTCATATTGATGAAAAGTTACATCAATATGGTAGAATGTTACATATTTTTCGTCCAATGTAACTTGTCATCAATATGATGAAGCGGTGTCATCAATAACATTTTTATACCCTCCAACCACAGTATGGGGGTATACTCATATATTATTGATCCATGATCGATTCTAAGACATTCTATGAATGTCTGTCCGTCCGTCCGTCCGTCTGTCTGTAGATAACACAATGCAGTCCAAAATAAAACAGCTAGACTACTGAAGTTTGGCACAAATATGTGTCATGTTCATAGGCAGGTTAAGTTCGTGAATGGGCAAAATCGGGCCAGGGGGAAAAAAGTTCCCCTTTGAAGAACTGAACCAACCTCTTAAAAAATACACTTTTTATACCCTCCAACCACAGTATGGTGGTATACTCACTTTGTCATTCCGTTTGTAATGCATCGAAATATCGGTCGGGGACCCCATAAAGTATATATATTATTGATCCATGATCGATTCTAAGACATTCTGTGAATGTCCGTCCGTCCGCTTATCTGTAGATAACACAATGCAGTCCAAAATAAAACAGCTAGACTCCGGAAGTTTAACACAAATATGTCTCATGTTCATAGGCAGGTTAAGTTCGTGAATGGGAAAAATCGGGCCAGGGAGAAAAAAGTTCCCCCTTGAAGAACTGAACCAACCTCTTAAAAAATACACTTTTTACATGTTTTTTCGTATTTTTGTTAAATAAATGAAACATTTGGTATATTTATCACGATGGGAAGGTGCTCTAAACGGCCCCCACTGACCCTTTCACCCCCCCCCCCCCCAAAACGCCTCTGGCAAATTTATTTTACATTTTGGAGGGTATAAAAGATTCGGCACAGCCGAATTTAACACTCTCAGTTGTTTTTTCTAATCTTACTATTAACAAAAGTTTCAGCCGCCATATTTGAAAACCCCTTTTGAATTTAGATTTTTGAGTATTGAATTCGGAGTCAGCAGCTTGAAAACCTTTTAAATCGCACCAGTTTTCAAAATTTTTGACGCCATATTGGATTGTCCATTTTTAATTTTGTATTTTTGAGGTAGTTTTTGAAATTTTGTACCCCAAAAACTTTAGGATTACCCCTTTAAAAATTGTTAGTCAAATCTTACAATTTTTTAAAGTTTTAGGCACCATATTGGATTCGCCATTTAAAATTTGGTATTTTAATCATTGAATTTGGATTCAGCGGCTATTAAACCTCCCAGCAAACAATAATCGAAATTGTGAAAGCAGTTCATAATTTTTCTGGCATACACAAGCGCTTCGTCTTCAGCACGTAAATATTTCTGCCTTACAATAGTGCGTACTAGATGCACTACTGTAAGGCAGAGATAGAAATATAAATTTTGCGATAAATTACAAATATAAACATACATTTTTAAATGCATTTGCTTACAGTAGTGCATCTAGTATGCACTACCGTAAGGCAGAGCGAAAAAACTATAAATTATGCGACGACTTACGAGCAGCAAACATCAAAACGAAAATTTGGATGACACAATAAAAAAATATATTTTCAATTCAGTTGATGTTCTGTTTTTTTGTGAACGGACGTGTACGCATGTGCAAAAGTGAAAACAAAAGTTTCGACTAAACACTATTCAGACATTAAAACTGTAGTATTATTTGTAGTGTCCGACCGAATACACCTTTTTTGGCCGAAGCCGAAGCCGAATATTCGGCCAAATTTTCACTATTCGGCCAAACCGAAGCCGAAGCCGAATATTAAAAAAAAAATGTTTTTAGTTGCAAAAACACTTAGTAAAATGTTTTTGTGGCTTACAACTGTTATTCAAAGTTATTTTAGTGTGTTTTTCAACACGTGAGCACAAATATTATATAATTATTCGCTATTCGGCCTATCCGCCAAAATTGTGACCGAAGCCGAATAGTGGCCGAATAGTGCTTTTTGGCCGAAGCCGAAGCCGAATATTCGGTCGGACACTAATTATTTGTGTGCTTACGAGGAGCACTTTCTTCATACAAACTTTTCAGGCATGCAAACTTTAGTGAAAGTAATACATTATTTTTGTGCTTTATTGGAGCAATGATTTCTGAGCATCCAATATGCTTGCTAAAATGCACCTAGTAAGCTTCCAAGAAGGTATGATTTCATTACATTTTTATTGTAATGAAATCATACCTTAAAGTGGAACATTGCGACCAAATATCATGCCATACGTAAGCAGGTTTGTAGGGGAATGTCAACTCAACATTCCATTACAAACCTGCTTACGGCGAAGCAGTAGTTTTTGGTGGGCTTCTAGACACAAATTTTCTTTTTGATCGCACCACTTTAAAAAATTTCGACGCCATATTGGATCCGCCATTTTCAATTTTATATTTTTGAGTTCAGTTTTGAAATCGTTGACCCCAAAACTTTAAGAAACCAATTTTTGGCATGCTACGACTAGTGGAAAGACTTTTGGCCGGAAAATACGTTCTGTCTCCCAGTGTGCTTTGGGATAAATGGTTTTTTGCAACCATTCTCCCTGGAGTTTCTCCAGTCGTCGAAATTACCGTTTAATAACTTAAAATTCCCACACTCAAGATAATAACTCTGTAAAATACTTTGTAAAATGACTGTAATCTCAATTCAACAGATATTTGACAGAGTTTTCTGTCAAAATACAGATTTAAAGAAAATACTTTGTATTTTGTTGTGACAAAAAAAATAAAGTTTCCTCTGTTGTATTTCTTTTTACTTTGTAATCTTAATTTTGCAGATAATTAACAGAGTTTTCTGCTAAAATACAGATTTAAGCAAAATACTTCGTCTTTTTTTATAAACAAAAAAGTTTTCTGTCGTAAGAAGTTTTTGTTTTTGTTACCAAACATCAAAATTTTATCTGTAAATTTTTTTTTTTTTGAGAAAAAGTTGAAAAAGTAGCAAAAAAATTTATAAAAAAAAATCTTTTCAGAAATCTTATAAAAATTTTACAAAATAACATGCATTTATTTAAACTCTGTAAATTTACAGATTTTTTTCAGTAATTTTTCTTTTGCATCAAATGCGTTTTATAAATATATGTAAATTTACTCAGTTTTCTTTGCTAAATGGTGGTTTATTTAACCAATATTTTACTGGAAACTCTGTAAATTAACATTTTTTTTGTCCAAATCATTTTACAGAGTTTTAAAGTAAAATTACAGATTTTTCTTTGTCAAAAAACTTTCATATTTAACCAATATTTTACTATAAACTGTGTAAATTAACAGTTTTTTTTTTGTCAAAATTATTTTACAGAGTTTTTTAGTAAAATTACCAAGAAATGTTGTTAGCAAGAAAAGTATGGTGTACTCTGTTAAATTAGCAGAGTTTTCTGTAATTTAACAGAGTTATTATTTTGAGTGCACTTTCTATAATTTTCTCAAAATTCTTACACGATTTGATAAATATGAATTACCAAATTTTAATCTTTTAACCTGAATTTTTACAAGTCCATAAAAATCTTTTCATAAAAATATTTAAAAAATGCAATTCTTACACTCAAAATAATAACTCTGTTAAATTACAGAAAAACTCTGCTAATTTAACAGAGTACACCATACTTTTCCAGCTAACAACATTTCTTGGTAATTTTACTAAAAAACTCTGTAAAATGATTTTGACAGAAAAAAACTGTTAATTTACTGTCGCCAAATGGCTCATAATTATTTGCGTCAATTTTTATTTATTTTATTTATTGTTCAAATTTATTTTCTTTCTTTTGTTTTTATGGACATCCATTATGGAATGCCCTTATGTTGTTCAATTTTAAATGTTTTTTTTATATGTGCATTTGTTATTGTTAAATTTTGCCCATTCTCTTTTGTGCTTTATCTTCCCGCAGTAATTTAAGAGGAATTGTTTCGTTTAGTTTTTTTTATTAAAGGAAACAGTTATTCCTTATGTGTTATACAAATCAAATTGTGGCTCTATGCCTTTTTAAAATAATTTAGAAAAATCAGTCTTGTGAAGAAATACTGCGGTGAGTGGGTAAATTATTTTAAGTAAATTTTTTGTAATTTTAATTTTATATTTTTTAGAAATAAACACACACACAACATATCATACACAACAACATACAACATTTATACAATAAACACGTACATACATTTATAAAACAATTTGGTTTTTTTATTTGGAACACAATTGGGTGTTTTGTTAAATTCGCCTTCACAAAGCTCAAGTTGCAGTCAGCGACAAATTTTATTTCGCAATTTTGAAGCGTTTATTTCAAAATTTGGTGCGATTATTTGTGTTCCAAGTAAAACTTTGTGGTTTTTTGTGGTCAATAATGCAACGCTCGCCTTCAAGAAGAAGTCCTCGTCTACAGTCAACAGGTAATGAAAATTTAAGTGGTTCTTTGTCTGCTGGAACAAAAAGTTTGCAACAACAAAATACTCCCCCTGCCGTTGGAGTGCCTGTTAGTTCCTCCGCTGCCGGAACAAAAAATATGCCACAAAATACTCCCTCTGCCGCTGGAGTACCTGCTAAAAATATGCCACAAAATACTTCATCTGCTGCTGTCGTGCCCACTGGTTCTAACGTTGCCGGACAAAAGATTGTACAACAAATTACTCCCTCTGCCGCTGGAGTGCCTGCTAGTTCCCTGCCTGCCGGAACAAAATCTGTTGAACAATTTGCTCCCTCTGCCGCTGGAGTACCTTTTTTGCCTGCCGTTACCACCGCTGCCGCAACAACGTATGCCACTACATCCGCCATTGCTGCTACAACCACCACTGCTGCTGCCAGCCAAAATATGCCGTCGCATAACCTACAAATTTATGGTGCAAATTTAAATCAAAATTCTTACGTGATGCCGCCGTTGCCCCAACCGAACTTAAGTGCTGGTAATGATATGGAGTTTTATACAAACCAGATAAGTATGCTCCAGGCCCAGTTGCTAAGTGCACAAAATGCGTTAAATGCTGCTTTTTGCCAAAATAGAACGCCAAATTCAACGGATGCTCTGCCGCAGCCATCAAATATTTTGGCGCCAGCATCATGTATAAGTGAAGCTACAAATATGGCTGCCTCTGCCAACAACAATTCTGCCGCAGTCAACAATGGCTTTGCTGAACGCCAAAATCAGGCGCCATTTTCAAACGTAAGTTTTAGTGATACAAATTCAAATTTTTCTGGTGCATATCAAAGGCAACCGCCATATTTTAATATGATGCCGCCTAATAATCAAATTTTTCAAAATGGTGGTTCGATGCCTATGCATAAAAAACTCATAGACTTACCTGAATTTAATGGCTCCCCTGAAGATTGGCCTATGTTTTTAATGGCGTTTAATCAGTCCACTTCTTACTATCAATATAGTGATTTTGAGAATAATTTGAGGCTCCAAAAATCATTGAAAGGTGATGCACGCGATAGTGTGAAAGCGTTGCTTATCCATGCCAATAACGTGAGTATGGTTATTAAACAATTAGATGCACAATATGGTCGCCCAGAAATGTTGATTCGGTCCCAGCTGCAACAAATAAAAGAAATTCCGCCAATTAATGAAAATTCTCTGGATAAACTGGTGCCCTTTGCCATAAAAGTGCAGAATCTTGCCGCCTTTTTACAAACTGCTAATGGGCAACAGCACTTGGCGAATCCTACCTTGATGGAAGAATTGGTCGGGAAGATTCCCATGAGCAAGCGACTGGACTGGGCCAAACACGCATCAACAATAAAACCGTACCCAACTGTTTTAGATTTTAGCGATTTTGTTAATGGCGTCGCTAATTTGGTAAGAATTGTTCAAAGCACAAATAGTAATAAACACAGTGAACCAAAACGAAAAGTTGTCCTCCATGCCGCTGATGGTCAACGTAAACAAATCGAATGCCCTATGTGCCGTGGCAGTCATAAAATTATTGAATGTAAACGATTTGGTTCATTAAGTGTGCCCAACAGGTGGACTGAGGTAAAAAAAATGAGGTTATGTTTTTGCTGTCTTGATGGTGGCCATTCAAGTAGATCTTGTCGTCGTCGAAAAGAATGCCCAGTAGATGGTTGCCTACGAAAACATAATAAATTGTTACATGACAATATAAAGGTAAATATTGGTGAAAATAAATTGATTTCTGAATCAGCTGGTCCAAGTGGTTCAACGAATGACAACGAGGCTGTTCTTAGTTGTGTATCCAGTGCTTCCGACAAAGGTGTATTGCTGTTTCGTGTGGTGCCAATTGTGTTGTATGGTCCCAATAGTAAAATTGAAACATACGCTTTGTTGGATGAAGGCTCGTCGGTTACTATGGTGGACAGTTCCTTGGTGAGACAACTGGGTCTCCAAGGCAAACAAACTAAATTAAATCTACATTGGTATGCTGGAAATGCATCACAAGAAATGGCTACTGTCGTTAATCTGCATGTAAGTGGTATTGGTAGGCAAAGAAAGTACGCCCTGCGAAATGTTTATGGAGTTTCAAATTTGAAGTTGCCGGCGCAAAGCTTCAACGTTGATTTGAGTGGCCATGCTGAGTTGCCAATCAAATCTTATACAAATGTGGTTCCTAAGGTTCTAATTGGGTTGGACCATTGCCATCTAGGTCTTCCAGATGAAATTGTGCCGCTGGAAGAAAGTGGTCCCTATGCAGCCAGCACCCCATTAGGCTGGGTCGTCTTTGGTCAAATGAAAGGTAGGCCCTCTAATCCAAATTTGTGTTTGCTCTCTGTTCAGCCACAACAGAATCTCTATGACTTGGTGGCAAATTATTTTGAAACTGAAAATTTTGGGGTAAAAGTTTTGCCAGTCATAGAATCAAATGATGATATCCGTGCTTCAAATATGCTTAAAGCTGGTACAAAAATTATTGATGGAAGATTTCAAACTCGGCTCTTATGGCGAAGTGATGATGTTGTGTTGCCTGATAGTTACTCCATGGCTCTTAACAGGCTTATTGGTATCGAGCGAAAATTTAAAAGAAATCCTGAATTTGGTACCGCATATAAAGGCATCATTAACGACTATGTTTCTAAGAGGTATGTACGCAAATTGTCGGCCAGCGAAGCCTCTGATGCTTGCCCTAGAACGTGGTATCTCCCTCATTTTGGAGTGGTCAATCCAAATAAGCCTGGGAAAATTCGTTTGGTGTTTGATGCTGCCGCATCTGTTGAAGGAGTTTCATTAAATTCAAATCTACTTAAAGGCCCGCAGAAATATAAGCCTTTGCCAACTATTTTGTTTAATTTCCGTGTTGGTGCCGTTGCAGTTTGTGGGGACATCAAAGAAATGTTCCACCAGATACTTGTTGCTCCTGAAGACAGATGTTCCCAACGATTTTTGTGGCGCGATGATGAAAATCAATCAGCTGACGTTTATGAAATGCTTGTGATGACTTTCGGTGCTGCTTGTTCGCCATGTGTTGCCCACTATGTCAAAGAAACCAACGCCCTAAAGTTTCGTGATCGATATCCACGTGCCGTTACGTCCATAATAGATCATCATTATGTTGATGATTTTGTGGATAGTTTTCCTACGTCATCAAAAGCCATTGAAGTTGCCAAAGAAGTCTGGGAAATTCATAAATCAGCTGGTTTTGAAATTCGTAATTTTTCATCCAATTCTTCTGAAGTTGTTGCTGCTCTTAATGGTATTGTGGACCAGCCGGTAAATTTTTCCAGCGATTTCAGCGAGCTGCAATCAGAAAAAGTTCTTGGTATGTATTGGCAACCAAAAGATGATACTTTCAGGTTCAATTTAAAATTCCATAATGTGAAGGCTGAGGTCCTGGAAGGCAAAAGATATCCTACAAAACGTGAGTTATTGAGTGTGGTTATGTCCGTTTTTGATCCGATAGGTTTCTTGAGCCACTATATGATAACAGCCAAGTTGGTAATGCGTGAAGTATGGAGACACGATGTACGTTGGGATGAACCATTGCCTGGCGAAGTAGCAGAAATATGGAATAATTGGCGCCAAGAGCTGAAAAATGTTATAAATGTTAATGTGCCTCGATTTTATTTTGGCAAAGTCGTTCCTTCTCGCCTGGAACTACATGTGTTTGTCGACGCCAGTGAAGACGCCTTTGGTGCCGTATCATATTTGAGGTCCATGGGTGCTGATGGCAAAATTCAGTTGTCTTTTGTTGCCGCTAAGACAAAATGTGCCCCACTAAAATCGATGACTATTCCCAGACTTGAACTTCAAGCTGCTGTTTTGGGAACTCGTTTGATGGCTACAATTTTGAAGGAGCATTCGCTCAAGGTTTCACGTATTTTTTGCTGGAGTGATTCTACAACTGTAATAAGTTGGATTGGTTCTGAAAGCCGCAGGTACAAACCATTTGTCGCCCATAGAATTACTGAGATTCTAGATTCTACCAGCCCATCTCACTGGAGGTGGCTTCCAACGAATCTTAATGTCGCCGATGAAACAACAAGAATAAAAAACCAGGTTGATTTTTCTAATGATTCTCGTTGGTTTAAGGGTCCAGATTTTTTATATGATGATGAAGCTAACTGGCCCGAGGCAGTATCTATGAGCTCAAGTGGTCCAAGTGATGAAGAACTTCGCCCAAAATTTACTTTATTGGTCAATACACCTGCAACTTTTGATTTTAGCAGATTTTCTACGTTTCTCAAGTTAAAACGTACTGTGGCCTGGGTATTTAGATATATAAAGCATTGCCAAAAGATATATAACCCCGGTGAAGAAAATGGTTTGACAGCTGCCGAATTAAAATCTGCTGAAGTGTTCCTTTGTCGCACAGCCCAACAAGAAAATTTTGGTTCTGAAATTGAAATTATAAAAAATGAAGGTCATTTACAAAAAAGTAGTGAATTGTATACGCTTTCGCCTTATATAGATGAAAATTCACTGCTTCGAGTTTACGGCCGAGTTGACGCTGCCAGCTGGTTACCTTTAGATTCAAGGCGCCCCATAATTTTGCCCTCATTTCATCCTGTTACTAAATTGTTTGTGGCCCATGTACACCAAATGATGAAACATCAAAATTTTGAAGCTACAATAAGTGAAATCCGAAAATCATTTTGGATCCCACGCCTTAGAAGAATTTTACGTAATTGCATTTCTAATTGTTTTATTTGTAGATTTCGACGTACATTGCCGGTGCCACCATTTATGGGGTCCTTGCCTAAGGATCGATTGACGCCCTATGTTCGGCCCTTTTCGTATACTGGTTTGGACTACTTTGGTCCTGTTACAATTACCATTGGTCGTCGCCACGAAAAACGTTGGGTAGCTCTTTTTACCTGCCTTACTGTTAGAGCCATTCACCTTGAGGTGGCATTTGATCTGTCAACTGATGCCTGTATTCTTGCGATACGAAATTTTATAAATCGCCGTGGTACACCAACAAAGCTGAGGAGCGACAATGGTAAAAATTTTGTTGGTGCTGACCAAGTTTCCAAGCAGTTCAGCGAAGTATTTGATGTGGCCCGTATCCAAGATGAGTTGTCTTCAAAAAATATTGACTGGCAATTCAACTGTCCATATAATCCAGCTGAAGGTGGCGCATGGGAGCGTATGGTCCAGTGTGTAAAACGTGTGTTGCGGTCAACTTTGAAAGAATCATCGCCACGTGAACATACTTTTCAAAGCTTCCTGATTGAGGCGGAAAATATTGTAAATTCTCGCCCATTGACTCATTTGCCGGTAAGCCACGAAGATGAAGAACCACTTACCCCTAACCATTTTTTGCTAGGAACGCCTAATACAGCGCAAACTCCAGCCGGTGCCATATCTGATAAACCAGCTGTATTAAGAAAGCAGTGGCGCATATCACGTCAATTACGTGACCACTTTTGGAAGAGGTGGATTAATGAATATTTGCCCACTTTAACTAGGCGTTCCAAATGGTGTCAATTTTCGAAGCCCATTGCTATTGGTGATTTGGTCCTCATTTGTGATCCCGCTGTGTCCCGTAAAGATTGGAAGCGAGGTCGTGTAGAGCAGGTACATAAAGGTGTTGATGGCGTCATCCGTCGTGCTGATGTTCGAACGAGTACTGGCATCCTAAAGCGCCCCGTGTCCAAGCTTGCAGTCCTTGATTTGGAGTAGTGAATCGTGGTCGATCCACGGGGGTGGGGATGTCGCCAAATGGCTCATAATTATTTGCGTCAATTTTTATTTATTTTATTTATTGTTCAAATTTATTTTCTTTCTTTTGTTTTTATGGACATCCATTATGGAATGCCCTTATGTTGTTCAATTTTAAATGTTTTTTTTATATGTGCATTTGTTATTGTTAAATTTTGCCCATTCTCTTTTGTGCTTTATCTTCCCGCAGTAATTTAAGAGGAATTGTTTCGTTTAGTTTTTTTTATTAAAGGAAACAGTTATTCCTTATGTGTTATACAAATCAAATTGTGGCTCTATGCCTTTTTAAAATAATTTAGAAAAATCAGTCTTGTGAAGAAATACTGCGGTGAGTGGGTAAATTATTTTAAGTAAATTTTTTGTAATTTTAATTTTATATTTTTTAGAAATAAACACACACACAACATATCATACACAACAACATACAACATTTATACAATAAACACGTACATACATTTATAAAACAATTTGGTTTTTTTATTTGGAACACAATTGGGTGTTTTGTTAAATTCGCCTTCACAAAGCTCAAGTTGCAGTCAGCGACATTTACAGAGTTTATAGTAAAATATTGGTTAAATATGAAAGCTTTTTTACAGAGAAAACTCTGTAATTTGACCATAAAACTCTGTAAAATGATTTGTACAAAAAAAAAAACTGTTAATTTACAGAGTTTCTAGTAAAATATTGGTTAAATAAACCACCATTTAGCAAGGAAAACTATGAAATGTACATATATTTGATGCAAAAAAAAAAAAATACAGAAAAACTCTGTAAATTTACAGAATTTAGTTAAATGCATGTTATTTTGTAAAAATTTTACAAGATTTCTGAAAAATAAATTTTGATAACTTTTTTTTGCTACTTTTTCAACTTTTTCTCAAAAAAAAAAATTACAGATAAAATTTTGATGTTTGGTAACAAAAACAAAAACTACTCAAAACAGAAAACTTTTTTGGTTATAAAAAAATACGAAGTATTTTGCTTAGATCTGTATTTTAGCAGAAAACTCTGTTAGTTATCTGTAAAATTAAGATTACAAAGTAAAAAGTAATATAACAGAGGAAACTTTGTTTTTTTGTCACAACAAAATACAAAGTTTTTTCTTTAAATCTGTATTTTGACAGAAAACTCTGTCAAATATCTGTTGAATTGAGATTACAGTCATTTTACAGAGTATTTTACAGAGTTATTTTTATGAGTGTACATATAATGAAATTGCTGAATTGCCTTTAGTTTCCTGTATGGTTGTAACCCATTTAATAAATATATATTTTTTTTGTTCATCCTGTTAAGTTCAGCAATTCTCAGCGACATGCAATGGCTTTTTCTGATCATATTGGCCTCAAAAAGCCATGTGCAGCAATAAATTTCACAACTTAACTTATTGCCCAAAACGAAAAAAAAAAGAAAAAATACCATTTTGTTAAACCAATTCGAAAGGCTATTGGTAAAAACATCTTGCTACAAAATTCATATTATCACCAATATTCCATGGCATACACAAATACTCATGCATTAATAGTTTTAAAATGCAGCGAAATATGTATGTAAGCATGAGGTTGACAATGGAAAGTTGCGAAATTAAATGCAATCACTTGTGTTGCACCACACAAGAGCAGGGGTTATTTGACAATACAAAAAGGACAACGACGAGGATACCACAAAAAGCAAAAAAAAAAAAACCAGAAAGCATGCCACAAAACAAACCACATGCGGTAAATTGAATGCGTAATTTTGTAAACGCCATAAAGTATGCAATCAAGTAATTTATCATTCAGCAATGAATTTGTGGGGCATAAGGTGGTTTTCATAAAGAGAGACTCGTTTTGTTGAATATTTTTAAAATTGTAAGGTTTGGGGTTAAAGTGAGTGATGATTATATTGAGTAGTGACAATGTGTTTGATGATGATGATGATGTAGATGTTGGTACTGTTTTCGACGACTTGTCTGCTGTGGTATATGGCTCATTGGCCCTTTTTAACTTTTAAGCTTTCATTTGTAATTCCCCCATACTTTTTCATTACAGAATTATGCTACAAAAATTGCTAATTCTCTCATCCTAAAAGAATGCCATACAATTTTCAATTAGTTAAACTCCTTAGAATATGCTACAGTTTTTTTTATATACTAAACAACTATATTTGTGTTATTTTTTGGGTACCATACACCAATCCTTATACCTGTTAGTTGTTTCAGTTAATTTTGTGTTACAATATAAAAGTTGATGAGAATTTTTTAACAACATTGTCTACCGACAGACTTTAAAAGTCCCATCTGTTTTTATTTGTAAAGTTTTTACATTGTAAAATATTTGCGCTTTTTTTAAATTGAAAGTTTTTTCAGTGTTTTTATGGATTTTTTTCCCTGGAGAAATTTGATGAATTTTTGGCATAAAGTTTGCAACAATTTAAGTAGATTGAGACGTATTAATAACCCAGCAAAAATTACATAACAAAATCAATTACTAAACTTTTTTTTATACCCTCCAACTACAGTACGGGGGTATACTCACTTTGTCACTCCGTGTGTAACGCATCGAAATAAAGTATATATATTGATCAGTGATCGATTCTAAGACATTCTAGCGATGTCCGTCCGTCCGTCTGTCCGTCCGTCCGTCTGTAGTTAACACGATGCAGTCCAAAATAAAAAAGCTAGACCCCTCAAGTTTGGCATAAATATGTCTTATGCTCCTAGGCAGGTTAAGTTCGGAAATGGGCCAAATCGGACCACGGGGAAAAAAGTTCCCCCTTGAAGAACTGAACCAACCTCTTAAAAATGGTAATTTTTTTTACGTTATTTTGTATTTTTGTGAACCAAATGAGACATTTTTATGTTTGTAGAAGTATATAGTCCTGCGCTTGGACCCAGGGGATTAAAAAATGTCGCTTTTTTTGCCCCGCCCCTTTTTTAGGGCGTGGATAAAAAAATAGTTTAAATAATTATAAAACTATAATACTTTAGTGCACCAAGCAGACAAAAATTAACATGTAAACATATACCGTGAGGGCCAAGGAGTCACCCAAGCTCACCAAACCCTCTCCCTTCCTTGACCCCCCCCCCTTAAAACAACGCCCCTGTCAAATTTTTTTTTTATTTTTTTACATGTTGGAGGGTATAGTAGATTCGGCACAGCCGAATTTAACACTCTCACTTGTTTCTACCTCCTATTTGACAAAAATTCCTAGTTATTTACAAGCTTTTTAACAATTATTTTGTAATTTTACATTCTGATTCTGAGACATTTTTTGTATAAAAAATTCTCAGATTTTGAGACATATTTAGTATACTACCCTAACCAGGAAAGGTTCGTACCCCACTATTTAATTTTCATATATAAACTTTGAGTAGCTGTATTTCGCCCAAATATTAACCGATTTTAATGCTTATACACTCATTTGAAAGGTAATTTTATTCCCTTCAAGAATCATTAATTAAAGATAATATTTTTAAAAAATTAGCTTTGTTAAAAAACAATAGCTTCATCTACTCAAAATTAACTACTTATTATTTTGACCATTTTAAGTTCGTACTGCATATAAAAGATTAGCAAATTTTTTGTGACGTAACCCTTGGATTAAACAACGGCTTTAATTCGATTATTTATCGAACTTATTAAAGTTTTACACTTACTAGTGGTGATGGAATCCCATAACTCATGTATTTTTACTTTCCATCCACAAATATGTGATTGGGGGTCGTTTTTAAGTGCCATTCATAATCGCCAACATCAAATCAATCGGATTTAAGTCCGGACTTGATGAGGTATAGTTTAGGACACTAATTTTGTTTGATCTGAACCTTTTTTTACTAATTTTAAAAATATGGACTCTTGTTGGAAGGTGATTCCCCAAAAGATATCACGTTTTCAACTGATTTCATTAGGGGTTGCCCTACCATATTTAATAGGACGGGCCGATTTGAATGGCCCAAAATAAACAAAAAAACAAAATCTGCGAGAAATTCTAAGAAAATTTTCCCAAGATACCATTGGTCCAAATTCAAACCTTATCCTTGGCCTATCGACATGAAGATTGATATACTCTTCATAAGCAAAACAAAGCAGTATTTATGTAAATATCATTTTGGAGTCAAAACGCATCAATTCAAGAGAATACCTGGGACCAAAATAGGTTTTTCCTAATGTTTTTGATGTGTCAAATCCGATTATGACCTTTGGTACCATAGTCGTCGGTTGAATTAAGGTATTTTAACTAAATTATGATATTTACATAAACACTGCTTTGTTTTGCTTATGAAGAGTAGATCAATATACTGCATAAGGTTTGAATTTGGACCAATGGTATCTTGGGAAAATTTTCTTAGAATTTCGCGTAGATTTTGTTTTTTTGTTTATTTTGGGCCATTCAAATCGGCATGTCCAATTAAATATGGTAGGGGAACCCCTAATGAAATCAGTAAGTGTAAAACTTTAATAAGTTCGATAAATAATCAAATTAAAGCCGTTATTTAATCCAAGGGTTACGTCACAAAAAATTTATTAATCTTTAATATGCAGTACGAACTTAAAATGGTCAAAATAAAAAGTAGTTAATTTTGAGTACATGAAGCTATTGTTTTGTAACAAAGCTAATTTTTTAAAAAAAATTATAATCAATTAATGATTCTTGAAGGGAATAAAACTACTTTTCAAATAAGTGTATAAGCATTAAAATCGGTTAATATTTGGGAGAAATACAGCTACTCAAAGTTTATATATGAAAATTAAATAATGGGGTACGAACTTTTCCTGGTTTGGGTAGTAGAAAAACTCTCAGATTCTAAGACATTTTTAGTATAGAAAATTTCTCAGATCTGAGATATTTTTCGTATAAAACACTTCTCAGATTCTAAGACATTTTTTGTATCGATAATTTCTTATATTCTGAGAACTTTTACTCATAGAAAAATTCTCAGATTCTGAGATATATTTCCAATATTTCAGAATATAGGAAAAAGTCTCAGATTCTGAGATATTTTTTTTGCTTTAGAAATATATTTTGCCTTAAGATAAAGTCTCAGATTCTGAGATATTTTTATATAAAACAATTCCCAGATTTTGAGACATATTTCGAGTAGAAAAATTCTCTGATTCTAAGACATTTTAGTATAGAAAAATTCTCTGATTCTAAGACATTTTTAGTATAGAAAAATTCTCTGATTCTAAGACATTTTTAGTATAGAAAAATTCTCAGATCTGAGATATTTTTCGTGTAAAACAATTCATATGTATATTCTAAGACCTTTTTTGTATCAAAATAAACTTTAAAATTCTGAGACATTTTTTATACAGAAAAAGACTCTTCTCAGAATTTTTTCCTATCATAATACCTTTTTCCTATAGAAAAAGTCTCAGTTTCAGAAATATTTTTCCTATAGAAAAATTTTAAATTCTAAGACATTTTTTGTATAGAAAAAGTTTCAGATTCTGAGACATTTTTCGTATAGAAAAGGTCTCAGATTCTGAGATATTTTTCGTATAGTAAAAGTCTTAGATTCTGCATATATTTTAAATTCTGAGACATTTTTCGTTTAGAAAAAGCTTCAGATTCTAGGACATTTTTTGTATAGAAAAAACTCAGATTTTGAGACATTATTTTATTATTGAAAAAGTGTAGGATTCTGAGAAATTTTATCCAAAAAAAAATTTCAGATTACGGGACAGTTTTCCTATAGAAGTACAAGTTTTCCATAGAAAAAGTCTCAGATTCTGAGACATTTTCAGATTCCGGGACATTTTTTCCTATAGAAATGATTTTTTTCTATAGAAAAAGTCTTCGATTCGAAGATATTTTTCCTATACAAAAAGTTTAAGATTCTGAGACATTCTTCGTTAAAAAAAAGTTTAAAATTCTAAGACATTTTCGTATAGAAAAGATCTCAGATTCTGAGACATTTTATCTAATAGAAAAAGTTTTAGATTCTGAGACATTTTTTGTATAGAAAATTTTTCAGATTCTTAGACATTTTTTTTATGGAAAAGATTTTAGATTCTGAGTCATTATTATATTGAAAAAATTTCTCAGATTTTTTCAATATTTCCAAAAAAAAAGAATTTTCCAAGGACATAACTATTATAAGTTTTATAGCGAATTACTTATGTCATAACTATTATAGGTCAATTTTTATTTTATTTCTTATGAATAACTATTAAATACTAATTAATATTTTTTTATTGTAAAATAATAGTTATGGGCGTAAGTAATTTTTATAAATTAAGCCGCGGTCACTTTAATTTTTGAAAAAAGTAAGATTTTTAACGAATTATTAAGTTTTAGAAAATATCCTTCCAAAAAAGGATAAAATTTCATTTGCACCTACAAAGGATAAAAAATAACTATTATAAAATAATAGTTATTTAATAGTTATTTTGGTGATAATAATTATTTTCAATTTTTTCAAATAACTATTAAAAGTTGGCAATTTTTTGGAAATCCAAAATGTCGATAATAGTTATTTTGGGTCCTTGGAATTTTCAGATTCCGGGACAGTTTTCCTATAGAAATAATTTTTTTCTATAAAAAAAGTTTCAGATTCTGAGACGTTTTCAGATTCCGGGGCATTTTTCCTATAAAAATATTTTTTTTTTTCTATAGTCTTAGCTTCTGAGACATTTTTCCTATACAAAAATTTTAGATTCTTAAACATTTTTCATACAGAAATCTAATCATTTTTTATGAAAAAAGTCTCAGATTTTAGACATTTTAGTATAGGCATTTTTATTATAGAAAACAGTCTCAGATTCTGAGACATTTTTTGTATAGAAAAACTCTCAGATTCTGAAAAGTTTTTCGTTTAAAAAAAGTTTCAAATTCTGAGACATTTTTCGTATGAAAAGTCTCAGATTCTGAGACATTTTTTGTATAGAAAAAGTCTCATATTGTGAAATATTTTTTGTATAAAAAAATTTTAGATTTTCACACACACAGAGAATTGTTTAGTTGGAATACGATTATAAAAACCGATTTTCAATAAACCAGAAACATTTTTTGTTGTTATTGTAAAGTTTTTATCACTTTACCAAATTATTAACAACAGTAATAGTTATATGACAGTCGTAACCGAATTGATGTATCAGCAACTAATAAGTTGATTAATTTACAAAAACGAAATTTTTATAACGCTTTTGAAAAATATTCAGTAAGTACAAATGTTTTTTTAGTCTACATTTTCTATCTCGACCAATAATTATTTGCCTGGAATGGTAATGTGTATCTACAACGAAAATGTTGGTTAACTTAACTAAATTAAAAATATTTTTGATTGTTAATACAATTCTACTAAAAAATTAATTTTTATTGGCACTCTTGACTAATAATTGTTTGATGGGATTTTATTTCGATTAAACAAACTAAACGTCAAAAAAAATTAAAATGATAATTTAATAAAATAAAAATTTAGTTGTGTTCAGACGTTTTTCACCAAAATTTGGATTATTAAAGAAAACTTATGCAAAAACTTATAAAAAATGTTGCAAGTCTTGCGGGTAAGTTAAAACTGTTGCCGAAATATTAGCAATAAATTTAATTAAAATTTATTTTAGACACTTGGACATGTGGTTTCAATGCAGATGCTAATAAAACCGATTTTAAGCAAACTACAAAAAATATATAAATACGTATGTATGTATAAAATATTTCTTCCTAAGAAGTCTCATCCAAAGAGTGGTAATACATTTATAATATAACGATAAGTATTAGAGATTTTCCTATATAAAAAACTTCTCAGAATATGAGACTTTTTTATAGAAAACATTTCTCAGTATCAGCTACTTTTTCCAACCGAAAAAATGGTTCAGAGTCTGAGATTTTTCTATAGCAAAAATGTGTTAGAATTTAGGACTTTTCTACAAAAAAATGTATCTGAATCTAAGACTTTTTTATAGAAAAAATGTCTCAGAATCTAAAACTTTTTTATATCGTAGACTTTTTCTATAGAAAAATGTCTCAGATACTTCTACATATCGTCACCTAAAATGCAAAACGCCCTATCTAACATTTTACAAATTTTACAGGAGAAGCAAAAAACGTGTTTATATAAAAACTATAAAAGTTTTCATTACAAATTTCCTAAATATTAGTAAAAACACACAAACAAATTCATTTCTGTTAAAAAAAATTATAAATTTTTAATATTTGAAAAGTTATGTTAGTAACGCCCTTTTGTCTTGTAGTTTTCAGAAACACAAAAAGCCCTAACTGCACTAAAGATGTTTAAAACACTAAGCAGATGTGTTATAAAATGTAAGAACATGCTAACAAAATTTTATACTGAATGTTGTTTTATCATATAGAACTCTAACAAAATGTGGGCGGTATTGGAAAAAGGGGCGTGGCACCTGCTTTATAACCTAACATTGCAAAATGTCTCATTTTGGATTCTGTTAAACTCATGCTAACTTAATTCGATACAAAATGTCAATATACCATTTTAAAGCTCCATGTCAAATGAGGGTGGAACAGGACAAAGGGTATGGCCCGAAATAACCTAATGCATCAAAATGCTTTAACCTTTTAACGACCACAGGCAACTATATTCCCAAATGATTTTTTGCGATTTTTTTGTTCAAGTAAAAGATAGGATAAATGTGCTAAAAGATGAATTATAGAAGAGTTTTAGAGAAACAAAAGTTTTGTTTTCATTAAGTCTCTAAATGGGTCCACTTACTCACTATAAGTTCTCAAAGTTTGCGAAGTAACAAATATATAAGGGACAAAATTATATTTACTTGACAGGCGAAATAATGGTCAAGAAGGGGGTTCAGAAATCCAAATTCTTGTAGAATAACTATTATTAAGTTGCATTTCTTAAAGATCACGGCGAGTACCAAAATAGCCTTGGCCAGAACAGCGTTATAAGGGGGAAGGAGGGGCCCAGTTTTTTTATGCGTAACTATTATTAGGTGAGAAATTACGAAAATGGAAAGAATATCTAAAACTCTTCGGCCAAAAATGTTTACTCGGCTTCTGGAAATTTCTTAAGATCTACAGTAAATATTGGGCATTTAATAGATATCTCACTCGCATCCTACAAAGCTCTTAAAGGAAATACCTTAGCTTTATTTTGAGTTAAAAAATGCCCGTTTTAAAAAAATGCCAAACAAATTTTTGATTTTGCAAAAAAAAAAGAAAATTTTTTTTTTTTGAAGGATTAAAGAAATAGCTATCTTAAACTTTCGGGACACATTTTGCTGGGAACATTAGGTAATCAGCAAGGTTGGCAATCGATACGCACCAAGAATAACGGTATTTGACTTTTGTACCGCAACCAATAAAGATACGGACATTTTTAAAAGCGATTATGAAATCACATCACATTTCTAGTATTTTTAATGTGTTACTTCGTTTTTGTACCGGTTCATTATCGTTATATAGGTCAATACCTTTAAAATACCGTTTTAAACGGTATTATAAAGGTATTGGCCTATATTTCGAAAAGCAACCGATACAAGCACGAAGTAACACATCAAAAATATTAGAAATTTCATCGACTTTAATATTCGCTTTAAAAAATGTCCATAGCTTTATTGGTTGCGGTACAATAGCCAAATACTGTTATTCTGGGTGGGTATCGATTGCCAACCTTGGTAATCAGTTACATGGATGCAAAAAAACAACTGTTTGACCAAAATGTAAAATTACGGCCCCTCTAACTCAAAAAACTCTTGACCGATCTAGCTGAAAAATTGTGACTAAACTACTATTGGTTTTAAAAGTTGTGTCCCTTGAGATGAAAACCCCTATATGTAATCGTCAATCGTATCGCTCACGATGACGATTATCAAGTTACATAATTAGCCCCTTATATTTTTTGTAATAATAGCAAAAATTATAATTAAAAACATTTTTTTTTACTTATTTAACGAAAAATTAACTTTGAATTTTATTCAATCGGAATGAAGAACTTCCAATCATGTTTTTAATCGTCATTAATTATATTGTTATTAAATTTTATGTAGAATTTATATCTTACTTAAGACTAATTGTACTGCATAAATTGCGATTTCGCTGAAAAAGGAACAATTCTCGTGAGAGTACGGGCCTGAAGGGGTTAATTGGTAAATTTTTAAACTTTATTTTTTGTGTACTTATACATATGTTTTTCCTATTGGTGGACATTGTGGAAGAAGAAGCATCAACAAAAATGTTTAATCTTAAAAAATAACAGTTGCGTCGGCAATATTATGTATACAAATGTGTAGTTGGGGCTTTTTGGTTTAACATATATCAAAGCATGTAGTTAGGGCTTTTTGAATTTTGTTAATAAAATCCCCATTTTTGATCAAAGGAGTCTAAATTTTTTTGTGGACATGTATTTTGATCCAATACATAAGAATCAATTAAAAACGCGATTTTGAATTTTTTGTTAGTTAGGGCGTTTTGCATTTTAGGTGACGATATTTTCTTTAGAAGATTCTGAGATATTCTTTTACAGATTCTGAGACATTTTTTCTGTCTGAGATATTTCTTCGATTTTTTCATTGACATTTTTTCTTAATAGATATATTTTGATTTCGAGTTATTTTTGCTCTAGAAAATCTTGCAGATTCTGAGACAATTTTTTTTTAGAAATATTCTTAGATTTAAATTTTTTTCAGTTTTAATTTATTTTTTCTATTGTATGTATTTATTTCACTTTTTATTAAATTATAACATTTTTACAATAAAATAAATTAGTAAAATTGCTTGAAAAATATATAAAAATTTTATTTCAAAAGAAACAGTTTAAAAAAATATTGATTGGTACAACTATATAACGCTTTTTAAAATTCGATCACTCTAACCAATGTCAATTTTATCATAAAAATATTCTGTTCTTATGATAAATATTTACCGGTAGAGACAACTGAATTGGCAGTAGAGGCAACTGAATATTGTGATAGTTGGTGCAACCGCAAAAATTCAGTTGGCAAACAATTCAGTTGCAACAACTGAATCTATTTTCTGTGTGCACTTTTTTTTGTATAGGAAAAGTTCTAAATTCTGATCATGAGATAGTTTTCATATCGAAAAAGTCTTAGATCCTAAAATATTTTTGATGAAGAAGAGTCTCAGTTTCTGAAACTCTTACCTCAGAATCTGGCAAAGAAAATTTTTTCTCACTCTGAGATTCTAGATCATTTGTCCTCTAGGAAAAATGTTGGATTCTGCGGAATTTTTTATGTCAGGTTTTGAGACACTATTCGTATATAAAAATTCTCAGATTCTTAGAGGCTTACAAAAAAGCTCATAATCTAAGACAGATTTCTGATAAGGTTCAAGTTGAAAAAATGCAGAAGAAAAATTGAATTTCTAAAAATTTTAGACATTTCTGGTATTTTCTCTACCGGTTTCAAACACCCCAGTTAGTGTTATTATCAGTAGGATTTTAAATGTCGGTTTGTCTTGTTAATGAAAACTGTTTTTTTATATATGTGAATATTTGTAGTTTCTACAGAATAAATTTTGACTGTTTCCAACACTACAATTCTATTTCTAGTAATATCAACCTCACTTCATACTTTCTTTCAACTTTTTTGTCTCTTACTTTATTTCGGAAGGGTTACCAGTATAATCTGGAATTGCAGACAAAAATGAAGGAATTTGCATTTTCTGTTTCGGAGACGTGCCCAATGGCGACATATTTTGTCAGTAATTTTGTTTATAATTTTCTGTAAGAACAGGTCGAGCTAGGGCTCTATTTATTTACATTTGTTACCAACATGATCTGGAATTGCAGACACAAATGAAGGAATTTGCTTTTTCAGATTTCTTTTTTAAACAATTCTTAGATTCTATGAGTTTCACTTAAGATTCAACGCGACTTTCATAAACTTGTTACATATGTTTCTTAATCATATCAGACAAAAAAATAACAATAATTTCCCATACATTTCTTTACTTATCATAATGATCTAAACCTTTTAGTGAATTAAATAATTATAACAGCACCCGATTCTAATGACATCTTAATTATTATACATGAAAACACGCTTAAAGCATTTAAAACAAATACATATTATAATAAATATATGTATTTATTTTTATTATTAAAGTACATTAGAAAAAAAACAAGTAAGAAAGTTATAGTCGGTCAAGACCGACCATATAATACCCTACACCAGAGTTTCCGGAAAATGGGTCCCATGGACCGATTAGATCTATATGTTGTAAAATCTTTAATAAGTGTAAAAAACACTCACAAATCAAATTTGAGTGAAATAGGCTTCTATTTGTTGACAATAAACCGCTTTAACTGAATATCGGGCGAAATTTTCACAAGGGGCCTGAGTCCAAAACTGGTCCGATGATTATCAGGTTTGATAAGGTTATTTAAGTACGCGTTTAACATACACAAACAAAATTTTAATTAAACATTTTCTATTTTCATGACATTTGAGACATTTATGCGAAAATCGGGAAGGTGGTTTGTATGGGGGCTACAAGAAGGACTGGTCCGATTTCTTTGAAATTCGGAATGATGATTTGTGAAGACAAAACATGTTTACCTTCCAAATTTCAAAACGATACCTTCTGTAATACGGTTATTAGAGTCATTTGAGCCAAAGCTAAAGAGGACCTTTGTATGGAGGCTAGGTCTAAATATGGACCGATTTTTTCCAATTTCAATAGGCTTCGTCCTTGGGCCAAGTTTCAAATTTCAAGTCAATTGATCAAAAATTGCGACCTGTATCGTGTTTACACCGTTTACATGGACAGACAGACAGACAGACGGACGGACGGACGGACAGACGGACGGACGGACGGACATCGCTAAATCGACTCAAAAAGTGATTCTGAGTCGATCGGTATACTTAAAGGTGGGTCTAGGACCAATATTTCGGGTAGTTACAAACATCAGCACAAACTCATTATACCCTGTACCACAGTGTGGTGTAGGGTATAAAAACTTAAGAATAACTTGATAAACATCACAACTAATTGTAGAATTTTAAGTTAAAGAAATGAGAACAAGTAAAAAGTTAAATTCGACTACGCCGAAAATACCCTCTAAAATTATCAAAATATTTCAAATAGAAATGCATTTATGCAGAAAAAATATTTTATTCTTATTTTTGTAAAAAAAAATAAAATTTAGTTTTTAGTCTAAATTTTTTTTAATACATAAATTCGTAAAAAAAACCTATCCGAAAGTAACGGTTTTGCTCATATTTTCTTAACCACTGGTCCAAGTTCGCTGAACCAACCTGGTGCGGGAAATTTAAATTTAGCCGCAGTAGCATCAGAAAGGTCTTTCGAAAGTTAGCGTGTTTTCAACAGACGGACATAGCTTTATTTTGCATCAAATGACCATTGTCTTCGCGATAAATGTTTAGTAATTCTTTTTGCTCTACACTCTAAAAAACTCATGTAAACTTACTATTATAAATTGGGTAAATTTTGGTTGAATAGCACGCATTTTGTGTTAATATCAGCACAAAATGCGTAAAATACTTTTAAACCAATTAAACACAGCAAATTTTAATATTATCCGTTAATTCAAATATTTTAAACACAAATGTGTAAATAAAATTGTCAACCAAAATACATACCCACATGTTAAATAACTAAAACGCCAGATAAAAGTATAAGCTTCCGTAGCGTAGTGGTTAAGAAGTGTACTTTCAAACCGAAAGGTGTCGAGTTCGATGCTGGCTGGAGCCGAATGTTTTTTTTTTTTTTGTTATTTTTATTTACCTCTTTTTTATTTAAATTAACCACTAATGGTCAATTTATTCAATTTACACATTCAGAGTAAAATTACTCAATTTATAGTAGGAGTCCAGTTTCCTACTATAAATTGGGTAAATTTCAACAAATTTTGATTAGAGTGTATATTCATAAAATTTTATCATTTTTATACCCTCCACTCTAGTGATAGAGGGTATATATAGGTTTGTCATTCCGTTTGTAACACCTCGAAATATTGGTCTAGGACCCCATGAAGTATATATATTTATGATCCTCGATCGATTTTAAGTTGATCTAGCGATGTCCGTCCGTCCGTCCGTAGAAAACACGCTAACTTTTGAAAGACTTTACAGAGGCTACTGAAGTTTGGCATATATGTTTGTCATTTACCTGGTCAGGTTGGTATTGCAATCCAGCCAAATCGGTCCAGTGGTTCAAAAGTTATGAGCAAAAGAGTAAATTTCGGCAAGGGTGTTTCGCGAATTTACGATATAAAAAACACGATAACTTTCGAAAGACAATAATGAGACTACTGAAGCTTGGCATATATCTTTGCCGTTCCCCGGGTCTATTTGGTATTAAATTTCAGCTCAATCGGTCCAGTCGTTCAAAAGTTATAAGCAAAACCCTAAATTTCAGATTAGTTTCATCTAAAATGCCACGTGTTTTTGCAAGTTTAAAAAGCATTGGTGGTAACTAGGGATGCTAAACGGGATTAACTTTTGAAAATCCCGGGATTCGGGATTTTCAAAATTAAAATTTCGGGATCCCGGGATTTTCGGGATTTTTTCGGGATCCCGGGTTTTTCGGGATTTTCGGGTTTTTTAGGGATTTTCGGGATTTTATATTTTCTATATTAAAAAAATAAGATTAATATAAACTTAAAAAATTTTATTTGTTGTATTTTTATGTAAATATTTACATAAAATAGTTGAAAGAAACAAAATATAACACTGTGCAACACAATTTAGTATGTTTAGACCAAACAAAATGAAAGTATGCCATAGTAGACCAAATCCCAAAAGTGGTTTTAAAACTTAGCTCGAGTTCTTTTTTATGGCCTACTAAAGTTTTTAAGTTGTTTTCATGTTTGTAGTAAGAAATAAAAAGTATTAAAACTGCTGATGACCTTGATAATATTATTACAAGTCTTCGGTAAATATTGATGGCTGTTCTTTTCCTAAACATATTAACCCTGTATCTGCCATTTTAAGGTACCTACTGACGACGCAATATTAAGTACAATCTGCATGAATTTTTATACAGTCCAATATTTTATATGGTACATTTATGTATGCCATTTGTGGAAAAATACTGTGCATAATATTGCGTCGTCTGTAGGTACCTTAAAGGCACTTGAGGGCTACTGGAGCGGTGCTGTATCGTGACGTTCTGTTGTATTTTTCAAGTACTTACTGATTCCGTTTCAACATTCATATTAGTTTACAAATTTTATTTTAAAAAGTGGTTATTTGTGATTTTTTTTAATTTATATTTACAGAAAAACATTTTTTTTTTCGTTTATTTATATTTATTTGTCAATTCTGCCACACAAATGAAAAAATTTCAACACAAAATAAAAAACAAGTAAGAAAGCTATATTCGGCTGAGCCGAATCTTTAAATACCCTCCACAATGTTAACCAATGCACTATGGTTTCGCGGACGACCTTGCTTGGCCAAAATTCAATTTTCTCAAAATTGATTTTATAGAAAGTCGTAAACACTTACAAACAACAGAAAACATGTTTGTATTTTTGTACAAACTTAGCTAAACAAATTTAGCTTAAAATAAAAAAAAAAGTATTTTTTTAAATTTTTTCAATTAATTTTTTGAGTTTAAATACAAAAAATTTTTTATAATATTATACAAGGAAAACAAAAAAATTATAACAATTTTTACCACAAAACCTATTTAAAACCAAAATTTTTTCCATTTTTGTAATGTTGGCCAAGAAAAGTGATAATCGGAACTATAGTGCAATGCAAATATTTAAAAAACAAAAAAAATATTTTATAAATATGTATGTATGAAAATTATATAAAAATTATATAAAAGCAACCACGTGGCACGTGTATGACACATACACTAAGAAAAAAAAATATTAAAATCAAACAGAAACAACTTTAAATTAAATATAAAACAGTGACGAAATAGAACAAAGTTTGTTTTTATTTAATTTAAATATGTTTCTAGTTGTTTTTACATGACAAGATTGGTAGACAACATGTTAAAATTAAGATGTAACAATATTGTTTTAAAATTGGCCATGCTAAATTTAAATATGCAACAAATTTTAATTTAAAGTTGACCAATATTAATTTTAATATGCGACATTTTTTTCTTTTGCAGCTTTTTACTTACCTAAAAACCATGAAACTTAAAATAAAACAATACATATTTTTGTTTAAGTTTATTTTATTTTCAAATTATTTTTAAAATATTTTTTAATAACACAGCAAAAAAATTAACACTACTCTAATTGTACATCTAATGTAGAATAACATCCAAGGCTTTGGCTTTAAATATTGCTTGTTGGCTTTATTTTTTGCTATACATAAAAAAATCAAAGCCAAAGCCTTGGATGTACTTCTACCCTAATTGTAGCACTACATCTAATTACAACAAATGTAATTAAATACCAGAAATAAAAAATAAACACACTTAAATTAATACTAAGTATATACCATATATAAAAAACTAAAGTTAGAAGTTTTCATTTTCTGCCAATTACATACATAAATACATCCCCTCCTCGTTTTCTTTGTCTTTGTTTTTTTTTCACTTGGTTTTTTTACTTTTTTTTCAGTTTTATTTTTGTTTTTATTGTTAATAATATTCTTTTTCACTTTAGTTTTTTAATTTTTAATTTTACTTTCGTTAATTTAATTAATTTCACTTAAAACTCGTCACATTTAGAGATGTGAAAAATGTGCGTCTTTTTTTAATGAAAAAATATTTTAACATTGTATCTACACACAAAAAAAATTAAAAAAATTGTGCCAGTTTATGGTTTAATTACAACCTATAAAGTGGTTTTGTATAACTTACCAAAGTTTTTGCGCTAAAAAACTTAGGTAAATTATCCAAAACCACTTTATAGGTTGTATTATCCCCAAAACGTACACATTTTTTTATATTTTTTTTTTTGTGTGTACTTAAAATAAAATTGCCCAACTTTACTATATTTCTTGAAAAAAAAACTTTAAATGTCAAAAAACAAAATTGTTCAACTTTAAAATAACCACGAAAAATATTGTTTTTAATACAAATATTTGAATAAGATTTTTTTAAATTTTTAACGACTTTTAATGACAGCATATTAAATTTAAAGTGATCAATTTTAAATTAAAATTGTATGCAATTTTAAAACAAACATATTTTGTTTAAATCAATCAAAAACAATATTAAAATTAAAATTTTTCCAAAAATATGTAGCATACTTAAAATAAACATGAAAATATTTGATTTAAATATGTTTTTTCCCTCAGTGTACTACGTATTTTTAACTTCTTTTGATACAAATAACAACAAGCCAAACAACCATCAACAACTACAAAAACGCGCTGCCACGCCATATCATAGAGGTTTATATTGAAACTCATCTCAATTGCTCATAGCTTCTTAACCCCTGAACCGATTTTGCCATAATTGGTACCAAAATAACCAGAAGAACGTTGAGAACAATAAAATATGAACATATTTACAATTTAATTGGAATATATCAACCATAAGCCACGATAAATCATTTTAAAATTTTGGCTTAAATTTCTGGTGCCTCGCCCCATTGTGCGATCCCGCCCAAATTTTTTGTGAGTGTTAGGAATGATAAAATTACATTAAATTCTAAGTTTCGTTCACATTCATTCAACAGGTGTCAAGTTATAGCATTTATTTTGTGTAAAATTCACATTTTCACTCATCAAAATTTACATTTTCACTCATAACTCTTAAAATACTTAACCGATTTAAAAAAAAAAGCCCATCAGATTCTGCCTAGGAGAATTACGCAACTTTTGGCACCCCAGGCGTTTAAATCGGTTCTGGATTATAGCCAAAAACGTGATTTCAACAGACAGACAGACAGACGGACGGACAGACAGACAGACAGACAGACGGACATCGCTAGATCGACTTAGAATCGATCAAGGATCATTAATATATATACTTTATGGGGTCCTAAACCAATATTTCAATGTGTTACATACGGAATGACAAACTTATATATACCCTCTATCACTAGAGTGGAGGGTATAATAAAATCAGCTGACACGTAAAACGTACGGAAAATCAAATTTTTTTAGGTTCGGCCGCTACAGCACCGTCACGTATTCGTTTAAGTACCTATTTCTATTTATTTAAATACAAGCTAACGTATCAGCTGACACGTCTCCGAACCGTATTCGCTCAAGTAATTATGCCTTAAGAGGTAATTTTGGTAATTTTTATAAATATCCCCATAGAACACCACTTAAGCGTGCGTTGAAAGGGTTAAAATGTTCTACAAATAATTTTATTTGCAGATTTCATTAGACTTTTACGCTTATCAATAGCATTATTTCATTTTTTCGCTATAGATACCACTTTGCAAAACCGCTAGGAATATTTTTAGCTTGATTTTGATAAGTAATATTTCAATTCATCCAAATGAGATTTGTTTTTAATTAAAAAAATTCAATGTTATAAATTTCGGGATTTTCGGGACTTTTTTAAAAAAATCCCGGGATTCGGGATTTTATAAATCCCGAAAATCCCTGGATTTTCGGGATCGGGATTTCCCGTTTGGCATCCCTAGTGGTAACTAAACAATGCTTCTCAAACTTGTTTAATTTTAAAGCAATGCTTTTTAAACTTGTTTAGTTTTAAAAGCATTGGTAACTTAAAAATTACACTCGAAAAAAAT
This sequence comes from Pegoplata infirma, assembly GCA_963921195.1. NCBI lineage: Eukaryota > Metazoa > Arthropoda > Insecta > Diptera > Anthomyiidae > Pegoplata > Pegoplata infirma. The sequence continues at coordinate 65,886,978 of OY992536.1, forward strand.
TTTACACTTAAAAAAAATTTTACACTCAAAAAAAAAATTTTACACTCAAAAAAAATTTAAAAAAAAAAATTTTGTTTTTTTTTTTTTTACAAAAATGAGAATATTTTGTGTACATACGTACGTGCATTCACTCAGAAATATTTTTACAGTAAAAAAAATATTACACTCGAAAAAAAATTTACACTCAAAAAAAAAATTAGTAATTTTTTTTTAAATGACAAAAAAAGAGTTTTTTACTCAAAATAAAATATTTCTAATCAAAATTGTTAATTTTTTCACGTTAAAAAATGTACTACCCTTTAAAAAAATGCATTGTGGAGGGTATTCATAGATTCGGCAAAGTCGAATTTAACTTTTCTACTTGTTTAAATTATTTTATATTATACACGCCCACAAAAGGAGGCGGACCGAAAAAAATTACATTTTCTAGTCCCCTGGAGCCAACTTGAGGACTTCTTCTATTAACACAAAAATGTTTCTTAGCAAAAGAACAAAAAACCTCTAAAAAATTGCGTTTTTTAGAGGTTGGTTTAGTTTTCATAGGGGAAACTCATCTGATTTTACCCATTTCCCAACTTACCTAGCCCAGACAACTTAAGAGGTCTTGTCATTTACTTTGACCTGTATCGTGTCTTCCACAGACGGACATCGCTAGAATTTCATAAAATCGATCACTAATCAATAATATGTGTACTTTTTGAGGTCCTTAACTGATATTTCGATATTTTACACACGAAATGTCAAAGTGAGTGGTTGGAGGGTTTAATAAATAGGAAGTTCTTTTTTTTTTGCCGTAGGGTACTCAAATAAAGAACTACTTAAAATATCTATCAAGTGCAATTCTTAATAATTTCACTTGTGACTTTTTATAGAAATTAATATGAATGAAGATGGTGTTACTACTTGTAATTGTCGGAACAGAAAATGTCATATTTAATTAAACAATAAAAAAAACTAAATGCGAAATATTAAATAAATTGTTAGAAGTACAACATATAATTGTAAAAGACTGTTAATTTTTTTAAAGAAACAAAAATCGACACAAATAATTGTTATCGAAGAAAAAAGATATCACCTGAATAGAAACCTATTAATTCTGTTAATAGGTTTTGTAGAGAGAAAAAAGTGGATCCCAAATGTTCAATATTATTGGTTGTTTAACTTCTTAACAGCAAATATCTTAAAAACGATACATGCTAAAAAAAATTTGGAAGGCAGATTTAAAATCTACAAGAATCGTAAACTCAAAATAAAAAAGTTTTCTTTACACTCAAAATAATTACTCTGTTAAATACTCTGTAAAATGACTGTAATCTTAATTCGACAGATATTTGACAAAGTTATCTGTCGAAATACAGATTTTAAAAAAATACTTTGTATTTCCTTGTGTCCGAAAACCAAAATTTTGTAAAATTGGAGTTACTCGTTAAAAACTTGTAGTTTTCACAAAATTTTAATTTTATTAAATTAAATTTTCTAATTTTAATAAAAATGTTTTTGAAGCAGAGAAGTTTTACTCATAAAATGGATTTAACAAAAACTTTGTTAATTTACAAATTTTTTTTGTAAAATTTTGAACTCATAAAATGCATTTAACTAAAACTTTGTGAATTTATAGAGTTTTTTTGGTAAAATTCTTTTCGGTTTTATCAATATTTAACAGATAATTCTGTAAATTTACAGTTTTTTTTTTATCGAAATCATTTTACAGAGTTTTCTTTGTAAAATAACAAAAAATCTTGCTGGTTGGAAATCTATGGTATTTTCTGCTGGCTCAGCAGAGTATCTCTGTAATTTAACAGAGTGATTATTTTGAGTGTAGGAAAAAAGGTCTCTAAATTTAAGAATATTAGAATTTTTCGCTGGAAAAAATGTCTTATTACTGAGAATTCTTCAATATAAAAGTATTTCAGAATCTGAGAATTTTTCCTAAGAATTTCTCTAAAACATTTGTATGGGCAAAATATCTTCGATTATTAAAATTTTTCTTTAATCAAAAGTCTGACAAAACTGCAAAATTAAAAAAACTTTTTTCAATGAATCATGTCACAAATCTGATGTTCTTCTATCGAAAAATTGTTTCAGAATCTGGGAGTTTAACTTTGAGAAAATGCTTTATAACAGGGCTTTCCAACCTTTTTGACTCGCGTACCCAGAGTTTTTATCAGCCGCGTAACGAATATTTTCTTAAAAAATGATTGAGTTTGTGGTGCGGTGGTTCGGCGGGCAAAGTTGGGTGACAACTTCCCCCTCGCGATATAGGTTGAGAAATAGATAAATTATTAGTTTTGCACTTAATTAATACAGTTTTATCATTATTTAAATATTTTTATCCACGCTCCCAAAAAGGGGCTGACCGAAAAAAGTGTTACTTTCCTGGTCCTCTTGGTCCAAGTGCAGGTCAATGAACTTAATATGATATATAAATGTTTTAAAAAATTTGTTTTTCTAGGGCAGTTTTAGTTCGCCAGCGAACTTATTTCCCCCTGGTCCGATTTCGCCCATATACGAACTTGACCAGCCTAAAAATATCAATTTTGATAATAATATCGATATAATTAAACGCAGTGTTGGCTACCGTTACCCTTTCAATACCGTTACCGATTAAAAACCCTTTAATATTGACTACCGTTACCAATACCGAAATAAAAATTTTTAAATACCGTTACCGATAAAAAACCGTTACCTTTATTCTGTTTTTTACCGGTATTATAACGGTTTTGTTTCGGTTGTATTAATATTACTTATTTTAATTTTTTTGTGGATTAAAAACAAATTAAAATATTTTTAATATATGTACTTAAAAAAAAATAAATTACATTCGCAATTAACAAAATTCGAATATAGGTCTTGGACCTCATGAGGTAAAAAATATTGAGAAAAACAATTTGAGTAATCACTTGTTTAAATTTTTAAATAAGATTTGAGTAATTATTTAATTGACGCAATTAAAAATTTACTCAAAAACTAAAAAAAAAATTTGAGTAAATAATTTAATACAAAATTTAATATTTTTTTTTATTTTTTTTTATTCTCTTCGTGTTTTGAATTATCGTTAAGTTTATAGTTTTTTGTGTATGTAAATGAAAGTTTGAAATCATCTTTATGAAATTTTCCAATGTCTTCAAGACATAAATATATTTGGTAAAGTTTGAAAAAACATTTTTTTAGAAAAAAAACAATGTGAAACTTTTTTAAACTTTTTAAAAAAATAAATTGATAAATTTTAAGTAAATTTTTACTTGACACAATTAAAAAGTTACTTAAAAAATTGAAAAATTTTTAATTAAATTTTTAATAGTATCCATTAAAAATTTTTTAGTAAGCATTTAATAATTTTTTATTAAAAATTTACTCAATACTATTAAATCGTTTACTGGTGCAAAATTGAGTAATTTTTTACTCAATAGTATTAAAAATTTACTCAAATTTATTTTTTATTTTTTTCTGTGCATAAAGATTTTATATTATTAATCATACATGGGACTATTTAAATAAATGGACTAATTAATTTACGATTTCATTGGCATTATATTGAAGCTAATGCCAATGAAATGTTTAGCATTGGCATTGTTTCAATCAATGCCAATGCCCTTTAAGGAATTAGTAGTATTAGTAATGCCAATTATGAAAAATTTCATTGGCATTAATAAATGCCTTAATGAAAACAAAGCATTAGCAATATTAAAAGTCGTATTTCCGTCAGCTAGTTGTTAATTTTTTTTTTGGTTAAAACTAAAAATGGCTATATCTCGAAATCGAAGCCAGATAGAGCAAAATGGAGGGGATTTTTGGTTCTTAGAATCGCCATAGTTTCGCCGGTCCTCTTCACATGTGTAAACCCTAATAGGTCCAAATTTTGAATCTAAAAAATTGGCACACCCGAAAATTTAAAAATGCACATACCTTTAGCATTATTTTGCTTATTTTTCCAGGTACTGCAATTTAGGGGCCCAATAGGGTCTTGATAATTTTAGAAACTGAATAATTAAAAACTATTGCTCTGAGGGTTTTCTAGTATTGGCAGACGAGTTCTAGCTTTTCGACTTTTTGTTGTGTCACCAATATTTACCGAGATATAAGCATTTTAAAATTTTCCGGAATCCTAAATTTTTTGGATTCAAAGTTAGGACCCATTGGGGTCCTCACATGTGAAGAGGACCCGCGAAAGTATTGGGATTCTAAGAACCAAAAATTCCCTCCATTTTGCTCTATCTGGCTTAGCTTTCGAGATATCTCCATTTTAAGTTTTAAAAAAAAAATATATATTTATTGTAAAAAAATGTTTTTTTTATCAATTGTAAATAGTTTTTTTTTAGGCATTTGTGCCGTTTCATTGGCATTAGTACAAACAATGCCAATGCCAACAAATTTCATTGGCAATAAATGCTAATGCTTTTTTTGGCATTAGTTCCAACATATGCCAATGAAAATTCAATGCCAATTAAAATTTCCCATGTATGTTATTAATCAGTGATCGATTGTATGCGATGTTCGTCTTTCCGTCTGTACACCCAGAAAAGTTTTACAGTAACTATTTACGGTTATTCAAAAAGTTTTTAGTTAAAGTTGTTTTAAACGTTTTATCGTTTGTTTTTCAAGGAAAATAAAATATTGAATGATTTATACAGTTGTAAAAACAATAAACTACAAAAGTTACGGAAAAATATTTTTATCAGTTAAATTATTTGTGACTGATTATTTCGTATAATTTTACAGAAGTACGGTTTTTGTAGTTTGTTATTCAAAAAATAATTTTACAGAAGTACGGTTTTTGTAGTTTGTTATTCAAAAAATTTTATTTTTACTTCACAAAATAAAAAAATGTAAACAGTTAAAATAACTGAAATATCGTTTGTTTTTACGGAATGTCTAGTCATTTATTAACGTTTAAAAATAACTGAAAAATTATGTTGTTTCAAATGAAATATAAGTAGTCCGTTTTTTTAAAGGAAAAACGATTGTTTTAAACGTTTTTTCAGTTGAATTTACTTACAAAGTATTTTGAGTGTAGAATATATGATACGATCCAAAATAAACGTGTTACTCTTCTAGTGCGAATACGTCTTATGGTCATAGGCTGGTTAAGTTCCGGAATGGGAAAATCTGAACAGATGAAAAAAGTCCCCCCTTGAAAAACTTACAAAACCCCAGAAAACATATTTTATTCAATTTTTTTGCCTATTTGTTTAGAAAATGAAAATTTTTATGCCGTGTGAAGTTCATTTTTCGGTCTGAACCTTTTGGGGGCTTGGCTTTAGCAAATTAAATTAAATATTGATAAAATTGTATTATTTATGCGTAAATATAAATAAAATTAATTTCCCAACATCTATGGCGAGAGGAAAGGTGTCCCTCCGATACCGCCCACCCTCCTCGTTAAAAAACATCCCCTGTACATCCTTGCCAATTTTTTTTATCCCTGCCGATTTTTTTTTAACAACAGAAAAAACAATTTTGATCACATCCTGAACTGTTTATTTGAAATCAGCAGATTTCTCTATTAAAATCAGCAGATTTGTCTGCTGTCTTGACGGTTTTCTTTAGCAGATTCTTCCTGGATTATCCAGACAGAAATTTAGCAAACCGCGTCAGCAGATTTCTCAATTGGCTCAAAATACAGATTTCTCATATGGCGTAAAATGCAGATTTTTTTGCTTATTGGACAAAGGTTTCTCTACGAACATGAGTTCGTATTTGCTGAACTACATTATTGCGTGAATCTTTTATTTTAATTCTGAATTGATTCATAGTATTTAATATTAGTACATATATAATTATGTATAGAAAAGGTACAGAATTTAACAGATTTTAAAATTTTTTTTCGGATTTTTAAAAAATTTGTGACTTGTTAACATTTTATTTATAATACCGGTACGTACCGGTATTGATGTTTCGGTAACGGTTCACCGTTACCGAAATAATAAAAAATACCGTTACCTTTACCGTTACCGATATAAAAAATATATTATACCAATACCGTTACCGATACCGTTATTCGTTTCGGTTGCCAACCCTGATTAAACGTTTGATCACCTTTAAGGAAACAGAAAACTTTATTAAAGTAAGATAGCAGTTTCATATGTTCATCTCACAAATGGGATCAATTCATACCTAAAGGAAATAGCTAAGAGTTACACATTTAAAAGAAATTACGATTGTCAAATGATCAATTTTGATAATGCAAACACTTTTCTCTAATAAAATGTTTTTTTTTTTTTTTAATATATTATATGCTTCACCTAAACCTTTAAAGTCTCATACAATTAAAATCATTTGAACAATTAATTGTGTGGCGCTGTTAAATTGCATGTTTTAGTACTATGTGCCACCATATGAAAACACAACAAACAAACAGCAAAAACGTCAACATCATTGAATAAAAACAACAAATATCCATGAATATAATCATGTATGAGAGTACTAGTAGGTACATACACTATGTACAAAAAGTATTTAAATGAACTAAAGACTGAACCTTCTTGATAAAGCGAGGAAGAGATAAACCTTTCTTTGGATATTTTCAAGTCGTTCGATAGTGTGTACCACGAAGCACTTGTATATAAACTTATTGCTTTTGGTGTCAGTGATGATTTCTCTCGATTTACATAGAGTTTTCTTAGATACCGAAGTAAACGTGTTGTTGTAGATGGGCTCACATCATATAGATTTCAGCTCAACTCAGGGGTCACGCAAGGATATGTTTTTCCTCCTTCTCCTTTTTGTACCTTTATTAATGACCTAATTAGTCAAGCTTACAACCTTTACTACTCTTTCGCAGACGAAAGTAACATTTTTTGCTCATTTTCCTTATATCATAGGTCAAGCCTTATAGAGGTTGAGCGCGTGCTGCAAAACATCCATTAGACTCTCAATCAGGACCTTTTGACAATCTCTGAGGAGACTGGTGAATAACGTCGAGTTTAATTCACGCAAGACCCAATGTTGTATTTTGACCAATAGACAAGTTGTGCAACCAATATCGTCTGTATTTATGGATGGTATTGATATTGAGGAATCGGATAATCTTGATGTTGTGGGCATGATGTCCGTTGGAATAAACATGGTTTACAAGTTTTGAAAGAAGCAATGACAGGTATTGGAATGTGGGTTATGTAAAACTATGCCGTCGATATTATCGTGGTTATATCGATGAAATTATCTAGTGTATCGCACAACGCATTACAGAAAAAAATATATAGTGGATAAGTGGAACTATCCGTATGTGGATTATACTTCTTGCAGAAGTATCTTCAAATCAATTATTAACAAACACTACTCACACTTTCATCTTTCCCATAACTTATTTTCTTATTTATCAACAAAATAAGCTGCATTAGTAGGGGACATCCCCTGAATGAAGAATAAGAAAAAAAAACAGTTATAGTATGGTATTTAGGGAAGAATCAAATAAATTGAGAGCAGTCATTACCGTGACAAAAGCTTTAAGCATATGAGAGTGACATGCCATAAACAATCAAACACCTTGGAAATATAAAACTCAATTATTTCACAGTTCCGAAAAGTGGATCCCTGGATCCTAACGAAAGAAATGCCAACTCCAGAAGAACGGGTTTGAAAAAAACCTTGCTTTCGGTCATTTAAAAGTGAATTAGTCTCCACACTTGACGAGATCGAAATTTAACATGCTATCCATCACCTCCGAGACCGCAGAGCATATTATTGGACGCATCCATTATAGGGACTGATAAGAGAACAAGATTACCCCAAGGCACGAAGAGATGAAAAGGTCTGTCAGTAGATAAGCAAGCGTGGAAGAACACCGTTTTAGTTCCTGTGGTGGTATATCATATGGCATTGATTACTTAAATTAAGATCTCCATACCATGACGAAAGGAATGCCTACTTTTTCTACAGAATACTATACACTAGTATGCCATGCTGTCGATAATTTAAAAGTAAATTCAGATCTTTACTTGACTCTATAGAAATAACACATGCTAACCATGTTTTCAAGTTCGCAGAGCATATTTCTTGCACCCATTATAGGAATTAGTTGTACAGGAAGACTCTAGCATTCTACGAAGAGATGAAAAGGTTATCCTGTGGATAGGTTGTAAGTTGCTGCTGAAGTTTTACATCAGCACACGTAGACTCTGAGGTCCATTGTGATACCACGGGACTCTAATAGGTTTCCCTGCCGTTAAGCCAATTTGAGCTTTTTATTCAACTCCTAAGATATTGAATTTGGACATCTGACAAATCAGAAAGATCGTGCAGCTCCCTAGATCACAGTGAAGCAAGTTTCTGACCAGAAAGTACCTGGCAATGGCAGATGAAGTGTTCCAAATTCTTTTCATCCATACAACTTCGGCAAAAATCATTTGACGGCATATTTAACCGCTCTGCGTGCTTCCCTATAAGATAGTATTCGGTAATTACAGCAACCACTGTCGAAATCTCTCCTCTTGGAAGCGATATCCGAACACTTGTGCGCTTCTGATTGAGAGAAGTCAAAATATGTCGTGTTATCTCACACGTCAATCCATTTGCCCATATCTGATAAGTCCCTGTCGCAGAACAAAGCCATAGATTTTGCTTGCAAGTTTCTAGAAGCATACCAACACATTCTAATTCTGTTGAAACCTGTAAGGAACTTCCCAGTATTGCAAGATCGTCGGTTTCGCAATTCCTTGGAATGTCTCTGTTCCCTGGGACCCATATAAGTCGTATACCAAACTACTTGGCCATCTCATTTAGAGACGCGCGGCAGTTAAGGGCAGATTTTAATTGTCAGGTAAGATCTTACTTGTGACTTGCTTACTTTACCAGTTGAGTGACGAGCCTTTACCTTTTAGGTTTAAAGTGGCGGTTTAGGTCTGCACACATAAACAATGAATTTAGTTGTGACACTACGGGACGGTAATGGGGTTACTCTATTAGTCAGTGCTGTTTAACAAAGTTGAGATCCTTGGAAACTCCAATATTGAAATCCAAACATTCAGATAGATCGCGCAGCTTCCTAGAACCCAATAAAGCATGTCTCTGAACAGAAATTTCCGGGCAATTGCAGATAACGTGTTCGATAGTGTTCAACTCTTCCATGCAACTCATGGAAAAATCTAATTTAAATTAAGGTATCTAAGAACCCTTTTAACTCCTCGAGCTCGGAAAAAAATATCTTAGAATACCATGTCGGTTAATTGGGACTGAATTTTTGGAAATGTTACCAGCTAACAGGTTTGCTTTACTAACCGTTTTAGCGAATACTTGGTCGTCTTTTAAATTACTCGAAATAGAAGAACAAACCAACCCAAGCTTTTATTGCTCCGAGGATCCGAGAGAGCTCCTCGCTACTTTAAACTCTTGCACTCCGATAGACGAAGGAAGATAATGTACAGTCTAGGGACTCACATGTCCTCTTCCGTAACAAAACCGAACAGATGCATTCCTTTCAATCCCTAGAGGAGAGATCTCAAGAGTAATGGCCAAATACCTTCAGATAATGCAAATGACTTTTGCAAAACTTCTAAAAGTGGAGATGCATTCCTTTTGATATCTTGAGTGGAGACCGTAAGGGTGGTGTTTGAGGCCTCCGGATCTTGCAAAAGATTTCTGCAGAAGCTATTTATATGTGCAGGAGGTGGAGAGCATCGGACACTACCTGTATTATTGTTCTGCATTTGTAAGAGAGTGATAAAAAAATCTCGACGATCTATTGGATGAGAACATTTTTGTTTGTTCACAAGAGAGTCAGATCTGCCTAATGTTTCTTTCTAATCAAGTTGAAACAAACGCTTGAAGACCAAAACCTACATTTACTTTTTGACCTCCGGTTAAGTACAAGAAGCTTACAACATTGCACTGCAAAAGATACATACTTGGCTACATTAAATGTACTTTTTATTTGAGTATGTACTAAGGAATCAACCCAATGAAAAAAGTTTACTTATTCGCATGTTGGCATGCATGTTAAAAAGCATCCCAATCTATGACAAGATATGAATAGTTGAACATAGAACAAATACAAAACATTACAAGTTAAGACAAAAAACTGAAGAAAAAAAGCTAATACTCACATACATCCGAGTATAGAAAGAATTAGAGATGCCACTGATCGCGGCGACATGCATGTCGTGGCATAATCTTGATGATGAATGTATAATTGCATGCAAACTGTTGATGAATGAAATGAATGAACGAAAGAAAATGTAGGGACAAAAAGGTGGTGTTAGAGGTGGTGGATGTGGTGGCAATGTTTACTTAGTGTAACACCATTTGAAAAGAGTTAATTTAAATGTTTTTTTTGTGGTTGTTGTTTGCCTCTATAGGATTAAATGTCAACCAGCATACGATCCATCCATATATAAACATCATACATAATAAATACTCATATGAATGGTACAGTGGTTTGGAGGTTATGACTAGAGATGGGCGCGTGAGTGGATTTTGACTCACACTCACTCACGCTCACGCAAAAAATAATCGAATCACTCACTAATCACTCACGCAATTTTTTTTTTACTCACGCTCACTCACATTCACGTGAGTAATAAAAAACTTACTGACGCTCACGCGTGACTCACGCCAGATTCAATCACGATCACGACTGAGTCACGCAAAATCTACTCACGCAATAAAATTTTCTACCAAAAAGAAAAAACAATACAAAAAATTTTTTTTTACAAAAAATTAATAAAAAAATTGGGCAAATCAAAAAATCTAATCACGCAAACTCACGCAAAAAATAAATGACTCACTCACTAATCACTCACTCAGATATTTTTTCAACTCACACTCACTCACAATCACGTGATTGAAATGAAAATCACTCACACTCACGCGTGATTCACGCGTGATTCACGTGAATCACGCAAATCACGTGACCAGCGCCCATCTCTAGTTATGACTGCAAGCATCTTAATAAAATCAAGTAAAAAAGTTAAATTCGGCTTATTGTAAGCCGAATGTATGGATACTAGGGCGGGTCGATTTGTATGGATCGAAAAAAAACTGAAAAATCGTATAGCAAAAACAAAATCTACAAGAAATTCTAAGAAACTTTTCCAAAGAAAACATTGGTCTAAAATCAAACCCTATGCCGCGCCTAACGACATGAAAATCCGTCCGTCCGTCTGTCTTTCTGTCTGTGTGAAACACGCCAACCTTCAAATGTTAGCGGAAGAATGAAAAATATATAAGGTAAGCTGCTGAAGCGTGGCGTATATAATAGTTATACTTCCGGTCAGATTAATACTAAATTTCAGCGAAATCTGTCCAGTGGTTCATAAGTTATTAGCAAAATGGGGAATTTCAGATGGGTTTTAACCCGAACTCCAGTGTTGAAAAAAACGCTAAAACCGCTTTGAAAAGGAATGGTAAGCCAAAAAAAATATTTTAGAAACTGTTTTTGTCACTCAAAAAAACTAAAAAAAAATACTACACTCAAAAAAAAAAAATAAAAATTACACTCAAAAAAATTTACACTCGAAATTTTTTTTTTTTTACAAAAATTAAAAAAAAAAAAATGTACACAAAATAAATCAAATACTGATGTAAAAAAAATATTCAGTTATCAAAATTTTTATCGGACACAGATTTTTTCCTCTCCGATAAGCAAATCTCCAATTTCATCCCACAAAAGAGGCATTCCACACCAAATGTCCAAACTTCTGAATAGCTTGTATGGATAGCCCTATATGGAACTTAGAAAATTGCATTTTCGGTTTTTCAATTTTTCAAAAACTGGGCTTAGGAGGCGTGGTCAAATATTGGAAAAATGGTAAAATTTGTGGCGAGTTGCCTTGATTAAATATTTATCACATTAAAACCGAATGCACCACAATCTTAAAAATTTACATTCTTATATAGTTTCGTATGGGCTATCGAATAATTTTTTTTTCCTTGAAAGTTTTTCAGAACCCGTTCTGAAATTTTCCATTTGTTAAAAAAATCAATTTATCAAAATTCCGGCCACTTTTTTTTTAATTTTTTTTTAAAGTTTAGATGTTTGTCCATCCACACAAAAAAAAATCAGAAATGTATTTTTCGAGAATATCCCATTTGAATTTTAAATTTCATAACAATTTTGTAATTTGCTTGTATTTTCTTGTTTTAAAGTTGCGAATGAGTAATATTAATTGCATGAATATTACTCATTCGACACGTTAAAACAAGAAAATACCCAGGAAAATTTTTTGGAACAGATTCCTATTACAATAGATTCTTGAATATATTCTACGGTAATCACAACAAAATTTTCTATGTAAAATTATTTTTCAAAAAAACTACTTGCTCTAAAAAACGATTGCTTTCGGGACAATTTCAAACAAAAATCATTGATTCTGGAATGTTAAGTAGAACCGGTTGCAGGGTAATATGATGCGTTCTGGAACCGATTATTTGGAACGGAAAATTTTGCTGGGTACAAGCAAATTACAAAATTGTTATGAAATTTAAAATTCAATTGCGATTTTCTCGAAAAAAACGAAAAATACATTTCTGTTTTTTTTTGTGTGGATGGACAAACATCTAAACTTTAAAAAAAAAATTTAAAAAAAAAAAAAAAAAGTGGCCGGATTTTTGATAAATTGACTTTTTTAAAAAATGGAAAATTTCAGAACGGGTTCTGAAAGTTTTCCAAAAAAAAAAAATTTAATCGATAGCCCATACAAAACTATATAAGAACGTAAATTTTTGACATTGTGGTGCATTCCGTTTTAATGTGATAAATATTTAATCAAGGCAACTCGCCGCAAATTTTACCATTTTTCCAATATTTGACCACGCCTCCTAAGCCCAGTTTTCGAAAATTTTAAAAACCAAAAACGCAATTTTCTTAGCTACATATAGGGCTATCCAAAAAACCTATTCAGAAATTTACGGGACACATGTTTTTCTGTAGCGGGACATTTGGTGTGGAATGCCTCAAAAGTATCTGTGTTTTTTTTACGAAATATTATGATCCTCAATGAAATACTTTTATTTACTAAGAAAAGCCAGCTTCCCTTTGTAATTAACATACAAAGGCTTTGGAGGCAATCGAACCTACAACCCCTGCACTTACTTTCAGAGTATCACGCTACATGTTAGTATACTGCAACCCAATATGAAATAAATAATGGAGTAAAATTATCATGGATTAACGCTAAAATCAGCGATTTATTGTTAAAATTTCTTATCATAATTTTTCGTCTGTGGCGTTTTCATTACAAATCAATCTAATCATTTATTTCTCCATTTCAGGGATTATGTCTAATATACTTGCCGGTCATAATCCCACAAATTGTTCGAATTATATCCAGCGGCAATTAGTAAAACATTGCCGCTGGATATGTTCTTGCAGCATATCGGTATATAAAGCTATGTTTTCTTTACATCTGAGGTGTAGGGTATGTTCAACAACATTGTAGAAAATATTATGGCAAATATTTTTGTGAAACATATTAACCCTCTAACTCCCTCTCATAACGGTATTTTTTGGCTCTATTCTAACAAATCGCAAAAAACACCCCGAAAGAGGGGGAGGGTGGGGATGAAATGTTCTACAAATATGTTGCCAATAAAATTTTACTATATACCTCAGAGCACACCAAAGCCCAAAAATTAACACAAACACCAAAAAAGAGTCAAGTTCTATGTTTTGCTTATGAAAAAAAGGACGGACGGACAAATCTTCATGTCGTTAGGCGCGGTATAGGGTTTGATTTTAGAAACATGGTTTCTTTGGGAAATGTTCTTAGAATTTATTGTAGATTATGTTTTTGCTATACGATTTTTGACAAAAAAAATCGACCCGCCCTAATGGATACCCTCCACAATGACAAAAAGATTATTTGCAACAAAAAAAAAAAATTCAGCGAAAAAAAAAAAATTTTTGTTTGCACTTCTTTGAATACCATTCGGTATCTTATTTTGTTCACATTTGTCAATTAGCATCCGAATTAAAGCAATTTGTATTTTTAGGTTATGTAGTATGTACTAAAATTTTCGAGGTATCTTTACATTTTAGCTCATAACTTTTGAACGACTGAACCGATATCGGTTTAGTCGGGACAACTTTTAATAAATATGTTAAGTTTCAGCCATATCAACAAACAGACAGACGGACAACGCGAGAATATCTTAGAATCAATCACTGATCAATAATATATAACCATATGGGGTCGCAGACCGTTAAATGAACCAACTTTCGTTACAAGTACGCGGCAAGAGGTTCTTGACGTAACAATTGTATCAGATACATTGTCTGATAGAATTGATGACTGGAGAGTTTTGGAAGAGCATTCTTTCTCAGATCATCACTTCATTGAGTTTTTAATCAGGGAGCGTGCCCCGGTTGAGACAGTATCTTGAAATCTCAGGCGAACAAACTGGGTAAAATATAGGAAGACTTTTTCTTTGCTTTTGGGTGAAGTACCCTTATCTGAACCGCATAGTTTGGCGGAAATTGTCTGAAATGTCTGGTTGTTTGTAATAGGTGCCTGGATGCCTCTTGCCCTTCTGCAAAGCCTAAAGGAAAAAAAGTCACCATGGTGGTCAAATGAGTTGCAGACGAGCAGAGATTCCTGCAGAAAGCTCTTTAATAAGGCTAAATCTTCAAGAGTGGACGAGGATTGGTCTGCATACAGGCTGCAACTTAAGAGTTATAAGAAGATGATCGGAATTGCCAAATGTGATTCTTGGAAAAACTTCTGTGGAAACATAGAAGACGTTTCTGAGGCATCCAGGCTGCGCAAGGTTCTCGCTTCTTCTCCCTGCACCCTTGGATACCTGAAAGATTCTAATGGGCGGTGGTCTTCCTCCAGTGGAGAGTCGCAGGATCTCCTTCTAAACACGCATTTTATGGGCAATTCCATAACGCCGTTTCAAGCTTTGGAACGTTCTGACGCCCAACCATCTGAAATTGCTTCGGAAATAATAAATATGACAACATTAATCTGGGCGATTAAAAGCTTCAGGCCTTACAAATCCCCAGGACCTCATGGTATAATCCCGGGTGAGATGCAGCAAGTGTCGGACTATATAGCCCCTTGGCTGTATAATATAAACACAGCATGCATCAACTGGTCGTATATTCCTTTAAAATGGAGGAATACCAGGGTCGTCTTTATCCCGAAGGCTGGGAAAAGTTCCCACGCAGCTCCGAAGGATTTCAGACAAATTAGTATGTCTTCTTTTTTGTTAAAGACAATGGAATGATAAACTCATATTTGCGTAGAGTGATTGACCCGAGGTTGCTTTCGACAAAGCAACATGCATACAGAAAGGGTAGATCAACGGAAACAGCTCTTTACGAGCTTGTTGGTACCATCAAGAGATCACTTTCGGTGAAAGTGTACACTATGGTGGCCTTTCTTGATATAGAGGGGGCATATAATAATGTCATCCCAGACTCGATAATTCTGGCATTGTCTGGTCTGGGAGTAAAGCGGGGGATCGTTTTAATGGTGGAAAACCTACTTGCCACTAGACGTATAACGTCTGAATTGGGAGCGTCCGTTATATCTCGATTTGTCAATAAGGACACACCCCAGGGAGGTGTTCGTCGCCGCTTCTTTGGAACCTAGCACTGAATTCAATGCTGCTATCTCTAGAAGCACGTGGTTGTCATGTTGTCGCATATGCAGACGATGTCGCGAAAGCGGTAAAGGGGAAGCATCTGCCAACATTGAGGGACATTCTTCAGGGTTCTCTGAAAGTTCTGTCTAAATGGGCAAGAGGCTGTGGTCTAGGAGTTAATCCAAGTAAAACAGAGCTTGTTTTCCTGCAAGGAAAAATAAGATTCCTCCTTTTGATCCTATTTCTCTGGACGGCACTAAAATCATCTTCTCAGATGGAGCCAAGTATCTTGGAGAATTTCTAGATTGGAAGTTGAATTTCAGGCGTAATATTGAGGAAGGGGTGAAAAAGGCAACGATTGCTTTATATTCCTGTAAAAAGGCCATTGGTAAACGATGCGGTTTTAGCACTCAAGTCGTTCATTGGACATATACAGCAGTGGTACGTCCAATTCTGCTGTATGGAATCATTGTCTTGTGGTCTGTTTTAGAAACAAAAGCGAACTGTGTCTTTAAGACGAAGGTACAGAGCATAGCGTCGATGTGCATCACTGGTGCTCTTCGTACTACACCTACGGCAGCATTAGGAATTTTCCTTTACCTGACACCATTGGACATATTGGGTAGGCAGTATGTGGCTATGTCGGCACTTCGACTTAATAGCACGCTGCAATGGAGGAGCAGCGAATGTGGCAATAGCGCGATCTTGAAGAAGATAACAATACCACAAAATGTGGACTGTGCCCCCTCTACGAGCCTTTTTGAGCGCCACTTTACCACAATGATACCATCCAGGGAGTCTTGGATGGGGAACATTTTGGAAAGTGAAGCCACCATAAATTTATACACAGATGGATCGAGGCTGCACGAGCAAGTGAGCTTTGGAGTCTATTCGGAAGTGCTTGGATTGAGCCTAGCTCAAAGATTACCAGATCATTGCAGTGTGTACTAGGCAGAGATGCTGCCAATAAAGGAAGTGGCTGACTGGTTGAGTTGCAATGTTTTGTCTACAACCGCAGTCAACATCTATTCAGACAGTCAAGCCGCGGTCAAGTATCTTGATCCAATGTTTCTGAAAACCAGATCTACCCTTAATTGCCGCACGTCTTTAAATGAGATGGCCAAGCAGCTTAACATACGACTCAAATGGGTCCCAGGGCACAGAGACATTCCAGAGAATTGCAAAGCCAATGAGTTTGCAAGATTGGGAACTATCTTACATGTTCCAACAGAATTGGAATGTGTTGGTATGCCTCTAGAAACTTGCAAGCAAATCCTACACCCAAAAAAAACTTGGGTATTCAATACTAAAAATTTAACTAATTTTAGTCCAAAAGGACCTAGTGCAGAAATTGGTAACCAATACTAAAATTTTTAACTAATATTAGTCAAATCCAGTAAAAATTACTAATGTTAGTACTTTGAAGATACTAAAATTAGTAACGAATTAGTAGATTTTGGTACAATATCACTTACTAAACCTTTTACTGTAGAATTATTTTGAGTGTACTTTCACAACTAAAAATTTCAGTTGAAAGTTTCTTGTATAGTTATAGTTTTCATCCAACTTGTCTGCCTTTATGAATTAACAATAATTCCACTGTCATTGAACATAAACTAACATCATACATAAAGTATATTGTAAAAACATTTAAACATGCATGCATTATCATCATAATGCATTGAAATACTCCTCAATGTACCATTAATAAGTATATTTTCGTTTCTCTAGAAAAAACTAGGAAGGAATTTCGTTTAAGGAAAGACAAGAAGCCGTTTTCTTTCTTCTTCTAAACTTTGTTGGCAAAATCGTGTTAAAATTATAGCAAATTAACATAAATTATAGTCTTATAGTAAATATTTCGTTCAACAAAAAAAAAAATAGTTTGGAACTCATTTCATCGGGAGTAACATGTTTAATTTGTCTCATGCTACTTCTAAGGTCTTTGATATTAAAATGTAATTGTTTATATGAAATTTATGTTGGGGTGGTGGAGGTGGGGTGCTATTTATTATATTGTTGAACCGAAAAAATGTGAACAAAAACGTTATCTTGGTCTCACAAACATGACACAACATGCATGCTACGGAATCATTAAAGAACAATTAATTAAAGTCAAACTTTAACCATCATCATACAATTCAAGCAACCACTATGAACATAATATAAGTTAATGCTGACAATCATCCGTTCAGTACAATGCCTTATTTGTAGTTTTCTTTTCATTTAATCAAGTCTTACTTACATCTTTGAATATTGTACATATTTACAATTAAAATTGTTTTTTTTTTTTTTTGTTAAATATGACAATAACAAATATGACCTAAATTATTCAATTTATTTATTATTTTTTTATTTATTTTTAATTTTATGATTTGTTACAAAACTCTTTCTTTATATTTATTTTAGTGTACTTAGTTTTTAATATTAACCCTAAAACGTTACAGTTAACTGATAATGATTCCAATGCTGCTTTTGAATGAAGTGGCTTTCGAATGAAGTGTCTGATACACGTCAACAAACATAGGCTCTGAGGTCCACTGTGACGGGACAATTATGGGTTACCATACTAGGCCCTGCCATAAAATTAATGGAGCTCTTTATAAAAATCTTAAGATTATGCCTAGATTTATGAAAATCTGCGTGAACCCATCATCATCATAAGCTCTACAACCCAGGATGGGTCTTGGATTTATCAAATAACCTCTTAAAATCGTCTCTTTCAATGGCCATAAGTTTCGTTAGAAGTTTTACGTCAGCACACTTAGACTCTGAGATCCGTTGTGATACCACGGGACTGTAATAGGTTTCCCTACTACATATTCCTGCCGTTTAACCAATTTGAGCTTTTTATGAAACTCCTTATATGTATATTGAATTTTGACATCCGACAAACTAGAAAGATCGTGCAGCTCTCTAGATCCCAGTGAAAAATGTATGGAGGCTCCTCAAGACTCTCTGGATGGTATCATAGTGGCAAAGTGGAGCTCAAAAAGGCTCAGCGAGGCAACACAGTCCACATATTGTGGCATTCTTATCTTCTTCAAGATCGCGCTATGGCCACAATCGCTGCTCCTAAATTTCAGTGTGCTATAAAGTCGAATTTCCGACATAGTCGCATACTGCCTACAAAATATGTTAAATTTTATAAGGTGAAAGAGCCGTAGTGTTAGTACGAATAGCACCAGTGATGCATTTCGGCGCCATTCTCTGTACCTTCGTGATAGAGCCACAGTTCCCACCAGTAATGATTCCATATAGCAGAATTGGACGCACCACCGTACGCCTGAAATTCAACTTTCTATCTAGATATGCTCCAAGATACTTGTCTCCATCTGAGAAAGTTATTTCAGTGCCGTCCCGAGAAATTGAAGCAAAAGCAGGAATCTTATTTTACTTGTAAACAAAGCAAGATTAACTCACAGACCACAGCCTCTTGCCCATTTAGACAGATCCTTCAGAGAACCCTGAAGAATATCCCTCAATGTTGGCAGATGCTTTCCCTTTACAGCTATCGCTTAATCGTCAGTATATGCGGCAACTTGACAACCACGTGCTTCTAGAGATAGCAGCATTAAATTTAGTGCCTGGTTCCAAGGAGCGATAAAGGAACACCTCCCTGTGGTGTGGCCCTATTGACAAATCGATATATGATAGACGCTCCCAAGTGGATTTTCCCCCATTAAAACGATTCCACGCTTCACTTCCAGACCAGACAATGCCATAATTACACAGAGAAAAATAAATTTCCAACTGAATTTTTCAGTTGTTTCAACTAAAAATTCGGTTGTTGCTACTACATTTTGATGTGGCTAACGAATTTTATAGTTGTTTTAATTAAAAGACAGTTGTAATAACAACATTATGTTGTAACTACTGATATTTAGTTGTTTCACCCTTAATTCAAATGCATCCACCTATTTTTTGTTGCAACAACTGAATTTCAGTTGGAAATTAGCAAATTTGTTTTCTGTGTGTATCGAGTCTGGGATGACATTGTTAGAAGCCCCCTCTATATAAAGAAAGGCCACAATAGTGTATTCCTTTACAGAAAGCGATATCTCGATGTTACCAACGAGCTCATGAAGAGCTGTTTCCGTTGATATACCCTTGCTGTTGCCTTGTCGAAAGCAACTTTGGGTCAATCACTCTATGCAAATATGTGTCTTTCATTTCTTCCATTGTCGTTAAGAAAAAAAGAAGATAGCCTAATCGGTCTGAAATCCTTCGGAACTGTGTGAGAATTTTTCCCAGCCTTTTGGATAAAAACGACTCTGGTATCCCTCCGTTTCAAATGGTAGAGATTATACCCCATTAGGATCTTTCAGGTATCCCAGGGTGCAAGGAGAAAAAGCCAAAACTTTGCGACGCCTCACACGAAAAATTATTGGCTAAAAATTTTCAATTAAATGTATTGATCAACAAAATTTAAATGAGTCAATCAATGTTTTGATTAAAATTTTTGCTATTTTTTGTTACAAATTTTCAACATACCAGATTTTTTTTTCGCTTTAATTTATTTGAATAGATTAATTCAAAAATATACAAAATAATCGGGCTTTACTTTTTTTTATTGTTGGCAACATATTACAAAGTAAAAAAAATGATTTTTTTGATAATTTTGTTATACACTCAAAGAATTATGTAGGTAAATTCCAGTGAATATTCACTTAAAACAAATGAAATTTTATTTAAAAACCATTCCACTGTTTTTTCATTTAAAATAAAAACACATTACAGTCAATTTTAAATGTTAATTTAATGACTAACCAAAACATTAAAAAACTAGTGAATATTCAGTTATTTTGTATTGAAAAACAGTAAAACTATAGAAGAAATATTTTACTGCCAAAATTAAATGTAACAGAAAATTCGTTTTTAATGCAGTAAATATTTTTTTTTAAACTACAGAAACAGTAAAAAAATTAAATCCTTTATAAAATAAGTGATTTTTCTTTTAAAATGACTTTACTGATTACTTTTTAAAATAACCTACAAACAGTTAATGACATAATTTTCTTAGTGTAAGCTTACAATTCATTTGTTAAATCAATCACTATTTTGATTGACTTTAAACAAAAAATTTATCAAATTTTTGATCAAAATCGAAAAAATGTTTGATTGAAAAAATTTTCAATCAATCACCTACAATTTGATGATTGGTATACCAATTTTTTTAATTGGAGGAATTTCAATAAAAAAATTAATTGAATCCGCGTTTTTGTTGATTGAAATTCGTTTTAAATTTTTTCTGTGCTGGATGTCTCAGAAACGTCTTCTATGTTTCCACAGACATTTTTCGAAGAATCACATTTGGCAATTCTGATCATCTCCTTATAACTCTTAAGTTGCAGCCTGTATGCAGACTAGAGATGGGCACATGAGCAGATTAGAACGTGATTCACGCGTAATCACGCGTGGCTGTGACTGACTTCAATTTTACTCACGTGGTTGTGAGTGAGTGTTGAAAAAAATTGCGTGAGTGAATGTGCGTGAGTAAGATTTTTGCGTGAGTGAGTATGCGTGAGCCGATTTTTTTGCGTGAGTCTGCGTGATTTACATACTCTACATATTTCCTTTTGTACCAAAAAAGCAACAAAAAATTGTAAAATGTGGCTTAACTTAAGATTTTGTCCTGAAAAAAAGCAAAAAAAAATGTAAAATTTCGCTGAACTTTAAATTTTGATGAAAATTTTGAAAGATTTTTGAAATTTTAGTTTCAGAATTTTTTTTTTTGTATGAAAAAAAGTTTCGTGAGTGTGAGTCACCGTGAGTGTGAGTAACCGTGAGTGTGAGTCACCGTGAGTGTGAGTCACCGTGAGTGTGAGGGAAGCTTGCGTGAGTGTGAGTTGGATTAAACCTACTCACGTGATTGTGAGTGAGTGTGGGTAGACAAAATTTGCTCGTGAGTGTGTGTGATTCAAAAATTCCTGTCGTGAGCGTGAGTGAGTGTGAGTCAAAAATCACACACGCGCCCATCTCTAATGCAGACCACTCCTCGTCCGCTCTTGAAGATTTAGCCTTATTGAAGAGATGTCTGCAAGAATCTCTGCTCGTCTGCAACTCATTTGACCACCAAGGTGGCTTTTTTTCCTTTAGGCTTTGCAGGAGGGCAAGACGCATCAAGGTACCTATTAGAAACATTTGTTTTATGGTCAATCAGACAGTCAATTTCCGCCAAACTATGCGGTTCAGATAAGGGTACTTCACACAAAATCAAAGAAAAAGTCTCCCTATATTTCACCCAGTTTGTTCTCCTCAGATTTCTAAGGGCTGTCTCAACCTGAGTAAAAACTCAATGTAGCGATGATCTAAGAAAGAATGCTCTTCCAAAACTCTCCAGTCATCAATTTTATTAGACAATGTATCTGATAAAAGTGTTACGTTAAAAGAGTCTTGCCGCCTATTAGTAACGAAAGTTGGTTCATTATCCTTGTTACAAATACACAGGTTAGTGCTTAATAAAAAATCCAGAAGTGATGCGCTTTAATCATTTGTTTCAGAATGATGTGCATTAGCATCACAGCACAGTACTAACTGGTGTGTCCCCTAGATTCAGACTCCCGAATCAGACCGCTAACCTTCTCTGGGATATTGGCCCCGGATTAGGAAAATACACACAGGCGAGCCAAATAGACTTCTCATCAAGCTCTAAGCTAGCCGCTGTAGTATTTATATCACTAGAAGTTGATAAAAATAATATATTTAAGCTATTTTTTAACAAGATGCAGGCTTTACCAAGATGAGCTCACACCCTTGGCTATAAGTCCCGCTCTTCTCAAGTTAATAGACCTAAAGTCTTTTTCCACATTATGTATCCACCTCTACTTCGGTCTGCCTTTTCGTTGTTTCGCGTACGATGTGACGGGCCCACTCCATTCTGGCAATTTTTATGCCGTGCGTATGGGAATCTTTGACGAGGATCATTGTAGAAGTTGAGAGGAAGTGGAGGAGGAGAAAACAGTCAAGCACTTGTTGGAGAATGACCGGGTCTAATAAAGCACCGCCTTAATTATTTGGGACAAGAATTTTTCGATGACCTGAATTACCTAAACGGTGTCTCATTGACTTTTCTAGCAGAATATCGTAGGGAATCTGGGTGGTTTAAAAAGTAGAACTTTGTTTGGCAGGGGAGTAGGGTAATAATAATTAGATGAATCACAATGGGTCTTATGGCCTCTGAGTAAATTTGCTAAATGGCGGACACTTATCCAACCTAACCTACATCCAGAATATTAAAAGCGTGCCTGCAATCAACATCCAAATTTGGTGATCACCTTGTTACTTTATGTATATTCTTATGTTTGAAACAAGTGCTGCGTGTTACCATATTCTTTGAAGTAGGAAAAAATAAGACGGACCCCATTTTTACTTTTAGTATCGTGCAGACCTTTTTTACTTTTAGTATCGTGATCTCCGACATAGTGGCTTGCTACCAATTTTGGCAATGTTATCTCCGAAACAAATTTTAACATAATTTTTTGGAAATTTATCGTACTTATACTATTTTTAGTTGGGGTGAACCCATTAGTATAAAAAGCACTAAAGTACAAATTTTTATTCCTGTTTACCCTCTTGAAATCAGAAATTTTTTAAAGTTTTTTTATACCCTCCACTTAGTGATAGAGGGTATATATAAGTTTGTCATTCCGTTTGTAACTCATCGAAATATCGGTCTGGGACCCCATAAAGTATATATATCATGAAATCTTTTTTAAATTTCAACTCAGTGAAACTGAAATAAATGTTTAAAAAAACCGGCAGTTTTTGGAATTTAGAAAAACTGTAAATGCAGATGTGTAAACAAGACCTTGAACCACCACTGAGCAATGTTTAAGGATTACCCCACTTTATCCGTAAAAGTTACAGAGGGTTAAAATTGAAAAATCGATAAAAATGGCTTGAAATAATCCATAGTTTTTACCTTCTTTCGCTTTTTTTTTTAAGTTCTCCTTATATTTCAATCTTTTTCGTCATAACACAAAGTCAGTACATATAAGAGATTATTTTAATGTTAGCTTGATAGATGCTTCATCGATTGATAAGAAGTTATAAGACGGTTAAGTTTTGAAACCAAAAATTAAGAGTTTTTAAATTTTCAAGGTTTTTTGATTAGGGATTTCGGCCCCATCTATAAAATGAAAAAAGTTGAACTAGAGTTGGTAGCTGTTGTAATTCTTAACATTTTGGAATTAATCCCGTTAATGTGCCACGAATAGTTAAGGAGTTTCAGCAGATCAAAGTTCGAAAGAAAAAACGTAATTTTTTTAGAATACCAGTTTTTCGCGAGGCACATTCGCGGCTTCATTCGAAATTTGGTGGACTCTTGCGTAAACCGAGTTTTTTAGGAGTTTACATAAAAAAATCACTGGCGGGTTTATAAAAAATAAATTGCAAAAATTTTATTGCATTTTTGAAAATTGTGCGAAATTTGCAAATCTGTTTCCAATTTTTTTTTTAGTAGCAATTAATGCATCATGTTCATTTTAATACACCAAACGACGTGCCTTAACGAGTAGAACTGATTTGCTTTTTGACTTTTTACTTTAAGCCATTCTGAGCGGAAAGCGCGATGATTTTATCTAAACCTGTTTTGATCTGGCATATCCAAGGCTTTACACGAAATCGGATGAAATTTTTTTAAAATGAAAGCCCACTTGATGTGGCATCATAAAATCAGAGGCGGGTTAAAAAATTTTGATGATTATAGATTTTTTAGACCATATTAAATTTTCTTGTTATAAAAAAGCATCACCGATTTTTTTAAACACTGGTACAATGAAACGATTTTCCGTGATTTTTTTTCAGTAATACCAACGCGCATTGCCTAAATATGTTATAGAAAATTGTGAAACTTTTCTTTTACCGCGAATTAATCGCGATTTTAGGTACTTAGATATTTTTTTTTTAAATCGTTTGGTCATTAAAGGGTTAAATTTATATCATATATTTTAGAAGAAATGATATATCCTGGCATCTTTTAATAACGCATGCAACAAATGTGTAGAAAAAAAATATTTAAAATATTTTTAAGATTTTTTAAAACCGCTAAATCTTAAAACCGCCATGACTTTTGACCCCCTTGCGCGATTTAATTGACGCGAACGAATTTCTTATTCTTAAATAGCTTCTAATATTTATGCCAACTTTCATCGATGTGCCATCAAAACAAAAATCACATCTTTTTTACCTCAAAATTAAAGTCTTAGCCGGAACTTCTCATATTCATGATGCCCGATCGATTTTAAGACATTCTAGCGATGTCCGTCTGTCCGTCTGTCTGTGGAAAATGCTCTCGCGGACAAAATATTGCACAGAGATGACTGAAACTTAACATATATATTGGAAGTTCTCCCGAGAAGTTTGCTATTGCATTTGAGCGATATCGGTTCAGCGGTTCAAAAGTTATGAAAGAAAATGTAAGCACACCTCAAAAATTTCAGTACATTCAACATAACCTAAAAATACAAAATGCTTTAATTCGGCTTCTGGTTGACATATGTGAACATTAGACTGCCCAGAAAAAAGCGAAGTTTTTATTTTCTTGGGGGATACCTGCAAATTTTGTTCCTTTTTGTGCAAAAAAATTTCGGTTTTTTTTTGGGATTTTTAAAATAATATCTAGAGGTCGCGAAATCGCGTTTTATAACGATTTATTTTTTTTTTGAGTTTTTTATTATTTTAAATTGTTAAATATGATTAATATGATAAAATATTGTCATTCCGATTGATTCATGATCGATTCTAAAACATTCTATGAATGTCCGTCCGTCTGTCAGTAGATAACACGATGCAGTCCAAAATAAAACAGCTAGACTCCTGAAGTTTGATACAAATATGTCTCATGTTCATAGGCAGGCTAAGTTCGTGAATGAGCAAAATCGGGCCAGGAGGAAAAAAGTTCCCCCTTGAAGAACTAAACCAATCTCTGAAAAACACATGATTTTTACCCTGTGTCTATTTTTCTCTTTTTGCATCCAAATTTATTTTACAAATTTTTTTTTTTTCAAAGTTTTTTTTTCATCAAATTTTTTTAACATCAAAAATTTCAAAAATTTATTTAAAGTATCTGTTTTTGTCAAAAAAAAAATATATCAAAAAAAAACAATTTTATTATTGGTTTCATCTGTGCAATGATGTCACCCAAATTCTTTTCTATATTCTTAACCATTTAAAGGTTAATATTTCAAAAGGGGTTTCCCTCATTTATATATTTTCAGATATTCAAATGTTTATACAATAATTTAAACTAATTTGACCCGCTTATTTCAATTTCAATTAATTCTGTTTTTCTTTTGCTCTTCTTATGTGCATAGTATTTCCATTTAGAATTTAATTTTCTTATTCGATTTAATTAATATTGTGGTAACATTGATCGTTTTCTGTTTTAACCGTCGCTTCTTATAGTTTTTTATTAGATGTTGCAACAATATATTTTTGTTGTTGCATGCATGCAAAGATGATTAAATGATGGATGTGTTTAGAATTTAATTTTAACCTTAAGTGTGACCCTTATATTTATTTATAAATATTTTTATATTTCTTTACATGGTTATTATTACAGAAATATTTGTAATAAATGTGATCTAATAAAAATAATAATAAGTATTGCATCTAGTTCTAATTGGGTATTTCAAAAATTTTTATTTTTTCTGATTTGATAGTACATTCGTGAACCAATTTTTATCAAAATCTAATTGGAAATATTCAAACTACCTTTTTTGAATTGTAATTTTCACCTCAATTGTTTGCTTCACCTCAATAGAATTATAATCCCAGTGTTGTTGAGAATGTGTTAGCGAAGACACGAACCCCAATTCCTATTGAAACCAAATAGGAAATATACAAGTTTTGAAACCGTTATGAACTAAAAAATGAGAAATTTAAAATTCAAAGGAAATTGATTTTGATTTGCTGTGTAAAAATTGATTATATCTTATCTGATCAAAAGCCGTGGAATATATGGAAAATGAAATGAATTTCCACGTGGATAGTCTAGCTGCTCTAAATGCACACTTGAGCTACCACATTAAATCAAAAACGGTTTTGAATTGCTACGATAATTTAAAACAACTTAAATAATTAATTTGGAGGAAATTACGAGACCTGAAAACTTTAAAGAAATTCGCAATGAAGATCAATCAGGGATGTTAAAGTTGGTACAATTGTACTTTTTTTGGTACATTTTGACCTTCAAAAGTACCGTGGTACTACCGCGACTCATTTGGTACAATTTTAAAATTTTCAAATTCTTTCTTTATAACTCATCGAAATATCGGTAAAAGAACCCAGCTTTTTTCTTAACAAAAAAATGAAATGCTCACAAGGCTACTAATTTCAGACCGAGTTGCACAATAAATGAGATTTTTTTTAAGTTTTACCCCATGTTTTAAAACAGTTTAAAGAAGTTTTCAAATTAAATTTTTCTAAAATTTTTTTACAAAAATTTCCGGATGCTAAAAACTTATTATTATAGAAAAAGTATCAGAATTAGACACTTTGGGAAAAAGCTTACTCACTTTTATCAAAAAAGGTCTCAGAATTTTCCACAATACTAACAGCCAGTTATTTATAGACAATTAATGAAGATAGTATAAATTGCAAAATTTGAGACCTTTTATCTTTAGAAGAATTCACAGATCTTGATACATTTTTCGTGTTTGCACAACCATATAAATTTTTCCTATTAATTTGTGGGGGGGTATATACGATTTTGGGGGGTATACAAAATTTAGTACAACCGAATTAACACTCTCAAAAAAAATGGTACCGCCAGTGTCCAAAAAGTACAATTTTTTTTGAAAGTTGGTACAAAATTGAAAACCCCATTTAACATCCCTGAGATCAATGTATTTAGTTTAAATCGATAAGCCGAAAAGGTTTTGTGGTATCGCTTTGGACCAATTGGTCTATGCGGAGTGCCGATCTGGCACCGCCACCCTAACCTTTTCTGAACTGAATATATATGGGGCATTCCATGTCAAATCGAACACTTTTAAAATTTTTTTTTAGATTTTCCCAATTTGTTGACAGTTTTTAGTACCCTTCGAAAACTCCTTCGTGGTAAAATATCAGATTTTATTGATGACCCGTTCAAAAGATATCGAATTTTTTAAAATTGGTAGTTTGTTCCTTTACTCAAACTTCTTTTACTCATAACTTCTTCAATAATGGTCCAAATTGCATTTTTTTTTTAATTTTTGTTTTTTTACGAACTTTAAAAAAAAAAATCAAAAAAAAATCTTTAAAGCGCTCTAGTATGCGATTTTTAAGTTTTAAAATTTAAATCTCATTTTTGAAAATTTATGTACTCTTCGATTTTTTTAAAAATTTTTTGTGTAAAACTTCTATCGATTCCACAAATTTTTTTCCCAGTAGATTGGGCAATAGTTTGTTCCGAAGAAATTTTTATACGCAAAAATTAATGGGGGTCGGTCTTGACAATGACCCCTCTATGACGCACCATTGGAACAGTAGAAATGATTTTAAGATTGGAAAATTGGCGCCATGAAATAGCTCCCAATGAAATAAGTCCCAATGAAATAACTCCCAATGAAATAAATCCCAAATAAAATTAATTATCTCCCAAACCAAAAAAATGAAATAAGTCCCAAGAAAAATGAAATAAGTCCCTAACAAAAAATAAAAGAAGTCCCAACGAAATAACTCCCAATAGAAATGAAATAAATCCCAATTTTTTTTTTGAATAATAAATTTTTCTGTTTAAATCCCAAAAACACTTCAATTGTGTCTCTTTAAAAAACAAATCTCTGAAGTGCCAACAATCCCTTCCCATCTTTTTGGAATGCAGCTTACTGACACATTGATTAAATTTCTTTTAATGTTTGAATCATATCAGTATAATATTTCATGCAATAGGTAACTTATCGCAGGTCCCTCTGGCGGCTGCGAGAAGAACAGAAAATAAACTCCATAAAAACATGAACTTAAATTAAAAAAAATATATAAATCATCTTGGTTAAAACAGTTAACAAGCCACGCATAAAACTTGAAAGCAGATTTATGGAAGCCTTTTAGAGCGCGATTTTTTTTTTTAATTTTTTGTTAAAATCTCTTGTAAAAATTTTTCGCCTGCGGCGCTTTCTTCACATACATACGCATTCAAATCTTTTCAAACATATAATCGTATTCCAACAACATATATTTCAAAATAAAGAAAACCGTGAGTGGGTTGTAAATGACCGAAAGTCCATTTCGCCTACACTTTAAATAATCGAATGTGCCCGCCAAACTAACAGGATCCTAAAACTTCTTATTACACCGGTTGCGGATTTTCAGTTTGTCATACAATACCTCTTAATTTTCATAAATTAAAACCATTCTTAGAAGAACTCGAAATTTTTCACAATTACTCGCAGCATGCATTTCGCCTTAAAGCAAACGTATTATTTTTTTTATTTTGATTGACATTGATGTACTTCTGAGTGAATGGTTTTCTGAATTTATTTACAAGATAAATCAAAAAGCATTGAAAAAGAGTTTATTCTAGTTCGAGGTCATTTACTTTCCCCGTAACAAATTAACTTTTCCTGAAAATAACGAAAGAAAATATCTAATTTTTATTATTTTTAATAAAAATTAAAGAAACTTGAAAATTCAATAAGTTAAATTTTTATTTTCATAATTTACTCTCAAACTGTTGGGAGTTATTTCATTAAAATAGTTTGGGAGTTATTGCATAATGAAATAACTCCCAAACTTAAAAATGAAATAACTTCCAAAAAAAATGAAATAATCCCCGCAGATTTGGGAGTTATTTCATTATGAAATAACTCCCAAATCGTATGGAAATTTTTGGGACTTATTGCATTATTTTTCTTGGGACTTATTTCATTGGGAGTTATTTCATGGCGCCGGAAAATTACAATAAAATTTTTTCAAAAAATTTTAAAAAATAGTAATAATCGTTATCCCACGATCCTACTGGGCAAAAAATTTGTGGAATCGATAGAAGTTTTACACAAAAAAATTTCAAAAAAATCAAAGGGTACATACATTTTCAAAAATGCGATTTAAATTTTAAAACTTTAAAATCGCATACTAGAGCACTTTAAGGAAACAAAAAATTTGAAAAAAAAAAATTGTAATTTGGACTATTATTGAAGAAGTTATGAGTAAAAGAAGTTTGAGTAAAGAAACAAACTACCAATTTTTAAAAAAAAGTTATCAAAAAAATCTGAAAATTTACCACGAAGGAGTTTCCGAAGGGTACTAAAAACTGTCAACAAATTGGTCAAAAATCTAAAAAAAAATTATTCAAGGTGTCCGTTTTGACATAGAATGCCCCATATACTTTATGGGGCGAT
Source organism: Pegoplata infirma (assembly GCA_963921195.1). Classification (NCBI taxonomy): domain Eukaryota; kingdom Metazoa; phylum Arthropoda; class Insecta; order Diptera; family Anthomyiidae; genus Pegoplata; species Pegoplata infirma. The sequence continues at coordinate 65,916,827 of OY992536.1, forward strand.
TTTGGCCATAGCTCCACTTTACCACTATGACACCATTCAGGGAGTCTTGGATGAGGGGCATTCCGGGCAGTGGAACCTCCATATATTTTTACACGGAGTCTATTCGGAAGAGCTTAGATTGAGCCTGGCTCGAAGATTGCCAGATAATTTAAGTCTTTTCAGGCAGAGATGTTGGCAATAACGAAACTGGCTGACAGGTTGAGTTGCAATGTCTTGTCTACAACCGCAGTTAGCATCTATTCTGACAGCCAAACTGCGATCAAATCCCTGGAGTCTAGAGCTGCAAAACTATCGATGGTACTATCGATAGTATCGATAGTTTTATTTTAAAAGGACTATCGCTAGTTTTTACCCGATAGCGATACTATCGCCGAAAAAACATTAGCTTAAAAAAGATTGTCACTTGTTGAAAAATTAATCAAAAAGTGAACAGCTTTTAAAATCTTTATATAATTTTGAAATAATTCTAATTTTTAAAGTATTAAAGCAATGATAGTAATCTCGTGTTAATGTTATTGCGAAATTTAAGGTCCGAGCAGAACAAGAACGGCACACATTGGTTGATGTTCATAGAACCAGCGGCTAAAAATAGAAGAAGATGTCGAAGGACAATGAAATTTGGCACATAGGCATTTTTTGTTTGAATCAAGAAAAAAATGCAAAAATCAAAATGATCCGCCCACTTTTACGCCCACCTCCCATACAAAGTGAAAATAAAATTTTGACCTACGGCATTGTTTTTTGGCACATATCATTTTTAAACACTCAGAATCATTTGTGTGAAATTTGAAAAATATCCGCCCACTTTTACGCCCATTTCCCATACAACTTGTACTGAAGAAGTGGCATAACTCCATTGATTTTTAATACATCAACTCAATTTTCATAAAAAATAAGTATTATAATTGTAGAATGGGCTCCTAAAAATATATACCTGATCCGCCCACTTTTACGCCCACCTCCCATAGAAAAAACAAATAGAAACAAGTAAGAGTGTTAAATTCGACTGTGCCGAATCTTTTATACCCAATGTTTTATACCCAAGACGTTTAAAATAAAAAAATAAATCGCAGGGGCGTCCCTTTTTTTGGTGGGGGTATGGCGGAGTCGGTGGGTGACACCTGTATCCCCGCTATATATGTTTACAAATTATTTGTTTATGATCTTCACGCTTAAATAATAAATTTTTATAACCACGACCCCAAAAGGGGGCGGCCTGAAAAAAATCGAATTTTCTAACCCCCTAGGTCCAAGCGCAGGTCTATGAACATAATATGGCATACAAATGTTACCTTTGTTGAGCAAAAATTAAAAAAAAAAAACTCGTAAAAATATCTTATTTTTCAGGGGTCGTTTTAGTTCCTCAAGGGGGAACCTTTTCCCCCTGTTCCGATTTTGCCCATCTTCGAATTTAACCTTACCAGTAACATAAGAGATATTCTTGCCCAATTTCAGGGGACTAGCTCATTTTGTTTGTACTGCATCGTTTTTTCTACGGACGGACGGACGGACATCGCTAGAATGTCTTAGATTCTATCATGGATCAATATTATATATACTTTGTGGGGTCCCCGACCGATATTTCGATGTGTTACACACGGAATGACAAAGTGAGTATACCCCCATACTGTGGTTGGAGGGTATAAAAATCTCATAATATGAAAAATATTTCAGAAAAGGATACCTTTTCCATAAAAAAGTCTTCGAATTTTTCAATAGGAAATTCATGTTTTGTTACTTTATTATTTTATAGTTTTTACTGTTTTTTTTTGGAAAGGAGCAGTTAGGAGCAGCTGATTTTTTTTTAACTTTTAGCTGAGACTTCAAGCTGTAATTTGACATCTTTCGTTAAACAGCGCTCCACAGCGCTAAAAAGATGCAGTCCACTGAAGTTGATGAACATTGAAATTTTGATGTTGTTTATATTTTGTTCTACGAAATTTTTTATATGGCACTTTTTACAACTTCTTTTAATGCAAATCTCATCCATGACAATTGTCATTTACGAAAATATACAACAAAGTCAAATGATAAGTTTGCTATGATTGTAACAAAAGATTGAATATACAGTAAATTTGCATGCCATTTTAAACAAGTGAACATATATGAACTTTGAGCGTGTCTGTCCAAACAAATAATAAATATATCAGCCTAATATTACGGAATCATAACATTCAGATATCTGACAACAAAATACCAAAAAATTATCCAAATCTGCGAACATGAAAAAAATGAATTTCGGACACTCTTCAACCAATGTGCGGCATGGTGGAAGATCGCCGAATTGATTTAAAATAGACTGGAAGAGATGTGAACGCAAAAACTGTCATTAAATGACAAACACACAAATTTTGTGTGTTCAGAAGTACCAAGTTGCAATGAAAAAAAAGTAATTTTACACTTAATCTTACAATTCCTTAAAATATCCGATACTATCGATAGTTTAAAAACAAACTATCGAAAATATCGAATGGGACGACTATCGATAGCTTTGCAGCTCTACTGGAGTCAGTTTTTCTGAAAGCAAGATCTGCCCTTAACTGTCGCACGTCTTTAAGTTAGATGGTCACGCAGTTTGACATACGACTCATATGGGTCCCAGGCCACAGAGACATTTCAGGGAATTGCAATTCCGATGAGTTTGCAAGACTGGGAACTACCTTACAGGTTCCAACACAATTTGAATCTGGTGGTATGCCTCTAGAAACTTGCAAGCAAAATCTACGGCTTCGTTTCGCGACGGAGACTAATCAGGGAGTGGCAAATGGATTGAAGTGTGAGACAACACGACAGATTTGGCCTTCTGTTAATCAGAACCGCACAAGTGAGCTGTTCTCGCTTCCAAGAGGAGAGTTTTGGACAGGGGTTGCTGTAATTACCGTCTTATAGGGAAGCACGCAGAGCGGTTAAATGTGCCGTCAAATGACTTTTGCCGGAGTTGCATGGATGAGGAGGAGTTGGAAGCTGTCGAACACTTCATTTGCCATTGCCCGGCACTTTCAGATCAGAGACTTGCTTCACTGGGATTTAGGGAGCTACACGATCATTCTGAATTGTTGGAAGTCAAAATTCAATATCTTAGGAGTTTCATAAAAAAGCTCAAATTGGTTTTAACGACAGGGACTAGTAGGGGGATTGTTGCGCTTCAATAATACAATTTTATAATTAATTTTTTTTTTGAAAAAAAGTCCGTTAAAAACGTGTTAAACAATACTTTCTGAATGCAATAGCTGAAAAGTTATATGGATCCTAGAAAGAGACCATATTTATGTATTAACTTGAGGTATTTTCCCCTTGTTTAGAACAAAATATTCAGTTTCAACCAAACAGTAACATCCTTTATTCCCAGCATGTTTGTTTATAAACACTTCAGTAATTCGGTAATCTTCAAAACATATTTTATTTTAGCTCCGTTTAGTAGACTCTAAATCCTACTTGGTGTTGTTATTTCTATCCGTTTGTTTATTCCATTTCCACAAACGCATCATCTTTTTACACAGTCCTATTACGCACCACATTGATAAACTTTCCCATTAAACTCATATCGTTAAACTCTAGAAGGAAAGTTAATTGTAAGTCTTTGCCAATTTTCTATCAATACAGATTTCGAATAGGAAATAAATCTTCTATTATGTCATGCCATCAAAATGGAATCACACCTTACGGCCATTGTTTAAGAGAACAAAAACCACAATTACATATTGGAACATCCCAAAGAAAATCTTACGAGCTTTCTCCTTGTCTATAAAACGCACCTATCAAAATATATAATCACAGTTTTTAGATCGGCACGAGCGTAACTAAAAAAAAATATTAAATAGAAAATACAAAAAATTGGTCATCAAAACATAACGTAAACTTTACCTTCTCGTACTCTTTTTTAATGTGCTAAACTGTTTTTACTACAAATCAAAAGATATAGTAAGTATGATTGTTAGAGTACTCTACACCAGGTATATTTAATATGTATAACGAGTTTCAGAAGGTTTTGGAAATAGAGATTTAGGAAGGTTTTAAAACTTTAGAATTTATTAGGTAAAAAACAGTGTTCGCGATAAGTCATTCACGATGTAATTGAATGGAATCCAAACGAAAGTGATAACTAATTTAAAACAAGTTAGAACGAAACAGTACCCACTGGGGAAGAATCTTAACTTTTCAAACGAGAATATCTCGATTTACAGATTAAACAAATTTGGGATCTTTAGGTCTATTTAATACAAAACTATCGAAAAGAAAAACTTGCAAAGTGGTGAAAAGTGGCCAAAGTTCAATCAATCACTAAAAAATGTGCGTCTTCGAACCTTGAGAAGGTAATGGAGAGCATGGTAAATCACCATCTAGCTGTCTATCTACACCATTTACAGATGTAATTCGAAAAAGATCAATTGTAATTCGAAGATTCTATTTGTAATTCGAAGATTCCATTTGTAATTCGAAGATTCCATTTGTAATTCGAAGATTCCATTTGTAATTCGAATACTCCAATTGTAATTCGAAGATTCCATTTGTAATTCGAAGATTCCAATTGTAATTCGAAAAAGATCAATTGTAATTCGTAAAAGATCAATTGTAATTCGTAAAAGATCAATTGTAATTCGTAAAAGATCAATTGTAATTCGAAAAAGATCAATTGTAATTCGAAAAAGATCAATTGTAATTCGTAAAAGATCAATTGTAATTCGTAAAAGATCAATTGTAATTCGAAGATTCCAATTGTAATTCGTAAAAGATCAATTGTAATTCGAAAAAGATCAATTGTAATTCGAAGATTCCAATTGTAATTCGTAAAAGATCAATTGTAATTCGAAAAAGATCAATTGTAATTCGAAAAAGATCAATTGTAATTCGTAAAAGATCAATTGTAATTCGTAAAAGATCAATTGTAATTCGAAAAAGATCAATTGTAATTCGTAAAAGATCAATTGTAATTCGAAAAAGATCAATTGTAATTCGAAAAAGATCAATTGTAATTCGTAAAAGATCAATTGTAATTCGAAAAAGATCAATTGTAATTCGAAAAAGATCAATTGTAATTCGAAAAAGATCAATTGTAATTCGTAAAAGATCAATTGTAATTCGTAAAAGATTAATTGTAATTCGAAAAAGATCAATTGTAATTCGAAAAAGATCAATTGTAATTCGAAAAAGATCAATTGTAATTCGTAAAAGATCAATTGTAATTCGTAAAAGATCAATTGTAATTCGAAAAAGATCAATTGTAATTCGAAAAAGATCAATTGTAATTCGTAAAAGATCAATTGTAATTCGTAAAAGATCAATTGTAATTCGAAGATTCCATTTGTAATTCGAAGATTCCATTTGTAATTCGAAGATTCCAATTGTAATTCGAAAACCAACGAGTAAATCAAAAAAAAAAAAACAATGTATTTAAAGGCGTAAGAAACGATTTTATACTCGTTGCTTTTCGAATTACAATTGGAATCTTCGAATTACAAATGGAATCTTCGAATTACAAATGGAATCTTCGAATTACAATTGATCTTTTACGAATTACAATTGATCTTTTACGAATTACAATTGATCTTTTTCGAATTACAATTGATCTTTTTCGAATTACAATTGATCTTTTACGAATTACAATTGATCTTTTACGAATTACAATTGATCTTTTTCGAATTACAATTGATCTTTTTCGAATTACAATTGATCTTTTTCGAATTACAATTGATCTTTTACGAATTACAATTGATCTTTTACGAATTACAATTGATCTTTTTCGAATTACAATTGATCTTTTTCGAATTACAATTGATCTTTTTCGAATTACAATTGATCTTTTACGAATTACAATTGATCTTTTTCGAATTACAATTGATCTTTTTCGAATTACAATTGATCTTTTACGAATTACAATTGATCTTTTTCGAATTACAATTGATCTTTTACGAATTACAATTGATCTTTTACGAATTACAATTGATCTTTTTCGAATTACAATTGATCTTTTTCGAATTACAATTGATCTTTTACGAATTACAATTGGAATCTTCGAATTACAATTGATCTTTTTCGAATTACAATTGATCTTTTACGAATTACAATTAGAATCTTCGAATTACAATTGATCTTTTACGAATTACAATTGATCTTTTACGAATTACAATTGATCTTTTTCGAATTACAATTGATCTTTTACGAATTAAAATTGATCTTTTTCGAATTACAATTGATCTTTTTCGAATTACAATTGATCTTTTACGAATTACAATTGATCTTTTTCGAATTACAATTGGAATCTTCGAATTACAAATGGAATCTTCGAATTACAATTGGAGTATTCGAATTACAAATGGAATCTTCGAATTACAAATGGAATCTTCGAATTACAAATGGAATCTTCGAATTACAAATAGAATCTTCGAATTACAATTGATCTTTTTCGAATTACATCTGTAAATGGTGTAGAGTCAAACTCACTTTTTAGAAGTTTGACGTTTTACTGAGAGGTTTTTGCACTCAAAATATTTTGTAGGCAAAAACAAAAGAAAAACACACTTAAAACCAGTGAATAAACAATTGAAAACCATCCCAGTAATTATTCATTTGTTTTAAAAATATCAACATTTATTTTTTACTGTTGGCAAAATTTTCTAAAATAAATAACACTAAACATTAAAAAATTACGGTTTTTTCATTCTTTTTTACCAACAAATTCGAAAAAATAACCTACGAAAACATTAAAAATTAATGATAGTTCTGTTATTTTTACCAACAAATTCCAAAAAAATAACCTACCAAAACATTAAAAATTCATGATTTCGTAGGTTATTTTATACAATTTTCTATTGAAATTTTTTTTTTAAATTTTTTAATAAAATTTTGGGGAATCGATTCCGCAATCAACTACATTCTGGCCAGACACTCTACCCATCGTGCCAAAGCCACTTGATACAAATATGTTTTTATATTTCTATAAATAATTTTTTGAATTTTTTTTTTACAAACAAATAACTGACTTGTGTAGGTAAAAACTAATGATATATCATTAAAAAATACCAACAATTTAAAAAAAAATTACTTACACAAATCATTAAAAATTTAAAGAATAATCAGTAGTTTTTACTTACAGAACAAAAATAAATGACTTTATAAATTAAATGTTAGTGAAACTCTTTATTTTTTAGTGTGTTATTTTTGAAACAAAGGACTGATGTAGTCATTAATAAAAACTAAACATCAAACAAATGTTTTTTCTTTTAAAAACGACTAAACGGAAAACTTTTTAAATAAACTACAAACAGTTAATGACATAATTTTTTGAGTGTGGTATCGAACATTGTTTTTTTTTTTTAATTTTTAATAAAACTATTTTTTGTAGAGCATCTTTGAGTTAGTTTAGATCACTCATAATTTTCCTTGCTTATTTGTTTTCTTTCTTTGTTAACAATTGTTAACACCAAATCAAACGAAATGTTTTGGTTTTTGGCTAAAAGACGACAATACCACATATTTTTTTTATTTTAAGCCAACAGACATCAAGGTAAGTAGTGCTGTTTGGGTCACTGATAGTGTTTTCTAGTGTTTATGATGCATTTTCTTTAACAAACGGAAAGTAAATGTTCCTTATGATGACTTGGATATCGTATGGTTTTAATACGTGGAATTTATATTTTTATTTTTTAATGGTGTTTATATGAGGCACCCATTTAATAAGGCTCAAATATTTTGGTACGATGTTTAGAGGGTGGGTATAAAGGCGGAAGATTCCTTTTTCACTGTGGTTTCCCATATGGAATTCGTATTTCAGTCGAAAGTCATTTTTTAGCAAAAGTTTTTGGCTCTTTTTTTTGGGATTCGTTAAAAGACCATTAGACATACAGCGATGATATTACATTTGAAGTAAGTAATCATGTTTACACCGACATGAAAATGTTAGTAATGGTTAACTTTTTAAAAGATGTTGAAATTGATTTTCACAATGAATGTGTTTTCTTAAAGAACAAACTCCCACATTTGATTATTACTGTATTTTTATTATTAACAGTTACAGTAAATAAGGTTCCCAAAAATCAAACAGGGTGGTCCAGTAGAGCTCTGAAGTTGGGCAATTCGTTGAATACGTTTTAAAACGGAGCTTGTCGGATTTGGCCACTATCTTGGTGTTTTTATAAACAGATAACTTGTAGGTATTTTACACCATTTACAGATGTAATTCGAAAAAGATCAATTGTAATTCGAAGATTATACTTGTAATTCGAAGATTCCATTTGTAATTCGAAGATTCCATTTGTAATTCGAAAATTCCATTTGTAATTCGAAGATTATACTTGTAATTCGAAGATTCTATTTGTAATTCGAAGATTCTATTTGTAATTCGAAGATTCCAATTGTAATTCGAAAAATATCAATGGAAATTCAGTTCATATTTTTCGAATTACAATTGGAATCTTCGAATTACAAATGGAATCTTCGAATTACAAATAGAATCTTCGAATTACAAGTATAATCTTCGAATTACAAATGGAATTTTCGAATTACAAATGGAATCTTCGAATTACAAATGGAATCTTCGAATTACAAGTATAATCTTCGAATTACAATTGATCTTTTTCGAATTACATCTGTAAATGGTGTAGATGGTCTTATACTTTAGCATTAAATCCAGTAGAAAAGTGTTGGGAATTTAATTTGAGGGTTTCTCATTGGGCCTATATGGCGGTGGTTTACACAAATATACTGTATGTAGTCTTCGTGTGGTCTAACCTCCGTGTTAATCATTGGAGCCGTTTGCACTGAATTTGTTGATCATTTTATAATCCAACACTCTTATCGCCCATCCGCAATGAAGGGACTGCAGCTAAGATCAATAGCCTAATTGAGTGGCACTTCGCTACACTTATACCGTTCAGAGAATCTTTGACCGCAAGGTTTCCGGAAAGAGGACACTCCACAAATTTAGATACGAATGAATGAAGCAGATAGATACTTCACAAGTTCAGACCCTAACGAATGGAACAGGTAGGATCACAGGAGTTCGGACGAAGTCGAGCTAAAAGGATGTCAGATTAGTGCGGTGATTTCAGGCAGGTTTGTGGCAATAACAAAGATTGTGAAATGTTTAAAACTTAAGCCGAGTTTTTGAGATCTCATTTAAACTTTGTTTTGTTAATGTGAAAACAGACTTGCTGTGCCATTACCAAGTTTGTTAACAAAACAGCAGAATCCGATTTTTTAACTTTATTACACTTACAATTAGTTTAAATCAAATCTACATCCCAAAAACTCGGACTCGATTTTTTTTTTCAAGAATTCTATCACCAGATTTACCCCGACAGTAAAGCCGTGGTCAGATCCCGAAATCAACGATCATTCCAACTGCTCATAACTGGCGCAGTCTATTGATTAGTTGGCCAAACCGTTTGCCCTTACACTTGTATTTGGCATAGTGACACAAGGATATGAGAGATAATGAAAACGCGAACTAGCTAGCGAGAGTAGTTAAAATCTTCCAAAAGAGTTAACTTTTGAGGTTTTTTTTCTACCATTTGTTTTACTTAAACCAATGCTCAGGGGATGCATCCTACTAATGCTAAGCTTTGTATTGCTCGAAAAATAATGTATGGGAAGGAGGAAAGAGGGAGTAGTGTCTGTGGATATATTATTTAAATTTTTGTGGGTAGACGTTTGAAAAATAAAATTTTTCTGTAACGAGTTTTTTTTTTGCTTTCGTTAAAAAAAACTTCTCATATAGATATTTGAGTTAATTTTGAAACTTTTGATCTGCGGGTATTATCACTTTTTTTGAAGGATTTAGGGGAGATCAAATCAATGGTGGTGTTTTTTTTGGAAAAATTTTCGCTCTGGGGTGGTTCAATGCAAAGCAATGCAGAGCAAAAACAGCTGAAAATATTGCAAATCTGATTTCACCAGTCATTTCTACACCAAAAATTTAAACAACGGACGTTTTTTGAACTGTTAAAAAAAGTTTCAAAAACACATCACAGAGGGCGAAAATATAATGTTTTTTTTTAATTTTTTTTAAATGTTTTTTTTTTTAATGCAAGGGCAGATCAACAATTCCGTGACATTTCAAATGAAACTCCCTCGTATATACAATGAAAGCGCATTTTGAGCGTAACAATATGGTACCAAAATTTTCACTCTATCACAACCCGTCTCAAAAATGTCCAAAAACACGTTTTTTTGAGAACTTTGACATACATTTTCTAAAAAACCTGACATCATAGAAAAACCATATTCGGAATCAGCATCGAAAGGTTAATCGAAAATAAGTAGTGTCCGACCGAACAGTTCGGCCAAAAAACGGTATTGGCCAAAAATTAATATTTGCAAGCATTTTTAACAGCTTTTTCTGATGGTTGTTTGTTTAGGCGATAGAAGACTATTCTGACTTTCAAATTTAATGGCGAGGACGAATTTAAGCACCAATTTAGATGTTCGGTAACCGAACGTTCGGCCAAATTGAAAAAGTTCGGTTACCGAACTTCAAAATTGTGGCTTAACTTCGTACTCGTTCTTAAATTTTACACTCAGAATCGTCTTCCATCGCCTCAACAATTCTACCCCAAATAAAAAAAGTTGTTAAAAGTATTTCCAAATACCAAATTTTTGATTAAATGACGTTTTTTGGCCGAACTGTTCGGTCGGACACTAAAAATAAGTGGTCAGATATCAAAATATCGCAAATAATTTCTCTCTTAATTGCACAAAAATAAGTTTTTTGTGAACTTTGACCTCAACTGTCTTAAAAACCTGACGTTATGGAAAACGTTGGAAGATAGGTTAATCTAAAACGAATGTCCAAATTACTAAAATTATGCGTACCCACGCGGACAGTTTCGCGTACCCCCTAGTGGTACGCGTACCATAGGTTGGTAACAGCTGATCTACAGGATAAGTGAGTATTACGAACAAACACTCGGCCTAGAGAATAAGATTCCAGAGTATCCGATTCCTCAATACCAATACCATCCATAGATACAGCTAACAACACAAATTCCACAGCCCATCTGTGGGTTAATATGAAATATTAGATCTTGTGTACCTTTAAATCGTCCTTTTTCGCTCGATCCCATTTGGGAACTAAGTGTGTGATACATATTCTGTCGCACGCCCTTATTTTCAAAGAGCTTGACGTGTGACCGAATGAAAATAAATGACAACTGTTGGTGTAACCTGCAAAATAGTCAAACCTTTAAACCAAGAAGGTCAGTAATTAAGCTGAAACTCGTAAGATGAGTCCTTATCTAAAACAACACGTTTTATTGTGGTTTCGCTATGGACCATCCGGTCCATGTGAGGAGTCATTCAGCTTTACCACAAGAAAATAAAATAAATTTAAAATGAGCTTTTAATTTTATTTCCATACAAATTGTTTTTGTTTTTAAAATCGACTTTCAAAAAATGTATAGAAAATTTGAAATTTAAAATAAAACTTTTGTTAAAATAGACTTTTTGTTTTCTTGTGGTAAGGGCCATTGACTCCGCCACCTCTAACCTAACCTAAAACAACACGTATATTGCTGTCTGTAAGAATCTTGTTATAAAGAAGGTAATTAAGCATATTCACCTCACTTTGGAGAGTGCAGAACAAATTTCGAGTTGTGGTAATTTACAACGTACATTCCCACTTTAACATATAAAGAATGGCCCGGTTATAATCAGGACGACTTATGTGCCTTATAACTTTTGAATGAAAAGTCACATTTTTATAATTTATGTATCAAATTAAAGGAAATTTTTCCACTTTTTTTTGGTACAGATTTCAAGTTTGTAGGTTAAATATTCTTTAGTACAGACGTCGTTAGCCGAAAAAAAGATGACGAAATTTTGCACATCCTTCGGTGCTACCTCTGCATCAAACTTAACATTAAATTTAACAATTTTATACATTTTTTGCTTCTTTATACTCTTCTTCAATTTATTTTTTTACATTTGGCAAATTTTTTTCGATTGGTTAAAATTGTAGGCAAAACTCATTTTTTACTCCAGGTGATTTCTAACATCAAATTTGACGCAGGCTTCATGTGGCAACCTTTAAACTTTGTTTAAACATTGGTGTTTAAAAAGCGAAATCATGTTTTGACATCGAACTTCGATTTTCTCGTGCGGGTTTAGTCATTTATCGCTCCGTAGAACTTTAATCCTACAGGATTCATTCCAGAAGGTATGTTTTTTTCAACTTGATATGTTTTTTTTTGTCAAACTTGGGCTAAAACGATATTTTTACGCGTTTATGGTTTTAAATTTATGCTTGCTATAGCCCCGTACAAGGAAGATGTATAAAGGAATGCTTCCAAACAAGTAGTTGGTCGCCATAGTTATTTTTTTGATTAATATCAGAACAATAATATTTACGAATTTTTCAAGAAAACAAAAAAAAAAACATTTCAAAATATTTGAAATTTGTTTTGGTTCTCATAAATATTTAAGAACAAAATTTCAAAAATGTAAACAAACTGAAATTATTTATGGAAAGGAAATAAAGTAAAAATCTAAATTTGATTAAAAAAGAAAATAAATATTTAAATGTCGTTATTGTTATTGTTCTGATTTACGTCGTTGGTAGCAATCCTTTATAATTAGTCCATGGCCCCGTAATAATTCAAAACACTAAAGGGTATATGACACTACATTTTTTTTGTATTAAATTAAAATTGACGGCATACTAATCACATTAGAGAACAGCATTACCGGGGTCGGTAATATTGTGCTCTAATGTGATTTACATTGCTGTCAATATCAATCCAATACAAAAAAAATGTAGTGTCATAGAGGCCTAAGCACTGTAAGTTTTAGAATTTTAAAAGTTTAAGAAATTTCTTAAAAAACGTGAAAGTGTGTAAAATTTCTAAATCTTAATTTTGCTTAATAGCGTCTGTACAAAAAAATGTTTAACATACAAACTTGAAATCTGTACCAAAAAAAAAGTGGAAAAATTTCCTTTAATTTGATACATAAATTATAAAAATGTGACTTTTCATTCAAAAGTTATAAGGCACATACACGCAGAGAAAAAACATGTTTGGAACATGATCACGGCAACCATTCTATGGCTTCTACAACGATACATTGTTATAGCAATCATACTATATTCTTTTTAATGTTTGTCTAACAATATAATGCTTGCAGGGATCATGATAACATGTTTACCACTCTAAAATTAAAAACATGTTTGGATGGAACAACGGTATGGTTACGAAAAATCTGACTACAAACATAGTGGCCTAACATTATGATCCTAGTAATCAATATATGATCAGAAATAATAAATATTAAAGTATACAATCATAGTATTGTCTGTTATACATAACATTTATTGTTTGTGGTTTATGATTTGTCAGTCGTCTGTAATCTGTCAACGAGGTTGGTTCAAATTGTTTGTACTAACAATAAGTAATAGAAGTGATATATAAAAAAAACAAAAAAAAAGTAAACAAAAAAAAACTAAAAAAAAATCAGTGTAAACAAAATTATATTTTTAATCCATAAGAGGGTAATTATACACAGCCTTTTTTTGCTTGCTATAAAGCAGCGACAGGCAAACACATACTATCATATTTTGTCTTTGTGTGTGTAACATGTAGCACTCTCATACTCAATGCACTTAAAGAAACTTGTGGTAAAAATAATAATACATTAAACATTTAAAAAATAAAAAAGATAATAAATGACATTGGTTAAAATGTCTAGCAATCTAATATTTATGAATAGTGACAAACTAAGCATTCTGGTTTACCAAAAAATGTTCCTTTAACAAGAATTTGACATTAAAATTCTTTATTGATTATTTCTCTAAGTATATTTTAAGCAAGAAGAGAGGAGAGAATTGTGTTTTTTTGATTTTGTTTAATGAGTGAGAGCATGTAGGTGTGAGAGTAAAAACGCCACGTAGTGCTTTTGCCTGTCGCTGCTATAAAGCAATGGTGCCCAAACACTTGTTAAAGATCGACAAAAATACACGTACACACTCCGAACAATAACAAAACTAACAACAGAGAGCGTAAAAAACAAAAAAAAAATATTATCGTTTCTCTTTTTGGGCACCGCTGCTATAAAGCAGTGATCGGCACCCATTGCACGCTGGAGCCGAACACAATCGGTAATTCACATGTATACAACACGAATGTCAACAAAAAATCAACAAAGAGCATAAAAAAACAAATATTTTATTCAGTAGCAAGCTGACTTTCTTCAAAGCAGGTTGATGTCGCTTTGTTGAAGAAATACACCAACACATGCATATTTTTATTAAAACACTAAGAGATTAATTACAATTGGAGCGGGAAGCGGAAAAACGCGTCAAAAAACGAGCGATTAATTTAAATTAAGCGGTTTGCGGTTTACCCTACATTATTTTTTACATACATACTTGGAAATGTATATTTGATGTGATAATTATTTTAATTTTATTTAGAATTTTTACTTTTGGCAAGAACATTTTTTTTTTATATTTAAACAATAAAATTTTTTTAATATATAAGAGCTCATTCAATTAAGATCGAGATACAAAATCTTATAAAACAGTTAAATAACAAGAAAATAATTAAATAGAACAGCACAATTAATTTATTCAAAACAATAAAAAATAAAATACACAATAGGTAAAACAAATTTTACATATTTAATCTTTTAAAACTTGAAAAATTCATAAAAACATCTTTTTTTTTTAACAATTTCTATTAATTTTTCAGCAAACTCCCTTGATTAAATAATTTACCATATTTTTTTTGACAATTCCCAAGCATTTTTTCATGTTTTGCTTCGTTGATTATTTCCATCTGCCAAAAAATTTGTACTAAAACTATATTTTACAACACTGTACTGAAAAACAATACTTTTTTTGCTTAAAGTCCGGCAACGCCAAAAAATAAAATGAGAGGAAAAATGAGAGAGAGAGAAAAAACGCCATGAAAATAGAATAGAATCTATTTCGACGGAAAAACGCCGCGGAATTTTGTTTTCATACAAAATGTATGGGGAGAGTGGCGGAAAACCGCTTCCCGCTCCAATTGTGATTATTCTCTTATACTTTCATATGCCTCTTTGTGCCGACCACTGCTATAAAGTCTTGCAACTTTTTTTTTTGTAGGCAAACGGGGGTGAAAAGAAAACGGGGTAGAAAAAAAAACACGATTTCTGTTTTCCTTCTAAGTATTATACTTCTCACCCCCGATTGCCTTCAAAAAAAAGTTGCAAGACTTTATTGCAATCAAAAAAAGGCTGTGTGTAAATACCTTCTAACAAAAGTGTTATAGAAATTTGTGAACGCCTCTTTATGTGTAGAATATGTTTGTAAAATATGTATTAAATAAACTGTTTTCAAACATACTATGTTCATTGTAGCTGAATGACGCCTGTTGGCGAGACCATGTTTTGATTGTTGATGACCATACTTTAATCGCTACAATTCATGCTATGATTGAGCGGTTTTTTGTTTCTTCTTCTTTTATCCCTGATTTTTTTTTTGCAAAACAATTTTGTTTTTAATAAAATGTTTTTTTTTTGTTATAAATTTTAGTGGGTACAAAATTTAATTTGCCAAATAATTGGAAAAGGCTTGCTGTCGGAGATATTTTAGAGCTGGTGGACGAACATATTTTCACCCCCCAAGTGATGCAACATTGCCATATACAGTGTCTTTCAAAGCTGAACGAGTTTTTTTTTTTAATTTCAGTTAGTGTAGGCACCTACATATTTATAAATTTTATAATTAAAAAAATAAAAAACATGACAATTTATAAAATCCGTTTTGTGTTTGTTTGGCAAATACGTAAGTATGTAATTTTTTATTTAGGTATAATCATGTTATGATTAATACGTGATGTTATTATTGGCTGCAATCATATTATGCAGGGTTTGTTTTGCTGCTGGCAGTAGTCAAAAATTGCATAGAATATAATAATTTTCTAGTATTACTACAGAAAATATTAGAATACTAAAGCAATTTTTTTAAATTGCTAATTTATAAATTCAAACTTGAACATATTTTCAAAATGAATATATTCAAGTTTTAAAATTTCTGAAGAAAATATTTTAGCAAATTTAAAAATTTGAAAATGAAAAAAAAACTGGTGACAGCAAATTTAAAAATTTTAAAATTAAAAAAAAAAACTGGCCACAGCAAATTTTAAAATTTTAAAATTGAAATTTTAGCAAATTTCAAAACATTTAAAATGCTAAAATTGTAAATTTCAAATTCCGAAAATTGCAATTTGGTAAGTTTGAAAATATTTAACATACTTGTTTAGAAAACTTAAAAACTGAATAAGTATATTACAATTTGAAAACAATACAAATTGAATACACATATGTACATTAGACCGACTCACCTTATATGGGCAAAAAAAAAGTTAAAGTTGTACCCCCCTCAAAATGAACTTTGACATGTTTTATGAAGATTCCCAAAATATTTGGGCTCTAGCGATAATCTCCCGTGAGCTAAACCGCGTCAAAAAAGGGTCCAAAAATGGTATTTTTCATGAATATAAAATTCAGTAAATTTTTTTTTGTCCAATGAATGACCAAATCTATATAAATAAAAATCAATTGTCGTTCGTTGGTAACAGCATCAGTTGAGAACGGCTGGACCGATTTGGACAATTTTTTTTTTGAAATGTTCGTCATAGCCCAACTTAGGTTTTTACGTAAAGAAAAATTGACCACGCCCACTTTTACGCCCACTTTTTTTAATTTATCTAAAATCGGAAAACGGCTGCACCGATTTGGGTAATTTTTTATTTAAATGTTCGTAATAATCCAATTTAAGTTTGTACTGAAAGGAAAATCGACCATGCCCACTTTTACGCCCACTTTTTCAATTTATCTAAAATCTGAGAATGGCTGGACCAATTTGAAAATTTTTTTTTTTAATGCATTTTCATCATATTCCAACTTTGGTTTTTTACGAAAAAAAAATTACTACTCCCACTTTGGCTAATTTTTGTTGAAAATGTTCGTCATAATTCAACTATGGTTTTTATGGGTAGTAGAATTTCCCACGCCCACTTTTTGCTATGTATCGAAAGAACTAAAACGGCTAGGCCGATTTGGTTATAGTCCGCAAAAGATTTTTAAGGAAAGAAAAATTGTGGACAGCGCTCACTTTTCCCGATATATGTCATGGAATGGGTGGATCAATTTATCTAATTTTGTTTTTAATGTTCGTCATAGTCCAGCAAAGGTTTTTCGGAAAGAACAATTTTCCACTTCTATGCCCACTTTTGAATGGATGGACAGAGTTGGTTAAATTCAAATAAGGTTTTACGGTAATAAGTTGTCCACCTTCTCCTTTTTTTCGATATACATATATAAAATTTACTCCATAGAAAAATAAAATATAGAATAATAAAATATAAATAAAAATCATATGTAGTTCGTTGGTAATCGCATCACTTGAGAAATGACCAATTTGGATAATATTTTTCTTTAAGTTCGTCTTATTTTTTTAATGTTTTTCTTTGGTTTTTTTCGGAAAACAAATTAATCACGCGCACTTTTACGCCTCCTTTTTTCGATATATCTGAATTGGGAGAACGGCTGGACTTAACTTTTTTTTTTAAATTTTCGTCATAGTCCAATTTAGGTTAAAACGGAAATAAAATTTGTTCACGCCACTTTTATTTCGATATATCTAAAATAGCAGAACGGCAGGGCCGATTTGGCTATTAGTAGTATTTGTAGACGTTCGTGATAGTACAACTAACGTTTTTACGGAAATATAAATTGTCCACTCCCACATCGAAGAAAGACTGGCCTGATTTGTTAAATTTTTTCTTTAATGATCATTATAGTCCAGGTAAGGATTTTGAAATAATTATTGGCCTCCCCCACTTAAAAGCCCACATTTTTCAACATCCTTAAAATTTGCAACACTTGAGAACGCCTGGGCCGATGTGGCTAATTGTTTTAAATGTTTGTAATGTTCCATATAATTGTTTGGAAAGAAAAATTGTCCTCGGCCACTTTTTTTCGATATATCTAAAATTCGTTTTTACTCTAATTCGATCTATTAAAAAAAATATTTCTTAATATTTTCCGCTTAAACTTGGTAAAAATGATTTTAAATCCTTTGAGATTTTTACCATATGTACAATTTTAACTTACCAACAAATTTTAATGCCCACTTTTGTCTAAATATGTCGACTACTAATGACCGGACCGATTTTTTTATATTGAATATAGTTTTAATTTAAGGAAATATAAATGAGAAAAGTGTCCCGAAAAAAAGAAAAATTCGGGAAAACTATAAAGGTTTGTTTGAACTCTAGACAATAGCTCACGATAAGAACGAGGAATATGCGTAATTTATTTTTGTGTTGTTCGTAATGATACTAAAGAAGTTTTGAACAGTATTGTACAGTACGCAAAGTCGAAGACATGGATATTTTTTTTTAGTTCCTTTTTACGCAGGGCTATATACTTATTTAAAGCGATACGAAATATAACAATGATCTTATATTTGGGCCAGCAACGCGGACCGGGCCAGCTAGTATCTATATATATAATTTCCCTATTTGTGTGTTCCTCTTTTTTTGTCTATCCAGAGCTTTTTGAAGCCCACTGATGAGCTACAAAGCTGAAAATTGGCATGCTTATAGTAAAACACCTGGGGCAGATCCTAACGTAGCCGGATTTTCGATTTTTTGCCTGTGGGCGGAGAAATAAGCGGGAAAGTGGGCGTGGCAAAATTCAATTTTTTTACGTTTTTGCTTAATTTAAAGCCCCCAAATGATTTAGGAAGCTGAAAATTTCCAAAAATATAACGATGCCGCATATCCCCAAGTAGTCGGATTAAAAATTTTCGCAATGTGGGCGGATAATTGAGGGGAAAAGTGGAGTGGCAAAATTTAGATTTTTTTAACATTTTTACTTCTTTTTAAGCCCCCAAATGACTTAGGAAGCTAAAAATTTCCTACAATATAGTCCTAACGATGGCGCATATCCCCAAGTAGTCGGATTTAAAATTGTCGCTAAGTGGGCGGAGAATTGAGGAAAAAGTGGGGTGGCAAAATTGGGATGATTTAAAAATTTTTACATCTTTTGAAGCCCCCAAATGACTTAGGAAGCGGAAAATTGCATAGCATTTAGTTCTAACAATGAAGCATATCCTGAAGTAATCGGATTTAAATTTTTTAGACTGTGGAAGGAGAATTAAACGAAAAATGGGGCGTGGCAAAATTGTGTTTTTTAATATTTAATTTGAAGACCCCCAATGACCTATAAATATGAAAATTGCCGTTTTTGCTTATTTTAAAGTCGTCTAATAACTTAGGAAGCTAGCATATAGTCCTATCGATGAAGCATATCCTGAAGTAGTCAAATTTTAAATTTTTGGACTGTGGACGGAGAATTGTAAGGAAAATGAGGAGTGACAAAATTGGGATTTTTAACATTTTAACTTCATTTGAAGCCCCCAAAGGAAGCGGAAAATGCACAGAATTGGCATGTATATAGAAGTTTTCATGTGGAAGATCAACACGAGCCTGGATTTTTTGATATCCAGTGTATGGGTGGAGAATAAGAAAGGCAAAGGGCGTGGTAAATTTATTTCCATCTATTTTCTGAATATATATTTTATTTTTTTTGTGTTTCTCTTATTTTTTGTGTATCCAGCGCCTTTTGAATCCCATTGGAGGACTTAAAAGCTTAAAATTGGCATGTACATAGTAAAACACCAGGGACAGATTCTTACGAAGCCGGATTTTTTGCCTGTGGGCGGCGAATTACGAGTAAAAGGGGACTTGGCAAAATTCTTTTTTTTTTAACATTTTAGAGTATTTATAAGCTCCGCCCCAATGAATACGGGAGCTGAAAATCCCTAACATATAGTCGTAACTATGAAGTATATTCTAAAGTAGTCTGATTTAACATTTTTGGAATGTAGACGGAGAGTTGATAGGAAATAGGATCAAGGCAATATTGTGTTTTATTATTTTTTTTATTTGACTAACTTTAAAGCCCTAATGACCTACGCAGCCGAAAATTGGCAAGCATATTGTCCTGACATTGGAGCATATCCTTAAGTAGTTAGACTTAAAATGTTTGGACTGTGGACGGAGAATTGAGAGGGAAAAGGGGCGTGGATACGAGTATAGTACTAACGATGGAGCTTATCCTAAAGTAGTCAGATTTAAAAATTTTGGAATACACAGAAAAAGCAGTTTAATTGTGCCAGCTGAGTTAAGAGCCAACTGCATGGTTATATTACAACAACTGAAATTTTCGGTTGCGATTACCGAAAGTTATTTGGACCAACAGAAGTTAAATTTTCAAACCAAATTTTGGTTATCGCAACCGAAAATTTCGGTTATTGTTATTAAACTATGCAGTTGGTTCTAAATTCGGCAAGCACAACTAAACTGTTGTCTCTGTATAGGGACGGAGAATTACGAGAAGAAATGGGAGTGGAAAAATTATGTTTTTACATCTTAAATAATTTTGAATAATTGGGATGCATATGGTACGGACTATGGCAAAGATCAATTCTGACCTGGATATCCAGTGAAAGGGCGGAAATACAAAAAAAATCCGTTGTGAATTTTGTTCAGTTTGTATATATAATCTGTAACGTAGCCGGATTTTCGGCCTTTAAGTCGGGGGAAGTGGCGGAAGATGACAAAATTTAGTTTTTAAACATTTAAACTATTTCTGAAACCCCTAATGACTAAGGAAACTGAAAATTGTAAAGCATAAAGTATTGACAATGGATCATATCATTATGAAGTCAGATTTATTTATTTGATATCTGGTTTATGGATCATATCATTATGAAGTCAGATTTATTTATTTGATATCTGGTTTATGGACGGAGAGACGAAATGGACGTGCTAAATTTAGTTCTAAAATTTTATCAATAAAACCTTTTATACTTATTAAATTTTTTTCCAGTTTGGGAAATATATTAATGTAACACAATCTAGCAATATTAAATTTTTGAAGCACAAATATAATTTTTTATAAAGTTTTGTAAAATATTAGAACTATTGAGAAAAGTAATTTGGTGTTCCGCCTGGCAGGGACAGGCTATTCGACTAGTAAGTAATAGATATTTAGGAATTCTTTGATTCTGCATTAAAACATTTTAAAAATCTAACCACAGACTCGAGATAACGAGATGTTTACGTCAGTTTTTTGATGCTTTTCAAATCGATTTTAATTAAAACTTAAATAACTTTGGTATTTTTTGTCCGATTTTCACTTATAATACATCGTTAGAAAGGTGTTGACCACCGCTTGGGATTTAAGTCAAAAATTAACCCTTAACTGCACTGTTTAACTTTTTTATAACATGTACTTCGACATCATTAAAAATCGTTTTATAACCACAAAAAGCATATCTTTGTGCAGGAAACACGTTTAATTAATATATTTGTCCACAATTAATTTAACCCATGCATGATCAAAATATTTTGGCAAACATTTTTAAAAAATTTTTTGCGGAAATTATTGAAAGCTAGTTGTAATACTTTAAAAAATAAAATTAAATAAGGTTTTGTTTATTTTAGTCAAAAATTAACCCTTAACTGCACTGTCTTACCTTTTTATAACATTTACTTCGATATCATTATCATTAAAAACCCATTTTATAACCACAAAAAGCATATCTTTGTGCAGGAAACACGTTTTATTATTATATTTGGCCACAATTAATTTAACCCATGCATGATCAAAATATTTTGGCATACAGTTTTAAAAAAGTTTTTGCGGAAATTATTGAAAGCTAGTTGTAATACTTTAAAAAAATATAATTAAATAAGGTTTTTGTTTATCTAGACGTGCTTATTAATATCAAATAATTATTACGTGTACCACATTCCCGGTCAATTTTTTTTTTCGGAATTTGTATGTGCAAATAAATTTTAGAAATAAAATATAAACAAATTTTGTCTTAATCGCATATATTCGTGCAAAAAACGCATCCAATAAATTGAAATATCAATTGTATTATTTTTTTTTTAAGTATAACAACTGGACTTAAATTTTTTCCACATTTTTTTTTTAATTGGTAATGAATGGGTTAAATTTAAAATATTAAGATCTATTTATTAGATGTGTTTTTTGCATGAATATATGTGATTAAGAGAAAATTGGTTTATATTTTATTTCTAAAATTTATTTGCACATACAAATTCCGAAAAAAAATTTCACCGGGAAAGTGTTACACGTATTAATTATTTGATATTAATATGCACGTCTAGATAAACAAAAACCTTTTCTATTTTATTTTTTTTTAAAGTATTACAACTAGCTTTCAATAATTTCAGCAAAAACTTTTTTAAAAATGTTTGCCAAAATATTTTGATCATGCATGGGTTAAATTAATTGTCGCCAAATATATTAATTAAACGTGTTTCCTGCACAAAGATACGATTTTTGTGGTTATAAAATGGGGTTTTAATGATGTCAAAGTAAATGTTATAAAAAAGTAAGACAGTGCAGTTAAGGGTTAATTTTTGACTAAAATCCCAAGCGGTGGTCAACACCTTTCTAACGATGTATTAGAAGTGAAAATCGGACAAAAAATACCAAAGTTATTTAAGTTTTCAGTAAATTCGAATTGAAAAGCATCAAAAAACTGACATAAACATCTCGTTATCTCGAGTCTGTGGTTAGATTTTTAAAATGTTTTATTGCAGAATCAAAGAATTCCTAAATATCTATTATATTTGGTCATTCATTGGACAAAAAAAAATTTACTGAATTTTATATTCATGAAAAATACCATTTTTGGACCCTTTTTTGACGCGGTTTAGCTCACGGGAGATTATCGCTAGAGCCCAAATATTTTGGGAATCTTCATAAAACATGTCAAAGTTCATTTTGAGGGGGGTACATCATCAACTTTTTTTTTTGAGTCATTCTAATGTACATACGTATGTGTGTATTGAAAAAAAATGATGAACGATATTTATTAAACGAATACATAAATATTAGAAAATAAAAATGTTACACGGTTTTTGTGCAGACTTCTAGAATACATTTTCTAAAGTATTTTTGCCTCCTAAACATAAATCTGTCATCAGAAAAAGTTGTATCGCCTTCTCGAGATATAGGCATTTTAGTTTTTTGTGGACCAATACCTCAAAACCAACAATTCTTTTAGTATTGGAAAAATGTATGTTAAATTTTTTTATGAGGGTTTCTGCGTCAACCGAGCCACCCCTCTCTCCAAAATTGGTATGAGTTTAAAGTTTTTTAAAAAATTTTGAAATTACTTAAAAATATTTACTTTTGAATGCCGAGTAGGGTTGCCAGATACTGGAAGTCAAATAACTGGAAAATGGAAAAAATTCAGCTGGATTTTGAAAAAATAACTGGACTCATTTATTCTTTTTTTAATAACTTAAAAAAATCAACAGATATTAATATATGAGATATTTTTGTTTTGAACTACTATTCGAATATAACATCAATCAAATGGCCGCCTCCATTAGCTACGGAAAAATGTGCCCTTTTTAAGCATTTCAATTACTTTTTCGAGCTACTCGAAATGTTGAGCTCGTCAATTGTCTGAGGATTTTTGGTGTGGATTTTCCTATTCAAATAATCCCCACAATAATAAGTCCGGAGTGGTCAAATCTGAAAATCTAAGTGGCCAGTTCAAATTCCCTAGAGTTGCGATGTCAAATACGACAATAACTGGCCCTCATCTGTAGATTTATACCTACTGCTCTACTGAGCAAAAAAAATAGTGAGCAAAAGTATTGGAATAGCAACAAAAAGTAGGCCAAAAAAATTGTGAAATATATTTGATAAAAAAAAAAATTTAAGAAATTCTTTTTTAACTGGAAAAATTATGTTGTAACTGGAAACTGGACCAACCCCAAAATAACTGGAAAATCCAGGCCGTCTGGCAACCCTAATGCCGAGTGACGCCTTTTAAATTTCTATTGGCTGATCCAATGTGGCGCCCAATTCGTTAAAAATATTACAGATTCGCTTAAAACTCTTTATATATGGGTTCTTGTGGTCGCTTAAAAAGAACTAGCAGTTGGATTTTTAAAATTCAAAATGGCGGACCCAACATGGCGACCAATATTTTTAAAAATAAACCGATTTGCTTGAAATATTGTATGCACTGGTTTTTTGGGTCGCTAAAAAAGAATCTGAAGTTAGATTTTCTAAGTTCAAAATGGCGGATCCAACGTGGCGATACTTTTTAAAAATAATTGACTTAAAACTTTTTACGCATTTTGGTTTGCTAAATTAGAATCTGAAGTAGAATTTCACAAATTTAAAATGACGGATCCAACATGGCGACCATTTTTTTTTATGTAACCTGATTTGCTTGAAATTTTTCATAAACGAGTTTGGTGTATTTTTCAACACGTGACTACAATATCTTAAAATTATTCTTTATTCGGCCAAAAATGTGGCAGAATATTCGCCTCGGCTTGTTAGCCGAACCGAATATTAGGTCGGATCAGGGGCGTATCCAGGATTTTATTTCGGTGGGAGCCCAATATTTTTTGTCAATTTTTTTTTTACAAAAAATTTTCATAGCAGCACATGTTTTAGAATTTGTCTTGATCTTTTCCTTGAACTCAATCACAGAGTAAAGAAGAATAAGAGATATTACGGATGAAACCGCAATTCTTTTGTTAATTTTTTTTAGCCGTGAACTCCGATTATCTCGGGCTAGAACCCAGAATACTTACAAAAGGAAATTGAAAAAAAGAGAAACCCCAAATACCTTTCAAAAGGAAATCGAAGAAAAAAGTGAAACCCTAAATACATTTCAAAAGGAAATAAAGAAAAATAAACGAATGCATTTAAAAGGAAAATGAAAAGAAAACAAAACAATTTATCTATTCTATTATCTAAAAGAGCCCGCCTTGAGATAATCGTAGTTCTCAATTTGGGTTCCACGAAGTTTTCACTAATCGTACCTCTGTTCCTTTCTTTACTCTATGACTGAATGTAACGCAATCAGATTCTTAATTTTTTTGTAAGTTTAAAACTGTTGGGTAAAAAAATTTAAATTTTTTTTAATATTTTAAAATTTTTTGAGAGACTTAAGTCTTTTTTTAATGTGTGAATTGTATCAGATGCTGATACATTTTTCCAATGAAGATTATAAGAATCTGAATTTTTTCTCAAAGAAAAGTCTAAGATTCTATGACAATTTCCAGTTAAGACAGTTTTTGTTATAGAAAAAGTGAAAGACTCTAAATCATATTTCCAATGAAAAACGTTTCTCGGGGAAAAGTCACTTTAGAAAATGATTCTATAAATATATTCATAAAATACTTTTCTAAAAGAAAAGACTCCAATTGTAAGACATTTTCCCAGAATCTGAGATATTTCTAGTCTAGCACATTTTCTTAGATTCTGAAACATTCTACACAAAAAGTTTTAGATTCTGAGAAAATCTTCGCCTTTTCTTTAAGAAAAATTATTCAGATTCTGAGACCTTTTTTAAAAGAAAACAGTACAAAAAGTCTTAGATTCTAAAACATTTTTCCTAAAGAAAAACTCGGATTCTGAGAAAATTTTCCTATAGAAAAAGTCTAAGATTCTTAGACATTTTTCCTATAGAAAAAGTTTATAATTCTGAGATAATTTTCCTACAGAAAGTCTCAGATTCTTATAAAAAAAGTCTCAGATTCTTCGACATTTTTCCTATAGAAAATGTCTCAGATTCTCAAACATTTTTTCTACAGAAAATTTCTTAGATTCTGAGACATTTTTCCAATCGAAAAAGTCTCAGATGCTTAAACACTTTTCCTATAGACAAAGTTTCAAATTCTTAGACATTTTGTTATAGAACAAGTCTCAGATTCTCAGACATTTTGCCAATAGGAAATTGTCAGATTCTGAAACATTTTTAATATAGAAAAAGACTCAGATTCTGAGACATTTTTCATAAAGAGAAAGTCTCAGATTCTGAATTATTTTTCCCATAGAAAAAGATATTTTTACAATAGAAAAGTCTCAGATTTTTAGCGTTTTTCTACACAAAAAGTCCCAGCTTGTGTCTCTGAAACATTTTTTTTAAAACATTTTTCATATAGAAAAGCCTCAGATTCTTAGATTTTTTTATAGAAAAAATCTCAGATTTTGAGACATTTTTCAGATTCAAAGACATTATTCCTATAGAATTCTGAAACATTTTTCATGTAGAAAAGCCTCAGATTCTGAGAATTTTTTATAGAAATAGTCTCAGATTCTGAGACATTTTTCCTATAGAAAAAGTCTTAGATTCTGAGAAAAAGGCTAATATTTTAAGACATTATTCCTATAAAAAAAAGTCTTAGATTCTCAGACATTTTTCTTATAGAAAGTTTTAGATTCTGAGACATTTTTTTTAGAAGAGTGTAAGATTCTAAGACATTTTTTTTTAAGAAATAGTCTCGTTCTGAGGCATTTTTCTCAAAGACAAAGTCGCATTTTAAGATTTGACTACATTTTACTACAATTAGGTTCATTTTTTGATGAACCTAATTGTAATTGAACCTAATTGTAAAGGGGGGGGGGGGCCAGGCCACCGCCCCCCTGTATACGCCACTGGGTCGGATCATTTATCGCCATGTTGGATCCACCATCTTGAACTTAGAAAATCTAACTTCAGATTCTTCTTTAGCGACCCCAAAACCCCGAGCATATAAAGTTTCAAGCAAATCGGTTTATTTTTTAAAAATATTGGTCCCCATGTTGAGTCCGCCATATTAAATTTTAAAAATCCAACTGCAGGTTCTTCTTAAGCGACCCCAAGAACCCATATATAAAACGTTTTAAGCGAATCTGTAATATTTTTAAAAAATTGGGCGCCATATTGGATCAGCCATATAGAAATTCAAAAGGCGCCACTCGGCATTTAAAAGTAAATATTTTAAAGTAATTTTAAAATTTTTTAAAAATTTTAAACTCATGCCAATTTTTAACATACATTTTTCCAATACTAAAAGAATTGTTGGCTTTGAGGTATTGGCCCACAAAAAACTAAAATGCCTATATCTCGAGAAGGCGATACAACTTTTCTGATGACAGATTTGTGTTTAGGAGGCAAAAATACTTTAGAAAATATATTCTAGAAGTCTGCACAAAAACCGTGTAACATTTTTATCTTCAAATATTTATGTATTCGTTTAATAAATGTCGTTCATCAATTTTTTAGTCCAAACACACATACATATTTTTAGTCCAAACACACATACGCATGTATGTGTATTCAATTTGTATTGTTTTCAAATTGTAATATATTCAGTTTTTAAGTTTTCTAAACAAGCATGTTAAATATTTTCAAATTTACCAAATTGCAATTTTCGGAATTTGAAATTTACAATTTTAGCATTTTAAATGTTTTGAAATTTGCTAAAATTGCAATTTTAAAATTTTGAAATTTGCTGTGGCCAGTTTTTTTTTTTTTTTAATTTTAAAATTTTTAAATTTGCTGTCACCAGTTTTTTTTCATTTTCAAATTTTTAAATTTGCTAAAATATTTTCTTCAGAAATTTTAAAATTTGAATATATTCATTTTGAAAATATGTTCAAGTTTGAATTTATAAATTAGCAATTTAAAAAAATTGCTTTAGTGTTCTAATTTTTAAATTAGCAATAAAGAAAAATATTGAAGGCGTGAAATATTTGTAGTATTATATTGTTTAAAAAATTTTTTGTGTATGCTAATTGTAAACCCTGATATTATGCTAAAAATGGGTTTCAGATTATGTTTAGCTTCAAACATACAGTGTGATTGGCCACAAACATAATATGTTTAAAAACGGTGTTTGGACTATGTTTGTTATAATCATACAGTAAGATTGCTACAAACCCAAACATACTATTTTGCCCCTCCATTATGGTCACCACAAACATGTTTTTTTTTGCGTGTAAGTTGTCCAGATTATAACCGGGCCATTCTTTAGTTGCGAAACCTGGGCACTTACTGACAACCGGCAGAGTCGAATACAAACATCCGAAATGAGATTCCTAGGAGGCGAATAAAACTAGAAGGGGGATCCAAAACGAACAGCACAGAACAAACCTCCACGTAAACCCAATAAGCGAAATAATAGACCAACAGAAAATGAGATGGTTTGGTCACGTTGCGAGAATGCAATTAGACCGTCTGCCAAGGCAAGTATTTAAAGCAAGATGCGAAGATGCGACCAAGAGGAAGAAAACAATTGACATTAGAAAACTCCTTGCATCCAGTATTCCAAAGACGAAACATAAATCCACACAACGCTAAACCCGTAGCAGCTGACAGACAACATTGGCGAACTCTTTGGAAAAAATCCCCATACTGAAAGGTAGATGGGGTACGGATTAAGTAAGTAAGGTAATTTACAGGGTTGTTAGCCTCAACCTTTTTAGGAATTGGCTGCACATTGGCCACCTTCCACCACGAATGAAAGAGTCCCGCACTGTTCGAAGAGCTGAAAAGGTTTTCAGCACCAGGGCTGATATGTATCCGGCCAGGTGACTTATTAACGTCAAGATCCACAAGAACCACTTCGACTGCACGGGCACGAAAGAAAATCGAAGGCATAGTATATAATACTTTTTCGAGAACGGGGTGTGGTTTATCGCTTTTCGGCAAGAAAGAATTTCTTGTAAAGACTTCAGCAAGTAGAAGAAGGGAATAATTTCTCTATCCACGGTACGGTGATGAAACAGTAATTATCTTTCAACAAAAAGAAATTTCGTGTCCTAACTCTTTACCAAACTGAACATTTTCCTATTCGCTTTAAACTGAAGAAAATGAAAATAGAGAAGAAATAGAAAATAAACATATTCTTTGCACATGCAGAACATACTCTTCGCACATGCCCAAAACTTAAAGTCAGTCTTGTTAGAAGACTTCAATATCTAAGGAGAAGACATACTATCACCGACTGACATATGGAACTCTCTACCAAAGTTAAACAAAACACTAGTTTCTGTAATAGGAAGGGCATTTGTCTGCGATGAAATCGCATGTACATGAAAATTCGTCGCCAACAACCGACGTTTGTATTACAGAAAGTAGTGGTTACTCACAATTCTTTGTTTAATGGACATCTCAAAAACTCGTCTTAAGACAAAATGTCAAAACCTGTTTTTGATTTTAACTTTTTAAAAATCTGTGTGATTTCCTGTGCTATAGGAAGACTGAAGTCGAACCCAGAACCTGTCGCATACAATTTACACAAACTTTATTTTCTTGAGTGTATTCACAATAACGTTAATCGATCTTACTGTTTTTTACTTAATATTGCATTTTACTTTTTTTATGAATGTATGTACTTACTAATGTCTGTCTGTTTGTCGGTTTGTATGTTTGTCCATCTGGCTTTATCTACTTATAGCCATAATATGTAAGTAACTATAAATGTGAGTGTGTCTTTTTTTTTTTCTTTATACGATGACGAAGTGATGTGCTGTTAGAATCGTGCGATCAAACTTTAGCATCATCAAAAAAGATCGCCACCACCACCACCACTAACAAAAAAAAAAAAACTACTCCTAATGCTATGCCACACTGTGGTACAATAACAACAACATGAAAACTAAAGTACTACATGAATACTACCAAACCACCTCCACCTTTGGTACCACACTTAAGCTACCTAAAAGTTTTGCTGCATAAGAAGACGACTATGAGGATGATGATGATGATGACGAAGATGAAGGAGTTGAACAATAACAACAACGAAACACATTGTAAGTTAAGGTTACTAAAGTATGTTTATATGTCTGTTTGCTTGTATCTTGTAAATAGGAAATTAAAGGAGTGAATTCAAGAGGACCTTCTGAAGTAAAGAACACCGAACATAAGAGAGAAATTTAAGAAGACTTGCCAAAGTTCAGTTAGAGGCGGAGGAGACAAAGACTTCTCACATATACCGGATGGTCCATAGGGATACCACAATAATTCCTTATCAAGGCTGATAGAACGCATTAATCCTTAACGCGAATTATATTATTCGCCTTAGGTAAACATTCAAAATCATTTTCAAGCTCTTGAAGACATGTCTGCCCAATATTTGAAGGCAGGTTCTGGTAAGAGCAGAACAGTGTCAAAGAAAATGTTTGAGACTTTTCTCTGTGTTAGGTGAATCGCAAGAACAATTGGACTCATCTCTGATTCCAATTGTGGAAAATGTGATGAACCGAATACGGATGAAATAGTTTAACATATCCTGTGCTAATGCCCCGCATTGGCCAGACATCGCAAACAAATTTTAGGCAAAGCAGAACTCGAGAATCTGGAAGAAATCGCAGTTATGGACCTTAAGCACGTTAAATTGTTTGCAACATGGACTAACGAGTTTTATCCTCGTCGCTGAAGGAACATGTGGTATTGCTATGGACCAGCCAGTCTATGCGAGGAGTTCAAAATTTTGAGCTCCGCCACCCCTAACCTAAGAGCACAACAGTGTCAAAAAAAATGTTTGAGACTTTGCTCTGTGTAAAGTGAATCGCAAGAACAATTGGACTCATCTCTGATTGCAATTGTAGAAGAGTGATGAACTGACTACGGATTAAACAGTTGAACATATCCTGTGCTAATGCCCCGCATTGGCCAGGCATCGCAAACAAATTTTAGGCAAAGCAGAACTCGAGAATCTGGAGGAAATCGCAGTTATGGACCTTATGCGCGTTAAATTGCTTGCAACATGGACTAATGCGTTTTATCCTTGTCGCTGAAGGAACATGTGGTATTGCTCTGGACCAGCCGGAGTTCAAAATTTTGAGCTCCGCCACCCCTAACCTAACATAGGTGAATCGCACTAGCTGCATCTGGCTCCGGAAATGAGACACATTTCCTTTTTATTATAACATTTAAGGCAGTGCGCGGTGATCACTCCTGTAAGTGTAGCGCATGCCGCGGCAGTTCCATCTGGTAAGTGAGATTAAGTAGTTAGTTTTCTTCAGATTGCAGCAAGACCAAAGTCTTCTACGTACTTGTTCTAAGCTCTCCCCACTTTCTATTAGCCATTGCGATGCTTAGATTATCGTCTAGCTATCTGAAAATCTGGATTGGTGGATCGATATGTACAGAAATACCCATCAGCACCTTGGTTCGCGAGCTCGTCCGCTCTATCGTTCCCTTTTATACCTGTGGGACTAAGTACTCATATTAGATTCTCCTTGTCCATACTATCTAAATTTGGTAAGTTATCGAAGCATTCGAAAACTACGTTTGACTTGATATAAAAGGTTCTATGAGCTTTCAGAGCAGCCTGGTTGCTAACATGAAAGTTAAATGATACCCATTCAAAAAAAATATTATTTCTGTTTGTCCCTTTTCCCTTTTTTCAAATTTGTTGTATTAGCACGAAAAATTACTTTTTTTGAATTTCGTTGATTGCCGGGCAAATTATGCTTCCTTTTGGTATAAAAACTCTATATATTAATTTTTATCCAAATCGGACAATTTAAACACGTGTCGCTGGGGGATTAAAGTTTGGCTCTCAAAAAAAAATTTTTGGTTTGTGTTTTTTATAGGGCCAAACTTTAGCCCCTCAGCGGCATGAGTTAAAAAAGGGGGAAAACGCATTTTATGCTGTTTTTGGATACATTTTAGAACACGATAAAAATGTTTTTTTACAGAAAAGGTCTTAGATTTCGACACTTATTTACAGGAAAAAGGTCGCAGAATCTGAGACTTTTTCGATATGAAAAAGGCCTAAGAATCTGAGACTCAGAATTTCTATTGAAAAAAAGTTTTTTGATTGAAAAATTCGCTGCAGTTGTTCGACAAAAACTACTAAATTTTATGATTTTGTAGCTTTCCCATAATTTTTTTTTTGGCAAAAAAAAGTATCCTTGTTTTGCTTGTTCGATTTCGGTCAATTGATGAGTTTTTTATTCGATTAAAAAAAAACAATAAAAATCCTCCTGGAGTTTAATGAAATGGCCATAAACATATTAATGGTCCGTTAAAAACTGGACAGACTCATTTTAAAACTATAAAACTAATCAATACATTCTTTAAAACTTCTAACTTGTAATATAGCAGACTTGAACACATATTAAACAACAATTGCAATTTTCTTCCTAATGCTTATTGCTGAATTTAGATAGTTATGGGATCTTAAAATTTAACCTCTTGCTGTGCCATTCTGTTGGTTGGATGTCTAACAAGGGAAGTATCTCAACCCTTATGAACCGATTTGCCTGAAACTTAAAATATATATAAATAAGACGATTTTAAGGTTTAAAATTTTTAGTTTTAAAATTTCGTTGTCCCCTTATGAAACAAAGTGGACCTTCGGGAAAATTTCGATAACTCCCGAGCTAATAGGAATATCCTCTAGGGCAAAAATACGTGTGGACTTAAAATTAATAAAGATTATTTCATATTCATATGGACATCGTAGGTCTATGTCTTCATATATATACCCCCCAAAATTTACACATTTTCGTGAAAAAAGTATTTTAGAAAGCCGAACTTTTACAAGGTTATACCACCGTTGGATAGGCATTAAAAAAACCTTTCTTCTCATATGTAAACATCATATAGTTTCTTAGAAAACAATGGCTGAAAAATCCAAAAAACTTTTTTTCGCCATTTTTTGACCCATGTTTTGAACCCTTAAATCCCCGATATGGCCGATAAGCCGAGACACCCCAACCTTAGAATTGTCCCTTTTATATATATTTTACGTTTCATGCAAATCGGTTCATATGGGTTGAGATACTTCCCTTGTAAGACGATGAAAATGAAGAAGATGATGGCTACGACGAAGTGGTAGAAGAAGAAGAAGATGGTACAATATTGATGGAGTCGGCTGTAGAGTAGAGTAATTCAACAATGCTATGAACAAAGTGCATGGTAATAGTGTGAAGGTGAGTCCAGTCTCTAGTCTTAAAACGAGTAAGTTAAAGTTTTTTTTTGGAAACTTTATTTTTTATTTTATTTTTGATGAAAACTGTAAATTTACGAACCTTACGTTAATCACCAACAATGAATCGCGCACAGCATGAGGAAGAAATTTTTACTAACAGATACTCCACCACCACCACCAACAACCTCAACAACAATATGATAAATATTTTGAGAATCTTCCAACAACAACTCCAAGAAAAACTATATGAAAGACAATGTTTTTTTGTTTTCTAGGAGTGGAGTTAATAAATGAAATTAAAAATCTAAACATTAATATGAAAAAAAAAACACTAATATATTGGGAAAAATTTTCTTAATAATCGCCTTTAATCTTTTAGAGAAACATGGTCATATACATAGTTTTTAGCAACATGGAACAGGAAAAATTAAAGATTTTAAAATATTTTGTTGATTTAAATTTTTTGATAGATAATGGGTCATTCTTTTTTGTATTTTTTTTTTTTTTTTGGTAAAATAGTGATAATGTTATACAGGATAATGTCTTATATTATACTAGTTAACAAACACAAAAAAAATACTCTGTCCAATCAGAAGAAAAATCTGCTGATAATACACTATGGTTTCTATTTTTTTTTTCAAAATCCCGGGATTTTTTCATCGGGAAATTTCGGGAATTTGCCAATAACTTTTTTTTTTTAAAATAATCAAATTACCAATTTTTAATCCAATTTTATATGATTTATTGAAAAAAATTAAAACTTGGATTAAATTTAAATTATTGCAGAAAAAGTAGTTAGGATACGCTTCAGGTTGCATAAAAGTAGGGTTGCCATTTCCATTTTGAGAAAAAGAGGACGTCAGCGTCAAAAAAGGAGGACATTTGTCTCCAAAAAGAGGACATTTTTTCCCCCACTTAAAATTTTCAGTCCCACTAAAAAAAATCTTTAGAACCCAATGTTGGCAATCGATACCGCACCCAATAAAGGTATGAACATTTTTAAAAGCGATTATAAAAGTCGATGAAATTTCTCAGATTCTATTCCGTTCGGAAACGGAATTAAACCGATTCCAATAATTAACGTCAATTTCACTTTAATAACAACGCTCATCATCGCACAGAAAATAATATCGTATATTTTATTTTAATTAAAATTTTAATTGTTTTTTAATTTAATATTAATTAAACTTTTAATTAATATAATTAATTGTTTAATTAATTTTTTAACTTTATTTTAATTAATATTTTAATTGTTTTCAAATTTAATATTAATTAAGTATTTAATTTATATAATTAAATGTTTAATTAAATTTCTATCTTTACTTATTTTTTTGTTTGTTTTCCGTGTGTGTGCGAGTTGCATTGTTTTACATAAAAAAAAAATACATAAGTATAAAAAGTTTGTTGAAAGTTTTTTTTTTATCGCATAGGTTTCTGAATTCTCATTTTGTTTATAGTTTTATGTGTATGTATATGAAAGGTTTATAATCAACTTTATAAAATCATCTCACTGACTATGTTTTTACGGCATAAATAAATTTGATAAAGTTTGAAGAAATATTTTTTTTTAAACTATTTTCTTCAAAAAGAATGTTTTTACAAATTATTTTGTTTTCAATATAATATTTTTAATTAATTTTTTTAATTTATACAATTAAAATTTTAATTATTTTTTTTTTTAAATTTTAATTAAATTTTTTAATTTATAGTATTAAGTTTTTAATTAAATAAATATCCATTTATTTTTAATTAACGACATACAACTATTTTTAATTTATTTGCGCATTTTAGTGATTGGTCCGGATTTAATTAATTTTTTAATTAAATCTACGAATTTTTTAATTAAATATTTTTTTTATTTTTTTCTGTGCGGTTTGAAGATTCATAGAAAATTTTTTAATGATTTGGACTCTCTGATTCTAAATCTGTAGTAGCATCTGTACAGAATCTGTAGAGTACAGATTCTGTACTCATAACTTTTTCATCACGTCAAAAAATTTATTTATTCGCTGTTAAAAATGCGAAAAACGTGATTTTGCCTTTATTAAAGCCTGCACAGCAGCCATTGCGTGGAATAAAAATCTAGTATAAAGCGTTCGATTTGAATTGAACTATTGTCTCAAAAATAGGGAAAAAAATGTTTAGTTAGTTGGAATATTATTGGCCAAACATGTGAAAAAAATTAGAAAAAGCACAATTTTAAAAGGCTCTAAAGCAAAAACCTTATGATCAATCTGTACTGTAATGAGCTTAAAATTTAGGCAAAAATTCATTCTTTTTTATCGGCTTTTAAAACTATTACAGATATCTTCCGGTTTATACGAAAAGTTTCTCAGAAAACTTTAATTTGTAAAATGTTTTTTTTAGTTTTTCTTTAAAAAATATCAAAAAACTAAGGTAAATTTTACAAAAATGGTAAAATGGCAAAAATCGCCATTTTTCACAAATTTCAACCGTGAATAACTTAAAATCTGGACGTGACTAAAAAAATTTGGAGAATAGATTTGGAATCAGGAGACTAAAGACTACTAAAATTGTTCATCAGAAATCAAATTCAGTGTAGTTGAAAGCGCTATAATTCCGTAAAATCGTTTTGCTTTACACTCAAAAAGTTATGTTGGGAAATTCCTGTAAATATTCACTTAAAACAAATAATATTTTATTTAAAAACCATTCCACTGATTTTTCATTTAAAATAAAAACATATTACAGTAAATTTTTAATGTTAATTTAATGACTAATAGAAACATTAAAATACTTATGAATATTCTTCTATTTTGTATTGAAAAACATTTTTTACTGCCGAAATTGAATGTAACAGAAATTTTTTTTTTAAAGCCGTAATTTATTTTTTTTTTAACACAGAAAAAGTTGAAAACAAGAAATCGTAAATAAGTGATTTTTCTTTTAAAATAACATTACCCGAGTAAAAATAAACATATATAACAATATATAACTTCATACAAACATAATAAATCTTATATGATTATACATCCCGTGAGGTATTTTCTAATTTTTTTAAATGCAGTCATACACTGAAAAAAAAAATTACCATTTTTAAATGTTGAATTTAATTCAAAAAAAGGAGGGTATGCGAGGGCTCCAAAGATATTAATTCTTCTTCCAAGTATATTTTTTCCTAAAACATAGTAATGCATTTACTTAAATATATCTTAAAAGTAAGTAAAATTGTACTTAATATAAGTTTAATTGTTTTTATCCAAATGAAAAATATTTTTTTAAAATAAATAAAAATTTCCTTAAACTTACGGATTCTGTGGACCCTATGGAGTCCCAATGTGAGGACCTTATGGTCCCCCATATATGGGGTCCGCCCATGAGTATGTGCGTACACTATTATAGGGTCACTATTGATTTTGATCCAAAATTTTGGTCAGAATGGCTCTATCTTGCTTAGTTTTCGAGATATGGGAATGGGGTCTTGAGAAATTTGATCATGAAATAACTCGAAAACTATAACTCGGAGGGCTTTCGGCTCTTCGGCGGTCATATTCTACAAGTTAAGGACTACAAAAGTGCCTTTAGAATTTTTTGGTATCTGCAGTATTTGCAGAGTTATAGGCATTTGAAAATTCCGCGAAAATCGAAATTTGGATTTAAAGTTAGGGTCTCATGGGGTCTCCAGATGGAGCCCTCAGATGGGGTCCCCAAAATACCTAAAGTATTTTTTCCTTAAGTTAAGTAAATTCTTTTTTAAACTGATGAAGATATGGATTCAAATATAGTCAATGAAATCAATAAAATAAAGATTACTTTTTTCTTACATTAAAACAAAAATTGATTAAATTAAAGAAAATGCGTTTTGGAATTAATGATTAGTACTTATTTGATTCAAGGTCTAGAAAATGTCTATACTATTTTTAAGTAAGTAACGTACTTATTTATTTTTTTTGCACACAATTTAATTTTTTTTCTTTTAAGTACAACAAAATTTTTTAATAAACTCTTTTTTTCTTAAATGCAATCAATTCGCCATAAATGTAAAGAATATTTAACTTAATTTAAAAAAACAAATTGAGGAAAACTTTTGTGCTTTTTTAAGTATTTGCATGTACTATCTTCAAGTTTATTTTCTTTGTTTTAAGTAAAACCACCTTATATTAAGATACACAGAAAAAAATAAAAAAAATATTTAATTAAAAAATTCGTAGATTTAATTAAAAAATTAATTAAATCCGGACCAATCACTAAAATGCGCAAATAAATTAAAAATATTTGTATGTCGTTAATTAAAAATAAATGGATATTTATTTAATTAAAAACTTAATACTATAAATTAAAAAATTTAA
Source organism: Pegoplata infirma (assembly GCA_963921195.1). Taxonomy (NCBI): domain Eukaryota; kingdom Metazoa; phylum Arthropoda; class Insecta; order Diptera; family Anthomyiidae; genus Pegoplata; species Pegoplata infirma. The sequence goes on from OY992536.1 coordinate 65,953,902, forward strand.
TTAAAATTTAAAAAAAAAATAATTAAAATTTTAATTGTATAAATTAAAAAAATTAATTAAAAATATTATATTAAAAAAAAAATAATTTGTAAAAACATTCTTTTTGAATAAAATAGTTTAAAAAAAAATATTTCTTCAAACTTTACCAAATTTATTTATGCCGTAAAGACATAGTCAGTGAGATGATTTTATAAAGTTGATTATAAACCTTTCATATACATACACATAAAACTATAAACAAAATGAGAATTCAAAAACCTATGTGAAAAATAAAAAAAACTTTCAACAAACTTTTTATACTTATGTATTTTTTTTGTATGTAATACAATGCAAGAGAAAAACACACACTCGCACACACACGGAAAACAAAACAAAAAAAAATAAGTAAAGCTAGAAATTTAATTAAACATTTAATTATATAAATTAAATACTTAATTAATATTAAATTTGAAAACAATTAAAATATTAATTAAAATAAAGTTAAAAATTTAATTAAACAATTAATTATATTAATTAAAAGTTTAATTAATATTAAATTAAAAAACAATTAAAATTTTAATTAAAATAAAATATACGATATTATTTTCTGTGTAAGTTGAAGTAAATTCAAAAAAATTTGCTTACTTAAATTAATAACAGTGTTTATTTAATTTCTGTATAGTTATTTTTTTCAGTGTATGTTGTAATATATAATTTAATCATGATTCGGATTAAAAGGTATACGGTTGATATAAATATATGAAATAATATTAGGGCCAATACAAAATCAGTTTTTCTGTATAATTTAATATAAAATTATATATAGCTTATTCTGTTTCATATATAAATGTTTCCAATTAAATGTTTTCAATTAACCAAAAATGTTCTAAGTTTTTTAAGCAAAGTATAAGAAACTTTTAAAATGTTCCTAAACATTTCCTTGTTAGGGTTATGTATATCACCTATCTGGTTCGAAGCGTACCCAAACATTTTTTTTTGTTTTAGAAAATTATATGTTTGGTGAATGTATCGTTGACCTGTGGTGTAACTTACCCAAACCAAAACACACCACGATTTTTTATGTTTTTATGCAATTAGATCTAATTGGATCCAATGAAATATGGCAATGTTTTTATGCAATTAGATCTAATTGGATCCAATGAAATATGAAATAATTAAAAAATTCGTAGATTTAATTAAAAAATTAATTAAATCCGGACCAATCACTAAAATGCGCAAATAAATTAAAAATATTTGTATGTCGTTAATTAAAAATAAATGGATATTTATTTAATTAAAAACTTAATACTATAAATTAAAAAATTTAATTAAAATTTAAAAAAAAAATAATTAAAATTTTAATTGTATAAATTAAAAAAATTAATTAAAAATATTATATTAAAAAAAAAATAATTTGTAAAAACATTCTTTTTGAATAAAATAGTTTAAAAAAAAATATTTCTTCAAACTTTACCAAATTTATTTATGCCGTAAAGACATAGTCAGTGAGATGATTTTATAAAGTTGATTATAAACCTTTCATATACATACACATAAAACTATAAACAAAATGAGAATTCAAAAACCTATGTGAAAAATAAAAAAAACTTTCAACAAACTTTTTATACTTATGTATTTTTTTTGTATGTAATACAATGCAAGAGAAAAACACACACTCGCACACACACGGAAAACAAAACAAAAAAAAATAAGTAAAGCTAGAAATTTAATTAAACATTTAATTATATAAATTAAATACTTAATTAATATTAAATTTGAAAACAATTAAAATATTAATTAAAATAAAGTTAAAAATTTAATTAAACAATTAATTATATTAATTAAAAGTTTAATTAATATTAAATTAAAAAACAATTAAAATTTTAATTAAAATAAAATATACGATATTATTTTCTGTGTAAGTTGAAGTAAATTCAAAAAAATTTGCTTACTTAAATTAATAACAGTGTTTATTTAATTTCTGTATAGTTATTTTTTTCAGTGTATGTTGTAATATATAATTTAATCATGATTCGGATTAAAAGGTATACGGTTGATATAAATATATGAAATAATATTAGGGCCAATACAAAATCAGTTTTTCTGTATAATTTAATATAAAATTATATATAGCTTATTCTGTTTCATATATAAATGTTTCCAATTAAATGTTTTCAATTAACCAAAAATGTTCTAAGTTTTTTAAGCAAAGTATAAGAAACTTTTAAAATGTTCCTAAACATTTCCTTGTTAGGGTTATGTATATCACCTATCTGGTTCGAAGCGTACCCAAACATTTTTTTTTGTTTTAGAAAATTATATGTTTGGTGAATGTATCGTTGACCTGTGGTGTAACTTACCCAAACCAAAACACACCACGATTTTTTATGTTTTTATGCAATTAGATCTAATTGGATCCAATGAAATATGGCAATGTTTTTATGCAATTAGATCTAATTGGATCCAATGAAATATGAAATAATTAAAAAATTCGTAGATTTAATTAAAAAATTAATTAAATCCGGACCAATCACTAAAATGCGCAAATAAATTAAAAATATTTGTATGTCGTTAATTAAAAATAAATGGATATTTATTTAATTAAAAACTTAATACTATAAATTAAAAAATTTAATTAAAATTTAAAAAAAAAATAATTAAAATTTTAATTGTATAAATTAAAAAAATTAATTAAAAATATTATATTAAAAAAAAAATAATTTGTAAAAACATTCTTTTTGAATAAAATAGTTTAAAAAAAAATATTTCTTCAAACTTTACCAAATTTATTTATGCCGTAAAGACATAGTCAGTGAGATGATTTTATAAAGTTGATTATAAACCTTTCATATACATACACATAAAACTATAAACAAAATGAGAATTCAAAAACCTATGTGAAAAATAAAAAAAACTTTCAACAAACTTTTTATACTTATGTATTTTTTTTGTATGTAATACAATGCAAGAGAAAAACACACACTCGCACACACACGGAAAACAAAACAAAAAAAAATAAGTAAAGCTAGAAATTTAATTAAACATTTAATTATATAAATTAAATACTTAATTAATATTAAATTTGAAAACAATTAAAATATTAATTAAAATAAAGTTAAAAATTTAATTAAACAATTAATTATATTAATTAAAAGTTTAATTAATATTAAATTAAAAAACAATTAAAATTTTAATTAAAATAAAATATACGATATTATTTTCTGTGTAAGTTGAAGTAAATTCAAAAAAATTTGCTTACTTAAATTAATAACAGTGTTTATTTAATTTCTGTATAGTTATTTTTTTCAGTGTATGTTGTAATATATAATTTAATCATGATTCGGATTAAAAGGTATACGGTTGATATAAATATATGAAATAATATTAGGGCCAATACAAAATCAGTTTTTCTGTATAATTTAATATAAAATTATATATAGCTTATTCTGTTTCATATATAAATGTTTCCAATTAAATGTTTTCAATTAACCAAAAATGTTCTAAGTTTTTTAAGCAAAGTATAAGAAACTTTTAAAATGTTCCTAAACATTTCCTTGTTAGGGTTATGTATATCACCTATCTGGTTCGAAGCGTACCCAAACATTTTTTTTTGTTTTAGAAAATTATATGTTTGGTGAATGTATCGTTGACCTGTGGTGTAACTTACCCAAACCAAAACACACCACGATTTTTTATGTTTTTATGCAATTAGATCTAATTGGATCCAATGAAATATGGCAATGTTTTTATGCAATTAGATCTAATTGGATCCAATGAAATATGGCAATGTCTGGTCAAAACTCGGATGAAATCGAATCATATTTTATACAAGTTGATATTTTTTAATGCAAAAACATCCACCATTATTCGGATTAAATTGCGTATAAATATATATTGTGTTATATATCATTATGTATTGCATCATATACAATTTTTTACTCGGGTACTGATTACTTTTTTTAATAAACTACAAACAGTTAATGACATAATTTTCTTAGTGTAGGTTTTCGAGCAAACATTCAATGCCACTTTCTAACAGAATTGACTCGGTGATATGCCCCAACATATAGTGATTTTTTATTCAAAATATACGCCAGTTTATGCGTTTTTCAAAGTAAGCATCACTGCTGATAAGCTTCACATTTTGGCAACCAAAGACGGTAATGCCAAGTCATTTGAGCAACAATACAACTATGTCAAGAATTTAAAAGTTTGGATGCAATAAAAAATTAAATTATGGAGAAAAGTGCAAAAAGTAGGACAACCCAAGACACTTGCTGAAAAAGAAGCCGGACTGCCCCGGACGCCCTAAAAAAGAGGACGCTGTCCGGGGAAAAGAGGACGGATGGCAACCCTACATAAAAGTATTTTAAGCAAACCAGCTTTCTAGCCCAAAATTTTACAAAAGTTACATTTTTTAAAGATGAATATTTAAATTTATAGACTGATATTTTGGCATGGATGTCTTGAAACGGTTATTTAAGTAATTCGAAAGATTTTCGAAATGCCAGCATTATTCGAATTTACCAAAAAGCTTTTAAAACACAAAAATTTCATGAATAAAAAACATCATAAATTCATGAATAAAAAACATTCTTTATGGAGTGAAAATACGCCATGGCGTATTTGCAAGGCAAATACGACAATCCTGATAAGGTCCAACACTTCTACAAAAATTCGATTTCTGTGAATTTTCTACTTTAAAAAAAAAAGTAAAGAAAACTATTTTACAAAAGAAGATCTAAAGTGAAAAACGGCCATATTTTGAAAAATAATATTTTATTTATGATAAGATTCAAAATTTGTTTTAATCAAAAAATTCGGCGCCATGAAATAACTCCAATTGAAATAAGTCCCAAGAAAAATAATGCAATAAGTCCCAAAAATTTCCATACGATTTGGGAGTTATTTCATAATGCAATAACTCCCAAATCTGCGGGGATTATTTCATTTTTTTTGGAAGTTATTTCATTTTTAAGTTTGGGAGTTATTTCATTATGCAATAACTCCCAAATTATTTAGATGAAATAACTCCCAACAGTTTGAGAGTAAATTATGAACATAAAAATTTAACTTATTGAATTTTCAAGTTTCTTTAATTAAAAAATAATTAAAACTAATAAATATTAGTTATTTTCATAAAAAGCTAAGTTATTACGGGCAAAGTAAATGACCTCGAACTAGAGCAAACTCTTTTTCAGTGCTTTTTGAATTATCTTGTAAATAATTTCAGGAAACCATTCATTCAGAAGCACATAAATGTCAATCAAAACCCAAAAAAAAACATAAAACGTTTACTTCAACGCGAAGTGCACGCTGCGACTAATTGTGAAAAATTTCGAGTTCTTCTAAAAATGATTTGAATTTATGAAAATTAAGAGGTATTTCATGACAAACTGAAGATCATCAACCGGTGGCATAAAAAGTTTTACGATCCTGTTGGTTTGGCGGGTACATTGGATTTTTTAAAGTGGAGGCGAAATGGACTTTCAGCATTTATTCACCCTTATCTTTATTTTGAAATATTTGTTGTTGGAATACGATAATATGTTTGAAAAGATTTGAATGCATATGGGTGTGAAGAAAGCGCCGCAGGCGAAAAATTTTTACAAGAGATTTTAACAAAAAATTAAAAAAAAATCGCCCGATTTTTTTTTAATTTTTTGTTAAAATCTCTTGTAAAAATTTTTCGCCTGCGGCGCTTTCTTCACACCCATATGCATTCAAAGCTTTTCAAACATATTATCGTTTTCTTACCACATTTATTATACGGAATCCTGGAAGCTCTAAAAGGCTTCCAGGAATCTGCTTTCAAGTTTTATGCGTGGCTTGTTTACTGTTTTAACCAAAATGATTTTTATTTTTCTTTAATTAACTTGATTATAAAAAGGTAATTCTTCCACAAGTTCTTGTAAGTTATACAAATTTAGCAGAATGATTTGAGTACTTGTTATACACCCATTTATATTAAGATTTCAGGTTATATTTTATGGCCCCAGCTAGACCTGAGATAATTAAGCCATTGCGTGAAATATTATAATGATATCATTCAACCATTTAAATAATTGTAATCAATGTGTCAGCAAGCTGCATCCGAAAAAAGTTGAGAAGGAATTGTAGGCACTTAAGAAATTAGTTTTTGAAAGAGATGCAATTAAAGTGTTTTTGTGATTTAAAGAGTTAAAAATTTAATATTAAAAAAAATATTGGGATTTATTTCATTTCCATTGGGAGTTATTTCGTTGGGACTTTTTTCATTTTTTGTTAGGGACTTATTTCATTTTTTTGGTTTGGGATATATTTCATTTTATTTGGGATTTATTTCATTGGGAGTTATTTCATTGGGATTTATTTCATTGGGAGCTATTTCATGGCGCCAAAAAATTCCCGGGAATTCCCGGGAATTTTTTGCTAATTCAAATAGCAAGTCATTTGACAGATTTTTTGACGGAGATTTTTTTTGTGTGCAGAAATCTTGATCCACGACAGAAAATAGGTCCTTGTGCCCAGGGCCGCACAAGAATTTGGGGTTAATTGTACAAATTATGGAAAAAATTTTCAGAATCTGAGACTTTTGCTAAACGAAAATGTCTCAGAATCTAAGAAATTTTCTATACGAAAAATGTCTCAGAATCTGAAAACTTCTTTTTACGAAAGATGTCTATGAGTCTGAGACTTTAAGAATATGCGACTTTTTTTATATGAAACATGTCTCAGAATCTTAGACTTTTTCTCTATAAAAATTTGTTTTAGAATCTAATAAATTTTCTATACGAAAAATGTCTCAGAATCTGAAACCTTTTTTGAGACTTGTACCAACTTCAACTTTTAAAAAAGTTTCTTGGAAATCTTCTAATCTAATCTCCTTTTTCTATGGGGAAAAGGTCTCAGAATCTAAGACATTTTCTGTGAGAAAATGGTCGCAGAATCTGAATTTTTTTACCTATAGGAAAAATGTCTTAAAATAATACGAAAATTGTCTCAGAATCTACGACTTTTTCTATAGGAAAAATGTCCCAGAATCTGAGTCTTTATCTGTACGAAAAATGTGGTAGAATCTGGGACTTTTTCTATAGGAAAAATGTCTCAAAATCATTGCAAAATATCTTAGAAGCTGCGACTTTTTTTAATTAAAAAATGGCTCAGAATCTTTAACTTTTTCGATTCGAAATATATCTCAGAATCTGAAACGTTTTTATACGAAATAGTCTCACAATCTGAGACTTTTTCTATACGAAAAATGTCTTTGAATATGGGACTTTTTCTATGAGAAAAATGTCTCAGAATCTGAATCTGAAAAAATGTTTCAAAATTTGAGATTTTTTCTGTAGAAAAAACGTCTCAAATATTTCGGAATTTGACACCTTTCCTATGGAAAAAATATGTCAGAAACTGAAAATTTTTTTTGGGAGAAAAGGGTATCAGAACCTATGAAATTGTCTATAGCAAAATGTCTCAGAATATGAGACTTTTTCGATTCCAAAAATATACGAAAAACGTCTCAGAATCAAAGAACTTTTCTATACGAAAAATTCTTCAGAATCTGCGACTTAATCTACACGAAAAACTTTTCAGATTCTGAGACTTTTTGTTTACGAAAAATTTTTCAGAATCTGGGACTTTTTCTATAGGAAAAATATCTCAGAATCCTTTTTTATCAGAAACATTTCTCAGAATCTAAGACTTTTTCTATAGGAAAATGTCTCAGAATCTAGGTCTTTTCTATAGAAAAAATATAGAAAAGTCTCAGAATCTGAAAAATATGAATATGAAATAAATGTTTTCAAATAATCATGCATTACGTAGCAAATTATTAGTACTGCATTATTTTTCACTTGAAAATAATACGATGTGGAACAAATGTTTGGTAAGACATCATAAAATAATGCTACAAATAAGTTATATGCATTACCTGGTAATGTGTTATATAATCACTACCCATTACCAAAGTTTTGCTGGGATACTTGTGCGTATTGCCTTTGTATTAACGAGAATGACAATGGGCCTTTGAAAGTTTTATTGTACCAAAAATTGCACACGGTGTGACTTTTTCCCATCACTAATTTCAGTTACTCTGATTTCAGTTGCAAAAAAGTTTCTCCAAATACAACATATTTTCAGAAAAAATTGAGATTATAACTCAGGGATGGAAAAGTTAGTACTTTAGTACTTTTTTCAGTACTTTTTCACTCTCAAAGATACCGTAGTACCCCCGCGACTGATTTAGTACCTTTTCTATACCAGACGATTTCATAAATTTTTTCAACCAAATCTAAAAAAATTATGAAAATCTACCGATTTTCAAAGAAAAATTGCTTCTAAAGCTTTAAATAAATTATATTTTTAATTTTGGTCAACCTTTATTGGAGTTTTTTCTAAAAAAAATAAATATATGGATAAGGATGTCCTCAATTTAAGAACTTTTGTATTAAATTTTGCCGATTTTCTGTACGACGAACAATATTTTGTTATTGTAACAATGTATTTTGTTATTGTAACAAAAGACATGCAAATTCGTCACAGACGAATGACGTTCGTTGTACATAAACTGGATATTAATTTTTTTTAGTACCGTCGAGGGCGAAAAAGTACCTTTTTGGTTAAGCTCCAGTACCATTTCAAAATTCCGATTTTCCATCCCTGTTATAACTTACCATTTTTCCCCATGTGCTCGGCTTTATTTATGAATTCTTCATTAGAGATATTTAAAGATAATTTTTATCTATTATCTAGCATAACACTATAACACAATACTAGCATAACACTATGCTTTTGACAACAATAACACCAAATTAACTAAAACACTCAATTTAAATACTAAAGAAAAAAACCAAAAACACTTTGCCAAATATACTCATTTTGCAAGAACAACAACAAACACTCTAATTTTGACCGAGCTCTGCTGGCAGAGCTTTATATGCATATGGCAAACATTAAAATTAATTTTTTTAATAAGAAAAAAGAATTGACACACGATTTTTACTAAATTTTCATAACTTTCCCGGCATAATTTTTACATATTTTTAAAATAGATTTATTCAGCTTTATTTTTATATAATTTTTATGATTAATAAAGATTTTTTTTATGGAAATTTTATAATTTGAAATTAAAAACTTGATCACTATTTTGTTAAACATGTTATCACGTTAAAGTTAATACGCGGACTAATCGTATGATCAATAGTAGGACAGTTATGTGATAAATAAGGTGTAATGACAGAATAGGGATACAAATGGTGGCTCTCTTTTTTGGGTGGCAGTGTTGCCAGTTTAGTTATGTAGAACAATTTTCGTGGGAGGCATGGTCGTATGCATGGAGGAGGGGACACAGGGCACAGAAAAACTACAAGTTTTAAAAAGTATTATAGAAAAATTATCGGGATCACGTAAAACGATAGTTGATTATCGTCGATTTTTGGATTCTTGTTGTTCTTTAACTAAAACGATATGTATTTTAATGTCGTTTATTCATCGTCAATCGTTTTCGTTTTACGTGATAAGCCCCCAGATTCAGATTGCACAGAAAAATTCCCAGACTCTGCGACATTATAGACATATAGAAAAACTCTCAGATTCTAAGACATTTTTCGGTACTGTGCAATAACTCCCAAATGAAATAACTCCCAAAAAAAAAATGAAACAACTCCCACAAATTTAACATACGATTTGGGACTTATTTCATTATGAAATTAGTCCCAGTGTATTGGGACTTCTTGCACAAATTTTGTTGGGATTTATTTCATTATGAAATAACTTCCAAATGAAAAAACCCCAACAAAAAATAGATTGGGAGTTATTTCATTTCTTGTTAAGCATTAGGAGTTATTTCATCAATGCTGGGACTTATTTCATTTTAATTGAAAACAATATACACCTCTGTGCAATTGTTTTTCTTTTTTTTTTGCTTAAAGTTTTTTCTGCGTAGACGGCCTTCGGCCGGGTTTAAGGATTACAAAATCCATGCATTAAACCCACTCTCTCCGCAAAGTAAAGTTTTCTAGGGTAGCAGGCCTTTACGCTATCAAATTTGTTATGCCTCAAAAAGGCCTGATAACCAAAAAAGCTTTGGTTTGCAGAGAGGGTGGGTTTAATGCATGGAGTATGTAATAGGATGGCTCGTTTTTGGGCTTTTCTCTCTGATCAAATTCTAATACCCGCCAAAAGTGTCGGTCCCCTAAGGGTAACTCACGTGCAAAATATAACTCTGATCGGAGTTTATCTTCTGTCTCCACTTTGAGCCTCAAAATTGGGGTTTTTGCAAAAAAGGACTTTTTTTACAAAAAAATAAAAAAATTTAAGTTTTTTTACTAAAATAATTAAAAAAATTTTTTTGTATAATATTTGATCGTAAATACTTAAATATGAAATTTAAAGATTTTACGGTATCATTAACCCGTTCAAACTTGATACCAAAAAAATGGCATGATTTTGGGGGCGTTCTCAAAACACCTTTTTTCAAAATTTGAATATTTTATTAAAAAAAAATTTTAAATATACCATTTTTTCTTTCTGAATTCATTAAAAACACCTTGGAGAAGAAAAATGTGAAATATGGCGGATATCCGTCGAGCCACTTTTTGGGAATCACGGGGGGAATTTGGCGGATTTCAAGAAAATGTTGGTTTTATCAATAATTTGGATTAATAATATCTTATAAATTTCATTTTTGGACAAATTAACTGTTTTTTGGTGTCGTGGCATTCTATTAGATAACTTTAAGTTTGTCATGAAATCTTACCGATCTAGGACGTCTTTAACCCACATTGGCTGGGGGTCAAAAATGACCCGCGCAGGAAATTTGAAGTTTAGAGTTTAAATTTTGTGCTATTAACAAGTATAAAACGGCTTTTGTGTTTTTTACCCTAACAACTATTTCGTATTAATATATTATCTTTAAAAAAATCGTTAACCCTTCTTGGTAGGGGGTCAAAAATGACCCAAAAAGCCTATTATTTCAAAGCAGAAAAAGTTGGTTAATTTAAGTAAAATGTTGCTAACAACTACAAATTAGTCAAAAATGTCGATAAAAACACATGTTCTGGAAATCCGCTAAATTCAAATCTCCACACACCAACTGGACGAAGGAATTTAACTAAGAATTTTTTTCTACAATCCCTGAGATGTATTCGATGATATCAAGTGGATAAACTAATATATTTAAAAATTTTGTTTCACTAAATTTTTAAAATAGTGAAAAAGTAGTTTTGAGCTCCATGTTAAAAATGTTAGTTTTTTTTGGCCTCACGTTTGGGTGGGTTATCGATATCCGAAAAAAACAAACAAAATTTTTCTAAATATCTTTTAATTAATGCGATACAAAAAAAATTTTTTTTTTTTTAATAATTTTTTTTTTAAATATTTAATTTTTTTTTAAAATATGTCCATTTTTTCAAAAACCGCAATTTTGACCCGCGATGCGAGAACGGAAGCCATGGACCGATTTTGTTCATTTTGGTTTTAAATTGCTTGTATTTACTTGTACCAACTTTTTTTTCACTATTAATAGCTGATCTGAGCACTTTGTTGGAATACGACCCAGCCTAATGAGTATATTTGGCAGAGTGTGTTTTTTGTTTTTTTCTTCTTTAGTATTTAAGTCTGATTTGAGTGTTTTAGTAAATTAGGTGTTATTGTTCTCAAAAGAAAAATTTAGTATTGTGTTAGTGAGAGATAATAGATAATAAAATTATCTTTAAATATCTCTAATGATGAATTCATAAATAAAGCCGAGCAGTTGGAGAAAATATGGTAAGTTTTTAACTCTCGATTTTTTTTACTCCATTTATATTTTTTCTGAAAAATTTTTATTGTATTTGGGGAAACTTTTTATTAGTTAAATCAGAGTAAGTCACTCTGACTTACAATATGCAACTTTTGAAGGCCCATTGTCAATCTCTCTAATACAAAGGCAATGCATGGCAAAAGAGTTGCTAGAATAAGTAAATACGGCAATCAGGCTTGCCATGCCAGCACTTTGGGTGCTAGATCTACCACCCGCGTTAGTGATCTAGCAATCAAATTTTAGAACTGCGTGCTAGACAATAATGTAGTTCCCACTTTAGAATTATTGAATTTTTACCACCATGTTTAAATATTTTATTTTTTCACCACAATGTTTTTTTTTATACCCTCCACTCTAGTGATAGAGGGTATATATAAGTTTGTCATTCCGTTTGTAACACATCGAAATATTGGTCTAGGACCCCATAAAGTATATATATTCATGATCCTTGATCGATTTTAAGACGATCTAGCGATGTCCGTCCGTCCGTCCGTCCGTCCGTCCGTCTGTCTGTCTGTCCGTTGAAAACACGCTAACTTTTGAAAGACTTTACAGAGGCTCCTGAAGTTTGACATATATGTTCTCCATTTACCGGGTCAGGTTGGTATTGCAATCCAGCAAAATCGGTCCAGTGGTTCAAAAGTTATGAGCTAAATAGTAAATTTCGGCAAGGGTATTTTTCGAATTTACAAGATTAAAACCACTATAACTTTCGAAAGACAATTCTGAGGGGGCTGAAGCTTAGCACACGTATTTGTCGTTCCTCAAGGCTGTTTGGTTTTGAATTTCAGCAAAATCGGTTTAGTGGTTCAAAAGTTATAAGCAAAGCAGTGAATTTCAGATTTGTTTCACCTTAAACTGTTGAAAACTCGTTAAACAAGTTTTAAAAGCATGGTGAAATACCAGTTTTGTAGAACTTGTTGTTGTTTGTTTTCTTGTCGTGGGGTGCAGTTTAGTTGTTAGACAAGTAAATATTTGTTATTGTTTTGTTATTGTTAGTGTAACTGTATGTAACGGGAAAAAATCAAATAAAGTATGTGAATAATTGAATGTTAATTTGTTTTTGGTTTTTAAAGAAGTGGATGGTAATATAAAAAGACGAAAATATGTGAAATAGTTTTTTTTTGTATTACATATAGGTATAAAACAACAAAAATATTTTAGAAAGTAATTTGTTACTCAAAGAAATTGTACACTAAAAAAATATTTACACTCAAAAAAAAAATGTACACATTATTATTTTATTTTTTAATGAAATGGCAGACTCAAAAAAATGTTGACAGTCAAAAAAATTTTACACTCAAAAAAATTTGATTGATTAAAAAAAAGTTTGACTCAAAATAATATACATATTTCTAATAAAAAATTTGTAATGCAATTTTTTGAAATTTTTTTTTAGAAAATTACTATCAGATAACATTGTGGAGGGTATTCATAGATTCAACCAAGTCGAATTTAATTTTTCTACTTGTTTTATATTCATCTAGAAAACAAAATTTAGAACAAATAAAATGATCGTAGTCCAGCCTAACATCACTAATACGGCGTTCACACTTGCTGTTTTGAAGTGTTCAAGAGTGAGATGTTTAAAAAAGTCTTTGTTCTGTGTCCATTACGTTTTTATTCTTCTACTGGTGTTTTGTTGAACAACTTGTTTAAGGTCGCTAGTGTGAACTCCATATTACATCCGTTGTGATAACTAATAATTATATTCCGATCTACCGAATTTCATAAGAATCAATCTGTATTAATGTCAATTTTCACTAAAAACTGAAAAAAATTATAAGAAAAGCGTATCTGACATCGCATGCGAAATGTCTCAAAATCTGAAGGTCTGAAGTTTTTTCTATGAAAAATATGCTCCAGACACTGGTGTCTGTTTTCTATTAAAAATTCAAAGACATTTTTTCTTAAAAGTTTCAGATTTTGAGACATTTTTCTAAAAAATGTTTCAGATTCTGAGACATTTTCTATAGGAAAATATTCTGAGACATTGTGAGACATTTTTTAAGAAGAAGTCTAAGATTTTGAGGCATTTTTTCCATGTAAAAATCTCAGATTCTGGGATCTTTTGTCTATGAAAACGTCTCAGATTCTGAGACACTTTTCTCGGGTTCTGATATATAGATTCATAGAAAAACATACAGGCTCTACAAAAAAAACTTATCGAAATCTGAGATTTTTTCTAAGAAAAAATGTCTCAAAATCTGAGTCTTTTTCTATAGGAAAAATTTCTAAAAATTTGAGACTTTTTCTTTAGAAAAAATGTCATAGAATATAAGACTGTTTCTATAGAAAAAATTTCTCAGTTTCCGAGAATTTTTCTGTTGAAAAAATATCTCAGTATCTGAGACTTTTTCTATAGAAAAACTGTCTCAGTATCTAAGACTTTTTCTATAGAAAAAATGTCTCAGAATCTGAGACTTTCTCAGGTTCTCAGTATCTAAGAATTTCAATTTTTTTTTTTTTCTAAAAACATTTTTTAATAATTTTTTATATTACAAAGAGTTGCCAAAAAAGATTTTGTGTCTTGGACTTTAAAAAAAAAATTTTTTGGGATTTTGAAAATTAAAAAAAAAAAAACCCAAAAGCATTCCAAAATCAAAAAAAAAAGTTTTTTTCTGAACTTTAAAAAACTTTTAAGACGTCGAAAATTTTTCAAAAATTGTGAAACATTGTACAGTCAAACTCGGTTATAACGAATTCTCGGCTATAACGAACTAATTCTAAAGTCCCGACGTTTTAGCATCAATTTTCACACAAAATACTTCTTTTATAACGAACTCGGTTATAACGAATCCTCGGTTAAAACGAACTGTTTATTATGGTCCCACGAATATAATTTCATGAATATTTAACTTTTTATAACGAACTCCCGTAAATATTTTTTAATGTGTGGCAATCATGTTTATCAAACTAACAAAAGGTTGGAATTTTTTGGTTTATATAATAATTTTCATAGAATTAATTTATATTTTTATTAATTTCTTCTCAAAAAGTAGATTATTTTCTAAAAAACATCAAATAAAACAAAATTGGATCTATTTTTTTGGAAATAAAACTAGGTTGATAAAAAATATACCGCGCTTTTAGCGAACTTCGCTTATAACGAACTATTTTTACTGGTCCCTCGGAGCTTGTTATAACCGGGTTCGACTGTATTTCTAAAGTGAAATCTCGTTCGAACACGATTTCGATCATATTGTTCTGCATCATTTTATATATTCAGCTCAGGTGTGGATTGGGTACAAAACAATTTTTATGAAATTCTTTACTCCAAAATGCAAAACGGAATTAAAAAAATATATGGGGCATTCCAAGCCAAATCACTCACTTTTAGACCCGACCCCTTTCGATTTATTTTATTTTTGGATGTTTTAGTACTTATTAAATGCAACTCGGACACCAATTTTCAGCCTTTTATTTCAAGATGGTGTTGAGTAATCAATTCTTCAAAATGGCGATTTTCTCAAAAAAAAAAAATAAAAATTGAAATTTTTAATTAATTTTGACCATTAAAAAATATAGATATTTTAAAAAAAGTTGGACAACGTTTTGTTGGTATTTAAATGTAGTTTTAGAAAAAAAATATGAAAAAATTATTCGAAGTAATTGTCAATTATTTTTTGACGTTTAAAAATTAAAATCAACTTTTGGAAAAAGTTCGAAACTTTAGATTTTTTTGTAAAAAACTAAAAAAAATTCTACTCTAAATTACGCAACTTTTAAGCCATAATTCGAGATGTGATCATAATTCTTTCTATTTTTTTTTTTTTAATTTTTAAAATTGCACCTTTTATTTTTTGGCTCTGATTTATTTTATATGGAGCTCCAAAAAAATTAAATTGGTAGATACTGACCGTAACTTACCCTAGATATATTCATTTCGAGGTAAAAATACGCCTCACAAAAATTTAGAACGATCGGACATGGGTAAGGCGTTCCGCATGGGCCTTGAAGTTTAGAAAACGGATTACAAGGAAAAATATGATTTTTTTCTGTTTTCTCAATTTTTTTGGTATTTTAAGTTAAGTTTTAATTCAAGTGGTTACAGAATTATAATACGGAGTAAAATGCCTCTCTAATAAGGTACCAAAAGCTAAAATCGGTTGAAAATCAGCCAAGTTATTACAACTTCCCCAGGCATCTAACGTATGGCAGACCACTTGATTATGCAATACAATATAATTTTTGAAATTCATTGAAATTTTCTACTGTAATAACATTTTTTTATTCTTCAAGTTCAAATGTAATTAGATGACAAGTATTTTTCATATTGTGTTTTGCTAACATGTTTTAAATTAATGCTAAAAATGTCTCCATTTTCAACACCCTTTTGAAATCTCTATTTAAAAAAATTTTTTTTTTTTTGTTTTAAAATTTGGAAAAACCAAGAAAATATTACACTGAAACATGAATAATGAAAAAATGTTATTACAGTAGAAAATTTCAATAAATTTAAAAAAAGGGACTCGTGTTCTTTAATAAAGTGGTATGACACACGCTAGATGCCTGGGGAAGTTATAATAACTTGGCTGATTTTCAACCGATTTTAGTTTTTAGTACCTTATTTGAAAGGCATTTTACTCCAAATTATAATTCTCTAATCACCTGAATTTAAACTTAACTTGAAATACCAAAAAAATTGCGAAAACAGAAAAAAATTAATATTATTCCTTGTAATCCGTTTTTTGAACTTCAGGGACCATGCTAAACGCCTTACCCATTTCCGATCGTCCTAAATTTTTGTGAGACGTATTTTTACCTCCAAATGAATATATCAAGGGTAAGTTACGGTCAATATCTACCAATTTATTTTTTTTTTGGGCATAAAAGAAAAATAAATCAGAGCCAAAAAATAAAAGGTGCAATTTTAAAAATAAAAAAAAAAAATAGAAAGAATTGTGATCACATCTCGAATTATGGCTTAAAAGTTGCGTAATTAAGAGAAGAACTTTTATAGTTTTTTACAAAAAAATCGAAGGTTTCGGACTTTTTCAAAAAGTCGATTTTAATTTTTAAACGTCAAAAAATAAGTGATAATTACTTCGAATAATTTTTTTATATCTTTTTTCTAAAACTACATTTTAATACCAACAAAACGTTGTCCAACTTTTTTTAAAATATCTATATTTTTTAATGGTCAAAATTAATTAAAAATTTCAATTTTTTAATTTTTTTGAGAAAATAGCCATTTTGAAAAATTGATTACTCAACACCATCTTGAAATAAAAGGCTGAAAATTAGTGTCCAAGTTGCATTTAATAAGTACTAAAACATATCCAAAAATGAAATAAATCGAAACGGGTCGGGTCTAAAAGTGAGTGATTTGGCTTGGAATGCCCCATATGTAACATATGTGACCATATATGTCCATATATTTACATATGCCGCCAATTTTCGTATTTGCTTCATATATGTAATACATATGGACGAGCATATATGAATAATTAGGGTTTGCAATGCGGTTTTAATCGTAACCGTAACCGCGATTAACCGCACAATTTAACATAAAATTCAGCATAAATGTCTCAGATTCTGAGACAGTTTCTTATGAAAATATGCCTCAGAGTCTGTGACACTTTCTTTAGAAAATGTGGCTCAGAGTCTGAAAAATTTTCAATTGAAAAAATTTCTCAGAGTTCTGTAGAATAAATGTCTTAGATTTTGAGACAGTTTCTAATGAAAATATGCACCAGAGTCTGAAACTTTTCCTTTAGAAAATAGTCTGAATAATTTTCTATTGAAAAAATGTTTTAGAGTCTGACACTTTTTCTGTAGAAAAAAATACTCAAAGAATTTGAAACAGAACAAATTACGGTTTTTCTACAAAAAAATCTTAGGATCTGAGACTATAGAAAAAATTCTTAGCAACAGAACCACTTTCTAAAGAAAAATACGGATATTTAAAATTATTTAAAAACAATGCATAGAATCCAACATTCTTTTTTAACAAAAAAAAAAAAATACTTTAGATCTAAAAATTTTTGAAGTGCAAAATTTCTCAGAATCTGTAAATTTTTCAATCAAAAAAAGTCTCAAAGTCTATTGCTTTTCTACAGAAAAAATGCTCCAGAAGCTGATACTTTTTTAATTAAAAAAATAATACTACTGATTAATTTCATTTTGAATTAATATTTTTGGCTTTTTTTTTTAAATATGGACGAAAAACATTTTCTATAACTTTCTCCTACCAAAACCCAAAAGCTATACCCTCCACTGTCTACATTTTACATAAAATCAGTAATGAAATTTTATCATACATTTTTATTAATAAAAAAAATAATTAATTTAAAATTATTTCAAAAGAGCGCGGTTAACCGTTAACCGCGGTTAATCGCATGATTTTTAACCGTAACCGCGGTTACTGCTGTTATTTGCACACCCTATGAATAATTTGAGGAGTCGCAGAACAAAACGTACTTTTTCGCATTTTTTGACAAATTGATTTTTAGTTCTTTTTATAGTATTTGGTTCGAAATCTATCAGAAAAAATGTCCAAAGCGTGAATTTTATTAGTTTTTCATCAAGAAAATGTATTCTTTAAAAATTGGTGCGTAACAAAACGTACTTTTTTGTTAATTTTTTAACTTTTTTCATTGTATTTCATATGCAAGATTTCCATAATTTTTTAATATGCCATTTTACTCTTATATTCCATATACTTATAAATGCCCACCAAGATTTTTTGAGGCCTTCTTGGAAGCCAGTAAAGGATAATAATAATTAGTTCACAGACAGATCTAGCGATGGCCGTCTGTCCCTGGAAAGCACGATGTAGTCCAAACCAAAAGACAGACGACAGTTTGGCAAGAATTTGTCTTATGATAATAGGGTAAAAAGTTATAATGTTCTAAACAATGATACAATTTTATCACCTAAGCGTACCTTTCCAATTATTTTCAGTAAAATATGCTCACAGATACGCTTTTACAAATATTCAAAAATGACTCCACCAAATCGATGGCAGAGTTCTTAAATAAGTCTTAAACGGCTCGTATAACAATAAAAAAATTATTTTATTGTAATTTTGTAGTTTTTATTAAATAAGAAAGTTTTAAAAACACTCAATCAAATTAGTATCGTCTAAAAAAAATACGCACATTAAAAGGTCGTTTTTCAATTATTTTTTAAACAAAACATACTTTTTCATTATTTTTTTAACAAAACGTCCTTTTTCCAAAATAAAAATGGTTTTATATTAAACATCCTTAACATATAATGTGGTGACTTATGGCAGTTTGATGCATCTTTTGATAAGCAAAAAACTTGTGACCATATTCAGGTTCATGCAGTTTTTTAAAGGGGCGAAATAAATAAACCTCAATTTCCCAAAAAAAAATTAATATGCGAAGAAGTACGTTTTGTTCTGCGGCTCCTCATATATGAATAACAAATGACATTTTTCACCGGGTTCATTAAATTTTTGTAACATAATTTTGTTTTTCTTGAAAAAAAATATTTTTTTTTATCAAAACTACTTTTTCACCAAGTCTAAGCTTTTCGCATAAAAATTTTCCATTTGTTTATCAAATGTACATAAAACAAGTGAGAGTGGTATATTCTTTGGTGCCGAATCTTTTATACTCATCATTTTTTTTTTATCAAAAAAATTTTTTTTTTTCATCAAACTTTTTTTTTCAACATTTTTTTTTCATCAATTTTTTTTTCGTTAATTTTTTTTTTCATCATTTTTTTTTTTTTTTCATCAAAAATTTTTTTTCATTAAAATTCTTTTTTATCAAATTTTTTTTTTTTCATAAATTTTTTTTTGTTTTTTCATCAAAAAAAAAAAAAATTTTTTTTTTTCATCAAAATTTCTTTTTCATAATTTTTTTTATCATATTTTTTTCATCAATTTTTTTCATCAAATTTTTTATCAAATTTTTTATACGAAAAATGTCTCAGAATTTGTCTGTTCGAAAAATGAGTCAGAGTCGGAAAACTTTGCTATACAAAAAATGTTTCAGAATATGAGAATTTTTATATACAAAAAATGTCTTAGAATCTGAAAAATTTTCTATACGACAAATGTCTCAGAATGTAAAAAATTTTCTATACGAAAAATGTCTCTGAATCTAAGAATTTTTCAATACGAAAAAGTTCTTAGAATCTGAGAATTTTTCTATACAAAAAATGTCTCATAATCTGAGAATTTTTCTATACAAACACTGTGCCAGAATCTAAGATTTTTTTCTATTTAAAAGATGTTTCAGAATCAGAGATCTATAGGAAAAATGTCTCCGAATCTAAGAATTTTTCGATGCGAAAAATGTCTCAGAATCTGAGAATTTTTCTGTACCAAAATCTGAGAATTTGTCTATACGAAAAACGTCTCAAAAACTGAGAATTTTTCTACACGTAAAATGTCTCAGAGTCCGAAAATTTTTCTTTACAAAGATTTTTTCTATACAAAGAATGTCTCAGAGTCCAAGAACTTTTCTATAATACTTTAAAAACTTGTGTTTTTCTGTGCCCTGTGTCCTCTCCATGTCTCCCACGAAAATCGTTCTACATACCAAAACTGGCAACACTGCCACCCAGGGGTGCCAGATGATTTTGATGAAAAATCAGCACATTTTCAAAAAAAAATCGGTATTATCGGCACTTCAGTTTTAAAAAATCGGCAAAATATCAGCAAATGAAAAATAACCATTTTAAATATAATAAAACATGTTTTTATTAACAAAAATAACAAAAGTGAACAATTTAGTACTAATAAATGCTTAAAACCAACATTTCCAAAATTTTTTTCAAAACATACATCTCCCTTATTAAGAGGGCTCCTGTACAAATTACCATGTGAGCCAAATTTAAAAATACGTAATTTTGAGTATAAGTCCACTTAGAGGATGGATATAGGATAAAATTTAATGGGTGACGGTCTCACTAATAACCCCTCTAGGACGGACCATTGGACCGGCATGAGTTGATTTAATACAACAAATTTATACAAAACAATTTATGGGGACCGACTTTAGGGTTAAGATGGAAGGTAGGTAAGTTCTGAATAAATGTTTAAATTTGACTGCTCTAGAACAAATTTAAAAAATTTTGTAAGTGAGATCACTTAGGAATTGGAGATATACTGCCTAGGACGCACCATTGGAGTAGTAGACCTGATTTAAAGACTGAAAAGCTGGGCAATTCCAAAAATTTTAGCCCCACTGTTCGGAAACATGCCTTTAAACGCCACTGAGAATTTGGCTCATAGATATCCACGTTTATATGAGATATGTTGCATTTTTCGATTTTCAAAATTTGCTGTAGTTTTCAAATTATCGCGGGTTAAAGTTCGACGTTTTTAGCAAAAGTCAGAAAAATACATGACGTTTAACGTGCTCTTACTTTTTAACTAGTAATCCGATAATCACAAGTAATGGCTCATATGAAAGCTTAGTTCTTTTTCTTTTACGAAATTGTTGCAAAAATTTAAAAACATTTTTTTTTGCGAATATTTAAAAAAACACATCTTCGATTTTTTAAAAAAAAAGTTTGGTGATAAACAATACTGTTTTGTACACCATATCCAAAATTCAGAGTGGGATCCCAATGGGATCAAAAAATATTCTGGTTTTAGTACGAAGTTCTTAAATTTTACCTTAGAAAATTAAAATTTTATATTTCTTCAATATAAATATTTAAATTTTCAAAGAAAATTATACTATTAAAATTTTGAAAAAATTTCAAAACATTAGAAATTTTAATTTTCTAAGGGAAAAATATGAGAACCTCGTACTTAAAACAGAATAGTTTTTGATCCCATGGAGATCCCACTCTGAATTTTGAATATGTTATACAAAACATTGTTATTTTTCACCAGAATTTTTTTTAAAAAAATCGAAGATGTATTTTTTTAAATATTCGAAAAGAAAAAATGTTTTTGCATTTTTGCATCATTTCTGTAAAAAAAAAAACTGTGTTATTTTAGAAATATTTCCTAAAAGAAAAACCCCAGCTTTCACATGAGCCTAAATTTTTGAAAATCGGGTCATTGGTTAAGAAGTTACAGCTCTTTAAACGTGATGTATTTTTCTTACTTTTGCTTAAAAAGTCAATCTTTGACCCGCCATAATTCGTTAAATAAACCAAATGTAAAAAAACGATATATGGCACATATATCATATTTATGAGGGCTATCTATGTGTCAAGGTTCAAATTAATCTGAGACACCATTTCCAAAAATGACTAAAATTTTAGCTAAATTTTCTGGAATGGCCCAGCTGCAATATTTTTTTTTTTTAAATTTGAAAAAATAGTAAAGCTGCCCATTCACTTGCAATATTATTGTTCAACTTTTCAAATTGTACAATAATATCGCTTGTGTGTATGTAATATTTACGGTTGTGCAATATATTGGAGAATATCAAAACTCTTTTGATATTTATTGTACAAACAAGAATACTGCAATATATTTTATCAGTGTGTTGTCTATATTGTACAACTTTTATTATGTTATGTTTATATCTTGTACAATATATTGGGTTTAAGTATTGAGCAATTTTATTTGCTGTGTAGGGTAAAACGACAATAATATTGTAAAATAATTTTTTTTTAAGTTGAGCAATTTTATTGCAAGTGAATGGGCAGCTTAATATTCGTAATCCCACGATCTTAAATCGCAAACTAGAACACTTTAAAGAATTTTTAGATTTTTTTTCTTAAAGTACATAAAAAAAATATTAAAAACCATATTGGACCATTTTTTAGGAAGTTATGATTAAATGAATTTTGAGCAAAGGAACAAGTCCCAAATATTTGAAAATGTGATATCTTTTAAACGGGTCATCACAA
Source organism: Pegoplata infirma (assembly GCA_963921195.1). Classification (NCBI taxonomy): domain Eukaryota; kingdom Metazoa; phylum Arthropoda; class Insecta; order Diptera; family Anthomyiidae; genus Pegoplata; species Pegoplata infirma. Next base: position 65,976,457 of record OY992536.1, read on the forward strand.
AATCTGAAAATTCTCCACAAGGGAGTTTCTGCGTGTTAATAAAAAAAAATATTCAAAATGTCCGATTTGGCATGGAATACCCTATATACTTTATGGGGTCCTACACCGATATTTCGGGGTTTTAGAAACGGAATGACCAATTTATGTAAATATACCCTCTATCACTAAGAGGAGGGTATTAAAAGTTATCGTGATTTTGGAGATAATCAAAAATCGGCACTTTTGGAGCAAAAATCGGCAAATCGGCATTTTAATAATTTTGAGGCAAAAAATCGGCAAAATGCCGATAAATCGGCAAATATGGCAGCCCTGCTGCCACCCAAAAAAGAGAGTCTGCATATGAATTCCTATTCTGTCATTATCCCTTATTTATCACATAACTGTCCTACCATTGTTAGTCCGCGTATTAACTTTAACGTGATAACATGTTTAACGTGATCGAGTTTTTAATTTCTAATAATAAAATATCCATTAAAAAAATCCTTATTGTCATTAAATTTATATAAAAATAAAGCTGAATTTAAAAAATTTGCCGGGAAAGTTATAAAAATCAGTGAAAATCGTGTGTAATTCTTTTTTATAATTAAAAAATATATAATTTTAGTATTTACCAAATGCATGTGCATAAAAAGCTCTGCCAGCAGAGCTCTGTCAAAATTAGAGTGTTTTTTGTTGTTATTGCAAAATGAGTAAATTTGGCAAAGTGTGTTTTTATTTTTTTCTTTAGTATTTATGTTTGAATTGAGTGTTTTAGTTAATTTGGTGTTAATGTGCTCTAAAGAAAAATTTAGTGTTATGCTAGTGTAATACACTAACAAGGGAAGTATCTCAACCCTTATGAACCGATTTACATGAAACGTAAAATATATATAAAAGAGACAATTCTAAGGTTGGGGTGTTTCGGCTTATCGGCCATATCGGGGATTTAGGGGTTCAAAACTCGGGTCAAAAAATGGCTAAAAAATCGTTTTTTGGATTTTTCAGTCATTTCTTTCTAAGGAACTATATGATGTTTACATATGAGAGGAAAGGTTTTTTTAATGCCTATCCAACGGTGGCATAACCTTGTAAAAGTTTGGCTTCGTTAAATACTTTTTTCATGAAAATGTGAAAACTTTGGGGGGTATTTATATGAAGTCATAGAGCTACGATGTCCATATGAATACAAAATAATCTTTATTAAATTTAAGTCGACACGTATTTTTGCTCTAGAGGATATTCCTGTTAGTTCGTGAGATATCGAAATTTCCCCGGAGGTCCATTTGGTTTCATAAGGGGACAACGAAATTTTGAAACACTGATATGGCCGAAAATTCGAGACACCCCAACCTTAAAATCGTCTCATTTACATATATTTTAAGTTTCAGGCAAATCGGTTCATAAGGGTTGAGATACTTCCCTTGTAAGTGTATTGTGTTGGTGAGAGATAATAGATAATAAAATTATCTTGAAATTTCTCTAATGATGAATTCATAAATAAAGCCGAGCACCTGGGGAAAAACGGTAAGTTTTTAACTCAATTTTTTTTTTTCAATTTATATATTTTCTGAAAAAATGTTGTTGTATTTGGAGAAACTCTTTTTTAGCTGAAATTAGAGTTACTGAAATTAGTGATGGAAAACGTGACACAATGTGCTATTTTTGGTACATTACATTCAAATTTCGAAAGGCCCATTGTCATTCTCATTCATCAAAGTCAATACGCACAAGTGTTGCTAGAATTTTTAAAAACGGCAATGCAAAAAAATCTGCTAAATTGAACATAAATTCTATTTCGTAGAGAAAAATTCTCAGATTCTGAGACAATCTTTATATAGAAAAATTCTCAGATTTTGAGACATTTTTCTTATAAAAAATTCTCAGATTTTGAAACATTTTTCAAATAGAAAAATTCTAAGATTCTGAAACAGTTTTCGTATAAATTTTTAGATTCTGAAGTATTTTTCATATAGAAAATTTTTAAGATTCTGAGATATTTTTCGCATAGAAAAATTCTCAGATTCTGAGACATTTTTCGTATAGAAAAATTCTCAGATTCTGAGACATTTTTCGTATAGAAAAATTCTCAGATTCTGAGACATTTTTCGTATAGAAAAATTCTCAGATTCTGAGACATTTTTCGTATAGAAAAATTCCCAGATTCTGAGACATTTTTCGTATAGAAAAATTCTCAGATTCTGAGACATTTTTCGTATAGAAAAATTCTCAGATTCTGAGACATTTTTCGTATAGAAAAATTCTCAGATTCTGAGACATTTTTCGTATAGAAAAATTCTCAGATTCTGAGACATTTTTCGTATAGAAAAATTCTCAGATTCTGAGACATTTTTCGTATAGAAAAATTCTCAGATTCGGAGACATTTTTCGTATAGAAAAATTCTCAGATTCGGAGACATTTTTCGTATAGAAAAATTCTCAGAGTCTGAGACATTTTTCGTATAGAAAAATTCTCAGATTCTGAGACATTTTTCGTATAGAAAAATTCTCAGATTCTGATATTTTTTGTAAAGAAGTTTATTCACATTTTAGAACTACACTCAAAAAATTATGTAGGTAAATTCCAGTGAATATTCACTTAAAACAAATGAACTTTTATTTAAAAACCATTCCACTGTTCTTTCATTTAAAATAAAAACATATTACAGTCAATTTTAAATGTTAATTTAATGACCAACCAAAACATTAAAAAACTAGTGAATATTCAGTTATTTTGTATTGAAAAACAGTAAAACTATAGAAGAAATTTTTTACTGCCGAAATTAAATGTAACAGAAAATTCGTTTTTAATACAGTAAATTATTTTTTTTAAACTACAGAAACAGTAGAAAATAAGAATTCCTTAATAAAATTAATGATTTTTCTTTTAAAATAACTTTACTGATTACTTTTTAAAATAACCTACAAACAGTTAATGACATAATTTTCTTAGTGTAGATTGGGCCTAGACCCTGGACCCATGGGTTCGGACCCCATGGGTCCAGCCCATGTTAACTCGAGACCCCGTTGGGTCCCCATAGATTTTGACCCAAAATTTGTGTCCGTTTCGCTCTACCTTGCTTAGATTTTGAGATACGGTAATAAGGGTTCTGATAGGGTCTTGAGAATCTTAAAAACTGGATAACTCAAAAACTATTAATCGTAGGGCTTTCGGGTATTTTGTAGTGTTCTACGAGTCAAGAGCTACAAAAATGCCGAGATATTTGCGTATATAAAATCTCGGGAATTTAAAATTTTCGATCTAAAATAAGGGTCTTGAGTCTCCGACAGATATGCAGAGCTAGGATATATTTTTCTTTGCAGTCTTTCTTTTGAAAATATCATCCGTTTTGCTCTATCTAGCTTAGTTTCCGAGATATAGCCATTTTGAATTTTTAACTAAATTCTAAGAAGTTATTTACTAAATTCTCAAAAGTTATTAACTAAATTATAAGAAGTACACTTTCTGAATTCAAAGAAGAGAAAAACGATGATGTTTTTATACCCTCCACTCTAGTGATAGAGGGTATATATAAGTTTCTCATTCCGTTTGTAACACCTCGAAATATTGGTCTAGGACCCCATAAAGTATATATATTTGTGATCCTCAATCGATTTTAAGTCGATCTAGCGATGTCCGTCCGTCCGTCCGTCCGTCTGTCTGTCTGTCCGTCTGTAGAAAACACGCTAACTTTTGAAATACTTTACAGAGGCTACTGAACCTTGGCATATATGTTTGTCATTTACCTGGTCAGGTTGGTATTGCAATCCAGCCAAATCGGTCCAGTGGTTCAAAAGTTATGAGCAAAAGAGTAAATTTCGGCAAGGGTATTTCTCGAATTTACGAGATAAAAAACACGATAACTTTCGAAAGACAATAATGAGACCACTGAAGCTTGGTATGTATCTTTGCCGTTCCCCGGGTCTATTTGGTATTAAATTTCAGCTCAATCGGTCCAGTGGTTCAAAAGTTACACTCAAAAAAAATTTACACAAAAAAAAATTATTTTTTTTTTTACAAAAATGACAATATTTTGTGTACATACGTAAGTGCATTCACTCAGAAATATTTTTACAGTAAAAAAACATTACACTCGAAAAACATTTTACACTCAAAAAAAAAATTAGTAATTTTTCTTTAAAAAAAAAAATGACAAAAAAATAGTTTTTTACTAAAAATAAAATATTTTGAATCAAAATTGTTAATTTTTTCACGTTCAAAAATGTACTACCCTTTAAAAAATGCATTGTGGAGGGTATTCATAGATTCGGCAAAGTCGAATTTAACTTTTCTACTTGTTTTTTAGTAAATTTTAACTAAACTTGAACTAAATTGATTTTTAAGAAATATGTCTTAAAAATAAAGATACGTTTCTTAGATTTTGTGGAAAATTTCTTTGGCAGTAAGAATTTTTTCCTAATATTACGAAATTCCATTTAAAGAAAACTATGAACTAATTATAAGTAAATGAACTAATCTTTTTTCCTCATAGTTAAGAAAATTTCTCATTTTTTAGTTAAATTTAACAAAATTTTAGGAAAATTCATGATAAATTTTCAAAGAAATTTTTTCCTTAATTTTAGTTATGTCTTTTCTTTCAGTGTAGAAAAATGTCTCAAAAGCTGAGACTTTTCATATAGGAAAAATATCTTAAATCAGTTTTTTTAAGTAAAATGTCGTAAAACCTGTATCTAAATGTGTCAGAACCTAAGTCTAAATGCAGGCGCGGATCCAGGGGGGGGGGAGAATGGGATTTCTCCCCCCCCAAAATGATTTCAAAAAAAAAAGGAAAAAAAAGAAAAAAAAAGAAAGAAAAGAAAAGGAAAAAAAAGAAAGGAAAAGGAAAAAGCAAGGGAAAGGAACAAAGAAAGAATGAAAATGACCGGAATGCAACAAATTCTGAGGAGAGGTGTATGTGAGCTGATGATTTACGTCAGCACACATAGCCTTTATCCTAAGGAATTTTGTAACATCCTAAGGATTAAATGTTTCAGAATTAAAAAAATTGCATATGAAAAACTTAAATGACAATTGAGTCGTGTACATTTTCCAACCAAATCACTTTCCTTATCATTTTCTTATGCAAAGGTATAATCTCAAATATTTTTTATAGAAAAGTTTCTCAGAATTCCAGACTTTATCTTAAGAAAATATGTTGATACTTAAGTTTTTGAATTCAGATAAGAATTTTTTTATTAAAATTAAATTCTATAGAAAAAATCCCGCAGCAACTGAGAATTCTATAGGAAATGTGTCTCTGAATATTATTTTAAATAGTGACTAAGGATTTTCCTTTGAAAAATGTCTAGAACCTAATAATTTTTCTATATGAAAAATGTTTCAGAATTTAAGAAACTGCCTTATAAAGCATTAGATGGCAAAAAAACCGTAAAATTTTTCTATCGAAAAATGGCACTATATAAAATTTAAGATTTTATTTTTAGAAAAGTGTATAAAAATTTCTTAATAAAATGTTCCAGAAACTGATAATTTATAAGAATCTGATAGTTTTCTTTTCCGAAACATGTTTCTGGATCTGAGGATTTTTGTATAAGAAAAAGTTCTTAGAATCTGAGAAATATTTTAAAATATGAGAATTATATTAGAGATTTTTTATAAGAAAAGTATATCAGAATTTGGAAAATAATTTATAGAAATAATGTCTCAGAATTTCAGATTACACAGGCCGACAAAATTTGAAAAAGGTGGAACACCGAAACAAAAGTACGCTTTTCAGTTGCGCTGAATCCGAATATGTACTCAGAATTTTTCAATCACATCAGGTTTTTGAGACATTTTCGCTTAAAGTTAAAAAAAAAAAAACCTGTTTTCGCCATATTCAAGACGTTATACGCTCAAAAAAAAAAAAAAACAATGTCAAATTACTACACCATTTACAGATGTAATTCGAAAAAGATCAATTGTAATTCGAAGATTCTATTTGTAATTCGAAGATTCCATTTGTAATTCGAAGATTCCATTTGTAATTCGAATGCTCCAATTGTAATTCGAAGATTCCATTTGTAATTTGAAGATTCCAATTGTTATTCGAAAAAGATCAATTATAATTCGAAAAAGATCAATTGTAATTCAAAAAAGATCAACTGTAATTCGAAAAAGATCAATTGTAATTCGTAAAAGATCAATTGTAATTCGTAAAAGATCAATTGTAATTCGAAGATTCCAATTGATCTTTTACGAATTACAATTGCTCTTTTACGAATTACAATTGATCTTTTTCGAATTACAATTGATCTTTTTCGAATTACAATTGATCTTTTTCGAATTACAATTACAAATGGAATCTTCGAATTACAATTGGAGTATTCGAATTACAAATGGAATCTTCGAATTACAAATGGAATCTTCGAATTACAAATGGAATCTTCGAATTACAAATAGAATCTTCGAATTACAATTGATCTTTTTCGAATTACATCTGTAAATGGTGTAGAAAAAGTCTTGAGTCCCATTTTACCAATATTTGACAGTTTTCCTTGTTTTTTTACAAATAATTTTCGATCGAAATTTAAATTTTTTTTGTTATTTTACAATTTTTCTTGTAATTTTACATATTTCCAAGATTTTTTACTAAAAAAATCTAGTAAATTTACGAGAATTTCTTATAAGTTTTATTAAGTCAAAAAAGTTGTAAATTTTCAATTTTATTGGTAAAAATCTTGTAAAATTACAAAAAAAGTTCGTAATTTTTACAAGGAATTCTCGTAAAATAGGGGGTAGCAAAAAATCTAGTAAAATCACGAAAACCTCCTTGTTAGTTTTATCGCGTCGAAAAAATTTTAAATTTACTATTTTTTTTGGTAAAAAGCTTGTAAAATTACAAAACTATTGTTAAAAAGTTTGTAAAATAACAAGGAATTCTTGTCAAATAGGAGGTAGCAAAAAAAAAAAAAGTTACAAACTTTTCTTGTAATTTTCCAATGTTTTATTTTTGACAGTAAGTGCACGAATACACCTTTATTTATAAAACCTGATATGTAGTAGTCTAAAAAGTTAAATGCTTAGAAAAGTATACTCTTGTTTGTGCGTTAAAAATTTGTTGCCTGTGTTATTTCTATAGAAAAGAGTATAAGAAATCATAGATTCAAAGTTTTGAATCTGAGAGTTTTTCTACAGAAACTACGATCTGAGAATTGAAGAACTTTATTCTAAATTCTTTTGAAGTTTTTATGTATTTTTTTTGCATACATTAAAAAAAAAAATATATTTTTTTTTTTTGGTTTTCAGTTTGTTACTGAATATTAACAATAAAAAAACACACAGCCACACCCCCCCCCCCCCCCCCCTTCCAAGAAAACTTTTTTGCTTCCGACTGCCTAAAATTTTTTTGGGTAAAAAAAAAAATCTCCCCCCCCCAAATGAAATTCCTGGATCCGCGCCTGCTAAATGTATCAGAAACTAAGCAAGAGTCTCAGAAAATGTTTCAGAATATAAGACTTTTTTCTATAAAAAAATGTCTCTTAAACTGGTGCATTTGCTTTAGGGAAAATGTCTTAGAAGCTAGAAAATTGCCTCAAAAGATGTCAAGCTTATAAGTCAAAAAAAATTCAAATCTCAGATACTTTCCATAGAAAATTGATTTTAAGAATCTGATAATATTCGTGTACAATGTTGCCGTTGTGCGACTTTAGTTGCCCTCCTTTAGACATATCCCACACAGAAAAAATAAAAAAAATATTTGAGTAAATTTTTAATACTATTGAGTAAAAAATTACTCAATTTTGCACCAGTAAACGATTTAATAGTATTGAGTAAATTTTTAATAAAAATTTATTAAATATTTGAAAAAAAATTTGAGTAAATTTTTAATGGACACAATTAAACATTTTAAAAACATTTCAAAATTTATCTATTTTTTTTTTTTTTTTTAAGTTTAAAAAAGTTTTATTTTTTTTTTACAAAAAACAAAAACAAAAAACTTGTTTTTTCAAACTTTACCAAACATATTTATGTCTCAAAAACATAGGAAAATTTTATAAAGACGATTACAAACTTTCATATACATACACAAAAAACTATAAACTAAACGAGAATTCAAAAAACTATGAGAGTTAAAAAAAAAAATAAAAAAACTATTAAATTTTTATTAAATTATTTACTTAAATTGTTTTTAAAATTTTTGAGTAAATTTTTAATTGCGTCAATTAAAAAATTACTCAATTTTTGTTTTTAAATTTAAACAAGTGATTACTCAAATTAGTTTCCTCCATATTATTTTCTGTGCATACTATCGTGCAATATTACATGGAAATACCCTTATGAAATAGTGGTTTTTGGTATGTTCAGGAAAAATGTTGGGGGTAAAAATTAATGTGGGTCGGTCTCAACTTTTACCCCTCTAGGGGCCCCCTTGGAGCAATGGGAGCGGATTTATAAAAATTGTAAAAAAAATTAGATGGAGACCGCCTTAAGGGTTGAAGAAAGAGGGTTAGTATGTTCTGAAAAAATTTTAAGGTTGAAAAACTATTGGGGTCGGTCATACATTTTTCACACCTCCAGAGGTTAGAGTTAGGAGCAATTTTATCTTTCTTATCCTTGTATGGACGATAGAGCTTAGGTACACAGAAAGAATTTGAAACGAATTTCAATCAACATAAACGCAGATTCAATCAATTTTTTTTGTTATACTATTAAATTGTAGGTGTTTGATTGAAAATTTTTTCAGTCAAACATTTTTTCGATTTTGATCAAAAATTTGATCAATATTTTATCAAAAGTCAATCAAAATAATGATTAATTTAATGAATGACATAATTATTAAAAAATTAATCTTTTTTTGATTTCCAATTGTTACCAACAATAAAAAACAAGTAAAACCCGATTATTTTGTATATTTTTGAATTAATCCATTCAATTATTAATTCAAAATTAAAGCGAATAAAATGTGGTATGTTGAGAATTTGTAATTCGACAGTTAAAGAAAATAATAAAAACTTTAATCAAAACTTGATTGATTTATTTAAATTTTGTTGATCAATAGATTTAATTGAAAATTAAAAAATTGGTAGTCAAAAGAATTGGAGATCAAAAAATTTTTTCTACTCTACACAGAAAAAAATAAAAAAAAAAATTTGAGTAAATTTTTAATACTATTGAATAAAAAATTACTCAATTTTCCACCAGTAAACGATTTAATAGTATTGAGTAAACTTTTAATAAAAAATTATTAAATGCTTAATAAAAAATTTGAGTAAATTATTAATTCACACAATTAAATCTTTACTTAAAATTGTTTAATATTTTTAAGTAACTTTTTAATTGTGTCAAGTAAAAATTTACTCAAAATGTATCAAATTATTTTTTTAAAAAGTTTAAAAAGTTTCTAATTTTTTTTTTTCCAAAAAAATTGCTTTTACAAACTTTACCAAATATTCTTATGTCTTCACGACAAAGTAAAATTTTATAAAGATGATTTCAAACTTTCATATACATATACAAAAAACAATAAACTAAATAAGAATTCAAAACACCAAGAGAAAAAAAAAATAAATAAAAAAAATATTAAATTTGTATTAAATTATTTACTCAAATTTTATTTTCAATTTTTGAGTAAATTTTTAATTGCGTCAATTAAAAAATTACTCAAATTTTTTTTAAAAAATTAAACAAGTGATTACTCAAATTTGTTTCCTCCATATTTTTTTCTGTGTACTTTAAAAATTTCATTGTTTGTTTGGGTTGCTGGAAAAATTATTTGATCACTGAATAAAAACTATTAGACCTTTGTTTTAAATTTTTAATGTTTTAACCTGGAAAAAAACCACTTGGAAATATTTTTAAAAAATGTTCTGAAAAATGTCTATAAATAATTTCATTTTCCAGATCGACCCTCGTAGCACATTTATTATTCACTCAATCCAATGATCGCAATACAATGATTTTTGAATATTTCAACATAAAAAATAATCTAATTCAAAAATTCTATACAAAAACTTGAGTTACCATCAAATAAGTTGCCAGTGTCGTCTTTTATGACTTTAGTCTGACATAATCTTATTTATAATGAATTGTAATTCGAAGATTTTACTTGTAATTCAAAGATTCCATTTGTAATTCGAAGATTCCATTTGTAATTCGAAGATTCTATTTGTAATACGAAGATTCTATTTGTAATTCGAAGATTCTATTTGTAATTCGAAGATTCGAAAATTCCAATTGTAATTCGTAAAAGGTCAATTGTAATTCGTAAATGATCAATTGTAATTCGAAAAGATCAAATGTAATTCGTAATTGATCAATTGTAATTCGAAAAAGATCAATTGTAATTCGTAAAAGATCAATTGTAATTCGTAAAAGATCAATTGTAATTTGTTAAAGATCAATTGAAATTCGTAAAAGATAAATTTTAATGCGAAGATTCCATTTGTAATTCGTAAAAGATCAATTGTAATTCGTTAAAGATCAATTGTAATTCGAAAAACATCAATTGAAATTCAAAAAAGATCAATTGTAATTCGTAAAAGATCAATTGTAATTCGAACAAGTGAGTGTGTTAAATTCGGCTGTGCCGAATCTTTAATACCCTCCAACACGTTAAAAAACAGGGGCGTCTTTTTTTGGAGGTGGGGGGGGGGGGTGTTACGTCGGTGGGAGACAACCTTCCTGGATCCAACTGTAAGACTGTGAACTTCTTTTGACATAAAAATGTTTCGTTTGCTAAGCAAAAGTACAAAAAACCTATAAGTTTGTTTAGTTCTTAAGAGGGGAACTTTTTTCCCTCTGATCCGATTTTGCCCATGTTCGAACTTAGCCATTCCAATACTATAAGACATATGCGTGCCAAGTTTCAAGAGTATAGCTCTTTTACTTTGGACTGTATCGTGTCTTCCACAGACGGACAGCCGGACGGACAGACGGACAGACGGACATTGCTAGAATGTCTTAAAATGGATCACTGATCAATAATATATATACTTTATGGGGTCCTAGACCGATATTTCGATACGTTACACACAGAATGACAAAGTGAGTATACCCCTATACTGTGGTTGGAGGGTTTAAAAAGATCAATTGGTATTCGTAAATGATCAATTGTAATTCGTAAAAGATCAATTGTACACAGAAAAAAAAATATTTAAGAAAATTTTAATAAACACGTTTATTAAAAATAAAAATATTTTTAATAAAATTTTTTATTGTATCAATAAAAAAATTTATTGAAATTAAAAAAAAACTATGTTCAACTCATTCCGTCGGCAAGTTTTGTTGTGTTTCTTTTTTTCACACATAGTAATTTCAAAAAAAGAAATAACATAAAAAAAAACAAAAAATATTAAAAAAAAAAAAAAAAAAAAAGTTGGGTCTGATGGGGATTCGAACCAACGACCCCCAAAAAAAAGTAATAAGTTAATCCACCGCTTAACGCATAACGCCAAAACAGTCTTATAGTTTTGACGGCTAAATTTTGTCATCTGCTTACAAGCAAGAACAAAAAAGAAATAAAAGCACAATTTGTTTGTGAATGCGTGTGTGTGTGTATAGTTGTGTGTTAAATATTTTTACTGTTATAAGTTAGAGAATGAAAGTGATGCACTCAACTAAATTTGTCAGTATTTTTTTTTTGTTTTAATTTCAACTGATAATTTCTTCTGTTACCATTACTGACAAAATTAAGTGAGTGTTCCAGAATTCTTGTTTACTTTTATTTAAAAACAAAATGATTTTATGCGTAGTAACTTGTTGACATGTTGTAGCTCAGTTGGATAAACGGCAAGCATTGTAAGCAGGAGGTATGCTGTTCAAAGCTTGTTGGAAACAATGACAATTAAGAAAAGTAATAATAAATAAAAGAATTAAATAATAAAATAAAAATAAATAAAACAAAAAATATTTTTTTTCTTTAGTTCTAAAAATATAAAAAAAAAAGATATAAATCAATAAACTTTTTTATTGAATCTTGAAATCCCTTCATTGAAATTATTTTCAGCAAACGACTTACAAATGCGTTTATTGAATTCGTGAAAATCTTCACCACGGCTTTTTTAGTTAATTTATTTATTGAATTCGTGAATTTTTTTATTGAAATTGAAAATTTTTTTTTGTGTGTAATTCGAAGATTTGAAAAACATCAACTGAATTTCCATTGATATTTTACGAATTGCAATTGGAGTCTTCGAATTACGATTGACCTTTTACGAATTACAATTGATCTTTTACGAATTACAATTGATTTCTTCGAATTACAATTGATCTTTTACGAATTACAATTGATCTTTTTCGAATTATAATTGATCTTTTACGAATTACAATTGATCTTTTTCGAATTACAATTGATTTTTTACAAATTTTAATTGATCTTTTACGAATTACAATTGATCTTTTACGAATTACAATTGATCTTCTTCGAATTACAATTGATCTTTTTCGAATTACCATTGATTTCTTACGAATTACAATTGATCTTTTACGAATTACAAATGTAATCTTAGAATTACAATTGATCTTTTACGAATTACAATTGATCTTTTACGAAATACAATTGATCTTTTTCGAATTTCAATTGATCTTTTTAGAATTACAATTGGAATATTCGAATTACAAATGGAATCTTCGAATTATTAATAGAATCTTCGAATTACAAATGGAATCTTCGAATTACAAATAGAATCTTCGAATTACAAATGGAATCTTCGAATTACAAGTAGGATCTCCGAATAACAAGTAGAATCTTCGAATTACAATTGATCTTTTACGAATTACATCTGTAAATGGTGTAGAGTGGGCGAATCAAGAAGTTCCTTATCGCAAAAATGATTCTAAGCATTATGTTACTTAGATCTTTATAATTTTATATGAAAAGGCGCACAGAATCTTTGAGGATTTCTATAATAAAAAGTTCACTGTGTGATAGTTTTTCTATATTTTTAGAAAGATAATGTAATTGCGTCTAATACCGAATTCAAAATCTCGTTCGAACGAGATTTCGATCATATGGTTGTGTATAAAATGATAGAGACGATATGATCGAAATCTTGTTCGAACGAGATTTAAAGGAAAAAGTCCATAAAATCTGAGAGATTTTCTTATTCTTAAAACCTGTGGGTTTTTGTTATATTGGTCCGTCACTAAAAGGAAAATGTAAGAAAATCTCAAAGGAATTATAGTTACATTTCTGAAACATTTTAGTTGCTGACGCATCATTTAAATTACCGCATCTCATATTGTATTGATTGTAATCGTTTGCGTTGTCACTTACTATTCATATTTTTGTATTGTCTCTATGAAATTTAATTTCCAGCTGGTGTTTCAAATGCAGTAAAAATTTTCAAATCCAGAAAATATTTTCACCTTAGTCATAAGCAGCAATTTATTTGTTTTTCTAACGTTAGTCAAAGAAAAAAAAAAATTTCAAGATATTTCGTATGAATTTTTTAAAGATAAGACTTGAAGAAAAAGATCTCAAATCTTTTTTGGTAACTTATGGTCAACCAAAAGGTGTTAAAGATTTCTGTGCTATAGCTTGTGATTTTAATAAATTCAATATTGTATACCACAATATATGCGCAATCTTTATGCAGTTGTCTGCCTATCTGTCTATACAAAAATCCAATATTTTTTCTAAATATTGTCAACATGCATATTTTCTGATCATCATCATCATCTCTTCCTCTGGAGGAGTCTTTAAACAGTAGCTGTTTGACCACATGTTAAAAATTGATGACAATGACAATATGTATATTGGTGTTAATGTTAGATTACTGATAAAATATATGAATAAATTTAGAGGTATATTCTTTTTAATATGGATACTAGTTAAAAATATTTTATAAAATATTCAGAAAATTTGTAGATTTAGATTTACACAAAATGAAGTACAGTAGCTGGAAGTGAATACTCAGCTTCTTTACACTACTAAAAAAAGGGAACTGTGTATTTATCATGAAGGTTTAGAGGATTGCATCAGTACACCCAGATTTTGTTTTGTTGGTTTTTTCTTGAAAGAACGTACCGTTTTTGAGATTTTCTTCATTTGTTTTCATTATTTTTATTCCCTCTACTCTAGTGATAGAAGGTATATATAAGTTTGTCATTCCGTATGTAACACCTCGAAATATGTGTCTAGGACCCCATAAAGTATATATATCATGATCCTCGATCGATTTTAAAACGATATAGCGATGTCCGTCCATCCGTCTGTCTGTCTGTTGAAAAAACTTTTGAAAGACTATACGGAGGCTCCTGAAGTTTGGCATATATGTTGGTCATTTACCTGGTCAGGTTGGTACAGTAGAATCTCACAAATTAGAACTCTCACAAATTAGATCTGTCCAGAAATTAGAACCGGCAATTTTAATGTATTGAACGCTCTAAAATTAGAACCTGTGGTTCTAATTTCTGGAAGTTTTTTCTTTTTTTTGTTTTTATTTACACTACAAAATATTTTTTTTTTAGTTTTTTTTTTAAACTAAATAGGGGAAAGCCCGAATTGTATGTAGTAACCGCTCTAAAATTAGAACCAGTGCACAGAAAAAAATATGGGGAAAAACAATTTGAGTAATCACTTGTTTAAATTTAAAAAAAAGTTTTGAGTAATTTTTTAATTGACGCAATTAAAAATTTACTCAAAAATTTAAAAACAAATTGAGTAAATAATTTAATAAGAATTTAATAGCTTTTTTAATTTTTTTTTGGAATTTTCTTAGTTTTTTTAATTCTCGTTTAGTTTATAGTTTTTTGTATATATACATGAAAGTTTGTAATCATATTTATAAAATTTTTTTATGTCTTTAAGACAAAAATATATTTGGTAAAGTTTGAAAAAACATGTTTTTTTTCTTTGTAAAAAAATATGAAATTTTTTTAAACTTTGTTTTTTTTAGAGTAGAAACAGAATAAGCCCGGCACGACTTTTTCCATACGGTTTGGCAGATTAAACCGGTGGCCGGCGCCGATGTGAAATAAAACTTGTTCTGTTTTTAAAAGGTGGTGCTTCTTGTTCTGTTCCTGCACTTAATAGTGTCAATTAAAAATTTACTCAAATTTTTTTGGCAAACATTTAATAAATTTTTATTAAAAATTTACTCAATACTATTAAATCGTTTACTGGTGGAAAATTGAGTAATTTTTTACTCAATAGTATTAAAAATTTACTCAAATTTTTTTTTTATTTCTTTCTGTGAACCATGGTTCTTATTTCTGGACTTTTTTTTGTTTTTATTTTCACAATTCCATAAGTGTAAGAGAAATCGAAAAATGGAATGAAGATGGGTTTAATGACGGATCAAATAGCAGTGACGATGATATAATCGATGTAACGCCTATTATTTCTCATTTCAAAGCCCTTAAAAGTGTTTTCTACAAATTTAATGTGTTATAGTAATTTAATATTAACAAAAAAATGGTTTTGTGTTAAAATAATGCAGTCGTAACTGTTTTTATTATTATTAATTTATAATTTTCTTTGAAAAAAAAATGTCCAGAAATTAGAACTTTTCAGAAATTAGAACTACCCGAGGAACAAAGTGGTTCTAATTTGCGAGATTCTACTGTATTGCAATCTAGCGAAATCGGTCCAGTGGTTCAAAAGTTATGAGCAAAAAACTGAATTTCGACCAGGGTTTTTTGTGAATTTACAAGATAAAAAACACGCTAACTTTTGAAGGGCAATTCCGAGTATGCTTTGGCATATATATTTTTCGTTCCTCAGGCCTGGTTCTTGTTGAATTTCAGCCAAATCGGTCTCGTGGTTCAAAAGTTATTAGCAAAACCGTGAATTTCAGATTATTTTCTCATTAAATTCACGTGTTGAAACCCCGTTAAACATCTTTTAAAAAAATTGGTAAGTCACAAAAATATTTTACAACGTATTTTTGTCACTCAAAAATATTTTCACACAAAAAAAAAATACACTCGAAAAAAATTTTACACTCAAAAAAAATTTTACACTCAAAAAAAAAATTTGGTAAATTATTTTTTTTTTCAAACATTACTTTAAAAAAAGAAGTTTTTTTACACAAAATAATGTTATTTTTTCACGTTAGAATATTTCACTTTAAATATAAATGAATTTTCTCTGTAATGCGATGTGCGGTACACTGGGCAATCGACAACAAATAGATGAGCCCTACTAGACAAGCGAGTACTCCGAACAAAAACCCGTGCTCGCGGAATCAATTAGCTTATCTTAGCAGAACACTTACCGTGATAATATCGATAGAACAGTGTTACACAATACACATTCCGACGATGCTTAAAAGAGTCAATAGAGTTGGACTACTGTCATTGATTAACTTCGACGCCCTCCTTTGAACACGGTCCAGAAACTTCCAAATAGACTCTGAAGCTCCTGCCCATATATGGGAGTTGTATTCCATCTTCGGCCGGATGTAGGTGGTATAAATATTAAGGAGATCGGGAGGAGTGAAGTAATTCTTGCACTGTTTTAAGAAACCGAGACACTTGAATGCTTCTTTCGACACTTGAAAAACATGTTTATTCCAACTTACATAACCCTGAATTTTCATGCCCAGAACATCAAGAGTTTCCGATTCCTCAATACCAATACCACCCATAGATATAGACGACAATGTTGGTTCCACAACTCGTCTGTGGGTCAACGTACAACATTGGGTCTTGCGTGCATTAAAATCGACCTTATTCGCCAGACCCCACTCAGAAATTGTCAAAAGGTCCTGATTGAGTGTGTCATTCATATTCTGTCTCCCGAGCCCAACCTCTACAAGGCTTGGCCTATAATCGAAGGAAAATGAATGGCAAATGTTGCTGTAGATAGGGTTCAATGTTTGACTAAGGAGGTCATTAATAAAGATAAGAAAAAGAGTAGGAGAACAGAACCTTGCGGTACCCCTGAGTTGAGTTGAAACATTTCCGACGAGACCCCATCTACAACAATACGTATACTTTGGACTCTGAGAAAACTCGATATAAATCGAGAGAAATAATTGCCTACACCAAAAGCAATGAGTTTAGTTACAAGTGCGTCGTTCCACACTCGATCGAACGCTTTAGAAATATCTAAAGCAACCACCTTACTTTCACTAAATTGGTGAATGGAACGACTCCAACGTTCCGAAAGGAACGCCATCAGGTCTCCCGTAGAACGAATTACAAATGGAATTTTCAAATTACAAATATAATCTTCGAATTACAAGTAGATTGTTCGAATTACAAATGGAATCTTCGAATTACAAATGGAGTCTTCGAATAACAAGTAGAATCTTCGAATTATATTTGATCTTTTACGAATTACATCTGAAACGTTGTCGTTGTAGGGTATGTTACACACAGAAAACAAATTTGCCAGTTTTCAACTGGAAGTAAGTTGATTCTAGAGAAATTCGGTTGAAACACTTAAATATAGGCCTTCACAATTGAATATCGATAGTCACAACTGACTATGGTTAATATAACTGACTTTTTATTAAAACAACTATAAAATTTGGTTTTTACAGCTCATCAGCAACCGAATTTTGGGTTGATGCAACTAAAAAATTCAGTGGGAAATTTATTTTTCTGTGTGCAATTTTAAGAGCACAACGTTGCAATTTATCCTAACTCAGTTCTTTTTATCTTTTAAGAATCATGTTCCAGCTCCACTGGAAATTTAAGACCAATTCTGTTTGGGATAGCTTTAGCAATTTGTAAAAATAATATGTTAATAAAATTATGAATTAATATAAAAATATTTCAATAGCAAATATTGTATCCTGTCCCATAACAAAACGACCATAAATCTTATTTTTTTATTTCTATTTTGGTTAATAACACTCAAAAAGCAATAATGCTATTTCAGCGCCATTGTGTGCTAAATAGATTTCTAAAAGGCGATACAAATTTTTCTAAATAAACAATCAACTAAACAATAGACAAAACAACAAACGAGTGGGCATTATGCTAAAATTTAAACCTGGAATAGTGTCTGCTATTTTCTTAAGCCAAAATTAAGCAGAAGTAGAGAGAAGAGGATGAACGAACGAACGAATGAAAGAAACAAACAAAAAATATGTCATCATCAGTAGAACACACACGCTCTACAGAATCCCAGAACATTAAAAAAAAAACAACTGAACATGCAATAGCAGTTGTTGCATAATATGTTTACAGCTACTTTAAATGCTGCCAATAAGGCTACTGTTATTCATACTTATTGCAACATTGCTGCTTTAGCACGCAATGTACCAAAATATCTTTGTAATGTCTTTAATGCAACCCTGAACAGCAGGCTCGTATTAGACTCTGAAAACAACTGCATAACAACAAAATTTTGGAAAGATGACAATTTTTCAAAACAATACGCATTTTCATAATAATGCCAATAGCCAATATAAACAATGCGGTCAATTGTTGTTTAGGCCAGAAACAAACAAAAAATAATTTTTCTTATCATGCTGGCAGAGTTTTAAAGGAATGATGTTTAATTTTATGCCCTACAACTACAGTATCGGTCGGGAGAGCAATCATTTATATCAATAAACTGATACCTATGACCTGAACAGCAATGTCATCAGTGTAGGAAACCTTCTAGGTAACGGTTCTGTTTACAGATTTAAGAGCTTCATTGATTACGAATATCTTTTGAAGAGGAGATGTAACCTCTGCCTGTGAAGTTCCCATTGTTAAAGCCTTCCCCGCTTTCCTTTCTTCGTTTTCGAGGACATAGCTCTTGAATGTATTCTTCAAAAATCCAAAGAATCTTACCTTAGATAGTTTTAAAAGAATGATGTTTAATTGTATGCCCTCCCACGACAGTATGGGAGTATCGGTCGGGAGGGCAATCATTTATATCAATAAACTGATACCTATGACCTGAACAGCAATGTCATCAGCGTAGGAAACCTTCTAGGTAACGGTTCTGTTTACAGATTTAAGAGCTTCATTAATCACGAAAATCTCTTGAAGAGGAGATGTAACCTCTGCCTGCGGAGTTGCCATTGTCAAATCCTTGTCCGCTTTCATTTCTTCGTTTTCGAGGAAATAGCTCTTCTTTACAAAATGAATTATCTGTGGATCTATGAATGTATTCTTTAATAATCCAAAGGCGCCCTTCAGCCCCGGTATGCTAAAATGAATATGAACAATAAGGCAACCTACAAATGGGTTTGGAGTATTTACTGTTGTGGCAAGTCGAGAAAAAAAAATCTCACATATCAAGTTTCTCAGAGAAAATTATCCACCCAGCTTCCACAAGCATCGTTGAACCGTCTGTAAAGACAGAGATCTCAGTTTTGGCTATGAGAGTGAGTAGGTTTTTCCCATTTGGTATCAGGATAACAAAATTTCCAGAGTGCATTATAAATGGTGACATAGCCTTAGAAATCCTAGTACCGACAAGATCATGGCCATAAAATGAGCTGCGGATTTTTTAGAGTGCTAACAGATATCATTCAGGAATATCTGTGCTTTTACCGTCAACTAAGCAGCTATTAAATTCTCAGCGGGTGTGACTACATGACATTTTTACCCATATGCTTGGGCATATGGGTAAAAATGTCATGCGTATCGATCATATGTATGACAAGTAGCGACCCACGTGCTCTAACACGAGAAAGGTATGGCCTTCATATGATCGTACGGGTAGGGTCATTAGAATGCCTCGGAACCAGCTTTACTACCTGGTTACATCCGTTAAGGAGCACAGTGCACGCTTCGGCTTACACGCCAGTAAAATGGGAATCCTCCTAAATGACTATTGCGGGGGGATGCCAGGACGTGGAGGATGAAGATACGCATTGCACACCTCCGTCAATATCCGGAATATGTTTATCTGATGACTGGGCATTTTGGCAGCCTGATGCTGGTAGACTTGTCATGTTTGTTTGTTATGGAATCAGTAGGATAAACTTGTTCATCCGGGACTTCAAACGATTCATCCGTTAAGGAGCACAGTGCACGCTTCGGCTTACACGCCAGTAAAATGGGAATCCTCCTAAATGACTATTGCGGGGTGATGCCAGGACGTGGAGGATGAAGATACGCATTGCACACCTCCGTCAATATCCGGAATATGTTTATCTGATGACTGGGCATTTTGGCAGCCTGATACTGGTAGACTTGTCATGTTTGTTTGTTATGGAATCAGTAGGATAAACTTGTTCATCCGGGACTTCAAGCGATTTAGTTTGGATCTCAGTGAGGCCACTTGATCGTTTTTTCGTTCTCTTCCTCTCCTCTCTTCTTTTATTTCCTTTCTTTTATATTTAAAACAACGAAAACGTCAATAGGACACCGTTCAGGCAATCTAGATCATCGAAAATCTTTGTTACAAATGCCTAAGGCGGCTCTTCCTCAGACCCGGACATTCACAAAACAAGTGCTTCATTGACTCCTCCTCCATTTCCCCACAAGTTCTATAATAGTATCTATTAAAAGTTTTCTTACGTACGGTCATTTGGCCGATTATACAGTGTCCTGTCAGTATTCCCACTGATAGGCTAACCATCCGTTTGCCATAAGTAAGAACACTTTTTGTTCTCTTAGTATTTGGCAGTGGCCAAAGTACTCTACCAACTCATCCATTTCTCGCACATTCATCAGCCTATTCGTTCCCAGCGACCCCACTATGTCTAGGGATCCAGATTAGTTGTACTGTGTGCTGACTGATTTTACGAACGTATTGTAAACAATTCCCCATTTAACAGTGTTTGATACTAAGGCCTTCAGAGCTGTCAGACTATCCACGAAAATGTTAATGTCATGACCATCTGGAAAACACTACACTTGTCCGAAAGTCTTAATGAGGCTCCAGAGTATCGAGTCATTCAGCGTATACTCCCAAACGTGTACCCATTTCTGATCCGTCCGCAAAGTTTAAACTGGCATTCTCTCTTATAACAGAGTCATTCTCGTCCGCTCTGTCTTTCCTTGTTTGTATTTGGACTTCTAAGGTTCTGTCAAAGTTCGTCTAAGGTGAGATATAGTCAGTTTTTTGTTTCAATCCGCCCACCGTCACCATGCGCGTTGCTTAGTTTTAGATTCCTAAAACAAATTTTAATTAAGCGTCAACCTTCGGAGGAAAAAACTTAGAAAATCTTTGTTCGACAGAAGTTTTTCAGTTTCTTAAGATTTCCCATCTTTTATAAGACTTTTCATATTACATATTTATAAAAGGGATCAAGTAGGTATTCGTTTAAATAAAAATGGAAAAATAATTCATTCTTTCAGATAAGTTTACCTTAAGGAATCATGTTGTAGAAAGAAATTTTCTTTATTAAAATTCGTCTACTCATATTGTTTTTTGTCTTCTAATCTTCCTAATAAAATCTCATAAAATTCTAATGCTTACAGTTTCAAAAGCAAAAAAAATATACTACGTAAGAAATATTGAATATTGCACAAATTTTCCAGGTTTTTTTAAAAGAAAATGAAACAAAATTAAAAAATTTGTTAAGAATTTTGAAATAATCAACCTTTATGGTTTAACAAAAGAAAATACACAAACATCTGAAGAGGCGTTTGACGTTTGGTCATTCATTGTGGACATATTAAATGTATGATGACGATTTTTCTTGTCTAATTTCTTTTTGGCCTTCTGCTAAAATCATCATACCATTCTTCTTTGTATATTAGCCTTATTAGTAGTTAAAAATTGTTGTTTTCAGGGTGGTTTATCTTGTGTGTCTATGTTTCACATTGTTAATATAAGACAGACATCCCACCAGGCAGTTAATCGGATTTTCAAGTGGTCAATATGTGTATTTAATTTGTGGGCATTTTAGAGGATTATTTAAAAGATTTAGAAAAGATTTGCAAAAGGCAGATGCATAAGTATGCATAAGTCTTCATTTTATATTTTAATTAAATTATAAAAAAAAATGAATTATCTCAAAAATAAATAATAACAATGAAGTAAAAATTTCAAACGTCTATTGAATTGAATAGTGTACGTTTCGAAATGATTTGAGAATACTTTTCGGAAAACGCGTTGTTAGCACAGCTCGATGTTGGAAATTTAATTTTCCTATAATAGCCTAAACATTTTAACTTAAGTTTCTCCATTTAACCAACATTTTAATTACAAATTCTATAATTAACTTTTTTACAAAAGTAGAACTATTTTGAAGGTTGTGGAGCTCAAAATTTGAACTCGCATAG
The DNA here is from genome assembly GCA_963921195.1 of Pegoplata infirma. NCBI lineage: Eukaryota > Metazoa > Arthropoda > Insecta > Diptera > Anthomyiidae > Pegoplata > Pegoplata infirma. The sequence continues at coordinate 65,998,505 of OY992536.1, forward strand.
ACCGACTGGTTCATAGCTGTACCACGTTAGTCCTTGTTGCAAACAGTTCAACTGACATAATGTCCATAAATGCGATTTCTTCCAGATCTCTAGTTCTGCTTTGCCTAATATCCACTCACGATCCCTGGCCAATGAGTGCCATTTCCACAGGATATGTTCAACTCTTTAATACGTATTCGGTTCAACACATTTGCAATTGAAATTAAAGATGAGTCCAATCGTTCTTTCGGGGACAACAATTAGGCAGTGTCCTGTGACTACTCCCGTGATTAAACGACATTTGATTCTGTTTAGAGACAGTAGGTAGCGAGATCTTCTAATTTCGTAACGCGGCCAGATTTTTCTAGTAATTCTGCATATACTTAAACTAGCTTACCATCCCGGTACTTCGTTACCGGTTGTATTGAATACCGGATAATAGAAGGATCAGGATTACTCTATTGATTTCAAAAAAATTCCCCTACGTAGACTTTGTTTTATTTACCTGTGGACGTTTAAGTCTTCCATAAAAAAATATTTTAATGAATAATTTAAACAATAAAATTTGAAAAACTTTGCTGGTACGTTATCATGTTCGTTCCGGGGAAAAAATATATTGACAATTTTCGAGGCCTTATGTCGGGATTTTAAATTTTGAGTGAATATATATTTCAGTGAAAAAAGAATTGAGTGAATAAATATTTCAGTAAAAAAAATAAGTTTGAGTGAAAAATATATAGAGGGAAAAAGAATGGTGTAAAAAAAGCTAAATACGAAAAATTTGAGTAAAAATATCATTCCATATTGTTCCCTGCTCTATTCCATTTTGTTCCCCGTTCTACTCCATTTCATTTCCAATTCCATCTATTTCTTCTAAGGTCATTATTATATGAACAAAAAAAAGTAACAAAAGTACTCCTTATTACCCCTATTAGAAACGGAATTTTCAAAAAGTACCTCTTCCAGAATGTTTTTTCTTCACCGAAGGATCCTACAATCCATATTTCAATTATCTAGGATCATTGTTTCAGCAAATATTAAAAGTACTTTTTATTCCCGTTAAGAAACGGAATTTCCAAAAAGTACTTTTCCCAAACTTTTTTTTACCGAAGGATTTTGCATTCCAAATATTAAGTTTCTGGGACCATTATGTCAGGAAATAAATAAGTACACTTGTTTACCCCTTTTAACCCCTTTATTATCCGAGAGGCGAACCGTTTCCAATTTCAAGTTTCTATGATTATTATTTCAGGAAATAAAAAAGTACCAAAAAGTGTCCCTCCGTTCCTTTTAACAAAACGTACTTTTTATAGAAGGTACTTTTTATAAAAGGTGCTTTTTATAAAAGGTACTTTTTTTAAAAGGTACTTTTTATAAAAGGTTTTTTTTATAAAAGGTACTTTTTATAAAAGGTATTTTTAAAAAAGGTAGTTTTTATAAAAGGTTCTTTTTATAAAAGGTACTTTGTATAAAAGGTACTTTTTATAAACGGTACTTTTAATAAAAGGTACTTTTTATAAAAGGTACTTTTTAAAAAAGGTACTTTTTATAAAAGGTACTTTTTATAATAGGTACTTTTAATAAAAGGTATTTTTTATAAAAGGTCCTTTTTATAAAAGGTACTTTTTATAAAAGGTAATTTTTATAAAAGGTACTTTTTATAAAAGGTAATTTTTATAAAAGGTACTTTTTAAAAAAGGTACTTTTTATAAAAGGTACTTTTTATAAAAGGTACTTTTTATAAAAGGTACTTTTTATAAAAGGTACTTTTTATAAAGGGTACTTTTTATAAAAGGTACTTTTATAAAAGGTACTTTTTATAAAAGGTACTTTTTATAAAAGGTACTTTTTATAAAAGGTACTTTTTATAAAAGGTACTTTTTATAAAAGGTACTTTTTATAAAAGGTACTTTTTATAAAAGGTACTTTTTATAAAAGGTACTTTTTATAAAAGGTACTTTTTATAAAAGGTACTTTTTATAAAAGGTACTTTTTATAAAAGGTACTTTTTATAAAAGGTACTTTTTATAAAAGGTACTTTTTATAAAAGGTACTTTTTATAAAAGGTAATTTTTATAAAAGGTACTTTTTATAAAAGGTACTTTTTATAAAAGGTACTTTTTATAAAAGGTACTTTTTATAAAAGGTACTTTTAATAAAAGGTACTTTTTATAAAAGGTACTGTTTATAAAAGGTACTTTTTATAAAAGGTACTTTTTATAAAAGGTACTTTTTATAAAAGGTACTTTTTATAAAAGGTACTTTTTATAAAAGGTACTTTTTATAAAAGGTACTTTTTATAAAAGGTACTGTTTATAAAAGGTACTTTTTATAAAAGGTACTTTTTAAAAAAGGTACTTTTTATAAAAGGTACTTTTTATAAAAGGTACTTTTTATAAAAGGTACTTTTTATAAAAGGTACTTTTTATAAAAGGTACTTTTTATAAAAGGTACTTTTTATAAAAGGTACTTTTTATAAAAGGTACTTTTTATAAAAGGTACTTTTTATAAAAGGTACTTTTTATATAAGGTACTTTTTATAAAAGGTACTTTTTATAAAAGGTACTTTTTATAAAAGGTACTTTTTATAAAAGGTACTTTTTATAAAAGGTACTTTTTATAAAAGGTACTTTTTATAAAAGGTACTTTTTATAAAAGGTACTTTTTATAAAAGGTACTTTTTATAAAAGGTACTTTTTATAAAAGGTACTTTTTATAAATGGTACCATTATTTCAGTAAATTAAAAAAAGTACCAAAAGTACACTTTTTTCCATTGTAGCCCCGTAGAGTCAACATTGGCAAAAACCCAGCCTTGGTGAATAATTTTTCCGGGAGGTGAACCTACATTGCAAATTTTAAGTTTCTAGGACCATTATTTAAGAAAATATAAAAGGTACCAAAAGTACAGTTTTTTACCCTTTTTACCTCTTATAATCAACATTGGCAAAATCCAGCCTTAGTTGATTTATATTCCGGGAGCTGAACCTACATTCAAAATTTCAAGTGTCTTGGACCATTATTTAACGATATAAAAAGTACCAAAGGTACATTTTTTTACCCTTTTTACTCCCTTAGCATCAACATTGGCAAAAATCCAGCCTTACTGGATCTATGTTCCGGGAGGTGAACATACAGTCCAAATTTCAAGTTTCTGTGATTATTATTTCAGGAGATATAAAAAGTACCAAAAGTACAGTTTTTTACCCTTTTTACCCCCTTAGAATCAACATTGGCCAAAATCCGGCCTTACTGGATCTATATTCCAGGAGTTGAACATACAGTTAAAATTTCAAATCTATGTAACCATTATTTCAGGAGATATAAAAAGTACCAAAAGTACAGTTTTTTACCCTTTTTACCCCATTAGAATCAACATTGGCAAAAATCCGGCCTTACTGGATCTATATTCCAGGAGTTGAACATACAGTTCAAATTTCAAGTCTATGTAACCATTATTTCAGGAGATATAAAAAGTACCAAAAGTACAGTTTTTTACCCTTTTTGTCCCCTTAGAATCAACATTGACAAAAATCCGGCGTTACTGGATCTATATTCCGGGAGGTGAACATACAGTCCAAATTTCAAGTCTCTATGACCATTATTTCAGGAGATATAAAAAGTACCAAAAGTACAGTTTTTTACCCTTTTTACCCCCTTAGAATCAACATTGGCAAAAATCCAGCCTTAGTGGATATATATTCCGGGAGGTGGACCTACAGTCCAAATTTCAAGTCTCTAGCTTCAGCGGTTTGGGCTGGGCGATGATGAATGAGTATGTCAGTCAGTCAGTCAGTCAGTCAGTCAGTCAGTCAGTCAGTCAGTCAGTCAGTCAGTCAGTCAGTCAGTCAGTCAGTCAGTCAGTCAGTCAGTCAGTCAGTCAGTCAGTCAGTCAGTCAGTCAGTCAGTCAGTCAGTCACATTACTCTTTTATATATATAGATCTCACCATTTCCTATTTGCAATGGAAATACACTGGAAGTCACTTCTCTATCTCTAGTTCTGAATCGTGGGTTCAATATGAACAAAAGCTCTTATCCCATCTGCACCCAGCTTTGCAAGCTCATCATCTTTTTGGTTCCCGTTTGCTTCTTATGTCCTGGTACTCATATTAGAGAAACGAGGTTATTGATGGATAGTTTCTGAAGATTTTCGTAATACTTAAAAACGACTTTTGATTTTATACAAAAGCCTCATAGAGCCTTTAGTGCAGATTGACTGTTGACGTAAAAGTTTTAAGTAAATCCTGCTCCTACTCCTGTCGATTGTTTGTAGCCGTCTGTGAGGATATTAAAAGCGTTATTTGGGACGCAACCCCAGATCGACCAAAATTCTCGAGAGTCGGAAATTCAACTTTAAATTTCCGGTCGAAAAGTAGTTTGACAACCTTTTAGTTAGTGACGTTATCCAAATTGTTTATGCTACTGTGTCCAAAATTTCGCCGTCTGAGCAAATTTGACTCTTTCAGTCAGAGGCATGCCTTATATGCATCACCCTTAGCAAAGGCGTCAATTGGCAGAAGATGCAGTATTGTTTCGGTTAATGCAGCTGATGTTGTTCCTTAGCCTCCAGTGATACTCAGACCCATTAGATGTTGAGCTTTTTGGAATTTACTAACCCCCATCTCTAGCGTTTTGTGACAGACCTTAACTCCGTAAAGTAATATAGGTCTTACGACGAAGTTATAGATCCCATGCGTGATCTTTGGCTCAAGTCCCTGTGTTTTCTTCGACGCCTAATTAACGTTATTTGCCCTTTCCAATCATTCATCGGTATTCTGTTTCTATGATAATTTACTGTCTAAAATAATTCCTAAAAATTTCGAATGTTTTGAAAGTGGGATTTTAACCCCGTTAATCTTATACTCTCGTGTAAACTATATCATCTTAGTTTTTCGCGGATAAACGTTAAGACCGTTTTTATTAGCCCAAATCCATAACTGTTTCAGTGATCGCTCTAGCAGCTCGGGTATCGTGAACAAAAAATTGTCCAGTTGACATTAATTTACGTTCTTATATAGTTTTGTATGGGCTATCGACTAAAAATTTTTTTTTTGGAAAATTTTCCGAACCCGTTCTGAAATTTTCCATTTTTTAAAAAAGTAAATTTATTTTATTTATATAGATTTTCTGAATGGGTCATTATTAGTGAAATCAATCATGAATATTCTTGACCCCCTCCGATATTGATGAAATTTGGTTAAGTTCTTACACTACGTAAAAAACTAACAAATGCAAATTTTCAGCCCTCTAAGTCAACAGGAGCCGAAAATACGGAGGGTCAAAATTTCCCCCAAAATCTCCCAGTCGCGACACTTTACACCGTAAAAACTTAATATCGTTGGTTCTATTATAGCTAGAAAGCCCATTTTTGGTTTGTTTTGAAGCTCATAATATGCTCTATAAGACCTACCATAACCAAAAAATTTTCGAAAAAAATAAGGGTTACCTCCCTTATTTTAAGGTCGTGATAAAGGGAGGAGAAAATGGGGAGGATGGTATCCCCCGATTTTTTTTTTACTTGACAATCTTATAGAGAAAGTCCTAAAGAATATATTCTAAAATTTTTAAGTTGGGACAACAATGGGATCACTCAAAATCAAAATTTTTCACAATTTCCCCTAAAATCTCCTAATCGCAACACTCTTGAACTTTAAAAATTTAATATCATATGTGCTATTGTAGCTACAGAGCCCATTTTTGTTTGTTTTAAAGCTTATAGTACGCTCTACAATACCTACCTTAACCAAAAAATTTTAGAAAAAAAGGAAGGGTGCTCCCTTATTAAAGGTCGTGGCAAAGGGTGGAGGAAATGGGGGGAAAGTATCCCCCGATTTTTTTTTTACTTGGTATTCTCAAAGTGCAAGTCCTAATGAACATGTCCTTAAATTTTTATGTTGGGACAACAATCAGATCGACCAAAATCAAAATTTTTCACAATTTCCCCCAAAATCTCCAAATCGCGACACTCTTTCCCATTACAAATTTAATGTCGTGGACTGTATTGTAGCTACAGAGTCCATTTTTGGTTTGTTTTAAAGCTCTTAACATGCCCTACAATATTACTGTTACAAAAAAAAAAATAAAAAAAATTAGGGGTGCCTCTTGTATTATAAGATCGTGGCAAGGGGTGGGGGAAATCGGGGGATAGTATCCCCCAATTTTTTTTTACCTTGTTTTTTTTTTTTTAAGAGTAAGTTCTAGAGAGCATATCCTGAAATTTTAATCTTGGGACTCCAATGAGAAGCGCAAGAATGTCGCGATTTGATGATTTTGGGGGAAAATTTTTAAAAATTTTGATTTTGGTCGATCCCATTGCTGTCCCAACATAAAAATTGTAGACTGTGTTCATTAGGACTTGCACTTTGAGAATCCCAAGTAAAAAAAATCGGGGGATACTTTCCCCCCATTTTCGCCACCCTTTGCCACGACCTTCAAATAAGGGGGGCACCAATTCCTTTTTTTGGAAAATTTTTTGGTTAAGGTAGGTATTGTAGAGCGTACTATAAGCTTTAAAACAAACAAAAATGGACTCTGTAGCTACAATAGCACATATGATATTAAATTTTTAAAGTTCAAGAGTGTTGCGATTTGGAGATTTTAGGGGAAATTGTGAAAAATTTTGATTTTGAGTGATCCCATTGTTGTCCCAACTTAAAAATTTTAGAATATATTCTTAAGGACTTTCTCTATAAGATTATCAAGTAAAAAAAAAATCGGGGGATACCATCCTCCCCATTTTCTCCTCCGTATATCTCGACCTTAAAATAAGGGAGGTAACCATTATTTTTTTCGAAAATTTTTTGGTTATGGTAGGTCTTATAGAGCATATTATGAGCTTCAAAACAAACCAAAAATGGGCTTTCTAGCTATAATAGAACCAACGATATTAAGTTTTTACGGTGCAAAGTGTTGCGACTTGGAGATTTTGGGGGAAATTTTGACCCTCCGTGTTTTCGCCCACTGTTTACTTACAAGGGAAGTATCTCAACCCTTATGAACCGATTTGCCTGAAACTTAAAATATATTTAAATGAGACCATTTTAAGGTTGGGGTGTCTCGGCTTATCGGCCATATCGGGGATTTAGGGGTTCAAAAAATGGGTCAAAATTTGGCGAAAAAATCGTTTTTTGGATTTTTTAGCGATTTCTTTCAAATAAACTATATGATGTTTCCATATGAGAAGAAAGGATTTTTTAATGCCTATTCAACGGTGGCATAACCCCGTAAAAATTCTGCTTCGTTAAATATTTTTTTCATGAAAATGTGCAAATTTTGGGGGGTATTCATATGAAGACATAGACCTACGATATCCATATTAATACGAAATAATCTTTATTAAATTTAAGTCGACACGTATTTTTGCTCTAGACGATATTCCTGTTAGTTCGGGAGTTATCGAAATTTTCCCGAAGATCCTCATTGTTCCATAAGGGGACAACGAAATTTTTAAACACTGATATGGCCGATAAGCCGAGACACCCCAACCTTAAAATCGTCTCATTTATGTATATTTTAAGTTTCAGGCAAATCGGTTCATAAGGGTTGAGATACTTCCCTTGTTAGAGGGCTGAAAATAAGTGTGCATTAGTTTATCACCTAGTGTTACAACTAAACCAAATTTCATCAAAATCGGAGGGGTCACGAAAATTTTTAGCTATTTTTGATTGATTTCACTAAGACTGACCCGAATAGGTTGTTTGGATAGCCCTATATGTAACTAAGAAAATTGCGATTTTGGTTTTTCAAATTTTCGAAAACTGGGCTTAGGAGGCGTGGTCAAATATTGGAAAAATGGTAAAATTTGTGGCGAGTAGCCTTGATTAAATATTTATCACATTAAAACGGAATGCACCACAATGTCAAAAATTTACGTTCTTATATAGTTTTGTATGTTTGTCCATCCACACAAAAAAAATCAGAAACACGTTCATCTTTTTTTTCGAGAAAATCGCATTTGAACTTTAAATTTCATAACAATTTAGTAATTTGCTTGTATTTTCTTGTGTCAACAGAGCGTATGACGAATATTTATGCAATTAATATTACTCATTCGCAACTTTAAAACAAAGAAATAAAAGCAAATAACAAAATTGTTATGAAATTTAAAGTTCAAATGCGATTTTCTCGAAAAAAAAGATGAACGTGTTTCTGATTTTTTTTGTGTGGATGGACAAACATCTAAACTTTTAAAAAAATAAATAAAAAAGAAAAAAAAAGTGGCCGGATTTTTGATAAATTGACTTTTTTAAAAAATGGAAAATTTCAGAACGGGTTCTGAAAATTTTCCAAAAAAAAAAAATTTAATCGATAGCCCATACAAAACTATATAAGAACGTAAATTTTTGACATTGTGGTGCATTCCGTTTTAATGTGATAAATATTTAATCAAGGCTACTCGCCACAAATTTTACCATTTTTCCAATATTTGACCACGCCTCCTAAGCCCAGTTTTCGAAAATTTGAAAAACCAAAATCGCAATTTTCTTAGTTACATATAGGGCTATCCAAACAACCTATTCAGAAATTTACGGGACACATGTTTTTCTGTAGCGGGACATTTGGTGTGGAATGCCTCATATATTCTACGGTAATTACAACAAAATTACCCAGGAAATTTTTTTGGAACAGATTCCCATTACAAGAGATTCTTGAATATATTCTACGGTAATTACAACAATTTTTTTTCAAAAAAACTGCTTGCTCAAAAAAACGATTGCTTTGGAACAATTTCAAACAAAAATCATTTACAGAAAGAATTTGAAACGAATTTCAATCATCAAAAAACGCGGATTCAATCAATTTTTTGATTGAAATTTCTCCAATTAAGAAAATTGTTATACCAATCATCAAATTTTAGGTGATTGATTAAAATTTTTTTCAATCAAACATTTTTTCGATTTTGATCAAAAATTTGATAAGTTTTTTATTTATAGTCAATCAAGACATTTTTAGTCAATCAAGCTAATGACAAAATCATCAACAAATTCATCTTTTATGGTTTCCAATATGTTGCCAACAATAAAAAACAAGTAAGAAAATTATAGTCGGTCAAGACCGACCATATAATACCCTACACCAGAGTTTCCCGGAAAATGGGTTCCAAGTTCAAACATGGACTGAGTAGATCTATATTTTGTCAAATCTTTAATAAGTGTAAAAGGCACTTACAAATCAAATTTGAGTGGAATATGCTTCTTTTTGTTGACAATAAACCGTTTCAACTGAATATCGGGCGAAATTTTCACATGGGACCTAACTCCAAAAATAGTCCGATGATAATCAGATTTGATAAGGTTATTAAAGTACGCGTTTAACATACACAAACAGAATTTTAATTAAACATTTTCTATGTTCATGAAATTTGCGAGATTTATTTGAAAATCGGGTAGGTGGTTTGTATGGGGGCTACAAGAAGAACTGGTGATTTGTGGGGATGAAACATGATTACCTGCCAAATTTCGAAAAAATACCTATTAAAATGCGGCTATTAGAGATAGATTTGAGCCAAAACTAAAGAAGACCTTTGAATAGGGGCTAGGTCTAAATATGGACCGATTTTTACCAATTTCAATAGGCTTCGTCCTTGGGCCAAAAGAGGCTTAAGTTTAAAATTTTAAGTCAATTGATTAAAAATTGCGACCTGTATCATGTTTACAACGTTTACATGGACAGACAGACAGACGGACGGACGGACATCGCTAAATCGGCTCACTATACGCTGTAACACAGTGTGGTGTAGGTAGGGTTGCCAGACGGCCTGGAATGGCCTGGATTTTCCAGTTATTTGAAGTCTGGTCCAGTTTCCAGTTAAAACATAATTTATCCATTTGAAAAAGGATTTCTTTCTTTAAGGGTACTTTTCACTATCACACATTTCCTTTATACAAGCGTAATTTCTCCATGTTAGCATAATATTTTTTTAAAAAATTTGGCCAGAAATTGTTCACTTATTAGATACGACAAGGTTTCAATCAAAAAAGAATCCAAAAATCTTTAGGAAGTTGGTAAATTTTGATGTGTATAATGGAAAAGTGTGATAGTGGAAAGTACCCTTTAACAATTATTTTTATACCCTCCACTCTGGTGATAGAGGGTATATATAAGTTTGTCATTCCGTATGTAACACATTGAAATATTGGTTTAGGACCCCATAAAGTATATATATTCATGATCCTTGATCGATTTTAAGTCGATCTAGCGATGTCCGTCTGTCTGTCTGTCTGTCTGTCCGTCCGTCTGTCTGTCTGTCTGTTGAAATCACGTTTTTGGCAATACTCCGAAACCGATTTAAACGCTTGGGGTACCAAAAGTTGCGTAATTTTCCCAGGCAAAAACTGATGGTTTTTTATTTTTTTTAAATCGGTTAAGTATTTTAAAAGTTATGAGCGAATTACTAAAAAACACATAGTTTTTTTCAACATAACCCTAAATTAACTCATATTTTGTGTGATACATAAGAAAGAAAACGGAAATGAAAAAAAAAAACTGAGAAAAAGGAAAAAAATCTTTACAAAAAAGCTTTAAAATATGTAAAACAAAATCTAAATTTAATTAAAAAAAAGTTCGTTAAGTAATAATAAAAAAATTAATAGTTATTTTTATATAGCATGTGTGTGTTTGTGTCCATTTTTTGCTTCGTCATATTAACGGGGTTGCCAGACTTTTTGTTGGCTTTGTCGCCAAATCGGATGTAAAATATCGCCAAAATTCAATTTTGTTCAGATTTCTTAAAAAAAAAAAATATTTTCATTTAAAAAAATTAAATTTTGTTAAATAATAAAAGACAGAAATAAACTTTATGGCAAAAATCGCCCAAATCCGGAAAATTTATATATATAAAAGAGTAATATGACTGACTGACATACTCATTAGACTGGGTCGAAATCCTACAAAGTCTAAGGATCGATTGTCCTTAGTGCGGGAAAGTGGTAATGGGGTAATATAAGCATTTTATGGAAGACAACTTTTTAATCGATCAAAAACTCTATTAGCGCATCGGTGGTCAAAATTGAGATTTTGGTCAAAATGGCCAAATTTTCAAAAAAATTTTAAAAATATAAATTTCATTTTCTTGCTTAATAAAAAAAAAAAATTTTATTACATTTGATACTAATAACTTATGTATTAAATATTGGAATTTTATGCCATCATTAACATATTTTTATTTAAGATACAAAAAAAATCATATTTTTGACGCGGTTCTAAAAACCACTTTTTTTTAAATTAATTTTTATTTTTTATTAAAATTGCAAAACATATCGATTTTATTACTCAATGTTATTGAAAACATCATAAAGACTAAAGATTTAAATTTTTGCGAAAATCCGTTCGTTAGTTTTTTGTGGGGAGCGGTTTCAATTGAGCGGATTTCAAGGAAATCGTATTTTTTGCCATTTTTTTGAGTTTTTATTTTTTATAAACTACATTATTGTACAAATTGACCAATATTATGCTCTATCTTGTTCCATTTGATCATGGTAACTTAGTTTTGAAACGATAGATTTCTAGGACATCTTTAACCCTAATCGGTCAGCGGCCAAAAGTGTCCCGTACTGAGTTTTTTTAGGTTTTAACTACTGTGTAATGAAATTAATGGTTGCAAAATCATGTTTGTGTTGAATATTGTGTTGTATAATCTTTTATTTAATCATATTGACTTAATTTTGAAACATACATATTTTTGGACATCTTTAACCCTTATGTGCATGCAACCAAAAATGTCCCCTACCAAAATTTTCATGTTTTTCACAAATAAAAAAAAAACACACATTTTTGTATTCAAAATAGTCATAAATAATTAATTGAATAATTTTGATATTGCCGAAAGCGTTAACCCTTCTAAAATAAAGGTCAATAGTGGCCCACTAACAGATTTTGAAGAATTAGGATTATGTGTGGATTAATTTTGTTTTAATAAAACTAAATTTTTTTGATATTATATCACACGCAATCATTCATTTCATATATTTCTTAATGTCAAAAAAAGCCATAAAACAAATTATCCTTAGAATTAAAATTTGAAGACTAGACTAAGTGTCCATTTTCACACTTAGATTTACCCCCGATCAACGACGAGGAACCCTATTTTGAGTAATTTTATGCTTTTTTTTTTCTTTTAAAAACAGAGATGGTTATATAAGATCCACTTTATTGTCTCGCTCTAATTTAACCTCACTTGAGTGAAAATCGCAATTTAAAATTAAAGATTAAGGCATAAGCCTGAACATTAGGGTTATGACTTTTTGCATTTTTTTGCAAATATTAAAATTTACCTAACCTAGCCAAAAAAGCCATAAAAATATTAAGAATTGCATTTTCAAATTTGCATTTACATTGCATTTACAAATAGAATCTTCGAATTACAAGTAGAATTTTCGAAATACAAATAGAATTTTCGAATTACAAATGGAATCTTCGAGTTACAAGTAGAATCTTCGAATAACAATTGATCTTTTACGAATCACATCTGTAAATGGTTTAGTAGAATTTGGAATTTCGATAAAGGTGCCTACTTATTTTCTCCAATACCATTGGATGCTTTTGTTTTTATAATTATTTTAAAACTATTTGAAATCATTCTCTTAATTGGAAACAATAAATCAGAATCAAAATAATTTTACTAATTAAAAAATGCAACTAATTTTATACTAAAACATTGGACATTATTTGCATTATATTTCAATTTAATGATAATTATATAGTACTAATATTTACCAACCAACCTGATGAATTACCTGAGAAAAAAATACTATTGTAGATGTTTAATAGGACCCCTTAAGGTCAATTTTCTGCTACTGTATTTACAGAAGAAAAATGTAAATAAAGATTTTCTAAACAAAATAAGAAGAAACAAGAAAAAAGTAAAATTCGGCATAGCCGAATGTATAATACCCTGCACAATGTAAAAAAGGTTATTGCTAGAAAGTAAATTTATTCGAAAGAAATTAAAAAAAAAAATTTGTAAATAAAAATTGGTAATTTTTGTTTAAATTTTAATAAATTTATTGTTTGTGTATAATAGGGGTATAACCAAAATAAGAACCTATCATAACGGTATGGGCAATGTTATACAGATAACAAAAAACGATATCCGGGGTCATTTTGGTCCAAAAACCTTCGGCACCGATTGCAATTTTTTAAACACCAAAAATTTAATTTTTTTAGATTTTTTTGGTGGGAATCCTTCTCTTTCAACGTTTTTTTGATTTTTCACCGTTTTGCAACAAAAATAAAACAAGAAAAAATTTGAGTATGATTTTTGACATTAGATATATGGGTTGCCGGAATAATTCAAAAATAATATTAGCTAAAATTTCATCGCGATCGGCGCCGAACCTTTTTTAACATTCGCGAAAAAAAGAACATACATTTTATATTGATTTTTCATGTACTTTCTCACTATGATAGGTCCTTTTTCCTAGTGTATAATTATATGTTTGTACTTGCTTAAATACCATTCGGTATTCAATTATGTTCACTTACTAGCTTATCATCCCGGTACTTCGTTACCGGTTGTGTTGAATACTGGATAATAGAAGGATCAGGATTACTCTATCGATTTCCAAAAAATTCCCCCAAATAGTCTTTGTTTTATTTACTTGTGGACGTTTAAGTCTTTCATAAAAAATATTTCAATAAATTATTTAAACAATAAAATTTGAATAACTTCGCTGGTATGTTATCATGTTCATTCCGGGGGAAAAATATATTGACAATTTTCGAGCCCTTATGTCGGGATTTTGTATTTTGAGTGAATAAATATTTCAGTGAAAAAAGAAAAAAAAAATAAGTTTGAGTGAAAAAATATATAGAGGGAAAAAATATGGAGAAAAAAGATAAAAACGAAAAATTTGAGTAAAAAAATATCATTCCATATTGTTCCCTGCTCTATTCCATTTTGTTCCCCGTTCTATTTCATTTCATTTCCAATTCCATCTCCTTCTTCTAAGGTCATTATTATAGGAACAAAAAAAGTACCAAAAGTACACTTTATTACACCCATTAGAAACGGAATTTCCAAAAAGTACCTCTTCCAGAATGTTTTTTCTTCACCGAAGTATCCTATACTCTACATTTCAATTATAAAGGATCATTATTTTAGCAAATACTAAAAGTACTTTTTATCCCCGTTAAGAAACGCAATTTCCAAAAAGTACTTTTCCACATCTTTTTTTTCACCGAAGGATTTTACATTCCAAATTTTAAGTTTCTGTGACCATTATATTTTTTGGAACCTTGTCCAATTTCAAGTTTCTATGATTATTATTTCAGGAAATAAAAAAGTACCAAAAAGTGTACTTTCGGTACTTTTAACAAAACGTACTTTATAAAAGGTACTTTTTATAAAAGGCATTTTTTATAAAAGGTACTTTTATAAAAGGTACTTTTTATAAAAGGTACTTTTTATAAAAGGTACTTTTTATAAAAGGTACTTTTTATAAAAGGTACTTTTTATAAAAGGTACTTTTTATAAAAGGTACTTTTTATAAAAGGTACTTTTTATAAAAGGTACTTTTTATAAAAGGTACTTTTTATAAAAGGTACTTTTTATAAAAGGTACTTTTTATAAAAGGTACTTTTTATAAAAGGTACTTTTTATAAAAGGTACTTTTTATGAAGGATACTTTTTATGAAGGTATAAAAGGTACTTTTTATAAAAGGTACTTTTATTAAAGGTACTTTTTATAAAAGGTACTTTTTATAAAACGAACTTTTTATAAAAGGTACTTTTTATAAAAGGTACTTTTTATAAAAGGTACTTTTTATAAAAGGTACTTTTTATAAAAGGTACTTTTTATAAAAGGTACTTTTTATAAAAGGTACTTTTTATAAAAGGTACTTTTTATAAAAGGTACTTTTTATAAAAGGTACTTTTTATAAAAGGTACCATTATTTCAGTAAATTAAAAAAGTACCAAAAAGTACACTTTTTTCAATTTTACCCCCGTAGAGTCAACACTGGCAAAAACCCAGCCTTGGTGAATATTTTTTCCGGGAAGTGAACCTACATTGCAAATTTTAAGTTTCTAGGACCACTATTTAAGAAAATATAAAAGGTACCAAAAGTACAGTTTTTTACCCTTTTTACCCCTTAGAATCAACATTAGCAAAATCTAGCCTTAGTAGATTTATATTCCGGGAGCTGAACCTACATTTAAAATTTCAAGTGTCTAGGACCATTATTTAAGGAAATATAAAAGGTACCAAAGGTACATTTTTTTACCCTTTTTACCCCCTTAGGATAAACATTGGCAAAAATCCAGCCTTAGTGGATCTATATTCCGGGAGCTGAACTTACATTCCAGTTTTTAAGTTGCTAGGCCCATTATTTAAGGAAATACAAAAGGTACCAAAAGTACAGTTTTTTACCCGTTTTACCCCCTTAGAATCAACATTGGCAAAAGTCCAGCCTTACAGGATCTACATTCCGGGAGGTGAACATACAGTCCAAATTTCAAGTCTCTATGACCATTATTTCATGAGATATGGAAAGTACCAAAAGTACAGTTTTTTACCCTTTTTACCCCCTTAGAATCAACATTGGCAAAAGTCCAGCCTTACAGGATCTTCATTCCGGGAGGTTAACATACAGTCCAAATTTCAAGTCTCTATGACCATTATTTCATGAGATATGGAAAGTACCAAAAGTACAGTTTTTTACCCTTTTTACCCCCTTAGAATCAACATTGGCAAAAATCCAGCCTTAGTGGATCTATATTCCGGGAGGTGAACCTATAGTCCAAATTTCAAGTCTCTAGCTTCAGCGGTTTGGGCTGGGCGATGCTGAGTCAGTCAGTCAGTTACGTTACTCTTTTATATATATAGATTTCATCCAGCAGCCGCATTAAATCATTTTGTATTTTTAGGTTATGTCGAATATACCAAAATTTTACAGGTGTCCAAACATTTTTGTTGATAACTTTTAAACCGCAAAACTGATGTTGCTCAAATGCAATACCAACGTTTTAGGGGCAACAGCAAGTAAATGTCTTTGGTTACAGTCACATCTTTGAAATATTTTGGCCGTGATCGCCATTTTAACAGACAGGCAGACGTCGCTGGAAAGCCTTTGGATTGGTTTTATGTACTTTATGGGGTCCCAAACCGATATTTCAATGAGTTGCAAACGGAATGACAAACTTATTTTTCTAGCACTAACAATAAGTTGGGGGTTATAAAAAATTGGTATCTTAAATTGAACAAATTTTTGATACCAATCAAAAACTGAAGAAAGAAAAAAATCAACAACTTACAACAATAACTAAATTGTATGCACTGGCACTGACTGCATCAGAGATATTCGTATTCAAAATAACATTGTAGTCAAAAACTTGGCTACTGCAATTTTTTATCTTTAATGTTTTGAGGGAACATAGAAAAAAAATTTAAGATTTTACTTAAATATTTTTTCTTTTTTTATTTTTTTTGTTAATGTTAACAAAGATTGTCGTCTTAAGGCACGTTTTATTTGTACAATAAACAAAATCTTTAAAATATTTTTTTAGATTTTAATTTTTTTTGTTGGTTTTTTATATTGTGGTTTATTTCGTGTGTCAGTTTTTTGAAAAAAAAAAATGAAAAAAAAACAGCAAAAAACAACAATAAGATCTTGTTAAGATATTATTTGTTAGATACGACAAGTAGACTTAATTATCATTTTCATGTTTAAACATAAATAATGCATTAGTTATAATAAAATATATTGTATTGTTTTACAAAATACACTCATAAAACAATTGTTAGTTAGATATAAAATTAGCTTGAGAAACCCAAGAGACTTTTATATATCTAACTTAAGGTTTTTAAAATGAACAGCAAGTAGTGCAATATTACACAGAAAAAAAAAATTTGTCAATACAATTAATTTCATTGTTAATACAATTAAACATTTAATTGAAACTGAGCCTACATTGGATTTTGTCAATACAACAATGGCATTTGTAACTTTTGAAAAAAAAATCAACATCATTCATTGTTACATTAACAATGAAATTAATTGAAAAATTTGTAAAATCTAAAAATAGAATAAAAAATAATCTGAAATCTAAAAATAGAAAAAAAAAAATAATCTAAAAATAGAAAAAAAAAATAAAAAAAAAAAATGTTTACCGCCGCCATACGGCATCGAACCCGAAACCTTCGTGCTACGCGTCTAGCACACTACCACCGTGCTATCCTTAAACATATTTTTATTTGACTAAACGTCATATTTAAAACAGTCTACAATTAGAATGATAAAAAAAAAAAACTAAAATTGGAAATTAAAAAAAAAAAAAAAGTTCCGCCAACTGGCGGCGAACCCGCAACCTTCACGATTCGAAGCTAGCACACTACCACCGTGCTATTCCTCATGTATAATTAAAGTTGACTAAATGCGTACATAAGGAGTCTGTGATTTCAATATGCACTTTTTGCGTTTTTAACAATAATAAAAAATGTGGCATTATACATATTTAAAAATAAATAATAATTTTGCATCACACAAATTTAAAAAAATCTAAAAATAGGATTAAAAAAATAATCTCAAATAAAAAAAAAACAAAAATAAAAAACTGTTCCGCCAACTGGCAGCGAACCCGAAACCTTCATGATTCGAGTTTAGCACACTACCACCGTGCTATCGTCGCATATATTTATGCTTGATTAAATGAGTTTATAAATTGTTTGTGTTATTAATGTGAATTTTGTGGAATCTTTAACAATGATTTTAATTCATGCGTTTAATTGGAAATAAAACCGGATTTTTGTCACATTAACAATACGCATTGTTGATACAATTAAAAACGTTGTTGAACTAGTATTTCGTTGGTAACAATTTGTTTTGTTACTCTTGATTTTACGATATTTTTTTCTGTGTATCCATGACTTACAAATCAAGTCTTTCAATTGGCACCAAGCGATTGGCTTAAAACTTGAGGGTGTGTTAATATTGGCACCAACATCTAATTTTTCCTTTAAACCCCATTTTAGAAACATTTAAAGCTTCAGAAAGACATCAGACAGATCTCTGAAATCAACACACAAAAAATTGTTGGCTAAAAATGTTCAATTAAATCTATTGATCTAAAAAATTTAAATGAGTCAATCAATGTTTTGATTAAAATTGTTGTTATTTGCTTTATCTGTCGAATTACAAATTTTCAACGTACCAGATTTTTTTCGCTTTAATTTATTTGAATAGATTAATTAAAAAAAAAATACAAAATTAGCGGGTTTTACTTTTTTATTGTTGGCAACATATTGGAAAGAAAAAAAGATGAATTTTTTGATAATTTTGTCATAAGCTTACAATTCATTCGTTAAATCAATCATTATTTTGATTGACTATAAATATAAAATTTATCAAATTTTAGGTCAAAATCGAAAAAATGTTTGATTGAACAAATGTTCAATCAATCACCTACAATTTGACGATTGTTATAACAATTTTTTTAATTAAAAGAATTTCAATCAAAAAATTGATTGAATCCCCGTTTTCGTTGATTGAAATTCGTTTCAAATTTTTTCTGTGAAGCAACTGAGCGAATCCAAATACACTGAAAAAAATCTTGTAAAATGACAATAAAAATTTGTTATTTTTATTTTTTGCTACCTCCTATTTGACGAGAATTTCTTGTAACTTAACAAACTTTTTACCAATAATTTTGTAATTTTACAAACTTTTTACCATTAAATTTGTAAATTTACAAATTTTTTGACGCAATAAAATTTGCAAGCAATTCTCGTGCCTTAACTGGATTTTTTTATCCATTTTAAATTACGAGCTTTTTAGTAATTTTAAAAACTTTTTACGTATAAAATTGTAAATTTACAACTTTTTTGGCGCAATAAAACAAGGAATTCATGTGAATTTACTACACCATTTACAGATGTAATTCGGAAAAGATCAATTGTAATTCAAAGATTCTATTTGTAATTCGAAGATTCCATTTGTAATTCGAAGATTCCATTTGTAATTCGAATACTCCAATTGTAATTCGAAGATTCCATTTGTAATTCGAAGATTCCAATTGTAATTCGTAAAAGATCAATTGTAATTCGTAAAAGATCAATTGAAATTCGTAAAAGATCAATTGTAATTCGTAAAAGATCAATTGTAATTCGAAAAAGGTCAATTGTAATTCGTAAAAGATCAATTGTAATTCGAAAAAGATCAATCGTAATTCGTAAAAGATCAATTGTAATTCGTAAAAGATCAATTGTAATTCGAAGACTCCATTTGTAATTCGTAAAAGATCAATTGTAATTGGTAAAAGATCAATTGTAATTCGAAAAAGATCAATTGTAATTCGAAAAAGACCAATTGTAATTCGTAAAAGATCAATTGTAATTCGTAATTGATCAATTGTAATTCGTAAAAGATCAATTGTAATTCGAAAAAGATCAATTGTAATTCGTAAAAGATCAATTGTAATTCGAAAAAGATCAATTGTAATTCGTAAAAGATCAATTGTAATTCGAAAAAGATCAATTGTAATTCGTAAAAGATCAATTGTAATTCGTAAAAGATCAATTGTAATTCGAAGATTCCAATTGTAATTCGTAAATTATCAATGTAAATTCAGTTGATGTTTTTCGAATTACAATTGGAATCTTCGAATTACAATTGATCTTTTACGAATTACAATTGATCTTTTACGAATTACAATTGATCTTTTTCGAATTACAATTGATCTTTTACGAATTACAATTGATCTTTTACGAATTTCAATTGATCTTTTACGAATTACAATTGATCTTTTACGAATTACAATTGGAATCTTCGAATTACAAATGGAATCTTCGAATTACAATTGGAGTATTCGAATTACAAATGGAATCTTCGAATTACAAATGGAATCTTCGAATTACAAATAGAATCTTTGAATTACAATTGATCTTTTCCGAATTACATCTGTAAATGGTGTACGAATTATAATTGATCTTTTTCGAATTACAATTGATCTTTTACGAATTACAATTGATCATTTTCGAATTACAAGTGATCTTTTACGAATTACAATTGATCTTTTACGAATTACAATTGATCTTTTACGAATTACAATTGATCTTTTACGAATTACAACTGGAGTATTCGAATTACAATTGGAATCTTCGAATTACAATTGGAGTATTCGAATTACAATTGGAATCTTCGAATTACAATTGGAGTATTCGAATTACAAATGGAATCTTCGAATTACAAATGGAATCTTCGAATTACAAATAGAATCTTCGAATTACTAATAGAATCTTCGAATTACAATTGATCTTTTTCGAATTACATCTGTAAATGGTGTAGATTTTTGTTATAAAATTTGCTTGAAAATTTGTAAAATAACAAAATAAATGTAAAATTACAAAAAAACAGTTAATTTTGATCGAAATTTTTTTGTTAAAAAAACCAGGATAAATGTCAAATATTGGCAAAATAGGAGGACGAAACTTTTTCTTGTAATTTGACATGGTTTTCTTTTGTGTGTAGGTTAATTTCCTGCCTTACCTTCCTAGAACACCTTCCATAATTATGTAGCCATTAAGCAACAAACACACACAAAACAATAAAAAATTTTTGTTTGTTTTTGTTGTTTTGTGTGTGTTTGTTGCTTTATGTTTACATAATTATGGAAGTTGTAGCAAGAGGGTTAAAACGGCATATTAGTGATAACGAAGTATTCGATAGCCTGATATTCTTCCATGAAGTAACCTCAGGTCTCTTGGGATAAACGAAAGCGCATTTGAAAGCGCGTATTATATCGAAGATTTCCAGACCTGGCTGGAATATTGCCAGATCATTGCAGTGTTTACCAGGCAGAAATGCTGCCAATTAAGAAAGTGGCTGACTGGTTGAATTGCAATGCCTCGTCTACAACCGCAGTCAACGTCAATTCCGTCAGTTAAGCCGCGGTCAAGTCAATGTTTCTGAAGACAAGGTTTGCCTATAACTGCCGCACGTCTTTAAATGAAATGACCAAGCAGTTTGAGATACATATATGGGTCCCAGGGCACAAAAAAATCCAGGGCAAGTTTGCAAGACTGACCTTATAGATTCCAACAGAATTAGAATGTGTTGATATGCCTCTACACTCAAAATATATTCTCTGTTTAATCAGCAGAAAAATCTGCTTAAAATACACCCATTTTGAGGCAAATGAGAAATCTGCTGATTTTAGCAGACACGGTTTGCTGAAAATCTATCAAGATTATCGAGGTGAAATCAGCAAAAATTCAAAATTTTTTTTAATATAAACTTAAAAAAAAAAAAAATTATCTGTAAAATCAGTAATATAATCTAATAATTTATAGTTTTGTCAATTATTAGTCTCAATCGTTTTAATTGTATAAAAAACGAAAAAAAAAAATTACACTTTGAAAAATAAAAACTTAAGAAAGTTTTCTTGAAAAAAAGATGACAGCAAACTATTTCTGTAAAATTACAAATAATCTGCTTAAAATATGTTCAAAAATATGTTTAAAAATATCGTTTTGATTGCATAAAAAAAATAACACTTTGAAAACAAAAACTTAGAAAATATCACTACCAAGAGGAGAGATTTTAACGGTGGTTCCTATAATTTCCGGAAACTGTCTTTTAGGAAAGCACGTAGAGCAATTAAAAGTGCCGTCAAACGACTTTTGCCAAGGTTACATGAATGAGGGGGATTTGAAACTATCGAATACTTCATCTGCCATTGCCCGGCCCTTTCTGGTCAGAGACTTACTTCACTGAGATTTAGTGAGCTGCACGATCGTTCTGTTTTGTCGGATGCCAAAATTCTTAGGAATTTCATAAGGAGCTCAAATTGGTTTAACGACGGGGACTTGTAGATGAACCCCGTTACCGTCTTATGGTTTCACAACGGACCTCAGAGTCTATGTGTACTGACGTTTTACAACCTTACTTTACCATAACTGCAAATACTGCCGAGACAACAAAAAGCCCAAATTCATTTTTGGAGTCCTTAACTCGTAAAATATGACCGCCGAAGATCATATTCGAGATATTTCATAATATCAGCTCACTTTTTCGCTTGTGATTACAACAAGACCAAAACTGTAGTGTAGTCTCACGTCTATCCATGTGCCCAACGCAGAGTTTCTAGAGGAATACTAACACCTTCCGATTCCGTTTTAACTTGTACGGTAATTCCCCGGAATGTGTCTGTGCCCGGGACCCATATTAGTCGTATGTTTAAATGCTTGGCCATCTTTTTTTTGAGAATATTGTCTCCAGGGACTTGACCGATTCTTGACTGTCGGAATAGATGTTGACTGCAGTTATAGACAAGACATTGCAAGTTAACAGTCAGCTACTTTCTTTATAGCCAGATTCTCTGCCTGGTAAATACAACAATAATCTGGCAATCTTAAAACCAGGCTCAACCCAAGCTCTTTCGCATAGACGCCGAAGCCCACTAGTTCGTGTAGCTTCGATCCATCTGTGTTAGTTTTATAGAGGTTTCACTACCCGGAATAAACCTCATCCGAGAGTAACAGAAGAATTATCACATATTATACGAAAACGATAGTGTCTTTTTTCTTAATGTATCCTTTCCTTATGATATCGTTTATCCATTAAAATATGAACCAACCAATAGTTGAACCAACACTCAAGAAATGCCCCTATTATGCAGTGCATGATATCAAGAAAATAGGTTATGAGGAGGAGGAAAAACTGCGTAGTGTTTGGGGATATTTGACTTGAATTTATCTATATTGAAAGAGACTAGGAAGACCTCTGCCGGAAGATTATTCCACATACGGCTAGTTCGACTGATGAACGATCCTTCCCTGCAATGCGCTGTGCGATCAACTTGACAATCGACAACAAATGGATGTGATCTATTAGATAACCGAGTGTTGCGAACAAAAACTCGGGCTCTAGGGATAAGCTCACTTATCTCAGCATAACACTTTCCATGGTAATATCGATAGAACAGAGTGACACAACCGTGGTTTCGGTTTTAAAAAATTTAATAACCGATCAGTTTCGATTATTTTCAGTTATCAGTATTTTTTTTCGATGAAAAAACTTTCAGCCTTACTAAAGAAAAATAAAATAAATTTTAAATCGACTTTTAATTTTATTTCCACACAAACTGTTTTTGTTTTTAAAATCGACTTTAAAAAATTGTATAGATAATTTTAAATTTAAAATAAAACTTTTGTTAAAATAAATTTTTCTTTGGTACGGACCATTATTTTTAAATAGTTTTTTATTAGAATCGAATTCAGTTTAAATTCCCATTTTCGTTTACCTTCCGCTTATGTCTTTTAAAAAACTGAATTCAGTTCATTTTCCAAAGATTCAGTGGTCCCTCATCTTTAGAATAAACACTTAAGTTATATCGATTATACACTGAAAATAAAATCGTCAAATTTAAATCAACAAACATTAATTGTAAATCAACCAAACATGATATAAACCAAACATGATATCAACCAAACATTTAGTAAAAACGGCCGCTTGTTAGTCCATAATCTAAAACTTCGATTTTGTTTTCAACAAACTCGGTCAAATAATTTTACTTCAAAATTATTTTATCATGTCAATAAATAGTTTTTGCGTTTGTTGAACAAAAAATTTCATTTGTCAGATCAACAAATTGTGTTTGTTGAACTTCTTTGTTGAAAAAAATTTAGATTTTTTACATTTGTCAGATGAACAAATTGTGTTTGTGTTTGTTGAATTTCTTTGTTGAAAAAAGCTAAATTCTTATTTCAACACTCAAAATTTACAAACGTTTGTTGATATTACAAATTTTCGAATAGGAGCACTTTCAGTAAAAAAATTAGTTGTAGTCACAAATATGGGGGTCAATATAACAATTCGTTTTTTTTTTGTGTAAAGTCAGAATTTAAAATAAAAATTTTTATTTTGTCATAATAAACTGTATTTAATTATTTTTTTTCTATCTGAAAAATAAAATGGAAAAAATATAAGAAATCCATTATATGAATAAAAAGAAGATAACCGAACATATATGGATCAGTTTCGGGTTCCAATAACCGCGGTTTCGGTTACGGTTTTAACCGAAACAGAAACTCTAATCAACACCCTCCTTTGCACACGGTCGAAATTTTAATCCAATTGGAATTTTCGAATTTCAGGTGGAATCTTTGAATGTAGTTATTACCAATTAGGTTTGCCAACTTGTAAGCTCTGGTGGATTGTAAGTTTCATATTATTTTTATTTTCGAGTGTAAAATAAAAACTCTTAAAAAATAAAACAAGTGGTAAGTAAGTGAGTCTGATGTTTAAAAATCTTATAAAAGATACAAGACATAACAAGTATCTGTTAAGCGAACTATGACAATGGAATTTAAGTGATTTTCTGATCATAACTTTGTAAAGTAATTTTAATAAAAATTTCTTTAAAAAAATAATAAATATTGAATTGAACTGAACACACATTCCCAAACTATAAATATGACCAAAAAACACCCAATAACTATTTTTCTTACGTAGATACCAAAATCTCTTTTAAACAATCTTTTTGAATGTTTAACATATATTTTAATTTTTTCTTTTAACTTTGGGAAGAGTTTATCCCCCCAAAAAAAAAATATAACCAATATTGAAAACTCATACACACACATTACACCGTTCAACAAATTTCAAATTTTTTGCTGGATACATGAACCGGGCCAAAAAATTTGGAGAGTAGCAGAAAATGAAATATACATTGCTCCCAGTTTTTTCTAGAACAATCCGAGTTTGTGCAAAAAATGCTAAAAAAAAGTTTACTCTAGTCAGAAAGTGGAGATAAAAAACATTCCCTTGTCTTTTAGATTTTCAAAATCAGCTCAATAAACCAAATAACGATAAGTGATACCGATTACGGTATCACCTAAAATTAAAATTATGATACTATTTTCGAATTTTAGGCGATTTTGCTATCGCTATTCCTGGAAATTTCGATAGCGAAAACAATATCACCATATCGAAACGATATCGTTATCGCCTAGAATAACGATAGTTTTTGATAAATGTTGGAAAAATGCGATTTTAATATCGTTATCACTGGAATTATTGATAGCGAAAACGATATCATATTTTCATGGATAAACGATATTCTAACAAAAGGTACATTAAGAACGAAAACACTATCGCTTTCGTTAAACATTTTAACCCTTTATGTTTTTGTGGTATTTAATGAAAATATTTGAAAAAAGGACTAAAATGGGGGATAGAGGGTTAATATGTTCTACGAAAAGAACCGCCTTTAAATTTCACTGAATACATGTGTAAACATTCTTTAGTTTAGAAGAAGATTTAATAAATTTGTTGACTTTTTTAACACCACTTTGGAGAAACGCAACATTTTGTATAACCACTTCTCGCGAAAACCGCGAATTGATCTAGAAGAACTAGAAGACACGTGTATTTTATTTTCGGCCCTATTTTCAGAATTTTTCGTTCTGGTCCAGGTGTACAAAATTATGTCGTACGGTGTTATAATCCATACATATCTTTGAACTTGTGGAAAACATATTTTCCATGTCGATACAATCAATTGCGTTATGCTAAATATATGCAAATATGCATAGTTACGACTATAGCGATATGTATTCAATGAATTACAAAATGTTAAAGCCAGGTAGGTTTCCTAAAACAAAAGAAGAAAAGAAAAATTCTAAAAAAGAAAATAATCATTTCTTTGGAATATCGTCTTCTTTTTTTTTTTTTGATAGCCAAAGTTTGTAGCTTCTTTTTCTGTTGTCAGGAAATAGTTATAATACCCTCATACACTTTATAAAACATTTGTTTATCGCGATTTCGTTAACCTAAAATAACTGCTTTAGAAAACAAAACAATAACCCTCAATGAAAATGTCTTCTTTTGCATTAGAAATTATTTTGATCTACCGATAGATTTTCATTTTTCCACAAAAAAAATAAGAAATTATCGGGTGGGTGGATGGATATGTTAACTATAAGATATAGAAGAGCGTTTAAATAAGAAAAACGTGAATGGCAAATGTGTGTTTTTGTTTTTTTAGCTTTTTGGTATAATATTACCAAACGGTATGGCGTTGGCTAAAAGTGATAATGAAGTCATATATTTTTGGGATAGTTTTAAAAACCTTGGCGTTATTTACAAAATTCTTAGCAAGAAATAAAGATTTTCTAAAGATACCGATAGTAGGTACATAAGAGTGACTCAAAAAAAAAAGTTGATGATGTACCCCCCTCAAAATTTACTTTGACATGTTTTATGAAGATTCCCAAAATATTTGGGCTCTAGCGATAATCTCCCGTGAGCTAAACCGCGTCAAAAAAGGGTCCAAAAATGGTATTTTTCATGAATAAAAAATTCAGTAAATTTTTTTTTGTCCAATGAATGACCAAATATAATAGATATTTAGGAATTCTTTGATTCTGCATTAAAACATTTTATAAATCTAACCACAGACTCGAGATAACGAGATGTTTATGTCAGTTTTTTGATGCTATTTAATTCGATTTTACTGAAAACTTAAATAACCTTGGTATTTTTTGTCCGATTTTCACTTATAATACATCGTTAGAAAGGTGTTGACCACCGCTTGGGATTTTAGTCAAAAATTAACCCTTAACTGCACTGTCTTACTTTTTTATAACATTTACTTCGACATCATTAAAAACCCTTTTTCTAACCACAAAAAGCGTATCTTTGTGCAGGAAACACGTTTAATTAATATTTTTGGCCACAATTAATTTAACCCATGCATGATCAAAATATTTTGGCAAACATTTTTAAAAAAGTTTTTGTGGAAATTATTGGAAGCTAGTTGAAATACTTTAAAAAATAAAATTAAAAAAGGTTTTTGTTTAAATAGACGTGCTTATTAATACCAAATAATTATAATATAAATCATAAATATAAACCAATTTTCTCTTAATCGCATATATTCGTGCAAAAAACGCATCTACTAAATAGATCTTAATATTTTTTATTTAACCCATTCACGAGCAATTAAAAAAAAAAAAATGTGGAAAAAATTTAAGTCCAGTTGTAATACTTAAAAAAAAATAATATAATTGATATTTCAATTTATTAGATGCGTTATTTGCACGAATATATGCTATTAAGACAAAATTTGTTTATATTTTATTTTTTTAATTTATTTGCACATACAAATTTTGAAAAAAAATTTGACCGGGAAAGTGTTACACGTAATAATTATATTTTATTAATAAGCACGTCTACACTCAAAAAATTTCATGCATAAAAATACGAAGTATTATTTCGTAAAATTTTTTTCGTACATATTACGAAATCTTTGTACATATTACGAAATTTTAGTAATTTTACGAAAACTTGGAATTTCGTAAAAATTGTGATGCAGTTTTGTTTCCAGCTGAGGTAGCACTAGATATGTCCAGTGTTCAACAAAGGTCTGCTTCCTTTGTGATTGTATAGTTGTACACACGAAGTTGTTGACCCAATGTCGGTAGTACCGATGTAAGTGACTCACGAGTATAGGGCGCTGGTGAGTCGGTGAGACCGAACGTTAGTTGGTGTTCGGGGGTGTCAGGGACGAAAGTAAATTAGAATATGTACGAAGTAACTCACGAGAATGGGGTGCAGGTGAGTCGGGTTAATACGAACGATAGGTGGCGTTCGGGTTTAGTGGGCGATCGGGTATTCTAACTACGGTAAGTAGAAATACTAAGTAACTCACGAGAATGGGGTGCAGGTGAGTCGTGTTAATACGAACGATAGGTGGCGTTCGGGTTTAGTGGTCGATCGGGTGCTAACTACGATAAGTAGTGACACTAAGTAACTCACGAGAATGGGGTGCAGGTGAGTCGGGTTAATACGAACGATAGGTGGCGTTCGGGTTTAGTGGGCGATCGGGTGCTAACGACGATAAGTATAAATACTAAGTAACTCACGAGAATGGGGTGCAGGTGAGTCGTGTTAATACGAACGATAGGTGGCGTTCGGGTTTAGTGGGCGATCGGGTGCTAACTACGATAAGTAAAAATACTAAGTAACTCACGAGAATGGGGTGCAGGTGAGTCGTGTTAATACGAACGATAGGTGGCGCTCGGGTTTAGTGAGCGATCGGGTGCTAACTACGATAAGTAGAAATACTAAGTAACTCACGAGAATGGGGTGCAGGTGAGTCGGGTTAATACGAACGATAGGTGGCGTTCGGGTTTAGTGGGCGATCGAGTGCTAACTACGATAAGTAAAAATACTAAGTAACTCACGAGAATGGGGTGCAGGTGAGTCGGGTTAATACGAACGATAGGTGGCGTTCGGGTTTAGTGGGCGATCGGGTGCTAACTACGATAAGTAAAAATACTAAGTAACTCACGAGAATGGGGTGCAGGTGAGTCGGGTTAATACGAACGATAGGTGGCGTTCAGGTTTAGTGGGCGATCGGGTGCTAACTACGATAAGTAAAAATACGAAGTAACTCACGAGAATGGGGTGCAGGTGAGTCGGGTTAATACGAACGATAGGTGGCGTTCGGGTTTAGTGGGCGATCGGGTGCTAACTACGATAAGTAAAAATACTAAGTAACTCACGAGAATGGGGTGCAGGTGAGTCGGGTTAATACGAACGATAGGTAGCGTTCGGGCTTAGTCGGATTTCTAACTACAGGGTTTTAACTACGGACCAACTACGGCTAAAGACGGAGTTGGGAACGGGAATCTGGTCGGCTTACGGTATACATCGTATATTCTACGAGGTATATCACGAACTCCAACTGGTTTCTCGTTGTTCTGGTCAGCCAAACTTGGTCATTATAAATAACAATTTGACCAACTCAACGAGAATTGCGAGATAGTATTGACTGTTTGCTAGTAATAACTATCAAACAAACAACTCTATATTGGGTATTGGTACAAGTAGAGTGATGAGGTATATGGAAAAGTATTTTCCTTGTAACGGCACGTTACATTCCCCCCCTACTTTAAAAAAAATAATGTTTGTGATTATTTTTTCTCCCTTACCAAAGAAAAGTAAATTTTACCTAACTGCCAAGAGCTTCGGCTTGATTGTGACGGGTCGCTGTTGTGTGTAATTCCCTCGTTCCAAATTCGTTGGTGGTGTTGTCAATTTTTCCACAAGGTGCGTTTTTGGAAACGAGTCCCTGCTCGGGCGCCATTTGTGATGCAGTTTTGTTTCCAGCTGAGGTAGCACTAGATATGTCCAGTGTTCAACAAAGGTCTGCTTCCTTTGTGATTGTATAGTTGTACACACGAAGTTGTTGACCCAATGTCGGTAGTACCGATGTAAGTGACTCACGAGTATAGGGCGCTGGTGAGTCGGTGAGACCGAACGTTAGTTGGTGTTCGGGGGTGTCAGGGACGAAAGTAAATTAGAATATGTACGAAGTAACTCACGAGAATGGGGTGCAGGTGAGTCGGGTTAATACGAACGATAGGTGGCGTTCGGGTTTAGTGGGCGATCGGGTATTCTAACTACGGTAAGTAGAAATACTAAGTAACTCACGAGAATGGGGTGCAGGTGAGTCGTGTTAATACGAACGATAGGTGTCGTTCGGGTTTAGTGGTCGATCGGGTGCTAACTACGATAAGTAGTGATACTAAGTAACTCACGAGAATGGGGTGCAGGTGAGTCGGGTTAATACGAACGATAGGTGGCGTTCGGGTTTAGTGGGCGATCGGGTGCTAACGACGATAAGTATAAATACTAAGTAACTCACGAGAATGGGGTGCAGGTGAGTCGTGTTAATACGAACGATAGGTGGCGTTCGGGTTTAGTGGGCGATCGGGTGCTAACTACGATAAGTAAAAATACTAAGTAACTCACGAGAATGGGGTGCAGGTGAGTCGTGTTAATACGAACGATAGGTGGCGCTCGGGTTTAGTGAGCGATCGGGTGCTAACTACGATAAGTAGAAATACTAAGTAACTCACGAGAATGGGGTGCAGGTGAGTCGGGTTAATACGAACGATAGGTGGCGTTCGGGTTTAGTGGGCGATCGAGTGCTAACTACGATAAGTAAAAATACTAAGTAACTCACGAGAATGGGGTGCAGGTGAGTCGGGTTAATACGAACGATAGGTGGCGTTCGGGTTTAGTGGGCGATCGGGTGCTAACTACGATAAGTAAAAATACTAAGTAACTCACGAGAATGGGGTGCAGGTGAGTCGGGTTAATACGAACGATAGGTGGCGTTCAGGTTTAGTGGGCGATCGGGTGCTAACTACGATAAGTAAAAATACGAAGTAACTCACGAGAATGGGGTGCAGGTGAGTCGGGTTAATACGAACGATAGGTGGCGTTCGGGTTTAGTGGGCGATCGGGTGCTAACTACGATAAGTAAAAATACTAAGTAACTCACGAGAATGGGGTGCAGGTGAGTCGGGTTAATACGAACGATAGGTAGCGTTCGGGCTTAGTCGGATTTCTAACTACAGGGTTTTAACTACGGACCAACTACGGCTAAAGACGGAGTTGGGAACGGGAATCTGGTCGGCTTACGGTATACATCGTATATTCTACGAGGTATATCACGAACTCCAACTGGTTTCTCGTTGTTCTGGTCAGCCAAACTTGGTCATTATAAATAACAATTTGACCAACTCAACGAGAATTGCGAGATAGTATTAACTGTTTGCTAGTAATAACTATCAAACAAACAACTCTATATTGGGTATGGGTACAAGTAGAGTGATGAGGTATATGGAAAAGTATTTTCCTTGTAACGGCACGTTACAAAATACAAATTTCGTTTATTTTACGAAGTACATTTCGTAGCAAAAAAATACGAAATACTTCGTATCTTAACGAAATATTTCGTAATTTAACGAAATATTTTTCGGGGAAAAAAAAATCACAAAATCAAGGGGTTTGATTTATTTATCTGAATTACTATATTTAACAGATTTAAGAATTAAAAAAATGGAATAACAAAAATTTGTTCCTTCTCTTTTTAATTTTTGTTTACGGTTTCTAATTTTAAATTATTTTCAGCATAACACAAAGTCAAATCACCCAAGATATATTTTTCAATGCAGTCTGTTAGGTGTTGCGACATTAGTGAAAAGTTATACGGGCATGTCACCGAGTCAATTCCGTTTAGAAATGAAATTGAATGTTTGCTCGGGAAACAATTTTTTTTCGTAAAGAAACCACTTTAAATTACAGTGAATATTTGGAAGTGTTTTGATTCCGAAAAAATATTTTGTATGTTTACGAAATATTACGTAATTATACAAAATATTTCGTATTTATACAAAATATTTCGTAACTTTACGAAATATTTTCGTTAAACTAAACATAATTCGTATTTACAAAAAAAACTTCGTAATATGTACAAAAATATTTTGCATTTTTACGAAATATTTCGTAATTATACAAAATATTTCGTAGTTATACAAAATATTTCGTAACTTTACGAAATATTTTCGTAAAAATAAACATAATTCTTATTTACAAAAACAAAAAACTTCGTAATATGTACGAAAATATTTAGTATTTTTACGAAATATTTCGTAGTTATACTAAATATTTCGTAAATTTACGAAATATTTTCGTATTTATTTCGTAAATTTCATTAAAAAAAACTTCGTAATATTTACGAAATGCCATAGGTAAATATTACGAAATATTTCGTTCCGGCAAAACCACGAAATATTTCTTACAATGTACGAAGTATTTCGTTCATTTTACCTATGAAATTTTTTGAGTGTAGATAAACAAAAACCTTATTTAATTATATTTTTTATACGTATTACAACTAGCTTTCAATAATTTCCGCAAAAACTTTTTTAAAAATGTTTGCCAAAGTATTTTGATCATGCATAGGTTAAATTAATTGTGGCGAAATATATTAATTAAACGTGTTTCCTGCACAAAGATACGCTTTTTGTGGTTTTAAAAAGGGTTTTTAATAATGTCGAAGTAAATTTTATAAAAAAGTTAAACAAGGCAGTTAAGGGTTAATATCAAAGTTATTTAAGTTTTCAGTAAAATCGAATTGAAAAGCATCAAAAAACTGACGTAAACATCTCGTTATCTCGAGTCTGTGGTTAGATTTTTAAAATGTTTTAATGCAGAATCAAAGAATTCCTAAATATCTATTATATTTGGTCATTCATTGGACAACAAAAAATTTACTGAATTTTTTATTCATGAAAAATACCATTTTTGGACCCTTTTTTGACGCGGTTTAGCTCACGGAAGATTATCGCTAGAACCCAAATATTTTGGGGATCTTCATAAAACATGTCAAAGTTAATTTTGAGGGGGTACAACTTTAACTTTATTTTGCCCATATAAGGTGAGTCGGTCTAATGTACATATATAGATAAATTTTTTGTAAAATAATTTTATTGTAAATAAAGAAAAACTACTACTACTACAGTGGCAAAAAATGTACTTCCCCTACTCTCTATCCTCATGCAGGATCCCTAAGGAGCACTCCTTCTTAGGAAGTTCCTCGATGTGCTTTTTCCGTTATTACAGAAAGAACTTAAAATTCCTTTAATTCTTATAAAAAACATAAAAGTCATTTGACACCAATTGTTCCTATTCTTCACCACACTTTACTTTAATCATAATTCAGAATTCTTTGAAATCTTAAAATACTATATATTTTTTTTTTTTGAAAATTATCACCTACCACCTATCAAAAAATTAAAGTCAATTTGGTACATGATATTTTGATTAAAATCACGTACGAATTGTAATAATTTGTTTTCACGCTTATGCATACAATTACCAGAAAAAAAGGGTAATAAATAAAGAAACACAACAAAATATATGTACTCGAATACTCGTACGTACATAAATAAATACTATCGATCTACCGCCACCAACAACAACAGCAAATCTCATCTTTAATTCAAAAACTTCACGAATAAGAATAACTAATATCACATGGATAAAATGATACAAAAAAAGCTCATCCAAGACAAGAAACAGCCATAATGTTGTAGTTGAGCACACCAACCAAACCAATGAACAGCAATCAACACCTGTCGATCGCTTTCAATGATCAGACAATACACAACATACAACATGATATAAAGCAGCACGTTTAATATGCAACAAAACACCAATAATAGCAACAACAATAATAATAATAAAAAAATACAAAAATATTTAGAGAATAAGTAGAGCGATTACCATTGTAATAAACTTCCTACATGGTGAGATGCAATAAAATATAAAATTGATGCATCTGCATTATAGTTACTTTTCGAGTATGGACAATTGTATAAGCGAGGCTTGGATGAATTTTTAACTAATCCATAATTTGGTTAAAGGTGACCGTTTACTGAAGGTTTTCTTGGAAAACCAGTAACCGTCAGATGTTACCTTTGAAAGAAAATCGAATAGTGGCAGATCTTGGTGTGTTGCCATTAAAAAAGAGGAAGAATAAAGGAACTGCTCAAGTTGCAGAACTGAAAGTTTTAGTTCCATCTCCTACCTTTTTTTTTTTTTTTTCTTAACTGCCTTCTAAGTCAAACTTCACATCACTGGTGCTCTTCGGCTGTATTGAAAATCCTCCTTCACCTGATACCATTGGACGCATTGGGTAGGCAGTATGCGGCTACGTCGGCAATTCGACTTACTAGCACACTGCAAAGGAGGAGCAGCGATTGTGGCAATAGTGCGATCCTGAAGAAGATAACAATACCACAAAGTGTACACTGTGCTCCATCTATGAGCCTTTTAAAGAGCCACTTTACAACTATAATACTATCCAGGGAGTCTTGGATGAGGGTAATTCCGGGTAGTGGAGCCTCCATAAATTTTTACACAGATGGATTGAGGCTGCACGAACAATTGGGTTTTGGAGTCTATTCGGAGGAGCTTGGCTCGTAGATTGCCGGATCATTGCAGTGTTTACCAGGCAGAGATGCTAGCAATAAAGTAAGTGGCTGAGTGGTTGAGCTGAAATGTATTGTCTACAACTGCAGTCAACATCTATTCTGACAGTCAAGCCGCGATCAAATCACTGGAGTCAATGTTTCTGAAAACGGCAGTTAAGGGCACTGCCGCACGTCTTTAAATGAGATGGTCAAGCAGTTTGATATACGACTCGTATGGATCCCAGGGAACCGAGTCATTCCAGGAAATTGCAAAGCCGATGAGCTTGCAATACTGGGAACTACCTTGCAGGTTCCAACAACATTGGAATGTGTTGGTATGCCTCTAGAAACTTGTAAGCAAAACCTACAGCTTTGTTCCGCTATGGAGACTAGTCAAAGATGGGAAAATGGATGGACGTGTGAGACAACACGATAGATTTGGCCTTCTCTCAATCCAAAGCGCACAAGTGAGCTGATATCGCTTCCAAGAGGAGAGATTTCGACGGTGGTTGCTATAATTACCGGACACTGTCTTATAGGGAAGCACGCAGACCGGTTGAATGTGCCGTCGAATGACTTTTGCCAGAGTTCCATGGATGAAGTGGAGTTGGAAGCTATCGAACACTTCATCTGCCATTGCCCGGCACTTTCTAGTCAGAGACTTGCTTCACTAGGATCTGCTGCTCGATATTCTCGGATGTCAAACTTTAATATCTAAGGAGTTTCATAAGAAGCTCAAATTGGTTTAACGACAGGGGCTAGTAGGGAAATCTGTTAAAGTCCTTGGTATTATGGACCCCAGAGTCTACGTGTGTGGATGTAGAACGTCAACAGCCACTTAAAACCTAACCTAATCATTTTCAAAGGAAAATGTCATTCATTTTCCATTTTCTTTTGATCGTAGCCCAAGCCTTGTTGAGGTTGAAAGCAAAAGAAATATTACAAATGACACTCTTAATCAAGACCTGTGGACAATCCCTAAGTGGAGTCTTGGGAATAGGGGCATGCTCAATGCACGCAAGACCAAATATTGTAAGTTGACCCACCAGTCAACAGCTGTGCATGTCGCAGAATCGGAAAATCATGATGTTCTGGTCATCAAAATTCAGTGTGATGTCCGCTCGAATGAGCACATCTTTTAAGTGTCGAAAGAATCATTTAAATGTCTCGGTTTTTCAAACTGGTGAACGACGTAATTCACTTCATCCGATCTCTCCGAAGATGGAATAAAACTCTCGTAAATGGGCCAGGGCTTGAAAATCTATTTTGAAACTTTTGGACCGTGGTCGAAGGAGGGCGTTGATGCTTATTACTGACAATAGGGTATCCAACTCTATTGACTGCGCCGGAATGTGGGTTGTGTGACTCTATCCTATCGATATTTCCATGGAAAATGTTCTGCTGCTATAAGTGAATATAGCCCCAGCACCCGAGTATTTGTTCGCAGCACTCGGTTGTCTAGCAGATCGCATCCGTTTGTCATTGATTGTATAGTTGATCGCACATCGCATTTCAGAAAAAGTTTGTATCAGCCGTATGTGGAATAAACTCCCCGCAGAAGTCTTCCCAGTTTCTTTTAATGTGGATAAATTCAAGTCAAATGTCCATACAAACTACTTCCTATTCCTTCTCCTCATAACCTATTTTCTTGACATCAACACAATGTACTGGTGCAACGCAAAAAAAAAATTATTGGCTTTTCGTCGGTCGAATTCCGTACATTGACAAAGTAATTGCGATGTCATTTTCTCCACCTCCACGTCCTGCCAGCTTCCCAAATAGTTACTGCGGGTATTTTCATTTTGTAATCCGTAATCGCCGAAACTGGTTTGCTTTGCTGGATCTGACAGAATTGCATATGTTGGTAACACTCGTCAGGAATTCAGGCTACATTCCATTTTATGGTTGTGATTTCGGACGGATATACCCAACAGTAGTGCGCTTGATAAAAATAGTCAATTATCGATTTGAATGATAAAAACTCCACACAGTCCCCGTCTCGGAACCATTCATAAAAATTTAAAGTGTCAAGCCCCTCTGACTGCTTGAATCTCTCCGAAATCCATGTTTTAGGCACGTATTCGTACGGGTGTTGGGGCGCTGAAATCAATGTTTACTTTGGCAACTGCAACCGCAGTTTTATGCATGTCTGCCTCATTGATTTCCACACAAAAACAATTGAACTTGTCTCAGATTTCAATTGTAGAAAATGTAATGAACGAAATGAAAATGAAACAGTTGAACTTATCGACTGCAAATGCCCCGCATTGAAAAGGTATAGCATGGCAGAACTCGAGAATCTGGAGGAAATCGCTTTTATGAACTTTAAGTTGGAATAAAATGTTCGCTACATGAACTTACGCGTTTTATCCTTCTCGCTCAAGGAACATGTGGTAGAGTTTAAATATTCAAATCCACCACGTCTTACCTTACACTGAAACGGTCCTACAATCTTTAAGCCAGACTTAACCCAATTATTCCTGAATAAACTCAATATAGCCCTTGATCGAGTTGCTTCGATCCGGAGATACCCATGATGGCATCATTGTAGAATAGCGACACCAAATAGCAACACCAAACTATGGATTGCGCTTAAATTACCCACAATTTTACAAACAAATACATTTCTTAAATTTAAATACATTTCTTAAATTTAAATACATTCCGACCAGTATCAAGTGTGAAGCGCAACAACTTTAAAAACTGGACTCTAGGAAATCGTCGGAGACCTTGTTCGTATGAAACATTACTTAGCGAATCGTTATGGCACTTTTAACTCATTAAATCAACTTTCACCAGATATCGGGTTCAAAAAACTGGACTTAGAACAATTCTTGAACACTAGATTTGTGTTAAACATTAATAAAAGGGCCCCTGTAGGCAAGTTGGTAGCGTGCTAGCCTTTCAAAGTGGGGGTTGTGGGTTCGATTCCCACCAGAACCCTTGGTTTTTTCGCTACAACGAGATGATGGTCATTGTTACCAGTTCTCGGTTAGGTTGAATTTATTAAAAAAATTAGTTGTAAATAAATAGAAAGAATAAATAAAAATAATTGATCATGTGATCAAAACTATTATTATTAATTCGGGAATCGTCGAAATCAGTTTCCATCGTTTAAATTGTTTAAAGGTTTCGGCACCTAAACTTTGGTGCAGAAAAAATGTGGCAATCCCCATATCATCTAATTCATTAACAAATGATGTTAGTTGCTCAAGTTATTAGTTTTTTATTTCAAATTAAAAAAGACTTAAATACTTTGGTCACCTCAATGAGCAGTGTAAGAAAAGTATGATATGATATTGAGAGGCAATTAAAGTAGAATATGTTTTAAGCAAAAATATCATTACACAAACCTAAATATTATAAGCCGACTTTGTAATTTCT
This sequence comes from Pegoplata infirma, assembly GCA_963921195.1. NCBI lineage: Eukaryota > Metazoa > Arthropoda > Insecta > Diptera > Anthomyiidae > Pegoplata > Pegoplata infirma. Next base: position 66,035,634 of record OY992536.1, read on the forward strand.
TTATCTATAGTAAATTTACTGAAGAAAAAAAACTTAAATTCTACAAACATCTGTAAAGATTTGTAGCATTCAGTTACGTTGATAATGTTGTCTATGTTATGATTCACGTTATTCAAGAATGTGTGTAATTGAACATTAAAACATACGACTGCTTTAATAAGTGGGATAATTGAAAATTAACTTAAACAGATAGAGCGATAGAAGGAAAGATAAAATATATATTAACCTTTAAATTAGTTCAAATATCTGATGCCTTGAATTGGTGTTGGTTTATATTAGGTTAGGTTGTACGTAGCTGCTGATGTTTTACGTCAGCGCACATAGACTCTGAGATCCATTGTGATACCACAGGACTGTAATAGGTTTCCCTATTAGTCCCTGCAATCAAACCAATTTGAGCTCCTTATGAAACTCCTAAGATATTTAACTTTAACATCCGACAAATCAGAAAGATCGTGCAGCTCCCTAGATTCCAGTGAAGCAAGTCTCTGAACAGAAAGTGCCGGTCAATAGCAAAGTATTCAATAATTTCCAACTCTCCCTCATTAATGAAACTCTTGCTTGCATAGGCTTACCAACACATATCAATTCTTTTGGAACCTGTAAGGTAGTTCCCAGTCTTGCAAGGTCATCAGCTTTTCAATTTCCTGGACCTGCGACAGTTAAGGCAGATCTTGCTTTCAGATACATTGACTCCAGGGACTTGACCGTCAGAATAGATGCTGACAGCTGTTATAGAAAAGACATTGCAACTCAACCAGTCAGCCATTTCCTTTATTGCAAGCATATCTACCTGGAAAACACTGCAATGATCTGACAATCTACGAGCCAGGCTCATCCTAAGCTCTTCTGAATAGACCCCAAAACCCACTAGTTCGTGTTGCTTCGATTAATCTGTGTACAAATTTATGGAGGCTCCACTACCCGGGATGCCCCAATTCAACTTCCTGGATGGTATAATAGTGTTATAGTTTCCCCTAATAGGGCCTCGTCAAACTAATTTGAGCACCTTACGAAACTCCTAAGATTTTGAAATTTGACATCTGACAAATCAGAAAGATCGTACAGCTCCCTAGATTCCAGTCAAGCAAGTCTCTGAAGAGAAAGTGCCGGGTAATGGCAAAGTTTTCAATAGTTTCCAACTCCTCCTCAACCATGAAACTCCTGCTTGCAAGTTTCCAGAGGGAAATCAACATATTTAAATTTTGTCGGAACCTGTAAGATAGATCCCAGTTCCGCAAGCTCATCGGCTTTACAATTCACTGGAATGTCTCTGTGTCCTGGGACCCATATGTCAAACTGCTTAAGTGCAGATCTTGTTTTCACAAACATTGACTCCATTGATTGACCGCGGCTTGACTGTCAGAATAGATGTTGACTAAAGACAAGACATTGCAACTCAACCAGTCAGCCACTTCCTTTATTGTCAGCATCTCTGCCTGGTAAACACTGCAATAATCTGGCAATCTTAGAGCCAGACTCAACAAAATCCCTCTTGTGTAAAAATTTATGGAGGCTCCACTACCCGGAATTCGATACCATCCACGGACTCATTCAAGACTCCGTGGATGGTATCGTAGTGGTAAAGTGGTGCTCGAAAGGACACAGAGAAGGAGCAGAGTCCACATTTTGTGGCACCGTTATCTTCTTAAAGATAACGCTATGGCCGCAATCGGTCTTTAATTGCAGTGTGCATTTCAGTCGAATTGCCGAAGTAGCCGCATAATGCCTACCTCCAATGGTATTAGGTGAAGGAGGTGTAATACGAAGAGCACCAGTGATACACATCGATACCATTCTCTGTACCTTCGTGATAAAGACACAGTTTTTCTTTGTTTCTTAAGCAGGCCACCAAACAATGATTCAATACAGCAGAATTAGACGCACCACTGTAATGTTGCCAAGTCTCTTGCTTATTTAGACAGATCTTTCAGAGAACCCTAAAAAATTACCCTCACTGTTGGCAGGTGTTTTCCCTTTACCGCTATCGCGACATCGTCAGCATATGCGACAACATTACAACCATGTGCTTCTAGAGAGAGCAGCATTAAATGCAGTGTCATGTTCCAAAGAAGCGGTGAGAGAACAACCCCATGTGATTTGTCCTATTGACAAGATGCGATATGACAAACGCTCCCAATTCAGACGTTATACGTCTATTGGCAAGTAGATTTTCTATCATTAAAACGATCCTACTATCACTCCCAGGCTAAACAATGCCAGAATTATCGAGTCCGGGATGACATTATTAAAGTCCCCTCTATATCAAGAAAGGCCACCATAGTGTACTACTTTACCGAAAGCGATCTCTCGATGGTACCAACGAGCTCAGGAAGAGTAGTTTCCGTTGATATACCCTTGCTGTATGCATATTGCCTAGTCGAACACAATCTCGGATCAATCACTCTATGCAAATATGAGTCTATCTTTCGTTCCATTGTTTTTAACAAAAGAGGGGAAAGACTAATTGGTCTGAAATCCTTCAAAGCTGCGCGCAGTGGATTATATAAGGTTAATGCATCTCATAATTGATTTTTGCAAATCTTTGAAATTAACCATAAAACAAGTTCTATCGTAAAGCTCAGATGTCAAGCAATAATTATTTCATAAATCATAGTTATTATGTCAACAGAAGTATTCGAAAATGGCGACCAAACACACAACTTTCGACTTTAAAGATTTGGTGAGGTAAAATAATATTGTAATACCTTGTTGGAAAGGGTATCTTGTCCAGATTCTATTTTTGTTATGAGCTCTGTGTATATTGCTAACAAATTAGAAATTAATTCATTTGAAATATATAATATTTTTTTGCTAACCTACGCAACTTTGGCGGGGATTTTAACAGTTGGCGCCGTTTTCCGCCGATCTAGTTTTAACATAGAATTAAAGTTTAACTTATTATCTAAAAGATTTATCTAAAACTAGCTGTCTTTTCGTGCCTTTAAACAAATGGCATCCAAAAATGTTGATGAACTCAGAAATTAAAAGTAAACAAGTGAGAGTGTTAAATTCGGCTGTGCCGAATCTTTTATACCCTCCAACAAGTTAAAAAAAAAAAAACAGGGGCGTCTTTTTTTTTTTGTGGGGGGGTAACGTTGGTGGGAGACAACCTTCCTGGATCCAACTGCAAGACTTTGAACTTCTTTTGGCATAAAAATGTTTCGTTTGCTAAGCAAAAGTACAAAAAACCTATAAAAAATGGCTTTTTTTAGAGGTTTGTTTAGTTCTTAAGAGGGGAACTTTTTTCCCCCTGATCCGATTTTGCCCATGTTCGAACTTAACCAGCCCAATACCATAAGACATATTCGTGCCAAATTTCAGGAGTCTAGCTCTTTTACTTTGGACTGTATCGTGTCTTCCACAGACGGACGGACGGACGGACGGACGGACAGACGGACATCGCTAGAATGTCTTAGAATGGATCACTGATCAATAATATATATACTTTATGGGGTCCTAGACCGATATTTCGATGCGTTACACACGGAATGACAAAGTGAGTATACCCCCCATACTGTGGTTGGAGGGTATAATAAAAATTTAATTATGTATATATTTGATTGGCTTATTATGCCCTGCTCAATTTGCCATTCCGCGTGTAACGCTAGAAAATATCGGTCTAGGATCCATAAAAAATATATAATATTGATCCAGGGCCAATTTAAGACATTCTAGCGATGTCCGTCCGTCTGTCTGTGGAAGGCACGATCTCCATAATTTTATCAACAATATTTTCACAGAAAGTTTCTTCGTACAACTAACGGTTTCCAAGTAAATAAGCACAAAAAAACTGTCTATAGCCAACTATTTAATTTTTTGCCAAAATTTTGAAAAAAATCAAATATTTGGCTCTCTAAAATTGAAAATTTATTGCTCAACAATACGCAAAAACACCTCTCTGAAATTTTAACAGCGTTAAAAGGGCATTCTAAGCTTTAAAATGAAATTTTGCTTTTGGAAATCCATGGTGTCCTTCCCAGGAAAAAAGGACATTTTCAAGATATTTTGTTGAAACTTTTGAAATTTTTTTTTTTTTATTAAAATCTTCATAATTTTATCTACAATATTGTTTTTATCAGTTTTTTCATATGACTTACGGTTTCTGAGTACAAAAATGTTAAAAAACTGTCTAAAAGTCAATATTGTCAAAAAAACGTTTTTTTAAACGCCTTCCAAAGTATTGATCAAAAAAAAAAGTATTGTTTTTAATCATTTACAAAGCTCTAACAAATAACCAAAAATAAACAAAATCGGTGATCCGTCAGTTAAATTTCCCATGGATTTGCTCATATACATTATTGGGTCCTAGACCAATATATCGATGTGTTAAAAACGGAATGACAAACTTATATATGTATACCCTCTATCACTAGAGTGATAAAAATCGCCATTAATTAAACCGTTAAATTCCCGATATGGCCAATAAGCCGAGACACCCCTTTGATATGTATTTAAAGTTTCAGGCAAATCGGTGTATAACGGTTGGAATAAAATATAATCATTTCATAAACTTTTCAATCAACCTACACAGAAAAAAAAAATGTCAATACAATTAATTTCATTGTTAATACAATTAAACATTTAATTGAAACTGAGCCTACATTGGATTTTGTCAATACAACAATGGCATTTGTAACTTTTGAAAAAAAAAATCAACATCATTCATTGTTACATTAACAATGAAATTAATTGAACAATTTGTAAAATCTAAAAATAGAATAAAAAATAATCTGAAATCTAAAAATAGAATAAAAAATAATCTAAAAATAGAAAAAAAAATAAAAAAAAAATGTCTACCGCCATCTGGCATCGAACCCGCAACCTTCGTGCTACGCGTCTAGCACACTACCACTGTGCTATCCTTATACATATTTGTATTTGACTAAACGTCATATTTAAAACAGTCTACAATTAGAATAATAAAACAAAAACTAAAATTGGAAATTAAAAAAAAAAAAAAAGTTCCGCCAACTGGCGGCGAACCAGCAACCTTCATGATTCGAAGCTAGCACACTACCACCGTGCTATTCCTCATGTATAATTAAAGTTGACTAAATGCGTACACAAGGTGTCTGTGATTTCAATATGCACTTTTTGCGTTTTTAAAAATAAATAATAATCTCAAATAAAAAAAAAAAAAATAAAAAACTTTTCCGCCAACTGGCAGCGAACCCGAAACCTTCATGATTCGAGTTTAGCACACTACCACCGTGCTATCGTCGCATATATTTGTGCTTGATTAAATGAGTTTATAAATTGTTTGTGTTATTAATGTGAATTTTTTGGAATTTTTAACAATGATTTTAATTCATGCGTTTAATTGGAAATAAAACCGGATTTTTGTCACATTAACAATACACATTGTTGATACAATTAAAAACGTTGTTGAATTAGTATTTCGTTGGTAACAATTTGTTTTGTTACTCTTGATTTTACGATATTTTTTTCTGTGTACTGAGATTTATATAGATATTCAAGGCATTTTTTTTAACATGTTTCGATTTGACAAGTGCATTATTTTACAAATTAATTTTATTAAATCATAAGATTATTGAACGTAGATAACATTTATATCACTCTTCATAATAAGAGTTTACAAATTTTCTGCAGTTTAAGCCTACATAATTTGTTACAAAAAAAAATATGTAATCATCAACTTCTGTAATAAGCCTTATCTAACCGGATTTCTATTACAAAAAATATCTTTTAAAAAAACTACAATTTCAAAATGGCAATTACAATTTAAAATTTATAACGGTAAATTTTTTACATTCATGAAAAAAATATACAATTTTGATTTATTGAAATTGTTTTATAATGCACCCCAAAGTTGACCCTCACATACGCAGTGGCCCAAAAAAATGCATCATGCATATTTGTGGCATGCTTCAACCAGTAGTATGTAGTAGTCATAAATTTTTAAACTGAATATTGATAAAAAAAAAAAAACAATTTCCAAAAAATAAAAAAAGAATTATCATTATTCACTTATTCATACATATTTATTGCATACATGTAAATCTGCACATGCGTAAATTACTTTCGTTTAAGTTTTTTTTTTGGATTTTTTTCGAAATTGCAAAATTTACCTTGGCTCATTTTGGTAAATGCAAATTTAACTGCTGTATTTGATGCAGTTTTATAAAAAAGCATAATGATATTCATAACGTCGTTATGGCGTATTTTATAGTGTCGGTAATCGTTTAAGAAGTTATTCCTCTTTTTTCCTCGAAAGTTTGTGATAAGTTACCGATTATAATTGAATTTAAGGTAATTTATATTGAAAACGTTTCGTTTATTTGATGATGTTTAGGTATGAATTACATGATACAAATTTATTTCATGGACATTAGTTACTCTTCGCATTATTATAATACTGCAATCAAATTGATTTTGATCACCAAAGTAATATACTTATGAATCATAGTGTTGGGCTAGAAAGCTGACGTGTTGTGCCCGAAACCAGCCAGTGTAAGATTGTTCACATAATCACCACGTTACACCCCCAGTAGGTTAGTTGGTAGCAGGCTAGACTTTAAACCTGGGGTTCGTGGATTCGATTCCCAATAGAACCCTTGGGAGGTTTTGCTGCAACGAGACGACGGTCACTGTTGCCATTTTTCGTTTAGGTTGAAATTATTAAGGTAATAATTTTTAATAATAAAAACACTCGATCATAATATCATAATATCATTTGGAAAGTTAAATCCGTTTTGTGTTCCCTTTTTATTAAGATAAATCTACAGCTCAATTTACTGCGAAAGTAAAGGGCAGTTCCCATTACCTCTCACGCAGCCGGATCAAAGTTACACTACCATATTAGCTTCAAAGTTTTCCTTTTCTTAGAATTGGTTGGCTCTAAAGGATTGTTAGGTTGTGCGCTGCTGACGTTTTATAGCACACGTAGACTCTGAGGTCCGTTGTGATACCACTGGACTATAATAGGTTTCCCTACTAGTCCCTGCCGTTAAACCAATTTTTTTCGTTAAACTTCTTATAAAACTTCTGAGATATTGAAGTGCCGGACAATGGCACATGAAGTGTGCAACAGTTTTCAACTCCTCCTCATCCATGCAAATCCAACAAAAGTCATTTGACGGCATTTAACCGCTTTGCGTGCTTCCCCATAAGACAGTGTCCGGAAATTATAGCAACCACCCTCAAAATTTATCCTCTTGGAAGCGATATCAGCTAACTTGTGCGCTTCTGATTAAGAGATCCATCCATCCATTTGCCCATCTCTGATTAGTATCCGTCGGGAAACAAAGCCGTAGATTTTGCTTGCAAGTTTCTAGAGGCATACGTACACATTCAAATTCTGTTGGAACCTGTAAGGAAGTTCCTAGTCATATTGGGTAGGCAGTTTGCGGCTACGTCGCCAATTCGACTTAATAGCTCGCTGCAATGGAGGAGCAGCGATTGTGGCCATAGCGTGATCTTGAAGAAGATAGCAATATCACAAAATGTGGATTGTGCTCCCTCTATGAGCCTTTTGGAGCGCCAACATACGACTCATATGGGTCCCAGGGCACAGAGACATGCCTGGGAATTGCAAAGCCGATGAGCATGCCAGACTAGGAACTACCTTACAGGTTCCAACAGAATTGAAATGTGTTGGTATGCCTCTAGAAACTCACAAGCAAAACCTACGGCTTTGTTCCGCGACGAAGACTAATCAAAGATGGGCAAATGGATGGACGTGTGAGACAACACGACTGATTTCGTCTTCTCTCAATAAGGGGCGCACAAGTGAGCTGATATCGCTTCCAAGAGGAGAGATGTTGACGGTGGTTGCTATAAATACCGGACACTTTCTTTTAGGGATCACGCAGAGCGGTTAGATGTGCCGTCGAATGACTTTTGCCGGAGTTGCATGGGTGAAGAGGGGTTGGAAACTCTCGAAAACTTTATCTGCCATTGCCCGGCACTTTCCGGTCAGAGACTTGCTTCACTCGGATCTAGGGAGCTGAACGATCTTTCTGATTTGTCGGATGTCAAAATTCAATATCTAAGGAGTTTCATAAGAAGCTCAAATTGTTTAAACGACAGGGACTAGTATGGAAACATATTACAGCCCCATGGTATCACAATGGACGTCAGCAGCTCCTTACAACCTAACTAACCTAACCTCACAGTCTTGCAATCTCATCGCAATTCCCATTTTGCAATTCCCTGGAATGTTTCTTTGCCTTAGGACTTATATGAGTCGTATGTCAAACTGCTTGGCCATCTTATTTAAAGACGTGCGGCAGTTAAGAGCAGATCTTTTTTTCAGAAACATTGATTCCGGCTTGACTGTCAGAATAGATCTTGACTGCAGTTGTAGACAATACATTGCAACTCAACCAGTCAGCCACTTCCTTTATTGCCAGCATCTCTGCCTGGTAAACACTGCAATGATCCGGCAATCTCCAAGCAAGACTCAACCAAAGCTCTTCCGAATGGACTCCAAAGGCCACTTGCTCGTGCAGCCATGGCATTCCGGCTCCACAACCCGGAATGCCCATCATTCAAAGGATGGTTAAACCCCCATCCAAAGTTGAGCACCTTATGAAAATATTAAGAAATATATTTCGACATCCGACAAATCAAGCTGGGAAAGAGTCTGATTGTTTCCAAATCCTTCACATTTATACAGTTTCGACATAAGTGATTTGACAATACTTAAAGCTGTTAGGCCTATTAGAAAACTCCTGAGAATTCAGCATTCACCGCTGTGATGCAACGGGATCGTCATAAGGTTCTAAAATTTTTCTTTAAGAATTTTTCGAAAAGAACCGTTTCATTGCTTAATCTCCAATGCGTTCCCATTTAATCATTGTGCATAATCCGTAAAAGTTAAAGTACGATGCTGGACATAATTAGCAGTGTTATAAGAATGCTATGCATTTGAACAGTCCGACAGCTTACATACAGATTGGCAAGAATTTCAAGGTAATATTTTCGAATAGATGAGACGAGTGCGATTCAGTACAACTCTTTTGGTATTTACCCAGAACTTTCAATGCGGAATGGACTAGTGAAACCCAGCTCTAAAGTTTTGGTATTTATCTGGTACTCTCTTTGCAGACGGATCTAGTGTTTCAAGTGTTGGAATATATAGCACCAGCATTCATAAACTGGTCGTATATTCCTTAAAAATGAAGGGGTATCGAAGTCGTTTTATCCCAAACGCTGGGAAAAATTTCCACACAGTTTCAAAGGATTTCAGACCGCTTAGTCAGTCTTCGTTTTTGTTAAAGAGGTTGCCTACAGCAAGGGTAGAACAACGGAAAAGGCTCTTCATGAGCTCGTTGTTACCATCGAGAGATCGCTTTTGGTACAGGAGCACACTATGGTAGCCTTTCTTGATATAGAGGGGGATTTTAATAATGTCATCCCAGGCACTATTGTGGCTTTGTCTAGTCTGGGAGTGAAGCATGAGACCGTTTTAATGATGGAAAATCTGCTTGCTAACAGGCATATCACGTCTAAACTGGGTGCGTATATCATATCTCGGTTTCTCAAGAACATTCTTCAGGGTTCTCTGAAAGATCTGTCAAAATGGGCATGAGACTGCGGTTTGGGAGTTAATCGAAGTTAAACTGAACTTTTCTTGTTTACAAGGATAAATTAGATTCCTGCTCTTGATTCCATCTCTCCGCAACGGAGACAAGTCAGAAATGGGCAAATGGATGGACGTGTGAGACAATACGACAGATTTGGCCGTCTCTTAATTAAAAGCGCATAAGTGAGCTGATATCGCTTCAAAGAGGAGAGATTCGATGGTGGTTGTAATTACAGGACACTGTCTTATTGAAAAGCAAGCAGAGCGGTTAAATGTGCCTTCAAATAACTTTTGTCGGAGTTGCATGGATGAGGAGTAGTTGGAAATTATCGAAGACTATCTGCCATTGTCCGGTACTTTCATCTCATCCGTTTGTCGGCCAATAAATCTCCACTGAAGAAATAGCAAAAATTCAAATTTAAACATTTTTCTTCTTAAGATAAATGTTACATATCATATTGAATTACCAGAATATCTTAAATACTCAACAATTTTCATTAAATACCACCTAAACATAAAACAAAACTTAAAATAACCATGAAGCTGCTAATGAAATTGATACAAAAAGTCAAATTAAACATGCTACTAATAAAAAGCAAAAAAAAAAAAAAAACTTTGCGATTCTAAAGGAACAAAAACAAATTACAAATTACTAACATGAACACATGAATGAACCTTTTAAAATAGTTAAAATGACAATAAAAATAAAATACAACTAAACAAAATACCATCGGAAGATGACAACGACGCACAATACATTGGAAAAATATTACAATATACGAAAAAAGAAATTCATTCAATACAAAATTCCCCCTTTAGCACAAAAGCAAATATGCACTCAATACTAAATGTTTTGAAACAATTTATTGAAATGAAAATAAACATGAAATAAAACAAACAACCAGTCAATACAATAAAATAAAACATAAACAGAAAAATAAAACAGAAAAAAAGAACTAACATGATGCAACATTAACATGGGCTACTAAGGTAGTTGTGAACAAAGTGGTCACCACCAACCGAACCGATCAACCGACCAAGCCAATTGCATGAAAAACGAAAAAACAGCATCTCTCGACATTGGTATGTAGTGTTAAATGTTGAACGTTAAGGACAACAAGGTGTAGAAATATATGAGTATTTTATAAATAAATATTGTAACTTCAAAAAATATATGCAGAGATGTCCAAACAGTGGTCTGTATTGGGTATGTTTCGATAGTATTTCAATGGTGTGTAAAACCACCGATATTAATTTGGGGAAGAAAAACCGAAAATATTAGAGAAGGTCCTACGCAAAAAGACGATGTTATCTTTTGTGCAACTTGGAAGGTCTTCCTTATATTTAGGCTCTTAATAAGTCCAACGATCTGTTCAGCATTGATTTCCATATTTCAGGTTTAGGAAATATAGTGGTGGTTATTTGCAGAATGTCTTCCCATTTTGTCGGGGTCTTGTTCACAGAATCAGTGTCAGAAAGGTTTTCCTTTTTGAGATTGTATTATATTGAGCGTTTAAATGTGGCGTCAAATGATTTTTTCTGGGGTTGCATGGATGAAGAGAAGTTGGAAACTATCGAATACTTCATCTGCCATTGCCCGGCACTTTCTGGTCCGAGACTTGCTTCACTGGGATCTAGGGACCTGCACGATCTTTCTGATTTGTCGGATGTCTAATTTCAATATCCTAGGAGTTTCATAACAAGCTCAAATTGGTTTAACGGCAGGGGCCATTAGGGAAACCTATTGCAGTCCGGTTGTATCACAATGGACATGGCCGTCTTAAGGTATGGCGGGGGCGCCCTGGGCACACAAGAATTTGCAACACAAGAAAAAAAGATTGTTCTGTTTTTGTTTTAAGAATTAGGACCCACAAAAAATTAAAAAATATATATATATTGTGAGTAGGGTTATTCTAGCTCGAGGTATTTTTTCTTTTCTACAAGAAAAGGGTCCCAGAAGCAGATACATTTTCTATCGAAAAAAGGAATCAAAATCTGAGACTTTTTCTATTGGGAAAAGTTCTCTGGATCGGATACTATAGGAAACATTTTTTTATAAAAAAATGTCACAGAATCTGAGGGTTTTTCTCCAAAACAAAGGTCGCAGAATCTAAGACTTTTTCTAGAGTAATAAGGTTTTAGAATCTGAGACTTTTTATAGGAAAAATCTGAGATTTTTCAGACTTTTACTATAAGAAAACGATCTCATAATCTAATACTCTTTCTCTAGGAAAAAGGTATCAGAATCAAAGACTCTTTCTATATGAAAAAGGTCTCAGAATCTGAGACTTTTTCTTATAACCTAAGACTTTTTTTATAGTAAAAAGATTTCAAACTCAGAGACTTTTTCTTAAGAAAAAAGATCTCAGACTCAAGGACTCTATTTATAGATAAATGGTCTCAGAAGCTGAGATTTTTTATAAAGGAAAAATGTCTTAGAATCTGAGACTTTTTCTATAGGAAAATGGTATTTTTCTATGAGAAAAGGTTCTTAGATTCTAAAAATTAGATTTTTTTTCTATAAAAAAAATATCTAAATCTGAGACTTTTTCAATACGAAAAATGTCTCAGAACCTGAGACTTTTTCTATACGACAAATGTCTCAGAACCTGAGACCATTTATGCAGGAAAATGAGTTTAAGAACTTCTGCCATAGAAAAATTTAGACTTTTTCTGAATCTGAAATTCTACACGTGTATTCTTTTAAAAACAGCAGTATAAAGGGAAATATTATTATGAAAAATTAACATACGTTTTTGGCCTTTCGGGGCCCCCGTAGGTTCGGGGCCCTGGGCAAGTGCCCAGTGTGCCCTAATGGTTAAACCGGTACTGACAATGGACGTCACAGTCTAAGAGTGGTGATGTAAAACGTCAGCAGCCACTTATAACCTAACCTTAACTTGTATTGAAGTAAGTCGAGCAACAAACCTCGAAATATATTTACATGAGAGCGACAGCAGCGCATTTGATTAAGAGATGGGAAAATTTGTTGCGATATCTCACAGGTCATCCATTTGGCCATTTCTGAACACAAAGTTTGCTGGTTAGGTTAGGGTGGCGGTGCCAGATAGACCAATTGGTCCATAGCTATACCACAAAACTTTTTCCGCTTATCGATGTAAACTAAATACATTGACCTTCATTGCGAATTGTTTCAAGCTCTTCAGGTCTATCCTCGCAATTTCCTCCAAAGTTTCGCACAAACAAAGTTTGCAAGTTTCCTAAGACATCGGAACAAATATGGTAGTTCCCAGTGCTCATTGGCTTTCCAATTTCCCGGAATGTCGTTGAGCCCTGGGATCCCTAAGAGTCGTGTGTCAAACTGCTGGACAGCTCATTTATAAACGTGCGTCAGTTACGGGCAGATGTTTTTTTTTCTGGAACATTAACTCCAGGGACTTGAACGCGGAATTGACTTTCAGAATTGATGTTGACAGTTTAAACAAGACAATTGATTATTGGCAGCATCTCTGTCTGGCAGACACTGCAATGGTCTAGAAATCGTCGAGACAATTCCGCCCGACAAGCTCTTCGGAATAAATTCCAAAGTCCACTTGTTCGTGTAGCTTCGATTCGCCTGTTTAAAAGTTTTTGGAGATTCTCGTACACGAAATGACACCTATCCAAGGCTTCCAGGATGATATCATAATGGTGTTATGCTGGGGTGTTGGTTCTTTTCTCTTGTAGATCATTTAAAGTTTGCAAGTTTCTGGAGACAAAGAAGCATATAATGTAGTTTCCAGTCTGCAAGCTCATTGACTATCAATTTTCTGAAATTTTCCTGAGCTCTAGGAGCAATATGAAACACTTGTCAAACTGTTGGACATCTCATTAAAGCCTCCAACCTGAATCAAATTACGTCGCGTAAGGCATAACGCCCAATAGTCTTTCGTTTATACAATTTTAATGTGAGGTACCTCAATAAAACGGACGTAAAAATTTCAAATTTGATGTGTTTGTTTTTGTTTTTTTTTACATCTAGTGCGACGCAATTTAATTCTGGTTTGGCCCTAAAGACATGCGGTAGTTAAAGAGCAGATGTTGTTTTCGGGAACATTGACTCCAGGGACTTGACACCGCATTGACTGTCAGAACAGATGTTGACAGTGGTTGTTGACAATACATTAGATCTGATGCCAGTATGTCCGCCGGGAAAACACTACAGTGGTCTAGCGATATTCGAGACAATTCAGCATGATTAGCCCTTTTGAAAAAACTCCAAAGTCCACTTGTTCGAGCAACTTCGATCCGTCTGTGTAAAAGTTTATGGGAACTCTCGTACTTGCATCACAGGCGCTCTGAACACAACATCAGCTGAATCTATTGACACGCTACTGCACCTGATACCAATTGACATCTTTGCAAAGGGGGAGGCTTATAAGTCCTGCCTTCGTCTCAAAGAGTCAAATTTATTCAGGCAACGCAATTTTGGACACAGTAACATGGACAATTTAAATGATATTGCCACCGATTAAGGAGTGCCCAAACTTATTTTCGACCGGAAATACGACGCAGAATTTCCGACTCGAGAATTTTGGTCAAACTGGCAAAACCCCCCAATGAACGCTATTAACATATTCACAGACGGCTCCAAACAATCCATGGGAGTCGGTGCAGGTTTTTCAACGAGTTTGCGAGATTTAGAAAAGACTTTTATCCTTCCATTGGACTCTAGCATTTTCCAGGCCGAAATAGTTGCCATAAGCAGGGCAGCTTTACAGTTCGGTGATGAGACAAACAGAGAATTTATCATTTACGTTGACAGCCAAGCTGCTCTAAAAGCTCTTAAATGCTTTTACATCAAGTCGAAAGCAGTTTTTGAATGCTTCGAGAACTTACAAAGTTTAGGGAGTATGAACAAGGTGAAACTAATATGGGTACCAGGTCACATAGGTATTCAAGGAAACGAGATAGCGGACGAGCTCGAGAAACAAGGTTCTAATGGTATTGGTATTTCTGTGCATATTGATCCACCAATCCAACACTTCAGATCGCTACGCGACATTCAAAACACTGCAATGGGTAATAGAAAGTGGAGAGAGCCAACAACAAGTGCGATCAGTAGAAGATTGTGGGCATGCTACAATCTAAGAAAAACTGAATACTTACTCTCACTCACCAGATGGAACTGCCGTGTACTTACTGGAGTGATCACCGGGCACCGCCTAATAGGTTATCATAGAAAGAAGATGGGACTTATTTCTGATGCAAGCTGTAGAAGGTGCGATGAACCTAACACTGAAGAAGTGGTCGAACATTTTCTTTGCAAATGCCCTGCTTTATCCAGAACCCGACTGTACATTTTAGGCAGACATGACTTCGAGAGCTTGGAAACGGGTTCGAATGTCGACATATGGCAAATAGTACAATTCGCGATGAGGACAAACGCGTTTTATCAGAGTCGCTGAGGAATTATTGTGGTTTCGCTATGGACCATCCGGTCTATGTGAGGAGTCTTTGACTCCGTCACCTCTAACCTAACCTCTCGTACTCGAAATGTAACCTATCGTTGGCTCCCTGGACCTATCGAACGACTCCTACGTTCCGAAAGGAAAGCCAACCAATTTACAGTGGAACGAGTTCCCCGAAAACCATACTGTCGATCGTTTAAAAGTAAGTTAGCCTCCAGATACCTAACAAAACGGCAATTTAACATGCTCTCCATAACCTTCGAGAACGCTAAGCATATTGTGTTTGGGCGGTAATTATCAGGGTTATTATCCGCACCCTTTTTAGGGATTGGCTTCACATTGGAAACCTTCCAACTAGATGGAAAAATTCTTGCACAGAGAGACAAGATAAAAGTGTAAGCCAATGAAGTGCTAACTTCGTAGCACACTGTTTCAGCTTCAGTGCTGGTATACCATCCGGTCCCGGTGACTTATTTACGTTAAGAATGCCAAGGTCAAGAATTTCAGTCGGCTATTGCAAACTTTGGCGGTTAAGATGATAACATTGTTATTTTTACTATGTTTGAGGACTTGGAGATTATAAACTTTTTAACTTCATTCGGGAACTTGGAGGTTCTTAAACAATTCAAGTCAAAAGTGATCGCACTATGGGGAACATTTTTTTTAATTGTTCTCCGTTACCCATCAAAAAAGTTTACCAATATCTATTATTTTAAACTGGACCGTATTTGGGCACTTTTGTAGATAATGTTGTTTTGCAAACAGTTTGAGAAAACACCTTTCACCACAGAATCAATTAATTGCTACACCTCATTCCCAAGGGCCAAACATTGGTCAAAATAATCTTTATAACTAAAGGACAGTTTAAGCACAACCAGCACATTAAATGAAGTGCGTGTGCCTCTCTTTACTTTTAATGGTACGTACATTCTTTGAACTGTGATATCTTGTCAATGAACGTATAAAAGGTGTCATTTCTTAACAGCATATCAACCGTAATTTTTTATAGCAAAAACAGAAGAACAAATTTTTTTTTAAAATCCAGATCCACATGTAGAACAACTGCACTAAAAATCAAACTTATAACTAAACAACACACAAAAAAATCAAAACAACAAGAAGAAACGACAGACAACAACAACTACTACTACAAACTACTTGGACATTTGAACAAGAGGAGAGGGCTTAACCCAAAACAGACGGCTAAGTACGTTAATCAATGTTTGTAATAAATTATCACAACAATATAAAACAACAACAGAACAAACAGCAAACAAAACAAAAAAACACACTCCAAAATTCTCAAAAGGATCATCATCCGCATCATCATCATCATACTTAGAATATTTTTTTGTATACAAAACTAAAAGATTAAAAACAACAACAGTCAAACAAAACAGGGACTATAGAAATGACATAAAAGACCAAAAAAACAAAATGAATTGACCAAAGCATCTCTTGGTAACAAACAACACACGAAACAAAAAAGTCCTCCAACAAAACAACAAACAAGAAGAAAACATAAAAATGTGACTACATGCTGTGACATCATACTAACATCGAACAACACCATCTCCCAGCATCACCAACCCAACAACAAACAAACAGTTGGTTGCTTTCGTTTTGTAGAAACAACGTTGTTGGAACATATCAGCAACATAGAATGGATACACTTCCCTGTAAATATTTAGTACAATCAGCACCCTTGAAACAAAAATAAAAAAAGAAAAATAGTTGATGATGACAACCCAGAAAACATAACCAAACAAACTATCAAGAAAAAATTAAAATAAAGCACAGACCAAGGAACAAGATAACATTTTATGTGAATGAATATGTTTCCATTATGGATTTATTTTCGTTTGTATTACCATTTCTAACCATGGATTTTAAAGTTCCTTTAAGCGCAGTCGTCCTGTCTACACTTTGTACTCGTACTTTAATTTAATGTTACCAATTGGAAATTTTTCAAATGTACACAAAACAAGTATTGGTAATATATTTTGTTTTGCTGAATCTTTATATATATTCCGCAATGTTAAGAACTGCTTTTTATAGTTCCGCTCTGCAATTCGGAATCGTGCCCCAGCTTGGGCGCCATTTATATAAACTGTATTTTTATGTTTCTTAGGAAGAAATTAATTTTTATATTTAAATCAAAACCTATCCGCTTTGAAATTTTTGAAAACCTAAACATATATTTATTATAGATCCATAATCGATTCTAGGACATTTCACATTGTGCAGTTTTAAAAAATCTCGAAAAGAATTTGTGGACGTGTATATATGCAATATAGAACCACTACGAAATTGTTAAAAAGATATGAAAAAATGTTGCATATAGGCCTTCTTGAAAGCCAGTCAACGATCCGTCCATCTGTATGTGGAAATTTCAATGCAGTCAAAACCAAAAGAGCTAGATTTCTGAAGTTTGGCACGACTTTAACTTATGGTCATTGGCTGGTTAAGTTAGTAAATCGGAAAAAAACTAAATCAACCTCTGAAAAAAACAAATTTTTTGTAAAAAACTATTTTTAGTAAAAAATTAAGTGGAAAAATTTGTAAAAAATAATTTGACGAAAATAAAAATAAACTATTTAGTAAAAAAATCATATTGATAAAACTTAAAAAAAAAAAATCTACCATTTGGTTCCTTGTTCAGTTCCTTTTCTTTCGCCGTGCTTTTCCGTTTCAATGCTAGTTTTATACTATGTATGTTTCATTCCTTTCCGTATATTCGGTAAAGAAATAACAAAAATATAGTCTTTGTCTGAATAAAACTAAAGTCACATTTTCCCTCTCTTTACCAATTACTTATGGTAATAGCGCGAGGGCCCCCGTAGGCTAAGTAGTTGGTAGCGTGCTAGCCTTTCAACGTGGGGGTCGTGGGTTCGATTCCCGCCAGTTCTCGGTTAGGTTTAATTTATTAAAAATTAGTTGTAAATATATGGATAGAATAAATAAAAATAATTGATCAAGTGATCAAAACTATTATTATTAGCGCGATCTTGAAAGATTTAATAATACCACAAATGTGGACTGTATTTCCTTTATGAGCCTTTTTTAGCGCCACGACCAATATGATACCATACATGGAGTCTTGAATGAGAAGCTACACAAACAAGTTGGCCTCGGAGTCTATTCGGGTTAAGTCTGGTTCAAAGAGTGCCAGATCATTGCAGTGCTTTATATGCCAGGTAGAGATGCTGGCAATAAAGGAAGTAGATGACTGGCTGAAATGCAATATATTGTCTACAATGGTAATCAAAATCTATTCCGACAGCGAAGCCTCGTTCAAGTCTCTAGAGTCAATGTTTCTGAAAACATGATCTGCCCTTCACTAGCGCACGTGGTTAAATAGGATGGCCAAATACGACACAGGCCACATTCTAAAGAAATTGCAGAGCCGAAAAGCTTGCAAGACAGAAAACTGCCATACAGGTTCCAATAAAATTGGAATGTGTTGGTGTGCCTCCAGAAACTTCCAAAAATGCGGCACATACAGATTTGGACTTTTCTTAGTCAGATACCAACATGTGAGCTGATATCGCTTCCAAGAGGTGAGATTTCATTGGTGATTGCTGAAATTACTAGAAACTGCCTTATAGGAAAGCACCCTGTTAAATGTACCGTCAAATGACTTTTGCTAAGTTTCATGGATGAGGTGGACTTGGGAACTATATAACACTTTATATGCCATTGCCCGGAACTTTCTGTCTTGCTTCATAGGATCCCACATTTTAAGATTCTATAATTATTGTTTTAGAAAAACTTTCAAAACTTCAAAAAGTATTTTTTTTTTAATCTTTTAAAATCGAATGAGTAGTTTTGACCAAAAGAGAGCATGGTCGAAGAAACCTAGCCTATGTCCACCATGAAAAACCATTCTAAATACTTCTAAAAACGGTTTTGAAAACGGATTAGTAGTTTTGGAGATTTTGTAATTTAACTTTATTTTGGGCAAAAATGGGCGCAGAGCAGAAGTGGCCGTGGTCGATGAAACTTAGCCTTTGTCCACCATGAAGAACCATTTTTTAACAGTAGTGAAAACATTTTTGAAATCGGATAAGATGTTCCGGAGGTTTTTAAAATTTACATTTTTGGCATATAGTCGATGAAACCTAGCCTATCGCCATCCTCAAGAACCATTTGTAATATTAGCCCTGTTTTCGCATAACCGTATATACGCTTACCCATACAAATTTTAAATTATCCACGCTTATTTTTAACTTGTATAATTATCGGCGTTAAAATGAAGCGTCGATAAAAAGTGATGCCAAGTTCATATTTTTATTGGAATTTCAAAGACACAAACCTTTTTCTTTGTCAATAGCAAATACACAAACCTTTTTCACAGAAGTGATGCCAAGTAAATTTTGTTAAACGTGGATGTGTTTTCGGTTTATCGGTTAATGTTAACATGTATACGGTTATGCGAAAACAGGGCTATTGTTTAAAACATTTTTTACATCGCATGAGTAGTTTCGGAGATTTTTAAAATTTACGACTTTTGAACAAAAGTGGGCGTGGTCGATGAAACCTAGCCTATCTCGACCCTAACGGACCATTTCTAATGTGGTTCAAAACATTTTTTAAATTTTACGTTTTTTGGCCAAAAGTGGGCATGGTCAACTAAACCTAGCCTAGGTCACTCATTAATAAACATGCTGAATATTGAAGAAAAACAATTTTGAACTCGGATTAGTAGTTTCAGAGATAACCTCTAACATGCAAACATTAGTTCTTTATATTTTGAGAATGTTAATTCTGGCTCGAGGTCATTATCTTCTTTACTAATTACAACCATGATATTCTCATAGCATCATTTTCAAGAAAATTATTTCTTTTTTGTTTTAAATTTATATATGTTGGTCATTTTTGCAAGACTTAATGACACGTGTTTCGGAATTTGTCAGATTCCATTGTCAAGATTATTTAGCAAAAATTGAAACGATTTACTAAAAAGTAGCAAATGAGTCTAATGACAAATCGTTTGTGCACCAACTAAAATATTAATACATATTCGCCTCTATCCACAATGGGAATTAGAAAGACGAAGAAATTGTACTATACTTAACCTGACCAACCATCCCGCTTTTGGCGGGATTATCCCGCTTTTTGATGTCTCATCCCGCCTTAAATTCCCATCCCGCTTTTTAAGCAAAAGTCCCGCTTCATCCCGCTTTATCCCGCTTTTTGGCCTCTTGGACCGATTTACATCATAAATAAGACCCTTTTTTGTCAAATTAAGTTTTTATTTAAAATTTTTTTATTGTGACACTTCCAATATTCCAATAAAGTTTTCAATATAGAAAGTATCAAATTTTTATATGTTTCCTTCACAAAATTTCTCGGAGAACTCTCACGACGGTATTCAAAATGAAAAACGAGTGCCTAACATCGAGTGTCTTACTTTTTTATTCGCAATTTCCCATAAGGGAAGGTAAGGCTCTCGATGGAAGTCAATCATTTTATCATTCTTAGACAAAAGAATATTAACATCGTTTGAAAAGCTTCATCTAGTAAAAAAACTATATAAAAAAGATAGACACTCGATTTTAGGCATTCGTTTTTCATTTTAAATACGGCCGTAAGATTCTAAAATATTTTTCATAAGAGAAATAACGTTTTTCTGGGAAATGTTCAGATTCTCAACCCCTTTTCAGGTCGTAGAAAAACTCTCAGATTCAACGTTTTACTAAAGAAAATGTTTCAGATTCTTAGACTTTTTTATGAGATTCGGAGACATTCTTTCTATATAAAAATTTCCAAATTCTGATACACTTTACTCATAGAAAAATTCTAAAATAATTTGCATATTTTAAAGTAGTTCTCAGATTCTGAGAACTTTTTGTAAACAAAAATCCTTAGATCCTGAATCATTTTTCATTAAAGAAAAATATCCGATTCTAAAAAAATATCGCTTTCTAAAATATTTTTTCTAAAAATAATTTTGATACTATTTTCTAAACAATAAAACCTTAACATCTTCGATAGAAAATATTTGAGAATAGGAAAATTTTACAGTTTTGATGACTTTTAATGTTTTCTAAGGTAATTCCTAAGATCCAGCAACAGTTTTTATATAGAAAAATTATTAGGTAATTCAAAAGAAAAATTCACGGATTCAAAGACACATTTCATATAAAAATTTTGTCAGAATCTTCCAACAGAAAAATTTTCAGATTCTGAAAAATTTTTCATAGAAAAAACTTAGATTCTAAAATATTTTTTAAACAGAAAAATTCTCTATTTTCATAAAAAAATTGTAAGATGCTGAAATATATTTCTCATAAAAACTCTTAGATTCAAAAACGTTTTTCCTGTAGAAAAGTTCTCCGATTTTAGAATTTTTTTTCCAGAAAAATTCGTGTCAGATTCTGAAATATTTTTTTCTAAGGAAACTCCCAGATTCCTGCAGAGAGAAGAATTCTTAAAACTTAAATAAATAAATTAATTATGTATACATTATTTTTACACGCAATTTTTTACAAAAATACTAAAAAAAGTTTTTTAATCAAAATAAATTTTTCTAGTAAAAAATTTTATACATGTTTTTAATTAAAAATATTACAATTCCGTAAATGTAATTCCAGCAATTTGTTTATTTTGGAGAGTATTCATGGGTTCGGTCAAGTCGAATTTAACTTAAAAATCCCGCTTTTTAGGTCAAAATCCCGCTTTTCCAACCTTTCGATCCCGCTTTTCAGCCAAGAACAGTTGGTCAGGTTAACTATACTAGGAAGGCAACGATTGTCAATAACCAACAAAAATATTTAAAACAATTTTACATATGATAGTCCATTGGACTACAACAATATGTTATTTGTTGTTGTGAGTGTAATAATCCATATTAGGGTTATTCATCACTATGGCGTGCCAACCATTAAATTTTGATTAATTTTTATTAAAAAAAAAATTGTTTTATTCGACCTTTAAAATATTATATTTTGAGGATGTTTATTCTTGCTCGAGGTCATTATTTTCTTTACTAATTAAAACCATGATATTCTCATAGCATAATTTTCAAGAAAATTATATATTTTTTTTTAATTTATTTATGTTGGTCATTTTTGCAAGACTTAATGACACGTGTTTCGGAATTTGTCAGATTCAGATGGACCATCATATGTAAAATTGTTTTAAATATTTTTGTTGGTTATTGACAACTTGTTTGCTACTTTGTAGCAAATCGTTTCTATTTTTGCTGAATAATCTTGACAATGGAATCTGACAAATTCCGAAACACGTGTCATTATGTCTTACAAAAATGACCAACATAAATAAATTTAAACAAAAAAGAAATAATTTTCTTGAAAATTATGCTATGAGAATATCATGGATGTAATTAATTGTAAAGAAAATAATGACCTCGAGCCAGAATAAACATACTCAAAATATAATATTTTAAAGGTTGAATAAAACAATTTTTATTTTTTAATAAAAATTAATCAGAATTAGTTCTTTATATTATTAGTACTGATAAATTTTTTAACATGTATAGCTTGTGTCCTCCCCACTAGCCATACATACGTTTGAAAAAACTATCTGTAAATGTTAAATTCTACTACCGAAATTATCCTATTGGTATTTTTTTCTGTAATTTCTGAACACATTTGTGTGTTTGGAATTAAAACAAAAGGATCCCGGCGAGTTACAAATCAAAAATACATTCACTAACTCTAGCGACAGCAAACAAAACTCTACAACAAGAAATATTTCGTTTTCTCCTTGTTGTCAGCTTAAAAAACTAACAACTGCAATGTTGCTTGTAGTACGCCATCCATGTTGTTCATTGTATGTATTCATGTTGCAAACACACAACAACTAGGAAAAGGAAAAAAAAAAACGAGATGAACAGCATTTGCAACACTGTTGTTGTACATTGGAGTGGGTCGAAAATGTTGTGTTTGGAGAAGTTAATTCAGTTTTCTTTCTTTAAGTCGGACTATTGCTATAGCTTTTGAATTTTTTTGGAGCATGGGATTTAAATTTTCTAATTAACTTGTCATTTTGTTTACAATTGATCTTTGTCGAATTACAATTGATGTTTTTCGAATTTCAATTGAACTTTTTCGAATTACAATTTTGAAATTACAAATAGAATTTTCGAATTACAAATGGAATTTTCAAATTACAAGTAGATTATTAGAATCACAAATGAAATCCTCGATTTGCAAATGGAATCCTCGCATTATCAAAGGAATCTTCGAATTACAATTGATCTTTTTATACCCTCCAACTAGAGTATGGGTGTATACTCACTTTGTCATTCCGTGTGTAACGCATCGAAATATCGATCTAAGACATTCTAGCGATGTCCGTCTGTCCGTCCGTCCGTCTGTAGTTAACACGATGCAGTCCAAATTAAAAAAGCTAGACCCCTCAAGTTTGGCATAAATATGCCAAACTGGACCAGGGGGAAAAAGTTCCCCCTTGAAGAACTGAACCAACCTTTTAAAAATGCAAATTTTTTGACGTTTTTTTTTGTATTCTTGTGAACCAAATGAGATTGAACCCAGGGGATTAAAAAATGTCGCTTTTTTTTCCCCACCCTTTTTTAAGGGCGTGGATAAAAAATAATTTAAATAATTATAAAACTACACTGAAAGAATTTTGTTCATTACGGCTATGAAAACGTACATTGATTCTATGAAAAATATCATTAGAAGTGAGCCAATGATGCCCTTCATAGAATCTATGAAACAAATTCATAGAAACCAGATACCTATGAAAAAGTTCATAGGCTATGGAAAAAAAATTTTATTGTTCAATTCTATTTTTTTTTATTTTATTATTTAATTTTTATTTACTTTATTATTTTATTTTTATTTATTTACAATATTATATTTTTAAAAATTTACTTATTTTTAACTGATCCCCACCGAGATTCGAACACAATACCAGTTGTTCGTGAAGCTTAGTCTCTAACCACTGAGCTAAAGTATATAAACAAGTTATAACACTTAAAATCCATTTTGTTAAATATTCTGCTTTAAAATATTACGCTCTGCCACAATGCTCTGCCAAAATCTGTGTGTATGTTTGTAGAAAACAAAATGTTTTTGTATTTGCAAAAAATAACGAACATTACAAAACTAAGTGTTAGTCGGCGAAGTTTTCCTCCTTTGGTGGCGCTGATAGCTAAGGCGTCGATTATAAATTTCCCAGCCGGTAGGTCTTGGGTTCGAACCCCGCCTGGGCAGCAATATTTTTTTTTTTTTACGTTTTTTTTATATTTTTTATATTTTTTTAATATATTTATTCAAATTATTTAATTATTGTAACATTATTTTAATTTTTAAAAAATTATTAATGACATTTTTTTTCTATGAATTTTTTCTATGAATCTTACAAAATCTATGAATAAAATTCTATGAAATATTTCAAAATACTAATGAATATTCATTCAGCCAATGAATTGTTTCATAGATTCTATGAATTTGGTTTTATGAAATATGTTCATAGATATTATGAACAATAATTCTTTCAGTGTATAATACTTTAGTGCACAAAGCAAACAAAAATTAACTTGTAAACATATACCGTGAGGGCCAAGAAGTCGCCCAGCTCACCGACCCCTCCCCTTCCTTGATCCCCCTTAAAACAACGCCCCTGTCAACATTTTTTTTAAATTTTTTTACATGTTGGAGGGTAAAATAGATTCGGCACAGTCGAATTTAACACTCTCACTTGTTCGAATTACATCTGTAAATGATTTAGAAAAGTATGATTCTTATAAGCAAATCTAAATTTAATGTATAGGCCATTAGTTCAAGAGTGATTTCTATCGTGCCCTGAATTTTAGGTTTTCAACAATCAAAGCTTTGCGAAAGTTCGACTTAATTAAAATTTTTTTCTGACCCACTCTATTGTACATATAAATGTGTGAATTGCTGTTGTTGTTAGTTGGGTTGTTTCATGTGATGTTTTAACAATTTTTATTTTGTTCGCTTTTTGACAAATGGTTACTTGTTTTATTTTTTTTTTTTGCAATATAGCTGCCATTTCCAATTCATATGTGTTTAAATATATTTTTTCCAGATTTATAGGCAGTTTTTGGAGCATTCAAACTTTTTTACAAATAACACAAATTTTTCATTACTAGAACTTATTAGTTGTTGGGCTGTTAGACACATCAGCATTAGGTGAATCCATAGTTTCCAAACCGAGTAAGTTTTTGGCGTTTTCGATGTCCAGATCGATTTATTTAACTTATAAACATTTTTCTGCCGTTTTTGATGTCAGACTACTTTCACAATGTTTATTTCACGCAATTTTATGTTTACACACATATGTGTCAACATTTGAGTGTCCTGCATACAGAGCTACTAATTTGATTTATTATAACCAGATCTTTTGACAGGTTAGGTTAGGTTGGGGTGGAAGTGGCTGCTGACGTTTTAAGTCAACACACGTAGACTCTGAGGTCCATTGTGATACCACGGGACCGTAATAGTTTTCCCTACTAGTCCCTTTCGTTAAACCAATTTGAGCTTCTTATGAAACTCCTTAGATATTGAATTTTGACATCCGACAAATCAGAAAGATCTTGTGCGCCCCTGATTAAGAGAAGGCCAAATCAGTCGTGTAGTCTCACACGTCCATCCATTTGCCCATCTTTGATTAGTCTCCGTCGCGGAACAAAGCCGTAGGTTTTGCTTGCAAGTTTCTAAAGGCATACCAACCCATTCCAATTCTGTTGGAACCTGTAAACTCATCGGCTTTACAATTCCCTGAAATGTCTCTGTGCCCTGGGACCCATATGAAGCGTATGTTAGCTTGGCCATCTCATTTAAAGGCGTGCGGCAGTTAAGGGCAAATGTTGTTTTTAGAAATATTGAATCCAGGTTCATGACCGCGGCTTGACTGTCAGTATAGATGTTGACTGCGGTTGTAGAAAAGACATTGCAGCTCAACCAGTCAGCGCATTCCGTTGTTGCCAGCATCTCTGCCTGGTAAACACTGTAATGATCTGGCAATCTTCGAGCCAGGCTCAATCCAAGCTCTTCAGAATAGACTCCAAAGACCACTTGTTCATACAGCCTCGATCCATCTGTATAAAAATTCCCGGAATGTCCCCCATCCAAGACTCCCGGGATGGTATCATAGTGGTAAAGTGGCGCTCAAAAAGGCTCATTGAGGGAGCACAGTACACATTTTGTGGTATTGTTATCTTCTTCAAGTTCGCGCTATGGCCACAATCGCTGCTCCTCCAGTGCAGCGCGCTATTAAGTCGAATTGCCAACGTAGCCGCATACTACCTACCCAATATGTCCAATGGTATCAGGTGAAGGAGGATTTCTAATGCAGCCATAGGTGTAGTACGAAGAGCACCAGTGTCGCACATCGACGCCATTCTCTGTACCTTCCTGATAAAGACACAGCTCGCTTTTGTTTCTAAAGCAGGCCACCAGGCAATTATTCCATACAGCAGAATTGGACGCACCACTGCTGTATAGATCCAATGAATGATTTGAGGGCTCCGTCCAGAGAAATAGGATCAAAAGCAGGAATCTTATTTTTCCTTGTAAACAAAACAAGCTCTGTTTTTCTTCGATTAACTCCCAGACCACAGTCTGTTGCCCATTTAGACAGATCTTTCAGAGAAATATTCGCTGTTAAAAAGTTTAAAAAAAAAATAATAATTTCACACTTTTGAGGGTCCACATTTTTGTTGTTTCCAACAAAAAGTACTTGATTTCATATGAGTTGGACCTCCTGATTCCAAAACTGCAACCCAAATTTTTCTAGCATTTTTCGTTTTCGAGATATTCGCGTTCGAGGTTTTCGCTTAGAAAAATTTTAAAATGCGAATATCTAGAAAACGGTTCGTGCTAGAAAAAATTTGGTAGCTAATTTCTATTCAGGATAGCAAATTCTATAAGAATCATTTGTATATTTCACTGGGAGGGTTTTGTTGTCGCACAGTGTAATTATTTAGCAATAACTCGAAAACAGGATCAGCTCGGATTTTCGTGCTAACGATTTTTAAAGTTTAAAATAAAGAGGAGTAAAATAACATTAGCCGATTTTCTAACCATTTTAACCCAACCTTAACATGATTGAAGAGGGGAGTGTGAGTTCTGTTGTGAAGCGCAAGCAGCTAATACGAACCTTAGCTAACCACATCTACATTGGGTTCATCACACTGCACTGTGGGCCAGCATCCCTGAATTTTGGCCATAAATAGACCGCTTAACCTATATATCAAAAAAGTATTGCATATGGGTGCTAAAGGATCGCTGATCACAATTCTGGAAAAAAAAATTTCAAAATTCAAAATGGCGGATCCAAAATGGCGGACATGATTTTTTAATTCTTTGTTTATTGTGCTTAATATAATCATTATCGATGTATTTATGGTCGTTAATAACGAATATGAGCTCAGACTTTTAAAATTCATAATGGCGGATCCAATATGGCGACAAATTTAAATTTAAAATTTTTTATATGTTGTCTCTTTTGGCCAAAAACTTTGATTTTAATGGTTTTTCGGATGTTAAAACTGATTTGGGAATTAAAGATTTGAAATTCAAAATGGCGGATCCAATATGGCGAATATGCTTTTGTAATTCTTAGCTAATTGTACTTAAATTAGTAATTTTTGATGTATTTAGGGTCAGTAATTACGAATATGAGCTCCGATTTTTTAAATTCAAAATGGCGGATCCAATATGGCGTCAAATAAAATTTTAAGTTTTTTTCTATGTTGTCTGATTTTGATGTTTTTGGAATGCCAAATCTGATTTAAGAATCAAATATTCCAAATAGCGGATCCAATATGGCGGACAAGACATTTAAATTATTGATTAATGTTTCAAAATATCACTAGGAAATGATTGCACAACACGAATACAAACTCAGACTTTTTGAAATCAAAATGGCGGATCCAAAATTTAGGACATAGCTTTTTAAAAAAATGTACAATGTTTAAATTTCTAAGTTTTTATAAATCCCTCTTTTTGCTTTTATCAGAAGATTTTAATAAAATATTTCTCTTTTAAATGCGTCAAAAAGTTCATATAAAAAAGCTCATTTAAGAGAGAACTTTTTTAGTTCCAATAAGCATTTGCCATCCTAAATGTACAAATAATTCTTAAAGCTTACAATTTCGTAAAAAATATTAAAAATGCTATTGCCAAAATATGCCCGCTTAAATGCGTTACCAGCTTTAATGTTTAGCACTGGAGATGGACACTGGTCACGTGAATTACTCGTGATCGAAAGTGAGCGTGATTAAAATTTTTTGTTCGTGAGTGATAAGTGAGTGAGACAATTTTTTGCGTGAGTGATTCTTAGTGAGTGCAATTTTTTTGCGTGAGTCAAAACTATTTAATTGTATTGATGCAGTTTTAAAATTTTTTTTGGTGTTTTAAATGTTTAGCGTGAGTTACGAGTGAGCGTGAGTCACACGTGAGTGGTGTTTTGTTTACTCACGTGAATAGCGAGTAAGTGTGAGAAAAAAAACGGTTGAGTAAATTATGTTTTTTTTTTCGTGAGCGTGAGTCAACGTGAGTCACTCACGTGCCCATCAGCAGTTATCACGCCAATGTTGTCAAAGTGAGGCATTTTTTATTAGAAATCAATAGAAACAAAAATATCGAAAAATGTTGAAGTTCCATTTTAGGGCATTTCTAAACGTCATATTTTGGTTTATTGCCTCTAGATCAAAAGTTTATGAACGGTCGCACAGGGTCGCAAAAATGTGAATAGAATACATTGTCAGAGACAGATCGTAGTTCGAGGTTTGTCAATATCGTTTGGACTTTTTTGGACTTTGGTGTTGAAAAAAGGCGGATTTCAACAAAAGTATGAATTTCCATAATTTATTTAAAAAAAAATATGTTTATAGCTTACTTTTTGGCAGTTTATATCATGTGTTCAACAAACAGGTATGTCTTTAGGAGAACTTCACCGAAAATTTGGAAAAATATTGTGTCGAAGTACAAAAAAAAAATTATTTGTTTCATAAATAAAAATTATAAAAAAAATCTCAAACATTGACTTTAACCTCATGCAAAAAAAAAAACTTTAAGCTATAATAAAAAGATATTAAAGGTGGACAAAATTCAAGATGTCGACATTCCGAAAAAATATTTTTAAATATGTGTTGCCTTACAGACCTTATTGGCCAAAAAATGGAAATCCTGGCCCACAGTGCACTGCCTGCAATTAGCTTCGGCTTTGGCTCGATAATTTTCCCGTGGTGTGCCAGAACAAACTGGGTGAAATATAGGGAGACATTTCCTTAATTTTCAAAAAAAAACCATCTTGGCAGTCAAATGAGTTGCAGACGAGCTGAAATTACTGTAGAAAGCTCTTTAATAGGGCTAAATCTTCAAGAGCAGACGAGGACTCCATAAAGGCTGCAACTTAAGAGTTATAAGAAGAATATCAGAATTGCCAAATGTAATTTTTGGAAAAACTTCTGTGGAAACCAAGAAGACGTTTTTGAAAGTTCTTGCTTCTTCTCCTTGCACCCTGGAATACCTTAAGGATCCTAATGGGGTTTGCGGTTCCTCCAGTGGAGAGTCGCTGGATCTCCTTCTAAACACACATTTTCCGGGAAACTCCATGACGCCATTTCAAGCTTTGAAACGTTCTGACCCTCAAGCATCTTAAATTGCTTCGGAAACAATAAATATGCTAACATTAATCTGGGTGATTAAAAGCTTCAGGCCCTATAAATCCACTGGACCTGATGGTATAATCACGGCTGAGATGCAGCAAGGGCCAGACTATATAGCCTCTTGGCTGTAAAATCTATACACAGCATGCATATTCCTCTAAAATGGAGGGATATCAGCTTCGTCTTTATCCCGAAGGCTGGGAAAAATTCCTACACAGCTCCGAAGGATTTCAGACCAATTAGTCTGTCTTCTTTTTTATTAAAGACAATGGAACGAATGATAGACTCATATTTGCGTAGAGCGATTGAACTGAGGTTGCTTTCGAAAAGGCAACATGTATACAGCAAGGGTATATCAACGGAAACAGCTCGTACCATCGAGAGACTGCTTCGGTAAAGGAGTACACTATGGTAGCCTTTCGTGATATAGATGGGTCTTTTAATAATGTCATCACAGAATTGATAATTGTGGCATTGTCTGGGAGTAGCGTGGGATCATTTTAATCGTGGAAAACCTACTTGCCAATAGAGGTATAACGTCTTAATTAGGAGCGTCTGTAGGGACACACCACACACTAAGAAAATTATTGCGGTTACTACATGACGGTCATTTGTGTAGTAAGTAGTATGTAGTTGTTGCTTTCACCTACAATTTCAGTTGTTTTTGTATTAAAAAAATCAAACAACTGTTTTTTGTAGTCGTTTTTAAAAACAAATACAAAAAATTACTACATTGTAGTAACAGTTGTTTTATGTAGTTGTTTTTAGTCTATAAAAAACTTATAATTTTCTAGAAATTTTTAGAAAATAGATGTGCAGGTATTATTTCCAAATAATTTTAACCGTTTTTTACGTTTAGATTTTTTTTTGTTAATAAAAAAATAAAGACAATTTGAGTTACAGTAAAAACAACTGTAATTTGAAGAATTTTTTACAGTTTTTTGTAGTTGTTAATCAATAGTAAAAAACAACAACAATTTTTGGTTGATTTACCGTAAAATGTAGTTGACGCCTAAACAACAACAAATGTAGTAGTTTTAACTGTCTTTTGTAGTGGAATCTATCATAATTTTTTGAGTGCAGGGAGGAGTTATTTCGCCACTTCTTTGGAGCCTGGCACTGAATTCAACGCTATTATCTCTAGAAGCACGTGGTTGTCATGTTGTCGCATATCTGACGATGTCGCGATAGCGGTAAAGGGAAACCATCTGCAAACATTGAGTGACATTGTTCAGGGTTCTCTGAAAGAGAGACAGTGGTCGGGGAGTTAATCCAAGTAAACAGAGCTTGTTTTGTTTACAAAGAAAAATAAGATTCTTGCTTTTGATCCCATTTCTCTGGACGGCACTGAATTCACCTTTTCAGATGGAGTCAAGTATCTTGGAGTATTTCACTTCATCTGCCATTGCCCAGCACTTTCTGGTCAGAGACTTGCTTCACTGGGGTCTAGGGAGCTGCACGATCTTTCTGATTTGTCAGATGCCAAAATTCAATATCTAAGGGGTTTAATAAAAAGGTCAAATTGGTTTAGCGGCAGGGACTAGTAAGGAAACCTATTATAGTCCCGTGGTATCACAACGGACCTCAGAGTCTATGTTTGATGATGTAGAACGTCAGCAGCCACTTACAACCTAACCTAACCTTGCCTTTGTGTTAATTCCTAAGAATTTAGCATATGCCGATATAAAAATGTTGACCCCGTTGTTAATAACCTTTTATAAATTTTTAATCCTATACTTTCATGTGAACAATACCATCTCAGTTATGCGCGGGTTAACAGTTAGACCGTTCTTATTTTCCTAAACCCATAATTGTAGAAAAGATTTCACCTCAATTTAGAATTTTTCGGAAATACTCTTTCCTGTGGCTTTCTCCTCGGTGATTATAAAGTGAGTCTTGTTTCTCCTTACTCGAAAATAACCTCTCTTAAAAACAGACAATATATCACAAAATCTTTTTTAAATTTCAACTCAGTGAAACTGAAATAAATGTTTAAAAAAACCGGCAGTTTTTGGAATTTAGAAAAACTGTGAATGCAGTTGTGTAAACAAGACCTTGAACCATCACCGAGCAATGTTTAAGGATTACCCCACTTTATCCGTAAAAGTTACAGAGGGTTAAAGTTGAAAAATCGATAAAAATGGCTTGAAATAGTCCATAGTTTTTTCCTTCTTTCGCTTTTTTTTTAAGTTCTCCTTATATTTGAATCTTTTCCGGCATAACACAAAGTCAATACATATAAGAGATTATTTTACTGTTGGTTTGATAGATACTCCATCGCTTGGTAAGAAGTTATAAGACGGTTAAGTTTTGAAACCAAAAATTAAGAGTTTTTAAATTTTCGAGGTTTTTTGATCAGGGATTTCGGCCCCCTCTATAAAATGAAAAAAGTTGAACTAGAGTTGGTAGCTGTTGTAATTCTTAACATTGTGGAATTAATCCCGTTAACGTGCCACGAATAGTTAAAGAGTTTCAGCAGATCAAAGTTCGAAAGAAAAAAAACGTAATTTTTTTAAAATACCAGTTTTTCGCGAGGCACATTCGCGGTTTCATTCGAAATTTGGTGGAGTCTTGCGTAAACCGAGTTTTTTGTGAGTTAACATAAAAAAATCACTGGCGGGTTTATAAAAAATAAATTGTAGAAATTTTATGGCATTTTTGAAAATTGTGCGAAATTTGCAAATCTGTTTCCTATTTTGTTAGTAGCAATTAATGCACGATGCATTTTAATGCACCAAAAGACGTGCCTTAACGAGTAGAACTGATTTGCTTTGTGACTTTTTACTTTAAGCCATTCTGAGCGGAATGCGCGATGATTTTATCTAAAGCTGTTTTGATCTGGCACATCCAAGGCTTTACACGAAATCGGATGAAATTTTTTTTAAATGAAAGCCCACTTGATGTGTCCTCATAAAATCAGAGGCGGGTTAAAAACTTTTGATGATTATAGATTTTTTGGACCATATTAAATTTTCTTGTTATAAAAAAGCATCACCGATTTTTTTTAAACTAGTGGTACAATGATACGAATTTCCGTGATTTTTTTCAGTAATACCAACGCTCATTGCCTAAATATGTTATAAAAAATTGTGAAACTTTTCTTTTACCGCGAATTAATCGCGATTTTAGGTACTTAGATATTTTTTTTTTAAATCGTTTGGTCATGAAAGGATCAAATTTATATCATATATTTTAGAAGAAATTACATATCCTGACATGTTTTAATAACGCATGCAACAAATGTGTAGAAAAAAAATCTTTAAAATATTTTAAAGATTTTTAAAACCGCTAAATCTTAAAACCGCCATAACTTTTGACCCCCTTGCGCGATTTAATTGACGCGAACGAATTTCTGATTCCTTAATAGCTTCTAATATTTATGCCAAATTTCATCGATGTGCCATCAAAACAAAAATCACATCTTTTTTACCTCAAAATTTAAGTCTTAGACTCCTTCCTCATATCTCCTTCCCTGTTCCTTCTCATATCTCCTTCCCTGTTCATACCGTTAATGATTGCCTCAATATTCATATTGGTCTGGTGATACACAGAGAGAGCAGTTTATTTGTGCCAGCCGAATTTAGAGCCAACTGCATAGTTTAATAAAAACGACCGAAATTTTACTTTTGTTGGTTCAAATAAATTTCGGTAATCGCAACTGAAAAATTCCGGTTGTTGCAATTAAACCATGCAGTTGGCTCTAAATTTGGCTGACACAATTAAACTGTTTCTCTGTGTACTTGCATATTATTTAAAACCTTTGTATGTGACATATCACAAACTACCTGATTTTTAAAAGTTTTACATTTTGAATTTTATATCACTTACAATAAGTCTACAACAAATGAATGGGCAATATTCGGCTGTATCGAATCTTTAGTTACCTTCATCAAAATAAACAACCTTAAATGTCGAGGACGTTTTGGGGGTCTCCTCGAGAGCACTTGATTTTTTTTATAATAGTTTCGTTAAATTAGTTAAATTCGTTAAATCGGAATAAAATTCGTTAATCTGGAGAAAAATTGAATATTCTTAACTCATTGGTTTAAGTACAACAAGATGAAATTTAGGTGGAATCAAAAAGTTTCATGAAGTTAACAAAATAAAAAAAAAATAAGAATATCATCTTTTCCAGAGGTGGTGTAAACTTTGTCAGGGAAACTTTTTACACTTGGACCGATTTGGCACATTTAAGAGACTGACGTCTTCAAGGATTACTTGTATGTAAATTTTGTGAAGTTCTAGACTGATATTTCGATGTGTTACATACGGAATGCAAAAGTAAAAGAACTTAATTAAGTTGAAAATTTCGTAAAAATAAATTTTCTTATCAATATATTTTTGTAAGTTCACACTTATGAACCATGGAAGGTCTATGTTATGTACCTTCCATACTTTTTTTTTTTTGAAAAAGGGCATTTGTTTTAAAGAAAGTAATTACACACCACCACCCAAGTACAAAACAAAACACACATACATCTTAATTGTCTTCATCACTGAAAACATTGTAAGGATATCCTGGTAACTTTTGGCTTGTTGGTTTCCGTTACTAAGGACAAAACCACATAGATTATTTAAGCAGAGTAAAGTAAAGTAAAAATAAAATAAAAATATTCAACTTATGCTAGGAAAAAGATGATTAATAACCAAAAAACAAAAAAAAGTTATGCACTAATAAATATGTATGTGTTTGTACAGACAAAAAATAAACTGTTAAAAAAAGAAAACTTCCTGATAAATTTTTTATGAGGTTTTTTTTTCTATTTTTTACCCATAAAAGCAAAAAAATAAGAATAAGACAAATGAACTTAGTGCGTGGTCTGTTTTACACTTAATTTAAGCTGAGTGTGCATCATTTTTATTTTTTATTTCTTAACAAATTTTCACTTTTTTGTGGTTGTCAGAAACGTGCTAGAGAAATTTGACAATGGGATAAGGGTCGTTTTAGAGTTTTGGGGTCACATAACCTACAAAAGCCGTCATGGGGTTTTAGCACTAATCTAAAAAAAAATTGGCGAAGCATTTTATTTTCTTAGAGATGTCGCAAATAGAGTATTCGGCATTTTACCGAATATTTATTATTCGGTATTCGGTTTGAACCGAATACGAATATTTGCCGAATAATTTAATTATTTATACACCTGAATTTTACCCATGTAAAATATTAACAAGTAGAAAAGTTAAATTCGACTTGGCCGAATCTATGAATACCCTCCACAATGCCCATTTTAAGTGATAGTAAATTTTCTAACGTGGAAAAAAAAACAGTTTTGATTAGAAATATTTTATTTTGTGTAAAAAATTTTTTTTTAGTAATTTTTGAAAAAAAAAAATAATTTACTAATTTATTTTTTTTGAGTGTAAAATTTTTTTTTGAGTGTAAAATTTTTTTCGAACGTATTTTTTTTTTTTTGTTTTGGTATAAAAATATTTTTGAGTGACAAAAATACGTTGTAAAATATTTTTGTGACTTACCAATGTTTTTAAAACAGGTTTAACGGGTTTTCAACACGTGAATTTAAGGTGAAGCTAATCTGAAATTCACGGTTTTGCTAATAAATGGACCGATTTGGCTGAAATTCAACAAGAACGAGGCTGGAGGAACGCAAAACATATATGCTAAGCTTCAGCATCCTCAGAATTGCCTTTCGAAAGTTATAGTGCTTTTTATCTCAAAAATTCACGAAAAACCCTTGCCGAAATTCAGTCTTTTGCCCAACATATATGCCAAACTTCAGGAGCCTCCGTAAAGTCTTTCAAAAGTTAGCGTGTTTTCAACAGACAGACAGACAGACGGACAGACGGACGGACGGACATCGCTAGATCGTCTTAAAATCGATCGAGGATCATGAATATATATGGGGCATTCCATGTGAAATCGGACACTTTGAAAAACTTTTTTTTTAGATTTTCCCAATTTTTTTTACAGTTTTTAGTTCCCTTCGAAAACACCTTCGTGGTAAATTTTCAGATTTTTTTGATGACCCGTTCAAAAGATATCGAATTTTTAAAAATTGGTAGTTTGTTCCTTTACTCAAACTTCTTTTAATCATAACTTCTTCAATAATGGTCCAAATTTCAAATTTTTTTTTTTCAAAATTTTTGTTTTTTTAAGTACTTTCTAAAAAAAAATCCCAAAAAATTCTTAAAAGCGCTCTAGTATGCGATTTTTAAGTTTTAAAATTTAAATCTCATTTTTGAAAATGTTTGTACTCTTCGATTTTTTTGAAATTTTTTTGTGTAAAACTTCTATCAATTCTACAAATTTTTTGCCCAGGAAGATCGTGGGATAACGATTATTACTATTTTTTAAAATTTTTTGAAAAAAATTTATTGTAAATTTCTAATCTTAAAATCATTTCTACTGCTCCAATGGTGCGTCATAGAGGGGTCATTGATAAGACCGAACCCCATTAATTTTTACGTCTTAACATTTCTTTGGAACAAACTAATACCCTATCTCCAATTTCTAAGGGGGCTCCCACACAAAACGACATTTTTTAAAATTTGTTCCAACCGCTCTAACTGCCCTAATAGTGCCCTTAGGGCAACAAAATGTATGACCGACCCACAATATTTTTTTAGTCCAAACATTTTCTCTGAACACACCTACCCTGCGGTCCCCATACAATTTTTTTTATTTTTTGTAAATTTGTTTTATTTAATCAGCTTCTACCGGTCCAATGGTGCGTCCGAGAGGGGTCATTAGTGAGACCGACCCCCATTTATTTTTACCCTACAACATTTTTTCAAAACATACCTACGCCCTATCTCCACTCCCTAAGTAGGCTCCCATACAAAATTACATTTTTATAAAATTTGCTCCAACTGTTATTTGTATGGGAGCCTATTTAGGGAGTGGAGATAGGGCGTAGGTATGTTTTGAAAAAATGTTGTAGGGTAAAAATGAATGGGGGTCGGTCTCACTAATGACCCCTCTCGGATGCACCA
This sequence comes from Pegoplata infirma, assembly GCA_963921195.1. Taxonomy (NCBI): domain Eukaryota; kingdom Metazoa; phylum Arthropoda; class Insecta; order Diptera; family Anthomyiidae; genus Pegoplata; species Pegoplata infirma. The sequence continues at coordinate 66,072,178 of OY992536.1, forward strand.
TTGGACCGGTAGAAGCTGATTAAATAAAACAAATTTACAAAAAATAAAAAAAATTGTATGGGGACCGCCTTAACAGTTAAAGATACAGGGTAGGTGTGTTCAGAGAAAATGTTTGGACTAAAAAAATATTGTGGGTCGGTCATACATTTTGTTGCTCTAAGGGCACTATTAGGGCAGTTAGAGCGGTTGGAACAAATTTTAAAAAATGTCGTTTTGTGTGGGAGCCCCATTAGAAATTGGAGATAGGGTATTAGTTTGTTCCAAAGAAATGTTAAGACGTAAAAATTAATGGGGGTCGGTCTTATAAAGGACCCCTCTATGACGCACCATTGGAGCAGTAGAAATGATTTTAAGATTGGAAAATTACAATAAAATTTTTTAAAAAAATTTTAAAAAATAGTAATAATCGTTATCCCACGATCTTCCTGGGCAAAAAATTTGTAGAATTGATAGAAGTTTTACACAAAAAAATTTCAAAAAAATCGAAGAGTACAAACATTTTCAAAAATGAGATTTAAATTTTAAAACTTAAAAATCGCATACTAGAGCTCTTTTAAGAATTTTTTGGGATTTTTTTTTAGAAAGTACTTAAAAAAACAAAAATTAAAAAAAAAAAAAATTTGAAATTTGGACCATTATTGAAGAAGTTATGATTAAAAGAAGTTTGAGTAAAGGAACAAACTACCAATTTTTAAAAATTCGATATCTTTTGAACGGGTCATCAAAAAAATCTGAAAATTTACCACGAAGGAGTTTTCGAAGGGAACTAAAAACTGTAAAAAAATTGGGCAAATCTAAAAAAAAAGTTTTTCAAAGTGTCCGATTTCACATGGAATGCCCCATATACTTTATGGGGTCCAAGACCAATATTTCGAGGTGTTACAAACGGAATGACAAACTTATATATACCCTCTATCACTAGAGTGGAGGGTATAAAAAAAAGTACCAGACTAAAAGACAACAATGATGTTTTTGACACTATTTTTTCTGGTACCTTAACAATTCGAATTTTAATCAAGTTCTCAAGTTTTTTTGTATAAAAAACTAGCTGAAATGACTACATAAAAAGAGTAAAACGTTAATAAAAAGAGTTTTTTTTAAACTAATTTAAATTTTTCCGAATATTCGGTAAACTGTTGACGAATATTTATTTAACCGAATATTCAAAAAACATGCCGAATACCGAATAGTGACGAATATTCACAACATCCCTATATTTTATATCAAAGCCTACTATTCAATAATCTTCTACATAACGTTCTTCCCATTCATCTACGTCCAAGCCTGAGAACTGGGCTACGTCCAAGCCTGAGAACTGGGCATGCTGTAACATCATGATAGATTTCCCTACATGCTGGGTACACATTTGGAGTGACGGAGCCGACTTTCAACCACTAGGAGTTTAGAAGACTGGACCACCCCGATCTTAATAGTTCCACACATTTTCGTGGTTGTCGAAAACGTTTTAGAGAAATTTGACGATGATGAAAGTTGTTCAATCGTGAGCACGTTGGTAAACGTTGCTTTCTTTTAACGAAGTTACATTACATGCAAAAACAATTTTGGGGTCATTGCGCTATTCTGAAAGACGGGGACGAAATATCATTATATATTTGCGTTACAGTTAACTCATTCAATAATATTCTCCATTACGTTATATTGGGGAACGGGGTTTTTCACAGAGGTTGAAAGCTACACTCAAAATATTTTGTAAGTAAATTCAACTGAAAAAACGTTTAAAACAATCGTTTTTCCTTTTAAAAAACGGACTACTTATATTTCATTTGAAACAACATAATTTTTCAGTTATTTTTAAACGTTAAAAAATGACTAGACATTCCGTAAAAACAAACGATATTTCAGTTATTTTAACTGTTTACATTTTTTTTATTTTGTGAAGTAAAAATAAAATTTTTTCAATAACAAACTACAAAAACCGTACTTCTGTAAAATTATACGGAATAATCAGTCACAAATAATTTAACTGATAAAAATATTTTTCCGTAACTTTTGTAGTTTATTGTTTTTACAACTGTTTAAATCATTCAATATTTTATTTTCCTTAAAAAACAAACGATAAAACGTTTAAAACAACTTTAACTAAAAACTTTTTGAATAACCGTAAATAGTTACTGTAAAACTTTTCTGGGTGTATCTGTCTGCTATCCACTTGGGGATAGCAAGAAGTGATTCCTCTGTCGAAATGCCCAAGCATCTCACAACTTCCGGTCTTAGACTAAGTGTTCCCTGGTAATGTCACTCAGGCACCCGTCTGATGAGAGCTAAAGTGAGAAGGCGTACATTACTGAGTATCCAGAGTGCATGCTAATACCGATGCGTCTCTGGAAATTAGGTGTCCATCGTCAACAATTAGTCACTGAAACTCAACTGTATTTAGCCGGCCTAGCGGTGTGTTTGCAGCCCCAACTCTAGGATCGGACGCTATGGCCTAATAAGTCATTCGTCTTAAAACAAACTTATTACTGAAACCAAAACAATTAAAAAAACTAATAAACCCGATTTAAAGATGACGACCTTTTGGCCCTATGCTCCTTGTAGGAGTTTAAAGGAACAGATATACAGGGTGATTCAGTCACGACCCGCCGAATTTTACCAGCGTATTCCTTGGCTCATTTCATGAAAATATATCTATTACGACCATCCCCCGAAAATGCATGTGTGCGAAATGGCAGCGGTTTGAAAATTTTCGGATTAGTGGTTAGAGGGTAGTAGGATAAAATTGATAACTTCTGAACCTGTGGTCCGATTTTTTTGTTTTTGGGCTTGTTGGAAAGTTCATTAGGAGACCTTTCAGATTCAATAACAAAAATTTAACTAAGGTGAAATCGTCGAGATACAGAGCTTTTAAAATAAAATTTGAAAAAAAGACTTACAAATTTGCACATAACCTCAATTTATTCAGGCAGATGGCAGGTTACTTATATTTTTTCTCTCTTAAAAGATAGCCCTACGTCTTACCTTTCTAAAATGCCCTAAAAGAAGCCCAGAGGTCTTTCTGTTCTAAAGTTATGACCATTTGACTGAAATGCAAACAATTTTTTTTTGGGTTTGGAGGCGAAATAACAGCACAAATTTATTTGTTTTTGTAAATTAACAAGTTTAAGATATTATTTTATTAAAATTTTTGAAAGTCAAATGGTCATAACTTTGGAACGGTAAGACCTCTGGCCTTCTTTTAGGGCATTTTGGAAAGGTAAGACGTAGGGCTATATTTTAAGAGAGAAAAAAAATATATGTTACCTGCCATCTGGCTGAATAAATTGAGGTTATGTGCAAATTTGTATGTCTTTTTTTCAAATTTTATTTTTAAAAGCTCTGTATCTAGACGATTTTAATTTTTTTGTTATTGATTCTGAAAGGCCTTCTAATAAACTTTCCAACAAGCTCAAAAACAAAACAATCGGACCACAGGTTCAGAAGTTATCAATTTTATCCTACTACCCTCTAACCACTAATCCGAAAATTTTCAAACCGCTGCCATTTCGCACACATGCATTTTCGGGGGATGGTCGTAATAGACATATTTTCATGAAATGAGCCAAGGAATACGCTGGTAAAATTCGGCGGGTCGTGACTGAATCACCCTGTATATATATATATATATTAGACTTAATTTTGAAAATTTGATCTGCGGATATCATATTTTTTTTGAAGGATTTAGGGGAACTAAAAAGAATGGCGGATTTTTTTTGGAAAAAAATTCGCTCCTTGGGGTGGTTCAACGCATCTGAAAACGCGAATTTAGAGCTGATTTTTCTGCAGAGCAAAAACGGCTGAAAATATCGCAAATCTGATTTCACCAGTCGATTCTACATCAAAAAATAATACAATGGACGTTTTTCAAACTCTTAAAAAAAGTTCCAAAAACCCACCACAGAGGGCGGATATATAAGGTTTTTCCATTTTCTTTTTAAATTAATTTTTTAAATATGCACAATTAAAGGGCATTTTCAGCTTAACAAAATGGTACCAAATTTTCCGTTCTATCACAACCCGTTAAAAAGTTATAAGCTCTCAAAAATGGAGAAAAACACGTTTTTTGAGAACTTTGATCTCAGTTTTCTCGAAAACATGACGTGATAGAAAAATTTGGAAACTAGATTCAGAATCAGCATCGAAATGTTAATCGAAAACAAGTTTTATGATCCCAGAATATCATCCAAAAACATCACAAAAAAATGCTCTCAATAATGCACAAAAATGCGTTTTTTGTGTACTTTGACCGCAATTATCTCAAAAACCTGACGTTACGGAACACTTTGGAAAACAGATTTGGAATCAGCATTGAGAGGAAAATCGAAAACGAGTGCCCAGACCGCTGACCCATCCAAAAATTTTTCAAATTTCGGTCAGTGTTTTATAATTTTACCATTAGAAAAAAAAACTTTGAAGCCTTATAACTTTTGAATGGGTTATGATAGAAAGGTGCTTTTTGTACCAATTTTCTTAACAAAAACTGCCTCTTCATCGTGTATGATTAAAAAATAATTTAAATTTAAAAAAAAAAAAAATCGATTTTTCCGCCCCCTGCTGTGGGTTATTGGAACTTTTTTTAAGAGTTCAAAAAACTGCTCTTGTATTAATTTTTGCTGTAGAATCGACTGGTGAAATCAGATTTGCAATATATTCAGCCGTTTTTTCTCTGCAAAAAAATCAGCTCGAACCCGCGTTTTCAAATGCTTTGAACCACCCCAAGGAGTGAAAATTTTTCCAAAAAAATACCGGCATTCTTTTTAGCTCCCCTAAATCCTTTAAAAAAATTATGATATCCGATAAACAGATGAAGTGACATAGTCACCAAACGAACTCTAATATATATGTATATATTACGTTATTCCGATTCATATACGTTTAAGCCCATGAACTGGGCCAGCTCAACTGAATGAGTCACGAATGATTCAGGGTGGAGGTGAGTGGGATTTGCTTTGCATTAAAAAGGGTTGGTGACATAATGATGGATTTCTCAATATGCTGGGCACACATTTGGAGTTGACAAGACTGGACCACACCGTCTTAATAGTTCCAGAATAACTCGGGCTTTCCTAGGCAGACTACACTCCTTCTCTTCTTCAACAGGGGAACGAAGACCTTCTAAAGCAATGATTTGTGACATTAATCATTAATGTAAATATCCTTCCTGAAATGCCTCGGGAAGGGGTCTGTCCTTTAGATAGTATTTTGGATGGTAAATCCGATGTCATCCCGGCGCAACTTCTTTGGTAGAACCTTTGCCTAATCTTGCAGATGGTCTATCGAGGAGGTTTTCATGCAGCCCGTTACAGTTTTGATATATTAACAGATTTGTATATTCCTCTAGGGAGACCACACTGCCTTGGAAAAGGTTTTTATTTTGTAGGTTACAGGGCTTTTTTTATCTTTTCCCAAAGTACTGCTGGCAAGTGGCATGAGAACCTTGTGACCTACTCTGCATAAAATTTTTTGAGTGGTTTATTGTCGGGATTTTTATGCCATTGAATTCTTCATGCACTTTTAACCTAACTTCTTTTGTCCGAATTGTAGATAGCGTGCTTGAGGATTTAGTGGTTAAAACAAACATGCATATTTGTCGCAGTAAAGAGTTTTGCTTTCACTGATAACACTGTTGAATTTTACGCACAGATCATCCATACTTTGGCCTTTGGATGTGATCGTACAGTTGCCTGCGTACAAAGTTAAGTTAACACAATCAGGTGGTGTAGAGAGTTTAGAGACTTTGAAGTAACGGTTTTAATTTTGGTACCACTCTTCCCATTTTCCATTCCACGCGTATGATCAAGGAGTCATATGCAATGTGTTTTCTACAACCGCAGTCAACATCCATTCTGACAGTCAAGCCGTGGTCAAGTCTCTGGAGACAATGTTCTTCAAAACAAGTGCTGCTCTAAACTGCAGCACATCTTTTAATAAAGTGGGCAAACTGCTTCACAAACGACTCACATGGGTCTCTGGGGACAGGGACAATCCAGGTAATTGCAAACCCAATGAGCCTGCATGACTGCTTCTTACAGAATTGAAATTTGTTGGTATGATTCTACAAACTTCCAAGCTAAATCTACGGATTTGTTGAGCGAGGGAAACTACTCAGAGATATCCAGATGGGTGAAAGTGCTCGGCAGGTTTGACATTCTCCACTCTTCCCATTTTCCATTCCACGCGTATGATCAAGGAGTCAGATGTAATGTCTTATCTACAACCGCAGTCAACATCCATTCTGACAGTAAAGTGTGGTCAAGTCTCTGGAGTCAATATTCTTCAAAACAAGAGCTGCTCTAAACTTCCGCACGCCTTTAAATGAGTTGGCCAAGCAGTTTGAAATACGACTCCTATGGTTCTCTGGGGACAGGGACAATCCAGGTTATTGACAAACACGATGAACTTGCATAACTGCTTCCTACAGGATTGTTATTTGTTGGCATGACTCTAGAAACTTCCAAGAAAAATCTACGGCTTTGTTGAGCGAGGGAAACTAGTTTGAGATGGACAGATGAATGAAACTACTCTGCAGATTTGACCTTCTCTTAATCAAATGCGAACATGCCCTGTCGAACTTATTTTAGTTATGAAATTGATGAACTAAATTGATAGAATATTAAAGCAAAGAATGCGGGATAGGTGCATATCACTGTCTACATGCTGAATATCACGTGTCCTGTTGCCACTGCCAAACCCAAAGAGGAAAGAAAGTTTTCTTACTTTTGGTAAACGGACGGTTAGCCTGTTGGTTGGAGTGCTGACAGGGCACTTTATAATCGGCCAAATACCGTGAGTATGGGAATCTCTGCCAGGAACTATTTTAGGATTTGTGAGGAACTGGAGGAGGAGTCAGTGAAGTTTTGTGTGAATTTCCGGGTCTAATGAAGCGTAACCTAAAGTATTTAATTTTTCGATGACCTGGCCAGCCAAAACGGTGTCTTAATAATTTTTCTAGCAGAATATCTTAGGAAATCGGGGTGATTAAAGAAGCAGACCTTTGTATCAGAGAGGGAGTAGGGAAATAACAATTAAGGTAATTACAAAAGGCCTTATGGCCTCCGAGTAGATTCGCTAAATGGCGGACGCCCACCCGACCTAACCTACCCAGCAGATTTTTCTGAACTGGAAGCAGCTTTTGGAAAGGAATCGAAGAGTCGAAGAGCGCATCCAAACCACCTGAGTTTATGCATGATTCCTGTTTGCGATGACACAGTTTAGAGCACTATTTGGTAGCACTGATAGAGCACTTTAAGGATGCAGTGAAATCATGTGTCTTTAAAAAAAAAAAACTTGATAAAAAACAAGTGAGAGTATTATATTCGGCTGTGCCGAATCTTTTATTGGTCCACAGGCAGGGTTTTGAGATTCCTCTGACATCAAAATGTTGGACTTGCTTAACAAAAATACAAAAAACCCTTAAAAAAAATGTCGTTTTTCTGAGGTTGGTTTAGTGCTCCAAAGCGGAACTTTTTTCCCCCTGGTCCGATTTTGCATATTTCCGAAATTAACCAGCCTATGACCACAAGACATATTCGTGCCAAACTTCGGAAGTCTAGCTCTATTATTTTGGACTGTATCGTGTCCTCTTCAGACGAACAGACGGACGGATAAATAACGGAATGACAAGTGAGTATACCCCCATATAGTGGTTGGAGGCTATAATTAGAAGTAAGGTATACAAATAAGCTGCCAAAATCCCGATTTATTTTGCTGGGAGTAAGCTTCTATCGCTCCCAAGAGGAGATTTTCCGACGGTTAAGTTGAGGGTGGGTTTTACAAGCCTAAAATAAGGAAATTTTTATGCAAGTCCATGGCGCTCAGACTTAAAATAGTCCATTGTACCGTATTGCGACGGTGGTTGCTCTAGTATTGGACACTGTCTTATGGAAAAACTTGCTGCACTGCTAATAGTGCGTTTAGGAAGAGCTGTATACTTTCGACCAATTTATCTGTCATTGCTCAACTTTTTCTGGTCAGAGACGTCCTTTAATGTGATAAAAGGAGCTGGACTATCTCTCTTAATTGTCCGATGTCTTAATTCAATACCTTAGGAGTTTTATAAGGAGATCATTAAAACCATCCTACGGTGACGCAAACCGTTAGCAGCCACTTCAACCCTAACCTCGTTCGGTGTAAAAGTTATGGGTATGTTAGTGACTCGTAAGCCGTTAACCTTTTTCACAACACTTCTATTCGCTTTGTCTATCTTATGGCGCTGAATAAGCTGCCGCTGAAAAAGTTCTTAGAATTCCATATCGTGTTGTTTGCAAATGAAATCGCTACCCTTTCGTCCTTATTTATCGGGTTCGAAAGAAATCGGTTGAAACGTTTGCTATAGATCTTCACCGTTGAACATCGGTGGTCCCAACTAAATTCGGTTATTATAACTGTTATTAATTAAAGCAATAAAAAAAAATATTGTCACAGCCAAATATAGTAGCAGCAACTGAATTTTGAGTTGATACCGCTGAGAAATTTGGTTGGAAATTTATTTTTCTGTGTGTGGAGCAATGGTAAAATGTCATTAAATTTTTCTCCCATTTGTTCATCTTATGTTTGTTGACCAACTTTCCGATCTTCCAGTTGATGTCTCCCATTTGGGAAAATAGCGCCGGTGGCGGGTATCAGTGAAAATTGTCTGGACATTCCGATTAATGCAGAAGGACTGGCGACTATACTTCCATCAGAAGGACCTATCTGGTTGCAGCACTTCGTTTTTATTTTTCTTTGTAATCTAGTTTTGCTTATACCAACTGCCCCTTTTCTCATACCAACTGCCCCTTTTCATATACTCTCACTACACGTCTATGCTTATCTTTTGTTTATTTCTGGTAGTTTTTTTTTTTGTTTTTAACATTTTTAATGTTCATACAGGAAAGTGGTGGAGTAGTCAAAATAAAAAATTGCTGATTTTGTCAACTGTTCGCATTTGATAAAATTATTAGCTTGCAGACTTGTTGTTTTTGCTGCTGCTGCTGTTGTCTTTTCAGACTTCCTTTTTTTTTGTGGATTTATATGCAAATTTCTTTTTAATTTAACTTCTTGTTGTTTTTATATTAAAGACATTTAATAAGTACGAGAAGCTTAATTTAGAGTTCGTTAATTTTTTTGTTGTTTGCTAGTTAATTGTATTTTTTTTGTTTTCTGGAAATCCTCTGGAAAAAAAGAATAATTTCCTGTTTACGTGTGAGAAGAATGGACATTTTTAATTAGAAATTGTATTTTTGTTGTTTATAATTAATAAATTATTTTGGGGAAAGATGGTTTTTTAATTTGTGATTTCTTCACTCACATAATAAATTTATTTGTGGCAACTGTGAATACTCCAACCTCATTTTTGAGGTTGTTGTAAAGGGTCATACGATTGTAACAACCTTAATTCGGTTATGGAAATCGATATAAGGTTGTGACCACTGCATTAAGGTTGTGACAACTGAAATTTAATTGTCTCCATTGAATGAACGGTTGCAATAACCTCAAAAATGAGGTTAGAAACTGGATTTGTTGTGTGATTGTTGTTAATCCAGAACAATTTGTAAAAAATCAAAAAAATTCCAGTTTTCTATGCGGAATTGGAGTAAGGAAATGTCCAGATTTCTCTGTAACAATCAAATTTCTTCCGTAGTCGAAGTTTCTGCTGTTTCGACTGAATTTCGGGTAGTTTTAGAAGTCGAAGTAGTTTTTAAATACACCTGCTCAGAGCCATTTCATTGGTTTGTTCGTAATCACAAACTTTATAAACCTGTGTTTCATTGCATATTCAATCTCTCATCATATATCGCTGAAAGCTGAAAAGTATGCTACGATAACAAAGATTATTTAAATATCTCCATACGTCATATTAATTTTAAATCCTTTATAGTCCTAAATAATCGCATGTAAAGTTAATTGTCTTAACATAATATTCTTAACCAAATCTCACATGACTACCTGTCTTAACAAAACAACGACAACCTTTAAATTAATTAATACGAAACCAGAACTAAAACATTCATCATATTCTTCACCACATGCTGTAGTTATTAACATGATAGTAGAAGAGACAAACATAATGCCACTGTACAAAATGAAAATAAACCAGACCAGGGATAATAACGTTAAGGTATCCAATTTCCTTTCTTTTTATCATCACCAATGCTTTACATTAAATGCAAATGAAGCCGAAAAAAACAAAATATGTACACGGAGAGAATGTTATTCATAATGAATGATAAATTTCAGCATTTAAAAACGTTGAAGAAAAAAAGTAGTTTTATGGAAAAAACGTAGTTTTATGGAAAAAGCGTAGTTTTTTGAAGAAATCGCTAAGCACATTATCACTGTTATCAAGTTGGTATCACTGTATGTGCTGATAATATATTTTTTTTTGCAAAATACGTCAATTCTGGAGTAAGAGAGAGTGTGGAAGATTGAGAGAAACCATGATGGAAAGAGAAACTAATTTTTATTTTTTGCCGTGCCGTTCATTATCCTAGTTAGGAAACCAATTATATGGATTCAATCATCAGGGAAAATTGAGCCACAGACTCTGGAACAGGGTAGGGTTTACTCTAGGCATGGACGTATACAGGGGGTGGGCACAGGCGGCACGTGCCCCACCCTTTTCAATTACTTCTAGTTAAAACTAAATATAAATAGGCGATGGCAAACAATTTTGGGAGTTGTGCCCCCCCCCCCTTTTCAAATTCCTGGATACGTCGCTGACTCTAGGGAACTTTATATATAGCAATCTTGAAGAGCTCAAGATTAATATATTGAATTCCAGACCGAAATTCTTTGAATTTTTTCTTCAACCATAGTTTAAGAACGTTGTATTTAGTGTTGTAAAAGTATTGACTATTCAAGTACCGAGTACTCAATACTTTCAGGGTTGTATTTTTTTTTACTGAAAATGCATAATTTTACCAATAAAATACAACTTTAAAATGCAACTGTGTGTTTGAAAAGAAATTATTTTTTTTTTTTTTTGGAAAATAATTTTTAAATTAATTAAAAATAATCTAAATTTGATAGTGAATGCGTTTTCATATAAATATAAATAGAATTTAAAAGAAAAACTAATTAAATTATATTTTAAAAGGCTTTATTATTAAATTTTTGAATTTCAAAAAAAGTATTGAGTAGTATCAAGTACTCTGTTGAAAAAGTGTCGAGTAGTATTGAGTAGTCAAAAGTAACCACAATTTACAACACTAGTTGTATGGATCCATCCACTAATTATATCTTCGTGGGCAGTCTTGCTAATATCAATGTCTTGAAATCAAAATATTGGTGAAGAACCACACAATATACGCATATTGTTGATCAGTGTTCGATTCTAGGGCATTCTAGCAATGTCCGTCCATCTGTGGAGGACAGGATGTAGTTCAAACCAAAAGATCTAAAACACTGAAATTTGGCACGATAATGCAAGGAAATTAGACATTTCGGGCGAGGAAGGGGTTAGATTACAAGTGGAAGAGGTTAGATTGCAAGACCTCAGATAAACTCTGAGGTCCATTGTGATACTACGAGACGGTAATATGTTCCCCTCCCTATAAAACTCCTAAGATTGAATGCAGCTTACTAGATCCATGTTAAGAAAGTCTCCGACCAGAAAGAGCCGGACAATCGCAGATAAAGTGTTCAAGAGTTTCCAACTCCTCTTTATCCATGCAACTCCGGAAAAAGTCATTCGACGGCACACTTAACCGCTCTGCGTGCTTCCCTATAAGACAGTGTACGGTAATTATAGCAACCACCGTCGAAATCTCTTCTCTTGGAAGTGATATCAGCTCACTTGTGCTCTTCTTATTAAGAGAAGGTCAAATCAGTCGTGTAGTCTCACACGCCCATCCATGTGCCCATTTTGATAAGTCCCCCAAGCGAAACAAAGCCGTATATTCAGCTTGGAAGTTTTTCAGAGGCATACCAACACACTCCAATTCTGTTGGAAACTATAAGTTAGTTCCAGTCTTGCAAGGTCATCGGCTTTGTAGTTCCCTGGAATGTTTCTGTACCCAGGGACTCATATGAGTCGTATGTCAAACTGCTTGGCCGTCTTATTTAAGGACGTGCTATTACTGATAGATCTTGTTTTAAGAAATATTTTCTCCAGAGACTTGACCACGGCTTGACTTTCAGAATAGATGTTGACTGCGGCTGTAGACAAGACATTGCAACTCAACCAGTCAGTCACTTCTTTTATTGCCAGCATTTCTCCCTGGTAAACAATGCCATGATCTGGCAATCTTTGAGCCAGGCTCAACCCAAGTGCTTCCGAATAGACTTTAAATTTTACTTCTTCGTGTAGCTTCGATGCATCTGTGTAAAAATTTATAGAGTCTCCACTACCCGGAATGCCCCTCATCCAAGACTCCCTGGAAAAGGCTCATAGAGGGAGCACAGTCCACATTTTGTGGAATTGTTATCTTCTTTAAGATTGCGCTATGACCACAATAGCTGCTATTCCATTGCAGTCGATTTTTCTTACCCGTTCCTTAATATTACGTCTAAAATTCAACTTCCTATATATAAATACTCCGAGATTCAAGGATCAAAAGCAGGAATCTTATTTTTCCTTGTAAACAAGAAAAGCACTGTACTTGGATTTACCCTCCGACCACAGTGGCTTGGCCATTTAGACAGATCTATCAGAGAGCCCTGAAGAATGCCACTTAAAGGTGGCAGGTGCGTTTCCTTTGCCGCTATCGCGACATCATTAACATGTGCGTCAACATGACCACCAAGTGCTTCTAAAAAGGATCATGGTTCCACAGAAGTGGCCCTGTTGACAAATCGAAATATGATAGACGGTCCCAATTCAAACGTTATATCAGATTCTTGGGCGTCAGAACGTCAGATGGAGATTGAGCGACTCCCTACTGGAGATATACGACTCCCCATTAGGATCCTTCTGGGGTGCAAGGAGAAGAAGTCAGAATTTTGCACAGCTTGGATGCCTCAGAAACGTCTTCTATATTTCGACAGAAGTTTTTCAAAGAGTCACAGTTGGCAATTCTAATCATCTTCCTATAACTCGAAAGAGTTCAATTGTGTAAAATAAATTGCAATTCGTAAAAGATCAATTAAACTAAAATCAATAAATTTGAATATTCCAAATGAATTTCGAAAAAGATCCATTGAGTTTCAGTTGATATTGCCAATTGACCGATCTATCTCAATATCAATAGATTTTTATATGGGACTAAGTCCAAAAATAGTCTAATTATAATCAGCTTTGAAAAGACTACAAAAGTGCACGTTAAACACCTACAAACAAAATTTTAATCAAATATCAAATATTAATATCAGGGGTATAGTTTGTATGGGAACTACAAGTAGAATTGATTCGATTCCCTTAAAATTTGAAATGATGATTTATGAATACGAAATACGTTTGCTTATCAAAATTCGAAGGGCTACCATTTGAGCCAAATTCAAAGGGGTCATTTGTATGGGAGCTAGGTATAAACATGGACCAATTTTTTCCAATTTCAATAAGCTTGGTCCTTGTGTCATAGAAAGCTTAAATTTCAATTTTTAGACCAATCAAATACAAATTTCAACCTGTATAGTGAATACAAGGTTTACATAGACAGACGGACGGACGAACGGACGGGCAGACAGAGGGACGGAAATCGCTTAATCGACTCAAAAAGTGATTCTGAGTCGATCGGTATGCTTACAGGTATGCCTAGGACCAATATTTTGGGTAGTTACAAACATCAGCACAAAGTGGTGTAGGGTATAAAATACTATTTCCTTTTACACAAACTTTAAAAAAACAAGTATAGGAGTTAAATTCGACTTGGCCGAATCTATGAATACCCTCCACAATGCCCTATTTAAGTGATAGCTAATTTTTTAACGTAAAAAAAAAAAACATTTTTGGTTAAAAATATTTTATTTTGTGTAAAAAAACTTTTTTTTATTAATTTTTGAAAAAAAAAATAATTTACTAATTTTTTTGAGTGTAAATTTTTTTTGAGTGTAAAATTTTTTGAGTGTATTTTTTTTTTTTGTTTTAGTGTAAAAATATTTTTGAGTGACAAAAATACCTTGTAAAATATTTTTGTGACTTACCAACTTTTTTAAAACATGTTTAACGGGTTTTTAACACGTGAATTTAAGGTGAAACAAATCTGAAATTCACGGTTTTGCTAATAACTTTTTAACGACTGGACCGATTTGGCTGAAATTTAAAACGAACCAGACAAGAGAAACGGCAAATATATATGCCACACTTCAGGACCCTCAGAATTGTCGTAAATTCCAGAAAAACCCTTGTCGAAATTTACTCATTTGCTTATAACTTTTGAACCACTTGACCGATTTTGCTGGATTGCAATACCAACCTGACCAGGTAAAGGCCCAACATATATGACAAACTTCAAGAGCCTCCGTAAAGTCTTTCAAAAGTTAGCGTGTTTTCAACAGACAGACGGACGGACGGACATCGCTAGATCGTCTTAAAATCGATCGAGGATCATAAATATATATACTTTATGGGGTCCTAGACCAATATTTCGAGGTGTTACAAACGGAATGACAAACTTATATATACCCTCTATCACTAGAGTGGAGGGTATAAAAATAATTCTTTCAGTGTATACATCGCATACATATATATTTTATAATGTGTGACAAACGAGCATATTTAAATGACAGATTTGTTGAAGTCTCATTTCAAAACATGAATAAATTTATTAAAACAAAAATTTAAATGTGTAAAGCTTTTTTTTTGCTGTTGGACCTCAAACCAGAATTTCGAAAGGATTCATACAGATAAAAACAAAACTAATGAAATTGGACACCAAAGCGCCAGTCAAATGAAATTTAATAAATTAATGAATGAGTGAATGTACTTGTTTGTATGTATGAATGTTCGTTCGTTCGTATGTGGTAGATGTGTTTATGATAGCCCAGCGCAGCGTTTCATCCATACATACAATCTCTACATTTATGTAAATTAGTTATGTAAAAGATATTATGAATTGTATGTGGTTACATACATTCAAAATTTTTTTTTGTTTTCCAAATTTAACCCTAATTGTTAAATTTAATACAAGATATATGGCATGATAAGGATAATGAGACAAATGTGATGACAATGATAAAGTTGAAATTGAAAATTTTTGGAAATTATATTAAACGCTGCCAAGGTTAAAATTAGTCAGCATTTAAAATAACTGCCAAATATTAATTTAATGAAATTGGCACCACTTTATTCAAATACCATTATCGATCATCGATTTGACCTGTAAAATTCATATTTTTCAGGTTTTTCACTTCAAACAACATTCACCGTTAATGGATTTTCTATACCGTTCCCAAATGTAATTCATACAAGCAAACCCCTCTTCAAGCAAGTTTAGGTTGTGTACACTCAAAATAATTATTTTGTTAAATACTCTGTAAAATGACTGTAATCTAAATTGGACAGATATTTGACAAAGTTATCTGTCGAAATACAGATTTAAAAAAAAAAATACTTTGTATTTTCTTATGACCGAAAAACAAAATTTTGTTAAATTGGAGTTACTCGTTAAAAACTCGTAATTTGCACAAAAATAAAAAAGTAAATTTACAATTTGGAAGCATTGAAGCAGGCAAATTTAACAAAATTTAAATTTTAATTAATTTAATTTTAACTAATTTAATTTTTTTAATATTAATTAATGTTTTAAAGCAGAGAATTTACTCATAAAATGGATTTAACTAAAACTTTGTAAATTTACAGAGTTTTTTTTTGTAAAATTTTGAACTCATAAAAAGCATTTAACTAAAACTTTGTAAATTTACAGAGTTTGTTTTGTAAAATTCTTTTCGGTTTTATCAATATTTTACAGATAATTCTGTAAATTTACAGTTTTTTTTATCGAAATTATTTTACTGAGTTTTCTTCGTAAAATTACAAAAAATCTTGCTGGTTGGAAATCTATGGTATTTTCTGCTGGCTCAGCAGAGTAATTTAACAGAGTGATTATTTTGAGTGTAAAAATGTTAACAAAATCGGCTAATGGAATTTCACTCCTCTTTATTTTGAACTTAAGACTTCGTTAACAAGAAAATCCTAGCTGATCCTGTTTTTAAGTTATTGCTAAATAATTAGACTATTCGACAACAGAAACCTCCCATTGAAATACCCAACTGATTCTTATAGATTTTGCTCTCCTGAATGCAAATCTGCCATCCAATTTTTCTTAGCATGTACAGTTTGTGAGATATTCGCTGTTTAAAATTAAAAAAAAAACAATAGTTTCACACTTTTGGTGGTCTACTGTTACAGAATCTTCCAAAAATGAGTCTTGATTTCATGTAAATTTGACCTCCTGATTTTAAAACTGCAATCTAAATTTATCTAGCATGTTCTCGAGATATTCGTGTTTGACAAATTTTACACGCGGAAATCTCAAATACAAAAACGGATCATGCTAGAAAAATTTGGATTGCAGTTTTGAAATCAGGAGGTGCAATTTAAATGAAATCAAGTCCGATTTGTTGGATGGAACATAACAGTAGACCCTCAAACGTGCGGGTTTTTATTGGGTTTTTGTCTTTTTAAGAGCGAATATCTCAAAAACGGAAAGTGATAGAAAAATTAGATGGCAAATTTGAATTCAGGAGAGCAATTTTGTCACGAATTTAAATTCAAATTAAATTCAAAGATTCCAATTAAAATTTAAAGAAACTTCATTTAAAATTCTACTTTAAAAACTCCATTTGAAATTTTAAAAAGATCAATTGAATTTCGTTAAGGATGATTTGAGATTTAACAAGTGAGAGTGTTAAATTCGGCTGTTCCTAATCTTTTTTGGGGGGTTGCGGCGATGGGAGACAACTTTCTGGATCCAACTGCAGGACTTTGAAATTTTTCTGACATAAAAATGTTTGCTAAGCAAAAGTACAAAAAACATATAAAAAATATCGTTTTTCAGAGGTTGGTTTAGTTCTTAGAGGGGGAACTTTTTCCCCCTGATCCAAATTTTGCTTATGTTCGAACTTAACCAGCCCAATATCATAAGACATATTCGTCTCTTTTATTTTTGACTGTATCGTGTCTTCCACAGACACAGATAACACCGCCACAGACTAATACAGGCTCGACATAAGTGACAGGTGTCAAAAAAGTATTCTTTAACCATATGGTTAATATTTTCAAATTATTCTACGAATTAGGCTAGAAAGAGAAAACTGATATAACGCGCCATAAGAAAAATGGATTCCAGATCGGTTTTTGTTGTTTCACTCACTCCTAAGTCGTAGAAAGTGTTGCCATGTTAGCGTAAAATGGACTAAAAACCGCTGTGTTTTCTCCTAAAATCGCTTAGTTTTCCCCAGTTTTTCTTATAAAACTCTACTGTCGAGTCTGTATTTAGTCTGTGACACCGCTCTACAAATCAGAGGTTTGTCGCTGCGTTTTGAATGAAACCAAAAA
This sequence comes from Pegoplata infirma, assembly GCA_963921195.1. Lineage (NCBI taxonomy): Eukaryota > Metazoa > Arthropoda > Insecta > Diptera > Anthomyiidae > Pegoplata > Pegoplata infirma. Next base: position 66,089,591 of record OY992536.1, read on the forward strand.
AAGTTTATAGGTTTTAGTTTCACGATTCCAAAACGGTAAAGTGTCAAAAAAGGCCCATTTTGACCATTTTTGAGCGCCTATTAAATAAGATCCTGACATGCGAATGAATTGATATCAAGCTCATTCGAAAGTGCGTAATTTTTTCTTTAATATAAAATAAAATTTTCTTGAAATTTATTTTTTTATAATGTTGAAAAAATCATTAGCCACAAGTGCTTTAAATCCAATATTTTCGTGTGTGTTTGTATGGAAAATTGTTAAAAAACACTGTGTAAATAAATTAAATATTTTAAAAAAGGAAGGTTTTTTGTTAATAATTTTTTTACCATTTAAGAAAATTTAATTCCAAGAACATTTTATCTTGTCTTATAGAGAAGATCACATACTTTTGATTGAGCTTAATACGAAGTCAATCGCATGTCAGGATCTTATATTATAAGCTGTCAAAAAGGGTCCAAAATGGCCTTTTTCGGCACTTTAACCGCGAATAACTCAAAATCCTGAAGTGATAGACATATTTCGGTCGAATCAGCGCAACAAACACTACATAAATCACTTACCAGAATAAAATACGCATTTTCATGTTGAGCTGTGTAATACAGTTCCGTATGACCCGTTCAAAAGATATCGAATTTTTAAAAATTGGTAGTTTGTTCCTTTACTCAAACTTCTTTAATTCATAATGGTCCAAATTTCAAATTTTTTTTTTCAAAATTTTTGTTTTTTTACGTACTTTCTAAAAAAAATCCCAAAAAATTCTTAAAAGCGCTCTAGTATGCGATTTTTAAGTCTTATAATTTAAATCTCATTTTTGAAAATGTTTGTACTCTTCGATTTTTTTGAAATTTTTTTGTGTAAAACTTCTATCAATTCTACAAATTTTTTGCCCAGGAAGATCGTGGGATAACAATTATTACTATTTTTTTAAATTTTTTGAAAAAATTTTATTGTAATTTTCCAATCTTAAAATCACTTCTACTGCTCCAATGGTGCGTCATAGAGGGGTCCTTTATAAGACCGACCCCCATTAACTTTTACGTCTTAACATTTCTTTGGAACAAACTAATACCCTATCTCCAATTTCTAAGGGTGCTCCCACACAATACGACATTTTTTAAAATTTGTTCCAACCGCTCTAACTGCCCAAATCGTGCCCTTAGGTTAGGTTAGGTTGTAAGTGGCTGCTGACGTTTTACGTCAACACACGTAGACTCTGAGGTCCATTGTGATACCACGGGACCGTAATAGGTTTCCCTACTAGTCCCTGTCGTTAAACCATTTTGAGCTTCTTATAAAACTCCTTAGATGTTGAATTTTGACATCCAACAAATCAGAAAGATCGTACAGCTCCCTAGATCCCAGTGAAGCAAGTCTCTGACCAGAAAGTGCCGGGCAATGGCAAATAAAGTGTTCGATAGTTTCCAACTCCTCTTCATCCATGCAACTTCGGCAAAAATCATTCGACGGCACATTTAACCGCTCTGCGTGCTTCCCTATAAGGCAGTGTCCGGTAATTATAGAAACCACCGTCGAAATCTCTCCTCTTGGAAGCGATATCAGCTCACTTGTGCGCCCCTGATTAAGAGAAGGCCAAATCAGTCGTGTTGTCTCACACGTCCATCCATTTGCCCATCTTTGATTAGTCTCCGTCGCAGAACAAGGCATACCAACACATTCCAATTCTGTTGGAACCTGTAAGGTAGTTCCTAGTCTTGCAAGCTCATCGGCTTTGCAATTCCCTGGAATGTCTCTGTGCCCTGGGACCCATATGAGTCGTATGTTAAACTGCTTGGCCATCTCATTTAAAGACGTGCGGCAGTTAAGGGCAGATCTTGTTTTCAGAAACATTGAATCCAGGGACTTGACCGCGGCTTGACTGTCAGTATAGATGTTGACTGCGGTTGTAGACAAGACATTGCAGCTCAACCAGTCAGCCACTTCTTTTATTGCCAGCATCTCTGCCTGGTAAACACTGCAATGATTTGGCAATCTACGAGCCAGGCTCAACCCAAGCTCTTCCGAATAGACTCCAAAGCCCACTTGTTCGTGCAGCCTCGATCCATCTGTGTAAAAATTTATGGTAGCTCCACTACCCGGAGTATCCCCCATCCAAGACTCCCTGGATGGTAAAGTGGCCTTAGAGCAACAAAATGTATGACCGACCCACAATATTTTTTTAGTCCAAACATTTTCTCTGAACACACCTACCCTCTATCTTTAACTGCTAAGGCGGTCCCCATACAATTTTTTTTATTTTTTGTAAATTTGTTTTATTTAATCAGCTTCTACCGGTCCAATGGTGCGTCCGAGAGGGGTCATTATTGAGACCGACTCCAATTTATTTTTACCCTACAACATTTTTTCAAAACATACCTACGCCCTATCTCCACTCCATAAGTAGGCTCCCATACAAATAACAGTTGGAGCAAATTTTATAAAAATGTAATTTTATATAAAATTTTTTCAAAAAATTTTAAAAAATAGTAATAATCGTTATCCCACGATCTTCCTAGGCAAAAAATTTGTAGAATTGATAGAAGTTTTACACAAAAAAATTTCAAAAAAATCAAAGAGTACAAAAATTTTCAAAAATGAGATTTAAATTTTAAAACTTAAAAATCGCATACTAGAGCACTTTTAAGAATTTTTTGGGATTTTTTTTTAGTAAGTACTTAAAAAAACAAAAATTTTGAAAAAAAAAATTGAAATTTGGATCATTATTGAAGAAGTTATGATTAAAAAAAAGTTTGAGTAAAGGAACAAACTACCAATTTTTAAAAATTCGATATCTTTTGAACGGGTCATCAAAAAAATCTGAAAATTTACCACGAAGGAGTTTTCGAAGGGTACTAAAAACTGTAAACAAATTGGGAAAATCTAAAAAAAAAGTTTTTCAAAGTGTCCGATTTCACATGGAATGCCCCATATATACTTTATTGGGTCTCCGACCGATATTTCGATGCGTTACAAACGGAACGACAAAGTGACAACCCCCCAAACTGGTTGGAGGTTATAAAAACACGGTCCTCGGGCTCAATTATTTATTTACTTAAATACAGTTTGAAAGGTCGACTAATTAACAACTATAATTTCTTCAAATTAACATCATTTGTCATATTATTTTGAATAACTTTTGTCTAGTGAGGGGTAATGTATCCATCATGGATACATGCAGAACTCTTCTATATATATTTTTGAAATCTTCGATTAGACTTGGTGGTTTCCTTGCGTACTAAGTTTTGATTTTAAAATTTTAATGTACCATCTGGTAAACTGTCGCATAGGTCCATCTAATGTATGAAAGCGTTTTGATTAATATTGTTGATAGGAGAAAAATATGTTCGTTAAACTATCCGGTATAATTTTATTGATCAACATTTCCGTATTTTCTTGGAGACTTTCGAAGATTGAGGCTGCGAAATCGCATTCTTAGATGTAATTTGTGTTGGTCCATAAATTTGCCCAGTTCGGCAGGATCGCCAATATAGGATCCTCAAAGGATCCTAATAATAAATTAAAATTTTATGTTGTCGGATTTTTGATGTGTTTTATTTGAAAATTATAACCAGTAGCGGTGTTCTATAACTCTCGAATCGATAGATTTCTCACATGAAACATAAAAAACGAAACAGAAACATTGTGAATCGGCACAAAACCTGACTTTTCGCATTCGACTGTTTTTGTAATTTTGTTATGCGGAAACTTTCTGTCAAATATGATTTTTTTCAAAATTATTGGAAAGATGCTAGAAAAACTGTTTCTGTAAACCAATTGATAGAAAACTTTTGAAGTTGAAGTGTCAAAATCACTCACATTTAAAAATGGTGCGATATTTCGTAAATTAAACAACTTTTGAGTTATAATAAATAAAAAACAATATTTTTTTCAAGAAAATACTATCAACTAATATTACACTGCGTGACAAAACTAACCACTATTTTAGAAAACAAGAGGTACGACCATCATTTCAATATATTTCAGATATGCTGAATCGAATGGCGTACTCCGTTTTTCAATGTATGGTACAGTTTTCTTGTAAAATGTCATTAAAGATTGGCTGATTTTCAGCTGCTTTTTTAACAAAAAAAAAAAATCCAAAGCTAATGATTTTTAAATTTTATGGCATGGAAAACAAAGATACAACTTGTAGCCATATTTCTAATATAAATTTGGTTTAAAGCTTTAAATTCGCGGATTTCTTCATTTTTTTAAGTTTTCGCGAAATTAACCGCTAAATTGGTCTCTGATAAAAAACTTGCATTTTGTGGATCATAAAGGCGTCCATGACACTACGAACAGTGGTCAAAAAACATCTATGTTATATGGACCATCATGATGAAAATAGCGAAAAACCGTTTTTTGTGTATATGGCAGCATCACTTTAGGAGATGATTTGAGGCTTCATCTTTTAGTATATAATGTGGGAACCTTAAACAATGAACTGACCAAAAATTTGTCCAAAAAAGTTTTCATTTGCAAAAGTTATCTTAACAAAAACTATAATTATTGTATCGCAAACACTGAAATAATAGTTTTTGTTAAGATAACTTTTGCAAATGAAAACTTTTTTGGCCGAATTTTTGGTAAGTTAGTTGTTTAAGGTTCCCACATTATATACTAAAAGATGAAGCCTCAAATCATCTCCTAAAGTGATGCTGCCATGACCATACAACATCCTGTCAGAGACAAAAATGGAAATCTTCTTAACACCGATAAAGAACAATTAGGCCGATGGCGGCAACACTTCTCTGATCTGCTTAATACCGTGATTGATCCCACACAACATCAACAACATCAAGATCATCTACAAAACCACCAGACAAATGCTAGAATCCGAACATCAACACCAAGCATCTCAGAAATAAGCGATGCTATGAAACAGTTACCCAATGGGAAAGCTGCCGGAATCGATGGTATTCCCTCCGAAATATACAAGGCCGATTCTACTCTTAGTGCTGGAATTCTTTTGCCATTGATTACCCAGGTGTGGGAGCAGGAGTCTTTTCCGAGCGAATGGAAGGACGGCATGAAAACACAATTACCTCGGCCCAAGCCGGCTTCCGTAGTGGTTTCTCGTGCGCAGATCACATCAACACCATTCGAATTATTATCGAACAGTGTGTCGAACATAATTCAACTCTTAATCTACTTTTCATTGATTTTGAAAAAGCGTTCGACAGCATCAATCGTAATTGCATTTGGAACGCTCTTCGTAAGAGAGGTATCCCGTCAAAACTAATAGCATTAATAAAGGAGAGCTATAATGATGCTAACTGCTATGTGTTACATTAGGGGAAGTTGTCTGAACCTTTCCAGGTACTAAGTGGAGTGCGGCAAGGATGCATACTATCGCCACTTCTGTTCTTGCTTGTCATTGAGGACGTACTGACATCAACCTCATTTCAGCGTAGGGGTGTTCAATGGCGTATAGATAACTCCTTTTTAAACTACCTTGCATATGCCGATGACATATGCCTTCTTTCGCATAGAGTTCGTGACCTGGAGATGTCGATGGTTTACCTCCAGTCAAAGTTGGATGGTATAGGTCTAAAAATAAACACAACAAAAACAAAAGGTCTGTAGGTGATAACAACTATGCCATTGTTAACGAATTTTGTTATTTGGGTAGCATGATTACCGCTGATGGAGGTACTGAGATTGACGTGGAGGCAAAAATCAGTAGAGCTAGAGCAGCATTTGGAATTCTAGCACCAATATGGCAAAACAACAACATTAGTCTTCGAACAAAACTGCAAATTTTTGAATCCAATGTAAAATCAGTTCTTCTGTACGGATGCACAACATGGAAGGTGACCAGTATAATTACAAGTCGTTTGCAAACATTCGTCAATCGCTGTCTCAGACGAATACTTTGAATCTTTTGACCAAATGTTATATCAAATATTGAGCTACTTCGTAAATCAAATCAGATAGATGTGGCAACTGAGATTCGAAAACGAAAATGGCAATGGATTGGTCACTTGAGTGGGTCGTTTTGCCACTTTTTTGTCGGATCGAAACGCTATACCCGGCAAAAGTTGTCTACCCAGATCGGTATTACAGATTTGATTTTTTTTGGAAATCGGTTGATATCTTCTGCTCTCAGAATGGGCTCAAAGTTTCGAAATTTCGGCTAAAAATCCCAAAATGCCAATTATTGAGGCTCAAAAAAGCGGTTATTTTTTTTTGGTAAAGATATGTTATTTTAAACGTTAACTCCATTTTATGCATCAAAATGCAGTTTTAACCCCTCCCGGAGGTCCAGGGAATACCCCCGATATCCAAAGTGGATGTGAATTTCGGCTAAAAATACCCTAATTGATAATTATTGTGGTTCGAAAAAGTGGCATAATTTTTGGGTTCAAATATGTTATTTTAGACGTTAAATCCCTTTAAGGCATCAAAATGCAGTTTTAATCCCTTTCGGAAATCCAGGGAATACCCCTGATATCCAAAAGAGAAGTGAATTTCGGCTAAAAATAACCAAATTGACAATTATTGAGGTTCGAAAAGTGGCATTTTGTTTGTGTAAAGATGTGTTATTTTAAACGTCATCTCACATTTATGCCTTAAAAAGCAATTATTAACCCCCCTTGGGGGTCAAGGACCCCCGCCTTCAAAGCCATTTTTGGTTATATAGAACATTGATAATTTTATAGTTCTCGCCGAGACTCAACTCAAAGGCCGGGCTTGTCAAAATCGACAAGTGAGTATATGGGAGATATTTCAAGCTAGATTTTTCTAGATATATTTATCTTTTAATTTTGTTTGGCTAGAGGTTATCAAAAAGTGTTTATATGGTAAATAAATATGGTGGAGTAAAGAGAATATTTTAAAAGTTATATTTTCCATAGAGGTAGAATTCTTCGAAAATTAGAAGAATTAATAGGAAAATCCATGCAATGTGCAGGTTGCCTTTTGCATTTTATCGAAGTACCAGTGAAAGTTCTCTTTAAGCATATCGACGGCCAAATATCAGGTCCCAATTTTTACACAGGTCCTATAGGTTCAAAATTACCCGGATGTGAAAAACTTCCTGTGGTGTCATTTATAGCAATTAAATGTGATCTTTTTTATCACAGTTCCGAAGAGCTTAAAAAATTCAGTAAGGACTTCAAATACTTGTATCTAATAGCTAAAGCTATTGATTCGGCAGAATGCTCGGAGGATCTTGCTTCCATGATCCCTGGAAAATTGAACAAGGCTCGCAGGCTGACAACTACAAAGCAAGGAACTCATAGAAATAGTTAAGTTCATACCCAAAGCCTATGTGGTGATGCAACTCAGAATTAGTACACATCATTCCATTGCTGATGGTCCTCGTCATGTTTTTGAGACAATTTGTAGATCATGATATTGACCAAAGAAACGCCAAACAGAGAAAATTCGTTTCTCGGTCGAAAAGTTCAAATTAAATGTCTACAAACACTACTCCCTCTTTCCTTCTCCTCATAACCTATTTTCCTAATACCAACACAATGCATTGCATTAGTAGGGGGCATCCCCTGAGTGTTGGCTCAAAGTGAACAAAAAAAAAAGCTGTAGTTCATTCATCCATTCAAACAAATGCGTTCTTTGCACTGCCCGAAAATATTCTTCTCGCGATGATGACAGATTGTCGACTTGCTGTCCGTCAAGATGCACCAAAAAGAATTCTTAGTACTCAAGAAGAACAAACAGGGAATCGTCATCAGTTCATTCGCTACAATATTATTCCAAGGCTAAATTTTGAGGCCAAATAATTACGTGGAAATGATCTTCTGGGAAATTACTGATGTTTCTAATACAGTACCACCCGTTTTAAGGACGGTATCAAATAAATAACTTATTGACAAATATTCACTTCCTGAAAACACAGTTTCCATGCCAGTCGAACGAACAGTAAAATTAGTATCTGAAGCAATATCTAGAGTGTGCGACAGAAACGCAAGGGAGGGCATAATAAAATCGGAATTTAATTCCTAGTCAAGCTCCAACAAAATTTGAATTCAAATCTCAATTTGTGACAGTTTTTCCTGATATTGAGGGTGGGGAGGTATCGTTAAAAATAGCATTTTAAGACATCTTTATCCATATATAATGACACTTTATCTGGACTTGAATTTTTTACAATATTGGAAATTCACCTCCCACTTAGGATATCGGCGGTATTCCCTGGATTTCCGAAAGGGCTTAAAATTGCATATTGATGCCTAAAAGGTATTTAACGTATAAAATAACATATCTGTACCCAAAAATTATGACACTTTTTCGAACCACAATAATTATCATTTAGGGTATGTTTAGCCGAAATTCACATCCTCTTTGGATATCGGGGGTATTCCCTGGACCTCCGGGAGGGGTTAAAACTGAATTTTGATGCCTAAAATGGAGTTAAAGCTTACACACAAAAAAAAAAATTTCAATTTCAATAAAAAAATTCACGAATTCAATAAATAAATTAACTAAAAAAGCCGCGGTGAAGATTTTCACGAATTCAATAAACGCATTTGTAAGTCGTTTGCTGAAAATAATTTCAATAAACAAATTTCAAGATTCAATAAAAAAGTTTATTGATTTATATTTTTTTTAGAACTAAAGAAAAAAAAAATTTTTTTTTATTTGTTTTTTTTTTTATTTATTTATTTATTTATTTTTATTATTTAATTGTTTTCTTTATTTCTTACTTTTTCTCAATTTATTGTTTTCATTGAGCTTTGAACAGCATACCTCCTGTTTAGAATGCCGGCCGTCTAACTAACTGAGCTACAGCATGACAACAAGTTTTAACGCATAAAATCAATTTGGTTTTAAATAAAAGTAAACAAGAATTCTGAAACACTCACATAATTTTGTCAGTAATGGTAACAGAAAAAATTCTCAATTGAAATTAACAATAGAAAAAAATACTGACTAATTTAGTTGAGTGCATCACTTTCATTCTCTAACTTATAACAGTAAAAATATTTAACACACAACTATACAAACACACGCGCATTCACAAATAAATTGTGTTTTTATTTCTATTTTGTTCTTGCTTGTAAGTAGATGACAGAATTTAGCCGACAAAACTATAACACTGTTTTGGCGTTATGCGCTAAGCGGTGGATAAACTTATTACTTTTTTTGGGGGTCGTTGGTTCGAATCCCCATCAGACCCAACTTTTTTTTTTTTTTTTTTTTAACATTTTTTGTTTTTTTTTAAGTTATTACTTTATTTGAAATTACTATGTGTGAAAAAAAGAAACACAACAAAACTTGCCGACGGAATGAGTTGAACATAGTTTTTTTTTAATTTCAATAAATTTTTTTATTGATACAATAAAAAATTTTATTAAAAATATTTTTATTTTTAATAAACGTGTTTATTAAAATTTTCTTAAATATTTTTTTTTCTGTGTAAAATAACATATCTTTACCAAAAAAAAATAACCGCTTTTTTGAGCCTCAATAATTGGCATTTTGGGATTTTTAGCCGAAATTTCGAAACTTTGAGCCCATTCTGAGAGCAGAAGATATCAACCGATTTCCAAAAAAATTCACATCTGTAATACCCATCTGGGTAGACAACTTTTACCGGGTATAGCGTTTCGATCCGACAAAAAAGTGGCAAAACGACCCACCCTATTGGTCACACACTTCGACGTCCAGATGAAAATATCGCCAAGCATGCGTTACGTTGGAACCCGTTTCATCAATCAGGACGAAGAGTTGGAAGGCCTAGAATAACTTGGAGACATTCCACCGAAGCCGAAATGAGATCTGTGGGTTTAACATGGAACGAAGCTAGAAATGTAGCCCAAAACCGAGTACGGTGGAGATCGACTATTGTTGGCGCCCTATGCTCCAGTGTGAGTTAAAGGAACATATATATATATATATATAGTTGTTTAAGGTTCCCACATTATATACTAAAAGATGGAACCTTTAATCATCTCCTAAAGTGATGCTGACATATTCAAAAAAACGGTTTTTCGCGATTTTCATCATGATGGTCCATATAACATAGCTGTTTTTTGTCCACTATTCGTATTGTTAGGGATGCATTTTTGATTCATTAAAAGCAAGTTTTTTATAAAAGACCAATTTGGCTGTTAATTTCGCGAAAATCTTAAAAAATTAAGAAATTCGCGAATTTAGGGGCTTAAATTGAAAAGCTTTAAACCAAATTTGTATAAGAAATGTTGCTACAAGTCATATTTTTATTTTCCATGTCATAAAATTTAAAAACCACTTACTTTGCAAATTTTTTTGTTAAAAAACTGGCTCAAAATCAGCAAATCTTTAACGACATTTTGCAAGAAAACTGTACCATACATCGAAAAACGGAGTACGCCATTCGAATCAGCATGTCCGAAATATATAGAAATGATGGTCGTAACTCTTGTTTATTTTTTAGTGTTCCGCAGTGTTATTAATGATATACTACACATTATTTTCATAAGTTTATTTATTATTTCATTTTTGTTTGCCAATGTTACGATTGTTGTTTAAAAAAAATGCGAAATTTCTTTTTTTTTGTTGTGATTTTTATTATTTTCTCGCCTTATTTACCTTTTTGACAGCTGATTTGGAATATTCCAATAAAAATGCTGCCGTTTTCGCATTGATATACATAAACCACTTTTTTTCCAGAATCGAGAAACGATGGAATTTTTTGTTTCATACTTTTCGATGCGAAAACTTTTCGCATAAATTACAGAACACCCCCACAGGAAAATGCATATTTTGTAATAAAAATATTCAATAACATGAAGTTTAAAACAAAGTTATTTGAGAAGTAGATCATGTAGGGAAATACTCCCTACACAGTGTTATAAACTATTTTTGCTATTAAAGGGTATTTAAAATTCGCCACTGCTTAAAAAATATAACTTTTATTGGCATATTTAAAGCAGTGTTGGCTACCGTTACCTTTTCAATACCGTTACCGATTAAAAACCCTTTAATTTTGACTACCGTTACCGTTACCGTTACCAATACCGAAATAAAAAAATTTCAATACCGTTACCGATAAGAAACCTTTACCTTTATTGGGATTTTTACCGGTATTATATCGGTTTTATTTCGGTTGTCATAAAATACGGATAAATGCAGATTTTCTTGCTGATTGGACAGAGACATTTAATAAACACGTAAAAAATCACAAAATATTTGTTGAATTACAATATTGCGTGAAAATTTGAATTAAATTCTGAGTTAATTAATAGTATTAAATAGAGATGGGCACATAAGCAGATTAGTGTGTGGCTGAATTCAATTTTACTCAAGTGATTGTGAGTGAGTGATGGAAAAAATTGCGTAAGTGAGTGTGCATGAGTAAGATTTTTGCGTGAGTGAGTGTGCGTGAGTCGATTTTTTGCGTGAGTTTGCGTGATTTATTTTCTCTTCATATTTCCTTCCGTATCAAAAAAGCAACAAAAAATTTTAAAATTTGGGTTAACTTAAAATTTCGTCACTAAAAAAAAGCAAAAAAAAAATGTAAAATTTCGCTAAACTTTAAATTCTGCTGAACATTCTAAAAGATTTTATGAAATTGTAGTTTTTTATTTTTTTTGTATTAATAAGAGTTTCGTGAGTGTGAGTCAACGTGAGTGTGAGTGCACGTGAGTGTGAGTTATATTAAATTTATTCACGTGATTGCGAGTGAGTGTGAGTAAAAAAAATATGCTGGTGAGTGAGTGTGCGTGATTTAAAAATTCCTGTCGTGAGCGTGAGAGATTGTGAGTCAAAAATCACTTACGCGCCCATCTCTAGTATTAATTACTAGTAGTACTATACAATTTTGTGTTAAAAATGCACTAATAAGGAAGGTCTTTTACAGGGCACCCACCGATTGTCCTGAAACATGAATAGGGGAATGAGGGGGGGGGGGGGAAATAAGAGTTACCTGTTTGTTTAGCTGCCCAATCTCAAATTTAAACAAGGGTTGCCACCTTATGAAAAAATAAGAGCTTTCGGGAAAATCCGTATAAAATCCGAAGTAGCAGGAATTTCGCCAAACGAAAAAAAATACGGGTCAGCTTAATTTTGATAGAGATTATTATATATGATTTTGGCGGTCGTACGTACATATATACATCTACATATAAACTACCCCAACGATTACGGATTTTTGACAATAACAAACTTAACGAAGCCGAATTTGGACACGACCGACACACCATTGGATAGACCTTCAAAAAACATTTCGGCCTGTATAAAATGTTCATATAGTTTCTTTTGAAGAAACGGGAAAACTCCACAAAAAACCCGCTGAGATTGTGAGATTAGGCAGCTTTAAAAAAATAGGTAACTCTTATTTTGCTCCCCTCTTTCCTATATGCAAGTTTCAGGACAATCGCTGGATGTCCTGTGAAAGACCTTCCTTGTAAGTTTATTTAATAAATTCTTTATTTTTTACGTGTTTTTAATAAATTTGTTACATTTTAACACATTGGGTAAATTTTATTCATAATACCGGTACGTACCGGTATAGATGTTTCGGTAACGGTTTATCGTTACCGAAATAATCGAAAATACCTTTACCTTTACCGTTACCGATATAAAAAATATGTAATACCAATACCGTTACCGATACCGTTATTCGTTTCGGTTGCCAACCCTGATTTAAAGTCACGTTTTTAAAAGTTTCTTTTTTTTTTGTTAAAAGGTAAGTGAGTACGTTTGTATTTCTTCATACTTCATGCAGCTCATAACTTTCAGAAAATCTTTTTATAAACACTTAATAATTTAAGGACATTTTTCAATCTTTTGATGATGTCAAAGTAACAAAAATTATTAGCTTTAACTTTAATACGACAACAAAATATTGTGTGCCTAAGACTAAGAAATAAAAAAACACACAAACGCAAACCATTCTCCAAAGTCCAGTCACTTAACAACGACAAAAAAAGAGGCTCAAAAATCCAATAGAATGTTTGTTCGCAAAAAACATTCATGCAAGCGGGTGGACTACAGCTTAAGTCTAAGGTCTGCTTGGAAGAGATCGACCAACTGGTGAGGTGTTGTTTGGTGAAAAATTATGGAAACGTATTTACTTGTTGTTAGTATCAACTGCAGCCTCTAACACATGCCAGCTCCAGCCAATATATTAGTAGAATGTATTTAAAGAGGTATTGCCTGCCTGGTTGGTTTGGTAGTCAAAAAAAAAAAAGAAGGAAAACGAAAAAGCTTAAATTCATAACTGGCTGCAGCATAATCATGGTGTGGTGTGGTCTATGTTGTGTTAACTATTTCCTAAGGTGTCACACACTATGGGTGGTCTAAGGCAATTCTATTCAGTGACCATGGTGGTTTTGCACAAGTTTGGCCTCATCAGTTTGTTTTGTGAATGTAAGTGTGAATACTTAAAATGATATTGACAATTTATACTTGTTATAAATTCTTGTAATATTAAAAAAAAAGTTTCACATATACACTATGGTAAAAAAGTTGCAGAGATTTCATATTTAGGACATTTAACTACTAAAGAGTGAACTACTTTAAAAACTTGTTAAGTAAGGCGTCAGTTTAAGAAAAACTCTGTGCCGACAGAAAAGATTCTTAAAGACAATTAATCTGCCCAAGATCTTATCGATTTGTCGAAGTCGCCCAGTGCCCTTGGCTTTATCCAGAAGCAATGTTGCATTTAAAAAAACTAGCAGCCATGATTCACTTGAAGGTCCTGGACGGTATCACCATAGGTGACCTTTACTCAACCTCCGATCGTATAATAGCATGGTGTTGTTTATATAGTCCTACATTTCAGAGAAATGTACAAACTTCACTGTTGTTTTAATCTCATAGAAAGGGAAGACATCCCACACGAATGAGTCATTCCTCATTTCTCCTGAAGACTCTGGAGAAAATTGTCAAATTATCCCTTAGGATCTCAATCAATCACAAGTTATTTCTGCCTCCCAACATCCTAATAAAGTCACTCGAATACTTAATGTAGAAAAAGTGTATTTCCACTATACCAGGTTAGGTTAGTGAGGACGACGCCAATCCCAAAAAATAAAAAGTTTTGGAAATATCATCCATAGAGGCCAATGTTTGGCCCATTATGATTCCTGCTATTGTTTCCTTCCTTCCCTTCATTCAATTTAGTTTTTACCCAAAAAACACGATTTTTGATGTTTCCAACTTCGACGCTTTGATGAATGATGTTAGTAGCCAAGGGTTTAAACCTCGTAGGTCCTGAAGATCCTGAAAGACATAAGAACCTAAACATTCTTCTAAATGATAATGCAGGCCATTCACATAAGAAATGGAAGCTGTCCTCGACAGACTCATTGCGCCATCTGCAAGTGTCGTTTGACATAACCCCGATTTCTACTATGTGTTTCGCGAGTTTAATATGCCCCGTGATAAGGTTTACTACTGATCTTATCTGTCTTCTGTCCATATCCAGAAGAATTTTGCTGTTACCTTCGATTTTTCGTCCCATAGCATTTTCGTCTGTATGTTACCTTTCCTCCTGAAGACTCTGGAGAAAATTTGCACATTATCCCTTAGGATATCAATCAATCCCAAGTTATTTCTGCCTCCCAACATCCTAATAAAGTACAAAAGTTGTATTTCCTCTATTCTAAAAAGTTTTAGTTATTAAACCATCCTGGTTTCCTGAGTTATTCTACTGCAGAAGACAATATATATCATTTATGCAGTCTAGGTTACCGAAAAATCTCCCCTCCCCCCAAATGCCTGAGGCAACGCTATTTAAGGTGCTGCACTAACTTCTCCTCCTCTTTCCTTACTCCATAACTCATTCAAGAATCCTTGATTGATTGTACAATTTCCTATCAGTACTCCCACCAGTAGGTCGACCTTGCGCTTTCCAAATGAAGGAAGTTTTTCGTCCATTCGGATTTGACAGCGGCAATAGTGATAATATCGTTTATCGTTCATCTCATTTGTAACCTTTATTAGAGTAACTTAGATTTAATGTTTCACCGGTTCACCCACCAACTCAGAACTATTCCCTGTACAGTCATCAGTAAATTTTTTCTCAAATTTGTCTGTGTATTAAAATAAGACTGACGGTAGGCTGTCTGATTATTAATGTAATCCAATATCATAGTGCTGGGTTTCATGTCCTCCCGAGCTGCAAAACAGTTCACGAAAATGTTTAAAGCACAAGGGTCTAGATCTCTTCCCATTATTATGGGAATGGGAAGGGATCTAGCACCTTTGCCTGGGAAACACAACACTTTTGTTGAAGTCGCAACAAGGCCCAAATGTTAGGGCGCTTGAATTTCACTTACATCCGTCCATAAAAACTTAAATGCCATTCTCTATATTAACAGAATACGCATCTCAGTTTCTTCTAGTTGATTCGATTTTAAAGGTTCTGTACAAGTCTGTATGAGTTCTGAAATAGTCGGTTTCCTGCATTAGGTGCGTTCGCTCTTTAATAACGTAACACCTGGATCGCTTTAGGGTGGAAAAATGGACACATGGATGGACGTATGAAACTACACGACAGATTTGGCAGTCTCTTAATCAGAAGCGCACAAGTGAGCTGATATCGCTTCCAAGATAAGAACTTTCAACTGTGGTTGCTGTAATTACCAGACACTGTCTTATTGGAAAGCATGAAATGACTTTTGCCGAAGTTTCATGGATGAAAAGAAATTGGAAACTAAACAGCACTTTGTGTACAATGCCTGGCACTTTCTGGTCAGAGACTTTTTTACTTTGAGCAAACACTCAGAGGATGCCCCTTACAAATGCAATGCATTGTGTTGGTATTAGAAAATAGGTTATGGGGAGAAGGATAGAGGGAGTTTGTGGACATTTAATTTTTCCAAACTGTAACTGACTAAGAAGACGTCTGCGGGAAGTTTATTCCACAAACGGCTAGTTCGACCGAGAAACAAATTTTCTCTCTAATGCGTTGCCTATCTCATCTCAACACTTCCCGTGGTAGTATCGGTATAACAATGACGCACCACTCCCATTCCGGCGTTGCTCCAATGAGTCAATAGAGCTAGATACCCTATTGCCATTGGCAAGCTTCAACGCACTCCGTTGCACCCGATCCAAGAGCTTCAAGATAAGCCTTGAAGCACCTGCCCAGATATGGGAGTTTTATTCCATCTTCGGTCGGATATAGGCGGTATTAATAGTGAGGAGATCAGGCAGACTGAAGTAGTTCTTACACCGTTTCAAGAAACCAAGACACTTGAACTCTACTTTCGAAACTTGAAAAATATGTTGGTTCCAACGAACATTACATTAAATTTTCATGCCTAGAACATCAAGAGTGTCTGATTTCTCAATAGCTATACCACTCATGGATACAAATGACGTTGATTCCACAATTCGGATTAGAAGGAAGTTAGATTAGAGGGTCATTTAGAAAAAGTGTAGGAGAAAGAACAGAACCTTGCGGTACCCCCCAATTTAACCGAAACTCATCCGATGAGAAGCCATCTATAACAACACGTACGGTCTCTGAGAAAGCTCAATATAACTCGAGAGAAATCACTACCGACACTAAACGCAATAAGCTTTAGAACGAGTGCACCGTGCCACACACGATCGAAAGCCTTGGAAATATCTTGAGCAACCACTTCGTTTCACCCTATTGGTGGATAAAACGACTCCAACGTTCCGAAAGCGCTAAGAGGTCTCCCGTAGAACGACTTCAACGAAAGCCATACTATCGATCCGACAAAAGTGAATTCGACTCTAGATAATTTACAAGGTGGTGATTAACCATACTCTCTATCACCTTGGATAGTGCAGTGCAAATCGCTATTGGGTGGTAATTTTCTGGGGTCGTAGACCCACCCTTTTTGGGGATTGGCTGGACGTTGGCCACCTTCCAGCATGAGGGAAAAACTCCTGTTTAACGGCAGTGACTTGTAGGAGAACATACAATCCCGTGGTTGGTCTCTGACCTCAGAGACCAACGGTTAAGCCACTTACAACCTTAACTAACCTAGGGTGGAAAATACCGCAACCAAACATGTCCTAAACTTGCTTGGGCGTAGGATTATTAAGTCTACAATGGGTAAGTCTGGGCTCACCAGAATTGTCGAACGTAGCACTCCACATGGAAAAGTGTTATTACCATAACTTTAGAACTTGACTATAAATCTTTGTTGCCAAACAGGATGACGTAAGTCTTGGAATTCTGCATGAACGCCAAGTATTATATCTAGGACTTCTATCTGGAAGGAGTTCAGAGCGGGGTCTGGCATTGTTCTCGTTTCCAATAGTTACAAGATTCCTACCTTCAGTGCGACGAGATAAAGCGGTGTTAAGCTCATGGTCCTAAGTATATGGAAATCAACCAGAAGAAAAAGCTCCTTCGAAGCATATTTCAGTTTGGTAGGTAGCAACGAAGGCAAACACTCTCCAAAAGGCACTCAACAGGATTCCCTTGACAAGTGCGCTAATGATGAGGGGTGCACTTCGTTCCAGTTCTTTACTTGTAAGGCTTTATTGGCAACTAGTAGGCTTTCTCAGAAGTATATTTCTTAGACGCCCGAAGGTCAACCAAGGCTTCGGAAAAGTCCGAGGAAGTACTTGATGTTTTGACTGTTGAGTCAAAAATGAATAATCAAGTGGTGGCGGCCAACTGGAATACACACCCTCCTCCTTTGAAAACAAGAGCAGTGAGGCGTATTTCAGGCCGAGATCGTGGGAATCTAATGTGCTGCGAATTGGTTGGGGGCCAACGGGTATCATTCAAAGAAATACGTGTTTTCACTCTCATCCTGGAAATTTCTGGAGGAGTTGAACTCCACATCTAGAATTACTCAAAAATACCTGGAACCTGCCAATGAGTTGGGGAGACATTTAAATGTGGCTGTGATCTGGGGGATCACAGATCGCTAATGACAGGGACGACGCAAATTCATATGCTACACCACAAGGATGGTGTGGTCCTCCTATGAACGTTGTCATGTGATCAGTTGACTAACTCGAAGTCTGCCTAGAAAAATTACTGTGGACAGAGTAAACTTCGACGCACATGCCAATTAAATTGGAATACTATACTCCACAAGGACTTCTAAGTGGACTGTCAGAGCGTATAAGAGATAGCATAGCACTACCTTTGTCAATGTCCGAAAAACTCCCAATTGAGGGCAGTGCGGTACTGGAGGAAGTGATAAGTTATCTTCTGTTTATATCAGCAAGATAAATTCCTTTATCCAGGATTTCGATTGGTTCACTTTGGATCCCAGTGAGGCCATTTTTTCATTTTTCTCCTCATTCGATATGCAAAATCGAAATACTAATTGAACAGTGTATACTTGACCAACTTTTGTGTAATAAATTAGTTTATAGTAAATAGAAATTTTTGTTATTTATTTGTTCGAATAACTAAAGGATAGTTTTGTTAGTGTTAGGTTTGTGGAGTCCTTAGTAGTTTTTAAATGTTTAAACTAAAATAAAACAAAAATTTACATGTGGTGCAAAATATGTTTTTGTAATTGAAAATTTATAAAAAAAAATGTTTTAACAAATTGTTTTTTCCACTTTGTTAAAGAAATGGTTTATAACTTTACTTTTATTTTGTGGCCTCGGAATCTCGCATTTTTAATTTTGTCAAAACTGAGAATAAAATATATTAAAACTTTCCATTAGTCTTAAGTTTACGGCAAAAGTATTTTTTTCGAAGTCCCATCAAAGTTGTATTTTTTAGGATTTATATAAAAACAAGTAAGAAAATTATAGTGAGTCAAGATCGACCATATGATACTCTACACCAGTGTTTTCCGGAAAATGGGACCCAATTCCAAACATCGTAAGACAATATCTATCTTTCATTAGATCTTTAATTAGTAAAGAAAACACACACAAACAAAATTTGAGAGAATTTTTTTTATTTTTGTTGCACATGAACAGATTTTACTGAATATCGAGCGAAATTTTAATAAGGGTCTGTGTCAAAAAATGGTATATTCAGAATTGATGAGGCCACCAAAGCACACGTTTAACAACTACAAACTAAATTTTGATCAAATATTTCCAATTTTCATGAATTTTAAGAGATTTATGTGAATATCGGGAGGGTGGTTTTTACGGGGACAACAAGAAGAACTGGCCCCATTTCTTTATAATTTGGAGTTATGATTTGTGAATACCCACCAAAAAATACTGCTTGCCTATAAGCAGGTTTGTAAGGGAGTGATTTTTGTTGTCTGCTTACAAACCTGCTTACGTATGGCATGATATTTGTTCGCAATGTCCTACTTTAGAGCATTTCTTTCGAGCGCTTTTATCGGCGCAATGAATATGAATTGAAATCATGCCTTTTCTAAAATATTTTTAGTATTTTTTTAAGTCACTGCCTTACTTTACTGCAACCTGTATGCAGGTTAGTATGCCAACAAAATCTCTCCCTTACACTACTGCATACGGTATGCAGCTGTGTAAGCGAATGTCATAAAAAAACAACAACATCAAAAATCATTCGCTTACACAAGTGAATTCTTGTATGCACTGCTTCCAAAATCTCGAATATTTTTAGCTGGGTATGTTTACCTGCCAAGTTTCGAAAGGATGCCTATTATAATACGGTTATTAGAGTCATTTGAGCCAAATTATAAAGGGACGTTTGTATGGGGGCTAGATCTAAACATGGACCGTTTTTTCCTAGTTATATAGGCTTGGTCCTTGGGCCATAGGAAGCTTAAGTTTCCAATTTCATTCAATTCGGTTGATAATTGTGCTCACAACGTTTACATGGACAGACGGACGAACATCGCTAAATCGTCTGATTCTGAGTCGATCGGTATGCTTGAAGGTGGGTTTAACCGCAGACGACCTTTGATAGTGCCTTCGAAGTTTAAGTACTAACCAGGGAAGACTAGGCGGAAAACTCTGTTATAACAGGGAATGCTATCTAAATTTTTACATACGGTTTGGAGGTAGAGATGGGTTCAAGAGTATTATCTGATAGCCTGAAATTAAGGGCCTCATTGAGCCTTCCGGAAAAGTGTATTGTTTTCCAGGCAGAGGTGTTGGCAATTGATAAAGCGGCTCAAATGATTATGACAAGAAACTTACGTACCTGCGCCATAAACCTTTTTGGTGGCCTTGGAATAGCGATATATTGGGGTCGACGGGAACGAATTGGCTGATGAGTGTGGAAGGAAGGGCTCTAAGTCGGTGGGTGGGCAGGTTGAACCGGACATATCGTTCCCTGTAGTAAAATTAATGAACGAAATTGACAGTATATCAGAGAATAGAATGAAGGATAGATGAATATCACTAGCTGCGTGTAGAAATCCGAGAACTCTTGCCAAATCTTCTTCTTACTTTTGGCAAACGGACATTTAGGCTACTAGTGGGATATAACAAGAAATCTCTAACATGGATCATTGTAGGAGTTGTGGGGAAGTGGAATAGGAGGAGTCGGTGAAATACTTGTGTGAATTTCCGGGTGTGATGAATCGTCGCCATAAGCATTTGTAAAAAAGTTAAATTCTTCTTTGCCGAATGTAGTGATACCCTCCACAATTTCAAAAAGATTATTGCAAACAACTTTATTTAAAAGGAAATTACTTTTGAAAAAAAAAAAAATTTAAAAAATTTCCGCGAAAAAAAATTTTGGTAAAAAAAAAAATCCGCGATTTTTTTCTTTTTTTGTCAAAAAATATGTTCGTACTTGTTTAAATACCATTTGGTGTTCAATTATGTTCACATATGTCAACCAGAAGCCGAATTAAAGCATTTTGTATTTTTAGGTTATGTTGAATGTACTGAAATTTTTGAGGTGTGCTTACATTTTCGTTCATAACTTTTGAACCGCTGAACCGATATCGCTCAAATCCAATACCAAACTTCTCGGGAGAACTTCCAACATATATGTTAAGTTTCAGTCATCTCTGTGCAATATTTTGTCGGCGAGAGCATTTTCCACAGACAGACGGACAGACGGACATCGCTAGAATGTCTTAAAATCGATCGGGCATCATGAATATATATACTTTATGGGGTCCCAGACCGATATTTCGATGAGTTACAAACGGAATGACAAACTTATATATACCCTCTATCACTAAGTGGAGGGTATAAAAATGGCAATTAAGGAAATCACAATGGGTGTGATTTTGCCAAATGACTGGAACCCATCCAACCTAACTTAACAAACAACCAGTCTTAAACAAATTATAATTTATATTTTGCTTCCAACCTCAACATGGCTTGGTCTATGATCAAAAGAATATAAATGGAAAATGTTGCTGTCGTCTGAAAACTAATAGATACACTCAAAGAAAAACGTTTCATCATATTGATGAAACGGTTTCATCACTTACTGTTATCAATTTTGATGAAAAATTTCATTATATTGATGAAAGGATTTAAAGTGCGATCTTTCGAAAATCAAAAACCCCTTAATCGTTCCAACATTTGGTGCAGATTTGCCACCTATTGCTATATTGATTAGTTTATTTGAAAAATTTGCTTAATAACATCATAGGTATGATTAAATAGTTATTAGGTCATTTCGACTTGGTTTATCATTTAACCTAACAGCTTTAAAAAAATTTTTCCTTTATAAAATAATTGAATATGTTTCATTAATAACATTTTTTATGTATTTAATTCAAAATATTTCTCGTTGTCGTTTTAATTTATTTAAAAACTAAGATGTCTACTCCCATAGTAAAACACATACTTATTTATGTTCAAATATTCACTTTTTTTTGCATGAAATTCATTTGCATAGCATTTTTATGCCAATTGAGTTTTCAAACAACTGCCATGTGCCACCCAATCTCCAAAAATGGCCAGTTAAATGTTATATCAACTGCCACATTAAACTTCATGACATGGGGAGTTGAGTTGTGCCGTTTTGTTTTTGTATTAATTATACCCTACACCACTCTGTGGTACAGGGTATATTGAGTTTGTGCTGATGTTTGTAACTACCCGAAATATTGGTCCTAGACCTACCTTCAAGTATACCGATCGACTCAGAATGACTTTTTGAGTCGATTTAGCGATGTCCGTCCGTCCGTCCGTCCGTCCGTCCGTCCGTCCGTCCGTCTGTCCGTCCGTCCGTCCGTCTGTCCATCTATCGGTTTAAGCACGATACAGGTCGCAATTTTCAATCAATTGACTTGAAATTTAAAACTTAAGCATATTTTGGCCCAAGGACGAAGCCTTTTGAAATTGGAGAAAATCGGTCCATGTTAAGACCTAGCCCCCATACAAACGCTCCCTTTGGATTCGGCTTAAATGGCTCTAATGGCCGTATTATTATAGGTATCGCTTTGAAATTAAGCAGGTGATCAAATTTTTTATGCATGAATCTTCATTCCAAATTTCAAAGGAATCGGGTCAGTCCTTCCGGTAGTTCCCATACAAACCACCATCCCGATATTCACATAATTCCCTCAAAATTCATGAAAATGGAAATATTTGATAAAAATTTTATTTTTAGGTAGTTTAGTGACCTAATCAAATCGGAATATAATTGGACCATTTTCGGACCTAGTCCCCCATATACAAATTTCGACCGATATTCAGTTAAATCGGTGTATTGACAAAAAAATAAACAAATTCAACTAAAATTTGATCTGTGTGTGTTTTTTACACTAAATAAAGTTCTAACAAAAGACAGATCCAATCGGTCCATGTTTGGACTTGGGACCCATTTTCCGGAAAACACTGGTGTAGGGTATCATATGGTCGGTCTTGACCGACTATAACTTTCTTACTTGTTTTTTTCTGTTTTTGGCATTGTTAAATATTGGTCATGCTGTCTAAAGGCATGACATGAGTATATATTTATATTAGAGAGGACTAGAAATTCTAATTAATTTTTGTTTAAAATAAAAATTATTTTATTTGACCCTTAATATCTTATATATTGACTAGGATTATTCTAGGTCGAGGTCATTTTCCTTTACTAATGATATTCTCATAGAAATTTTTTCAAGAAAATATTTTTTTTTCTGTTTTCAATTTATTTATGTTAGTCAGTTTTTCAAGAGTTAGCAGACATGTATTTGGGAATTTGTCAGATGCCATTGTCAAGACTATTTAGCAAGCACAAAAAAGGTATACTTTAAGGGGCATAGTGAATTAAAATGACAATTATAAGTGTTCGAAACAAAAATATAAAAAACCTAAAAACTGTAAAAATTTTAAAAATTGGTTTGTAACTTTTCTCTCTGATTGATTTTCAAGACCCGAAAGTATAACTTGTATATCAAAAAAAATTATTCCAATGATAATATTTCTTTCAATGAAAAAATTATATTTTTTAAGTTTTTATATAATAATCAAGGATATTTAAACTTAAACATAAAACAAATAGAATTTGCTTGAAAATGGCATCGATACGTTAGTGCATCTTTTTTGCATATTTTGATGAAAATGCTTATTTTTGCATATTTTGATGAAAATGCCTATTTTGATAGTATTTTGCTATAAACGCATATTTTTAGATCACATTTGAATATTTTTTTTTTTATATTTGAAGGGCTTATTGTAAAAACTCTATAAGCAACATTTCATTTTGTGGGGGTTTTTGCCTTAAAACTTTTTAAATAATGTAGAAAATAGTACTTTTGTATTTAGTATTCTTAATATACTTGTATGAAGGATTAAAGTAAGACTTCAGCCAAAAATTTGTCAATGGAACATCAGCAGAAGGCGAAAAAATAAAAGGTTGCTTATCAAGTTCTTTCAGTAAGCCCTTCATTTATATTTTAGTATTTTAATTGTTTTTAGTGCATATTTTAGTATTTTAAGTGCATATTTTAGGCGCTTAAAAAATAGTATTTTAGGGCATACAGATTAGGGATGCCAAACGGGATTGACATTTACAAATCCCGGGATTCGGGATTTTTAAATCCTAATCCCGGGATCCCGGAATTTTTCGGGATTTCGGGATTTTTCGGGATCCCGGGATTTCGGGATTTTTCGGGGTTTCGGGATTTATTAAAATTAAGCTGTTTTACGTTATATTTTTAATATTTTTTTTTTATAATTAAATATTTAATGAATTCATAACTATTGAATAATTACCGTAAAGTTTTACATATTTAGCACAGAAAAAAAAAGAAAATTAGGATCAGTTATGACCGATTTGAATAGATTAGCGAGGGGAAGTCCCCCAATATCCTCTGCCGATACAAAATTTGTATTAATTGTCCTATTGATAGGCGAATCGCATTTTCACAGATTCCTTCCCTTTGCGATAAATGTTTACAAATGCGTTTATTACGCTAAAAAACAGAGTTTTATCATTATTTATATTATTTTTTATATCCACGCTCACAAAAAGGGGAGGGACAAGAAAAATTGTTAAAAACGTGTCATTTGTTAAAAAATTGTGGGTTTTCAGAGGCTGTTTTGGTTCTTCAAGGGAAAAATTTTCCCCCTCATCCGCTTTTGCTCATTTACGAGCTTAAACTATTAAAAAGAAACTTTACAGATGGATTACTTAATGGTCCCTTATAAAGTTTCAAAAAAGTGAAAAAATCTTTCACTTTGTTCGGAATTTTCTAATTTTCAAGTCAAAAAAGAAAGACATTGCCCTGCAGGTCCAATAATGACCCTAAAAGGTATCAATTCTGACTCTGACAATTTTTTAATTCGAATATAGGAAAATTTGATCCACTCTTTTGTATATTAAGTAAAACGGCCTAAAAATTGAATTGTACTCCAAAAGAGTAAGAGAAATTAAGTCCAACATGCCTCATTGGACAGATATTTCAAACACCTTTCAAACGATATCCATTTTGTCACCATCGGACAACAAATACTGAAGAAATAGTCAATTTTGAATACAAAATTTGACAAAAAAATCCCGAAATCCCGGGATTTTTCGGGACTTATCAATCCCGGAAAATCCCGAAAAATCCCGGGATTGAAAAAAATAAATCCCGGGATTCGGGATTTGTCAATCCCGAAAATTCCCGGGATTTCGGGATTCGGGATTTCCTGTTTGGCATCCCTAATACAGATGCTGTCTCTGCTCATTACCAAGAAAAGGACTTTCATGCAAATGCACGATAGTCTTAAAAGAACATAAACCACATATCTTTGCAAATCAAAGAATTTGCTTTAAAATGGCATCGATTCGTTAGTGCATATTTTTATGAAAATGCATATTTTGCTAGTATTCTGCTATAGATGCATATTTTTAGGTCCTATTTTGTATAAAATGTTGGTTTTGACTTTTTTTATGATTTTTTTTTTAAAACATCGTTAATTTTCCTATTGGGCTGGCATCATAATTTTTTTTCAAGGTCAAATACTTGTCTGACCGAAATGATTATTTTTCGTTAATAATACCTATTTTACACTGTCACACTTTTCCATTATACACATCGAAATTTGCCAACTTCTAAAAGATTTTTATATTCCTTTTTGATTAAAACCTGGTCTTATGTTATAAGTGAACAATATCTGGCAAAAATTATTTATAAAATATTTCCCTAACTTGGTGAAATTACGCTTGTATAATGGAAAAGTATAATAGTGTAAAGTGGGTATAAGCTAACAAAGTAAAAAATTATAAAAAAAATTTTTAAAAATTTTTTTTTTTCAAAAATGTAAAAATGAGCAATTTTTATAATTTTTAATGCATATTTTTATAGTTTAGTGCATATTTTTATAGTTTAGTGAATATTTTATTAAACTTAAAACAAAGTTTTTTAGTGCATGAAGGTCATGTCCCTGATCTTAATCAATTAACTTTTCAATATTTATTGCATAAATTTTTTCAAAAAACCCCAATTTTGACACGCGATGCGCGCATTTTAAAATGCTTATATTATATTTTACCAACTTTTTTGCACAATTAATAGTTGATCTGAGCACTTTGTTGGAATACGCACCGCTAAGTTTACAAATGACAAAATCGGACCAGGACGGGAAAAAGTTTTCCCTTGTAAACAAGTAACAAATTTTTATTTCTTATGAGTGCACCACGTTTGACAGGTGCTGCAATTCGATCAGAGAGAAAAGTTTAAAAACAAGCCAACTCAATATAATACAAAATAACTTTTTCACACCACTCCTTTATGAACGTTTATTTGATTTTTATAGTGATTAACATATTATGCTAAATATTTGGAAAAATGCAGAAAAAACGTTGTTAAAATTATGTATCGTCGGCTGGCTATTGTTTTGCTGTATACGTCATCTGAGAGATTACAATAAGTTTACCAACAATTGTCTCAAAATATACCAAAGGAATTTTTAATACCTTCTTTAAAAAAATCGGTATAAGAGGATAATGCCCTTTTGTCTAATAAAAGAACGATAGAAAACAAGTAGGAAAGTTAAATTTGACTTGGCCGAATCTATGAATACCCTCCACAATGGCCTTTTTAAGTGATAGAAAATTTTCTAACGTGAAAAAAATAACATTTTTGATTAGAAATATTTTATTTTGTTTAAAAAAACTTTTTTTTAAACTAATTTTTGAAAAAAAAAAAAAATTTTACTAAATTTTTTTTTTGAGTGTAAATTTTTTTTTGAGTGTAAAATTTTTTTCGGGTGTATTTTTTTTTTCTTTTAGTGTAAAAATATTTTTTAGTGACAAAAATGCGTTGTAAAATATTTTTGTGGCTTACCAATGTTTTTAAAACCTGTTTAACGGGGTTTCAACACGTGAATTTAAGGTGAGGCGAATCTGAAATTTACGGTTTTGCTAATAACTTTTGAACCACTGGCCCGATTTGGCTGAAATTTAAAACGAACCGGACCAGAGGAACGGCAAATATATATGCCACACTTCAGTACCTTCAGAATTGCCGTTCGAAAGTTACCGTGTGTTTTATCTCGTAAATTCCAGAAAAACCCTTGCCGAAATTCACTCATTTGCTTATAACTTTTGAACCACTGGACCGATTTCGCTGGATTGCAATACCAACCTGACCAGGTAAATGCCCAACATATATGCCAAACTTCAGGAGCCTCCGTAAAGTCTTTCAAAAGTTAGCGTGTTTTCAACAGACAGACAGACAGACAGACAGACGGACAGACGGACGGACGGACGGACGGACGGACGGACGGACGGACGGACATCGCTAGATCGTCTTAAAATCGATCGAGGATCATGAATATATATACTTTATGGGGTCCTAGACCAATATTTCGAGTTGTTACAAACGGAATGACAAACTTATATATACCCTCTATCACTAGAGTGGAGGGTATAAAAATATATAGCGCTGAATCTTCCTTGTTACACAGAAAATAATATCGTATATTTTATTTTAATTAAAATTTTAATTGTTTTTTAATTTATATTAATTAAATATTTAATTATTATAATTTATTGTTTAATTAAATTTTTAACTTTATTTTAATTAAAATTTTAATTGTTTTCAAATTTAAAACTAATTAAATATATAATTAATATAATTAATTGTTTAATTACATTTTTAGTTTCACTTACTTTTGTTTCTTTTTTTGTTTCAGCAAACTGTTTAAACTTAAGTTTTTTTTATTTCTCATATAGTTTTTTGAATTCTCATTTTGTTTAAAGTTTTATGTGTATGTATATAAAAGGTTTATAATCAAATTTTTAAAATTGTCTTGATGACTTTGTCTTTACGGCATAAATATATTTGATAAAGTTTGAAGAAACATTTTTTATACTATTTTATTTGAAAAAGTGTTTTTCTTTTAAATAATTTATTTAAAAAAAAATGTATTGTTTTTAATTTATAGAATTAAAAATTTTAATTGGGATTAAAATTTTTTTAATTAAATTTTTAATTTATATAATTAAAACTGTATTTATTATTTTTTAAATTTTAATTAAATTTTTTAATTTATAGTAATAAGTTTTTAATTATATAGATATTCATTTATTTTTAATTAATGACATACAAATATTTTTAATTTATATGCGCATTTAAGTGATTGGTCCGAATTTAATTAATTTTTTAATTAAATCTACGAATTTTTTAATTCAATTTTTTATTTATTTTTTCTGTGTAAGCTGACACCACCTGTGAAAAATAATAAATTCGTAAAGCTTTTTTGTGTCGGATTTTGACCAAAATGGTAATAATTTAAAATGTTTTATGCCAGTCAAACAATCAAACAACGGATTTCGGAATTACAAAAATTATATTTATCTCAATACCAATTTAAATTTTCTAAACAAATGTCGAGCAATACAATAATCATCTGACGACACATTAAATGTTTGAAAAATGTACTATGTATTTACAAATATATTTCGCAAAATCATTGTTTCTAAGAACTTTATTTTTTGGCAATCATCTTATATCTGTAGTTTAATAATCAATATAGATTTGATTTGTGTTCTTGCACTATCGAATGACTGGAGACGTAGTAATAGCAAATACTAATAGAATGCAAAATTTAGACAATTTACAAGGTGTGCTATATTTGCTTTATAGTTGTATTGTGATATCAAAAAACGGAGTGGTAGAGGAATGTTTGTCATTCCATTTGTATCTCATCGAACTATCGGTCTGGGAGCCCATAAAGTAAAATTTAGATCATTGTTTAATTCTAAGACACTTTTGCGATTTCCGTCTGTCTGTTGAAATGGCAATAAAGATTAAAATATTAGACAGATATGACTGAAACTTATCTCACTTACTAGTTGATGCTCCGAGCAAATTGGTATTGCATTTGAGCGATATCGGTTCATTCGTTCAAAAGTTATGAACTAAAATATGTATGGATACGTTAAAAAATTTTGTTAAATTCAACATAACCAAACTTTATTTTAAAAAGTATTTTTATTACTTTATTATTATGTTTTTCTTAGAACAGATTCAAAATTTTATTTTTATATAAATACACTCAAAAACAAATACACTCAAAAAAAAAAACACTCAAAAAAATGTTTTAATGAAATTGCACACTCAAAAACATTTTAACAGCCAAAAAAATTTTACACTCAAAAAAATTTGCACCCCGAAAAATTACTTATATGATTAAAAAAAGCATTACTCAAAACAAAATATTTCAAATGAAAAATTTTTAATGCAAATTTTTGTACGTTCGAAAATTACTATCAGATAACAAGGGCATTGTGGAGGGTTTTTTTTCTCAATTGTTTTTTTAGTTTTGCACAGGTTTTTATGCTACCTTTAAAGATTTTTGTCTGAATGTATAGGTCCATAAATTATTTTCCTCTGAGCGTAATTAAACGCATCCTTAACAATTTTGTCTTGTGTCCCCGCAAAAGTATGATTGATAATAAAGCCATAATTCACGTTTGTTATGATCTTCTTAAAATTCCACTTTATTAGCAGTAATTATTTATATTTTATACTCCTTTTTCATTTGCTACAAACATAACACAAACTCTTCTTCTGAAGCCTTTCTTAGGCTGTTTCATTTTTATATACATACAATTCTTTTTTTTTAATTTCTGACATAGAGTATGACCAATCAGGCAATAAATTGGCATTTAATTTAATACAAATTGAATTACGATTTACGAATTTATGTGGAACCCCCACAGCGTAAATTTTCAATCAAAATCGCAATCCGCGAAATTGTTATGAATTCCATTTCATTGTTGGCCAAATAAACGTATCTTTGTTTATGATGATGATGATGATGACGACGACGATGGAAGATGATGGCGATGAGGCTGAAGAAACAAGATGGGCCAAAGAAATGTGTTCAAAAAAGGTAACAAAGCGATAAGGTACAACCAAAAAAACACTTTCTTATAAAAAAGATGAGGATGAAAAGAGAAAATACCACACTGTGTATTTAGATTATCAAATTGATTCCAATTAACACTTGCCACCGCAGGAAACAAAAATGAATTCAACTTTAAGAGCTTTTTTTTTTAGATGCCCCACAAATGAAATCAAAGTGATAAATAAAACAATACTAAATAAATGTTAAGTTTATTGGTAAAATATTTTTTAACAACAACATAGATGACACTTTAACCCTTTAACAGTGTAAATAAGACCTTTATGGACTTTATATTTAAAGTGTTGATAAACTTTTGTAAGGTTAATCAGTGCTAACTTGAAGGTGAAGTTTAGCATACTTTGTTAAAAATTTGCTGAATCTTTCTTTGTTTGCGTTTAGTGTAAGACGGCTTTAACTAAACTTATAAGTGTTGGGAGAGTTTTTGAAAAGTGGATTATATTTTTATATCCCACACCACTCTGTGGTAAAGGCAGTACCGTTTTAACCATAAGGGCACACTGGGCACGTGCCCAGGGCCCCTGACCTAAGGGGCCCCGAAATGCCAATAAATTCGCATATACGAAAATGAAGAATTTTTTTTAAAATTTGTTTTTAAAGAAAATTTCACATTTTCTTTCAGAAAAATTCTCAGAATCTAACAGATTTTTCGTGTATATGTGAGACTTTTATTTTATCCTATATCAATTTTTAAATCTATCTATATATATAAAAATGGAAGTATGTATGTGGGTATATATGTATGTTCCGGCTGGACCGATCTTGATGAAATTTTAAGGGAATATTCGAAATAGACTGGCGAGTAACACTGTCAAGTCGGATTTTTGATTTTCCGACTGTGGGCGGAGGGGCGTGGCAAAATCCAATTTTTACATTCCACCAATAATGATATCTATATATAAAAAACGGATGGACCAATTTTGATGAAATTTAAACGAAAGATAGTACTAACTAAGTACTAACTGAATGACAAATTAAAGCGCGCTTAGACAAATGGGTGTAAAATGCCTTGCTTTTTGCCTGTTTGCGGAGGGGTGGGCAAAATCGAATTTTTACATTGCACCACTTATGACATCTATTTATAAAAAATGGATGTACCGATTTTGATGAAATTTAAGCCAACGATAGCACTAACCAAATACTAACTATGTGCCAAATTAGAAAATGATTGGATAAATATGCGTAAAATGACATACCCCTTAGTATTGAATTGATTTTTATTTCTGCATGCTCCGCAATAACGCAAAAACTGCTGATTCGATTTTAATTAAATTTTCAGCACTGATAGTGTTAACCGAACGGAACTATAGGCCATGTTAAACTACGATTGGCAAAAGTTGCGTAAAATGCCACGCCCCTTTGAACTATACTGGACGTTGTCTTCCTGTTTTGCAATCACGCCAAAACAGCTGAACCGATTCTCTTGACATTTTCACTACATACAGTGCTAACCAAGTGCATATGTAGGCCATATAAGATCGTTATCGGAAAAAGGGATCAAAACTGCAACGCCCTTTGTACTATACTGACCAAGATTGAACAAAGAGGCGTAAATTGTCACGCCCTTTTGTTTTATACTGAACGTTATATGTTTTGAAATCACGCAAAAACGGATAAGCCGAATCTGTCACTACTGATAAGACTAACCGAGCGGGAGCTGTAGGTCATATGTAGAGCGCGATTCGGCAAAAGGGTATAAAATGTCACTTCCGTTTTTCATAAATAAAAAGTTATTTCCTCCTCTTGCGCGATCACACAAAAACGGCAAAACTGATGTCAATGAAATTTGCAGCACAGAAAGTACTAATCGAGGATGCAGCATGGAACTTAGGACTATCACGATTCGACAAAAATGCGTTAATTGACAAGCCCCTTTGTACTATACTTAACGTTATGTCTGTCTGTTTCAAAATCACGAAAAAACTTCTGAACCGATTTTTTGAGATTTCTCTATAGATAATGCTAACCGAGGGTGGAACCAAAGGTTACTAGCTGGACCCGGGCCCGTGATTTAATTTTATCCGACACTATATTTAAATTAAGATGCAATATAAAACTGTTTTTTTCTTAGGGCCAGCAACGCGGGTATAGCTAGTTATCCTATATCAATAGTCCCAAATTTATAGAAATTTTTCCTTCATAAAAAGTTAAAGATTGTGAAATAGTTATCGTACAGAAAAAGTTTCAGATTCTGAGATTTTAAAAGTCTACAGTTAATAGAAGTTTTTCTAAAATAAAAAGTCTCAGATTTTGAGACACTTATCTGAGACAATTTTCATATAGGAAAAGTCTCACATTGTGCGACATTTTTCCTTTAGAAACAGTTTTAGATTTTGAGACATTTTTCGTATAGAAAATATCTCACATTCTGAGACAATTGCTGTGTTTTTCAATAAGTGGATTTATTTTCGGATTAATCTTATTTAGTTCAAAATAAATATTTTAACATGCCAAAATAAATTTGTAATATTTTTGAAATCCGCCGAGGATTGAACCCATCATCATCTGTAATACTTTGCTATTAACTGCTTGTAACGTACTCTAGACCGATACGCCACGAAGGCTGTTAAGCAAGTATCAACTAAATCTGATTTTTTCAATTCGAGTGGTGTTGTTGCTGTAGTTTTTTCTTACAGAAGTGTTGTTATTGCTATTTAATGTAAATAGATTTTTATTTTTAGTAATCATTATTCTTCTTCCTCTCCTTCATCAATTCTGATCTAAGTACTTATTTTTGCAAACGTTGCCCGGGAATTCCCGTCCCGGGAATTCCCGGGAATTCCCGTAAATTTTCGATCCCGAAATCCCGGGAAATAGAGCGGGAATTCCCGGGAATTTTAGTTTCTTTGAAATTGTTGATTTTCGACTTCTATTGATTATTTAGTATGTGATTTTTTAGAGATTTTATTAAAATTCTTGATAATTAATGACAGAAACGTACGCAGGGACCACGAGGGCCCAAAAAGAGAGACGTTCTAACTAAAAAATGTCATGAAATCTAAGACTTACGAAATGAAAAAAGTCTCACAATATCTAAATTTCGATAGAATATAATTACACAGTGATAAAAAATCTAAATTTAAAATCGGAATAGAATGAAACCAAAAGCAAATTAAAGTTCACATTTTACATAACAAAGCCATCAAGACGTTGTTTTAATTCAGCGCTAGATTATTTTTTACACGCATTTTTTGTACCTATTTACTGAATTTCCAAATTAATAAAAAAAATCCACTGTTCACCGTTGCGTATGATTGTTATTTAAAGGCAATTACAAAATTAATCATACGCCTTATACAATTTTTAAGCAATTATTATTATAATTATAATAAAAGTTCACCAACTTCAAATGCGTGTAAAAAAATTTAGCGCTAAAACAAAAAAAAAGTGTCGAGGGTTTTATTATGCTTTCATTTGCTTTTTGTTTCATCCCACTCCGATTTTGGTTGTTGGGCTGTGTTATCAGATCCTGATACTTTTTTCAGAAGCTAAGAATTTTTTTTCTGAGAACTGCATTATAAAAATTTGCAGTATGATTATTTGTTTCT
Organism: Pegoplata infirma; assembly: GCA_963921195.1. Taxonomy (NCBI): domain Eukaryota; kingdom Metazoa; phylum Arthropoda; class Insecta; order Diptera; family Anthomyiidae; genus Pegoplata; species Pegoplata infirma. The sequence continues at coordinate 66,122,749 of OY992536.1, forward strand.
TTAGAAAATATTTATGTCTCTGGACATGATTCTTTTTAAATCGGAGTTTTTTAATTTTTTTAATAATTGTTGGGGTAAATTTTCTTATAATTTCATTTCTCTGAAACAGTTACATTCAGTTTCAGAAACATAATAGAGAAATTCCTGTGTATTAGTTTCATTGTGTTTTAGAGGCAAAGCGTCGAGAACCAATTGTAAAAATGAACTAACAACAAGATGAATTAGAATAAATAATGAATTTTTATTATTAAAACAGATAAAGCGATGTGAAATAACATATTCCCTTAAAAATACTTTTAAATGATTTCGATATATTTGGACCGTTTTTTTACAAGAACTGGGTAACAAAAATTGTTCTTTTTTTCTCGAAACTTATTTTTTTTTTTCTGTTTTAAAGGTACTAAATAAGATTTTTATGGTGTTAATAAACATTATAAATAGTGTAATCGCATTCATAAGGTTTTTATATTTTTTTTTTTTGACAAAAAATTTGGGTTTTTAGTTATTGCGGGAATTCCCGGGATCCCGGGAATTCCCGGGAAATTTAAAAATGAATCCCGCTTTCCCGGGAAATGAAAAAGTCCGGGAAAAGAAAAACTCTAGTTGCCAGACATGGTCTATATTTTAGACACAAATGTTAGGTGTTGCAAATTTTCCAAAGATACTGATATTGCCACTTAGGGCGACTTATAGTCGTTATTTTTAAATTATTGTTTCTGTAAAGACAGTCGAGCTCAGGCTCTAATTATAATTATGTATTATAATTTTTCGATTTGTTATATATGGTTTTTGAATTGAGAAAAGTGCGAAAGAAAAATTTAATTTTTCTAAAAATTTAAGACATCCTGGTTTGTTTCTTACTAGTTTCATATTATCCAGTTATAATAATCTTCAGAAAAACTTTTAATGTCAAATTTATTTAGTTAATAGTCAAGAGAACTCTATATGTGAAAATTATTTACAGATCGCAGCCGCCGAGGATTGAACCCATCATCATCTGTAATACTTTGCTATTAACTGCTTGTAACGTACAATCACTCTAGACCGATACGCCACGAAGGCTGTTAAGCAAGTATCAACTAAATCTGATTTTTTCAATTCGAGTGGTGTTGTTGCTGTAGTTTTTTTTTTTTCTTACAGAAGTGTTGTTATTGCTATTTAATGTAAATAGATTTTTATTTTTAGTAATCATTATTCTTCTTCCTCTCCTTCATCAATTCTGATCTAAGTACTTATTTTTGCAAACGTTGCCAGACATGGTCTATATTTTAGACACAAATGTTAGGTGTTGCCAATTTTCCAAAGATACTGATATTGCCACTTAGGGCGACTTATAGTCGTTATTTTTAAATTATTGTTTCTGTAAAGACAGTCGAGCTCAGGCTCTAATTATAATTATGTATTATAATTTTTTTAGTTTTTTTAGTTTCTTTGTCTTAAAGCTGGTAATAACATGAGTTTTATTTGTACCCAAAAAAATGTTTTTTTGCAACTTTTTCTTTCCAGCGGGGCCCAAAATTGTTTTGTGCCCAGTGCCCCGAAATGTCTTTTTTTAAATAAATCCGAAACCGATAGCGGTTTTTAAAATTTTAGATTTTTTGAATAAACAAAAAACTGGTTTTTGAATATTGGCGTTTTTTTTACCATTTATGGACTTAGTACCCATATACAAATTTCGTCCGAAATTTCGTCGAAAGTAAATCGGTCTATTGACAACAAAATGAAGCCTATTTCACTTAAATTTCGTTTGTGTGTGTTTTTACACTAATTTAAGATCTAACAAGATATTGGTTCAATCGGATTCATGTTCGGACTTGAGACCCATTTTCCGGGAAACACTGGTGTAGGGTATTATACGGTCTGTCTTAACCGACGATAATTTTCTCACATGTTTTTGATTAAAGTGGTATTAAAACAACACATTCTGTTTTGTTTAACAAGTCTTCGCACTTGTTGGGGTGTTAAAATTAATAGGGTTCGATCTTACACTGCACCCTAGGGCGTTTCATCAAAAACTTTTTTTTTTGGATTTTTGCAACTCTTGAAGCGGGATATGAATTCTTATGGCCTAAAAGATTTTTGAGATTTTTTTCAGATTTTTGGAAGGTCGGGATCAACTCGCTCAAATCGATTTTATCTAAAAAATGAGGTTATGAAACATCATTTTATTTTATTTGTTTCACCTGGTGCTTTTTTTTTACAAAACTGGATACATTACTTCTAAATGTTGCTAGCCTCCTAAAAAAAAATATTCGCGGTCAAAATTATAAGTTCAAGGGTCACTAAGATGACTTTAAAAGTAAAAATTCAGAATTTCCCGTGTTTTAACCTCAATAATTCGAGAAATAAGCTACTTATGTATGAACGTCATGTTGAATCCGTTAGATAGGTCTTTAAAACACCTTTCATTTAAAACCAATCTGACTATTGTCACTTTTGTAGAAATGTTAAAAAAAATAAAAAACTGGGAAAAACTCATTTTCTCCCCCATTTTATCGAAAATTGAACTGGTGCATTAGGTAGTTTTTTTTTGTAAAGTTAAAATATTAACTTTTAAAGACTTTTTATAGATTGTAGTTAGTGTTTCCAAGCCGGTTATCCAAAAAACCGGGTTTTTGTCAAAAAAACCGGTTTGACAAAAACCCGGTTTTCCGGTTTGGAAACACTAATTGCAACCAAAAAAACTTCTTTTAAGTTTATTATTTCAACTTTACAAAAAAACTAAGTACTAATGGATTCCCTTCGATTTTCTGTAAAATGGGGAAAAAAATAAGTTTATCTTAGTTTTTTAATATTTCTACTAAAGTGACAAATGTCATTTTGGTTTTAAATTAAAGGTATTAGAAAGACCTATCTAACGGATTCATCATTACGTTCATATATTGCATATTTCTCAAATTATTAAGGTTGGAACACGGGAAATTCTGAATTTTTACTTTAAAGGTCATCTTAGTGACCCTTGAACTTATTATTTTGACCGCGAATATTTTTTTTTAGGAGGCTAGCAACATTTAGAAGTATTATATCCGGTTTTGTTAAAAAAAGGCACCAGAGAACAAAAAATAAAAAAAATTATGTTTCATAACCTCATTTTTTTGATAAAATCGATTTGAGCGAGTTGATCCCGACATTCCAAAAATCTGAAAAAAATCTCAAAAATCTTTTAGGCCATAAGAATTCATATTCCGCTTCAAGAGTTGCAAAAATCCAAAAAAAAGTTTTTGATGAAACGCCCTACTGCACCCTCAAGGAGCGACTTCGTGACAATTGTGGGGCTTTTTGTGTATTTTTTACCACTATTGCTCCGATGTGAAGCCATTTGCCCCACAATTGCCCATACAATTTTATGGGCAATTTGCCCCATACAATTTTTTTATACTATATACTTATTATTACTTATTATTAGTGATAGAGGGTATATATGAGTTTGTCATTCCATTTGTAACTCATCGAAATATAGGTCTGGGACCCCATAAAGTATAAATATTCATGATCCCCGATCGATTTTGAGATATTCTAGCGTTGTCCGTCTGTCTGTCTGTGGAAATGGTGATCACGGCAAAAATATTACACGGAGATGACTGAAACCTATCATATTTATTGGAAGTTCTCCCGAGAAATTTGGTATTGCATTTGAGCGATATCGGTTCAGCGGTTCAAAAGTTATGAACAAAATGTAAGGACACCTCAAAAATTTTAGTACATTCAACATAACCTAAAAATACAAAATGCTTTAATTCGGCTGCTGGTTGACATATGTGAACATAATTAAACACCAAATGGTATTTAAACAAGTACGAACATATTTTTTGACAAAAAAAGAAAAAAATCGGGGGTTTTTTTTACCATTTTTTTTTTTCGCGGGAAATTTTTTTAAAAATTTTTTTTATTTTTTTTCAAAAGTAATTTCCTTTTAAATAATGTTCTTTGCAAAACTATTTTTAAAATTGTGGTGGGTATCACTACATTCGGCAAGGTCGAATTTAACTTTTTTACTTGTTTTTTTTTTTAATATACTTGTTTTATCAAATCATCTCTTACCGCTCCAATGGTACATTCTAAAAGGATAAAATGTAAGATCGACCCCCATTAAAATTTCCCTCCAAAATTTTTTTCCGAATATACCTACCCCCTTTTCCACTTCCTAAGTGAGCTCGCATACAAATTGCTATTTTTATCGAATTTGCTCCTACTGCTCTAACTGCCCCAGGGTTGCCGCTAGACAAGTCATACAATATTTATTTAATATTAACATTTTCTCAGGACATACCTACCCTAAACCTTAAACCCTTAAGGTGGTCTACATACTTTTTTTACTTTTAAACATTTTTTTTAGGACATCAGCGCATACCGCTCACATATTTCTTTCTGGAGGGGTAAAATGTAAAACAAACCCACTTTGTTTTTTGAGAAACGGTACCAGGATCAAACCCGGTATTCCCGGGAATATATAAAAAACCAGAAAACCGGTACCAGAGCCGGAAATACCGACAACCTGGAAATAGTGGGCACTAATATATACACTTAATTAACTTTTAATTACTTTAATGTATGTTGTAGTTTAACTATGGTTTAAGTGAAGTTAAACTGCATTTCAGAAATAACTGCACCTTGAACAGCTTGTGATTATATGAAACTTGCTTAAACATTAAAGTTTATTCTGTCATAAACTTTATTACCTTAACATTCTCTCAATCTACCTTTTTAAACGTCGACGTTTAATATTTGTCCTTCTGTACAGCAAAACATCGTAAAGTGCTTGCGCAGCACATGATGTGCTGTATTACGCTGCAGGGCGTTAAAACTACTTTACCATTAACATTTTGTCGTTATATTAATTCCCGTTGCAATACGTTCCATTTAAATGTTTTTTTTTTGGTTTGGCGCAGCTCGTGTGAAATGATAAATAATCCATAATTTCGTTTGGCATTCAATTTCATTTTGTGTGACACATAAATTACGTATTAACGCTTTAAGCTCTGTATAGTTTAATACTTTTTTTTTCATCATTGAAACTGATTTCGAATGCCAGAGATGTGTGTGCAATTTTTAGTAATTTCAATATTCTACAAGGCATTACCCAGGTAGAAAATAAGTCACTGAGGGAATTTACACAGTGATTTCTTGAGCAAATGTCTTCAGGTTCTATCAAATCATAGGTAATCCTTGATGAAATGTCTTAACATTGTCAGCACTGAATATTTGCTTTAAGAGTGTGGACAATTCCTTTAAGACGTCTAAAAGGAAATATCTTTAGAATAGCAGTATTTTAAATTAGAATTTTAAATCTGGGCAACTCTTCAATTTCCAAGAAAAAGATGCCAATATTATCGATTTACTTAAAATAAAATCAAAATCTAACAAGTAGAATAAAAGTAATAAATAGACAAACAATTTTAAAAATAAAGTTTGGAACAAGTAGTTACACTCAAAAAAATAAAACTGTAAAGTTAACAAATTTTTTTTGTTAACTCGAGTTTACTGGCTTTTTAGCAAATTTTTAGTTAAAATCAGCGTTTTAACTACTTTTTCTAGTTAAGTTCAATTTACGAAAATACTAGTTTTGTACAAATTTTGTATTAATTTTTTCTCTTGACTTTAAAACTGAGTTTATGAATTTTTACTAATAAATTTGCTGATTTTTTGTAACATTTTTGTCAAGTGAAAAATTTTAAACATTTCTTGTGTAGCCTCCTATGCAAATCTCATAAGTCCTACTTAAGCTGAACTTAATGCTGTGAAAAAAAAGAAAAAATAAGTGAAGTGTTAGTGTTTAAAACCAATGTTTACCAAACTTAAAATTTCTTACAAAAAGTTTAGCTGAATTCAACTAATAAAAAATGTTACGAAATTTTCAGCTGAATTTTTAGTTAAAATTACGGTTTTTTTTGCTACATTCATTCTACGAAAAGTTAACTAAATATTTTTTGTTAAATTAACTAGAAATTTAGTAGGTTCAAAATCAGGTGTTTTTTTAGTTAAATTTAACTAAATTTTTTGCTAACTTTACAGTTTTATTTTTTTGAGTGTAGGTGTGGGACTAATAAACTGGAGGTTCCAGGTTCAAATCCAGTTGGGATAAAAAAAAGGCGAAAAGTTATTTCTTAATATGAGAAAGATAATTTATAAAGTAAAATGGATAAAAGTAAAAACTAAAGGAAATACGAACATTTTTTTGTCCTTAGAAAGTCAGCATGCCCTGACTACTGCTGACTTTGAGTGGGAACATTTTGAAAATTTATTTGAAACTGTCCTCAACAAAATACATAGAAATGTCTTGTGGATGTCAACAGTGACTCTGACATGTCCCCGCGCCGTCACTAAGGATGGCTCGAGAACGTTGCCAACTGGGTGGTTTATATTAATGCCAGCCAGATATACTTTGTATTCTATAGAAGTTAGCTAAAGGGTCTTTACAACTTTTATTTTTTTATTGAGTTCACTTGCACTCTGCATTTCTTTAGGTTTTGAAACTGATTTGACAAATTATCAAGTCAAATAAGCAAAATAAGCTAACATCCGATTAGATTAATAGTTAATTTGTATGATGTTTCGGTCTGATATTTAAAAATAGACGAAGATTCATCTAAGTAAGCAATAATTTCTGAAAATTTTTTGTAGATTTCTGGGGAATTAAAATTTTTTGGTATCCCTCTATAAACTGGAAAAGAAAATCGACAGATTTGTAAAATTTTTGTAAAAAAAACTGCACATCCTAGCTACTATCGCTCCCAAGAGGAGATATTTGAACAACAGTTACTGTAATTTAACTAAAGGTTCCATAAATTGACTCCTGACAGATTTGCATGGATTTGAAGGAATGTAAAACTACCGAACACTTTATTTGCCGTTGCCTGGCGCTTTCTGTTTAGAAACATGATTTATTGGGATTTATGCACCAGCATGATCTCTCTGATTTATCGCATTGTTTTAACGGCAAGGACAAGTAGGATAATTCCATTACGATCCCGTATATCCCAGAATCTATGTTTGCTGACATAAAGCGTTAGATTAGATCCGTTGTGATACCACGGGACGGTGTTCTACTAGTTCTTGCCTTTAAACAATTTTGAGCTGCTTATGAAACTCCTAAGACATAGTATTTTGACATCCGGCAAATCAGAAAGATCGTGCAGCTCCCTAAGTCCCAGCGAAGGAAGTCTCTGACCAGAAAGTGCGGGCAGTGGCATATAAAGTGTTCAATAGATTTCAATTCGTCCTCATCCTTGCAACTCTGGCAAATGTCATTTAACGGCTTATTTAGCCGCTCTGCATGCTTTCCTATAAGACAGTGTCTGGTAGTTACAACAGCAACCGTCTCTCCTCTTGGAAGCGATATCCGCTCACTTGGTGCTTCTGATTATATGATGTCCAAATCTGATTATCTTTGATAAGTCTCCGTCTAGGAAAAAATCCGTAGATTTTTTTTGCAAGTTTCTAGAGGCATATGAACACATTCCAATTCTGTTAGAACCTGTAAAGTAGTTCATTGTCTTTCAAGCTCATTGGCCTTGCAATTCTCTAGAATGTCTCTGTGCCCTTTAATCTATATGTGTTGTGTGTCAAACTGCTTCGCCATTTCATTTAAAGTCGTGCGGCAGTTAAGGGCAGAACTTGTTTTTAGAAACTTCAGAAACATTACAAAAGATGTTGACTGCGATTGTAGTCAAGACATTGCAACTAAACCAGAGCAACTAACCCCTTCCTTTATTGCCAGCATCTCTACCTGATAAGCACTGCAATGCTAAGACAATCATCGAGCCAGGATCAACCCAAACTCTTTTGAATAGACTCCGAGGCTCACTTGTTTGTGTACCTTCGATCCATCTGTGTAAAAATTTATAGAGGGTCCACTTACCGGAATGCCCAAGGCTCCCTGGATGGTATCATAACCTTACATTGTGCTTTTTTGTAAACCTTACAATGTGCTTGTAAAGGAGGAAAGAGGGAGTAGTATTTGTGACTGTTTGATTTAATTTTTTATAAGTTATAAGTGACAGGAAAGACTTCTGAAGGGAGTTAATTCCACATACGAATTGTTCGACTGAAAAACGAATTTTCTATGTAATGTGTTGTGCGAAATACAGGACAATCAACAACATGCGGGTGTGCTTTACAAGACAAGCGAGTATTCCGAATAAACACTCGGACGTGGAAAATAATTTCACTTATCTCATATGAACACCTCCCATGATAATATCGATAGAAGAGTGTTACACAACCCACATTCCGACGATGCTCTAATGAATCAATAGAGTTGGATACACTACTGTCATTGATATGCTTCACCGCCCTCCCCTGAACACGGTCCAGAAGCTTCAGAATAGACTCTGAAGCCCCTGCCCATATGTGAAAGTTTTATTTCATTTTCGGCCGGATATAGCTGGTATAAATAGTAAATTGGGGACGTGTGCTGATAAGGGATGATCTCATTTCATGAACCTTGTCTCCAGCGAATTGACCTCTGCATGACTGTCAGAAATTATACCTTTATTGTTGTCATCTTTCCCGGATAAACACTCTTTAATGATCTGCTGTCAGGTCTCAAAATCCTCGAATCATTACTTTCTTCAATCTCTGAGTGAGTCGAGCATATGAGGTGAATTTTAACATGCTCAAGACCTAATATTGATCAACTGACTGTAATGCCAATCAATACTGTAAGTAGTATCAATGGTGTATAATTTTAAAAGTTGGATTGGATGCATTCTGAAGTCCTCTTTTTAAACGTTTTTCAAAGTTCGAGAAAAAATTCAAGTTCCTTGGTTATTACAACGGAGCACTACCAAACCTGCTTCCTTCGGCGGCAGATGTTAAGCAACTCAAGTATATGAATACGAAGTGCAGAATGTATTTTGAAGGACCATGTTAAGGGTGACTGTGGTTGTAAGACAATGACAATGTATCTTAACCTGTCAGCCACTTAAATTGGAGTTTAACTTTCACGTGTATATTCTTCGATCCGCCTGTGTAAATGTCAATTGTAGCTCTTCTTTCCCAATTCCACCTATCCCGGGACATTTGATAACAAAGGTTACATGACATAGTCCCTACAGACGTAATCCCCATTTTGGTTATGTGGATTATGACCAAATTCATGTCGGTCATAATCCCCATAATGGTAGTGGGGACTATGACCGAAAATAATTTAGACAAAATCCCAATAAAAAACGGACATAATTCCCAGATTTATGGGGAAAATGACCACCTAACAAATGGCCATAATCCCCATAATAGGGATTATGTCCACTAAACTAGTTGGTCATAATCACAAAAAAAATTTTTTTTTTTTTTCTTAAAAGTTTTTCTGCATAGCCGGCCTTGGACCGGTCTTATGGATTACAAACTCCAAAAATTAATTTAGCGGATTCGTTAAGCCCGCTCTCTCTGAAGAAAACGGGGATTATGACCAAAATTGCTTTGGACTTATTGCCCATAATGTGAATGGGGGTTATGGTCGAAAAAAGTTCGGTCGTAATCCCAACAGGGAACGGACATAATCACCATTGGAATTGTGACCGTTTTGGAAACGGTCATAGTCCCAACAACTATTTTGGGGATTATGACCGTAATGAATTAGGTCATGGTCCCCATTTCCGTTAGATGGGTAATGTCTGTGGGGATTATGTCCTGTCACTGATATTAAATATTGCCATTACCTGCATATTAAATGGACCAAAGACTGAAAACCCATTAACACTTGGCGTCGAAAAAATTCAGCTAGCATTTAAGATATTTTTGAACATGACTGACTGAAATCATTGAAATTATCCAGTTGAACTGTTTTAACATTTTTTTATTCATATTCTCACGATATTGCTTTTTTCACATATGTAGCAATAATTCAGCGATAACTCTATCATCAATGCCGATATGTGCTGAAACATGCCATAGAATGAATCGATCATATTAAAGAAAAATATGAAACAACCGTCATACAAAGTTAATAAAAAAACCACAAATATAAAAAAACATATTCGTGGTATGCAACAATATTTATCCAAAAACACTATGGAGCAATTATAGGAACAGTTTTTTTTGTTGTGCTGTTGTTGCTGGTGTTGCTGTTACTCTGACTGCAAAATTGCCAATAATGAGACATGAAAAACTAAAGCTTTGTTTTTAGCCCAAACCATAATGGATTGTAGAAGATTGGTATCAATTGCAGGTCAATACCTCTGTAGACAAATGTAAGTAAGAAGCAAAAACGCCTTTCAACGTACAGAGAGAAAAAACCGACAACAGAATTACCTGATCCAAAAAAAAAGCACAAAAAACATGGAATAACAGCAACAATAATATGAATAAGGTATAATTTAGTTGGTTTGGCTGTTGTGGCATGATATAGTGTTGCGAGGGATTCCCTAGTTTGCTTATGGGGTCCTTAATTGCAAACAGACAGACAATATGAAGACAAGCTAAACTTTAGTTAGATGTATGCATAATAAAAGTGTTGCCATATTTCACTAGAAATATTAAAAAAAAAAACACATAATAATGCAACACTCCAACACTAAAATATAAAAAAAAAAAAATCACTATGGGATGGAAATATATTTTTTTTTTAAGGAACACAATTATGTTGTTCAATAAAAAATTATATATTATCGATAACATAACAATGATTTTATATAAAAATTTGGAGTTATCGATAACAATATGGTTTTCTATTGAAAATGTTCAGTTATCGATGACTAAATGATTTCCTATAGAAAATATTTTGAAATATCAATATATCGACAACTGAACAATTTTCATAGAAAACTTTTAATTTAATAACTTTTTTAAGTTATCGATAACTATACAATTTTTAAAATGTTCTACAGAAAATGGCATTGTTATCGATATGTCGACAACTCAACATTTTCTGTAGAAAATTGTATGGTTATAAATAAATTACATTTTTCTATAAAAAATAGTATAATTATCTATAACTCGTCATTTTCTATAGAAAATTGTAGAGTTACTAATAACTCAAGAATTACTATGGAAAAATTTATAGTTATCGATAACTCAAAGTTGTAAATTAATCTATATCAATCGAATTATCGATATATCAATTCTCTATATTCAAATTTAAGTAATCGATATATCGACAACAATACAATTTTCTATAGAACATTTCTAAAATCGATAACTATACAATTTTAGATAGAACATTTTCAGTTATCGTTACATCGATAACTACAATTTTCTATAGACAATATTAAGTGATCGATATATCGACAACAATACAATTTTCTATTGAAAATTTTGTTTTATCGATATATCCATAACAATACAATTTTCGATAGAACATTTTTAGTTATCGATATATCGTTACCATTTTCGATAGAAAATTTTGAGTTATCGATACATTAATAACTATACAACTTTCTATGGAAAATTTTGAGATATCGATACATCGATAACTATTGCTATACATTTTTCTATAGAAACATTTCTTATTATCCATGTATCGATAACAATTTTCTAAAGAAAAACTTGTATTATCGATGTATCGATAACTATACAATTTGCTATAGAAAATTTTGAGTTATCAATACATCGATAACTATACAAATTTCTATAGAAAATTTTGAGTTATCGATATATCGATAACTATACAATTTTCTATAGAAAAATTATATATAGATAACAATTTTCTAAAGAAAATTTTGATTTGTAGATATTTTGAGTTATCGATACATCAATAACTATACAATTTATCAATAACTATACAATTTATACATCAATAAATTTTGAGTTATCGATGCATCAATAACTATACAATTTTCTATAGAAAATTTTGAGTTATCGATACATCAATAGCTATACAATTTTCCATAGAAAATTTTAAGTTATCGATACATCGATAACAATAAAATTTTCTATAGAAAAATTTGAGTTATCGATACATCGATAACTAAACAATTTTCTATAGAAAATTTTTAATTATCGATACATCGATAACTATACATTATTCTATAGAAAATTTTGAGTTACCGATACATCGATTAATATACAATTTTCTATAGAAAATTTTGAGTTGTCGTTACATCGAATTTTGAGCTATCGATACATTGATAACTATACAATTTTCTATAGAAAATTTTGAGTTATCGATACATCGATAACTATACAATTTTCTATAGAAAATTTTGAGTTATCGATGCATGGTAACTATACAATTTTTTTATAGAAAATTTTGAGTTATCGATACATTGATAACTATACAATTTTCTATAAAAAATCGATGCATCGATAACTATACAATTTTATATAGAAAATTGTATACAATCGATATATCGATAACAATACAATTTTCTTTTTTTCGATATGTTTTAAGTTATCGATATTTCGATAGCTATATAATTTTCTATAGAAAATTTTGAATAATCGATAACTATACAATTTTCTATAGAAAATGTTGAGTAATCGATAACTATACCATTTCTATAGAAAGTGTTAAGTTATCGATACATCGATAACTATACAATTTTCTATAAAAAATGTTGAGTTATCGATAACTATACAATAATCGATAACTATATAATTTTCTATAAAAAAATTTTGAGTTATCGATTCATCGATAACTAAACAATTTTCTATAGAAAATATTGAGTAATCGATTCATCGATAACTATTAAATTTTCTATAGAAAATGTTAAGTTATCGATGCATCGATAACTATCCAATTTTCGATAAAAAATTTTGAGTTATCGATAACTATACAATTTTCTATAGAGAATTTTGAGTTATCGATACATCGATTACTATACAATTTTCTATAGAAAATATTGAGTAATGGATACATCGATAACTATACAATTTTCTATAGAAAATTTCAAGTTATCGATACATCATAACTACACAATTTTCTATAGAAAATTTTAAGTTATCAATACACAGAATTTTCTACAGAATATTTTGAGTTATCGATACATCGATAACTATACAAATTTCTACAGAAAATTTTGAGTTATCGATACATCGATAACAATTCAATTTTCTATAGAAAATTTTTAATCGATACATCGATAACGAGAAAATTGTATTATCAATTTCAATATAATCAATGTATCGATATCTCAAAATTTTCTATAGAAAATTGTATAGTTATCGATGACTCAAAATTTTTTATAGAAAACTGGATAGTTATCGATGCATCGCTAACTTAACATTTTCTATAAAAATTGTATAGTTATCGATGTATCGATTACTCAACATTTTCTATAGAAAATTGTTTTGTTATCGATGAATCGATAACTCAAAATTTTCTATAGAAAATTGTATAGTTATCGATTATTGTATAGTTATCGATTATTGTATAGTTATCAATAACTCAAAATTTTTTATAGAAAATTGTGTAGTTATCGATGTATAAAAAATTTGGAGTTATCGATAACTTTACACTGTTCTATAGGATATTTTGAATCGATAACATCGATAACTATACAATTTTCAATAGAGAATGTTGAGTCATCGATACATCGATAACAATACAATTTTCTATAGAAAAATTTGAGTTATCGATAACTAAACAATTTTCTATAGAAAATTTTGAATTATCGATACATCGATAACTATACCGATACATCGATTACTATACAATTTTCTATAGAAAATTTTGAGTTATCGATACATCGAATTTTGAGTTATCGATACATCGATAACTATACAATTTTCTATAGAAAATTTTGAGTTATCGATACATCGATAACTATACAATTTTCTATAGAAAATTTTGAGTTATCGATACATCGATAACTATACAATTTTCTATAGAAAATTTTGAGTTATCGATACATAGATAACTATACAATTTTCTATAGAAAATTTTGAGTTTTCGATACATCGATAACTATACAATTTTCTATAGAAAATTTTGAGTTATCAATACATCGATAACTATAAAATTTTCTATAGAAAATTTTGAGTTATCGATACATCGATAACTATACAATTTTCTATAGAAAATTTTGAGCTATCGATACATCGATAACTATACAATTTTCTATAGAAAATTTTGAGTTATCGATACATCGATAACTATACAATTTTCTATAGAAAATTTTGAGTTATCGATACATCGATAACTATACAATTTTCTATAGAAAATTTTGAGTTATCGATACATCGATAACTATACAATTTTCTATAGAAAATTTTGAGTTATCGATACATCGATAACTATACAATTTTCTATAGAAAATTTTGAGTTATCGATACATCGATAACTATACAATTTTCTATAGAAAATTTTGAGTTATCGATACATCGATAACTATACAATTTTCTATAGAAAATTTTGAGTTATCGATACATCGATAACTATACAATTTTCTATAGAAAATTTTGAGTTATCGATACATCGATAACTATACAATTTTCTATAGAAAATTTTGAGTTATCGATACATCGATAACTATACAATTTTCTATAGAAAATTTTGAGTTATCGATACATCGATAACTATACAATTTTCTATAGAAAATTTTGAGTTATCGATACATCGATAACTATACAATTTTCTATAGAAAATTTTGAGTTATCGATACACCGATAACTATACAATTTTCTATAGAAAATTTTGAGTTATCGATACATCGATAACTATACAATTTCCTATAGAAAATTTTGAGTTATCGATACGTCGATAACTATCAATATGTCGATAACACAAAATTTTCTGTAGGAAATTGAAAATCGATACTACAAAATTTTCTATAGAAAATTTGTTAAGTTATCGATAAATCAATAACACAAATTTTCTATATAAAATTCTGTGTTATCGATTAATCGATAACTACAATTTTCTATAGAAAATTTTGAGATATCGATATTTGGATAACTGTAAAATTTTCTTTAGAAATTTTAAGTTATCGATAACTTTAAAATTTTTTGCAGAAAATTTTGATTTATCGATATATCGATAAATTTAAATTTTTTATAGAAAGTTTTGATTTATCGATATATAAATAACTTTACTAATTTCTATAGAAAATTTTCTAAATAATTTTCTTTATTCTAGACCCATTATGCGTCACTTTCAACAACAACAAAACAAATCACTATTTTAAAATGACAAATTAGTCTGCCAAACCTGAGAGATCTCTTTGTTTGGCTTTAGGGTGGTGGTGGTGATGATGGTAGTAGTCATAGTAGTTGGTACTAGTAAGGATGACGATGATGATGATGATGGTATGCATCAGAGAAAATATATATGGCAGCAACAGCATCAGTAAAGTTGTGGCAACATTATTATTGCATGCAGCAAGTGTTTATTGATCGATCACGCTGCAACACAATTTGCCTGTTTGTTTCCCTACAACATCCACAACATATTCAAGACAAGAACTCTGGTGATGTGGATGCAAAAGATGTAGATGATGCTGCAGCGGCTGCTGTTGATGACGATGATCATTCATCGTTTACCTCAATAAAATGAAATTGTTTTCTTATACATTTTATAACTCCTAAACCATCCGCAAAAGAAAATAAAAACTCCACAAGATGTGTCTGAAAATGAAGAGAATAATAAAAATATTATAAAAATATCTCTAAACATGAAATACAATAAAAAAAAATTATTTTGTGGTTTTGTACATTTAGTACATTTGGTGAAGGTGTTGATTTGATTACAAAAAATGTTTTTGCAATTGTTTGTCCTTTTGCTGTGTTGTTCCTGTTGTTTCTTTGAAAAAAAAAATCGTGATGATACTTTATAAAGAAATCTTTATTTCGTTGGTTTGGTTTTGAATGTTCAATGTGAATTATGCATTTTTTTTTGTACTTTTTCTTCTTCTTTAGAGTAGATTTCATCTAGTCAGTCAATTCTGAAAAAACTACCTACCAACCTACGTATTCACCGACATCATCATTCAAACCACCATCGATTTTGTGAGTAACATGTGAAAAATGATTTGACTTTAATGATGGCCACTGAGTGATTGCAATGTACTGCTTTTATAGTAATCATGTTTTTTCTGTCTTTACATTTGGCTGATTGTTGTACTTTAAATTGTGTTTGTGGCCCAAAAGCATTGTGGTTTGAAAGAAAATTTTTGGTAAATATTTTAATATGTACCCTACATTAGGGTAGCTGTTAACATCGTAAGTTAGTTTAAGAGGTTGACGTAATGTCCGCAAGACCAGATCCAAAGTGATACCTCGTGAGGGTGGATGTTGGGTTTCTCTCCATGTAAATCGATATTCCCTTCTGACTTCCTGTTCAATAGAAAGACGATACATGTCCTCCCATATGTTTCGTCAAGTGTATTCAGCCTAATTTAAGCATCTTCTATGGGCTATCATCTGGAAGTTCCTCTAGTTCCTGACAGAAGTAAGAGCCAAAACAATTAAATCGAGTACGACAGAGCACTGACAAGGATAATGAACTAAATCTTCCACTATGTCTTTGTCGCCAAACCATCTGCATCATCTTTAACAATTTAAAATTTTTCAAATTATCAAGTCAGTATGGCATGTAATAATCACAATGGATCTCATAGTCTATGTGTGCTGACGTAAAACGTTAACAGCCACTTACAATCTGGCCTGTAATTTAACCCACATACTTCCTGAGATCGTAGAGTCAATGAAGAAGAACAACAAGTCCCCGGGAGTTGATAATATATCAGCTGAAATGATAAAAGCATGTCCCATAACCACAGCTCGACTACTACATCCCTACTTTATTAAAATTTGGGAAACAGAAAAATTACGTGAAGAATGGTTGGAGGGGATATTGGTCACTATCCCAAAAAAAGGCGATCTTAGTTAATGCTGAAACTATAGAGGTATTATGTTGCTGCCAATTCCTTCGAAAGTGTTATCCAAAATTCTTTTAAATCGCATACACGAAAAACTGGACTCAACAATTCGCAGGCAACAGGCAGGATTTCGATCAAACCGCTCTTGTGTCGACCACATTAATACATTGAGGATAATAATAGAACAGTCCGTGGAGTTTAAAACCACTCTCCAACTTGTATTCGTTGATTATAGCACAGCATTCGACAGCATTAAGAGAGACTGTATATGGACAGCTTAAATACAGATTGGTATCTCATCAAAGCTAATAATACTGATTAAAGCACAATAAGATGGCTTCAAGTGCAGAGTCCTGTACAATGGTTGCTTATCTGCGGAGTTTAACACCATTTAAGCCAATTAGAAGATTTGGCATATGCAGATGACATATGTCTGATATCGTCAAGGCATGCTGATATGCAGGATAAAATTGACAACCTTATCACCGAATCTAACAATGTCGGCTTAAAGATTAATTCCGCAAAGACCAAAGCGATGAAAATAAATGCAACCAACTCTGACGCAAATTTTAAAGACGGTGAGAATGCTATCGACAACGTGAATTCTTTTACCTACCTCGGGAGTGTCATTTCCTCAGATGGCGGAAACAGCTATGGAAAATCTGGAGATCATCATCAATCTACACTCGCACCAAATTACGTATCTTCAACTCAAACGTAAAATCGGTCCTTTTATACGGATGTGAGACCTGGCGAATGAAAGCACTTAAAAAGAAACTTCAAACTTTCGTGAATAAATGCCTCAGAAAAATTTTTGAAGATCTGGTGGCCAAATACCATATCCAACAAATTACTCCTCGAGAAATACAACCAAATTGAAATACACATCGAAATTAAAAAGAGACGATGGAATTAGATTGATCACACCCTGCGGAAATCACCAACAGAAATATGCGGACAAGCTCTAGAATAGAACCCGCAATGTAGCAGGAAACGAGGAAAGACGAACTATTGAAGATGATATGAAAAAATGGGATACAATTTTAATCGGGCAAAAATCAGCGCTCGAGATAGAGGAGAATGGCGAAGCTATTTTGAGGCCCTATGCTCCACTGGGAGCTAAAGGAATAAGAAGAAGAAGACTTCCTGAGATCTGACTTTTTCATATAAATAATTGTTTTTGGGTCACTTTTCCACCGCGATACTTTCCACCATGAGTACACAAGGTCCTCCTTTGGATACAGTAAAGGCTGCTTTCCCATTTTGAATTTTCCTAGCATTCAAACTTTCTCTTCATTTTCATATAAATCTCATCCATTCCCGAATGTATTTTTGTCGTAATTGTACTTAATGGCAAAACTGCGCCCATACGAGCCTTCTCGTTCGTTTTCTCGTTTTCTGGAATATTTTAATAATTTCGAACCCAGCACAGTCTTAAATAGTGTTGTTCAATGAGAGACTGAAGTGTCAAGAGCTGACTAACTGTGACCGTATATTCCAATTAATTACTGCCTTTAAGGCCGCTTGACTATCAATGGAAATAATGATCTCACTAGAGTAGATCCTTACTGAATTAAGCCAAGCTGTCTCTGACACAACATGCAGATCCGCCTAAAAAATATTACAGCAGTCATGTATCTTTAAACTGTATTCAATTCCCAGTGCCTTACAGTAGATACCGCTTCCTGTTCAATGTGGCATCTTTGGTTCATTCGTGTAGACTTGAAGGTGATGGTCCCCCACAGATGAATTTTCCAGAATTTCAATTGTTGTATCCGCATCCCTTTAGATAGATTACCACCCCAGGCAGGCCTGGAAGTGATACTAAATATTCAGCCCGTAGATATTTACGTCAAGAGCACAGCAGCAAATCGGCTCTCATGTTAAGAGAGTCGCAAATGCTTAAGCAACGCTCTTGGGGACACTCGACCATGTTAAGCACGGTAGGCGGGACGGAACAAATACCGACTAGCGAAGACTGGGCGGAAAACTCTGTTATAACAGAGAATGCGATCTCAATCTTTATGGACGGATCAAAGATGGAGATGTGTAACGGTTCAAGAGTGTACTCTGAATGCCTCGAAATAGGGGCCTCACTGAGACTTCCGAATAGGTGTAGTGTTTTCCAGGCTGACGTACTTGCAACTGACAAACCCGCGCAGATGATTATGACAAGGGACCTTCGTCATTGTGCCATTAACATTTTTGTGCATAGTCGCGCAGCTCTGAAGGCCTTATAATCAAACACTGTAAAATCGGGAATTGCTAGGATGTGTATACCATCCCTTCGTCGAATCAGTCAGCACACAGTCAAGCTAATCTGGGTCCCTGGACATAGTGGGGTTCCTGGGAACGAATTGGCTGATGAATGCGCAAGAAAAGGTTCGGAATTGGTGGCGGAACGTGCAGAACCTGACATCTCAGTTCCTATAGTGGAATTGATGAACGAAATTGAAAGGATATCCGAAAATAGAATGAGGGATAGGTGAATATCACTCACTAGGAGGATAATCCTGAGAGGACAAAAAGTCCTCTTACTTTTGGCAAACGGAAGGTTAGCCTATTAGTTGGAGTACTTACAGGGCACTGTATATTTGGCCAAATGGCCGAGCGTATGGGTATTTCTGATTGGGACTATTGTAGAAGATTTTGAGAAGTGGAGAAGGAGTAGTCAGTGAAGCATATGAAATGTCCGGGTCTGATGAGAAGCCGCCTTAAGCATTTTGGCCAAAGATTTTTCGATGACCTAGATTGCCTAAACGGTGTCTCATTGACATATCTAGCCGAATATCTTAGAGAATCGGGGTGGTTCAAAAAGTATTAAAGTTTTTTGTATCAGAGGGGAGTAGGGAAATGATAATTAGGTGAATCACATTGATAACCTATAAGGCAGTGCCCAGTGACCACTCCAGTAAGCGGCAATTTCATCTGGTAAGCGAGATTAAGTAATTGGTTTTCTTCATATTGTAGCATGACCACAATTTTCTGCTGACCGCAGTTGTTGTTAGCTCTCTCCACCTTCTGTTAACCATTGCGGTGTTTAGATTATCGCGTAGCGACCTGAAGTGTTGTATTGGTGAATAGATATGTACCGAAGTACCAATACCATCAGCACCATGTTTTGCGAGCTCGTCCGCTCTCGCGTTCCCTTAAACACCTATGTGCCCTGGTACCCATATAAGCTTTAACTTGTTCATACTCCCTAAATTTTTAATGTTCTCGAAATATTCGAAAACTACTTTCGATTTTATCGAAAGCTTCTAAGAGCTTTTAGAGCAACTCGGCAGTAGTGTGTCAATAGATTCCGCTGATGTTGTTCTTAGTGCGCCTGTGATACAAATACCCGTAAGACGTTGAATTCTCTGAAATTTAATAAGCGTCACATTTCGCTCCAATGCGTTATACCAGACCATACCACTATACAGTTAGATTGGTCTTACTACAGAAGTATAAATCCAATAAGTAATCTTTAGTTCCAGTCCCCAAGTTGAGCCAAACATTTTCTTGCATGTGTAGAAAGCGTTGTGTGCTTCCTTGATTCTTTCATTTGTATTTTGCTTTCATCATAGTTAACTGTCTTAATGATTCCTAAAAATTTCGCTTTAAAACTTTCTATTTTGTACCTGTTTGTAAAAAGTGCCATTTCATCAAAATGGAGTTCCTCCCTTTCACTCGCCTGGTCACCTCTTCAGCATGCCACACAGACATATAGAGGCTATCAAAGAGAATCCCAAGAATCTTGAGTTTTCACCGTGGGAACTCTATGTTCAATTATGTGGATGTTGAGCTCCCTGGTAACCTCCTTTGTCCACGTTGTTAAGAGTATGGCCGTTGAGTTCGAGGTTTCTGTCTGCCAAAGAGTCACGCAGTATTGGCAGATAGCAGTTTAGGTGTTCCTCTAGAGCTTCGATATCCCTGCCTGTGCACAAAATTTTGCTGTCATCGGCATAGGATATCAGTTTCTGCCCTAGATGTGGGGTCGTGATTTTGGAGATGTAGGTATATAACAGGATGGAGGAAAGGACACATCTGTGGAGCACCTTGTTTATTTCTCCTAAATCCTGACCTAGAACCTCTGATCTCTACATATGACTGCCTCGCAGCAATACATTTTGCCAACCATCTGTTGTGGGCGTTTGGGATCGAGGAGTCATACAGATCTTGCAAAAGCTTCGTGTGGCCGACCGTGTCGAAGGCCTTAGACAGATTAAGAGCAACCACAATGGTTCTATCGTGAAATGGTATCCACGAGCTGGTCAAGATTATTTACAGTATTTTCTACGTTAAGAATTACTCTCTCTACCTGTTGCAGAAGGATATATAACAGCTGCCTTTTTTTCTGCATTCATTAAAATTTGATCCTGTTGTCAATGTAAGGTTTAAATTAGTCGGTCTATATTACTCATTTTTTCTCCCTATCCCCATTATGACATTATTATCGCCACTACACTTCATGAAGGTGTTAAAATTGTTAAACATTTTTTGTGATTTTCTGCCGGCATTTAACTTATAAAATTTTTTCTTAGCTTATCCATTTTTGCTATCTCGTTTTAGATGAGATATGATTTCAACACCTAGTTAAAGTTGGTTTAAATCATTATCATGATTGATTTTTTTTCGGTTGTTTTGCGCTTTATTTTATAGTACGAGTACGAGTACTCGTACTATGAAATGACGTGGGAATATGTGGTATGTAAAATTGTAGGTGTGATCTACACCAACTTATTGAATTTCGCTTCGTTTTTTTTTTTTGTTCTGCAGTTCAATTATCAAATTTGCACAGTTTTTTTTTAGGAAAAACGTGTAATGTGTCAGGAATTTGATGTTAATGTTTTTCACATGTAACAATTTTCCATTCAAATGGTTGTAGGGAAATACGAAGCCATGTGGCATGCATCAAATTGCATTAAATTATGTATGAATTTAAGTGTTTATGTTTTTGTTTCTATTCATGCATATTATTATCATAAAGGTGTAAAATAATATTTGGTTAAGAGATAAGATGATTATACCAATTTACGATTATTATAATAATTTAGAAGATTAGATAAAGAAATTTGTCTTTAGTAGCAGTAAACATTTTTTAAATTGAATTTAAATTTGATATTTTTGGGTCGTTTGCAGTATTTTTTCATGTAAATGTCTGATGCTGTGTGAACGTTGGGGGTAAAAAGAATTAAAGCAGGCTCTAAAAAACGCCATTTTTTAAAGTCTTTTTTGGTATTTTGCAAAAAAAAAAATAAAAATTTGTATGTTCCATGAAAATAATTATTAGATCTGGTTGATCCTTAAAGATCTAACTATGGAGTTAAAAGACCTCAATTCAACCGAAAAAGTAGAATTTTTGACCTTACCCCTTTACAAAAAATCATAGTGCCAAAATTTTGGACTTCTGGTAGTTTTTCTTCCCGAGATATGGGGTCTTGAAAATTATCAAAATCGTATATATTTGACAAAAGTGTTCTGAGATAAATAAAGATAACTCGAAAATAAATGACAATACAGGACTTATTTAGGTTGCAAATAATAGGTAATGACACAGCCTTTAAAATGGCATTCCCCAAAATTTTTTTGGAAAAAGGTCAAAGGTCATTGGTTTTAACCTTAATTTTTGGAGAGCTATATCTCATAAAAAGATATTTTTAAAATTTTGGAAAAAATATATGTTGTTAAGAATTACCTATACTACTTAAGCTTAAATTTTTAAGATGGAGACTTCATTGGAACTTTTAATATTAATAGAAACATAGTGATAGGAGAGAAAAAGCGGTGTATTTTCCCTTAGAAAAAAAATATTTTTTTTTGTCTCTGAGATTCTGGTACCAAAGTTCACTTTTCTGAATTGTTTTGACGTGCTGAGTTCATATTTGACCTTTGAACTGGCCTATCGCTATTAGTTTTCGAGATATCTGCACATAAATGTGTGAAAATTGCTAAAATACTATTGCTGTGTTTTTTGAACATTTAGGTGCATATATCTTCAAAAGTAATAGCGATAGGCCAGTTCAAAGGTCATATTTGGACTCAGCACGTCAAAAACATTCAGAAAAATTAATTTCAGTACTAGAGTTTCAAAGATAAAAAAAAATATTTTTTTCTTAGGGAAATTACACCGCTTATCCTTTCCTGTCACAATGTTTCTATTAATATAAAAAGTTCCAATGAAGTCTCCATCCTGAAAATTTTAACTTAATTAGTATATGTAATTCTTAACCACATATATTTTTTCCAAAATTTTAAAAATATCGTTTTTTCAGATATAGCTCTCCAAAAATTAAGGTTAAAACCAATGACCTTTGACCTTTTACAAAAAAAAATCTTGGAGAATGCTATTTTAAAGGCTGTTTCATTACGTATTATTTGCAACCTAACTGAGAACTGTATTGTTATTACTTTTCGAGTTATCTTTATTTATCTCAGAACACTTTTGTCAAATATGAGGCATTCCACACCAAATGTCCCGCTACAGAAAAACATGTGTCCCGTAAATTTCCGAATAGGTTGTTTGGATAGCCCCATACGGAACAAAGAAAATTGCGTTTTTGGTTTTTCTAATTTTCAAAAACTGGGCTTAGAAGGCGTGGTCAAATATTGGAAAAATGGTCAAATTTGTGGCGAGTTGCCTTGATTAAATATTTATTACATTAAAACGGAATGCACCACAATCGCAAAAATTTACATTCTTATATAGTTTTGTATGGGCTACCGATTAAATTTTTTTTTTTTGAAAATTTTCAGAACCCGTTCTGAAATTTTCCATTTTTTAAAAATGTCAATTTATTAAAAAACATGCCACTTTTTTTTTTTTTTTAATTTTTTTTTTTAAAGTTTAGATGTTTGTCCATCCACACAAAAAAATTCAGAAACACGTTCTTGGTTTTTTTCGACAAAATCGCATTTGAACTTTAAATTTCATAACAATTTTGTAATTTGCTTGTATTTTCTTGATTTAACGTTGCGAATGAGTATTATTAATTGCATAAATATTACTCATTCGCAACGTTAAAACAAGGAAATACAAGCAAATTACAAAATTGTTTTAAAAATTAAAGTTCAAATGCGATTTTCTCGAAAAAAAAGAAGAACATGTTTCTGAAATTTTTTGTGTGGATTGACAAACATCTAAACTTAAAAAAAAAAAAAAAAATTAAAAAAGAAAAAAAAAGTGGCATGTTTTTCAATAAATTGATACTTTTAAAAAATAGAAAATTTCAGAACGGGTTCTGAAAATTTTCCAAAAAAAAAAAAAATTTAATCGATAGCCCATACAAAACTATATAAGAATGTAAATTTTTGAGATTGTGGTGCATTCCGTTTTAATGTGATAAATATTTAATCAAAGAAACTCGCCACAAATTTTACCATTTTTCTAATATTTGACCACGCCTCCTAAGCCCAGATTTTGAAAAATTGCAAAACCAAAAACGCAATTTTCTAAGTTCCATATAGGCTATCCATACAACCTATTCAGAAGTTTACGGTACACGTGTCTTTTTTTCGCTGGACATTTGGTGTGGAATGCCTCATATATACGATTTTGATCATTTTCGAGACCGCATATCTCTTTTTTGTTAAAGTAAGCCCCAGTACTTAATTTCATTAAATTTGGAGGAGGAGTTGAATTGAGATGTTTTAGCTCTATGTCAATCAGATCAATTAGATCTATTATATTTGATAATTATCAATTGATCATTGTCAAGACTCTTTAGCAAATGACAATCGTTAGTGACAAAAAAAATGTCTTGTACCAAAGAAGTTTCGATTTGAATTTGTGAAACGTTTTAATGAATGGTAGATTTCGTATCGATTTCTGTACAATGCGCGGACTGAGAGCAAACTTCTTTCCTGTGCCCACATTCGCTTGCATCGACCGGTTGCGTTCACCTTGTGTGAGACACAGGTACGTTTTCAGGTGTCGCAAGTAGCATTTACATGTGTCGTTTTATTAAACCGGTAAGAAGTTTATCACTTCGTCCATCTCCTTAATATTAATACCGCCTATATCCGACCGAAGATGTAATATAACTCCCATAGATGAGAAGGGACTTTAATTGCAAAGTTGATCGCATATCACATTACTTTATTTGTCGAACTAGCCGTATGTGGAATAAATTCCCCGCAGAAGTCTTTCCAGTTTCTTTCAATGTCAATTAATTCAAGTCAAATGTCCACAAGCACTACTCCCTCTTTCCTCCTCCTCATAACATATGCAATGCAATAGTACGGGCATCCCCTGAGTGTTGGGTCAACGTAAAGAAAAAATATATAACGCATTATTGAACCAATTATTTGAAACGGAAAATTTCGCTGGGTATCATTAAATGACTTTTTGCAACTAACGATTACACCGTCCAACAGCCAATATTAAACAAGAATCGGATTATGTAAGAGGAGAATCTTCGATAATTTATCCATTTTTTATTTTTCCATATCAGAAAAAAGGATTTGAATAATGTCCTTCCAAAACTTACTTAAAATATTTTGTTAAATATTTTTAATGATATTGAAGGACAAAGTTTGGAAAATACATTACCAACTTCCTTTTTTCTTGATATGTATGGCAAAAAAAATAAAATTTAAAAATAATTTACACAAATTTAATTCTCAAAAACTTTGAAGTCCTTTTTAAAGAAACCATGATCACGAAATGAAAAACTGTAAATGCAGTTTTACCACATTTATTTTCTAGTTTCAAACGTATACTATTATATTATCCAGTCCGTGTTTAACGACTTTTTTCTTTTTGTGTTATCATTTGCTAAAAAGTCTTGACGGTTAACAATTGGCACAGATCGAAACAATATATTTTAACCCTTTAACGACCACAGGCAAGTATACTTGCCAAAGGGTTTTTGGCGATTATTTTTGTTTAATTAAGAGATATTAAGAGATAAAAATGAATGTATGTATGTATGTGGGTATGTATGTATGTTCCGTATGGACTCGAAAACGACTGGACCGATCTTGATGAAATTTTCAGGGAATATTCAAAATATTCCAGGGAGTAACACTGTCTGGTCAGATTTGTGATTTTTTGCGTGTGGGCGGAGGGGCGTGGCAAAATCGAATTTTTACATTGCGCCACTAATGACATCTATATATAAAAAACGAATGAACCGATTTTGAAGAAATTTAAACCAAAGATAGTACCAACCAAGTACTAACTATATGTCAAATTTGAGCATTATCGGACAAATGGGCGTAAAATGCCATGCCCCTTTGTATTGAATTGAATGTTATTTCTGCATGCTCCGCAATAACGCAAAAACTGTTGATTCGATTGTAATTAAATTTTCAGCACTAATAGTATTAACCAAGTGCGGAACTATAGGCCATGTTATACTACGATTGGAAAAAGGGGCGTCAATGTACCCTATGTACTATACTGGACGTTGTCTGCCTGTTGCGCAATCACGCAAAAACAGCTGAACCGATTCTCTTGATATGTAGGCCATATAAGATCGTTATTGGAAAAAGGGATCAAAATTGCAACGCCCTTTGTACTATACTGACCACGATTAAACAAAGAGGCGTAAATTGCCACGCCCCTTTATTTTATCTGAACGTTATATCTACCTGTTTTGAAATCACGCAAAAACGGATAAGCCGAATTTGTCACTAATGATAGAACTAATCGAGTGGGAACTGTAGGTCATATGTAGAGTGCGATTAGGCAAAAGGGTATAAAATGTCACTCCCGTTTTTCATACATTAAAAGTTATTTCCTCCTCTTTCGCAATCACACAAATACGGCAAAACTGATGTCAACGAAATTTTCAGCACAGATAGTACTAATCGAGGATGCAGCATGGAACTTTAGACTATCACGATTCGATAAAAATGCGTTAAATGACACGCCCCTTTATACTATACTTAACGTTATGTCTGTCTGTTTCTAAATCACGCAAAAACGGCTGAACCGATTTTTTGAGATTTCTCTATAGATAGTGTTAACCGAGGGTGGAAACAAAGGATACTAGCTGGACCCGTGCTTTAATTTTGTCCGACACTATATTTAAATTAAGATCCAATATAAAACAGTTTTTTTCTTGGGGCCAGCAACGCGGACCGGGTATAGCTAGTATGTCATAAAATATGAATTGTAGAGTATTAATTGTTTGGGCAACAAAAAGTCTATTCTACAGTAAGTCTCTAGTTTGATCAACTTTCTCACTGCAAGCCTTCAAAGTTTGTAAAATAATTTTCTCTATTTTAGGGATAAAGGGATTGTTATTTGTAGAGCAAAATCGGGGGCAAAAATGGGTTTTAGAGGTCCAAATTCTTGTAGGGTAACTATTATTGAGTTGAAGATCTTAAAAATCACAGCATTTAGCAAATAACTTTCGCCAGAATTGCGCAATCGTCAAAGGGCAAATTTTTCACCAAGAAAAATAAGTCGGAAGGAGAGGGGTTAGGGGTCCAATTTTTTGTGTCATAACTATTAGTAGGTCACAGATCACGACCATGAACAAAAACTCAAAATCGCTTTGGCAAAAAATTTATGGTCGTCAAAATTGACACTTTGACAATAATATCGTAATGATTAGTATAGAAATGTAACCTCGAGCATGAACAATTATTCTCAAAAATATTTTGTTATGGGCTTTGAAATGAAACATAGACCACTTATCTTACTTAATCTTTATATGACAGAGTAGAGGGTTTTAAAAATAGTTTTTTTTTTTATTAAATAAATAGCAACCCGGGTGAAAATGACCATGTATGTTCATTAGGGTGGTTTTTTATTTTATTTTTTTTGGAATTTCGAGGAGCGCGCAGCGGATTTTTGTGACATTTGATGTTAAAATAATTGTGTAAAAATTTGAGCTAAATCGGATAAAATTATCCCGAGGCGCAAGAAGGTCAAAGTTTCGAGAAAAAGCCAAAATGGCCAAATTTTGAAAAAACTTAAAAAAATGTAAATTTTGTTGAAATAAAAAAAACAAAATATTTTTTATTTAACTTTCTTGCAATAATACTCAGAAAAAATTATCTTTACTTTTTATGACGGCAGTATCACTTTCAAACATGAAATACAAAAATTACCATGCATTTTGGGGGGTACCTGAAATGAGTGTTTTCGATTTTTTGAAAATTTTATTAAACAAAAAAATTAAATCTTACTATTTTATAGCAATGGATTATTAAATACATCCTAAGGCTTAAATATTTAAAAAATTGGGGATATCCATCGACTCAATTTTTTTTTGGAGTCATTTGAGTTTTGCGGATTTCAAGGAGTCAAATGACTCCAAAAAAAAATTGAGTCGATGGATATCCCCAATTTTTTAAATATTTAAGCCTTAGGATGTATTTAAGAATCCATTGCTATAGAATAGTAAGATTTAATTTTTTTGTTTAATAAAATTTTCAAAAAATCGAAAACACTCATATCAGGTACCCCCCAAAATGCATGGTAATTTTTGTATTTCATGTTTGAAAGTGTTACTGCCGTCATAAAAAGTAAAGATAATTTTTTCTGAGTATTATTGCAAGAAAGTTAAATAAAAAATATTTTATTTTTTTTATTTCTACAAAATTTAAATTTTTTAAAGTTTTTTCAAAATTTGGCCATTTTGGCTTTTTCTCGAAACTTTGACCTCCTTGCGCCTCGGGTTAATTTTATCCGATTTAGCTCAAATTTTTACACAATTATTTTAACATCAAATGAAACAAAAATCCGCTGCGCGCTCCTCGAAATTCCAAAAAAAAAAATAAAATAAAAAACCACCCTAATGTTCATATATGATGCATATATGGATGTCCATACAAGTGCATATCCGTAATTTGAGGGTACATGTACATTAATGATCATACATTGTCATACATGAATTTGTGTGTAAATTTTTTTTTTGCATTTTTTGCATAAAACGTCTATTAATTGAAATTTTTTCAAATATAAATAATTTGTACTAATTTATGACACTATTTTTTTAATAAAAACTAACGAATATTTTAAAAATATAATTTGGACTTTATGATACTTTAGGATAATCAAAGCTTCGAAGAATTAACCACTTTTCGAATGAATTCACAAATAAAATACATTCGATTTTTATAGTCACTGAATACAATTATCTTTAAATATGAATATTTCTTGGAATGGATTCGATTTTTACCATTAAATCGAATTCTTGTTTATGAGAATTTTAAAAACTGAATGCATTCTTTATTTCATTTATTTATTATTCATGAGAGTTTTAAAAATCGAATTTATAAAAACTTACGCATTCAATTTTAAAGTCGAATGAAAAAGAAACCGAATTCATTCTATATTTTAAAATCAAATGTAAATTCATTCGATAAATTGTGATTGGGGAATACAATCATTAAAGTTTAATTCAGAACACCAAATCTTATTAAGGGATGAAATCCTTCGCAGCTCTGACAGTAATACCGTCAGAGTGTTCGAATTTTCTTCTAAATTTGGTTGTTTACGTTAGTGCCGTTCATATTCGCCTATAGAATATAAAAATTATAACCAATCTTGATGATGTATGATCAACCGAACGACTTTTTCAGACTGAACCCACACATGAACTTCGTCCAATTTTGCAAAGTTCTGCGGAACACAACCTTTAAAAAAATTGTTTTTAAGACATGTATGCTCTGCAGATGCATAGTATATATCAGGGTTGGCAACCGAAACGAATAACGGTATTGGTAACGGTATTGGTATTACATATTTTTTATATCGGTAACGGTAAAGGTAACGGTGTTTTCGATTATTTAGGTAACGGTTAACCGTTACCGAAACAACGATACCGGTACGTACCGGTATTATGAAAAAAAATTACAAAACATGTTAAAAGTCACAAATTTTGTTAAAAACACGTAAAAAATCAAAAATTTATTTAATAAAATGAAAAAAAAAAAAACATATAAATTTAGTGCATTTTTAACATATAATTATACAGGGTGATTCAGTCACGACCCGCCGAATTTTACCAGCGTATTCCTTGGCTCATTTCATGAAAATATGTCCATTACGACCATCCCCAAAAAATGCAAGTGTGCGAAATGGCAGCGGTTTGAAAATTTTCGGATTGGGGGTTGGAGTGTAGTAGGGTAAAATTGATAACTGTTTTCCGATTTTTTTGTTTTTGGGCTTGTTGGAAAGCTTAATAGGAGACCCTTCAGAATCAAAAACAAAAAAAATAAAATAGAGTGAAATCGTCGAGATACAGAGCTTTTAAAAATAAAATTTGAAAAAGAAGACATACGAATTTGCACATAACCTCAATTTTCTCAGCTAGATGGCAGGTAACTTATGTTTTTTATTCTCTTAAAAGATAGCCCTACGTCTTACCTTTCAAAAATGCCCTAAAAGAAGCCCAGAGGTCTTACTGTTCCAAAGTTATGACCATTTGCGTTCCAAAAATTTTAATAAAATAAAATCTTAAACTTGTTAATTTACAAAAACAAATAATGTGTGCTGTTATTTTGCCTCCAAACCCCAAAAAAAATTGTTTGCATTTCAGTCAAATGGTCATAACTTTAGACCAGAAAGACCTCTGGGCTTCATTTAGGGCATTTTGGAAAGGTAAGACTTAGGGCTATCTTTTAAGAGAGAGAAAAATATAAGTTACTTGCCATCTGGCTGAATAAATTGAGGTTATGTGCAAATTTGTATGTCTTTTTTTCAAATTTTATTTTTAAAAGCTCTGTATCTCGACGATTTCACTTTATTTTAATTTTTTTGTTATTGATTCTGAAAGGTCTCCTAATAAGCTTTCAACAAGCCCAAAAACAAAAAAATCGGAAAACAGGTTCAGAAGTTATCAATTTTACCCTACTACCCTCCAACCACCAATCCGAAAATTTTCAAACCGCTGCCATTTCGCACACTTGCATTTTTTGGGGATGGTCGTAAAGGACATATTTTCATGAAATGAGCCAATGAATACGCTGGTAAAATTCGGCGGGTCGTGACTGAATCACCCTGTATAGAAGTATTTAATACTATTAATTAACTCATAATTTAAAATATTCACGCTATATTGTAATTCAACAAATAAATTACAGATTTTTTACGTGTTTATAAGATGTCTCTGTCCAATTAGCAGAAATATCTGCATTTTGAGCAATTTAAGAAATCTGCTGATTTTAACTGACGCGGTCTGCTAAATTTTTGTCTGGATAACAAGGTAGTCTGCAGAAAAATCTGTCAAGACCGCAGGTAAATCTGCTGATTTCTGTTAAAAAATCTTCTGATTTAAGATAAACAGCCTGAAGATCGAAATTGTTTTTTATTTAAGTAAAAAAGTATTTTTTTTTTTTAAAAACTGTTATAAAAGAAGAGAAGTTTTTCAATAAACTTTTAAGTTTTTTAAAGAAAATAGGATAGTTTCTGTAAAATTAATTATTCATCTGATTGTTCTCATTTGGACAATTTTTAGTTTTAGTTGTTTAAAATTAACAAAAATTAAAAAATGTCAACAAATTTTGTTTGTAAAATTACAAAATAATCTGCTAAAATTTGAAAAAAAAAAAAATTTAATCAGCAAACAGAGTCAATAAACATACATAAAAATTTCTGTTACTTTTTAAAAAATAATAAGTTAAAGAAGTTATTTTAGCAGAAAAATCTGATAAAATTTTTCTAATTCAAACTGAAAGTTGTTTTACAGATTTTTCAATAGAGTTTTTCTTCAGACTGTACGACTTGGGCTCACTATGTATTTAACTCCTGAGAACAACCTCTCTACGCTTCCACGCATGGATGACAACGCCAGCAACACTTGAGCGATTTATTTTTGTCTCTTCTTTTATGTTCCAACTGAAAAATGCTTACATTACGTGGCAATAACTTTTCTGGACAGATTTTTTCATTGTTTTTGCCCAAATAACAATCCGATATCCAATGAACAAAAATTTATTTTTTAATTTTACGTACATTAAAAATATTTTACTTTGTATTTTATCAGCAAAAAATTTAAAATAAGTAATATTAAGACAACCGAAACAATACCGTTATAATACCGGTAAAAATCCGAATAAAGGCATTGGTTTTTTATCGGTAACGGTATTTAAAATATTGTGGCCACCCCCTGTATACGTCCATGTCCCACACAAAACGACATTTCGCCCTATATCCACTCCCTTAGTAGGCCCTATCTCCACTCCCTAAGTAGGCTCCCATACAAAATTACATTTTTATAAAATTTGCTCCAACTGTTATTTGTATGGGAGCCTACTTAGGGAGTGGAGATAGGGCGTAGGTATGTTTTGAAAAAATGTTGTAGGGTAAAAATAAATGGGGGTCGGTCTCACTAATGACCCCTCTCGGACGCACCATTGGACCGGTAGAAGCTGATTAAATAAAACATATTTAAAAAAAATAAACAAAAATTGTATGGGGACCGCCTTAACAGTTAAAGATAGAGGGTAGGTGTGTTCAAAGAAAATGTTTGGTCTAAAAAAATATTGTGGGTCGGTCATACATTTTGTTGCTCTAAGGGCATTATTAGGGCAGGTAGAGCGGTTGGAACAAATTTTAAAAAATGTCGTTTTGTGTGGGAGCCCCCTTAGAAATTGGAGATAGGGTATTAGTTTGTCCCAAAGAAATGTTAAGACGTAGAAATTAATGGGGGTAGGGCTCATAGAGGACCCCTCTATGACGCACCATTGGAGCAGTAGAAATGATTTTAAGATTGAAAAATTACAATAAAATTTTTTCAAAAAATTTTTAAAAATTGTAATAATCGTTATCCCACGATCTACCTGGGCAAAAAATTTGTAGAATTGATAGAAGTTTTACACAAAAAAATTTAAAAAAAATCGAAGAGTACAAACATTTTCAAAAATGAGTTTTAAATTTGAAAACTTAAAAATCGCATACTAGAGCGCTTTTAAGAATTTTTTGGGATTTTTTTTTTAGAAAGTATGTAAAAAACAAACATTTTGAAAAAAAAAAATTTGAAATTTGGACCATTATTGAAGAAGTTATGATTAAAAGAAGTTTGAGTAAAGGAACAAACTACCAATTTTTAAAATTCGATGTCTTTTGAACGGGTCATCAAAAAAATCTTAAAATTTACCACAAAGGAGTTGTCGAAGGTTAATAAAAACTGTAAACAAATTGGGAAAATCTAAAAAAATGTTTTTCAAAGTGTCCGATTTCACATGGAATGCCCCATATATTATACACATTTTTTAATTTAAAATTTAACTAATTTTGTGTGCAATTTTAATTACTTACACACACCCTTCTTCAAGCAAGTTTAGGTTGTGTTAAAATGGTGACAAAATCGGCTATTGGCATTTCACTCGTCTTTATTTTAATCTTTAAAACTCGTTTACACGAAATTCCTAGCTGATCGTGTTTTCGAGTTATAGCTGAAAAATTACACTTTTCGACAACAAAAACCACCCAGTGAAATATTCAACTGACTCTTATAGATTTTGTTCTCCTGAATCCAAATCTGCCATCCACTTTTTTCTAGCACGCACTGTTTTTGAGATATTCGCTGTTAAAAAGTAAAAAAAAAACAAATGTTTCGCACTTGCGGTGGTCCACTGTTACAGATTCTTCCAAAAGTAGGAATTGCTTTCATATAAAATGGACCTCCTGGTTCCAAAATTGCAATCTAAATTTATCTAGCATGTTCCTTTTTCGAGATATTCGCGTTTGAAAATTTGTCCACGCGAAAATCTCGAACGCGAATAACTCGAAAATGGAACATGCAAAAAAAATTTAGATTGCAATTTTAGAATCAGGAGGTCCAATTTATATAAAATCAAGTCCTATTTGTTGGAAGCAACATAACAGTGGACCCCCAAACGTACGAATTTATTGGTTTTTTGACTTTTTAACAGCGAATATCTCAAAAACGGTACGTGATAGAAAAAAATTGGATGGCATATTTGGATTCAGGAGAGCAAAACCTATAAAAATCAGTTGGATATTTCACTGGGAGTTTTTTTTTGTCGAACAGTGTAATTATATAGCTATAACTCGAAAAGAGGCTCAGCTACGATTTTCGAGTTAACGATTTTTGAAGTTTAAAATAAAGAGGAGTGAAATGCCAATAGCCGATTTTGTCACCATTATAACACAACCTAAACTTGCTTGAAGAGGGGTGTGTACAATAATTTTCCTGGCCACAAATCCGGTCTCCAAACTTTTCCATTACATCAGGTTTTTGAGAAACTTGAAATACAAAAAAGTGAGTTCTGCATATTAAAGAGTCACATCAGGTGCATTAGTTATGAGTTGCAAAAAATGTTCAAAACGCTGATTTTTTTAACTTTGACCTTAATTTTCTCAAAAACCTGATGTGAAACAAAAGTTTTGATATCACTAAAAAAAAAAACTATAAAATGAACCATAGACCACGATAAGCAAAGTTTGTAATTTTTTTTTTGGTACCTCGTATTTGACAACAATTCCTTGTAATTTTACAAGCTTTTTACCAATAATTTTGTAATTTTACAATATTTTTATACCCTCCAACCACAGTATGGGGGTATACTCACTTTGTCATTCCGTGAACTAGAACTCCATAAATTATATATATTATTGATCAGTGACCGATTCTAAGACATTCTAGCGATGTCCGTCCTTCCGTTTGTGAGGACACGATACACTCAAAGAATTATGTAGGTAAATTCCAGTGAATATTCACTTAAAACAAATGAAATTTTATTTAAAAACCATTCCACTGTTTTTTCATTTAAAATAAAAACCAAGGTTGGCAATCGAAACGAATAACGGTATCGATATCGGTATTGGTATCGATTTTTTATTTATTTCGGTATCGGTATCGGTTACGGTATTTGAGTTGAATCGGTTACGGTATTACCGATACCGAAACGTCAATACCGGTACGTACCGGTATTATCGAAAAATTGCTAAAAATATAAAAAAACGTATAAAACTTAAAAAAAAAATTATAAAAACAAGTAGAAAAGTTAAATTCGACTTGCATGAATCCGTCAATACGTTCTAAAGTGATAGTTAATTTTCTAACGTGAATCAAATTAACAATTTTGATTAGAAATATTTTATTTTGAGTAAAAAACTTTTTTTAGTAATTTTTGAAAAAAAAAATTGACAAAATTTTTTTTTTTGAGTATAAATTTTTTTTCGAGTGTAAGTTTTTTTGTTTTAGTATAACAATTTTTGTGAGTGACAAGAATATTTTGTAAAATATTTTCCTGACTCATCAATTTTTTTAAAGCTGGTTTAACAGTTTTTTCAACAAGTGAATTTAAGGTGAAACCAATCTGAAATTCACTGTTTTCCTAATAACATATGAACCACTTGAGCGATTTGGCTGAAATTCAATACGAACCAGGCCAGGGGAACGGCAAACATATATGCCAAGTTTCAGCGTACTCAAGATTGCCATTCAAAAGTTAGCGTGTTTTTTTATATTGAAAATTCACGAAAAACCCTTGCCGAAATTCAGTCTTTTGCTCATAAGTTTTGAAGATCTGGACCGCTTTTGCTGGAAATTTTCCTATGTCTTTAGTACATAAATATAAGGCCGTATCGATGTTTAACTTTCTTTTTTGTTTGAGCTGAAAGTGGTTGGGTGTGAAAATGACTCCATAAAATTTATTTCCCTCGCGCATCGCGGTTAAAATAAAACCCCTAACAAATTACATATTTCATCTTATTTCTAAGCAACCAAGTTTTTTTGTTGGTGTATCTATTTGGAAAAATAGGTCTTCCTTGTCTAGACAAGATCACATTCAAAAATATTGCAAACAATTTTTTTTGCGAATTATGGGACTTTATGGACGATTTCTACTAGTTAAGCCACTTCAAAAAATTATACTATGGTCGAAAACCACGTGCTAGTATTCCAAATGCCTTTCCCGAAGTCCTGTAAATATCAACAAAATCCTCGGACACCCACATCACGGATTAAATAAAAATACCCAAAAAACTATACTATCGAAAGGGGTCCAGAAAGTTTCTATTGGGAGTCAAAATGAATCCATAAAAATTTCGTGAAACTCAATTATTTTCTTTTGCTCTCGTATCGCGGTTGAAGTATGGCTTTTTTGAAATTTTTACTTAATTCACGATGTGGGTGCCAAAAGTTTTTTTTGATTTTTATGAGACTTCGGTGAGGCATTTAGAGTACGATTTTTCATTTACAAAAACCAAAAAAATTACAAACTTTCTATTAATTTTATTTTTGTAAACAATCATGGTTTTTAAGAAAAACCGTTTCAATACCGGTACGTACCGATACCGAAGGAAAAGGTTTTTGGATACCGGTATCCGATACCAAAACTGAGTTTCGGTATTGGTATTGGTACCGGTATTCAATTTAAAGGGTTTTGAAACGGATAACGGTATTGAAAAGGTATCGATTGCCAACATTGATAAAAACACATTACAGTCAATTTTAAATGTTAATTTAATGACTAATCAAAACATTAAAAAACTAGTGAATATTCAGTTATTTTGTATTGAAAAACAGTAAAACTATAGAAGAAATTTTTTACTGCCGAAATTAAATGTAACAGAAAATTCGTTTTTAATACAGTAAATTATTTTTTTTTAAACTACAGAAACAGTAAAAAAATTAAATCCTTTATAAAATAAGTGATTTTTCTTTTAAAATGACTTTACTGATTACTTTTTAAAATAACCTACAAACAGTTAATGACATAATTTTCTTAGTGTACAGTCCAAAATAAAAGAGCTAGACTTCCGAAGTTTGGCACGAATATGTCTTATGCACAGAAAAAATTTGAAACGAATTTCAATCAACAAAAACTCGGATTCAATCAATTTTTTGATTGAAATTCCTCCAATCAAAAAAAAATATTATACCAATCATCAAATTGTAGGTGATTGATTGAAAATTTTTTCAATCAAACATTGTTTTGATTTTGATCAAATATTTGATCAATTTTTTATTTATAGTCAATCAAAATAATGATTGATTCAACAAATGAATTGTAAGCTTATGATAAAATTATCAAAAAGTTTAGCTCTTTTGCTTTCCAAGATGTTGCCAACAATAAAAAAGTAAACCCCGATTATTTTGTATATTTTTGAAATAATCTATTCAAATAAATTAAAGCGAAAAAAAATCTGGTATGTTGAAAATTTGTAATGCGATGGTTAAAGAAAATAACAAAAATTTTAATCAAAACATTGATTGACTCATTTACATTTTGTTAATCAATAAATTTAATTGAACATTTTTAGCCAATAATTTTTTGTGTGTGGTCATAGGCTGCTTAAGTTTGGAAATGGGTAAAATCGTACCAAGGGGAAAAAAGTTCCCCTTGGAGAACTAAAACAACCTCAGCAACACGCCATTTTTTGCAGGGTTTTTTGTACTTTTGTTAAGCAAATGCAACATTTTTATGTCAGAGGAAGTTCAGAACACTGCATGTTGACCCAGCGGATAAAAAAAAAAAATAATTAATTGCAAGAATCACAATAAATCTGTTTGATAGCATCTTTCGGGGGAAGGTGTTTCCAAGGTCTCCCACCAAACCCCCCCCCCAAAAAAAAAACGCCCCTGAATTTTTTTTATATTTTGGAGGGTGTAAAAGATTCGGCACAGCCGAAATTAACACTCTCACTTGTTACCAATAAAATTGTACATTAATTTAAAAATTTTTTGACACGATAAAACTTACAAGGATGTTTTGGTTTTTACTAGATTTTTTGGTACCTCCTATTTTTCGCGAATTCCTAGTAAAAATTACGAGCTTTTTCGTAAATTTACAAAATTTTTACCAATTTTAATCTAATTTTATCACTTTTTTAGCGCAATAAAACTTACAAGGAAATCTCATGAATTTACTAGATTTTTTTTTTTGTAAAAAAATGTTGAAAATTTGTAAAATTACAAAAAAAATTGTAATCTTACAAAAAACTGTAAATTTTGCTAAAAAACAAGGGAAACTGTCAAATATTTATAAAATGAAATTACGAGACTTTTTGTAGTAATTTAACAAGGGTTTTTTGGGTGTTGTAATTACATTCCAATCGCACTTTTATACCCTCCAACCACAGTATGGGGGTATACTGACTTTGTCATTCCGTGTGTAACGCATCGAAATATCGGTCTAGGACCCCATAAAGTATATTATTGATCAGTGATCGATTTTAAGACATTCCATGAATGTCAGTCTTCCCGTCCGTCGGTCTGTCTGTAGATAACACGATGGAGTCCAAAATAAAACAGCTAGACTCCTGAAGTTTAGCACAAATATGTCTCATATTGAAAGGCAGGTCAAGTTCGCGAATGGGCAAAATCGGGCCAGGGAGAAAAAGTTCCTCCTTAAAGAACTGAACCAACCTCTGAAAAAATACACTTTTTATACCCTCCAACCACAGTATGGGGGTATACTCACTTTGTCATTCCGTTTGTAACGCATCGAAATATCGGTCGGGGACCCCAGTATATATATTATTGATCTATGATCGATTCTAAGACATTCTGTGAATGTCCGTCCGTCCATCTGTCGGTAGATAACACAATGCAGTCCAAAATAAAACTGCTAGACTCCTGAAGTTTGGCACAAATATGTCTCATATTCATAGGCAGGTTAAGTTCGTGAATGGGCAAAATCCGGCCAGGGGGAAAAAAGTTCCCCTTGAAGAACTGAACCAACATCTGAAAAAATACTCTTTTTTTACATTTTTTTTTGTATTTTTGGTAAATAAATGAAACATTTGGTATATTTATCGCGATGGGAAGGTGATTTTTGCATGATATTTGCATTAACCCAGCAAAAACTTGCATTACCAAGTAATGAAATGTGTAATGGGAAATTCAAAAGTTATAACTACTTCTGATTCGAATTACCTTTCCCATTACATTTACAAGCAAATGTGCCAAATGTAATGATTATCAAACCAATATTAATAACTTATTACATATATACTTATAGGTAATGAAAAAATTATTTAAAAAAAAAATTTAAAAAAATAAAAAAATATTTAATTTTATTTTGTTTTTATTCAAAATAATGTACAGTGAGTCAAAAAGTGAAAATCTAGTTCTGAATTTTTTTTATTTTATTATAATGACTTATGTAAGTCATTATTAATAAGTCCTTATTTTACATTTCAAAATAATGCTAAAGGTAATTTTCTGTCATTACTAAGTAATTAGAATGGTAATGATGTGTCATTACTAGGGATGAGATTTCCATGCAAATGCATGTTTTTTGTCGATAGTCTAAAAACGATATCGACCAATTATCTTTCCGAATCAAGAAATTTGCGTTAAAATGGCATTGATTTGTTTTTGCATATTTTTGCATATTTTGGTGAGAATGCATATTTTTGCATATTTTGGTTTTAAATGCATATTTTGTGCATATTTTCAACTTTTAAGTGCATATTTTTGCATATTTTGACAAAAAATAGCAAAAACACAAATTGAAATTTATATGTTTCAAAAACTAATTAAAATTTTAAAAATTTATTTTGAAAATAAAAAAAAATATTTTTTTTCTTTAAAATTTTTTTATAGAGTGTCTTAATATCTAAAAAAATCTTGTTTTTATAAAGTTTTAAATGGAACTATTTAAACCTGGTGTAACTTTTTGCGTTTGAAGAAGTTTTTCCTATGAAAACAAGATTTTTATTGTACACTTTTTATTTTTTAGTGCATATTTTAAGGTTTTTTAGTGCATATTTTGAATTTTTTAGCGCATATTTTAAGCGCATATTTTCGATTTTTTAGTGC
Source organism: Pegoplata infirma (assembly GCA_963921195.1). Classification (NCBI taxonomy): domain Eukaryota; kingdom Metazoa; phylum Arthropoda; class Insecta; order Diptera; family Anthomyiidae; genus Pegoplata; species Pegoplata infirma. Next base: position 66,162,182 of record OY992536.1, read on the forward strand.
ATGAAAATCTCATCCCTAGTCATTACCAAGTTTTTGCTGGGAAGGTGTACAATTTCATAATTTTTTCTGTAACTCCACCCACAAAAGGGGCGGGAGAAAATAATCGACTTACCTTACTTACCTCCTTATTCCTTATTTTTTTTTGGCGCCAGGGTATTGATTATGCTCTTAGAATATGTTACTTTTCATACACTCAAAACAATAAACTGGTAAAACGCCTGGTAAAATGCCTTGTAATCCCGTTCTACCAATATTTAACAATTTTCCCTGTTTTTACCAAAAAATCTTGTACTTTTCTCAAACGAGAACTACAGTTTTATTGGTAATTTTACAAGTTTATTTTCGTAATTGTATTCTACCATTTTGAATTGTTATTGTACAAAAAAATTTAATTTTACAACAAAGTTTTTATCACGAGGATTCTAGGTGAATTACAAAAAAACTGTTATTTTACAAAAAATATATTATACGAGGATTTATGTGTTTAACAATTTTTTGTAAATTTTCTATTTTTTTAAAAAAATTTTCCAAGTCTCGGACAATTTTTTTTTTGTATTGAAAAATATTTAAAAAAAAAGTTGACAAAATTTTGACAAATTTTATTACGAGGATTCTAGTTAATTTATAAAAAAAAGGTTATTTTAAAAAAAAATATTTTATTACAAGGTTTTATGTTGTTTAACAAATTTTTTTTTGTAAATTTACCATTTTGGTTTGCAAATTTACCATTTTTTAAACATATTTACCATTTTTTCTTGTAAGTTTACCATTTTTTATTTTATTTTTCCGGTTTTAAAACAATATTTTTACTAATAAAATTAGTTATTTTACCAATTTTTGGCGCATTCAAAATTTGAGAAAATCCTCGTAATTTAATCTGTTTTCAAAAAAAAAAAAAAAAAAAAAACCTTGTAAAATAAAAAGAAAAACTTGTTACATTTATTCCAATTTAACAAGAATTCCTTGTAATTTTACAAGCTTTTTACCAACAATTTTGTAATTTTACAAGATTTTTACCAATAAAATTGAAAATTTACAATTTTTTGCAGCGATAAAACTTAGAAGGAGATTTTATAACCTTAGATTTTTTGCTACCTCCTATTCATAGTAAAAATTAAGAGCTTTTTTGTAATTTTATATCTTTTTTAACAATAAAATTGCAAATTTACAACTTTTTACCAGATTTTTTTTTGTAAAAAAAAACATTAAAATTTGTAAAATTAAAAAAAAAAAAAATTTTTTGTTAAAAAAAATTTAAATTTTGATAAAAAAAAAATTTTTGTTTAAAAACAAGGAAAACAGTCAAATATTAGTAAAATTGGATTACGAAACTTTTTCTAGTGATTTGACAAGTTTTTTTTGTGTGTATAACCGATTATAAATATGGGTCATGTAAACGGGGTAACCCCCGCCCCCAAAATTATGCCGAGTTGGATCCGCCATTTTATAATCTGAAATCACACGGTTTTTCTTGTTTTTTAACAAACGATTTTCGATCCAAATTTATATATTTTTTTTTGGTAATTCTACATTTTTTTTGTAATTTTACAAATTTCCAAGGCAATTATATAAAAAAACAAAGCATATTCACGAGAATTCCCTGTAAGGTTTATTTTGCCAAAAAAGTTGTAAATTTACAATTTTTTTGGTAAAAAGCTTGTAGAATTACAAAAAATCTCGTAATTTTTATTAGGAATTCTCGTAAAAAAGTAGGTAAAACAAAATTTAATAAAGTAAAGAATATCTCTTGTAATTTTTATCGCGTAAAAAATTTGTAAATTTACAAATTTATTGGTAAAAAGCTTGTAAAACTACAAAATTTTTTGGTAAAAAGCTTGTAAAGTTACTACACTCAAAAAATTATGTCATTAACTGTTTGTAGTTTATTTAAAAAGTTTTCCGTTTATTCGTTTTTAAAAGGAAAAACATTTGTTTGATGTTCAGTTTTTATTAATGACTACTTCAATCCTTTGTTTCAAAAATAACACACTGATAAATAAAGACTTTCATAAACATTTAATTTTTAAAGTCATTTATTTTTGTTCTGTAAGTAAAAACTACTGATTATTCTTTTGATTTTTAATGATTTGTGTAAGTAATTTTTTTTTAAATTGTTGGTATTTTTTAAATAAAAATCAAAAAATTATTTATAGAAATATAAAAACATGTTTGTATCAAGTGACGTTGGCACGATGGGTAGAGTGTCTGTCCAGAATGTAGTTGATTGCGGGATCGATTCCCCAAAAATTTTATTAAAAATTTTTAAAAAAATATTTCAATAAAAAATTGTAATAAATTACCTACGAAATCATTAATTTTTATTGTTTTCGTAGGTTATTTTTTTGAAATTTGTTGGTAAAAATAACAGAACTATCATTAATTTTTAATGTTTTCGTTGGTTATTTTTTTCGAATTTGTTGGTAAAAAAGCAGGGTTGGCAACCGATACCCACCCAGAATAACGGTATTTGGCTATTGTACAGCAACCAATAAAGATATGGACATTTTCAAAAGCGATCATAAAAGCTAATGAAATTTCTAGTATTTTAAATGTGTCACTTCGTGTTTCTACCGGTTCGTTTTAGTTATATAGGCCAATACCGTTATAATACCGTTTCAAACGGTATTATAAAGGTATTGACCTATATTTCGAAAACGAACCGCTAGAAACACTAAGTGATACATTTAAAATACTAGAAATTTCATCAGCTTTCATAATCGCTTTTGAAAATGTCCATATCTTAATTGGTTGAGGTACAATAGCCAAATACCGTTATTCTAGGTGGGTATCGGTTGCCAACCCTGTAAAAAAGAGTGAACAAAAACGTAATTTTTTAATGTTTAATGTTATTTATTTTAGAAAATTTTGTCAACAGTAAAAAATAAATGTTGATGTTTTAAAAACAAATGAATAATTACTGGGATGGTTTTCAATTGTTTATTCACTGCACAGAAAAAAAATATGAAGAAAACAAATTTGAGTAATCACTTGTTTAAATTTAAAAACAAAAATTGAGTAATTTTTTAATTGACGCAATTAAAAATTTACTCAAAAATTTTAAAAACAATTTAAGTAAATAATTTAATAAAAATTTAATAGTTTTTTTATTTTTTTGTTAGGGTCGAACCAGAATCAAATGCGTCGCGCAAGACGTAAAAAAAAACAAAAACAAACACATCAAATTTGAAATTTTTACGTCCGTTTGATTTAGGTAACTCACATTTAAATATTAGAAACGAAAAATTATTAGGCGTTACGCCTTACGCGACCTAATTTGATTCAGGTTGGACGCTTAAACTCATAGGTTTTTGAATTCTCGTTTAGTTTATAGTATTTTGTGTATGTATATGAAAGTTTGTAATCGTCGTTATAAAATTTTCCTATGTTTTTGAGACATAAATATATTTTGGTAAAGTTTGAAAAAACAAGTTTTTTGTTTTATTTTTGTAAAAAAATTTAAAATTTTTTTAAAATTAAAAAAAAAAAAATAAATAGATAAATTTTGAGTAAATTTTTAATTGTATCAATTAAAAATTTACTCAAATTTTTTTTCAAACATTTATTAATTTTTTATTAAAAATTTACTCAATACTATTAAATCGTTTACTGGTGCAAAATTAAGTAATTTTTTACTCAATAGTATTAAAAATTTACTCAAGTATTTTTTTTATTTTTTTCAGTGTGGTTTTAAGTGTGTTTTTCATTTGTTTTTGCCTACAAAATATTTTGAGTGTAGGAATTCTCGTCAAATAGCAGGTAGCAAAAATTAAAAATAACAAACTTTTCTTGTCATTTTAGAATTTTTTTTAAGTGTTTGATTGTGACAACCATAATTTAAGAGCGTCATATTATGATTAAAAATTTTATTATAACTTGTTTGTAGCAACCATAACATTTTTGCTGCAATGATTTTATGGTCCTAAATAATTGCTATAATCATTATGGTGGCACGAATAATGACTTTTTCCGAATTTCGTCGATCGCCAGTTCGGGTACTGGTTCGGGTTTTGTCTGACACTATAAAACAAAAAACAAAATTATGCATACAAACCTTGTCAACGAAATTGTTTAATAAAAAAATAAAATATTAAAACATGATTTTTTTTCAATAAACAAAAAAATAATTTTTATTAATATAATATATATAAAATTGTTTTATATAAAAAGAGAAATAACTTAGTATTTAAAAAAAAAAAAGTTGCACTGGGTTTTTTTTTAATATTTTTGATTTTGTAAACAAAAAAGAAATAAAAATAAATTTTGAATTTCAATTAAATTAAATTTAATTTAACCATCTTTAAGATGCGTTTAAAAAGAAAATATATAAAGATCTCTTTTATTTTTTTTGGATTAAAACTAAAAAAATTTATAATTAAATTGCCACAATAATATTTTCATTCATGTTGTTTTTTTTTATTTCCTGTTTTTTAATTTTTTAATTAAACCTAAAAAATTTATTTTTTTATTTTTTGGTATAAATTGTGCAAAAGAAAATTAAAACATAAATAAAAAAACAATCTCTAAATAGTGTAGAGTATTAAGATAGAATTTCAACTTATGCAAAAATTAATAATAATTAATTTAACTTTTTCATATTTATACAAATATTAAGTATTATTAAGTGCCTTCACACATATACATATTTGTCTTTCTATACAAGATTTTTTTATTTAAGTTTAAAAGAATTTGTATATATTAATTAATTATTTTGTTTTTTTTTTACAATATTTTATACAATTTTATTTTATAGCTACAAAAAGCAAAATTAATTACGTTTTACGTAATTATTTATGATTTTTGAATATTTTGTTTCTTTGTTAAAGATATGTTTATTTGAAGTCATAAAATTTTCATTAATTAAAATATTTTGTGATCAAAATTAAAATTTGAGCATTATTTTTTAACAAAAGCAACATTTTGAGACATGAAATATTTTTGAAAGTGTTAATTATAGATCTGCTGTTGAAAACTCTAAGCACCAGCTATTGACCGTTTCTATAGGTTATCGTTCTTATTTCCGAAATATTTGGAATCCAAGGACCCCAAAAAGCATAATTTTTTTTTTTCAAATTTTAATCGAAATGGAGCGATCAAATCAATATCTTATAAAAGTCTTATCTTAATTTGATTTTAGGAAGATTTTTTTTTAATTACCATAACAATTTCAGTATACGGTGCGTAGTATTAACTTCATCTTAAGTATAATACACTAATAATACCCACCGTATGCTGAGGAAATCGTTCAACTGGATACAGCCTACTTGATTAAGGTTTACCTACCGTGTGCCCCTCTTATCTTAAACATGTCGCCGATTCGAGCACAGTAAAATCAGAATTTTTTTTAAGACAGAAACATTTTGACATGAAAAATTTATCGGTTAAGCTAAGTACTCTGTATTATTGCCGGTCGAGACAGACCATATCACATGTCAAACATGGACTTTGGTAAGGTGTTTAATTACTGTAGAAAATACACGCAAACCAAATTTGAGTTAAATGGGATTATAATTATTTCCAATAGACCGATTTAAATGTATATCAAGCGTAATCAGACAAAAAAATGGTCTGATTATATGTAATTTGATTAAGATATGATTCTAAAGTACCAGTTAAACACTCCTTAATAAAATTTTATTTATATTTCTCCTAAAAAAAATTTATGAGAATATCAGGAGGATTGGTTATGATCCATTTTAACCATCCCAAAAATGTTCCGATTTATTTCAAATTTTGGAATGATAGTATATTAGATTGTCAATTTTTTGTGTGGCAAAAAAGTTTTCTTCCGACTTTTAATGTGGTACAAATTAGTTGCCAATCGGATTAAATTCACCCGTGGCGCCCGGCGATTAAAGTTTTGGATCTATAAAAATTTAAAAACAAATAAAAACAAGTGCGACACATTAAAATTGTTAATTTTGAAAGGTTGAATATCAAAAAAATTGGTTAAACGGTTTTCGAGATTTCGGTATTTGAAATTTGCCAAAAATGGCGGTTCAAGAAAATTAAAAAAAAAAACCTCCAAATTTCTTTTCTCTTGTCCCTTTCATAGAACTTGAGGCAGTATTTCATTTAAACTTAATTTGAGCTAAATCCGAACTTTGTAAACCGTGGCGCCCTTCGGCAAAAGCTTATATTTTTCGGAAAATTTCCACAAATATTTTGGATTTTTGAAAAATGAAAAAATAAAAATATCTTGCGATACATTATTTTTATTAATTTTGGCATGTGCACTCAAAAAATAAACATCTAAAACGACAAGAAAAGTTTGTAAATTTTTTTTGTTACCTCCTATTTGACAAGAATTCCTTGTTATTTTACAAGCTTTTTACCAATAAAATTGTAAATTTACAATTTTTTTGACGCGATAAAACTTACAAGTAGGTTTAGTAACTAGTTTTTTTGCTACCTTCTATTTTACGAGAATTGCTAGTAAAAATTTTCGTAATTTTACAAGATGTTTACCAATAAAATTGGAAACTTTTAATTTTTTTCGCGCAATAAAACTAACAAGGAAATATCGTGAACTTACTAAATTTTTTTTTGTAAAAAAATCTTGAAAATTTGTAAAGTTGCAAAAAAAAAAATTGTAAAATTAAAACAAAAAAATTTAAATTTCGATCGAAAATTTTTTGTTATCGGTCTAGCGGTTTTCAAGATATTACGATTTAAAAAAAATTGCGGTTTTTCATATGTTCAATAAATTAACAAAAAAAAAATCTCAAAAATGTTTTTTTCGGTGACTGTGTCATAGATTTTGAAACAAAATTTTATTTAAACTTAATTTGAGACAAATTATACCATTTTAACCCATGTCGCCCTTCAATCAAGGTTTCGGGTTTTTGGTAAAAATTTGCTCTCCACGGGTTAAAATGATCGGATTTAGTTCAAATTAATTTAAAATGAATGTTTGTCTCAAGCTCATTGAAAGGGTTAAGGAAAATAAATTTTGAGATTTTTTTTTTTAAATTTCACTCAAAAAAAAAAACTGGTAAAACGCCTGGTAAAATGCCTTGTAATGCCGTTCTACCAATATTTAACAATTTTCCTTGTTTTTTAAAAAAAAGTCTTGTACTTTGCTCAAACGAGAACTAAAGTTTTATTGGTAATTTTACAAATTTATTTTCGTAATTGTATTCTACCATTTTGAAAGGTTGTTGTACAAAAAAAAACTGTAATTTTACAACAAAGTTTTTATTACGAGGATTCTAGTTGATTTACAAAAAAAACTGATATTTTACAAAAATTATGTTGTTTAACAATTTATGTTTTTTAACAAAAAAAACAATTTAACAAAAAAATACAGTTTTATTGGTAATTTTACAAATTCATTTTCGTAATTGTATTCTACCATTTTAAAGCTGTAATTTTACAAAAAAGTTTTTATTACGAGGATTCTAGTTGATTTACAAAAAAACTGTTATTTTACAAAAATTATGTTATACGAGGATTTATGTATGTCGTTTAACAAAAAAAAAAAACTTTTTGTTTTGCAAATTTCTTTTTTTTTTTTTAATTTTCCAAGTCCCGGACAAATTTTTTTTTTATTGAAGAATATTCGAAAAAAAGGTTGACAAAATTTTGAAAAATTAATTACGAGGAATCTAGTTAATTTACAAAAAAAAACAGTTATTTTAAAAAAATGATTTTATTACAAGGATTAATGTTGTTTAACAAAAAAATTTACCAGTTTGGTTTGTAAATTTACCATTTTTTTTTAAACACATTTACCATTTTTTCTTGTAAGTTTACCGTTTTTTTTATTTTTCCGGTTTTAAAACAATATTTTTACCAATAAAAGTGGTTATTTTACCAATTTTTGGCGCATTAAAAATTACGAGGAAATCCTCGTAATTTTACGAGAATTTTACCTTCCTCCTATTTTACAAGAATAGTCTCGTAAAATCACGAGATTTTTTGGTAAGGTTTTTTTTTGAGTGTAAGGGCCATAGTTTTTGATCCAAATTTTTTGTCCGTTTCGCTCTACCTTGCTTAGTTTTTGAGATACGTGAATTGAGGGGACCACTGGGGTCTTGAGAATTTTAAAAACGCTATAAATTTTAAACTGTTTTTGTACTTTTTGTTGTGTTGGCAGTATTTACCGTGTTATGAACATTTTAAAATTTTCGGGAATGCCAACTTTTTTAAATCCAAAGTTAGGACCTATTGGGGTACACAGATGTGAAGAGGACCGGCGATACTACGGCGATCCAAAGAATAAAAAATGGCCTCCATTTTGCTCTTTCTGGCATAGTTTTCGAGATATTGCCATTTTAAGTTAAAAAAAAAAAAAAAAATGTCCCCAAGTTATACAAATTTTACTAAAATAGTGAAAAAACTTCCTCAAATCTTAGAATAGTTCATATTCTTAGATTTTAGAGAGTTTTTTTTTGGTAGAAAATTACGTCGTAAAACTAAAGAAGAGGAATGGTTAGGTTGTGAAGGATGACGTCGGTTTATAAAAACCAACGTCCATAGAGGCCTTGATGTGGCCCATTATAATTCCTTTAATGGTCGAAACCTTCTCTCTTTAATTTTATCACTCGTATTGTTTCCAGTTATGCATCCCATTTTGAAGCTTTTATAAATACCAGTAGAGTCCCAGGATTCTCGCTTCGAATTTCCAATAAGCTCTGAAAGAAATAAGAGCCAAATAGTTTAAATCTTCTAAAAGACAGCGCAGGGCATTCACATAAGAAGGAATAAGTCTTAAAGATAGAGATTTTTTTCATAAATTTGTTTTAATCACTCAGTTTCTAGAGAGGTCAAAGTGAGAGCGACCCCCATTAATTTTTACTACTCCCTAAAGTGAGCCCCAAAATTAAATTTATATAAAAATTGCTAAAATTATTATTTGTATAGGAGCCCTCTTGTCAAGTGGAAATAGAGGGTAGGTATGTTTTGAACAAATGTTGGTGGATAAAAATAACTGAGGGTCGGTCTGGCTATTGACCTCTCTAGGACGCACTATTGAACCGGAGAAACTGATTAAGTAAAACTTAACTTGATAATATTTTCAAATGCGAATATTTTAAAAAAGTAAAACAAAAAAAAAAACGGATGACTGATTTAAAATTACGAGATCCATTTTATATAAAATCAAGTCCTTTATCTAAGTTTTTCTATGATATTTGCGATAACTTTACACAAAAGTTGAGAATTTATCGAAATTTTACAAAGTCAACTTTTTATAACCTCAAAATTAAACTGTTTTTTTAACTTATTCTGAATCCAATTCTATAGCTGCTTCTGAATCCGTTATATATTACATTTTAGGAATGCGAACTCATTTCTGGAACCTCTTGTATACAAGTAGTGCCAAACGAACAATAGAAGCAGTTTCTTTATCGTTTAACTTCCCGACTCTGTCTATTTATTCTCACTTTTGTCCGGACATCACAATTTTTTTTCCATAATTAGCACACCCAGAGTTGTACATTAACACTTACAAATTTCAAATATATTTTTTGAGCTGAAAGTATTGAAAATAGTTAACAAGCTAAAAATAAATGACTTCAATTTTTGATTTTGTATCCTAGAAAATCTAAATTTAAATAAATTAAGTAAAAAAAAGTAGTAAAAGGAAAAATTATTTACAAAATAATAAGTAAAAGATAAAGAAACAAAAAAAAAAAGAAGAATATTTTAACTAATTTTTTATACATTTTTTGCTATGTTGAATTATTTTATGATTTTTTTTTTTAATTTTTTTGGATTTTTTTTTAAGTTTTGATTTTTTTTTGTTAATAATAAATTACACTACTTGACATCCACTATAAGAGGAACTTCACTGATATCGATTAAATTTGGTGGCGTTTCTGGCTCCACATGATGATGATGATTTAGATGGTGATGATGATGATGTAGATGACCAGCAGCTATAACAGCAGCAGCAGCTGATGCTGAATTGTTGGAATTTGTCGTTGTTAAAGAGGTGCCGCTATTAACGCCTGTTATGGTTTGTGATGTGGTCGAAGTTGAAGACAACAATGACGAAGTTGATGAAGTTGTTGACGTTGATGACGAATTTGATGATAAAGCTGTTGATACTAAAGATGTTGCAAGCAAATGAGGATGATGATGATGATTTAGTGAATGTTGTTGATGATGGGAATGGTGAGGTGGCGATGATGCATCTTTGGATAAATTTGTTAAATCATGTTCCTCCATTGGACTGTTGTTGGTGGTCGTATTTTGACAATTGGCCATTAAAGCTATACGTTGTTGTTGCTGTTGCAAACATTGATTGGCATTTACTGCCGCCGCAGCCATCATCATAGCAGCATCACAATAGTTAGTCAACATTGCTGTACTGGCTGTAGCTTGTATAGCAGCTGCAGATGATGCTGCTGCTGCCGCATATGATGAAGAATTTGCCATTAATGCTGTTTGGGTTAATTGATGATGATATTCATTACCAAAAAATGTTGTACCATAATTAACAGCACCAATACTTGAACCAGCACCACCACCGCCGCCACCCGTATCATTTGGACTAACCGCACCTGTATCAGTTGTTGAGGATAATGATGTGGCTGCTGCTGGTGTTGTTGCACCATTAGCACTATGTTGCAAACTTGTTTGTAAAACATTCATTACATTCGTATTGCTGTTATTGCTACTATGACTGTTTGTAAAATCAGTTAAATTTCCAATGGCATTACTGCTGCCAATACCACCAATTCCAACACTACCATACTGATGATGACCATAGGCATTATGATGATGTTGCATTGTTACTGCTGCTGCGGCTGTTAGCGATTGCTGATGTTGTTGTGTTGACGCAACTGCTGCTGCAGCTGCTACGGCAGCAGCGGATGATCAAGTTGTTGTCAATTGTCTCCACATTGTATGTCACATCGATGGTAAGTAAGGCCAGGAGAAACTGTTACCGGACAATAACATGTCACGTATCAGCGTTTCAATGGGTGTTTTACCGACTAGACGGACAAAGAATAATTGTTCAATGACCTAAAAGAAGAATGAAACAAAGTATACAAAATTAATATTTTGAAAGAAAATTGTAGCACTACAGACAATGTTAAAAAGTAGTTAAATACATGGACAAGTGGGCTTCGGAGTCTATTCGGGAGATTGGGTTGAGTATGGCTCGAAGATTGGCAGATAATTGTAGTATTTACTTGACAGAGATGCTGCAATAAAGAAAGTGGCTGAATGCTTGAGATGCAATGTCTTGTGTATAACAGCAGTTAACAGCAGTCAGTCAAGCCGCGGTTAACTGCCTGGCGATAATGTTTCTGAGAAAAAGTTGTTAAATACACATACAAGTGGGCTTCGGGGTCTATTCGGAAGAGTTGGAGTTGATCCCGGCTCGAAGATTGCCAGATAATTGGAGTGGCACTAAAGGAAGTGGCTGACTGCTTGACATGCAATGTCTTATCTACAACCCCAGTCAACATCTATTCTGACAGTCAATTCACGATCAACTACCTGGAGTTAATGTTTCTGAGAACAAGATCTGACCTTAACTGCCACACCGCTTTAAATGAGATGGCGAAGCAGTTTGACATGAGACTCATATGGGACCCAGGGCACAGGGAACTATAAACATTCAAGGGAACTGCAAAGCGGATGAGCTTACAAGACTGGGAACTATGTACTATACAGGTTCCAAGAGAATTGAAATGTTTTGCCATGCCTTTAGAAACTTGCAAGCAACATCTACGGGCACATGTATGGACGTAATCAGAAGCGCAAGTGAGGTGCTATCACTACCAAGAGGATAGATTTTGACGGTGGTTGCAGTATAGGAAGGCCTTGTAGAAAAGCACGCTGAGCGGTTAAGTGTTTCGTTAAATGACATTTGCCAGAGTTGCATGAATAAGGAAACGTCGGAAACTATCGAGCACTTAATCTCCCATAGCCCACACTTTCTGGTCAGAGATTTGTTTCAGTGGAACTTAGGGACCTGTACGATGATTCTGATTTGTCGGATGTCAAATTCGATCTAATTCCCGTGGTATCACAACGGATCTCAGAGTCTATGTGTGCTGACATAAATCGTCACCAGCCACTTACTTCCTACATTAAATAGTTATATTATTTCCCGAAACAAGATACTAAAGACACTTTTTTCTTCTTTTTTAATCTCCTAGAATCAAAATTTCCAAAAACTTTGCCTTAATGAGGACACAGTACAGTCTAACGTAAAAGATCTAGACTCTTGGCACGAATGCTGGTTAAGTTTTTAAATGGGGAAATCTATGGAGATTTCCCCTACTTATGCAATGCATTCTGTTGGTATTAGAAAAATGGGTTATGAGGAGAAAGTAGTGTTTGTGTACATTTAACTTGAATTTTTCTAAATCGTAGCTGACTGGGAAGACCTCTGTTCGACTGAGAAACGAATTCACTCTGTAATATGTTGTACGATAAATTGGACAGTCGACTTCGAACGGATGTGATCTACTGGATAGACGAGTTCTACGAACATAAACCCACATCTCAGGGAAGAGTTCACCTATCTGAGCTGAACATTTACCGTGGTAATATCTATAGAGTAATGACACACAACCCACATTCCGACGATGCTCTAATGAGTCAATAGAGCTGGATACCCTTCTACCATTGATGAGCTTCAACGCACTCCTTTGCACCTGGTCCGGAAGCTCCAAGATAAGCCTTGAGGCTCCTGTCCAGATATGGGTGTTTTTTCCATTTTCGGTGAGACATAGGAGGCATACATAGTAAGAAGATCAGAAGTAGTGAAGTAACTCTTGCGCCATTTTAAAAAACCACACACTTGAATGCTTATTTCTACACTTTTTTTTCTTTTTACGTTGAACCAACACTCAGGGGATGCCCCTACTAATGCAATGCATTGTGTTGATATCAGGAAAATAGGTTGTGAGGAGGAGGAAAGAGGGAGTAGTGTTTGTGGATATTTGACTTGAATTTATCTACATTGAAAGAAGCTGGGAAGACCTCCGCTGGAAGATTATTCCACATACGGCTAGTACGACTGATAAACGAACCTTCTCTGTAATGCGATGTGCGATCAACTGGACAATCGACAACAAATGGATGTGATCTACTAGACAACCGAGTGTTGCGAACAAAAACTCGGGCTATAGGGATAAGCTCACTTATCTCAGCGGAACACTTTCCATGGTAATATCGATAGAACAGAGTCACACAACCCACATTCCGACGATGCTCCAGTGAGTCAATAGAGTTGGATACCCTATTGTCATTGATAAGCATCAACGCCCTCCTTTGCACACGGTCTAAAAGCTCCAAAATAGACTTTGAAGTCCCTGCCCATATATGGGAGTTGTATTCCATCTTCGGTCGGATGTAGGTGGTATAAATAGTTAGGAGATCGGATGAGGTGAAGTACTTCTTACACCGGTTTAAAAAACCGAGACACTTGAATGCTTCTTTCGACACTTGAAAAACGTGTTTATTCCAACGGACATCGCACTGAATTTTCATGCCCAGAACATCAAGAGTGTCCGATTCCTCGATACCTATACCACCCATTTGTACAGATGACGCTGGTGATTCCACATTCCTGTGGGTCAACATACAACATTGGGTCTTGCGTGCATTAAACTTCACCCTATTCGCAAGACCCAACTCAGAGATTGTCAAAAGGTCCTGATTAAGTGTGTCATTCATAATCCGCCTTTTTTCCACAACCTGAACAAGGCTTGGCCTACGATTGAAGGAAAATGAATGGCAAATGTTGCTGTCATCTGCAAAAGAGTAGATAGGATTTGAACATTACATTGAATTTTTATGCCTAGAACCTCATTAATGTCTGATTCCTCAATAGCTGTATCTCCTCCCCACCATGTATACAGATTCCACATTGATTCCACAGACCGTCTACATACAACATAGGGTCTTACGAGCACTAAAATCGACCCTATTCCCAAGACATGCTGAATCCAGCGAATATCACACAGAATTTTCATGCTTAGAATCTCATTAATGCCTGATTCCTCAATAGCTAAACCCCCCATGTATACAGATTCCACGGTGATTCCACAGACCGTCTGTAAGTCAACATACAACATTGTGTCTTACGAGCACTAAAAACGAACCAATTCGCAAGACCCCAATCAGAGATTGTCGAATGGTCATGAATGGGTGTATCATTCATGTTCTGGATCATAGCTTCAACCTCGGAAAGTCTTGGTCTATGATAGAAGGAAAATGAACGAAAAATGTTGCTGTCATCTGCGAAAGAATAGATAGGATTGGAAGTTTGACTTAGAAGGTTATTATGAAAAATAAGAAAAAGTGTAGAAGAAAGAATTAAGATTGAATTCATCCGCTGAAATCCCATCTATAACAACACGTATAGTGCGATTACAGAGAAAGCTCGGTATGAATCTAGAGAAATTACTACCGACATCAAATTCGATAAGCTTCGGACGAGGGCACCGTGCCACAAACAAACGAACGCTTTGAAAATATCCAGCGCTACCACTTTGCTTCTACCAAATTGGTGGATGGAACGACTCCAACGTTTCGAAAGAAGCACCAATAGGTTATCCGTAGAACGAGTTGTACGAAAGCCATATTGCACAAATGTGTATTGGACTATTGGTAGTTAACCAAGTGGTTATTAACCATGCTCTCCATCACCTTAGAGAGCGCAGAGCAAATCGCTATTGGGCGGTAGTCATCCGGGTTAGAAGCTTCACACTTTTTAGGGATGGGCTGAACGTTAGTCACCTTCCAGCATAAGGGAGTAAACCTCTACACCGGACGACTAGTTAAAAAAGTTTTCCAAGAGACGAGACAACATCGAAGCACAATGTTTCAAGTGCCCAAATACTATCTGGCCCTGCACTTATTAACTTTGAGATCTTCAAGAACTCTTTTAACTGTCTCAAGTTTGGGCAGTGTTTATTGCTTTTCGGCAAGAAATAGTTTCTTGCAAACATTTAAGCATATTTGGTCATTCCTTATAAAAGTTGGAATAGATAAACTAGCATTATTATTTAACCTTTTAACAAATGACCAAAAGGTCTTGCTGCCCCACGGAGCAGCAAGGATCTTAGCACGCAAACGCTGTTCATTCAGAAGCTTTCCACATCTGAGTACTCTGGCGCAGTCGTTTCTCGTCTGTTTGCATAAGGCCAAACGTTTTTTACGTTTTTTTTTGGAAACCTCCCCCACCCACCCAAAAAATCACATATAAAATTTAATAAAAGATATATTGTTTTTTTTTTTGTAATTTAAGATTTAACTTAACACAGATAGAATCAGTCAAAGTTTGGACTTGAGACCCATTTTTCATCCAGCACTAGTGTAGGGTATTACTATGTGGTCGATCTTGATCGACTTTAATTTGTGTTATTAAATTTATTTGTACTTACTTGTGACGAAACCGTTCTTAATGATGGCAGCCTTAATAATAATTTACCAAAACGTGTTGGCTGATTGGGATACTGTGTCCTACAATATTCTTCTAAAGCACACTGAGATTTTTCTTGCAGGGATTCTATATGGGTGACATCTGATAAACCGCAGGCATCTAAAAAGAGGAAAACAAATATTAAAATTAAAAAATTAATTGAAAAAGTTTTTTTTGAGAACTGTTTAGAATTTTGCTAGTTTCAGTTCATTCTTTTTTTCTGTTGATTTTTTTTTAATTGTCACTTTAATAAACACTTTTTAGCAGCCTCAAACTGCTTTTGTCAAGCTTAAAACCATTTTTAATAATAAAACCAAATACAAAAATTGTGTCATTGAAAGACAATTTGAAGAATTTGTTCTTCAATTGAAATTAATCAAATGTGAATAAAAAAAAAATAAACTAATATCCGGAGGTCTGGCTAATGAAAGTTAATATGGGGTATTACATGCCAAAGCGGACACTTTGGATTTTTTTTTAGATTTTTCCACTTTTTTGCAGTTTTAAGTACACTTGAATAATTCTTCATGGTAAATTTTAAAAAAAATTTAATGACCCTTTCAAAAGATATCGATTTTTTTTACTTACACAGTGACTCAAACATATAATGGAACAGTATATTTTTGACAACAGTTCTTTAAAGGAATAGTTATCAATACTAAACCTGGATGCTAATAATCGGAGTGATAGCGATCGAAATTCTACTCAAACGGGCGATTTGGAAATTTTTCTGTACCCCTAAGATTACGTACTTTTTATAAAAGGTACTTTATATAAAAGTTACTTTTTATAAAAGGTACTTTTTATAAAAGGTACTTTTTATAAAAGGAACTTTTTATAAAAGGTACTTTTGTACTTTTTATAAAATGTACTTTTTTATAAAAGGTACTTTTTTATAAAAAAAGGTACTTTTAATAAAAAGTTCTTTTCATAAAAGGTTCTTTTTATAAAAGGTACTTTTAATGAAAGGTACTTTAATAAAATAAAAGGTACTTTTTTTAAAAGGTACTTTTTTATAAAAGGTACCTTTTAAGGTTCTTTTTATAAGGTACTTTTTATAAAAGGTACTTTTTTAGGTTCTTTTTATAAGGTACTTTTTATAAAAGGTATTTTTTATAAAAGGTACTTTTTATAAAAGGTACTTTTTATAAAAGGTACTTTTTATAAAAGGTATTTTTTTATAAAAGGTACTTTTTATAAAAAAAGGTACTTTTTATAAAAGGTACTTTTTATAAAAGATACTTTTTATAAAAGGTACTTTTTATAAAAGGTACTTTTTATAAAAGGTACTTTTTATAAAAGGTACTTTTTATAAAAGGTACTTTTTATAAAAGGTACTTTTTATAAAAGGTACTTTTTATAAAAGGTACTTTTTATAAAAGGTACTTTTTATAAAAGGTACTTTTTATAAAAGGTACTTTTTATAAAAGGTACTTTTTATAAAAGGTACTTTTCATAAAAGGTACTTTTTATAAAAGGTACTTTTTATAAAAGGTATTTTTTATAAAAGGTACTTTTTATAAAAGGTACTTTTTATAAAAGGTAATTTTTATAAAAGGCACTTTTTATAAAAGGTACTTTTTATAAAAGGTACTCTTTATAAAAGATACTTTTTATAAAAGGTACTTTTTATAAAAGGTACTTTTTATAAAAGGTTCTTTTTATAAAAGGTACTTTTTATAAAAGGTACTTTTTATAAAAGGAACTTTTTATAAAAGGTACTTTTTATAAAAGGTACTTTTTATAAGAGGTACTTTTTATAAAAGGTACTTTTTATAAAAGGTACTTTTTATAAAAGGTACTTTTTATAAAAGGTATAAAAGGTACTTTTTATAAAAGGTACTTTTTATAAAAGGAACTTTTTATAAAAAGTACTTTTTATAAAAGGTACTTTTTATAAAAAGTACTTTTTATAAAAAGTACTTTTTATAAAAGGTACTTTTTATAAAAGGTACTTTTTATAAAAGGTACTTTTTATAATAGGTACTTTTTATAAAAGGTACTTTTTAAAAAAGATTATTTTACAATAGGTAGTATTCAACATTCCAAATTTGAGGTGTCTAGGGTAATTATATTTGGAAATATAAAAAGTACAAAAAGTAAACTTTTTTACCCCTTTTACGACTCTTGGAAACAGAATTTTTTAGAAAGTACTTGTTCCAGAATGTTTTATTTCACTAAAGAATCATACATTCCAAATACCAAGTGTCTAAGATCATTATTTTTGTATAAATAAAAAGTACAGATTATAGTAAGGATTCTACATTCCATATTTCAAGTTTATGTGGCCGTTATGAAATAACAAAAGGTACTAAAAGTACAAAAAAGTACCAAAAGTATACTTTTTAAGCCATTTGACCCCCGTAGAGTCAACATTGGCAAAAATCCAGCCTTAGTGAATCTTTTTTCCTGGAGATGAACCTACATTGCAAATCCCAAGTTTATAGTACCATTATTTAAGGAAATATAAAAGGTATTGACTCTAACATTGGAAAAAACCCAGCCTTAGTGAATCTTTTTTCCGGGAGATGAACTTACATTGCAAATTTCATGTTTCTAGTACCATTATTTAAGGAAATATAAAAGGTACCAAAAGTATAGTTTATAAAAAGTACCAAAAGTAAAACTTTTTACCTCCCTACGAAACGCAATTTCCAAAAAGTACTCTTTCCAAAATGTTTTTTTTTTTTTCACTGAAGGATTCTACATTTCAAATTTCAAGTTTCTATGGCCATTACTTTAAGAAATAACAAAAGGTACTATAAGTACAAAAAAGTACCAAAAGTCCACTTTTTTACCCATTTTACCCCCGTAGAGTCAACATTGGCAAAAACCCAGCCTTAGTGAATCTTTTTTCCGGGATATGAACTTACATTGCAAATTTCAGGTTTCTAGTACCATTATTTAAGGAAATATAAAAGGTACCAAAAGTACAGTTCTTTTACACTTTTTACCCCCTTAGAATTATCATTGGCAAAAATCTAGCCTTAGTGGATGTATAATCCAGGAGTCCAAATTTCAAGTTTCTAGTACCATTATTTAAGGAAATATAAAAGGTACCAAAAGTACAGTTTTTTACCCCCTTAGAATCATCGTTGGTAAAAATCTAGCCTCAGTGGATTCATGTTCCGGGAGCTTAACATTTAGTCCAAATTTCAAGTATCTGTGAGCATTGTTTAAGGAAATATTAAAGGTACCATAAGTACAGTTTTTTACCCTTTTCATCCCCTTTAGAATCAACATTGGCAAAAGTCTAGAATTAGTGGATCTATATTCCGGGAGGTTAACATACATCAGGTAAAAAAAGTACCAAAAGTACAATTTTTACCCTTTTTACCCTCTTAGAATCAACATTGCCAAAAATGCAGCCCTAGTAGATCTATATTTCGGGAGGTTAACCTACAGTCCAAATTTCAATTCTCTAGCTTCAGCAGTTTAGGTTATGTATAGATAATAGCCCAGGAAAATAAGGAGAAAAAAGGGCAATCTGCGGAAAATCGGATAGGTTCTCTGAAAACTTGCACACACCTTTGTTTTGACAATCTAAATAAGAAAAAAAAAAGTCCCCAGAAATCACCCGTGTCCTTGTTGAGATATTGAGGTCAAAGGTAACAAAAACCGGGTTTTTTAAAGTTTTTTGCTAATATCTCGCTGGATATGCGTCATACGCTTTAAGAGTCTATTACAAAACTTGTAGAACATAAAATTATCTACAATATGTTTCTTAATATTTTTTTCGTATCTCTCACCGTTTCTGAGATATTAAGGCCAAAATTCACAAAAACCAGATTTTTTACAGTTTTTTGCTAATAGCTCGCTTGATATGAGTGATACGCTTTAAAAGTCTATTAAGGAACTTATAGAATATAAAATTATGTACAAATTTCTACTTAAAATTTTTTTCGTATCCCTGACCGTTTTTGAGATATGGGCGAATTTATCTTTAATTTACTCCTAAAGCGTTGGACGCATATCAAGCGAGATATTAGCAAAAAACTGTAAAAAACCCGGTTTTTGTGACCTTTGACACGGGTGATTTCTGGGGACTTTTTTTCTTATTAAGATTGTCAAAACAAAGGTCTGTGCAAGTTTTCAGAGAACCTATCCGATTTTCCGCAGATGACCTCTTATTTTCCTGGGCTATAAGTTTAGTAAGAGAAAAATACAAAAAGCTTGTATTTATTATAGCATAATTTTAGGCATACAGATAAATTGAAAAATCACAAGTTCGAGTAGAATTTCGATTGCTATCGACTCCGGGAATTAGCCCCCTGGTCACCACAAAGTTAATCAGGAAGGAGTTTGTTAAAAAATTAGAAACTCAACCCTTATGAACCGATTAGCATGAAACGTGAAATGTATATAAAAAAGACAATTCTAAGGTTGGGGTGTCTCAGCTTATCGGCCATATCGGGGATTTAGTGGTCCAAAACATGGGTAGAAAAATGGCGAAAAAAAGTTTTTTTGGATTTTTCAGCCATTTCTTTTTAAGGAACTATATAATGTTTACATATGAGAAGAAAGTTTTTTTTAATGCCTATCCAACGGTGGTATAGCCTTGTAGAATTTTGGCTTTGTTAAATATTTTTTTCAAGAAAATGTGTTAATTTTGGGAGGTATTTATATGAAGAAATAGACCTACGATGTCCGTATGAATACGAAATAACCTTTATTAAATTTTAGTCGACACGTATTTTTTCTCTAGACGATATTCCTGATAGTTCGGGAGTTATCGAAATTTTACCGAAGGTCTACCTTGTTTCATAAGGCGACAACGAAATTTTGAAACACTGATATGGCCGAAAAGCTGAGACATCCAACCTTAAAATCGTCTTTTTTTTATATATATTTTAAGTTTCAGGGAAGTATCTCAACCCTTATGAACCGATTTTCATAAGGGTTGAGATACTTCCCTTGTTAGTGTCCAGTTTGGCATGGAATTCCCCATATATTCATGGATGTTTATTAGGGGTATAACTTTTTGTAGGAAAATTCGTTTGTAACAATAGAAATTGTGCTATATTGAATTAAAATTAAATGAATTTATATTGAAAATGTTAAGGGGGGTTGTCAGGGAAGCTTTAATTTTTCTACATTAAATCCACATTAGGGGTAAAATTTTTTTGAACAAATTTTTGTATGACAACACTTGTGCTATAAACTGAACTAAAAATAAAAAAAATGCAGAGTAAGATTTTTTCAAATAAAAAATTTGAAACAAATAATATTGAAGCAAAAAAAAATATTTTTTTAAATATTTGAATGGAAGTAACTAAAAAAATCACGAACTACAATTTTTATATGACAAAAAAAATATTTTGATAATTTCAGTCGCTGACATTTTGAGAATCAGTCAGTTTTGTGGCAGAAAGTGTTAATCTTATCGTTTTATAAATTTACCGAAAATTTGTCTAATTTTAAACTTCAAAATTCTATCAAAACTTTAAATAAAGTTTGTCTTTAAACAGCAACCACATAATAATTTCCTCTTTCTATATAAAAAAAACTAAAACTACTGTTTTTTAAAAAAATAACTTAATCTCTTAACTGTCCAATCTATCCATTTACTTCTTTGCAGTTAATTTAAATAGAAAAATAAAAAGTGTTAAACTTACTATCTTATTAAGTATACACAATTCAAACATGTTTATTTTGAAAACTGTGGCTGTGGCGCTTTTATATATAATTATTTTCAGTTTTTTTTTTGTTCATACCCGACGCGACATAATATTAACCACATATTTATGGTCAATTTAAATAGACATTAATTGATACACTCAAAAAAAAAAAACTGTAAAGTTAACAAAAAATTTAGTTAAATTTAACTAAAAAAGCACCTGATTTTGGGCCAACTAAATTTTTAGTTAATTTAACTAAAAATATTTAGTTAACTTTTCGTAGAATGAATTTAGCAAAAAAAACCGTAACTTTAACTAAAAATTTAGCTGAAATTTCGTAAAGTTTTTATGTACATATATTAACAAAAAAATTAGTTGAATTCAGCTAAACTTTTTGTTACTTTTCGTAAACTAAAATTTAGAAAATATTTTGTAAAAAATTAAAAGTTTATTTTTTATATTTTTTCATCAGCTTAAGTAGAACTTATGAGATTTGCATAGGAGGCTTCACAAGAAATTCCACTTAACAAATTTGTTACGAAAAATCAGCAAATTAATTAGTAAAAATTCGTAAACTCAGTTTTGAAGACAACAAAAAAAATTAATACAAAATTTGTTCAAAACTAGTATTTTCGTAAATTGAACTTAACTAAAAAAAGTAGTTAAAACGCTGATTTTAACTAAAAATTTGCTAAAAAGCCAGTAAACTCGAGTTAACAAAAAAAAATTTGTTAACTTTACAGTTTTATTTTTTTGAGTGTAGTTTATTTTTCTTTTTTTTGTTTGTAGACATATAAAATTATTTAACATGAATTTCCAACCACTATTTTAATGAAAAATAAAAAAAAAATATCAAGCGACATATTGATGCCATTGCAAAATTAGACATAATTTTGGGGTTTAAATAAACGACAAAGACAAGTAAACATTAGAATTAAAGTAGAAAACAAGACATAAAATTAATAAAAATCAAGAAATACTTGAGATGTTGAACTAAAAAACTTAATCCTATGAAATATGTGCAAAAGGAAATAACAAAATAAACTACATCATTTACAGATGTACATCGAAAAAGTATCAATTGTAATTCGAAAATTTCATTTGTAATTCGAAACAGTGAAATGAAAATATTTGCGAATTTTTTGTGAGAAAAATGAAAAATCACAAAATTTATTTTTAAAAAAATTTTTTGGAATCAATTTTTCTATATAAAAAATACCTCGGAATCTTCGAATTTTTCTATAAAAAAACTATTAGGATCTTTTTATAGAATTTTACTACAGGAAAAATCTGAGAATTTTTCTACGAGTAAATTCTGGTAATTTTCTTAAGAAAAACTTTAGATTTTTTCTATAAAAAAGGCATTAGAATTTTTGACATTTTCTATAGAAAAATTTTTTTTTAGGATATTACAAGTAATTTAGAAATTGAAAAAGATACTTTTTTCATACAAGAAGTCTCTTAAAGTTTTCTTTAGAAAAAACGTGCGAATTTTTCTATAAAAAAATTATCAGAATCAAAGACTTTCTATAGATAAAATTACTCAGAATCTGAGAATTTTTATACATAAAAATGTCTCACAATATGAGCATCTTTCTTTTTAAAAAATGTCTCAGAATCTAAAACTTTTGCTAAAGGGGAAATGTCTCTGAATCCGACACTTTTACGTTATGGAAAAAAGCCTCGGAATCTCAAACATTTTCTGTAGGAAAAGTATCTCAAAATCTGATTCCTTTTTTATAGGAAAAATGTCTTAGAATGTGAGGTTTTATCAACAGGAAAATGATCCAGGACCTACATGAAAACTGTGTCAGAAAATATTTCAGAATCCTAGACTTTTTCTAACAAAAATGTCTTATTGGTAGAAAATCTGATACTACCTCCTATTTTACGAGAATTTTTGTAATTTTACAAGCTTTTAAACAATAAAATTGTAAATTTACAACTTTTTTGACGCGATAAAACTTACAAGGAGTTCTGATGACTTTGTTAGATTTTTTGCTGCCTCCTATTTACGAGAATTCCTAGTAAAAAATTCAAGCTTTTTTGTAATTTTACAAGCTTTTTGACAATTAAATTGTAAATTTACAACTTTTTTGTCGCGAAAATACTTACAAAGAATTCTCGTGATCTTACTAGATCTTTTTACTTTAAAATTTTTAATCATTTTCTTTATGATGAACGAACTTTCTGTCTTAGACGTGCCCTAGTAAAATTTGATGCAGAAAATACTTGTAAAACATTTTAACCCTTAACCTGCCTTTTTTATAGACTTTTTTGTATTTCTTTTAAAAAAGGACAAATATAACCCTTTAATACGGTAGCTAGAGGGTTAATTTTGTCAAAGAAAGAATCATCATAAAATTTTATAAAACACATCAGAATATAATTTTTAGCTCTAAACACGGTGCCCTGGATAGGATTTAAATAAAATTTTGGTGTTACTCCAATTTTTAAGCGGATTATGTTTTTGGACGATAAAAGAAAGAGAATGAGCCAAAAAAGAAAAAAAAGTACTAGGCGCTTTTTTTTTGGCGGGCAAAAAAAAGGAATTTAAAAAAACAAAAAAGAATCTATTCTTTTAAATGCATTAAAATTTGTTTATACGGATGTAAATTCATCACATATTTACTTATCAGTGAGATTTAAATATATGTGTAACATGTTTTTTCCCGATATGAGAATTAAAAGTATAATTTCACTATTAATTGAAACTAAATGAAATTTGTTCTTAAAAATTATTTAAAAATGTAGGTTCATAAAAGTTTTTAGTGTACAACTCAAAAGGACAGAAAAACTCAAAGTTGCCACACTTTAGACATTAGTGAGTCATATTATTTTAAAAGAATTTATAATTTTTTGTTTAAATTTTTTTTTCAAAAATAAGAAAAATGAAAAAAGGTAGCAAAAATCATTTCAAAATGAGTTTGCAATGCCTAAGGAAGAGTAAAATAATGTAAATAGTTTGAAAAGAGATGCAGAAAGTGGTTGAGATAATTTGTTTATTGTCAATCTTATGGATGGGCTAAATATCCTTTTAGAATATTATTTATTCCCCAAAAATCCTTTGAAAAATTTTGTTTCTATTGTTGGGATAACTTCCCAACTTCAAGATCTAGAAATAGGATCAATCTTAAATGTAAAGTATCTCCTTGAGTTAAAATTTTCATTAAATTAAAGCTGATATTTTATTTAGTCTCAATAAATAGTGAAATTATTCTTTTAAGTCTCATATCTGAAAAAATATGTCCCATATATATTTAAATCTCACTGATAAGTGAATATATGATGAATTAAAATCTGTATAAAAAATTTGTAATACATTTGAAAGAATAAATTCTTTTTTCTTTTTTTGTAATTCTTTTTTTTGCCCGCCAAAAAAAAAAGCGCCTAGTACTTTTTTTTCTTTTTTGGCTCATTCTCTTTCTTTTATCGTCTAAAAACATAATCCGCTTAAAAATTGGAGTAACACCAAAATTTTATTTAAATCCTCTCCAGGGCACCGTGTAAAGTATATTTGCACTGTTTTTTGTCGATATTTTTTAACACGGCTTTGGTAAAAAAAATAACAAACATTGATTATTTATACTTGACCCTTTTTAAGCACTTTGCGCATGTCGCACAAACTTGGAACATTTGACAACCCCTAGTGAAATTTTATGAGGAAAATATTTGTAGAACATTTTAACCCTCTAAATGGACGTTTTATTAGACTTCTGTGTTTAGATTTTGAAAAAGGACTAAAATGACCCCTTAAAATGGCAGTTAGAGGGTTAAAATGTTCTAAGAAAAGAACCACCATAAAATTTCACTGCAGACATCAAATCATATTTTGAA
Source organism: Pegoplata infirma (assembly GCA_963921195.1). Taxonomy (NCBI): domain Eukaryota; kingdom Metazoa; phylum Arthropoda; class Insecta; order Diptera; family Anthomyiidae; genus Pegoplata; species Pegoplata infirma. The sequence continues at coordinate 66,187,028 of OY992536.1, forward strand.
GCTCAGATGTGTTCTTATTATAGTATTTTAGACGTTTTCCAAACGCCTTTGATAAAAAAATAAAAACTTCAGTGGGCTAAAAAAAGAAATCCGAACTGACTTTGCAAAACCCTTTGGTGATTTTGTCCATTTGATGGTCTACTTTCATATGGCGTTGAAGCCATTGAGGCTCATTTTTCTTGTTGCACAGTGTAAATCATTGTCGATGTATTTGCGGTCGTTAATTACGAAGCACAGAGCACAGATTTTAAATTCAAAATGGCGGATCCAATATGGCGACAAATAAAATATTACGTCTTTTTCTATGTTGACTGTTTTGGACGAAAACTTTAAATTTGATGGTTTTACGGATGTCAAATCTGATTTTAGAATCAGATGTTCGAAATTGAAAATAGCGGCGGAAAAGATATTTAAATTATTGATTAAAGTTTCAAAACGCAACGTTAATCACGAATACGAACTCAGATTTTTTGAAATCAAAATGGCAGATTGAACATGTAGGGCACAGTTTTTTACGAAAATATACAATGTTTACATTTCTCAGTTTTTATAAATTCATCTTTCTGCTTTTATCAGAAGATTTTAATAAAATATATACCTTTTTAATGCGTCAAAAAGTTCATATATTTAGTGACACATTTAAGAGGGGCCTTTTTTCTAATTAGAATTTGCCATCTATATGTACAAATAATGCTACTATCTAACAATTTCATAAAAAAATATTTAAATTCTAAAGACAAAATGTGCCCGCTTAAATGCGTTTCCAGCTATAATGTTTAGCGCTAGAGATGGACGCTGGTCACGTGAATTTCGCGTGATCAAAAGTACTCGTGATTCAAATTTTTTGTTATTGAGTGATAAGTGAGTGAGACGTTTTTTGCGTGAGTGATTCGTAGAGAGTGCAATTTTTTTGCGTGAGTCAAAATTATTTAATTGTATTGGTTAGGTTTCATTAAAAGATTTTACAATTATTTTTGTGTTTAAATGTTTAGCGTGAGTTACGCTTGAGCGTAAGTCACACGTGAGAGGAGTGTTTTGTTTACTCATGTAAATAGTCAGTAAGCGTGAGTAAAAAAACGATTTAGTAAATAAAGTTTTTTTTGGGGTGAGCGTGAGTTAACGTGAGTGAAAATTCACTCACGTGTCCATCTCCAGCTATCACGCCAATGTTGTCAAAGTGGAACATTTTTTGTTGGAAATCAATAGAAAAAATAAATATAGAAAAAAAATTGAAGTTCCATTTTAGGTCACTTCTAAACGCCATATTTTGGTTTATTTCCGCTATGTCAAACGGTCGCACAGGGTCGCAAAAGTGTGAATAGAATACATTTTAAGAGACAGATTGTAATTCCGGGTTTGTCAATATCGTTTGGACTTTTTTGGACTTTGATGTTGAAAAAAGTCGGATTTCAACAAAAGTATGAATTTCCATAATTTATTAAAAAACAAGTAACAGTGTTAAATTCGGCTGTGCCGAATCTTTTATACCCTCCAAAATGCAAAAAAAAATCCCAGGGGCGTTTTCTTTTTTTTTTGGGGGGGGGGTCGGTAGTGGTAATTGGGGGGGGGGCAAATTTCCTCTCGAATATGTGTGTAAAAATTATTTCTTATGCTTTTTGCGCTAAAGAAATACAAGTTTATCAATATTTAAACAAATTTTATTCCACGCCCATAAAAGAGTGCGGACCGAAAAACGACATTTTCTAATTCTTTGGGTCCAAATGCAGGACTTTGAACTTCTTGTAGCATAAAATGTTGCATTTGTTAAACAAAAACACAAAAAAATCATGTAAAAAATTGTGTTTTTCTGAGGTTGGTTTAGTTCTTCAAGGGGGAACTTTTTCCCCCCTGGTCCGATTTTGCCCATCTCCGAACTTAACCAGCCTATGTACATTAGACATATATGTGCCAAATTTCAGAAGTCTAGCATTTTTATTTTGGACTGTATCGTGTCTTCCACAGACGGACGGACGGACAGACGGACAGACGACAGACGACAGACGACAGACGGACAGACGGACAGACGGACGGACAGACGGACATCGCTAGAATGTCTTAGAATCGATCACTGATCAATAATATATATACTTTATAGGGTCCTAGACCGATATTTCGATGCGTTACACACGGAATGACAAAGTGAGTATACCCCCATACTGTAGTTGGAGGGTATAAAAATATACTTATGGCTTACTTTTTGGCAGTTTATCTCATGTGTTGGAAAAACAGGTATGGCCTTAGGAGAACTGCGTAAAAAAAATTGAAAAAATATTGTGTTGGAGTACAAAAAAAAATATTTTGTTTTATAAATTAAAAATATAAAAAAAAAAATCTCAAACTTTGACCTCATGCAAAAAAAAACTCTAAGCTCTAATAAAAAGATATTTAAGGTGGACAAAATTCAAGATGTCGACATTCTGAAAAAATATTTTTGAATATGTGTTGCCTTACAGACCTTATTGGCCAAAAAAATGGAAATCCTGGCCCACAGTGAATGGGGAAAAGGTCCTCCTTGAAGAACTAAAAAAACCCCTGAAAAACTCAATTGTTTTTACGAGTTTTTTTTTAATTACTGCTTAACACATGTAACATTTTTATGCCATATTATGTTCATAGACCTGTACTTAGACCAAGTGGATTAGAAAACTCGATTTTTTTCGGCGGCCCCCCTTTTGGGGCGTGGTTATAAAAAATAATAAAAAAAAAACGATTAAAATGTATTATTTATTCGGAAATATCATGAACAAATAATTTGTAAACATTTATAGCAGGGGGTGGTGTCTCCCACCGACTCCGCCGACCGCCACCCAAAAAAAAGACGCCCATGCCATTTTTTTTTTAATTTTTTACGTGTTGGAGAGTATAAAAGATTATTTTTTTTTTTGTAAAATTACCTTTCAAATTTGTAAAATTACTAAAAAAGATGTAAAATTACAAAAAAAAAAATTATATAAATTACGTGAAGATGCCTAAAATGTACACATAATCTTTAAAATCGGTTGACCGTTTTTCGAGATATCGGTGTTTGAAATTTGCAAAAATTACGGTTTTTTGCTATGTTTAAGAATTTAAAAAAAAAGTTTCCTAGACAATTTGATAGAAATTAAAACAGTCTTTCATTTAATCTAAATTTGAGCCAAATCCTATCATTTTAACCTGTAGCGTCCTTCGACCAAATTTTTGAATTTTTGGAAAATTTCCACCAAAATTTTTAGTTTTTGGAAAACTAAGAAATATAAAAAATTATCTTGCAAAACATTACTTTTATTAACTTTGCGATGCTAAATATGAATATCAAAAAATTTCTGAAGTAGGTCGAACGGTTTTCAGGATGTCAAAATTTTTTTCAAAAATGGCAGTTTTTTCCTACTCTTTTGACCCAATACGCCCTTCGATCAAAATTAAAAGTTTTTGGTGAAAATTTTCTAAAAAAAAAACAGAATTTTGATCGAATGGCGCGACGGGTTAAAATGATCGGATTTGCCTAAAATTAATTTTGAATGGAGGCTAATCTCAGGTTTTATAAGAGGGGAAAGGAGCCCCAAATGTGATATATTTTTTTAATTTCACGACCGAGGGAAAAGCTGCCATTTTTTTTGCAAATTTCGAATAACAATACTGTGTTTTTCAATAAGTGGAATTATTTTCGGATTTATCTTATTTAGTTTAAAATAAATAATTTAACATATAATAATAAAAAAAATTTGGAAAATGAAAAAAGTTGTAAATGAATCAAAATTAATGCAATTAAATTTTAGGATTTAATAAGTCCATTTTGGATTTATTTTGATTTATTTATATTTTTTTTTCATTTCCAAGTTTTTTTATTATTTTTTCGGATTTTAATTGCTAATTCATCGTAGATTACGGAAAAAAATATTCTAAATTTGTTTTGGTATGTTAAAACATTTTTTTTAATCAAAATAAAATTAATCTGAAAATAAATCCACTCTTTGAAAAACACAGCAAATATCTCGAAAACCATTCGACCGACTTTAAAACTTTTTTTTGACATTTACGTCAAGCGCATCAAAATTAATACATTTGGAACCTGAGTATTTATCACAAGACATGGTGTTTTTGATCACCGGTCGTCATGTGCTAATAGAAAAAAAATTTGCACGGAGACTTAGGAAAATCGAAAGTGGGAGAAAAAATTCCACTCTAGTGGTCATGTTATGCCACAAAATTATTATTAAAGTTAAAAGAAATTCTTCCAAAATTTACACGCAACCGATGTTTTTTAAAAATGACTCAAATTCATTTTCAAAATAAAAATGTCCAATTAAATTACATATACGTATGATTAATTTTATCAAACAAACTCACTCATACGCATGCGGTAATTTCGCATTTTTTTGCCGGTTTTAGATACAATATAATTTTTACCCAACAGCCTATATTTCATTAGGAAATTGTAACTATTTTCTGGTTTTTGCAAATATTTTTATAATTTTTCTGAATTTAAAAAAAATTCCCAGAGTTATTTCTTTTTAATTTTCTTGTATTTTCTGAATTCTTCGATTAAACCCTGTTTTCCACACACAAACAGACATTACCCGATATATTTAAAAACGATCCCAGAATATTAATATAAATACGGAATAATTATTAGTGTTGATATTCTTCATAGAAATAGACTACAGTAGTCAACCAAAGTCAGTCATAAATAAGATTATAAATTTATTTCAATATAATACAACTTGTTAAAATTAATTTTAAGAAAATTAATCTTTTCAATATAAGACAATTTGTTAAAACAAATTTAAAAAAATTAAAAACATTTGTTTAAATACATAAAATAAATATTAAATTTTTTTTAAACATAAAATACATATTTTAGATCAAGTTTAATATATGAAAATCTCAGCATGCATGTAATATTGATCATACAATAGCTGTATATTTGATTATGAGGGAGGAACTTAAACAGGAGTAAACAAATAAAGCCGTTTAAAATTATTCCTTTGATAAAAGGACCCATAAGGGTCGCAGTGCCGGTCGTAAGAGCTTCACTTGAACACAAACAATAACACAGTGCAACAACTAACATCGGAATAGGATAAAATCATAAGCAAATGAAAGTTGGCATATTCCATAACAACACCTTTAAGTTTTTTTCTGGTTCAGTGCTGTTATTGTAATTATAACTTTTATTATAATTATAATAATTGCTTGAAAATTGTAAAAACGGCGTATGATTAATTTTGTAATTGTCTTTAAATAACAATCATACGCAACGATGCAAAGTGGTTTATTTTTAATAATTTGGCTATTCAGTAAGTAGGTACTGAACCGATTACAGCGAAGTTCATACCGGTTATAGCAAACGTAGTTTCGAGCTCAAATTTGGACGTTGGAACCCACATGTCCAATAAGGGCACCACCAGGGGCCCCTAAAGTAGGAAATGTTAAGTACACAAAAAACCTTAAATGCTTTAAAAACACCAACTTTAAATGCGTGTAAAAAAATCTAGCACTGAACTAAAAAAAAAAACTTGAGGATATTGTTATGTAAAATGTCAAATTTAATTTGCTTTTGGTTTCATCCCATTTCGATTCGGAAAGTTCGATTTTGTATCACTGTGTAATAATTGCTATGATAATCTTAAATCAAAAGTACAGTTTTCTAGCAAAGAATTTCTTACTAAATGTATTTTTTTTTTAAATTTTAATTATAAAATATTTTTCGAAAAATTTAAAAAAAAAATTTAAAACTGCTGAATAAAAGGGCCAACTGAAAAATACTGAAAAATTAAAAAGTGAAAAATTGAGATTTAAAAGGTAAAACTAAATTCCCCACAAATAAAAGCCATCCTATTGCACATAAAGCTATAAAGCATCTAATGTTATCAAGAGGCGTGAAAATTGAACATGTAGAAGTGTGTGCGTCTAATACGAAAATTGCAATTTTTAAAGTTTTTCAAAGCAAATACACCATAAATCTTTATGATTGGAAAACTAATTTCATATCGAACAGCGGTATATGATTTAAATTGTGTAATTTATATTGCACTTTAAACTATATAGAGTTAAAAAATATATATTTTCATAATAAAAATAAAGCTACTGATGTAATGAGAAGTAAATGGAAAAAAATCGATAGAGAGGAACTAAAATTTAAAAAAAAAAAAAAATAAAAAAAAATTTTTGATAGAAAATTTTGTATTATAAATAACTATAGAGCATTTTTTATTATAGATAACAGTACAATTTTGTATGGAAAATTTTGGATTATCGATATATCGATAACTATACAATTTTCTATAGAAAATTTAATATAATCAATATATTGATAACTACACAATTTTCAAAAGAAAATTTTTTATTTTCGATATATCGATATCGAAACAATTTTTCTATAAAAATTCTTGTGTTATCGATAACTATATAACTTTCTATAGAAAATTTCCTACAAAAAGATCTTAAGAAAATGTTTAGGTTATCGATTTATCTACATTATACAAGTTATTGTAGAAAATTTTGTATTATCGGTAACAATACAATTTTTAATATAAAATTACAATTCACTTTAGAAAATTTATTATTATCGATAAATATGCAAATTTCCATAGAAAATTTCGTATATCGATATATCGTATTGTCGATATATCGAAAACTTTACAATATTCTCTTTAGAAAATTTTGCATTATCGATTTATCCACAATATACAAATTATTTTAGAAAATTTTGTGTTATCGATAACTTTACAATTTTTTATAGAAAATTTTATGTTATCGATATATCGATGATAACAATACAATTTTTCATATAAAATTTTGTATTACCAATAAATATGCAAATTTCCATAAAAAATTTTGTATTTTCGATATATCGATAACTATACAAGTTTCTATAAGAAATTTTCTATTGTCGATATATCGATAACTTTACAATTTTCTTTAGAAAATTTTGTATTATCGATTTATCCACATCACACAAGTTATTGTAGAAAATTTTGTATTATCGATAACTATACAATTTTTTATAGAAAAGTTTATGTTATCGATACATCGATAACTATACAATTTTTTATAAAAAAATTTGTATTACCAATAAATATGCAAATTTCCATAGAGAATTTTGTATTTTCGATATATGGATAACTATACAAGTCTCTATAAAAAATTTTATTGTCGATATCGATAACTTTACAATTTTTATTAAACAATTTTGAATTATCGATTTATCGACATTACACAAGTTATTGTAAAAAATTTTGTATTATCGATAACTTTACAAATTTTTATAGAAAATTCTATGTTATCGATAACTATGGAATTTTTCAAAGAAAATTTGGTATTACCGATAAATATGCATAGACAATTTTGTATATTCGATATATCGATATCGAATATACAAAATTGTAGAAAATTTCGTATTGTCGATCTATCGATAACTTTACAATTTTCTTTAATTCTTTTCTTGTGTTATCGATTTATCCCCATTATACAAATTATGATAGAAAATTTTGTATTATCGATAACTATACAATTTTTTATAGAAAATTTTGTGTTGTGGGCACATCGATAACTATAAAATTTTTTGAAGGAAATTTTATATTATCGACAACCATACAATTTTCTACACTTTCTTTAGAAAATTTTGTATTATCGACAACCATACAATTTTCTACAGAATATTCGTATTATCAATTTATCGATGATTTTATAGTTTTATACATAAAACTTTGTGCTTTCAATTCATGTATAATTTCACAAATTTCTATAGAGTCGTCTATTTTTGTCTTGTCAATTTATCGATTATAATATATTAAAAACATAAAAAAAAAAAAATTGTATCATTTATTTTCTATCGAAAATTTTTATTAGCGATTTATTGAAAACTTTACAATTTTCAGTAGAAAACTTTGTATTATAATAAAAACTTTGTAGATAATAATTTCCAATAGAAAATTTTGAGTTATCGATAGCTTCACAATTGTTTAGAGGACATTCTCTTAAGAAAATTTTGAGTTATCGATAACCTTACAATTTTTTTTAGAAAGTTGTGATTTTTCGATATATCGATAACCTTACAATTTTCTATAGAAATTTTTTACCATTTATTTATCTATCGATAACTTAACATTTTCCTATAGAAAACTTAATAATTTTCTACCGAAAATTTTGAGTTATCGATATTTTGATAACTTTATTAATTGTAGTTTTGGAAACTGTTAACATTTATTCTGTACAAACTATAAATTTTTACATATATAATTTTTATATATATGGGGGTTTTCGTGTCAACTGACACAACTTTTGAAACCGATGTCTTCCGATCGGGATGAAATTTGCACCAAGGTTAGTCCTATTGGATAGTAGTTCAGACACAATTTTTCAACGAGATCGGTCAAGAACTCTCTGAGTTAGAGGGGGTCGAAATTTGACATTTTGGCCAAAGAGGTGTTTATTCTCATCCATGTAACTTCTTACATATTGTTTTTAGCAAAATGTGTCCCAAAGAGTTTAGATAGCTATTTCTTCAGTCTTTCGAAAAATAACTATAAAAAAAATAAAAAAAAATTTTTTGATTTTTTTTCTTAAAAATCCAAAACTTTTTTGACTTTTTCCTCAAATTGGGCCCTTTTTTTTTTTTTTTTTTTGATTCAAAAGAAAGCTTAGGTGATTTCCTTTAAGAGCTGTGGGGTCGCTTAGTGGGATGCGAGTGGGATATCTATGAAAAAATTTTTTTTTTAACTTTGGAACACAAAAAACCGTTTTTCAATTTGCACTATTAGGCGTGGGATAGCTAACCAGTTTTCGATTTCGAGCCGCGATACCCTTTTATTTTTTTTAGGTTCGAAAAAGAAAGCACGAGCCAAAAAATGGGGGCGGTGGGGAGGGGCCATATGGCCCCTCATTGGAGTCAAAGTTGGGCGTAAAGAGGTTAAAATCCTCAAAAAGCCCCAAAACTCCCCTAGAAACGCCCCTGGAGGGGTGCAATGTGAGACCAACCTCCAATAATATTCTGCCCCCAATATTTTTCTTGAACATACCTTACCCCTATTTCCACTTCCTAAGGGGGCTCCCATATAAACCATTTTTAAAAAATTTGATCCTACCATTCTAACTTACCCTAAAGTGCTCCAAGTGGAGCCAAATGTATGACCGACCCCCATTATTTTATTAATTCCAACATTTTTTGCGAACACACCTACAATGTATCTTTAACCCTTAAGGTGGTCCCCATACATTTCTTTTATTTTTTATAAATTTGTTTTATTAAACCAGCTCCTACCGCCCCTACCGTGCCTCCTAGAGAGGCAAAAATTATGACCAACCCCCATTATTTTTTAGTTACCAACATTTTGTCTGAACATCATAACACCCTATCTCCACTCCTTAAGGGGCTCCCATGCGTTATAAAAACATGTATTTTTAAAAACTAATAAAAAAATAAAAAAAAAATATATGGGGACCCCCTTAAGAGTTGAAAATAAAGGGTAGGTATATTCCGAGAAAATGTTGGAGTTGAAAAAATATTGGGGGTCGGTCATACATTTTACTTCTCTAGGGGCACCCTACGGACAGTTAGAGCGGTAGGAGCAAATTTTATAAAATGTCATTTTGTATGGGAGCCCCCTTAGGAAGTGGAAATAGGGGTAAGGTATGTTCAAGAAAAATATTGGGGGCAGAAAATTATTGGAGGTCGGTCTCACATTGCACCCCTCCAGGGGCGTTTCTAGGGGAGTTTTGGGGCTTTTTGTGGATTTTTACCTCTTTACGCCCAACTTTGACCCCAATGAGGGGCCATATGGCCCCTCCCCACCGCCCCCATTTTTTGGCTCGTGCTTTCTTTTTCGAACCTAAAAAAAATAAAAGGGTATCGCGGCTCGAAATCGAAAACTGGTTAGCTATCCCACGCCTAATAGTGCAAATTGAAAAACGGTTTTTTGTGTTCCAAAGTTAAAAAAAATTTTTTTTCATAGATATCCCACTCGCATCCCACTAAGCGACCCCACAGCTCTTAAAGGAAATCACCTAAGCTTTCTTTTGAATCAAAAAAAAAAAAAAAAAAAAGGGCCCAATTTGAGGAAAAAGTCAAAAAAGTTTTGGATTTTTAAGAAAAAAAATCAAAAATTTTTTTTTTTATTTTTTTTATAGTTATTTTTCGAAAGACTGAAGAAATAGCTATCTAAACTCTTTGGGACACATTTTGCTAAAAACAATAGGTAAGAAGTTACATGGATGAGAATAAACACCTCTTTGGCCAAAATGTCAAATTTCGACCCCCTCTAACTCAGAGAGTTCTTGACCGATCTCGTTGAAAAATTGTGTCTGAACTACTATCCAATAGGACTAACCTTGGTGCAAATTTCATCCCGATCGGAAGACATCGGTTTCAAAAGTTGTGTCAGTTGACACGAAAACCCCCATATATATAAAACAATTTCCATTAACAAAACAAACCGACATTTAAAATCCTACTGATGATAACACTAACTGGAGTGTTTGAAACCGATATACGAATACCAGAAACGTCTAAAATTTGTATACACTCCACTTAGTGATAGAGGGTATATATAAGTTTGTCATTCCGTTTGTAACTCATCGAAATATCGGTCTGGGACCCTATAAAGTATATATATTCAGGATGCCCGATCGATTTTAAGACATTCTAGCGATGTCCGTCTGTCCGTCTGTCTGTGGAAAATGCTCTCGCGGACAAAATATTGTACAATGATGACTGAAACTTAAAATATATATTGGAAGTTCTCCCGAGAAGTTTGGTACAGTGTATAATGAGTTTGTGCTGATGTTTGTAACTACTCGAAATATTGGTCCTAGACCCACCTTTAAGTATACCGATCAACTCAAAATAACTTTTTGAGTCGATTTAGCGATGTCCGTCCGTCCGTCTGTCTGTCCGTCCGTCCGTCCATGTAAACGTTGTAAACACGATACAGGTCGCAATAATTAACCGATTTGGCTGAAATTTGAAACTTAAGCTTTTTTTTTACTCCAAGAACGAAGCCTATTGAAATTGGGAAAAATCGGTCCATGTGTTGACCTAGCCCCCATACGTCCCCTTTAATTTGACTCAAGTGACTCCTATTAGCGTATTATAACAGGAATCCTTTTGAAATTTGGTAGGTAATCGTTTTTTGTATTCACAAATTATCACAAATTTTTAAGGAATCGGACCAGTTCCTCTTGTAGTCCCCATACAAACCACCCTCCCGATATAGTTTTTTCTGTAAAATGCTGGTTGCATCAATCGCATTTTACAAATATATGTAAATTTACAGAGTTTCCCTTGTTAAATGGTGCTTTATTTAACCAGTATTTTACTAAAAACTCTGCAAATTAACAGTTTTTGTGGTCCAAATAATTTTACAGAGTTTTATAGTAAAATACCGAAGAAATGTTGCTAGCTGGAAAAGTATGGTGTACTCTGCTAAATTACCAGAGTTTTTCTGTAATTTAACAGAGTTATTAAAGTTGTATAGTTATCGAAATATCACCAATACAAAACTTTCTGAAGAAACTTGTTAAGAAATACTTAGTATACAAAAGTCTCTAAAGAAATTTTATACATATCAATAATACAAAGTTTTCTTTAGAAAATGGTCCAGTTATCGATACATCGATAATGTGCTCGATTCTGGAATACGATTTCACCATTCACCTAATTTTTAAAAACTTGATATTCTTTCGAGTTTTAAGACTTTAAAATTTGTTCTAGTAATTATTAAAGATATTAACTAGATATTTAATTGTTACAAGAAAAAAATTTTAAAATCATAAAATTCGAAAGAATATCAAATTTTTAAAAATTGGGTGAATGGTGAAGTCGTATTCGAGAATCGAGCACAATAAAAAATATCTTTATAAATACATTTTAATTTTAGATTTGCCTTTATATTGGTTTCAGTCCCCCTTAAAAATATTGTTCCTATTTTCTGATCTTTAAGCATTGTGTGAGAATTTTCTTTTTTTTATAAAACAAAAATTGAAATTGATCGCCTAAATCTGCAAAACCATTAACAATTAATAAACAAAACAACACGATTATGAACGATAACAAAATATGTCTGCTAACAAAATCTCCCCATTTTTTTTTTTTTGTTAAGCATGCAACGACAGACTAACGGAATAACTGCACTAACGAAAAACTGTTGTGATCACTAAAATCACTCAAGTTAACAATAATTGTCAATTGACTTTCTATTAAGCAACAAAGTTGGTCACTAAAATCATGTACTCCAGACACAAAAATCAACATACATATTGTAATAGTAGGAAAACTTCAATACTAAACCAAGAAGACGAACTTTGAAAAAAAAAATTATATATTGCTAGAGTCTTAAAATATAATTTTACACGTGAAAAAAAAACTATATAGAAAATTCAGAAGAATAATCGCAAAATAACTAACTTTCTTGCCCCAAAATGACAAGTTATAACACAGTGCAACAACCAAAATCGGAATGGGATTAACCCAAGAGCAAATGAAAGTTGACATATTGCACACTCAAAAAAAAAAAAACTGTAAAGTTAGCAAAAAAAGCTTGTAAACCTACAAGAAAATTTGCTGATTTTGAACCCACAATTTTTTTGGTAAAGTTAGCAAAAACGTTTTGCTAAAAATTAGTTAACTGAAATTATTTTTATTTCAACTTAGTTCATACACATTTGAGGACCCCATTGGGTTCGGACCCGATAGGTCCACACCCCGATGGGCCTAGACCTAGTTGGGTTCCTTAAGAATCGTCATAGTTTTTGATCCAAAATTTGTGTCCGTTACGCTCTACCTTGCTTAGTTTTTGAGATACTTGATTTTAGGGGACCCCCGGGGTTTTGAGAATTACAAAACTCGATAACTTCAAAAATATTACTCGGAGAGCTTTTGATTATTTGCGGTCTTGTTCTACGTGTTGAGAGCTACAAAAATGCTTTTAGACTTTTTGTTGTGTCGGCAATATTTACCGAGATATGAGCATATTAAAATTTTCGGGAATGCTAACTTTTTTGAATCCAAAGTTAGGACCCATTAGGGTTCACACATGTGAAGAGGACCGGCGATACTATGGAGAGCTCGAGAACCAAAAATGGCCTCCATTTTGCTCTATCTGGCTTAGTTTCCGAGATAGCGCCATTTTAAGTTTTCTGAAAATAAAAAAAAATTTACCATTTATTTTTGCTAAAGTTAGCAAAAAATCTTGTAAAAATGTTGTCAACTCAATTTCAAATTTAGCAAAAGAAATTAGTTCAAAGCTTGTTTAAAATTGCTAATGTGCTAAATGAAGTTTACAAGAATTTTTTGCTGACATGCTAATCTCAACTAAAAATTTGCTAAAAGTTAGCTAACTAGCATTAGCAAAAAAAAATTAGTAAATCTACTAACGTAATTTTTTGAGTGCATAGACAAACTCTTGAGGTTTTTTTTAGTTCAGCGCTAGATTTTTTTACACGCATTTGAAGTTGATGAACTTTTATTATAATTATAATATTAATTGTATAAGGCGTATGATTAATTTTGTAATTGAAACCAAATAACAATCATACGCAAAGGTGAACAGTGGAATATTTTTAATAATATGGCTATTCAGTAAGTAGGTACGGGACCGATAAAAAATAATCTAGCGCTGAACTAAAAAAACCTCTTTAGGGTTTTGTTATGTAGAATGTCAACTTTCATTTGCTTTTAGTTTCATTCCATTCCAATTCGGAAAGTTCGATTTTGTATCACTTTGTAATTATCAGTTTTTGTTAATTAATGTTTTATCTACAAAACTTCAGTTGAATTAAAAATAAAAAGGTTTTTAGTTAAAAATTCAAAGTAACCGCAATATTTTTTAAGTGTATTAAAGACCGTGACACTCTACTAAAGAAATTGAATTGATTTTTATAGTTGAAGCAACCAAAAAAAAAAAAAAACGAGTCAATATCAATAGCAATAAGGAGAGGGTGTTCGTAAATTCCCCCGAAAAAATTTCTATGAGGAAGAAGTACCAGATGCAAAAAAAAACTAAATCCAAAATCAAACTTCATGACGTACACACTATACCATCATATATACTATATCTACTATGAATGGAGTTTTTTTATAACTATGGGTAGTCAAGCAGTTAGTCAGCAGCTTCAGCAGCCAAAGCAGCAGCAGCAATAACAAGTCATCTGCAAAGTGAAAGACATTCCTAATACCTGATAGAGTACAAAACAACAAAAAAAAAAACTACTACATCGATCGTTGGAGGAGAAGAATACAAAAAGAGGGCTTTTAAAGACGAAAAAAAGGCTTTCTCAACTGTTTTGTGAACACTATAATTCAAAAGTATCCAGAAAAAAATATATAATAATAATTTTTAACCAAATAAAATCAATGTTGAAAATAAGGATTTGGCTGACGCCTCATTCTCATTCTTATTCCGTCATACTAATTCTAATTGAGAAACGACGATTTCGGACCACCTTATTTGGACTGTATTTAGAATAATCATAATAATTTTATTAGTTCGTTCTACTCGATTTCGACTCGGCAGTAAAATATGTTGAAAAAATGCAAACCTCAATAATTTAGATGTGCATGTGTATTTAAAAGGGTTTTATAAATCAAAAGTGATCGCATTCTAGATAAACAAGGAATTATGGTCAAAGTTCATGAACCAAACTTCTGAATTTGGTATGACCTGCTAAGAAAACCTCAAGCCCTTACATTAAGGTCAAAGGTCACGAAAACTGTTTTTTTTCAGTGATTTTCCTGAAATTTCCATATGTTGTATAGAATTAATATTATAAGTTTATGTATATTTTCTCAGGTTTGACGTGTCACAGTGGAAGATGGACGCGCATCGTAACAAAATCAAAATTGTCAGCGATTTGATCGGTTGAACATGGGTTTGATAAAAGACATCCTAGGGGATAGAAAACCATTCATAAAATATTTATATGTCATTTACTTTGACCAGGGCGCCTCTCCAAAGTCCAAACATTTTCAGGTTTTTTTAAAAAATGAAAATTTTTTGGAAACCTTTTTTAAATGATTGAGTAAAACTATTTCTAAGTAAGCTAACGTCCTGAAATTTTAACACAGCTTTGACAATATATGTAACTAATTAAAGCTGTCCTTATAAGCTAAAATTATAAACCGCGTTATTCGTTAATTGTCTGCCAAATGTTGTAATTTTTTAAGAAATATTCAAAAAAGGCTCTTAATTATAGACTGCATCTTTTGTGGAACCTTGTGGATACAGACAAATTCAATATGGGGTGAAACTAGAGGTATTTATCTAAACGAGGAACTTAACTTCGTCTGCAGTAACTTGCAGTTAAATTCAGCATAAGGCTACAAAGTAGGGTCCATAAAAAGAAAAAAAAAACTTATATATGGGCTGTTTCACGTCAACGGGAGACCCCCCCGCCCCCAAAATTCTATTGGTCGTAGAGAGTTGTATTATGGCTTAAAATTTAGCCAATGATCTCTACTTTTGAAAGCTGAGTGGCGGAAGTTGAACCCAATGGTAAGTGAGCCAATATGGCGGCGCGAATCGGGATACCCCGATCGGGATATGCTGGAAACTAATGAAGGAGTTATCGGATTTTTCTGAAATTTGTTATCAGGGGGTATATTGGGACGCTAATTTCGAATTTTCATTCAGATTTCAAAAATTCAAAATGGCGGATCCAATATGGCGGATGATTTTTTCGAGGTTTTCGCATTCAAATAAAACTCGGTTCCCGGGTGTATTATGGGTCACTAAACACGATTCTGAATTTTGATTTCCAAAATTCAAAATGGCGGATCCAATATGGCGTTTATTTTTTTTTATTGTTTCGATTTCCTTGAAACTTGTTATCTGGGGGCTATTTGAGACGCTGATTTCGAATTTTTATTCAGATTTCAAAAATTCAAAATGGCGGACTCAATATGGCGGATGTTTTTTTTTTTAAGTTGTCGCATTCAAATAAAACTCGGTTCTCGGATGTATTATGGGTCACTAAGCACGATTCTGAATTTAGATTTCCAAAATTCAAAATGGCGGATCCAATATGACATTATTTTTTTTTTTTTAATTTCGATTTCCTTGAAACTTGTTATTCCGGGGTTATTTGGGACGCTGATTCCGAATTTTTATTCAGAGTTCAATAATTCAAAATGGCGGATCCAATATGGCAGATGATTTTTTTTTTAAATTGTCGCATTTAAGTTAAACTCGACACCCGGGAGTTTTATGAGTCACTTAGTACGAATCTGACATCAGATTTTCAAAATTCAAAATGGCGGATCCAACATGGCTCTTATTTTTTTTTAATAACGATTTTTAAATCTAATGTCAGATTCGTACTAAGTGACTCATAAAACTCCCGGGCATCGAGTTTAACTTAAATGCAACAATTAAAAAAAAATCATCTGCCATGTTGGATCCGCCATTTTGAATTTTTGAAATCTGAATAAAAATTCGGAATCAGCGTCCCAAATAACCCCGGAATAACAAGTTTCAAGGAAATCGAAATTAAAAAAAAATAAAAATAATGTCATATTGGATCCTCCATTTTGAATTTTGGAAATCTAAATTCAGAATCGTGCTTAGTGACCCATAATACATCCGAGAACCGAGTTTTATTTGAATGCGACAACTTAAAAAAAACCATCCGCCATATTGAGTCCGCCATTTTGAATTTTTGAAATCTAAATAAAAATTCGAAATCAGCGTCTCAAATAGCCCCCAGATAACAAGTTTCAAGGAAATCGAAACAATAAAACAAAAAAATAAACGCCATATTGGATCCGCCATTTTGCATTTTGGAAATCTAAATTCAGAATCGTGTTTAGTGACCCATAATACACCCGGGAACCGAATTTTGTTTGAATGCGAAAACATCGAAAAAATCATCCGCCATATTGGATCCGCCATTTTGAATTTTTGAAATTTTTGAAAATTCGAAATTAGCGTCCCAATATACCCCCTGATAACAAATTTCAGAAAAATCCGATAACTCCTTTATTAGTTTCCAGCATATCCCGATCGGGGTATCCCGATTCGCGCCGCCATATTGGCTCACTTACCATTGGGTTCAACTTCCGCCACTCAGCTTTCAAAAGTAGAGATCATTGGCTAAATTTTAAGCCATAATACAACTCCCCACGTCCAATAGAATTTTGGGGGCGGGGGGGTCTCCCGTTGACGTGAAACAGCCCATATATGTATTTATTTTTTTAAATTTTTATTTTTCGAAATTATTAAATATCAGCTTCAACCTATTTAGATATTTACAAAAAAAAAAATGGTGATGCTGCATAGGCTTGAGAAACTAACTAAATACCCAGCAAAATTTGGCATTACTAGTAATGGGATTTGTAATCCGGAACAAAATAAATAGTGATGAGAATTAAGACAAATAAGTACTTAGTTACTCTCGTTTTACTAAAAAGGAGTAAAAAACCATTACCAATAAAAAGTAAAATAGCTATTTACCAAATGGGAGTAATAAACATATTTAAGTGTTAAAAATAAAAAAAATTGTCAAATTTTTATTGAGTTAAGTAATTCGACACAGCAAAACTTATAATCTCAATGTATGGATGGTGGACAATGAGTCCTACTGTACATAAGGACCTGATACACGGAATTGAGGTTATTCAAAATTCGGTGTTACCAGTTGGTAATAAAAATATTTTGAACTATATAAGCAATTCATTTACTAACTAATACAATTTAAATATTAGGTCAGTTATCAGAAGAATCGTTAGAATGGTCGCATATATATTTAAAGATTTACAAAAGCAATTTTAGCAGAAAAAAATCAAGAATAAACAATCTAAAAAAAATTTTCAAAAATTTATGGTAGAATCAGATCCAGAAATTTCCATTTTACGTGAAGAAACATCGAACTTCGTAAAAAAGGTTCCTTATCCAAAGAAACTATTGCAACTAATACAAAGGAACTAATTTTTTATTATTTTATTTATTACGATATTGCATTATCGTGTCTATGTTAATTTGTTTTTTAATGTATTAATCCTGTTATTATTCATTTTTGGTTTATTACTACTATTTATTTATTATAAATCAATAAAATAAAATTGATAAAAAAGTCACACGTGCCGGATATTTTAGTGTAGGGTGAAAGGTAATGTTTGCAAATATTAAATTTATCTTTTTTGTGCAATTTTAAATAGGTTTAATACAAGCAATTCCACTTATATATTTAAATTGTCAGATTTGTTAACTAAAAAGTCGATACATTTGGTCATAATTTAACTCAATATTTTATATGTATTTTAACTAACAATGTTTAGTGATGTATATTTACTCTATCCGAACGACATTCAGTAATAATATATCAAAAATGTCAATGATCTTAACATTTTTTAGCATTTGTTCATATAAATAAATTAACTAACTTTGCATTCAATTTATATGTAGGGTGAAAGGAGGACAACAAACTTTGATCACAGCTTTAATTGCTTAAGGTCCCTAGTTTTTAGAATGCCTAATTTTGTTTTACAACTCCTAACCGTTTAGAAGATATAGTCAAAAAACTTCGATGCGCGCGTTTTCCATACAAACAGTCCACTGTGCGTGTAAAAATTTAAGGGGAAAATAATGCAAGTTTTCAGCTTTTTTGGATTGCATTCTTATTTGAACCTACAAAACATTAACATTTTCTTGTATGGCAAAACATTTTTTCTTCCGATATTTAAGTCCAGCAAATTAAAAGCAAATTTAAATTAAAATGTTTCAGTTTTTATTCAATTTAAGGTTAGTCACAAATAATTTAACTGATAAAAATATTTTTCCGTAAGTTTAAAATTTAATTTTTTAACAACTGTATAAATCATTCAATATTTTAGTTTCATTGAAAAACAAGTAAGAAAATTATAGTCGGTCAAGACCGACCATATAATACCCTACACCAGAGTTTCCCGGACCATGGGTCCCAAGTTCAAACATGGACTGATTAGATCTATATTTTGTCAAATCTTTAATAAGTGTAAAAAGCAATCACTAATCAAATTTGAGTGGAATAGGCTTCTTTTTGTTGACAATAAATCGCTTCAACTGAATATCGGGCGAAATTTCCACATGGGACCTAAGTCCAAAATGGTCCGATGATAATTAGATTTGATAAGGTTATTAAAGTACGCGTTTAACATACACAAACAGAATTTTAATTAAAAATTTTCTATTTTCATGAAAATTGAGAGATTTATGTGAAAATCGGGAAGGTGGTTTGTATGGGGGCTACTAGAAGAACTGGTTCGATTCCTTCAAAATTCGGAATGGTGATTTGTGTGTATAAAACATTAATTCCTGCCAAATTTTGAAAAGATACCTATTAAAATGCGACTATTAGAGTCATTTGAGCCAAAACTAAAGAGGACCTTTGTATGGGGGCTAGGTCTAAATATGGACCGATTTTTTCCAATTTCAATAGGCTTCGTCCTTGGGCCAAAAGAGGCTTAAGTTTTAAATTTCAAGTCAATTGATCGAGAATTGCGACCTGTATCGTGTTTACACCGTTTACATGGAAAGACAGACGGACGGACGGACAGACGGACAGACGGACGGAAGTACGGACATCGCTAAATCGACTCAAAAAGTGATTCTAAGTCGATCGGTATACTTAAAAGTGGGTCTAGGACCAATATTTCGGGTAGTTACAAACATCAGCACAAACTCATTATACCCTGTACCACAGTGTGGTGTAGGTTATAACAAACGATAAAACGTTTAAACAAGTAGAAAAGTTAAATTCGACTTTGCCGAATCTATGAATACCCTCCACAATGCATTTTTTTAAAGGGTAGTACATTTTTTAACGTGAAAAACTTAGCAATTTTGATTAGAAATATTTTATTTTGAGCAAAAAACTCTTTTTTGTCATTTAAAAAAAAAAAAATACTAATTTTTTTTTTTGAGTGTAAAATTTTTTTCGAGTGTAATGTTTTTTTGACTGTAAAAATATTTCTGAGTGAATGCACGTACGTATGTACACAAAATATTGTCATTTTTGTAAAAAAAAAACTAAATTTTTTTTTGAGTGTAAAATTTTTTTGAGTGTAATTTTTAAGTTACCAATGCTTTTAAAACTAAACAAGTTAAAAAGCATTGCTTTAAAATTAAACAAGTTTGAAAAGCATTGTTTAGTTACCACCAATGCTTTTAAAACCTGTAAAAACACGTGGCATTTTAGATAAAACTAATCTGAAATTCAGGGTTTTGCTTATAACTTTTAAACCACTACACCGATTGAGCTGAAATTTAACACCAAACAGACCCGGGGAACGGCAAAGATACATGCCAAGCTTCAGTAGTCTCATTATTGTCTTTCGAAAGTTATCGTGTTTTTTATCTCGTAAATTCGCGAAACACCCTTGCCGAAATTTACTCTTTTGATCATAACTTTTGAACCACTAAACCGATTTGGCTGGATTGCAATACCAACCTGACCAGGTAAATGACAAACATATGTGCCAAACTTCAGTAGCCTCTGTAAAGTCTTTCAAAAGTTAGCGAGTTTTCTACGGACGGACAGACAGACAGACAGACGGACGGACGGACGGACGGACGGACGGACGGACGGACGGACGGACATCGCTAGATCGACTTAAAATCGATCGAGGATCATAAATATATATACTTTATGGGGTCCTAGACCAATATTTCGAGGTGTTACAAACGGAATGACAAACTTATATATACCCTCTATCACTAGAGTGTAGGGTATAAAAAAAACTTTAACTAAAAACTTTGAAAATGCTATACGAAGTGTAGCGAAATATCAGCAATAAAGAATTTTACATACACTTGTCCTCGAACTCAAAAATTGTTATTTCTTAGAAAATAAAATAAATAACATTAAATTAAAAATATATTTTTTTTATTTTTTTTTTTTACAAATAAACATTAAAAATTAATTATTGTTCTGTTATTTTTACCAACAAATTAAAAAAATAACATACAAAAACTTTAAAAATTAATGATTTCATAGTTTATTTTTTATAATTTTTCTATTGAACTATTTTTTACAAAATTGTTAATAAAATTTTGGGGATTCGAAGAAGAAATCAACTACAGTCTGGCCAGAGACTCTACCCATCTATAATAATTTTTTTAATTTTTGTTTTCCACAAAAAATAACCTAAGGTAAAAAGGTAAGGTAAAAACTAATAATTTTTCCTTAAAATATTTGTCTTTAAAAATTGAATGCTAGTGAAAGTCTCTTTTTATGTTGGTATTTTTAAAACAAAGAACAGAAATAGTCATTAAAAAAACTGAAAGCGTCAAGCCTTGGCAATAAGGTCAAAGGTCACGAAAACTGTTTTTTTTTAATGGGCAATCAGTGATTTTCCTGAAATTTTAAGGGGAAAATAATTCAACTTTTCAGCTTTTTTTAATTTAATTTCTATTTAAAACAAAAAAAACATTAACACTTTCTTGTATGGTAAAATATTTTTTTTTCGATATTAAGGTCGAGCAAATTTAAATTAAAATGTTTCAATTTTAATTCAATTCAAGGTTAGTCACAAATAATTTAACTGATAAAAGTGTTTTTCCGTAAATTTTGTAGATTAATTTTTTAACAACTGTATAAATCATTCAATATTTCAGTTTCATTGAAAAACAAACGATAAAACTTTTAAAACAACTGTAACTAAAAACTTTTTGAATAACCGTAAATAGTTATTGTAAAACTTTTCTGGGTGTAGAATTATAAATGGAATTATCGAATTGAAAATGGAATTACTATTAAATCTAATTACAAATGGAATCTTCGAGTTACAAATAGAATTTTCGAATGACAATTGATGTTTTTCGAATTACATCTCTAGGTCCATTTCAAAGTTCCATCCGATTTTTACTTAAATAGGTCTACACTGTTCATTACGGCTATGAAAACGTACATTGATTCTATGAAAAAAAAACATTAGAAGTCAATCAGTGATACCCTTCATAAAATCTATGAAACAAATTCATAGAAACCAGAAACCTATGATAAAGTTCATAGGCTATTTTTATTTATCTTATTATTTCATTTTTATTTATTTTATTATTTATTTTTATTTATTTTTATACCCTCCAACTACAGTATGGGGGTATACTCACTTTGTCATTCCGAGTGTAACGCATCGAAATATCGGTCGGGGACCCTATAAAGTATATATATTATTGATCAGTGATCGATTCTAAGACATTCTAGCGATGTCCGTCCGTCCGTCTGTCCGTCCGTCCGTCCGTCCGTCCGTCCGTCTGTAGTTAACACGATGCAGTCCAAAATAAAAGAGCTAGGAACCTCAAGTTTGGCACAAATATGTCTTATGTTCCTAGGCAGGTTAAGTTCGGAAATTGGCCAAATCGGACCAGGGGGAAAAAAGTTCCCCCTTGAAGAACTAAACCAACCTCTAAAAAAATACACGTTTTTGTATGTTTTTTTTTTTATTTTTGTTAAATAAATGAAATATTTGGTAAATTTGTCGCGATGGGAAGGTGCTCCCAACGTGCCCCACTGACCCTATCAACTCCCCCCCCCCCAAAAAAAAGAAACGCCCCTGTCAATTTCATTTTTTTTTTTATTACATTTTGGAGGGTATAAAAGATTCGGCCCAGCCGAATTTAACACTCTCACTTGTTTTTGTTTTTTTTATTTATTTACAAATTTCTATTTTTAAAAATTTGTATGTTTTTAATAGAGTCCGACCGAAACCAGTTTTCGAGGCCGGACCGAAACCGAACCGAATATTCGGCCGAAAAAGTAATATTCGTCCGAAACCGAATTGAATCCGAAACTTAAAAAAAAATTACCGCCTGGCATGAATAAAATTATTAAAAAAGTGTTAAAGATAAATGTACCGCATATAATGCTTTTAAACCATAGGAATTGTTGTATTTTTGGAAAAAAAATATGTTCTTTAAAGAACTTACACGACAATTGTATATTTCGTTTGTAGATTAGGAGAAAATAATTTTTGAACTGTAACAGTTTTACATTTATTACATAAACTTGCAACATTTTCTTCAATTGAACTGAAACAAGTGTAATGAAATACGAAATCAAAAAATTTCGCGACTTTTTTACATATTTTTTAAAATACCAAAAAGTTTCGGTTTCGGCTAATATTCGGCCAAAATTTTGCCGAATACCGAAGAGAGGCCGAAACCCCATTATTCGGCCGAAACCGAGACCGAAACCGAATATTCGGCGGACTCTAGTTTTTAACTTATCCCCACCAAGATTCGAACACAAAACCAGTTGTTCGTGAAACTTAGTCTCTAACCACTGAAGAAAAGTATATAAACACATAAAACGCTTAAAATCCATTTTGTTTAATATTCTGATTTAACATAGTGAGTTAGTATCTATGCTCTGCACCAATGCTCTGCCAAAAGCTGTGTTTGTGTTTGTAGAAAACAAAATTTTTGTCTATTTGCAAAAAAAAAAAATCACGTACAATTTAAAACTAAGTGTTAGTTGGCGAGATTTTCGTCCTTTGGTGGCGCTGATAGCTAAGGCGTCGACCATAACCACCTCAGCCGGTAGGTATTGGGGAGGATGGTATCCCCCGATTTTTTTTACTTGATAATCTTATAGAGATAGTCCTAGAAAATATATTCTAAAATTTTTAAGTTGGGACAACAATAGGATCACTCAAAATCAAAATTTTTCACAATTTCCCCTAAAATCTCCAAATCGCAACACTCTTGAACCTTAAAAATAACCTTAATATCATAAGTGCTATTGTAGCTACAGAGCCCATTTTTGTTTGTGTTAAAGCTTATAGTACGCTCTACAATACCTACCTTAACCAAAAAATTTTAGAAAAAAAGGAAGGGTGCCCCCCTTATTTAAAGGTCGTGGCAAAGGGTAGAGGAAATGGGGGGAAAGTATCCCCCGAGTGTTTTTTTTTACTTGGTATTCTCAAAGTGCAAGTCCTAATGAACATATCCTAAAATTTTTATGTTGGGACAACAATCAGATCGACCAAAATCAAAATTTTTCACAATTTCCCCCAAAATCTCCAAATCGCGACACTCTTGCACATTACAAATTTAATATCGTGGACTGTATTGTAGCTACAGAGTCCATTTTTGGCTTGTTTTAAAGCTCTTAATATGCCCTACAATATTACTATCACAAAAAAAATAAAAAAAATGTGGGGTGCCTTTTGTATTAAAAGATCGTGGCAAGGGTTGGAGAAAATTGGGGGATAGTATCCCCCAATTTTTTTTTATCTTATTTTTTTTTTTTTTAAAGAGTAAGTTCTAGAGAGCATATCCTGAAATTTTTATCTTGGGACTCCAATGGGAGGCGCAAGAATGTCGCGATTTGTTGATTTTGGGGTAAAATTTTATAAAATTTTGATTTTGGTCGACCCCATTGTTGTCCCAACATCAAAGGACTTGCTCTTTGAGAATACCATTTCCCATTTCCTCCACCCTTTGCCACGACCTCAAATGAGGGGGGCACCAATTCCTTTTTTTTTTTTGAAAATTTTGGGCTAAAAAAATGGGCTCTGTAGCTACAAAAGCACTTATGATATTCAATTTTTAAGGTTAAAGATTAAAGAGTGTTGCGATTTGCAGATTTTGGGGAAAATTGTAAAAAATTTTGATTTTGAGCGATCCCATTGTTGTCCCAACATAAAAATTTTAGAATATATTCTTTAGGACTTTCTCTAAAAGATTATCAAGTAAAAAAACAATTTTCTCCTCCGTATATCACGACCTTAAAATAAGGGAGGTAACCCTTATTTTTTTTGAAAATTATGGTAGGTCTTGTAGAGCAT
The DNA here is from genome assembly GCA_963921195.1 of Pegoplata infirma. Lineage (NCBI taxonomy): Eukaryota > Metazoa > Arthropoda > Insecta > Diptera > Anthomyiidae > Pegoplata > Pegoplata infirma. The sequence goes on from OY992536.1 coordinate 66,211,767, forward strand.
ATTATGAGCTTCAAAACAAACCAAAAATGGGCTTTCTAGCTATAATAGAACCAACGATTTTAAGTTTTTACGGAGCAAAGTGTCGCGACTGGTAGATTTTGGGGGAAATTTTGACTCTCCGTGTTTTCGCCCACTGTTTACTTAGAGGGCTGAAAATAAGTGTGCGTCAGTTTATCACTTACAATTAGTGTTACAACTAAAACAAATATCTTAAAAATCGGAGGGGGTCACGAAAATTTTTAGCTATTTTTGATTGATTTCACTAAGACTGACCCATGAATGACATTCATTAATTCTATTAATTTTTTCTATGAATTTAAAAAAAATCTATGAATAAAATTCTATGAAATATTTCACAATACTAATGAATATTCATTCAGACAATGAATTGTTTCATGGATTCTATGAATTTGGTTTAATGAAATTTTTTCATAGATATTATGAACAATAATTCTCTCAGTGTAGGCATAATTTATAAGCTTATGTCTTAAGAAATATAATTGCATTAATTTCATGCTTGGACTTGGGAACCGATTTCCGGCAAACACTATTATAGGGTAGTATATGCTCGGTCTTGACCAACTATAATTTTCTTCTTGTTAGCTTTTTTTGAATACTTTTTAATCCATGTGTATACTTGGCTTGAACTTGGGTTTTTTTTTGTCTTGTACAATACTTACGTATGTGTAGGTTCCTTTTTTCCCCCGTTTGTTGGTAAAGAGTTCAATGCAGTATATATATTTTTTTTATTATTATTTTGAAAAGATCGTGACCGCATGTCTTAAATGCATAATGACTGTAAATGCATTTAAAGTTTGATGCCACAGCTAAAGCCACAGTAAACAGAATCAACGAAAAAAAATCTCTACTTTTAAACTTATGTTACAATATTTTGGTTTTTTTTTGTTGACTATGAATGCATTTTTTTTTTTTTTTGCAGAATTTTAATGGAATGAATTGATGTTTAAAGGATTTTTTAAAAATTCTAAAAATGTATGTAAAGAAGTGAAATCTTTAGCAAAAATTACAAATTATTTGTCTACTGCTAAAAATAATGACAAAAGTACCAAAAAATGTTTGAAAAGTACCAACAAAAGGTACCAAAAAATGTTTGAAAAGTACCAACAAAAGGTACTTTAATTATACTAGGTGGTTTCAATAGAAATTGAATTGATTTATGTTTTTGATGAAAAAAGTATTCATTCTTTTAAACTCTCTCATTTTCCTTAAGTATTTCAATATAAGAGAAAATGTTTTGGTTTTTTTAACCTCTAAAAAAAAAGTATGGATTTTTGACAAAAATATGATGGTGTAGAAAAGGTTAAACCGTTTTTGAGTATTTATAAATTGTAGCATAAAATTTATAGCATTGCTATTTATTTTTTTGTTTAAAGAATATTTATTTTTTTAACTTTTAAATATGTTTTCTTTATAAAAAAAAAACTGTTTATAACTTTATTAGTTTTGTTAATAACACGTTTTTCTGATTTTTTTTTGTATGTAATAATCGACGTACGTATGCGATATCGTTTCGCGTTTATACTGATATTTTTTTTGGGGTCATAGTACAATTGAATTTATGAACAATTGCTTTTTAATGAAAGGTACTAGTAAAGTTATTTATTTCATTTAATTTATGCATATATTTATTTCAAACATACGTACGTTTTTTTTTCTTGATATATTTTTTAATTCATATTTTATTATTGTCTGTCATTAGGAATGTTGAAATATTATAAATTGTATAATTACATATGTATATCGTGAACCTATATTCAAAATATGCCAACTCAAATTTGACGGAAATGAGTTTCCGATGGCAAATAGCTCCCCTATGTAATACCTATCTGCCATAAAAATTTCAGAGCAAAAAAATAATTTGTTGTCGTTTTACATCCATTTTTGTTATTCTGCTAACTCAAAGTACATATTTTTTTGGTGGAAATAAATGCCAACTCCCATTGTAAATTTCCAAAAATTTTTCAAAAATTTTTTTAAAAAAAATTAGACCACATATCTTATTGCATTTGCCATGCTAAACACGAATCTTGTAAAGATTTTGATATCTAATGACTGGTTCTCGAGATATTGCCATTTTGAAAATATCGGTAAATAGTGTTTGCAAAAAAAAAAAATTGCTTATATTTATGTAACTTTCAAACTATTTATCAGATTGAAACATTATGAATGGGGCAAATAAAGTCAATGATATAAGCTTTCAAAATAGCTAGTTTGGAGTGACCCTATTGCAATACAGCGTGAGTTACAGAGTGCCAAAGTTGACCACCCTGAGATTAAAAGGCTTTCAGAGCTAGTAACTTTTAAAAATATGCAAAGATTTTTAATTTTTTGTTCAGTTTTTGCAATTACCGTACTAAGGATAACAAAAACCAAAAAAAAAAAAAAAAATTTAAATTTTTCCAAAAAAATGTATTTTTATTTTCCGACAAAATATGCCAACTCTAAAAAAATATTTGTTTTTTGATATAGTAATAAATGCCATCTCTGAAAAATACGCAAACAAGTGCAAAATATGAAAATTTTTGCATAGGCAAAAATTATTTAGAATATTTAAACCATGTTATGGAAGGTACATTGTTAATTTTTACAATAATTAGCGAAATAACTAGTTTTTTAGCTCTCCTGAACAGTAAGCTTTTTCGAGTTGGCATTTATTGAATATAGTTCGACGATATGTAGAAATAATATTATACAGTTATTAATTTTTATAAATTATAAAATACAACTTTGCAAGATTTTTGCAACAAAACCAATAAATTATAGTTTAAACAAGTGAGAGTGTTACATTCGGCTGTGCCGAATCTTTTATACCCTCCAAAATATCAAAAAAAAACAATATAAAAAAATCCAGGGGCGTCTTTTTTTTGGGGGGGGGGTTGATGGGAGACGTTAGGGAGCACCTTCCCCTTGCGATTTTGAACTTCATGTGAGGTAAGAATGTTGCATTTGCTTAGCAAATGTACAAAAAACCTGCAAAAAATGCGTTTTTTTCTTAGGTTGGTTTAGTTCTCCAAAGGGTAACTTTTTCCCCCTTGGTCCGATTTTGCCCATTTCCGAATTTAACCTGCCTAGGAATATAAGACATATTCGTGCCAAACTTCGGAAGTCTAGCTCTCTTATTTTGGACTGTATCGTGTCCTCTACAGACGGACAGACGGACAGACGGACAGACGGACAGACGGACAGACGGACAGACGGACGGACGGACGGACATCGCTAGAATGTCTTAAAATCAATCACTGATCAATAAAATATATACTTTACGGGGTCCTAGACCGATATTTTAATGCGTTACACACGGAATGACAAAGTGAGTATACCCCCATACTGTGGTTGGAGGGTATAAAAATATACATTTCTTCACGAATATTAAATGTTTGGTTGTCTTCCTTTTAAAAAAAAACATTCTAAAGAAACCTGCACTATTTTGCAGGTATCAGTTGTAGACCTGGTTTAAAGGAACCTTTGAAATTAAAAACCGTATTTGAAAGGGTTTTTGAAAAGATTTTGGCACCCCAGCTTCTTTTTGTAGCATACCATGGCTTATTAGACTGGAATTTTTTTGTATAGTAAAAAAGATTTTCTTCTAATTATAAACGTCCTGGCAAAAGTTTGTTCACCTAGGCCTAAAACTTTTGTTGCGCAATTTTGAATCCAATCGCATTAAATGAACCCGTGGCTCCGGGCGATCAAAGAATGGGAATTTTTTTTCAATTTTTTGAATTAAAAAAATGTATCTTGTGACGCGAATATCAAAAACAAAAATCGGTCGAAAGGTTTTGGAGATATCGCTATTTAAAATTCACAAAAATTCCTACATTCAAGATTTTTTTTTACAAAAAATGTCTTTCCCTTGATCCTTTCACACAACTTGAGACAGTCTATCATTTTAATTTTTTTTGATCCAAATTCGATAGTTTTAACCTGATGTGCGAATCGGTCGAGCGGTTTTCGAGATATTGCCATTTGAAATTTTTCAAAAAAATTTAAAAATGGCGTTTTTTCCTAGAGCTTGAGGAAAACTTTTATTTAGACTCAAAATTAATTTTAGTTGAAAGATTGTCTCAAAAAAATTTGGTTTTGTGTGGGAGCCCCCTTAGAAATTGAAGATAGGGTATTAGTTTGTTCCAAAGAAATGTTAAGACTTAAAAATTAATGGGGGTCGGTCTTATAAAGGACCCCTCTATGACGCACCATTGGAGCAGTAGAAATGATTTTAAGATTGAAAAATTACAATAAAATTTTTTCAAAAAATTTAAAAAAAATTGTAATAATCGTTTTCCCACGATCCTCCTGGGCAAAAAATTTGTAGAATTGATGAAGTTTTACACAAAAAAATTTAAAAAAAAATCGAAGAGTACAAACATTTTCAAAAATGAGATTTAAATTTTAAAACTTAAAAATCGCATACTAGAGCGCTTCTAAGAATTTTTCGGGATTTTTTTTTTTTAAAGTACGTAAAAAAACAAAAATTTAAAAAAATAAAATAAAATTTGGACCATTATTGAAGAAGTTATGATTAAAAGAAGTTTGAGTAAAGGAACAAACTACCAATTTTTAAAAATTTGATATCTTTTGAACGAGTCATCAAAAAAATCCGAAAAGTTACAACGAAGGAGTTTTCGAAGGGTACTAAAAACTGTAAGCAAATTGGGAAAATCTTAAAAAAAAAGTTTTTCAAAGTGTCCGATTTCACATGGAATGCCCCATATATATATTTAGGATCAGTTTCGATTCTATTCGATTCTCTTTTGTAAAAGAGCTAGACTCCCGACATTTGGCACGAATATGTCTTATGTTCCTAGGCAGGTTAAGTTTGTAAATGAGCAAAATTTGGACCAGAAGAAGAACTTAAAACCAACCTCTGAAGAACTAAACCAACCTCTGAAAAATACAATTTTTATACCCTACACCACACTATGGCACAGGTTATAATGAGTTTGTGCTGATATTTGTAACTACCCGAAATATTGGTCCTAGACCCACCTTCAAGTACACCGATCGACTCAGAATAACTTTTTGATTCGATTTAGCGATGTCCGTCCCTATGTCTGTCCATGTAAACGGTGTAAACACGATACAGGTCGCAATTTTTAATCTATTGACTTGAAATTTGAAACTTAAGCCTCTCTTGGACCAAGAACAAAGCCTATTGGAAATTGAGAAAATATCGGTTCATATTTAGACCTAGCCCTCTTTATTTTTGACTCAATTGACTCTAATAACCGTATTGTAATAGGTATCATTTCAAAATTTAGCAGGTAAACTTGTTTTGTCTTCACAAATCACCATTCCGAATTTGTAAGTAATCGGACCAATTCTTCTTAAAGCCCCCATACAAACTACCTTCCCGATTTTCACAAAAATCTCTAAAATTTCATGAAAATGGAAAATATTTAATTAACATTTTGCTTGTGTATGTTCAACGCGTACTTTAATAACCTTATCAAATGTGATTACACTGTGCAACAAATTTTGGGTCATCGCATTGAGCCTCAATGCCTTCAACGCCATATAAAAGTAGACCATCAAATGGACAAAATCACCAAAGGGTTTTGCAAAGTCAGTTCGGATTTCTTTTTTATAGCCCACTGAAGTTTTTATTTTTTTATCAAAGGCGTTTGGAAAACGTCAAAAATACTATAATAAGAACACATCTGACCTCCAAAATATGATTTGATGTCTTCAGTGAAATTTTATGGTGGTTCTTTTCTTAGAACATTTTAACCCTCTAACTGCCATTTTAACGGGTCATTTTAGTCCTTTTTCGAAAACTAAACACAGAAGTCTAATAAAACGTCCATTTAGAGGGTTAAAATGTTCTACAAATATTTTCCTCATAAAATTTCACTAGAGGTTGTCAAATGATCAAAGTTTGTGTGACATGCGCAAAGTGCTTAAAAAGGGTCAAGTATAAATAATCCATGTTTGTTATTTTTTTTTTACCAAAGCAGTGTTAGAAAATATCGTCAAAAAACAGTGCAAATATACTTTTGAGCTAAAAATGATGTTCTGATGTGTTTTTTAAAATTTTATGGTGATTCTTTTCTTTGACCAAATTAACCCTCTAGCTCCCGTTTTAAAGGGTAATTTTTGTCCTTTTTTAAAAGAAATACAAAAAAGTCTATAAAAAAAGGCAGTTAAAGGGTTAAAATGTTTTACAAACATTTTCTGCATCAAATTTTACTGGGGCACGTCTAAGAGAAAGTTCGTCCAGCACATAGAAAATGCTTAAAAATTTTAAAGTATTAAAATTTTTTTTTTTATATTTTTTTGGGCGGAAATATAAAAAAAAAACAAGTAACAAAGTTAAATTCGACTTTGTCGAACTTAACTTTGATCATTTGACAACCCCTAGTGAAATTTTATGAGGAAAATATTTGTAGAACATTTTAACCCTCTAAATGGACGTTTTATTAGACTTCTGTGTTTAGTTTTCGAAAAAGGACTAAAATGACCCGTTAAAATGGCAGTTAGAGGGTTAAAATGTTCTAAGAAAAGAACCACCATAAAATTTCACTGAAGACATCAAATCATATTTTGGAGGTCAGATGTGTTCTTATTATAGTATTTTTGACGTTTTCCAAACGCCTTTGATAAAAAAATAAAAACTTCAGTGGGCTATAAAAAAGAAATCCGAACTGACTTTGCAAAACCCTTTGGTGATTTTGTCCATTTGATGGTCTACTTTCATATGGCGTTGAAGCCATTGAGGCTCATTTTTCTTGTTGCACAGTGTTATCATTGGACCAGTTTTGGATTTAAGCCCCATTTGAAAATTTCGCCCGATATTCAGTTAAAGCGGTTTATTGTCAACAAATAGAAGCCTATTTTACTCAAATTTGATTTGTGAGTCTTTTTACACTTACTAAATATTTGACAAAATATTGATCTAATCGGCCTATTTTTGAACTTGGGACCCATTTTTCGGGAAACTCTGACTGACTTTAATTTTCTTCCTTGTTTTTTACTGTTATAATTTAAAAACTCACAAAAGATCCCAATTTGAATTAATCTCAGCCGCAGTTTGTCAAATTACCTTAAAAATGTGGGTCATTTTATTTATTTTTAGCTCGTTTATATGACATATATTTTGTCTTTCAACAAAGTTCCTAAATTACCGCTAACTTCTTTAACTTTTTTCCACTTCAAAAACATTGACAGCGAATTTTCTTGTTGTAATTCAAAAATTCTGAAAAAATTGCAAAAGTTAAACAACAAAAAATCTGCAACTCAATGTTAAATCGTTTAGACAACGTTACATACACATTTTTGCTTACAATCTTCTCAAACAACTGTTTAATGTAATAACGAATTTTTTAACGTTTGTTTGATTTTGTAAAGAAGAAACACAGTGGTTCAAAAGTATGTAGATTTAAAATTAAAAATCTTTTGAAGAGTCTAGAATATAAAAAAATATATTCCTTAACCCATTCCTGCCTGCCCATAGATCGGCTCGTACGATTTTGATGAAATTTTGACATGTGTTCCTGGAAGACCACAGAAGTTGCTAGAAAAAATAAAAAAAAATTTACCTCAGCTCCGACCTGAGATATGACATGGGTATTATGCCGTGTAATTTTTTACTTTTATTTTTTGTTTGAGCTGAAAGGGGTCTAAAAAGTTTCTATTGGGTGTCAAAATAACTCCGAAAAATTTTCGTGAAAACCAAAATTGTCCTTACCCCCCCCGCATCACGTTTTAGGTGCATTTTTTTACCTAATTTTCGATTAAAAAAATCTTCGATTTTTGTCAGTGAAAAACAAAAGTTAAACAAAATAAAAAAAAATCTTGTTAAATGTTCACATTTAGCCCAATTTCTTCTCTTTTTTACGAAAAAAGAATCAGCCCGATATCTTCCATCTAGCCCGCGCAAAATTTTTTTAAGTATCAACACTTTTTTGGGTATTTAAATACCCATTAGGCAGGAATGGGTTAATTTAGTTTTAAGTGATCACAAAACCTTTATACTATGTTTAGAACAAACAAAAACTAACTTCTTTTTGGCCAAAACTGATTTTTGAAAACCAAACCATTTACACCAAATAAATAGAGTTTTTGTTTGTCAAATCAAATTAATTATTTTATAAACTCACCAAAAAACACAAAATAACAATAGCCACACATTAATAAAAAAAATAAATTGCATATTTATTAACTTTTTTAACAGATTGGAATAATAATTTCACAAAAAACAAATATTTTATTTTTGACATTCGAGTTAAGCAAAACAAAACTGAAAAAAATATTCACACAGCATGATTAGCTAGTACTGAACACAGCCAAAACTCTAGTTTTTGTTTAGTTTTGGTTGGCAACGCAGTTTTTAAATTGTATGGGAAAACTACATAGTTTTTGCCAAAAACCAAAAAAATATTCAAAAACAAGTTGTTTTCGTTGGTGTAAATACCGTATTATTCTAATATTTTCCTAATCAAGTCAGTGAATAGCTCTGTTCCACTAGTCCAATACTGTTGGGGAATTATGCTTTATTATCTTAGCAATCATTAGACATTTTGTGTTATCAGCCCCAAAGTGGGCGCCATTTCCATCCATCGTTTAATTTATTTTTGTCCTTTAAAGGATTGTTTAAATTGCTAAACCATTAAATGACAGCAACTTCACTATCCAAAGTTGACGTATTTATTGAGTTCTCTGGCAACACTTTGTCAGAATTAAAGAAATTTCCATTCAAATTTTAGGAGTGGTTTAAGCACTTCCAGGGCTCCTATTTGCTAACTTTTTATAAAAATCTTTCTGCTTTATACTAAATGCTAGAAATTAGTTTAAAACCTTTAAAATTCCTCATACTTTTTGTTCATAGCTTTACTAACTCCCTACTTATATGAGGTTGTCGTCTTGTTTTCTACTGTCTTGTAGTATTTATTGTAGTTGGTTAATGTTTATTCCTTTGCATTACACTCCAACTCTATCTTCAGTAACAACAATAACACAAACAACATGTAAAGATTTGCTTTTTGCTGTCCTTTACTTAAGCGACGACGTTTATTGACGTCAAGATTGCACATTATGAACATTAATACAACACTCGTTTATGTCGCTTATTTACAAGCGACTATCTTCGTTTTCAATGTACATACGTATATTGTTATAGTGTTGTAAATTTTAAGAAGGCAGAGCTATGGAAGAATCTATTCCCAAACAAGACTTAGGGGAGGAACAAAATTTGAGGAATATATTTTGAGGACTATTGGTTTAGCAGAGTTGCTTTTCAGTCTGAAAGCTTTTGAGAAGATATAAAGAGGTTTTGAGAAGAAATAGAGAACACTTCGTAGATAACAACAAAGATCTTATTATTTATGGTTTAAAGATGTTATTGGCCCCACGATGGGCGCCACTTTTGAAGTCTGTGTCATGCTAGGGTACAATGAATGTACCTAACAGACAGTTTTTTAAACCTTTTGTGAAGGATGCGTAAGCCAGTAGTCTGTTGGTCCAAAATCTAGACGTACTTAAAAAATTCTGATTAAATGTTTATGGTGTTATAAGCACCACAGGATATTTTGTAAGTGTCGGCTGACGTTTAACAGCAGCACACATAAACTCAAAGGTCCGTTGTGATACCAATGGACTGTAATATGTTTCCCTACTAGTCCCTGACGATATATTTCCTTTATTTACATAAAATAGTAAGATAAATATGTATTAACTAAATTATATAAAAGTTCATAATGAACATAGGGCGTCTATTATCCTTATATAACTCCTTAGATATTGAATATTGACATCCGAAAAATCAGAAAGATTGTGCAGCTACCTGGATCCCAGTGAAGCAAGGCTCTGGCCAAAAAGTGCCGGGTAATGGCACATAACGTGTTCGAAAGTTTTCAACTCCTCCTCATCCATGCACCAGTCATTCGACGGCACATTTAACCGCTCTGCGTGTTTCCTATAAAACAGTGTCCGGTAAATGCAGCAACCACCGTCTCTACTCTTGGAAGCGATATGAGCTCACTTATGCGCTTCTGATTAAGAGAAGGCCAAATATGGCGAGCAGTCTGCCACGTCCATCCATGTGAACATCTCTGATTAGTCTCCATCGCGGAACGCAGCCGTAGATTTTGCTTGCAAGTTTCTAGAGGCATACCAGCACATTCCAACTCAAATGGAACATGACCGCGGGTTGACTGTCAATAAAGATGTTGACTACGGTTACTGACAAGACATTGTAGCCCAACCAGTCAGTCACTTCCTTAATTGCCTGCATCTCAGCCTGGTTAAGGCTGTAATTATCTGGCAGTCTGTGAGCCAGACTAAACCCAAGCTCTTCCAAAGTGACTCAAAAGCCCTCCTGTTCGTGTAGCTGAAAATCAACTTCTTATCCAGAAATACTCCAAGATATTTGGCACAATCTGAGGCGATTATATTGCCGTCCAGGGAAATAGGATTCAAATCTGGAATCTTATTTTTCCTTATTAACAATACTTACTTAAATTAACCCTGAAGAATGTCTCTCAATGTTGGCAGATGCTTTCCCTTTGCCGCTATCGCAACATTTGTGCTCATCTGAGTATCAACCTTTTCCGGATTTTCCTTATAAGCCGACTTTCTCACTGGCTGCGTCCAAAATAGGTTTCTGGTCGCCCTTATAGACATTAACTCTTATATGAAAAAATCCAAATACAATAATGTTACTCCTGGCTTAAAGCGGAAGTCATTCCTTATGAACCAATATCACTGAATGACGACGAGCGCCCTCCATCTCACCCAATCTGGAAATTTTCCAATTCTGAGTTACAAGGTCCGGATTGCAGACTATGATTATCTTCAGAATGACTTACTTCAGTGTCAGTTGCAGCTATCGGAATCTTTGCATGAGCTCTGAGCTGCGACGGGATAACATGTGTGTTCTCCCACTTGGCTAATGGCAACCTTAAACATCGCTGCTGATCTTTCGTTCCTAAAGAAGAGAAAGTGAGGCATACTCTCAAGGCGCCTAAGGCAGATTTCAATTAATTTAATTTCTACTAAACTCTCAAATGGGGAGTCCCCATATTCCTTGGAATACTACAATTCCTATTTCCCCTGTTGATGGCAGCCGTAACGAGGCTACCTTTCACCACCTCACTAAAGACTGAGTCCAGGCGTTGTCGGCTACCTTTGACATCTTAGGTAAAGGTTTCTCGTCTGGCGAGCGCAACTTTTTACAAGACTTCGATAACGAGGCCGAAACAGCGTTCTTCAATGACTCTTTTCGACCATAATAGCGATGCCTTCTCACGTTCAGAGACCGTCGCTTCATCGCGTTGGCTTAGTTTGTTCATTAATTTCCAAAAAAAAATCCTTCTCTTATTTTTGCCCCTAATATTAGGATAGACTTGCCACCTTTTGAAATTTCCAAAACGGGACACCACTAAAAAACATAAAAAAATTAAAAAAAAAAAAAAAATCGACGTCTCAAAAATTCTATAACTTCTCAAAAGGACTTAGATTCAGGACATCAACCTTTATTTATCATATGTTACACTTTAACACAAGTTGCACCGTTTTTTCTGTCCAATAAGATGAAAATCTTATTATCTCAAAAACCCCACTAACGATTTTTTTCAAATTGGGCTTAAAATGTTTGTACGGGTGCCAACTACCATAATCTGCAATAAAATTTCATATGCAGCGAACTTTTAGTTAAACTTGTTCAACCATACCGTGATCTGGTTGAAATTTGCAATACCTTTTCGTTCTTTTTTTTTTTTATTAAGAATTACCATATAATTACAAATTATATACTAATTTTACCTAACCGAGAACTAGTAACAATGACCTTCGTCTCGTTGTAGCGAATCAGACCAAGGCCTCTGGTGGGAATCGAACCCACGACCCCCAGACCTTTTCGTTCTATTTTCATCCTTTTCCTGTGTTGCTGCCGATTCATTTATATCTGCAGCTCTTTTTCTGTTCATTTTCCTGTGAAAAATTTAATAGTTTAACATTTGTGCAAATTTATTGGAAAGAATATTTACTAAAATAATAAAAAAATACCTCTACAAAAAATCACGCTCTGCTAAAATTTTAATTCATTTGAAAGTTGACAAATGGAATAAAAAATATATTTAAAAAAAATGCCAGTGTTGCTAATAAAAATAAGTACTAAGTTTACGATTTATTTTTTGTGACAATGAAAAAAATAGTTTTTTTTTTCTCAAAACGGGACAAATGGCGACCCGTTCAGGGTATCGTCGGGACACGGGACACTCCACTCTAAAACTGGTCTGTCCCGACGGAAACTGGACGGTTGGCAAGTCTATATTAGGATGATCAACCTGACTATGCGGTGGGCATGAAATTATCACAAAACATATTCCAAACAATTCAATTTATTTAATTAATGGCACGGAGTTAAACATAAAACACTTCCACACTTGGCAACAGTTAAACGAGCTAATGAGCACAACACTGGGCGCCATTCTAAATGATATGAAGAATTGATTCTTGGGAGCTCTGTTTAAAATTTTTTATTAATTTTTCTCTTGTAAAAATAATGAACACAATTTCACCAATTTTTAAGAGGCATAACATTGATATTTCCTCAGTAAAGAAACCTAAAAACAGTCAACTTCGGATATGTTCCAACAATTAATTCTTTACAAAATTTTAAACTTCCAAATTTACATCTCACATAGTTTTAAAAACTGGAAATGTGTATTTAGAAAACAAGATTGAATTTTTAAAGGAATATATTTTCATTCTGTTTTAATTTTGAAATTAATAAAAATTAGTAATTATTCGACCTATGAGTTCTATTGAGAAAAATAACTCCAGCTCGAGGTGACGTTTCTCTACTAATTATTACGATAATATCGTTAAAGTAACAATTTTCAAGAAACAATTTCAAAAGCTTGTTTTTGTTTTAAATTGCTTGGTATGGTCATTTTGCAAGACTTACTCGACACGTGTTTCCGAATATGTCAGATTCCATTGTCAAGATATAGTTTTTAAAAATGTTTGTTAATTTTTGGAAATGGACAAAACTGGACAAGGGAGGAAAAGTTCACTTTTTAAGAATTTTTTTTTTTTAATTTTTAGAATTTTACTTTTGTGTAATGGATTGTATGGAATTATTTATCTGAACAAAGCTCAAACAAATAAATTCTAACTGGACTCAAATTTGGTTTTCATGAGTTTACAATACATTAGATAATAAATTGTTTACATTTTCCAGCATTTTAATAAACGAAAATTTCTCCTCTTTTCAAATAGATTACTGAAATTAACGTCATAAATTTTGAAAGCAATCAAATGTGCTAGACAAAAGTTATTAAAATAAAATGACAAATGATGTTAATTTGAAGAAATTATAGTTGTTAGATTAGATTAGATTAAAGAGGCCCTATGCACTGCGACCAAAAAGATCTATTGTGCAGCCTAGAAAGGGTGCCCTAAATATTCAGGCTTCTAATAAAGCCGAGAATCCTATTTGGCAGAGAGTTCCACACGTCAGTCGGAGATATTAATTGTCCCCCTAGATGTTGAAGTCTTCTACCAGTCAGTCTTGGGCATGTACAAAGTATATGTTCTGCTGTCTCCTCCTCTATCTCGCAGAATCTGCACGTGTCCGTGTCAGATAGATTTTTCTTTTTAAGTTGGTAACGTAGGTTACAATGTCCAGTTAGATAGGACGTTAGGATTCGAAGATCCTTTTTGTCCAAAGACAGTAATCGTTTAGATACGGTGTTGGATGGAATTATGAATCTTTTTGCCTGCCGCTGGCCAGCGCAATAGTTCCAATGTTCCATGAACTTAGATTCACTCCATATTTTGAGTTTTTCCCTAACATGTCCCGATGGCAAACCAAAGAATGGTTCAGGGCCAATAAAGGGTCGCCTGGCACCGCAATTTGCCAAACAGTCAGCGCGTTCGTTTCCCGTGTGACCCTCATGTCCCGGAATCCATACGAGTGTTAGGTCGTTATGTCGTCCTAGTTCGTTAAGTGACTCAATACAGTTCATTACCAGTCCGGATGTCACCTCATAAGCTATAAGAGCTTTTAGTGCAGCCTGACTGTCAGACATTATGTATATATGGGAACCATTTGTTTTTCTCCGAAGACATTCGGTTGCACATATGTGAATAGCATACAATTCTGCCTGAAAAATTGATGGTGATTTTCCCATGGGTAGAGCACGTTGGAAATTTGGTCCGAAGATACCCGCCCCTGTATCCTTATTGGTTTGCTTGGACCCGTCTGTATACCATATAATGGAATTAGGCTCTGGGTCCCAGGTCATGTTTGACCACACGCTCCGATCAAGGATTTTAGTATCAAAGTTCCTAATAAATACTCGTGTCGGTAATATTCTGTCCATGACCTTTAAATTATAGTTGTTAATTAGTCGACCTTTCAAATTGTATTTAAGTAAATAAAAAATAGAGCTCGAGGTCCGAGTTATTTTTTTTTTTAATAAATCTTCTTTGAAAACTTCCAATATTTCGATCCTGAATTTGAAGAAATTCATACAAAAAACAGTTTCAAAAAGTGTTTTGTTTTAATTGGAAAATATTTGAAGAAAGAATTTTTTTAAGAAAGAATGTCATAAGATCTGTAAATTTTTCTTGTATATGAAAAATGCTTCAGAACCTGGGAATTTGCATACACTCAAAAAAATACGTTAGTAGATTTACTAATTTTTTTTTGCTAATGCTAGTTAGCTAACTTTTAGCAAATTTTTAGTTAAGATTAGCATGTTAGCAAAAAATTCTTGTAAACTTCATTTAGCACATTAGCAATTTTAAACAAACTTTGAACTAATTTCTTTTGCTAAATTTGAAATTGAGTTGACAACATTTTTACAAGATTTTTTGCTAACATTAGCAAAAATAAATGGTAATTTTTTTTTTTTTTATTTTCAGAAAACTTAAAATGGCGCTATCTCGGAAACTAAGCCAGATAGAGCAAAATGGAGGGCATTTTTGGTTCTTAGAATCTCCATACTTTCGCGGGTCCACTTCACATGTGTGGACCCTAATGGGACGTAACTTTGGTCCCAAAAAAGTTAAAAGTTCCCGAAAATTTTAAAATGCTCATATCTCGGTAAATATTGCCGACAGAACAAAAAGTCCAAAAGAATTTTTGTAGCTCTCAACACGTAGAACAAGACCGCAAAATAACCAAAAGCTCTCCGAGTAATATTTTTGAAGTTACACTCAAAAAAAAAAAAACTGTAATGTTAGCAAAAAAAGCTTGTAAACCTACAAGAAAATTTGCTGATTTTGAACCCACAATTTTTTTGCTAAAGTTAGCAAAAATGTTTTGCCAATAATTAGTTAACAAATTTTTTTTTTGACACATTTGAGGACCCCATTGGGTTCGGACCCGATAGGTCCAGACCCCGATGGGCCTAGACCTAGTTGGGTTCCTTAAAAATCGTCATAGTTTTTGATCCAAAATTTGTGTCCGTTTCGCTCTACCTTGCTTAGTTTTTTAGATACGTGATTATAGGGGACCACTGGGGTCTTGAGAATTAAAAAACTCGATAACTTCAAAAATATTACTCGGAGAGCTTTTGACTATTTTGCGGTCTTGTTCTACGTATTGAGAGTTACAAAAATGCTTTTGGACTTTTTGTTGTGTCGGCAATATTTACCGAGATATGAGCATTTTAAAATTTTCGGGAATGCTAACTTTTTTGGATCCAAAGTTAGGGCCCATTAGGGTCCACACATGTGAAGAGGACCCGCGAAAATATGGATATTCTAAGAACCAAAAATGCCCTCCATTTTGCTCTATCTGGCTTAGTTTCCGAGATAGAGCCATTTTAAGTTTTCTGAAAATAAAAAAAAATTTACCATTTATTTTTGCTAATGTTAGCAAAAAATCTTGTAAAAATGTTGTCAACTCAATTTCAAATCTTAGCAAAAGAAATTAGTTCAACGTTTGTTTAAAATTGCTAATGTGATAAATGAAGTTTACAAGAATTTTTTGCTAACATGCTAATCTCAACTAAAAATTTGCTAAAAGTTAGCTAACTAGCATTAGCAAAAAAAAATTTTTGAGTGTATGAGTTTTTTAATTCTCAAGACCCCAGTGATCCCCTAAAATCACGTATCTCAAAAACTAAGCAAGGTAGAGCGAAACGGACACAAATTTTGGATCAAAAACTATGACGACTTTTAAGGAACCCGACTAGGTCTAGCCCCATCGGGGTCTGAACCTATTGGGTCCGAACCCAATGGGGTCCTCAAATGTGAATGAACTAAGTTGAAATAAAAATTATTTCAGTTAACTAATTTTTAGCAAAACGTTTTTGCTAACTTTACCAAAAAAATTGTGGGTTCAAAATCAGCAAATTTTCTTGTAGGTTTACAAGCTTTTTTTGCTAACTTTACAGTTTTTTTTTTTTTTGAGTGTATGAGTTTTTTGTTAAATCTGATATTATATCGTAACCCAAAATGTCTTCGAATTTGAGGATGAGAATGATTGCTAAAGACCTATTTTTAAAATACCAAAAAGTTCCGTTTTCGGCAAATATTCGGCCAAAATTTTACCGAATAGAGGCCAAAAGCTCAAAAAAACCAACACAGAAAAAAATTATAAAGGTATTTGAGTAAATTTTTAATACTATTGAGTAAAAAATTACTCAATTTTGCACCAGTAAACGATCTAATAGTACACTGAAAAAGTTATTGTTCATAATATCTATGAACATATTTCATAAAACCAAATTCATAGAATCTATGAAACAATTCATTGTCTGAATGAATATTCATTAGTATTTTGAAATATTTCATAGAATCTTATTCATAGATTTTGTAAGATTCATAGAAAAAATTCATAGAAAAAAAATGTCATTAATAATTTTTTAAAAATTAAAATAATGTTACAATAATTAAATAATTTGAATAAATATATTAAAAAAATATAAAAAGAAAAATAAAAAACGTAAAAAAAAAAAAAAAGTTGGCTGCCCAGGCGGGGTTCGAACCCAAGACCTACCGGCTGGGAAATTTATAATCGACGCCTTAGCTAGCAGCGCCACCAAAGGAGGAAAACCTCGCCGACTAACACTTAGTTTTGTAATGTTCGTTATTTTTTTTTTTTGCAAATACACAAACATTTTGTTTTCTACAAACATACACACAGATTTTGGCAGAGCATTGCGGCAGAGCATAATATTTTAAAGCAGGATATTTAACAAAATAGATTTTAAGTGTTATAACTTGTTTATTTACTTTAGCTCAGTGGTTAGAGACTAAGCTTCACGAACAACTGGTATTGTGTTCGAATCTCGGTGGGGATCAGTTAAAAATAAATAAATTTTTAAAAATAGAATATTGTAAATAAATAAAAATAAAATAATAAAGTAAATAAAAATTAAACAATAAAATAAAAAAAAAATAGAATTGAACAATAAATTTTTTTTCCATAGCCTATGAACTTTTTCATAGGTATCTGGTTTCTATGAATTTGTTTCATAGATTCTATGAAAGGCATCATTGGCTCACTTCTAATGATTTTTTTCAAAGAATCAATGTACGTTTTCATAGCCGTAATGAACAAAATTCTTTAAATGTTTGAAAAAAAGTTTGAGTACATTTTTAATTCACACAGTTAAAAATTTACTCAAAATTTATCTATTTTTTTTTTAAGTTTAAAAAAGTTTTAAATATTTTTACAAAAAAAAACTCGTTTTTTCAAACTTTACCAAACATATTTATGTCTCAAAAACATATGAAAATTTTATGAAGACGATTACAAACTTTCATATACATACAAAAAAAACTATAAACTAAACGAGAATTCAAGAACTGTGAGGGTTTAAAAAAATAATTAAAAAACATATTAAATTTTTATTAAATTATTTACTCAAATTGTTTTTAAAATTTTTAAGTAAATTTTTAATTGCGTCAATTAAAAAATTACTCAATTTTTGTTTTTAAATTTAAACAAGTGATTACTCAAATTTATTTCCTCCATATTTTTTCTGTAAAATACTCGGTCGGACTCTACTTAATACCTATTACTTTAATCTCATCTGAAAATTTCATAAACTACCCATTTTTTTTTTAAGAAATTTATAAGAAACTAAAATAAAATTAAAAAATAGTTTCAAATACTTAAATAAATAATAAATGCCTTTTTTAATTTTTCTTTGTATTAATACATAAATAAAAAATATTTTATTTGATTTTTTTGTTTCAAAAATTTTGTTAAAAAATTATAATAAACAATTAAACTTTATTTAAAAAAAACAAATTAAAAAACTAGTAACAAATTAAAACAAATAACCAATTGTTAACCAGAACATAAAAATTTATAATAATAAAATTAAATAAAAAAACCTCCTCCTTGATGTAAATGATATGCGATGATTGGTTGCATGTTAGTGGCCCATAAAAAAAAGTATCCAATAATGTCACATAATATCCTTGCGATGTAAGTGGACTTGTTGTGAGTTGATGTGTGATAGTAGTAGTAGTGTTAATTACAATATGAGTGCCACACATTAATCATTAATGTGTAAGTGAAGGCGAATGTGTGCGTGCGTTTGCATAGTTGTTAAGGCTGTTAGGAAAAGTGCTTTTTATATAGATGTATGAGTGTGAAAGAGTGTGTATGTGTGTTAAAAGTTAATGAGGATGTTTTAAGCTTTGCAAAAAAAATGAAAAGAAAAAAATTGTTATTAATAAAAAAAAGAAAATTTAAAAGAATATAGAAAAGAATTAAATTGAGTTTAATTAAATAAATATAAAATGTTAAGCAAACACCTGATTTAATGAGGAACTTGATCTTAAGGATTTCAAATGTCATATCCTGTTTGAAAACATGATTTTGTATGACATCAAAAACTCAATTAACGCGAATCCGAGTACAGCGGTTTGAAAAGTATCGTTCCTTTCACCCGTGTAAATCGAGGTTTAGCTGTATTATAATTGATATTTTTCTATCAATTATAATTAATTATTTATTTAATTAAAGTCAATTTTATTTTTTTCTAAAAAAGTGTGCTGATTTAAGTATTTTATTTAATAACAATGTTATCTACACCAGTGCCTACTACTAGATAAATTCTAGAAATATTTTTCTCTAACTACAAAATAGTCAAATCAGCACATTTTTTTTAAGCAAAACTAAAAAGTACTAAACAAAAACTAAAAATAAGCAATAAATATTTAAATGTGAGGATTGAACTTCGACTTGCTGTGGTTTATAAAAAAAACTTTTAGACAGTGTGATTTAAATAAATTCTTGTGGTAGTAATCGAACCCACGACCCCAACACTCGTAGTCTAGCACGATACCAACAAGATTACTGACAAGGGAAGTATCTCAACCCTTATGAACCGATTTGCCTGAAACTTAAAATATATATTAAAGAGACGATTTTAAGGTTGGGGTGTCTTGGCTTATCGGCCACATCGGTGTTTAAAAATTTCGTTGTCCCCTTATGAAACCATATGGACCTTCGGGAAAATTTTGATAACTTCCGAACTAACAGGAATATCATCTAGGGCAAAAATACCTGTCGACTTAAATTTAATAAAGATTATTTCTTATCCATATGGATATCGTAGGTCTATATCTTCACATAAGTACCCCCGAAATTTACACATTTTCCTGAATAAAATATTTAAAGAAGCCGAATTTTTACAAGGTTATGACACCATTATATAGGCATTAAAAAAACCTTTCTTCTCATATGAAAACATCATATAGTTTCTTAAAAAGAAATGGCTGAAAAATGCAAAAAACGATTTTTTCGCCATTTTTTGACCCATGTTTTAAACCCCTAAATCCCGATATGGCCGATAAGCCGAGACACCCCAACCTTAGAATTGTCTCTTTGATATATATTTTAAGTTTCAGGCAAATCGGTTCATAAGGGTTGAGATACTTCCCTTGTGAGTTAAAATACCTCAATACAACCAACGGGTTGACATCACCCCTACAAATTTAATTAAATTCAGTACTGAGTTTTACTTTAACAAAAAAGATATTGTGCCAATTTTTCAAGGTTCTTGTCATTCTAGTATTCGAGACATGGGGTCTTGAAAATTAAGAAAATCGCAAATCTCAAAAAGTAATCCAGGGACAGGCCTTATGCAGGTTTCAAATAATAAGTAATGAGACATCCTTTAAAATGGCATGCATCATGATTTTTTTTTTCAAGTTTAAAGGTCATTGTTTTGACCCCAACATTAGGAACGCAATATCTCAAAAAGCGATATTTTTAAAATTTTGAAAAAATATATCGTGAACCTGTATTCAAAATATGCCAACTCAAATTTGAACGATATGAGTTTCCGATGGCAAATAGCTCCCCTATGCAATACCCATCTGTGATAAAAATTTCAGAGCAAAAAAATAATTTGTTGTCGTTTTACATCAATTTTTGTTATTCTGCTATCTCAAAGTACGTATTTTTTTGGTGAAAATAAATGCCAACTCCCATCGTAAATTTCCAAAAATTTTTCAAAAATTTTTTTAAAAAAAATCAGACCAGTTTTCTCATTGCAATTGCCATGCTAAACACGAATCTGGTAAAAATTTTGATATCGAATGGCTAGTTTTCAAGATATTACCATTTTGAAATTATCGGTAAATAGTGTTTGCAAAAAAAAAAAATTGCTTATATATGTAGGGTGACCATTATTTTCTGAACTCAAATCAGTACACCCAGAAAAGTTTTACAGTAACTTTTTACGGTTATTCAAAAAGTTTTTAGTTAAAGTTGTTTTAAACGTATTACCATTTTGAAATTATCGGTAAATAGTGTTTGCAAAAAAAAAAAATGCTTATATATGTAGGGTGACCATTATTTTCTGAACTCAAATCAGTACACCCAGAAAAGTTTTACAGTAACTTTTTACGGTTATTCAAAAAGTTTTTAGTTAAAGTTGTTTTAAACGTTTTATCGTTTGTTTTTTAACGAAAATAAAATATTGAATGATTTATACAGTTGTTAAAACAATAAACTACAAAAGTTACGGAAAAATATTTTTATCAGTTAAATTATTTGTGACTGATTATACGGTATAATTTTACAGAAGTACGGTTTTTGTAGTTTGTTATTCAAAAAATTTAATTTTTACTCCACAAAATGAAAAATTGTAAACAGTTAAAATAAATGAAATATCGTTTGTTTTTACGGAATGTCTAGTCATTTATTAACGTTTAAAAATAACTGAAAAAGTCTGTTGTTTCAAGTGAAATATAAGTAGTCCGTTTTTTAAAGGGAAAAACGATTGTTTTAAACGTTTTTTCAGTTGAATTTACTTACAAAATATTTTTAGTGTACAGCATAAAATGTTTTTAAACCATAGGAATTGTTGTATTTTTGAAAAAAATATATGTTTTTTAAAAAACTTACAAAAAAATTGTATATTTCGTTTGTAGATTAGGAGAAAATAATTTTTGAACTTAAACAGTTTTACATTTACTGCATAAACTTGTAACATTTTCTTCAATTGAACTGAAACAAGTGTAATGAAATACGAAATCAAAAAATTCAGCGACTTTTTTACATAGTTTTTAAAATACCAAAAAGTTTCGGTTTCGGCAAATATTCGGCTTAAATTTTGCCGAATACCGAATAGAGGCCGAAACCCCATTATTCGGCCGAAACCGAGACCGAAACCGAATATTCGGTCGGACTCTAGTATTTTAGCATCAGGGTTTTAAAAAATATTTGTTTTAAGTTTTAGCAATTTGCTTTTCTACAACATATATAAATTTAGTTTTAGCAAAAAACTTATGCAAATCGGAGTACATCCTTAAAAAAAAAGTAAATAGAATATAAAATAAAATCAAACTAAAAAAGTAAACAAAATAAAATTTAAAATAAAAATTAGTAAAGCAAAATAAATAAAATGTTAGTAAAAAAGACAATATTTGAGTATAATTTCAATTTTCATTAGATTTTGCATAAAAATGTTTTGAAAATTGAGATTATAGTCAAATCATAGATAGAATAAATGAACAGGGACTAAAAACCAAAGACAACCGACAGTGCAAAGGAAATTACAGCAAAATATCAATATGTATAACTAATTTTTTTATCAGTAAATAAATTGTTGTACTGATAAAAAAAAGTTGTGATAACTAATTTTTAGTTGTGATAACCAAAGTCTATTTTCAAATAAACAAGAAAAAATAAATGAAAAATTTACATAAATGCGTAAAATACTCATGTGAATAATTTAAGTATTTTACTTGCAATGCGTAAAATACTTGAATTATTCACGTGATTCGCGTGATTCACGTGTGAATAACGTGATAAGCCTCAGTAGTATTACACCGTCCGGCAGCCAATATTAAACATGAACCGAATAAAAAACGTCTGAATGTAGAGATAAAATGGAATAAGACTGCAGTTTTTCATTTCGTTATCCTTTTTCCTTCAAAATTTTAAAGAATAACATTATGTAAAAATTTTTTAAATATTCGTATAATTTTTTAACATTCAATAAGTCCAAAAAATGCTTATCCCAAAAATTTAATTGACAGTAACTGATCTAAATTTTTTGGACAAACACAACTTATAAAAGTTATTCGAAAAAGATCAGTTTGAATTCGAATATTGTACTTGTAATTCAAAAATTACATTTGTAAATTGAAGATTCTGCTTGTAGTTCGAAATTTCCTTTTGTAATTCGAAAAGGATCAATTAAAATTCGAAATAGATCAGTTGTAATTCGATAAAGATCAATTGTTATTCGAAAAAGATCAAATGAAATTCGATAAAGCTCAATTGTAATTCGAAATACATTCAAAAAAGATCAATTGTAACTCGAAAATTCCAACTGTAATTCGAAAATTGCAATTGTAATTCGAAAAAGATCAATTGTAATTCGAAAAGATTAATTGTAATTCCCCGGGTAAAAATGAAATATATATGATCATATATGAAGATATATGGATCATATATGGATTTATATAACCATATATTATCATATATGCCTCCATATATGTTCATATATAATCTGATCCGAAAATTGGCCAGATATGAGGTCATATCGGGCCAATTTTCGGATCAGATCATATATGAACATATATGGAAGCATATATGATAATATATGGTTATATAAATCCATATATGATCCATATATCTTCATATATGATCATATATATTTCATTTTTACCCGGGTCGAAATTGATCAATTGTTATTCGAAATAGATCAGTTGTAATTCGACAAAGATCAATTGTAATTCGGAAAAGATAAAATGTTATTCGAAAAAGTTCAATTGCAATTCAAAATAGATCAATTGTTATTCGAAAAAGACCAATTGTAATTTGAAAATTCCAACTGTAATTCGAAAATTTCAATTGTAACTCAAGAAATATCAATTTTAATTAGAAAATATCAATTGTAATTAAAAATAGATAAATTTTTATTCGAAAAAGAACACTTGTATTTTAAAGATTCCAATTGTAACTCGAAAAATATGACTAAATTTCCGTTGATCTTTACAATTAAAATCTTCGAACTACAACTGATCTTTTTATACCCTTTACTTAGTTATAGAGGGTATATATAAGTTTGTCATTCCGTTTGTAACATTTGTAACCGTTTGTAACCCCATAAAGTATACATATTCATGATCCCCTTTCGATTTTAATACATTCTAGCGACGTCCGTCTGTCTGTCTGTCTGTCCGTCTGTCTGTGAAAATGGTGATCACGGACAAAATATTGCACAAAGATGACTGAAACTTAACACATTTATTGGAACTTCTCCCGACAAGTTTGGTATTGCATTTGAGCGAAATCGGTTCAGCGGTTCAAAAGTTATGAACGAAAATGTACACCTAAAAAATTTCTGTTGAACATAACCTAAAAATACAAAATGCTTTAATTCGGCTGCTGGTTGACATATGTGAACATAATTAAACACCAAATTATGTAGGTAAATTCCAGTAAATATTCGCTTAAAACAAATGAAATTTTATTTAAAAACCATTCCACTGTTTTTTCATTTAAAATAAAAACAAATTACAGTCAATTTTAAATGTTAATTTAATGACTAACCAAAACATTAAAAAACTAGTGAATATTCAGTTATTTTGTATTGAAAAACAGTAAAACTATAGAAGAAATTTTTTACTGCCGAAAATGAATGTAACAGAAAATTCGTTTTTAAGACAGTAAATTATATTTTTTAAACTACAGAAACAGTAAAAAAAATTAAATCCTTTATAAAATAAGTGATTTTTATTTTAAAATAACTTTACTGATTACTTTTTAAAATAACCTACAAACAGTTAATGACATAATTTTCTTCGTGGTATTTAAACAAGTACGAACATATTTTTTGACAAAAAAAAGAAAAAAATCGCGGATTTTTTTTACACAATTTTTTTTTTACAATTCTTTTATTTTGAGTTACAATTGATCTTATTCGAATTACAATTGATTTTCAAATTCCAATTTCAAAAAGCTCAATTGTTATTCGAAAAAGATAAATTTTAATTCGCAATAGATAAATTTCGATAAAGATCAGTTGTAGTTCTAACAAGTAAAAAATTAAATTCTGCTTTGCCGAATGTAAAGATTTCCTCCACAATTTCAAAAGCATTATTGCAAAAAAACTTTTTTAAAAGGAAATTACTTTAAAAAAAAAACCTTTTTTTTTAAATTTCCTCGAAAAAAAATGTTGGTAAAAAAAAGGTTCGCGATTTTTTCTTTTTTTGTCAAAAAATATATCCGTACTTGTTTAAATATGTCAACTTATGTCAACCAGCAGTCGAATTAAAGCATTTTGGTTATGTTGAATAAACTAAAATTTTTGAGGTGCCCTTACATTTTCGTTCATAACTTTAGAACAGCTGAACCGATATCGCTCGAATCCAATACCAAAGTTCTCGGGAGAACTTCCAATAAATATGTTAAGTTTCAGTCATCTCCGTGTAAAATTTTGGCCGTGATCACCATTTCCACAGACATACAGACGGACATCACTAGAATGTCTAAAAAACGATCGGGGATCATGAATATATATGGGGCATTCCAAGCCAAATCACTCGCTTTTAGGCCCGACCCCTTTCGATTTATTTTATTTTTGGATATGTTTTAGAATTTATTAAATGCAACTTGGACACCAATTTTCAGCTTTTTATTTCAAGATGGTGTTGAGTAATCAATTTTTCAAAATGGCGATTTTCTCAAAAAAAAAAAATAAAAAGTTTAAATTTTTAATTAATTTTGACCATTAAAAAATATAGATATTTAAAAACAAGTTGGACAACGTTTTGTTGGTACTTAAATGTAGTTTAAGAAAAAAAATATGAAAAAAATATTCGAAGTAATTATCACTTATTTTTTGACGTTTAAAAATTATAATCGACTTTTTGAAAAATTTCGAAATATTCGATTTTTTTTGTAAAAAACTATAAAAATTCAACTCTAAATAACTTTTTAGCCATAATTCGAGATGTGATCACAATTCTTTCTATTTTTTTTTAATTTTTAAAGTTGCACCTTTTATTTTTTGGCTCTGATTTATTTTATATGGTGATCCAAAAAAAAAAGAATTGGTAGATATTGACCCTAACTTACCCTAGATATATTTGTTTCGAGGTAAAAATACGTCTCACAAAAATTTAAAAC
This sequence comes from Pegoplata infirma, assembly GCA_963921195.1. Lineage (NCBI taxonomy): Eukaryota > Metazoa > Arthropoda > Insecta > Diptera > Anthomyiidae > Pegoplata > Pegoplata infirma. The sequence goes on from OY992536.1 coordinate 66,237,349, forward strand.
GATCGGAAATGGGTAAGGCGTTTAGCATGGTCCTTGAAGTTTTAAAAACGGATTACAAGGAAAAATATGATTTTTTTCTGTTTTCTCAATTTTTTTGGTATTTTAAGTTAAGTTAATTTAAATTATGATGTGGAGTAAAATGCCTTTCTAATAAGATACTAAAAAATAAAGCGGTTGAAAATCAGCCAAGTTATTACAACTTCCCCAGGCATCTAGCGTGTGTCATTCCACTTGATTAAAGAATACGAGTCCCTTTTTTTAAATTTATTGAAATTTTCTACTGTAATAACATTTTTTCATTATTCATGTTTCAGTGTAATATTGTTTTGGTTTTTCCAAATTATAAAACAAAAACAATTTTTTTTTTTTAAAATAGAGATTTCAAAATGGTGTTGAAAATGCAGGCATTTTTAGGATTAATTTAAAAAATGTTAGCAAAACACAATATGAAAAATAGTTGTCATCTAATTACATTTGAACTTGAGGAATAAAAAAATGTTATTACAGTAGAAAATTTCAACGAATTTCAAAAATCGGATTGTATTGCTTAATCAAGTGGTCTGCCATACGTTAGATGCATGGGGAAGTTGTAATAACATGGCTGATTTTCAACCGATTTCAGTTTTTGGTACCTTATTAGAGAGGCATTTTGCTCCGTATTATAATTCTGTAACCACTTGAATTTAAATTTAACTTAAAGTACCAAAAAAATTTAGAAAACAGAAAAAAATTCATATTTTTCCTTGTAATCCGTTTTCTAAACTTCAAGGCCCATGTGGAACACCTTATCCATGTCCGATCGTTCTTAATTTTTGTGAGGCATATTTTTACCTCGAAATGAATATATCTAGTTTAAGTTAAAGTCAGTATCTACCAATTTAATTTTTTTGGAGCACCATATAAAATAAATCAGAGTCAAAAAATAAAAGGTGCAATTTTCAAAATTTGAAAAAAATAGAACAAATTGCGATCACATCTCGTATTATGGCTTAAAGTTGCGTAATTTAGAGTAGAACTTTTAGACGTTTGTAAAAAAAAATCGAAGGTTTCGGACTTCTTCAAAAAGTCGATTTTAATTTTTAAACGTTAAAAAATAAGTGATAATTACTTTGAATAATTTTTTTAATATTTTTTTCTAAAACTACATTTAAATAACAACAAAACGTTGTCCAACTTTTTTTAAGATATCTGTATTTTTAACTGGTCAAAATTAATTGAAAATTTTAATTTTTTTCAAAAAATCGCCATTTTGAAAAATTGATTACTCAACACCATCTTGGAGTAAAAGGCTGAAAATTGGTGTCCGAGTTGCATTTAATAAGTACTAAAACATATCCAAAAATAAAATAAATCGAAAGGGGTCGGGTCTAAAAGTGAGTGATTTGGCCTGGAATAATGCCCCATATACTTTATGGGGTCCCAGACCGATATTTCGATGAGTTACAAATGGAATAACAAACTTATATATACCCTCTATCACTAGAGTGGAGGGTATAAAAAGAACAATTGAAATTCGAAAAATACCAATTGTAATTGAAATAGATAAATCGTAATTCACAAGCAATCAATTGTAGTTCGAAAAAAAATCAATCAATCAAAAATTTGTAGTAAATTGATATTTTTCAAACTTCAATTGATCTTTTGCGAACTACAGTTGCTATCTTCGAATTACAATTGATATTAGTTGATATTTTTCTAATTAAAATGATCTTCTTAGAATTATAATTTTCGAATTAAAATTGATCTATTTTGAAGTACAATTGATTTTTTTGCTAGTACAAGAAAAAATCCCCATGTTTAAACTATCACCATACCCAAAAACAACCAATTACCAATTTTTAATAAAAATAATTTAATAAGAGATAAGACCAAATACGATTTTTTTTTTGTTTTTAAAAAATTTGTGTGTAATATATTGTGTTGAAATTTTTTCGGTTTTTTGTAATAAATAAATCTTATACTTAAGGCAAATAAATTATTAAGTTAAAATAAATAGGCACTAATTTAAAATTAATTAAATAAATATACTAAACTAAACCTATTAAGTAATTTTTGGCATTTACAAAAAAATTAATAAATATTTAATACTGTTTAAAACACTAGAAGGAATCTAATTTACATATAACTACAGAAATTGAAGTACAAAATATACACTGGGACAACTTTGGTTTTGAACTTTTGGTTTAATATTAAGCTTACAGAAATGTATGACAAAAAATCTACAATTGCCATCTATTGCCAAAATTATACGGCGAATATCTATAACTAGGACTACCAAATGTTGTACCCGTTGAGGAGTGAGCAACAGCAGCCGCTGCTGCGGCCGCATGAGACACACCAAATGGGGTACTATGATGGAACATATCAAAGGCTGAACCATAGGCCGAACGTGGAGGGGTTTGATAAAACATAGCAGCTGTAGCAGCAGCGGCAGCAGCTGCTTGTTGCTGCTGATGCTGCTGCTGTTGTTGTTGCTGGCTATGTTGTTGAGAGGGTGATAAATAAGCAGGATTAGTCATGATGGTATTGCTGGTAGGATTATTCATATTACTATTATTACTATTATTTACCGGTGAACTACTTAAATTAAGAGTTTGTGAATTAACCGAATTACCCAAACCACTACTATTATTAGTTTGATTGGCATTATTAGCCGAATTATATAAAGCTGTTAATAGATCATCTTGTTGCTGCTGTTGCTGAGAAGCAAATTTTAATGAAGGAGCACAAGAACTGAAAGCACTTGTAGCCGAAGGTACAATACTATTGGAAATTGGAGATGAATTATTAGCACGTTTATCGGCGTCATTTTTCTCACTTTTCAAATTATTCGGCGTTAAATTTTCTTTAGCAAAAGCTAAAGAATTTTGTGTTACTGCTTCCACACCGGCTACAGTTTTTATAAATGTAGCCAAATGCATGGCAGCAGCAGAATTTTGCAATTGCTGCTGCTGTTCCGATTCTACACGATTTAATTCATCCAAGTGATCTTTAACTACCATCATGATTTCATCAGCTAAATATTGGCCCTCATTTGATTTATCCGAACTATCAGAGGAATTGTGACTAGCATTGGCGGCATAACATACTTTTTGTGAAACTTTTGTCAGTAGTGCTGCAACATCCTTATAAAGGATATCCAACAACTTACCAGTGGTAAACAGCACAATAGCCTTGAGACAGGAGTACTCAGCTGAATCCACATGTAATGCCTTCAATTTTTCCACTTGCTCTTGGAAGATGCGTATATGATCCATAAATGCCACTACACGATCAGCAGCCATGGGTGAGGCATGCAAACCAGCGGCCGCCAATAAAGGAGCCACATGCAGGGGCATAGAACATTGACTGGCATTTAACACAAAAAGTTCCGACCATACCAGACGTAAGAGCGCCACCTGATCGGTTACTTGCAGTTCGGGGAAGAAGGGTATATTTTTGGCCCATTCTACTGCCGAAAATAGTAAACGGGCAGCCAATTCACAGATATTATCAATGCCCATAATATTGTTGGGTTGCATACACTGGCCATAGCGGGAGGTGGGATAGGGTTCAGCACGCAGGAGTAATGAGATATAGGAACTTAGGTAGGAGTGACCATTGAAACCGGCAACACCCATAGGATCACCATTGGCCAATTGATATTGGCCATGCATGCCAGGTATACCGGTTTGAGTGGGTGGGACGCGACCGCGTTGGACAGCTAAAATGAGATAAAAAGAAGAGAAAAATAAAATTAGTAAAATGTTAAACATGTAGAAAAAAAAAAAATTACATAAAAATTGTTTAAATAAAAGTAAAATCGTAAAGTTATGAAATTTGGCAACAGTGTAAAAAATAAGAGTATCAGCAAAACAATGATAACGGTAATAGTAAAGTTTACAAAAATAATGTTAATCATGATTTCAATGATGAGCATTTAAACCATTCACAGACAATCATATAAGAATTGTTTACTGATAAGCTGGCTCAATATTCTTTTGAGTTTTGCAAGTCTCAAATAATTTGTTATGGTAAAATGGTTAAAAAATTGGCACTGAGGAGGGGGGCCCCTGTAGGTTAGTTGGTAGCGTGCTAGCCTATGAAGCAGGAGGTCGTGGGTTCGATTCCCACAAAAATCCTTGGTCGATTTCGCTACAACGAGACGACGGTCATTGTTTCCAGTTCTCGTTTAGGTTTAAATTATTAAAAGTGATGTGTTATTAAATTGGAAAAATAAAAATAAAAACTGATCATTGGATCAAATTATGGATTTGGACACTTCTAAAAGCCTTTAAATGAAATTTGGCAACAAGGCAAATATATAATTTTTAAAAAATTGAAGAGAAATTAAGGAAATATATCTCAAATATGTACATGAAGATGTGTTTTAAATGTTTCATTTAAAAAGATATTTCAGAACAAAACGTTTGAAATTTGACAACATGGCAAAAAAATTAAATATTTCGCATCGAAATAAAATTTATTGAAAAACGCAATATATTTTTTTTCAATTATTTTTTTATAATTAGAAATTTATTAATTAGAAACAATATTGGCACCAAAAATCTGCTATGAAAAAAGATGAAATTTGGCAACACAGAAAATTTAATAGAAACCCATGGATTTTGTGAAGGAAATTCAGTTGCCAAAAAATATTTTATTTTAAAAATTGCGAAAGAAATTAAAACCCATAAAAAACTATGATAAAGACGATTTAAAGAGTTAAGAAATTTGGCAACAGTGCAAAAAATAAAAAAAAAAAAAATTTTTGATAATAATGCAAAAAAATATTAAATTTAATACATATTCATTAAAAACAGGTAACGTTGTACAATATTAAAAAAAATTCTATTAATCGAATTATGCAGTTAATAAATTTAAAATTTATTATAAAAATTGGAAAAAAAAAATAAAACCCATAAAAAATTATGATAAAGACGATTTAAAGAGTTAAAAAATTAATTAAAATTAATAAAAAAGAACGACATTTTTTGATAATATTGAAAATTGAAAAAAAAAAATATTAAATTCAATAAATATTTATCAAAAACAGCTAATTTGAAACTTGGCAACGTTGCAAAATATTAAAAAAATTCCCATTAATCCAATTATGGAGTTAATAAATTTAACAACAAAAAGGAACGTTTTTTTTGGATAATATTGCAACAAAAACAAAAAAAATAGTTAAATATTATTCTAAAATAGTAAAGTTGAAACTTGCCAACGAAGCACAATATAAAAAACGATATTTTTGTACAATATCTGTAAGAAGAATTACCATATTTCTTTAAACAAGTGTAAGGTTGTATTATTGGTTTATGTTTAATAAAAATTTTGTCATATTAACAAACAATTTAATTGTATACGCATTTTTTTTGTCTAGTCAAAGTTTAATTATTTTTTTTGTCATTGCAATTAACATTTTGGTTATTATGAAAAACAATTTTGATTGGAAAAGAAATAAGGAATTTTTCTGCGTATACACTTTTTTTATAAAGCAACAAAAGAATTTTTAATAAAATTTGGCAACACCGCAAAAAATAGGAAAATTTTACAGAAGTGTGTTTTTTTTAGATTAGATTACACACTAAATAAAATTAGCATACTTTTTAATGGAAAATGAAATTTGGCAACCCAGCAATAATTTTCAAATCAATAGTAAATTGTTTAATTAGAAGAAACAAGTTATAAGTATTGTTTTATTGGCTTATTTTAATTAAAAATATTGTCATATTAACAAACAATTTAACTGTATTCGCAAAATTTCTTATGTGATAGAAGTTCAATTATTTTTCTTGTCAATACAATTAACTTTTTGGTTAATATGATAAAAAAAAGAATTTTATTGGAAATAAACTAACAAATTTTTCTGCGTATAATTTTTTTTCTAAAACAACAAAATGATATTTAATAAAATTTGGCAACACGGCAAAAAATATAAAAATTTAAATTTTACAGAATGAAATTTGGCAACCCAGCAAGAATTTTCAAATCTGTAGTAAATTGTTAAATATAGAAGAAAAATGTTTTAAGAATGGTTTCAGAAGCCATTGGTTTGTTGGTTTATTTTAATTAAAAATGTTGTTATATTAACAAAATTAAATTGTATTCAAAAATTTTCTTGTTTGATAGAATTAAATTTTTGTTTTTTTTTGATAAAAAAAGAATTTCACTGGAAATGAACTAACAAATTTTTCTGCGTATAAATTTTTTTCTAAAACAACAAAATGATTTTTAATAAAATTTGGCAACACCGCAAAAAATAGGAAAATCGTACTTAAATTTTACAGAAATGTGACTGAAATTTGAATTAATGGTTAGACTTTGAGTTTTTTTGAGTGTAGATTACACACGAAATCGAGTTGAATTACTTTTAAATGGAAAATGAAATTTGGCAACCCAGCAAAAATTTTAAAATCTATAGTAAAATTTTAAATTAGAAGAAAACAGTTATAAAAATTGTTTTAAATGGAAAATGAAATTTGGCAACCCAGCAATAATTTTAAAATCTATAGTTAATTGTTAAATGAGAAGAAAAAATTTATTGAATTTGTTTCAGAAGCCATTATAAGTATCTGGGAAAACATTAAAGAAACATTTTTTTTGATGAAATTTGGCAACAACCTTATAGAAATTGATTATTTTGAAACTCAAAGCTATTTCTTGAACTTTATTTAAATTTAGTTTTCTTGTAAGTTTTTTTTTTCTTCTTCAGACATGTGTACCAAAAACTCCATACAAGGGTCTGACTAAACAAAACAATTATTTTGACCACTACATCACACGTAATACAATACTTCATTTTCATCTGTATGACATCTAATACACTCTGAACTTTTCACAATAATGCCACATATCATAATAAAAGTTGAAATTAAATCAGACAACCTCAATCTCTAGCATTGTTATAAAAATTTGTTTTTTAGCAACCCTAAAAAAAAAAATAACCAAGAAAGGAGTAAATAGCAAAGGACATGCCATAAGATTATTTCCTGATTATAAAGAACTATAACGAGTAACGCACTCACACAGGCTTTTACAAAAGTAAGAAGATACTTTTTCTTAAGATAGAAATACATATAGAAATATTTTTTAAAGACGTCATCACCCAGCAACAACCCTTTTTAATATGGAATATGTAAATTTCTGTATTTATTTTTTTTTTTGTATTTAATATTTTCAACGCATTTTGCCAAGTATTTGTGAAAAAATATATTTTATGTATATTTTTTTAAAATTTTTAGCGCTGTGTTATTGTTTTCATTGTTTATCGCTGTTATTGACGACACCAAAAATTTACTTTTAATTAAAATTTACATTAATACAGCTTATGTATGCAAAAAAAAAAAAACAGAAAAATAACAAATTTATATGTAAAGAAAAATCCGTATGGAAAAACACTTTTTTTTTTTAACAAAAAAATATACTGCCAGTAAAACAATGCATTGTATAGATATAGTAGATTCAGTAGACTGAGGATGACTGAGTTTTTTTTTTTTTTGAGAGTGTAAAATTGTTTATAGTTTTTCGCTGCTGTGTGGTATACAACAAGGTTAAAAACATGTTGACACTTTTTTTTTTGCAGCTACTGATTATAATGTTATTATATATTCAAAAGCAAATTGATAATGTTATTTTATTTTTGTTAAACAAAGTAAAAAATAAGGAAAATAAATAAAAAAAATGTGAAATTTGGCAACATGGCAATATTGCAATTGGATTTGGAAAAGCTTAAAATGGGTTTGAATTGTAGAAACTCAGATATATGTCAATTTTGGTAGAATTTAGTACCATTAAAACATAAAAATTTTACATTTTAGCAAATTTTGTGAAATTTGGCAATGCAGCAATATTTAATATTAAGCTTTAAGAATGACTTAACTTTAAGAATAATTCTAGAAAAATCAATTTTTTTCCTTAGAAAGTGCAAATTTGGAAGTTCTATAAGATTTTTAAATAGTTTGTGAAATTTAGCAACCTGGCAAAATAAGAACCAAAACTAAATAAAGCCATTAAATATATACAGCTCTTTAAAAAGTTATAAATTATGCATAGATATAAAAATTAACATTAAATTATGCATTTTTTTAATAAATTTTAAACATTTTAGAGAAATTTGGCAACTCAGCAATTTTTAAAAACTTTTGGTTAATAGCAGTTTTATCAATGATTTCGGTTTAGAAATGTTGGAGCAATATATATTCAATTAAAATATTCAAATAAATATTCAAAAGCAAATTAGTATTGTAATTTTTTTGTTAAACAATTAAAAAAATAAGGAAATTAAATAAACAAGGGAAATTTGGCAACATGGCAATATTGCAACTGGATTTGAAAAAGCTTAAAATGGTTTTTAATTGGAGCAACTTATTTATATCTCATTTGAATAATTAAGTACCATTAAATCATAAAAATATCTAATTTTTTTAAATTTTGTGAAATTTGGCAACGCAGCAATATTTAATATTAAGCTTTACGAATAATTTACTTTCAAGAATAATTAGAAATAATAAAATTTTACTTGAAAAGTAAAAATTTGGGCGTTCTGCACGATTTTTAGTTAGTTTTTAAAATTTGGCAACTTGGCGAAATGGGAATAAAAACTAAATAGTCATTATATATTTATTAAGTTCCTTAAAAGGTCATATATTATGCATAGATATGCAAATTAAGTTGAAATTATGCATTTTATGTTAAATTTTAAACACTTTATGGAAATTTGGCAACACAGCAATTTTTACAAATTTCTGGTAAATAGCAGTTTAATCATTAATTTCAGTTTAGAAAAGTTATAGCAATAAAAATCTATTGAAATTTTATGTCTGTACTGCGATTTTAGAAAATTTTCTGAAAATTGGCAACATTGTAATATAAGAAAATATTAAATTTATAGACAAAAAATACAGGAAACTTTATTTATTTCGTTGAGATGTATGAAACGGAATTTTATTTGACTAGTCAGTTCAACATTAAAATACGTCCGAAAAGACTTATTGATCCCGACCTGCAATCGATTTTTTTTTGAATTAATTGAAATTTGGCAACATATCAATACATTAAAACTTTTTTGAATAAACAAGCAAAATTTTGTTTTTTAATAAAAACAAAAATCTATCTTAAATTTTTTTAAAATATATAGTTTTTGATATAACTATTTGACTGGAACATTTTTATGAAATTTGGCAACATTGCAAAATCATTAAAAGTGCAGATTTCGCAGAAATTGATCAATTATTTTATTCCTTAATATTTTTTTGTTTTATTAATTAAAATAACTATTTTTTATTATCTCTTAATAATTTCAGATCTGGCAACTTAAACATTCCAGGGTACGGAACCCTTAAAAACTAAGCCGATAAATTACAAGGTAATGGACTCAAATTTTATTAAATTTAAGAACAATTTCAAAAAAAATTTTATTTCAAAATATTGAGAGGAATATAAGCTTTTTTTAGGTTTTAAAATTTTAAAATTAAGGAAGATAAGATTTTTCAGAGTTTAAAATTTTCAAATAAAATGCAATGCAATTTGCAACTTTATTGCAAATATATTTTTAGATTTTATAAATTTTAAAAACTGATAGTGACAAAATAAAATTCTCTGTTGTAAACAGTTTTAACTAAAAATATCTAAGTGCTATTTTTTATTAATCCAGGGTTTCAAAAACTTTTAATTTTTTGGTTAAAACCATGGTTTAACACTAAAAATAAATAAAAAAATGTTGATAAATTTTTAGAACTTTTTGTTTTGTTACCAATTAACAATTTAAAAATATTCTGATGTTATTTTTTATAAATCCAGAGTTTTAAACTTTTTTTTTAAATCCAGTGTTTAAAAAACATAAACTAATTATGCTGTTAATAACTTTCAAGACAACAAAAAGAGCAATTTTAATAAATAAAAGATTTAAATATTCCTTTGTTTTCAAAAAGTCTAGTGTTATTTAACACGTGTTTAAGATGATTTTGAATTAATTTCTTAAAAAAAGTCATGTTTTAAATAAAGTATTTAAACTTAAGCACGTGTTGTTTTGCAAAATAAAATCTCTAATATTTACTCAAGTATTTTATAAAAATGTTACTTTTGGTTTTATACACAAGGGTTAAAAGTAAATCTTTAACTTTTTAGTGGTGGTTGAATTTAAAGATTTCGTTGCATATTTCTTTTGTCTAACAACCACAATACGTTAAAAATCAAAACATTACAAATATGACCACAAACAGCATCTTATCAACGGATAAAAAAATTATTTACAAAGATTCAAATTTTTTAATACCCAAAAGATACAACACCTTTTTTTGTTTTTTGAAAAAAGAGAAAATCTATTTTCCCAGGCCACTATAAATGGTCAATCTTAAAACTGGACATTAATATCCTTAAAAACTGGTTTTTGTAAAAAAAAACTTCAATAAAGTACCTGAACTACTTTATTTGGCTGACCCTTTGACAAATTTAGCTTGACCATTTGCTGAATTTTAGGAAATGGGCATAAAACTAGACAAACAAGCTTTCATCCCTCTTTAGTTTTTGTAAGGAATACAAAGCATTATTTATTTTAATTGCTATAAATAATGAGGGTCAATTTTTTTTTTGTGTCTACTTGTTTGATTTCTTAAAGGAAGATCTTTAACAAAACTGACCATTACAGTTTGTTTGTTTTTTTAATATTTTCATAAAGTTTTTTAAGATAGCTCTACAGAAAAAAAGACGTTACAAAAAAAAAATCCAGGTGTGTTTGAAAGAAAAAAAAAAATTTTGTATATTTTTCCTTGAGTGTAGTTAAGATTTGGCAGGCTTTACAATAGTAACACTTGCAAAATATTTAAAAATATATATGCAAACATTTCTTAGTAATGTAGCTTAACAATTGTAAGTTTTTTTGTAGATTTTTTTTTTGTTTTTTAGAATTGTTAATACATTTATGAGTTGAAAGCCTAAAGGCAATATAGTTTTTTTTTTCTTGGATTGTGAAGGATTTTTCAACAAGAGATTTCTTTAAATGATAAACATTTATATATGAATATATTGTTTTAAGTTTTAATGTGGATATATATATGAATGTTGTAGGTGTGCTTTAAGGTAAAAAAATAAACCAAAGTTGTAGTAAGAAACCTAAGAAAACGTATAACAATTACAGAATGTAGCAAAAAATATAAATTTTTAAAAATCTGGCAACTTTTTATTACAAAACAAGATTTTGAGTTTTGTTTTAATCGTTTTTGATCATTGACATAATCTTTCAAATCATTTTTCTTACTAAAAAGTAAACAATTTAATAAATATGAAATTTGGCAACATTGCAAAATATTTTATATGCTTAAACTTATAATTTAGTACATAAATTTAACTAACTAATTGACAGAAATATTAAATTTGGCAATATTTTGTGAATCTAAGAAACCTAAGAAAACGTACAACAATCACAGAATGTAGTAAAAAATATAAATTTTTAAAAATCTGGCAACGTTTTATTGCAAAACAAGGTTTTGAGTTTGGTTTTAATCGTTTTTGATCATTGACATAATATTTCAAATCATTTTTCATAGTAAAAGTAAAAAATTCGAAAAAATATGAAATTTGGCAACATTGAATAATATTTTACATTCAAAATCCAATAATTTAGTACATGAATTTAAATATCCAATTGACAGAAATATTAAATTAGGCAAAAACAGCAACATTAAGTAAATTTAAAAAACATTTGAAAACGTATAAAAATTTATAGATTGTAAAACAAAATAAAAATTTTCAAAAATCTGGCAACGTTTTGTTACAAAAACAGCTTTTGAGTTTGGTTTTTTGATCATTGACATAATCTTTTAAATCATATTTCATACCAAAAAGTAAACATTTTAATAAATATGAAATTTGGCAACATTGCAAAATATTTTATATAATAAAACCACTGATTTTTTACATGAATTAAACTAACCAATTGACAGAAATATTTAATTTGGCAACATTTTGTAAATTTTAGAATCCTATAAAAACGTATAAAAATTTAAAGAATGTAGCAAAAAATAAAAATTTTCAAAAATCTGGCAACTTTTTTTCACAAAAAAAGATTTTACGTTCGATTTTATTCGTTTTTGATCATTGATAAAATCTTTCAAATCATTTTTGATAATAAAAATAAAACAATTTAATAAATATGAAATTTGGCAACATTGCAAAATATTTTATATTATAAGACCACTGATTTTTACAAGAATTTTATTAACCAAATGACAGAAATATTCAAAATATTTTTCTTTTACAAAAGCAAAAATTTTAATAAAACAAGTGAAATTTGGCAACATTGCAATTTCTTTTTAATTTACAACAAACAAGTTTGACAAATAAAAAATGTTTTTTTTTTTAATATTTAAGTAATATTAAAAAATATTTTTCTATTAAAATAAAAAAATTAAATAACAGAAATTTGGCAACACAGCAACTCTTTCTAAATGTTTTTAAGAAAAAAATTCAATATCGAAATTTGATTTTTAATGAAAGAAATATTAAATTAATATTTTTTAACATTTTGTTTACACAAAATAAAAAATTTCAATGAAAATGTGAAATTTGGCAACACTGCAACATTTCCTAAGTTCTTAGCAAACAAATTTTTATGGAAAAATAAGATTTAAAAAAATAATGAACATTTAATTAATACACCGAAAAAAAGGTTTATTAAATATATAACAATTTCCATAAAAAAGTGAAATTTGGCAACATTGGAAAAACTGTCAAGACATTAAATCAAGCTAATTTAAAAGTTTAAAAAAAAAATGTTTGTGACCAAAATAAATAATAATATTTAAAAATATTTTTCTATTAAATATAAAAAATTTCAATAAAAACTGAAATTTGGCAACGCAGCAACTCTTTCTGAATTTGTTAAAGAAAAAAATCAATATTTGTTTAAGAAAAAAATTCAATATCGAAATTTGATTTTTAATGAAAGAAATATTAAATTAATATTTTTTAACATTTTGTATACACAAAAAAAATTTTAATAAAAATGTGAAATTTGGCAACACTGCAACATTTCTTAAGTTCTTAGCAAACAAATTTGTATGGAAAAATTAGATTAAAAAAATAATGAATATTTATTTAATACACATAAAAAAGGTTTATTAAATATATAACAATTTTCATAAAAAAAGTGAAATTTGGCAACATTGGAAAAACTATCAAGCTAATTAAAAAGTTAAAAAAAATAAATGTTTGTAACCAAATAAATAATTGTTGTACATAAAGTTATGTTCTTTTTGTGATATTATAAATATTTAAAAAAATTTTGTAATGTTGCCAAATTTCCCAATATATTTAGACACTAAGAAAATTACAATTAATTATCAAAAAGGAACAAAATTGAGTAAATTTAATTAAAATTAGTATTTTTTTTTTATTTAAAAAAAATTAAAATTTTTACAATGTTGCCAAAGCTTACTAAATTTTAAGGAACAAAAAAAAATTATTTGGCAAACAAGTTTGATTGGAAAATTCGGTTTTAACTTTAATTAATATTTAATTCATACACTAATAAAAAATTCTATTAAAAAACAATTTCCACAAAAATGTGAAATTTGGCAATGTCGCAAAAACTGCCAAGTCTATTATACATATTTCAAGATAACATAAAAGTAAAAAATAAGCTTGTGACCAACATAAATAATTTTTTTTTAATATTATAACTATTTAAAAAAAATTGTGCAACGTTGCCAAATTTCACAAAATATTAAGAAACCACGCAATTTACAATTATTAATAAAAAAAGGAACAAATTGAGTAAATTTAAATTAGTATTTTTATATTTGGCAAAACTTTAACTTTGTACAGTGTTGCCAAATTTCACAAAATTTCAAGAAACTAAGGAAAATTACAATCTGGTATTAAAAAAGGACTTTATTTAATAAAATTTATTCGAAACAGTAAAATTGTACAGTTAAAGCGATGTTGCCAAATTTCTTAAAAAAAATTTAAAAAAAATTGTTTTCTTATAAATTAACATCAAAAAGTTTTTTTTTTTTTTAATTTTGTTAACATAATCAAAATTAAATTGTTATTGTCTGTTAACTAAAAAATAAAACAAATATTTTTGTTGTATTTAAGTGTTTAAAAAATTTGTTATTCAAGTTTTGTTTTTTGTGAATGCAACTTGTTGACTTTGACAGCTACCTATCAACAGTCATTAATTCACTATTAAACAACAGCAAAAAAAAAATCAAAATAATAATTAACTAAGCATTGATTTAAAGACAATTTACTGCTGCAGATTTCCAAACACTCAGACAATGCGCATACCGACAAACTACTATAAACTAATGACAATTTTGCTAATTCAAATACCAGTCAGTCAAAGTTGGTTAATTTAACAACATATTTGCACTACAATTGACAGGTTTTTACACTTAATAGTTCTATTGTAAATAATTATTTAGCCCCGTTTTAATTATACATATATAAAAATTTATGATTTTTTTTGTTTTACAAAAATAAAACACTTGTTTGAAATAGAATACTAAGAAATTTAACCCATTTAATTACCTTAAAAAATAGTTCAACACCTTTTAATAATTTTGATAATTTTTTTTTACTTTTTTGTATGTTTCTTTTTTTTTGGAAATCAAGTTGTTTAAAAAAATTCTTGTTTCTTTGGTCAAAAAATCGTGAGAAAATTTTTTTTCTGCCCTTTTTTGTGAAATTTCTTCATAATTTATACAAAAATGTTTCTTTATGTCAAGTTCACAACATTTTGTGTAATTTTGTATAAAAATGGTCAAGTTTTCTTGCTGAACCCTATAAAAAAAGTAACAATAATAAGATCACCACCACCTTGTACGAGGTCATTACAATTAAAATACACAGCAGAAAAATGTTGACAATTTTTGTATTATTTTGTTTCAAAAAAAAAAAAAACTAGATAAACTAGTTGAAATAAATAAGATTATTTTTTTTATACAAATAATAAAAAGCAAAAAGAGCCCTAAAAAAATAACAAAATAAATTTATAAAGAAATTTTGTTTGAAGAAATAAGGATTTTTTTTCAAGAAATTTTTTATCTTTAGAAAATATTCTATACAACTTTGCAACAGCTGTTAGATAGAAAAGTGGTCAAGTTTTGAAGAATATACAATAGATATTCAAATATTTTTTTTTAATTTGTTTTTTGATTAAAATCTTAAGAATGCAGTTATTTTGATTTTATACAATGTTGCCAATTTTCAATTTTCAATTTTTATTTTAATTTTTTTTTTTTTTTGTTTTTAAGGAAATGAAGTTTGTTGAAGCAATTAAATTAAATTTCGAATCGTGTTAATATAGAAATGTGTTTAAAAATATTTTCTTTTAGTTTCATTTATCAAAATTTAATTTATTAAAAAATTTTGAAAAATGCATAATTTTTTTAAATTATTAATTTCAAGTTAAATTAGGCAACACTGCAAAAATGTCGTGTATTAGCTTCCAAAATTGTCAAGCTTTTATTTTTATTTAATTATGACAACACTGCACAACAAAAAAATGCATGATTTTTAATATAAAATGTTTAAGTGAAATTTGGCAACATTGTAAAAAGTTTGTAACTTGACAAAAATTATAAATATTTTGTCCAAAGTATTTAATCATAAACAATTTTTTTAAACTTAAAATACTGCTGAAATTTGGCAACATCTCGAAGGGTTTGAAACTTGACTAATTTGCTAAATATCATGCAAATCTATTTAATCACAAATATTTTTTTAACTTGAAATTCTGTTTACATTTGTCAACATCTCATTCATCAACAAGTTTTGAAAAATACATAAGGTTTTTAATTTTAAGTGAAATAAGGCAACACTGTTTAAATTTTCTTTATTAAGTTCCATAGCCCAACAAAAAACTGCATAATTTTTAATTTAAAAAAGTTCAAGTGAAATTTGGCAACACTGTAAAAAGTTTGAAACTGGACTAAAATGATAAATATCTAGTACAAAGTATTTAATCACAAACATATTTTTTTTTAAATTAAAATTTTGATGAAATTTGGCAACAGCTCAAAGGGTTTGAAACTTGACTAAATCAATTGAACTCGATTTTGTAAACTTTTTTTTTGTTAACTTTAATTTCTGGTGAAATTTGGCAACATCTCGAAGGGTGTGAA
Source organism: Pegoplata infirma (assembly GCA_963921195.1). NCBI lineage: Eukaryota > Metazoa > Arthropoda > Insecta > Diptera > Anthomyiidae > Pegoplata > Pegoplata infirma. Next base: position 66,253,458 of record OY992536.1, read on the forward strand.
ACTTGACTAATTTGCTAAATATCATGTCAAATCTATTTAATCACAAATACTTTTTTTACCTTAAATTCTATTTACTTTTTTCAACATCTCATTTAGTTTGAAACTGGACTAAAATGATAAATATCTTGTCCAAAGGTTTTAATCACAAACATATTTTTTTTAAATTAAAATTTTGCAGAAATTTGGCAAAAGCTCAAAGGGTTTGAAACTTGACTAAATCAATTGAACTCGTTTTTGTAAATTTTTTCAATATTGCTTAAGGTTTGAAACTTGACTTAGAAAATTAAACCGATTTCTTAGGAGGTTTTCGCTGTTGTTTATACTTGTTTAAGGACAACATGATTTTTAATTTAAAAAGTTTCATTGAAATTTAGCAACATTGTAAAAAGTTTGTTACTTGACTAAATTGCTAAATATCTTGGCCAAACTATTTTATCTTATAATTTTGTTAAACTTATAATTTTGCTGAAATTTGGCAACATCCTAAAGGGTTTTAAACTTGACTTATTTGCTAATTATCATTTCAAAACTATTTAATTACAATTATTTTTGTGTGAAACTTATAATTCTGTTTAAATTTGTCAACATCTTAAAGGGTTTGAGACTTGACTAGAACAATTAAATTCATTATAGTGAATTTAGTCAACATTGTTTAAGGTTTAAACTTGACTAATCATCATAAACCGATTTATTGATGTTTTTTCTTAAGTTGTAAAAAAAAAATATAAGTGAAATCAAGCAACACTGGTAAAATTTGTTTAGTTCCAAAGTTGTCAAGTGACTATTCTTATTTAATTGTGGTAACACTGCACAACAAAAAAAAATTGAATATTTTTTTATTTAAAACGTTTAAGTGAAATTTGGCAATACTGTAAAAAGTTTGTAAGTTGACAAAATTATTAAAAATCTTGTCCAAATAATTTAATCACAAATCTTTTTCAAAACTTAAAATTCTGCTGAAATTTGGCAACATCTCAAAGGGTTTGAAACTTGACTAAATCAATTGAATTTATTTTAGTGAATTTTGTCAACATTGCTTAAGAGTATATGACACTAGATTTTTTTGTATTAAATTGAAATTGACGGCATACTAATCACATTAGAGAACAGCATTACCAGGGTCGATAATACTGTGTTCTAATGTGATTAGTATGCTATCAATTTCAATTTAATACAAAATAAATGTAGTGTCATATACCCTTTAAGCTTTGAAACTTGACTTTCTCAGCCCGTTTTTTGGGGGGTTTTCTTTTAAGTCAGACTTATTTAAGGTCAACATGAATTTCAATTGAAAAAAGTTGCTGAAATTTGGCAACATCTTAAAGGGTTTAGAACTTGACTAATTGGCCAAATATCCTGTAGAAACTATTTAATCACGAATACTTTTTTTAAGCAAAAACTTTTGTTGAAATTTGTCACCATCTCAAAGGGTTTGAGACCTAACTATAGCAATTAAGTTTATTCTAGTGAATTTTGTCAACATTGCTTTAGGTTTGAAACTTGACTTAAAAACTTTAACAGATTTTTTGGGCAGTTTGCGCCAAAGTTCTTTATATTTAAGGACACCACTTACTTCCTAATGTTAATATTAATCTAATTTCATTTCAATTTTATTTAAAATCCCATTAATTTTCTAAATTTAAACCATGTGTTGACTGTTTAATTACCATATAATTCAATTGTTAAGCTTTTTTTTTTTTGTAGCTGCTGTCTTCGTCTCTTAGTTTATAGTAATTTATTTGTTGTTTAATTTCTAGTATTTAAATATATTTTTTTTCGTCTTTACTTGAACAAGTTTTTTTTTTTTAATTTTTTGCATTTAGTTCTAGAGGTCAATATAAGGTGGCTTTTTAACTAACACCATTTCATGTTTAATTGATGCCAGTTTTGTAATATTTTTTTATTATTATTATTTTTGTAAGTGCGTATGTCGTCTATACAAATACATACATGCCATTTAATAATTATTAATGGTATTAAGTCATTGAATGTGGAAATAATTTGAAATTTGTGTTTTTTTTGTGTCATTTATGTATATGAAAACTAGTAATAAATAAATGAAAATTAAAATTTTAATAAATAGTTATGGTGGAAGTAGAAATAATTGATAATATATTATGGAAACAAGAAATTTGACAACGTGGCATTTTTGACAGGGTGAGACAGAAAAATTAAAATATATTAAGGGGAAGGGTTAAAAAGTAGTATATATTGATTTAAAAAATAAACTCGTAAGATTGAAGATGATTTTAAAGGATTTTGGGTTAATTTCGCTAAGACACACACCATATTTGTGCAATATTTCACAAAACTATGTTTTTTTGTGGTTTTTATTCCTTACTTGACATTTTTTTTATTTTATATTAACACTAAAACTTTCAAAGTGCTTCTTTATTGAAAATATTTGAAATTTGGCAACATTGCCAAAAAATATAATTTTTGATTTTAAAGCAAAACTGTTATTAGAATATAATCTTTTTTTATTTAAGATCCCAAATAATTCCATTAATTTGACTTGATTTTAAAAATACTGAAATTTGGCAACAACGCATTGGAGTTATTTAGACTTGTTAACTGTTGAAAAAATTATGTTTTTATTCCTTACTTAGCATTTTTTTATTTTATATTAACACTTAAACTTTCAAAGTGCTTCATTGTTGAAAATATGTGAAATTTGGCAACATTGCCCAAAAACAGATTTTTTGATTTTAAAGCAAAATTATTATTAGAATATTAATTTTTTATTTAAGAACCCAACTAATTCCATTGATTTGACTTGATTTTAAAAAATACTGAAATTTGGCAACAACGCATAGGAGTTATTTTGAATATCTGACTGCTGAACTCAAACAAGTTAATTTAAACAAAACTAAAGAAATTTCGACGCCCTATGTTCTTCGTGAACATTTTATTTAAGTATTTTATGCTTCAATTTGTATTTATATAATATTTAATTAAATAAAGGACATATATATATAAAGACATTTTAAAGATTATTTAGGTTTAATATTTGACAGTTTGGAGATAAAATTTTACGATAAATTGGTTTACTGATTTATCCTAGACACAAACCGTTGTGGCTTAAATTTAATTCATAAATTTCCATTTTCCTATTAGTTTTGAAAAAAAAAACTTTTATAAAAATGTATTGCTAAATTTTATGAATTTTAACAACATTGCAAATTTACTAACAAAGTTCCTAAATTTTAATTTCACCTCAAACATTTGGGTTAATTCAGCAATTTCAACCCCTTTTTAAGCTTTATGTCTGCTAAAACTATTTAAAATAATCGGCTTAACTAAACTGTCTAGAAAACAAACAAAAAAAAACTAAAATCTTATTATCACAAGAATATTAAAATAAATCTATACTCATTAACACTTACAATTAGTTGTCAAATAATTGTTTACTATTTTTTTTCGGCCATTTAAACACCAAAAATTTGCCAAATCTATGCCAAGCATTTGACATTTTGGCTATAAGGCAAATAAAACTCGTGCTACTTCCGAATTTATTTTTAAATTTTTAACGTCAAAAGCAACACAAAATGTGGTCAGACAATTTTCAAATTAATTTAGAAACACAACAAAAAAAAAAAAAAACGAAAACAATCAAAATAGACCAGCCTTTACAATTTGACTTTTAATTGACCCTATGAAAAAAACATAGCATACAACAATGTAAATTAAATTAAACGAAAAGAAATGAAATAAATAATTGTGTTGAGAGAAAAAATAAAATAACACTTACCTTCACGTCTCATACCCATTTTGAGGCACTTTCTGAGGCGACAATATTGGCATTGATTACGATGATGTTGATCAATGGGACAATTTCTGCTCCCCCGACACGAATAGGTTAAATTACGACGTACAGAACGTTTAAAAAATGATTTGCAACCTGTAAGTAAACAAAAAAATAAAATATGTGAGAAATTAATTAATAAGAACATGTTAATTTAATAAAAATAATATGATTTTTGAACTTTTGTGAAATTTCTGAAATTTGGCAACGTTGCAATTTTTTTAATATACATATTTGGTTAAGAATACAAATTTATGAAGATTTAAATTTCATTTAATTTGAGTGGTTTATTTTAAAAACAAAATAAATTTAATAAAGCTTTACGATTGTATAAATTTTTTAATATCACGAAATTTGGCAACAATGCATCAGATTTGTAACTTGGCTTAAATAATTAAAATTTCTCGAAAAATGTTTAATTTTACGATTTTTCTACCGGGAAATGTATATAAAATCTTTGAAACTATTTAACATTTTTACGATTGTACTAATTTTTTAATGTCATGACTCATGAAATTTGGCAACAATGCATCAGATTTGTAACTTAAAATTTAACGAAAAATTTTTAATTTTTTTATTAATTTTTTTAGTACTATTTTTAAGAAAAACATTTTAAGATTTACGATTGTACTAATTTTTTAATATAATGATTCATGAAATTTGGCAACAATGCATGAGATTTGCGGCTTATCTTAAGTATTTAAAATTTCACGAACAATTTTTAATTTGAAGATCGTTCTATTGGGAAATATGTAATCTTTAAAACTAATTAAATTTGTATCAAATTTTTGGTTTTAACTGAAATTTGCCAACATTGCAATTGGTTTGTTACTTGGATAAATTACTTAGAATTTTATTATATGTGCCATTTTTTTACTTTCTGCGCTATTATTTTTCTTAGTACTATTTAAAAATTTTTTTTAAATTTTAAGATTAAGATAGTACTAATTTTTTTATATCATGATTAATGAAATTTGGCAACAATGCCCCAGATTTGTGACTTGTCTTAAGCATTTAAAATTTCTCGAAAATGTTTAACATTTATATCGTTCTACTGGGAAATATGAAATCTTAAAAACTAATTCAATTTTTATCAAATTTTTGGTTTTAACTGAAATTTGCCAACACTGCAAATTGGTTTGTGACTTGGATAAATTACTAAGATTTTACGATTTATGCAAATTTTTTAGCTTTCTGCGTTGTCAATTTTTTTTTGTACTATTAAAAAAATTTAAGATTTACGATTGTACTAATTTTTTTATATCATGATTAATGAAATTTGGCAACAATTCCCCAGATTTGTGACTTTTTTTAAGTAATTAAAATTTCATGAAAAATTTTTAATTTGAAGATCGTTCTACTGGGAAATATACATAAAATCGTTTAAACTAATTAAATTTCTACAAGTTTTTAGGTTTTTTACTGAAATTTGTCAACACTGCAATTGGTTTGTGACTTGGAATTACTTAGAATGTTATGATCTATGCCAATTTTTTTAGTTTCTGCGCTATAATTTTTTTAATATTATTTAAAAAAAATAAGATTTATAATTGTACTAATTTTTAAATATCATGAAATTTGGCCACAATGCATCAGATTTGTGAATTGACTTAAGTAATTAAAATTTGAAGAAAAATGTTAGATTTAATTTTTACTGAAATTTTCGATTTTAACTGAAATTTGTCAATGCTGCAATACTTAGAATGTTACGATCTTTGCCATTTTTTTAGTTTCTATGATTTTTTTTAATGTTATTAAAAAAAAAAAATTATGATTATTGTAATTTTTAAATATCATGAAATTTGGCAACAATGCATCAGATTTGTGACTTGTCTAAAGTAATTAAAATTTGAAGAAAACTGTTTGACTTGACGATCTTCTAGGAAATACATATAAAATCTTTAAAACTAATTAAATTCCTATACATTTTTTAATTTCATATGAAAGTTCATATTATTTTTTAAAAAATAAAGCTTTTATAAGCTTTTTAACACTACTAATTTTTAAACAGCATGATTCATGAAATTTGGCAACAATGGATCAGATTTGTGAATTGTCTTAAATAATTAAAATTTGAAGAAAAATGTTTGATTTGACGATCTTTTAGGAAATACATATAAAATCTTAAAAACTAATTAAATCTCTATAATTTTTTTGATTTTTACTAAAAATTGCCAACATTGCAAATTGGTTTGTGACTTGGATAAATTACCAATTTTTTTAATTTCTGTGCTATGATTTTTTTTTAATATAATTTAAAAAAAGCTTTTAAAAGCTTTTTAACACTTAATGAAATTTGTCAACATTGCAGTTGGTTTGTGGCTGGGCTAATTTTTTTAATTTTACTCTCAAAGCTTTTTGTACTTAAAAATCACTTAATAATGCTTTTTATTTTTCTTCTTTTTTCCTCCGAACTAATTTAACAAAATTATTGCCACAATTTTGTCTTTCTGACATAATAACTTCTTTTAAGAAAACTTGTTTTTAAAAAAACATTTTAATCATGTCATTTCATTGCTTGAAAATGTTTCTTTCTTCTGAATACAAAAAAAACAGTGAAACTCAAGAAGTGGAAGTAGAAACATTTATCTACTATAGCAAAATATTTTAAAAGCTTGAAGTTTGGCAACAACGCATCAAACTTCAAAATTGGTTTCAGTAATTAAAATTTAAAAAAAAAAAAACTTTAATTTTAAGTTCGTTCAACCATGAAATATATATAAAATTTATTAAACTTATAAAATTTTTGAAATTTGTCAACATTGCAATTGGTTGGTAACTTGGATAAATTACTTAAATTTACAATCTAAGCAATTTTTTTTTTACTTTCTGCGCTATGAATTTGTTTTTTAATATTTTTTTTTTAAATACTACTATAGCAAAATATATTAAAAGCTTGAAATTTGGCAACAACGCATCAAACTTGTAAATTGAGTTCAGTTGTTATAATTTCAAGAAAAGCGTTTAATTTAAAGTTCGTTCAATAAGGAAATATTTAAAAAATCTTTTAAACTAATTAAATTTCGACCAATTATTAAGTTTAAATTGAAACTTGGCAACATTGCAATTGATTGGTGACTTGGATAAATTTCTTAAAATTTTACGATATATGCAAATTTTGTTTTTTAAATTCTGCGCTATAAAATTTATTTATATTTTTTTTAATAAAGTTTTTAAAAGCTTTTAAGCACTAAATGAAATTTGTCAACATTGCATTTGGTTTGTGGCTCGGCTAAATATTTTAATTTTACTCTTAAAACATATTGTACTTAAAAAATACTATTAAAGACTTCCTATTACGTTTAATTTTTTTTCCTCAGAACTAATTTAACAAAATTATTATCAAAATTTTGTCTTTCTTAAATGACATCTTCTCTCAAGAAAACTGTTGTTTTTTTTATAAAAATGTTGTTATCATGTCATTTCTTTGGTTGAAAATGTTTCTTTCTTCTTAAAACAGCAAAAAACACATTTTCAACATCATTTGAAGTGAAACTGAAGAAGTGGAAGTAGAAACATTTATCTACTGTAGCAAAACATATTAAAAGCTTGCCCAGAATGGTGCAACTTTAACATCATTTGAAACAAATTCCATACTATGTAAGCATGCTTGTTAGCAGCTTTAACAGCATAAAAACACAATATCAGCTACAACTACTCGTCGTACGAACATCATGCCTGATTTTTTTTTTTGTTCTTCTCTTACATGCATGCATACAAAACTTAATACATCTTAACATGGATTTTGACCCTATTTTTGGATATTTTTTTTGGTTACTATGGATTTGGATTCTTTTTGTTTTTCTAGGCAATATATGTGGTATAAGGTATACTACTCTAAAACATTATATATAGTTTAATGCATGCCATGTGAACTATAAACTGGTAGATCACTTTGCTAAGTATAAAATAAAAACACCAAAAAAAAAAAACTGTTTAAAACTTGGAAAATCTTTGTCTACTATTTTATCCCTTTTGCTGCCACATTGAGGCAGGCAGCAGCTTCAACGATGACTTGCTTTTAACTTTGAGTGTTTTACTATCTTGACTGCTGTTCATGTTTTAGCAGGCTGCCTTCCTGGTTTTTTCGTCGATATTTTGTTTTTCTTTTATATTTCTTCTCTTGCCATCATGTCAATGGCCATGTTACACGTTTCATGGCTTAACGCCTCCCATAAAATTACCTTTAATGGGTTTCAATTAATGTACAGATTTTTTTTGGTTAAGTACTTTACTTTACATTATTTTTTGTATTTTTTTGGTATTTTGATATTGAAAACTAGGCGCTTAATACTGTTAAAAAGGGTTTTTTGTTTTGGTTTTTAGAAAACCAAAACAACACGAATTTTTTAAGCTTTGGCAGTAAAAGCACAAAAAAAATGAGGAAAATGTTTAAGTGTGTTTAATTTTATGTCACCACGTATCTAAACATGTGTATCATGAAATTCAAAACTTCAAGTTTTTTTTCTGGGTTTTACAATTTTTTTGGAATCAATTTTTTTTTAAATTGTGGAACAGGAAAATGTTGCAAAAATAAAAAAAAAACCTATCAGTAGTTTGCTACCAAAAGAAAGTGGAATATATTTTAAGAAAGGAGATGAAAGAAATTTATGTAATACTTCCAGTTTTAGAAATAGGGTTAAAAGTTTCAGATGATCGTAGTTAAATATGTGGCCTAACATGTTTTTGTACGATAATTTCAATGTCAGGTGTGTTGGCCCCATGTTGGGAGCCATATTAAATAATTTATAAAACACCATAAAATTTATCATTTTCAACGCTAGGCTTAAAAGTTTCAGACGATTGTAGCCAAATATGTTGCCAAACATGTTTTTGTACGATAATTTCAATCTCAGGTGTTATGGCCCCATGTTGGGAGCCATATGAAATAATTTATAAACAAATATAAAGTTACTCGTTTGCAACGCTAGCGTCCCGTCTTGATAAGTCAGTTTAGACTTTTAATTTAAATCTTATTTGTTCGGCCCCACGTTGGGCGCCAAATGTTTTTTTAAGAGGAATAATCTGAAATTGGTGTTTTCTTCCGAGTATATTTAATTTATAAAAAAAAATTAAATTTGTTGCCAAAACAAATTAAAATATATCAAATTAAGTTGTTTTAAAATTTTTATTATAATATGAAATTTGGCAACCTTGCGTTAGTTTTGTTTATTATATAAAATGCTTCCAACCTAACAAACATTTTTAAATTTAATGTTTTTTAAGCGAAAGTATGATTTGTGTTTTAATAAATTCCAATATTAACTCACTTGCTCAATTTAAGTGAAATTTGTCAACATTGCGTTTGATTTCTGACTTGACTCAAATTCTTAGCCAAGTCATATTAATTAAATGTGAAATTTTGCAACTATGTATTTGGATTATTTTGTATAATTTTTTTTATTATGTGAAATTTGGCAACCTTGCGTTGGGTTTGTTTATTATACAAAATGCTTCCAACCTAACAAACATTTATAAATTTAAATTTTTTTTAAGCGAAAGTATAATTTGTTTTATAATAAATTCCAATATTAACTTACTTGCTCATTTTAAGTGAAATTTGGCAACATTGTGTTTGATTTGTGACTTACAAGGAAAGGCTCCCCAGTGTCACCGCGGATCTTTATTGAATTGGTTTTGTTTTGTAGAGCAGAAAAAATAAAGGGACACGTATTTTTTTGCGGCCCAAATTCATATTTACCGAGTGAAAAGGAGGGGGGAAGACAAGGTTTTTTTTTCGTTTATCTCCTATATAATGCAACTTTTCGTCATATTGAGTAAAAAAAAACTGAAAAAGGTCAATTTCCCCCCATACAAATCGAACCCTCCTAAAAATGAGTAGGGCCGCAAAAAAAAATACTTGTCGAATTAATTTTTGTTCTTAACAACATATCCAAATTTCATGAAGATCGGAAGTTGACACCAGGGAGACTTCGCTTGTTAGATAAATTTCATATAATACCGTAACTACATTTTGATTTGAAAGAAACTTACAAGTGTTCTTTAATTAATTGTGAAATTTGGCAACTATGTATTTGGTTTGCGACTTGGATAAAATAATGAGAGCTTAAAGAATAATTCATTTTAAGCTTTTAAAGATAAAGTAAGATTTTTGCAAATAAATTCCAGTATTTCTCCACCTGCTAATTTGGATTCAAATGATTTGTTCTTAATGAATTCCAATTAAAATTTGGCAACATTATTTTCAGTTGCTGACTTGACTAATTTTTTTTTTAAATAAAAGCACGCTTTGTTTATACACAGAAAGCACGCTTTGTTTATACACTGAAAAAATATTTTCCAATGAACAAAATGCATAGTATTTATGAACAAATACATAAAAAATTATGAAGTTTTTCATAAAATTTTTAATTTTTTCATAGCATTAATGAAAAAATGTTGAATATTTCTTAAAATCCACATATTATGATTTATTCATAAATACTATGAAAAAAATGTATAAGTATTGTGAAAAAGTTAATACATTTTTATGAATTCGTTCATAAATACTATGAATTGCGTTCATTAGAAAATTTTTTTGTGTGTAATGAAACTTTCAGTTTTTTTTAGTTCTTTAGTTTAAAGTGAAATTTGGCAACTGTTACAAACAAAGTTGCCAAATTTCACTTCAAGCTAAAGAACTAAAAAAAACCGAAAGTTACATTTGCGACTTGAATAAAATAATGAGAGCTTAAAACTATTTAAATTTTAAGTTTCGTAACAGTAAGTAAGAAATTCCAATATTTATTCACTTGCTCATGTAGATCAAAATGATTGGTTCTGAAAAAAATCGCAAAAAGTATTCACTTGGTTGTTTTGTTTCTCTATGAACCATCCTGTCTATGTGAGGAGTCTTTGACTCCGCCACCTCTTACCTTGTTTTGATTGAAATTTGGCAACGTTGTATTTTATTTATGATTTTTGCAAAATTTCTTACACAGAAGGGGTTTCAACAATCAAGCTTTACTCTTAAGAAAACCTTTAAGATTGCTTAAAATTATTTTATTTAAATTGAAATTTGGCAATAATGTGTGCTGGTTTGCGACTTGGATAAAATAATGACAGCTTTAAAATATTAAATTTTAAGTATCTTAAAAAAAAGCAAAGATTTGTCTTTAATAAGTTCCAATATTTTTTTTACTAGTTTTAAGTAAAATTTGGCAACATTGTATTTGGTTTGTGACTTGGCTAAATAACTCATAATAAAGGAGTCGCTCGTACACTTAAGAATTCAACATATTAAAAAAAAAAATCACCAAATAACTTTATCCACCATTAAAAGTGAGATTGGACACAAAAAAAAAACTTGACTAACGGATTTTTGTCCTGAACAACATATTCAAATTCTGTGATAATCGGATAAGGATCATAGATATATTCAAAATACTAGATTTATTTTAATAATATTTTATTCCAAAAATCTCTTTTGATCAAAAAACCAAAATAGGTCCTATAAAAATAGCATTAATTCTTTTAAAAGATTCTATGAAACAAAATATTTTGGTAGGAAAGTTTTGATATTTCCTAGCAATCCAGAAATCATAAAGTTTCAAGAAATTTGTTTTACAAAACAATTACAGTTAATTGCAAAATAATTTCTCCAAAAAAATCATAAATTTTCTTACTTTCTTAATTAAAAAAAAATGTTGTAATTTATTAATAATTTTAATTTTTTATTAATGAAATTGCATTGATAGCCATAAACAAACAAATCCAATACAAATTGTCTAAACAAAAAGGAGTAATAAAAATTTTCCCACCAATTCAAAAAAAAAAAAAAAAAACACAATCCACAGAAAATAAAAAAAAATCAAATACTTAAACCCACAAAACAATTCCAAGACAGCCAGACATAATAACAACACTACCAACAACAGCCAAAAAACACTACCAAACCAAACACCACCTCAACCAGTTTTTGACCATATGTACCTTTTGAACAACAAAAAAAAAAAATCGTACAAAAAATGAGGAGAGCCTCCAACAATGAATTTCATTTCATATAAAACAACAATTGTTAAACAATAACGTTAAACTAAATTTGAGTTTTATACACAATGTTGAATATTGGTGCAAAACATGGCTAGAAATGCAACATTGCAGCAAACAGATTTAGTCTTTACAAGCCACCAAAAATGTAGTTTTATTCATGTATGAATAACTTGCAAGGAATACAAAAAAAAACATTTTGTGCGGGTGTTTTTTTTTCTGTTTTTTCACTCAAAAAATAAAAACTGTGTGAAAACAACTTTCAATTTAAATAAACAAATATTGAAAAGATTTTTCTTCCGAAAACAATATTTTAACTTGATTGGATGCTCATTAATCAAAAAAATTTTCTTTGCTGAATTTTGAAAACACTAGACTTCTGGATAGATTAGTTATTAGAGCATTAAACTCCTAAATTCTATGTCTTGTGTTCTGGCCCCGCGTTGGGAGCCAACAGTTTTTTTATTTTTATTGAAATATTAATAAAGGCTTCCTAAAACTCCTGAGATAAATAATGAAAATGCTCGCCCTCTACGACAGTGTCACGTCTTGATATCATAGTTTCAATTTCTTTTGGTCTGGCCCCACGTTGGGCGCCAAATGTTGTTCAAAATTCATAACGAAAAATCGCAGTATTTCTAATATTGAATTAAATTACGTCAAATAATACTATTTTATATATTAAATATTTTTATATAAAATATTGTTTACCTGAATTACTATGATTTTACCTAAACACTCTTAAACACCATTTTAGCTCCCAACATGGAGCCACAAAACACCACATCGAGACTAATTATCTACTGACTAACCTAAATGAAACGCCAGCACAACGGACAAGTTGTGAATAGGTGAATAAATGTGTTTCACCATTTTGGCTCCCAACACGGGGCCAGAATAAACGACATTGAAATTAAGAGTCTTATATGGAGTTCACACTAGCCACCTTAAACAAGTTGTTCAACAAAACACCAGTAGCAGAATAAAACGTAATGGACACAGAACAAAGACTTTTTTAAACATCTCACTCTTGAACACTTCAAAACAGCAAGTGTGAACGCCGTATTACAGATGTAAAGATAAAGCTAGCCTGTTAGGCAAGCATTCTTAATCTTAATTTCAGGTTTCTGGAGCCTCCCTTTTTAACATTTCTATGTAAAATATTTCATATGTGAATTACTTTGGTTTTCTCCATTTGGCTCCCAACGTGGGGCCTGAACAAAGGAATTCCAAATTCACAGTCGAATGCTCTATTGATTGATCTAGATTTGTTATCTTAATTCAATTATTAAGTTTTGCATAAGAAATCTAAGCTTACCAAGCGTAACAGACACGCATTCTTAAAGAAATCGTATAAAATATTAAATGTATGAATAACTTTGCTTTCAACATTTTGGCTCCCAACACGGGGCTGAGTATACGACATTGAAATTATGAGTCATATTCCCTACTGACAGACGAAAACATAAATCCAACCTAACAGGCAACATTCTTAACCTTAATTTCAGATTTCTTAAGCATCCCTCATAAATATTTCTGTATAAAATATTTCATTTGTGCATTATTTTGGTTTTCTCCATTTGGCTCCCAACGCGGGGTCTGAACAAAGGACTTCCAAGTTTACAATCTAATGCTTTGCTGACTGATCTAGATTTGTTAATTTAATCAAATTATTAAGTTTCGCATAAGAAATCCAACCTAACCCAAACAGACAATCATTCTTACAAAAATCGTTTTAAATATATAAAAGACTTTGGTTTCAACATTTTGGCATTTTAAGAGTCATATTCCTTACTGACATACAAACCCATAAAGCCAGCATCACAGGCAATCATTCTTTACCTCAATTTCAGATTTCATAAGCCTCCCTTTTTAACATTTCTATGTAAAATATTTCATATGAGAATTATTTTGGTTTTATTAATTTGGCTCCCAACGCGGGGCCTGAACAAAAAACTTCAAAATTTACCGTCTTATGCTCTACTGACTTATCTAGACTTGTTACCTTTCTCCAATTTTTAAGTTTTTTATTAAGAAACCTAATGCTTTAGTGTCTGCTAATTCCTTAAACATTTTATTTTGAGTGTGGCCAAAACAAAGAGATGGCATACATAGTTGTAAATTCTTTATTATGAAAGAAAAAATAAAACAGGATTTTTTTTTTTTGTTGAAATTTTACTTGCTATAAAAACGTGCAAAATTCATGGTAAAATTGTAAAACCAAAAAATCTGAGATTTTGTTTTGGTTTAATTTTTTTTTTTATTAATACGAAGGGAGTATATAAAACATTTTTATTTGCGGAGATCCACCCTTTTTCGGTTATTGATATAACACGATATCTTTAATGTTAAAAAGGAAAAAACGGCTAAAACCTCTATAGAGTAAAAAAAACGTTAAAGAAATCATTATTATGCTTATAATCATCATGAAACAATTGAAGTTTTTTTTTCTTTACCTTAAACTAAGATCAACAGATGCTGATTCTTTAGGATTTTTTTGTTTTGCTTAAACGAAAAAGAAGACTCTTTGGAATAAAGAAATCTACACTATCTTCATCAATAGTTTTTCCTAAGAGTTTTATTTTTTTAAAAAGATTTCTTTTGACTTTAAGCTTAACTTTTAAGAAGATTATCTATCAGTTTTAGTTAAAAAAAACTTTTCAGCAAAAAAAAAAATAAAAAAGAATTCAACCAGCATATGATCTTCTCTGCTAACATATGTTTGTTGTATATTCTACATTCATGCTTGAATACTGTTTAACAAACAGCTATAAAGGTATAAACTTCTAGCAGAGTTACTCAATAGGTTTTTGCTAGGAGAAAGAGCTTTAAAGGTATCCTAGGAACAAGTTTTAAAAAAAAAAATCAACCCTTTTTTTTGATAGTTTTTCTATATAGTTTTTCACTCCTTTTATTTTTAAAGTGCTTCATTGTATCCTCCTCCGCTTCTCCACAACTCCTACAATAATCTTGTTCAGATACTCCCATACGCACGGCCATTTGGCCGATAACCAATTTCCAGTCAGTACTCCCACCAACGTTTACCAAAAGTTAGAAGACTTTTTGCCTCCTAAGGATTCGGTAGTGGCAACATGGTTCTCCTGCTCGTAGTCAGTGATATCCAACTATTCTATTCTCTATTTCAATTTCGTTCATCTACTACACTATAGGTACCGATGATGTCAGGTACAACGTGTTTCCCCACCGACTCAGAGCCTGTCCCCGCACATTGATCAGACATTTTGTTTCCAGTGACTCCACTGAGTCCAGAGACTAAGATTAACTTGATCGTATACAGTTTCTAAAGATTCCCAAATTCACATTGTTTGATTCAAACGTATTTAGAGCTGCAGGACTCTCCACAAAATGTTATTGCTGAAGGACCTGCTTCAGAAACAAAAGGGAACTGTGCTTTCACCACGAAGGTACATAGAATGGCGTCGATGTTCATCACTGGTTCTCGTCGTACTACACCTACGGCTGCATTAGTAATCCTCCTTGACCTGATACCATTGGACAATTTGGGTAGGCAGTACGCGGCTACGTCGGCAATTCGGCTTAATAGCACACTTCAATGGAGGATCTGCGATTGCGGTCATAGCGCGATCTTGAAGAAGATAACAATACCACAAAATGTGAACTGTGCTCCCTCTATAAGTCTTTTTGAGCGCCACTTTACCACTATGGTACCATCCATGGAGTCTTGGATGACTGGACTTTCGGGTAGTGGAGCCTCTATAAATTTTTACACGGATGGATCGAGGCTGCACGAACAAGTCGGATTTCGAGTCTATTCAGAGGCGATTGGGTTAAGCCTGTCGCGAAGATTTCCGGCAATAAAGGAAGTAGCTGACTGGTTGAGCTGAAATGTATTGTCTACAACTGCAGTCAACATCTATTCTAACAGTCAAGCCGCGGTCAAGTCCCTGAAGTCAATGTATCTAAAAACAAGATCTGGCCTTAACTGCCGCATGTTGTTAAATAAGATGACCAAGCAGTTTGACATACGACACAGAATTGGAATGTGTTGGTACGCCTCTAGAAACTTGCAAGCAAAACCTACGCGACGGAGACTACTCAAAGATAGGCAAATAGATGGCCGTGTGAGACAATACGAATTATTTGGCCTTCTCTTAATCAGAGGCGCACAAGTGAGCTGATATCGCTTATAAGAGAGAGATTTTGACGGAAACTTTCTTAAAGGTAAGCACGCAGAGCGGGTTAATGTGCCGGCGAATGACTAATGCCAGAGTTGCATGGATGAAGAGGAGTTGGAAACAATCGAAGACTTCATCTGCCATTGCCCGGCACTTTCTGGTCAGAGACTTGCTTCACTGGGATCTAAGGAGCTGCACGATCTTTCTGATTTGTCGGATGTCAAAATTCAATATCTAAGGAGTTTCATAAGAAGCTCAAATTGGTTTAACGACAGGGACTAATAGGAAAACCTATTACAGTCCCGTGGTATCACAATGGACCTTAGAGTCTACGCGTGTTGACGTAAAACGTCAGCAACCACTTACAACCTAACCTTACCTATGTAACTTCAAAAGCTCAAATCGAGGAGCTTTCGGGATGTTCCTCGAATTTGTGTCGTTTTGGCAGGATTTTTCCGAGCTATTAACGTTTGTCATGATAGTTGAGGCAAAAAGTGTTGTTTTAATTCTTTTTAGGTAACTCAAAACTATAGCTAAAGAGCTTTCGAATATTCGACGGGTCAATTTTATTGCTTCGTGACTTTCTAACTAGTCAAAAGTGTTATTTTACTGCTATTTTTTATGTAAATCAAAAACTAAAGCTCGGAAAGCTTTCGTGTATTTGCCAGACTTGTTTCTTGCCTCAAGGCCGACATTAGAGTGCTCCTTAAATCTCTCTTTTTGAGAAACTCTGCTCTCCACTACTACATACTGTAAAAGAAACTCAAGAGCAAAAAAAAATAAAAAATAACAAAAAAATTCTCAAAAAAAATTATTGTAAACCAGAAATCGTGACTATGTAGTATAACGTGGTTTCTTGTAGTTTGATGATCGTATAATGTGTGCTATATGCGATCTGTATGCTATTTTGGCGATCATCATTATCGTCATCATCATCATCATGATACTCCTAGTCATCGTCATCATCATTCTCATCGTGGTTTTTCTGCAAAATCATATCTAAAACTATGCGATTTACCGACATGCTGTGCATGCTGATATGATAAAAACTAGTGTTCAAAAAAGAAATTGCGCAAAAAAAAAACTAAAGATTTGGACAATAACAAAAAACGTTTAAAGCTATAGACTATATTCCAAAAAAAAAAAAAAAAAAATATTGGCTTTTAAGTTCTGACAACAAAAACAATCGAGTTTTGATGATATTTTTACAGCTTAAAAAGAATTTTATGAGCTTTAGTTATTGTTTAAACTTAAAGTATGATGGGAATTTTTTCTTTTTGTTGGTAGACAAAAAAATTAAGTGGGAGATGTAAAAGGAATTTTTTTTTTTTTTTAGAAATTTTAAAACATTTTTGTTAAAGTATTTAAGGAAGTTTATTGGTAATGGAATGAGTTAGAGAAAATAAATTTATTTTTGGCTGGGATTTAAACCCACAACCATAGACGGAATGGACACGACGTGGGATTTTATGACCATAAATGGGGAAAATCATAGCGATTTCCGGAAAAAGAGGATGATTTTTAGCTAACTTCAACTAAACATGGCAACTCTTTTTACGTTCTATTTTTCTTATGACGCGTTTTCTTATAATGAAAAAATTAACATATGGGTTAAAATCACCTTTTGACAGGTGTCTTAAGTGTCGCGTCTGTTCAGTCTGTGCAAAACCATATGATTTTTGTTTAATTTTAAATAAAAACTGTGGACACTTCAAAAAAAAATTAAAAAAAAAAAATTATAAAAATTTTCTACAAAAATTTTAATTTTTTTTTTTTTAAATCTCTTCATTATTAAAATTTAACCTACATTTTTATAATTTTCTTTTTTGTTTCCATTCCATATGACATAAAAAATCATCATATATTTATTTTTTTATTTTTTCCTGTTTTTTCTTATCATCGTGTCATTGTTTAGATGATGTATCATCTCTCCCCGCTTATTTTGATTTAGTGTTAGTGTTGCAGAGTTGCACTTATTAGTGTTATTCCCCACATATTTTAATGTCTAAACTGTCAAAATCTTAAAGCATACTGCAATACTATCATGGTTAAAATGGTAACATATTTTTATACCCTCCACTCTAGTGATAGAGGGTATATATAAGTTTGTCATTCCGTTTGTAACACCTCGAAATATTGGTCTAGGACCCCATAAAGTATATATATTTATGATCCTCGATCGATTTTAAGTCGATCTAGCGATGTCCGTCCGTCCGTCCGTCCGTCCGTCCGTCCGTCCGTCTGTCTGTCTGTCTGTCCGTCCGTAGAAAACACGCTAACTTTTGAAAGACTTTACAGAGGCTACTGAAGTTTGCCATATTTGTTTGTCATTTACCTGGTCAGGTTGGTATTGCAATCCAGCCAAATCGGTCCAGTGGTTCAAAAGTTATGAGCAAAATAGTAAATTTCGGGAAGGGTATTTTTCGAATTTACAAGATTAAAACCACTATAACTTTCGAAAGACAATTCTGAGGGGACTGAAGCTTAGCATATATATTTGTTGTTCCCCAAGGCTGTTTGGTTTTGAATTTCAGCAAAATCGGTTCAGTGGTTCAAAAGTTATAAGCAATGCACTGAATTTCAGATTTGTTTCACCTTAAACTGTTGAAAACTCGTTAAACAAGTTTTAATAGCATGGTGAAATACCAGTTTTGTAAAACTTGTTGTTGTTTGTTTTCTTGTCGTGGGGTGCAGTTTAGTTGTTAGACAAGTAAATATTTGTTATTGTTAGTGTAACTGTATGTAACGGGAAAAAATCAAATAAAGAATGTGTATGATTGAATGTTAATTTGTTTTTGGTTTTTAAAGAAAAGGAGTGTAATATAAAAAGAGGAAAATATGTGAAATAGTTTTTTTTTGTATTACATATATGTAGGTATAAAACAACAAAAATATTTTACAAAGTAATTTGTTACTCAAAGAATTTGTACACTAAAAAAAATTTACACTCAAAAAAAAATTTACACTCAAAAAAAAATGTTACACTCAAAAAAAAATGTTACACTCAAAAAAAAAATTTACACATCATTATTTTTTTGAATGAAATGGCAGACTCAAAAAAATGTTGACAGTCAAAAAAATTGTACACTCAAAAAAATTTGATTAAAAGAAAGTTTGACTCAAAATAATATACATATTTCTAATAAAAAATTTGTAATGCAATTTTTTTAAATTTTTTTTAGAAAATTACTATCAGATAACATTGTGGAGGGTATTCATAGATTCGACCAAGTCGAATTAAATTTTTCTACTTGTTTTCACTGTTCTAGTGTTTTGTAGAAAACTAAACTAAACCATAAATTAAGTTAAACTCTTTTTTTCTGCGCTATTTTGCTGCATATAGCTAGAAAATATATTAAATAAAAAGAAAATTAACAAAAGTTCATGCTCGTTCAAGTTTTTCTATAACATATCATAATAATAAACAACAATGCTATAAAACTTCTAAATAAATGAACCCAGTAAAAAATTTAATCACTGGAAAGAAAAGTTATCGAAACTTGCAGTAATAACATAAAATTTGCTTCCAAGTAACAAAATTAAATGCTGTTTCACAAAAGCTTTTTACCATTTTTTTCGAGTGTATTTAACAGAAAAAAATCGAGCAACAGCTATTTCCAATATTTTCCTAATATTTGTCTGCTACGTACGAAATTTATAAAGATTTTTATCAAAATAGCAAAAAATAAGATAAAAGTAGCAAAAAATAGCACTTTTGTAAAATCACTTGCCATATTTTTATTTCGAAAAAAAGTCCGACAATGAAAATTTTAATTAAATAAAAATACCATAAACAATTACTTTTGTATTTTGAGGATGTTTATTCTGGCTCGAGGTCATTATTTTCTTTACTAATTAAAACCATGATAATATTCTCATAGCATAATTTTCAAGAAAATTATTATTATTTTTTTTTTGTTTTAAATTTATTTGTAATTGATTCAATTAAAACAAGTCAGAAAGTTATAGCCGGTTAAGAACGACAATCTACTCTATATCCTACATAAGTGCTTTTCGGAAAATTGGTCCCCAGTCCAAACATAGACCGAATAGATATTTTTTATTTTTTATTTCCCAAGTGCCCGGGAAAATTTGTATTCTACTAGACCTAAAAGTTGGTCTAGTGGCTCCCGCCAACCAAAGTTTTGATGTTTGAAAATTTTTAAGCAAAAATTTAAAAGAAAAATGGCTTGCGACACATCTTTTCTATTAGTTTTGATGCAGTAAACACGAATATAAAAAAATAAAATCGTTTTGTTTTTTTTTTAAAACAATCTCAAAATTTCTTTCCCTTGACACTTTCATAGAGCTTGAGACAAATTTTCATTTTGAATTAATTTAGGCCAATCCTATCATCTTAACCCGTGGCGACCCTCGATGAAGTTGCATAAACAAACAAGAATATGTATAAAAAATTCTTTCGATTAAGATTTTAATTGATTGAAAATATCAATAACTCTTTTAATTGATTCAATTAAACTAATAGTCAAAATAAAAACATTTAAAAACAAGTGAGAATGTTAAATCCGAATCTTCTATACCCTTTTAAATGTAAGAAGTTAAAAAAACATGCCAGGAGCGTCTTTTGGGGAGTGGGGTCCCCTGGAGGTATTGGGGGACACTTACCCTCGCTATAAATGTTGGCAAATTAATTTATTATTATTATTTTTGCACTTAAGTAATGCAATTTTATCATTACATTGTTGAACAAATTCATAGAAATTCGCACACCCATGAATCAGAATATGAGGCATTCCACACCAAATGTCCAGCGAAAAAAAACATGTGTACCGTAAACTTCTGAATAGGTGATATGGATAGCCCTATATGGAACTTAGAAAATTGCGTTTTTGGTTTTTAAATTTTTCAAAAACTGGGCTTAGGAGGCGTGGTCAAATATTGGAAAAATGGTCAAATTTGTGGCGAGTTGCCTTGATTAAATATTTATCACATTAAAACGGAATGCACCACAATGTCAAAAATTTACGTTCTTATATAGTTTTGTATGGGCTATCGATTAAAATTTTTTTTTTGGAAAATTTTCAGAACCCGTTCTGAAATTTTCCATTTTTTAAAAAAGTCAATTTATCAAAAATCCGGCCACTTTTTTTTCTTTTTTATTTATTTTTTTAAAAGTTTAGATGTTTATCCATCCACACAAAAAAAATCAGAAACACGTTCATCTTTTTTTTCGAGAAAATCGCATTTGAACTTTAAATTTCATAACAATTTAGTAATTTGCTTGTATTTTCTTGTGTCAACAGAGCGTATGACGAATATTTATGCAATTAATATTACTCATTCGCAACTTTAAAACAAAGAAATACAAGCAAATAACAAAATTGTTATGAAATTTAAAGTTCAAATGCGATTTTCTCGAAAAAAAAGATGAACGTGTTTCTGATTTTTTTTTGTGTGGATGGACAAACATCTAAACTTTTAAAAAAATAAATAAAAAAGGAAAAAAAAAGTGGCCGGATTTTTGATAAATTGACTTTTTTAAAAAATGGAAAATTTCAGAACGGGTTCTGAAAATTTTCCAAAAAAAAAAATTTTAATCGATAGCCCATACAAAACTATATAAGAACGCAAATTTTTGACATTGTGGTGCATTCCGTTTTAATGTGATAAATATTTAATCAAGGCAACTCGCCACAAATTTGACCATTTTTCCAATATTTGACCACGCCTCCTAAGCCCAGTTTTCGAAAATTTGAAAAACCAAAAACGCAATTTTCTTAGTTACATATAGGGCTATCCAAACAACCTATTTAAAAATTTACGGGACACATGTTTTTCTGTAGCGGGACATTTGGTGTGGAATGCCTCATATATGAATTAAAGTGATTTTGACCTCTTGATTCCTGACCTACCTTCCAAATTGATTTAGTACAAATGAGATGTCTCGATTCAAAATCTAGCATCCAAATTTTTCTAACGTTCACCGTTTTTGAAATATTGGCGTTTGAAAAACTCAAACTCCACTGTTATTCACTTATATTCTTTATAAACCACTCTGAAATTTTCAAACGCGAATATCTCGAAAACGGAACATGAAAAATTTGAATTGCAATTTTGGAATTAGGAGGTCCATTTTCAACTCATATTTTGTGAAAGCAACGCAAGAATACGTAACAGTGGACTCCTAAAAGTGCTAATATAGTGGTTTTTATACCCTCCACTCTAGTGATAGAGGGTATATATAAGTTTGTCATTCCGTTTGTAACAGCTCGAAATATTGTCCTAAGACCCCATAAAGTATATATATTCATGATCCTCGTTCGATTCTAAGACGATCTAGCAATGTCCGTCCGTCCGTCCGTCCGCCTGTCTGTCTGTTGAAAACACGCTAACTTTTGAAAGGCTTTACGGAGGCTCCTGAAGTTTGGCATTTATGTTGGGCATTTACATGGTCAGGTTGGTATTGCAATCCAGCGAAAGTTATGAGCAAAAGACTGAATTTCGGCAAGGGTTTTTCGCAAATTTACGAGATAAAAAACACGATAACTTTCTAAGGGCTATTCTGAGGATGCTGAAGCTTTGCATATTTATTTGGCGTTCCTCTGGCCTGGCTCATACTGAATTTTAGCCAAATCGGTCCAGTGGTTCAAAAGTAATAAGCAAAACCGAAGATTTCAGATTCGCTTCACCTTAAATTCACGTACTGAAAAAAACTGGAAAGCCACAAAACTACTTTAAAAAGAATATTTGTCACTCAAAAATATTTTTACACTTAAAAAAAAAATACACTCGAAAAAAATTTTACACTCAAAAAAAAATTAGTAATTTTTCAAAAAAAAATTTGTAATTTTTCAAAAAAAAAATTAGTAATTTTTCTTTTTTTTTACAAAAATGACAAAAAAAAATTTTTTTACTCAAAATAAAATATTTCTAATCAAAATTGTTAATTTTTTTCACGTTTGAAAATTTGCCATTCGTTAAAAACGGCATTGTCGAGGGTATTCATAGATTCGGCCAAGTCGAATTTAACTTTTCTACTTGTTTGACTTTTAAATTGCAAATATCTATTCAGATGGCAGATTTAGAATCAGTAGACCAAAATCTATAAGAACCGCTTAGGCATTTCACTGGGAGGCTTTTGGTGTCGCATTATTTTTTTATATCCACGCCCAAAAAAGGGGACGGGCCACAAAAATTTAATTTTTAGTCCCGTGGGGCCAAGTGCAGGTTCTGAACGTCTTCTGAAATAAAAATATTTAATTTGTTTAACAAAAATGCAAAACACCCTGTAAAAAATTGCGTTTTTTAAAAAGTTGGTTTAAGGGGGATTTTTTCTGATACAGCAAAATCATGTGTATTTTCAGCGCTGATTGAAGCACTCTTTGTAGCAATAATATTAGCGCAATATCTTTTTTCTCTAAAAATCATGCTCTATTCTTCAAATACTGTTTGAAATATTAAAAAGGAAAGCAACTGTAAAATTGTAACGACAAAAAATTTTATATTTGTTCCCCCTTTTTTTTTACTGCATCCTCAGGAGCGCTCTTAGGATACGTAACACAGAAATGTAAGCTAATTTTCATTTAAATCGTTGTTATATTAACAATGAATGTAATTGTATTGACAAACAAAATAATTGATATTTTATTCAACAACACAATTTGGCAATACAAATAAATTATTTGTTACTACAACAACAATAATTGAAAATGAGCCTGCAATACATTTTTTGTTGTTCTTAAAAAAAAGCTGTGCTGTCAAAATCTCGATTTTTTTTGTTAGGTTTAATAATATTTTTATTGAATTAATAAAAAATGTAATATTTAAAAATAAAAATAGGCGTGGCATCCTTCTCATATAATTCTTAAAAGATTTGAGGGCTTTTCTTGACTCTCTATAAAACTATTTTAATAAATCAAAATGAAAAATTTTGTTCTAAATTTTTTTGCTGGTTTAGTTTTTCATAGCATTTATTTTTTTTTTTCTAAGTCATGCTACTAACATGCATTTTGTATTAATAGCAACTTTTGAAATTAATCTAAGCTGACTGGTGTTGGTTAATTTTCTAAACAAAAAAAAATTGGCTTGCGTTTGTTTTGCAATTATAAAACATGGAAAATTAATTTTCTTAGTTTCCAGAAATTCTGGGTTATTTATAATCCGTCTGCCATTAGTTTAACTAAAATTTTACACAATAAACAGTTTATTTAATTTTAGTAAAACTTTGGCAGTTCCCCTTTTCGCATTTATCTTTTTGGCATATAAGAAAATGTAGGTTAATTTTCTTGTTCTTTTGTTAATAATCAATGATTTAATTGTCTTTTAATTGTTTTTTATTATTTAGTTTTTCCTCTATTTGTTATTTATTTTTTTTCTAAAGTAATTTCACGCTTTTAATTGCCTGCCGATGCGCAACAAGTGCGCGTGCTCAAAACGTGTGTTTTTTTCTTTAATTTTTTGATATGGAGTTCATGTTCATGTTGCACTTTATTTAATAGTTCTGAATGTTATTTAGGTAATTTTTTTTTTGTTCGTATATTGTCTATTAATATTGTGTATACAGTCTGGCAACCATTTGAGGAAGTTCAATTAATTGTTGTTAATGTTCAGTTAACTTAATTCTAGCTTCAATTACTAAACTCCTAAGCCTGGTTGCTATTAGTGGCGTTAAGGTCTGGTGTTATTTTTATACATAATTTTAACTGTAGTTTTTTTGATTATTAAGAAAAAAAAAATTGTTAAAGAAATGAATATAAAACACGCAAATTCATATACAATTAGATTTTAAGATAGAGAAGTTTATTAATAATAAAACGTTTAGAAACCAGCAAGGGATTAAAGTGTTTGAAATTCTTTAAAAAACATATTTCATGTTAGATAAAGTTTTAAAAGACTACCGCCTTTAATTAATGGGATTAAAGAAAAATTATGTATGAAAAAATATAATTGAAACTATTTTATACAAAAAAATTAGTAAAATAGCAATAATAGTTAAAATAAAAATTTACAAAAAAAAACTTGGTAAATTTAAAATGTACAAAAAAAAACTTTGTAAAAAAAATTTACAAAAAAAAAATTTATGAAAAACTTTGTATAAGAAATTCAAAACAAAAACAAATTACAAATTGTTAAAAAATAGTTTTAGAAAAAATTTACAAAAAAAAACTTTGTAAAAAATACTACAAATAAGAGTTTTTTTAAAGACCACCTTCTTTAAATAATGAGCTTAAGCAAGATGAAAAAAACTGGTAAATTAAAAATTTACATAAAAAAACTTCGTAAAAAATTGCAAAAAAAACTTTGTTAAAGAAATTTACAAAAAATTTACAAAAAAAAAACTTTGTAAAAAAATACTACAAATATGAATTTTTTTAAAAACCACCTTCTTTAAATGATGAGATTAAGAAAGATTAAAAAAAATGGTAAATTAAAAATTTACATAAAAAACTTCGTAAAAAAATTGGAAGAAAAACTTTGTTAAAGAAATTTACAAAAAACTTTGTAAAAATCAAGACTACTGCTTGTAATTAATAAGATTAAAACGAAAACATAATTGAAGCAATTACACAGTGCAACAAACAAAACCGGAATGGGATAAAACCAATAGCAAATTATGGTTGGCATTTTCCATAACAAACCCCTAAGGCTTTTTTTAGTTCAGTGCTAGATTGGTTTTTTATCGCGCATTTGAAGTTGGTGAATTTTTATTATAATTATAAAAATAATTACTCGAAAACTGTATAAGTGGCGTATACTAAATTTTGTAATTGCCTTTAAATAACAATCATACGCACAGTGAGCTATTCTTAAAAATTTTGCTATTCAGTAAATAGTTACTGGACCGATTGCTGCTAAATTCATACCGGTTATAGGTAACATAATTTCGAGCTAAAGATTTAAAAGACTAACCTAGTAAAAACGTGCCCATTTTGTGGGTGCTTAATAAACCGTTAATACCGTCTTCTATTAAAGAGATTAAATAAAGAGATTAAAAATTGCAAAAACAAAATTAAAATTTTACTAAGAAAACTTTGTAAAAAATTTACAAAAAAACTTTGCTAAAGAAATTAAAAAAAAAAAAAAAAAAGAAATTTACAAAAAAAACTTCGTTAAAAATACTTCATATTAGATAAAGTTTTTAAAGATATTTTGGGGATGTTTATTCTGGCTCGAGGTCATTATTTTCTTTACTAATTAAACCCATGATATTCTCATAGCATAATTTTCAAGAAAATTATTGCAAGACTTAATCGACACGTGTTTCGGAATTTGTTAGACTCCATTGTCAAGATTACTTCATAAAGTTTCTAAAGACTCTAGTAAAAAAGTGCCAATTTTTTGGTTACTTAATAAACCGTTCATACCCTCTTCAATTAAAGAGATTAAAAAATGATTTTTGCAAAGATAAGTGGCACAATTTTTAAAGAAAAATTCAGTAAATTTGCAATAAAAAACTTTGTTAAAAAATTTACTAAGAAAACTTTGTAAAAAATTTACAAAAAAACTTTGTAAAAAATTTACAAAAAAACTTTGTAAAAGAAATCAAAACAAACAAGTGAAAGTGTTAAGTTCGGCTGTTCCGAATCTATTATACCCTCCAAAATGTAAAAAAATAAAAAAAAAAAATTGTCAGGGGCGTTTTTTTTTGGGGGGGAGGGGGTGATGGGGGTCAGTGGGGGACTTTGAGAGCACCTTCCCATCGCTATAAATATACAAAAATGCTTCATTTATTTAACAAAAATACAAAAAAAATGTAAAAAATATTTATTTTTTCAGATGTTGGTTCAGTTCTTCAAGGGGGAACTTTTTTCCCCTTGGCCCGATTTTGCACATTCACCTGCCTATGAACATGAGACATATTTGTGCCAAACTTCAGGAGTCTAGCTGTTTTATTTTGGACAGCATTGTGTTATCTACAGATAGACGGACGGACGGACATTCACAGAATGTCTTAGAATCGATCATAGATCAATAATATATGTACTTTATGGGGTCCCCGACCGATATTTCGATGCGTTACAAACGGAATGAAAAAGTGAGTACACCCCCATACTGTGGTTGGAGGGTATAAAAAAATCAAAAATTGACAATAAAATTTTCAAAAAACTTTGAAGGAAATATTTTATTACATAAGTTTTTAAGACTACCCAAGCAAAAAGTGCCAATATTTCGGGTGATCAAATAAACCGTCTTTAGTTAAACAGATTAAAAAAAATTATGTTCCAAACTATAATTTTTATGCAGAAAGAGAGCTTGGTAAAGAAAAATTTACAAAAAAAAACTTGGTAAAAAAAAATTAAATTGGTAAAATTTAACAACAAAAAAATGGTAAACAATTAAAAAGAAAATGAACAAAGTTTTATTAGACAATTTGATTTTAGCACATTAGGAATTCTAATTTACAAAAAAATATTTTTAAATATTCAAAAAATCGTTGTAAACAATTTACAAAAAACTTTCTTAACATTTTACAAATTATTTTACAAAAATTTACAAAAAAACCTTTGGAAAAAAATTATTAAAACAAATTGGTAAAAAATACAACAAAAAAATGTAAATTTAACAAAATTTAACAAAATTAAAAATTTTACAAAATTTTACAAAAAAAACTTTTGTAAAAAAATTTGCAAAATAAACTTTTTAAAAAATTAAATAAAACCAAGTGAGTGTTAAATTCGGCAGCGCCAAATTTTTGTTACGCTCAAACATGTTAAAAGTTAAAAAATTAAGAAAAAAATTTACAGGAGCGTTTTTCTTTTGGGGAGGGAGGGTTTAGTAGGAGACGTAGCGGTATCTCCTTCATTTGTAGAAAATAAACAATGGTGTATCAGACAATTCTATTCACTTAGGAATTCTAATTTACAAAAACATATTTTGAAAAATATTTTAAAAATCTTTTTAAACAATTTACAACAAAAACTTTGTTAACATTTTACAAAGAATTTAAAAAAAAATTTACAAAAAACTTTGTAAAAAATTATTAAAATAAATTGATAAAAATGCAGCAAAAAAATTAAATTTTACAAAAAAGAAAACTACATACACTACATTTTGCAAAAAATGTAGTTTTTTTTCAAAAAAAAAAAAAAAAATTTACAAAAAACTTTCGTAAAATTTTACAATAAAGGTTTATAAAAATTAAAAAAAAAAAAAAAAAACTTTGCAAAAAAACTAAAAAAAAAAACAAATATAAATATACTTGGTAAAAATAGCTTCAAATAACTTCATTAAAAACTTGCAAAACCAAACTTTGTAAGAAATTTACAAAAAAAACTTTGTAAAAAATTTACAAAAAATTTTTGAATTTTGTGTAAAATTTACTAAAAAAATTGTAACTTTTTCTAAAAATTAATAAAAAATCTAATAAAATTTTTTTATAAATCAAACTTTCCTTCAAAATTTGTTCATTATAAATACCTAATTCCCTTTAAAAAAATAATTAATTAAACCGTTATATTTTTAACCAAAAAAATAAAAAAAAAAAAAAAAACACCAAACAAAATCAATTGATTAGCTACCTTAACTGTACAATTTGTTATTTTTATTTTGTTAATAATGTTTTCCCTCAGAAAAAAACAAAAAAAAAACTTAAAAACCGAAGTATTTTTTGTAAAACTTTGATCACGATCATGTTACTTTTTTTTATAGAGTAAAAAAATTCGTGCTGTCTTGTAGTTTTTCACGTTGATATTTTTAATGCTTAAACTTAAATGAAAATCAATTTTTAAAAGGGTTTTTTTATATTATTTTTTTTAACAAAATTCTACTGTCAAGTACTACTAGTATTTGTTTTACAAGCTTTGTTTAAATGAATTACAATTTTTTTTTATTTTTTGGAAGGAATGATATTGTTGATGGTTGGTTTTTATTTAGAGAAAACGAAAAAAAAAATAGTAATTAAAGGGGAGTTTTAAGGTAAGATATAGTAAAAAAAAAAACAAAATAACAAATAAAGAAAAAATATACAACAAAATTTTTAATTAATTGGAATTTGGTTTTATAGACACAAAGTAGTTTTAAGAGACTTTGTATTGACGAACAAGTTAAAAAAAAAAAAAAAAACTCAAAGCTGTAATGATAGTAGGTTTTTACAGTGAAAGCTTAAGATTCAAAAATAGGTCAGTTAAAAGCTCTAGTAGTTTAAAACCCATTTTTAGCTTTAAAGTTTTTTTAGGTTAAAAGCTATTTTAGCTTAAAACTTATTTTATCTTAAAAGCTCTTTTCGATCAAAAGCTCTTTTTTAATTAAAAGCTCTTTTAAGCTTAAAAGCTCTTTTAGCTATTTTAGCTTAAAAGATTTTTTAACTTAAAAGCTATTTTGGCTTAAAATCTCATTTAGCTTTTTTTAGCTTAAAAGCTCTTTTAGGTAAAAAGCTCTTTTGGCTTAAAAATTCTTTTAGCTTAAAAACTTTAACTACTTAGGAGCTCTTATACCTTAAAATATCTTTCTTTTTAAAAGCTTTTACAAATTAAAAGTTCATTTAGATTAAAAGCTTTTATTCTAAATTTTTTAAAAGCTAAAATTTTATTGCAATTCCACATTTGAAGTTTGTTTCCACATTAAATATTCAATATTTTTTTTATAACTTTAACAAAATATTTCTAAAAATCATAATATATTGTCATTTTAGCGTACAACACAATTAATCTTTCATGCATGTTTCGGCTTATATATTTCGACTTTATAAAACATTCTTATTTTTTTTTTTATTATTTATGTATAAAGGTAGTTTTGTAATAGAGATTATGGTATAGTAGTAGTAAAATATGAAAAGGCAGCCGTAAAACGAACACGTACAAACAATGACTGGAACAACCAGAACCAACTACATCATCAAACTGCAAAACCTTAAAAGCTTAGGCATGCGAAAAAAAGTAAAATAATTCTAAAAAAAAAAATCCCCTCCTAGATCGCACAGAAGAACAAAAACAAAAAAACCTTTTGGAAAAAGACAGGACAGACAATAAGTTTTCTTGTGTATTACTCTTGAGGAGATACAGACGGACGGACGGACAGACAAATAGTAAAGCAGACAGTTAGTTAGACATAACGATTACACTCTATATGTAGTACACTTAAAGGAATTAGAGGTTTTTAAAATTTTTGAAAAAAGTGTGAAACAAAAATCTATTAAAATTTTATGCAAAAAGCTTTTATAAAAATAAAGCTTTTTAATAGGGTTTAAAATAAATTTTAAAATTTTATGCTTAGAAGCATTTGTTGTTAGCAATCAAAATTATATTTTGCCATAATTTGATTTGTTTTCGAAACTTTGTACGTTTGTTGCTAGCAACAAAGCAAATCTAGAGAAACATTCTTACTTTTTTGTTGCTAGTGACTAATGGCATTCGAAAGCTTAGCCAAATTTGTTGCAAGTGACAGATAATTATGTCTTTCTTAAAAAAAATTTGGTTTAAAACATATATGTGATCATGTTTTGAAAGAGCTTTGAAACTAAAAGCTCGGCTGCTTTTAAGTCTATTAAATAAACAATAACAATAAATACTTAAAAGAATTAGATGTTTTTAATTTTCTTAAAGTTTGGAAAAATGTGTAAAACAAAAATCTATTAAAATTTTATGTTAAAAGCTTTTATGAAATAAAGCTTTTCAATAGGTTTTAAAAGAAATTTTAAAATTTTATTTTTATTAGCATTTATTTTTAGCATTCAAAATTATATTTTGGCATAATTTGATTTGTTTTCAAAATTTTGAACTTTAGTTGCAAGCAACATGTTGCTAGAGATTGATTTTTAGAAAATCTTGAGAAACATTCTTACTGTTTTGTTGCTAGAGACTAATGACATCCAAAAGCTTATCAAATGTTGTTGCCCGTGACAGATAATAATGTTACCCTTAAGAAATTTAAGTTAAAAACATATATGTGATCATGTTTTAAAAAAGCTTTTTTTTAATACGTTTTTTTTAATACGTTTTGTTAACGTTTGAAAAGATATTTCGAGCTTAGCGACATGAGACCTTATACGCCTGAAAAGAACTTTTGAGCTTTTAAGCTCACTTATTTATTAAAAGCTTAATAAACTTAAATATTTAAAAAGTTGGTCCATTTACTATCGGTTTTTTACTTGCAATTTTTCTAGCATTTTTTTTCTTCCAGTGTTGCATGTTGTTTATAAACCTTTTTATAAACGATCATCAACAATAAACATCAAGCTTAAACTGAAATGCCGCTTTTATTGTGCTGTTTTTTCTCTTTGTAGGGTATGAAAGATGCACGTGAATTTTTAGTAAAAAGATTTTTAAATCTGGTTGTTTGTTGTATAGTTTTTTTTTTTGGGGAAGCTTATGGTTTTTAAGTTTTTTTTTATAAAGAATTTTAGTTTTTAGACATAGTTTTTTGCAATGCGTTAGATAGTAGATATTTTGTTGGTTTTTGGGTGGAATGAATTTTAAGATTTTGTGTTGAATATGAAAACTCTCTGTGTATATGCATTCTTAAGATTTATATTCTTATCTTATTCGTATGATTTTTTTTACTTTTTATATGAATACTTGACATTATGTTACCAGGAATGTGTGTTGTTAGTTGTTGGAGTATACACTTCTTTTTAAAATTGATTGCTATCGT
Organism: Pegoplata infirma; assembly: GCA_963921195.1. Taxonomy (NCBI): domain Eukaryota; kingdom Metazoa; phylum Arthropoda; class Insecta; order Diptera; family Anthomyiidae; genus Pegoplata; species Pegoplata infirma. The sequence continues at coordinate 66,284,958 of OY992536.1, forward strand.
GTTTTCCTCATCATCATCTTCATGGGCTTTACCACAAAACTTTACAATACTTTAACATATTTTTAACTAAAAATTTTGTTTAAACTTAACACAGCAACAATGTTAATAGATAAATTTATTATATGGGAATTTTTCGTAAATGAAAATTTTATATAATTAATAAAAATTTTTAAGAAAATTTTTGAGATATTTTTAAAATTATGTTTTTATTAAGTTTTAGATAAAATTTTTGAAAAGTTTTGAGTTTAATAGAGGTTGGTAACAATTTTTTAAGTTGTTATGGGCGAAATAGGGTTTATTTTGTATTAAAATCATTTAAAACGTTAAAAAAAATTTGGCGCCCAGTTGGGGGCTTTTACAAAAAAAGGAGTTATGGGCGAAATAGGGTTTATTTTCTATTAAAATCGTCTAAAACCTTAAAAAAAATTTGGCGCCCAGCTGGGGCCTTTTGCATAAGAAGCTTTTTTAAACAACATTTCTAAAAAATATTAATTTTTAAGAGTTCAGTATAGTTTTTGTAAGCCTTTAAGAGGTAAAATGATGTTTATTTCGCTTTCAAATAGCCAAAATCTTAAAAGAAATATTTGGCGCCAAACTCGGAGTTTTAGAGTTGAATAAAATTTTAGTGGTGAAAAAAAAAAACTAATACAGCAACAATGTTAATAAATGCCCTGCATTGGCCAGGCACCGCGAGCGAATACTAGGTAAAGCAGAAATTGAGAATCTGGATATTATCGCGGCTATGGGGTTTGCCCAACAAAAACTGTAGGACTAACGCGTTTTATCCTCGTCGCTGAAGGAAAATGTGGTATCGCTAGGGACCAGCTGGTCTATGCGAGGAGTCTGAACTTCAGGCTCCACCAACCCAAACCTAACCTAAATAAGTTTATTTATAATAAGGGAATTTTGTAAATAAAATTGGATTGTAGGAGATTTTCGTAATCATTTTTTAACTTGTCAGCAGCAGAAGTAGTTTCTTTTGTTTTAAAATCGATTAAATCGTTATAACATATTTGGCGCCCGGGTGGGGCCCATACTTTGGAAGTTATTTTTAATAAAATGTCAATAAAAAAATAGACAGCCTTACCACAAGAAAATAAAATAAATTTAAAATGAGCTTTTAATTTTATTTCCATACAAATTGTTTTTGTTTTTAAAATCGACTTTCAAAAAATTTATAGAAAATTTGAAATTTAAAATAAAACTTTTGTTAAAATAGACTTTTTTTTTCTTGTGGTAAGGGCCAGAATTTTTAAGAGGTCGGTATAGTTTTTTAAGCCTATTAGAGGTAAAGTGTTGTTCATTTGGCTTTAAAATCCTCAGAATCATTAAAAAATATTTGGCGCCCAACTCGGGGCTTTACATTACATAATTTTCATGGGCATCATAACAAATCTATAGTAATGCTTAACATTATTTTAACTTAAACATTGTTAAATCTTAACATAGCAACAATGTTAATAAATTTATTATGTAGAATTTTGTATACGGAATTTGTATAACTAATTAATATTTTTACAAAAATAAGATTTTTGGAAAGTTTTGAAAAAAATTCTTAAAAATTTAGAACTTTGGAGATATGCGTAACAATTTTGCAACTTGTTAACATCATAATGTGCTTTCTTTTGCTTTAAAATTGATTGAATCGTTAAAAAATATTTGGCGCCCAACTTGGAGTTTTCACATTTCAATCACTACTATAAACTTCTAGTAGCTAATACTAAGTCAGCTTGTTCGCAAAATAAAATAGAATCGGTTTTAGAAGGTATAATGTATTCTGCAACAATTTTTTGGAAACAAAATATTTGAATTGTTTTATTAATCAATTTTATTTTTTGGCGCCCAACATGGGGCTTACTTATTTTTCTGTTCTAAACATGAAATAGAATTAGTTCTAGAAAAATGTATGTGTTTTTTGGAACAAAACATTCTGCAGTGTATTAATCCATTTTATTTCTTGGCGCCCAGCATGGGGCCCAATTTTTATTCCAAAAAGTCAAAAAATATTTTTGGAATTTAAAAATGTTTCTTGGAACTTATTGAAAAAATTCTTAAAAACTTAGAAGTTTGAAGATTTTTTTAAGTTTTTAACAGCAAAATGTGTTTTCTTTTGTTTTGGAATAAATTGAATAGTTAAAAAAATTGTTGGCGCCCATCACGGGGCCTTCTCATTTGTATCACTACTATAAACTTCTAGAAGCTAATACTAAGTTAGCCTGAACATAAAATAGAATCGGTTATAGAAGACTAATGAAGTATTTTGCATCACTTTTTTGAAAACAAAATGGTTAAAAGTTTTTTAAACTTTTTTTTGGCGCCCAACATCAAGTTTAATTTTTTTTCTGTTCTGAACATGAAATAAAAGTGATTCTAAAAAAATTAATATGTTCCTCCAAATTTCTTTGGAACAAAACATTTTGCAGTGTATTAATACGTTTTATTTCTTGGCGTCCAACATGGTACCCAATTTTTATACCAAAAATTCAAAGAAAATTTTTAAAAAATAAAAAGATTTTTGGAAAGTTATTGAAAAAATTGTTAAAAATTTAGAACCTTTGGTAACGATATTTTAACTTATTAAAAGCATAATCTGGATACTTTTGTTAAAAAATCGATTGCATAGCTTAAATATATTTGGCGCCCAACTCAGGGCCTTCACCTTAAAATCACTACTTTAAACTTCTAGTAGCTAATACTAAAGCAGCCTGTTTTGAACATTTTTTTTTTATGTTCTAAACATGAAATATAATAAGTTTTGGAAAAATTCAAGTGTTCAGAAACAAAAAGCTTTTAAAATCATCCTCCCAAAATAATTTATTTATCAAAACGCTTACAATACCTCAACTCCTAAACATTTTTCTTAAAAATTTCATTTCAAATTCATATGTTTAAAAAAAAGAAATTTATTTTATATTAAAAAATTTTTGAATTAACAATTTTAATTAAAATCATGTTAAAAATCATATAAATTTCATCTAAAAGTTATGTGTGCGAATTACAAAAAAAAAACCTTAACTAAATCTCTGTATAATCATGCCTTTAGGAAAAATTGTCAACTTAATGCAGTTAAAACAATTAATTTCTAGCATAGTCTTGTTTTTTTCTTTCAAAAACATTGTTCCCTGCTTTATCCGTTGACTGACATGTATAAAAATAGCAAAAAAAAAAAAAAACTGTATGACAACAATAACTTTCCAAGCTATCAGGAAATATGCATTCATTGTATGTAAACTTTAACAACAACTACCTTTAAAAAAATTCTATGCATTTTAATAGAATATAAGGAAAACCAAGAAGATGGTCATAAAAAAATATAAAATATTTTTTTTTTTTTTGATGTACTTTAATTAATTAGCTTAGTAAAGAAGAAAACATTTACATTTTAAGAAAGCTATAAAGCAAGTAAATTTATAAATTTAAAAATAAATATTCCCACGTTTAATAATTAAATGAAAAAAAAACTACAAAAAAACATTAAAAAAAATAAAACCAAGTTGTCATACATACAATACAAATTTTAAATAAAATTTTTAATTTAATCATAAATTAAAAAACATGAAGAAACAAGAAAAAACCAATTTAACAAACCACGAAAAAAAACAATGTTAAAATAAAAACAGTAAAGAACATGGAATTATGCTGTCAATGTTTTTTGGATTTAGAAAAAGGGTTAATTTAACTAATAAAAGACAAGAGCTTAAATAAAAACAATTCGGCTAATTAAGCTAATTTATAAAAAAAATTTAAACATTATATTTTTTTCCCTAATTTTAAGAAATTTTTATAAATTTTATAACAAATTTTTTAATTAAATTACTAAATTTTTGTAAATTTACAAAATTTTAGTTAAATTACTGAAATTTCGAAAATTTAACAAAATTTTAGTAGTATTACTTAATTTTAGTAATATTAAATTTTTTTTTGTAATATTACAAAATTTTTGTAAAATTAAAAAATTTTAGTGACATTACAAAATTTTAGTAACATTATAAAATTTTTGTCAAATAACAGTTAAATTATGTTATTTTAATAATATCAAAAATTTTTTTGTTATATTACAAAATTTTTGTAAAATTACAAATTTTTTGTGAAATTACAAAATTTTAGTAACATCACAAAATTTTTGTCAAATAACAGTGAAATTATGTTATTTTCCGCAACTTTATAAATATACGAAATTTTTGCAATTTTACAATAATATTGCAATTTTACAGTAACATTCTTATTCAACTAAAATTTTGCAATTTAACTAAAGTTTTCCAACTTTAATTTTGCTATAATTTCATGATGTTACTGAAATTTAATAGTTTTTGAAATATTTTGTAATGTTACTAAAATCAATTAATTTTTGAAAAAAATTGTAATAATACTAAAATTTTAGCAAAATTACTAATTTTGTAAGGTTAACAATTAATTTATAATTTAACTGTAATTTTTCTAATTGTAAGATTTTTTAATATTTCAAAAGTTTTATAGCTTTGCAAATATTTGGTAATTTTACTGAAATTTTATAAAGTTACTAATATTTTGTAAAGCTAAATAAAAACTATTAATTTCGCACAAAACGTTCTAATGTAACTAAATTTTAGTAAAAAAAGAAAAAAAATTAAAAATTTTAGTTTTATTAAAAATTGAAACCAACATAAAAGCTTAATTACAAAATTTAAAAAAAATGCAATAATTTGTAAAATTATAAATTTTTAGTAGAATTACATATTTTTTTAAGTTAAAATTTTCAAAAATTTTGCAAAACTTAAGTTGTAAATATTAAAAAAAGTAAAATTACAAAATTAAGTCAAATTGCAAAATTTTAGTAAGGTTATAAAAGTTGAAAAACAAAATAATTTTAGTTAAATTACTAAATTTTAAGAAAAGCTCCCGAAACACCACTTAAAGCTTTTTGTAAAAGCACTATTTAAACAAATATATAACTTAGAATTAAAGACGTTTTAGTAAAATGACAAAATAAAAGTCAAATTGGAAAATTTAGTAAAATGGCAAAGTTTTATTTAAATTACCAAATATTAACAAAAGTTTAAGAAATATTTTTCAAGCTGGGTGTAAAAGCACTATTAAAAAAACTTTACAAAATTTCAGTAAAAAAAAAAAATTAATTAAATTACCAAAACTTGGCAAAAGCTTTTGAAACATCTCTTTAAGCTAAGTGTTAAATCGCTATTGAGCGAAATATGTAAATTTTTTTTTGTTGATTTCACAGACATTTTAGTTACATTACAAAATTTTTGCAAATTGACAATTATTTTTAACAATTTAAATAAACAAAATGAAAATATTTTTATAAAATTTAAACATTTTAGTCAAATAGAAAAAAAAAATTATAATATTTCGAAATTTTATTAATGTCACAATGTTTGAGTTAGTTAACAAAATTTTAGTAAAAGTACAAAAGTTTTGTAAAATTACCACATTCCAGTAAAATTACCAAATCTCCGTAATATAATTAAATCTTAGTAAAATCATCATATTTTAAAACTACCAAATTTTAATTTTACTACCATATGTTAGTAAAATTACAAAAATGTTTACACATAGTAAAATTACTAAATTTTAGTAGAATTCCCAAGCTTAAGCAAAATTATTGTTATTGTTTTTTTTGTTAATTCCACAGACATTTTAGTTATATGACAAATTTTTTTGCAAATTGACAATTATTTTTAACAATTTAAATAAATAAAATGAAATGAAAGTATTTTAGTAAAATTTAAACATTTTAGTAGAATAGAAAAAAAAATTGTAATATTTCGAAATTTTATTAATGACACAATGTTATATTTAGTTAACAAAATTTTAGTAAAACTACAAAAGTTTTGTTAAATTCCCACATTCGAGTAAAATTACCAAATCTCCGTAAAATAATTAAATCTTAGTAAAATCATAAAAATTTAGTAAAATTAGCAAATTTTAGTAATATTACCAAATCATACAAAATTACCAAATTTTAGTAAAATTACCATATATTAGTAAAATTACAAAAACGTTTATAGTAAAATTACTAAATTTTAGTAGAATTACCAAATTTAAGCAAAATTACAAACTTTTAGTAAAATTACCAAATTTCTTTTTATTTTACAAAGATTTATAATTGAAGGTCTTACTGCAAGAACTTGATAAGCAACATTTTATTATTTCATGTTTTTCGCCTTCTGCTGATGTTCCATTGACAGATTTTTGGCAGATGTCTTGCTTTAACCCTTCGTAAAATTATATTGATAATAAAATTTCTGCAAAAGTTCTATTTTCTACATTATTTTAGAAGTTTTAATCCAAAAACCACCATAAAATTAAATGTTTTATCTAGTTATTACAATAAACCCTTCAATTTTAGTACAAAATTTTATTAAAGCAACAAAATTTAAGTAAAGTAACATCATTTTAACAAAATTGTTAAATTTTAGCAAACTTACAAAAATTTAGGTACCAAATTTTAGTAAATGTACCAAACTTTGGAAAAATTAACGGATTTTTGGTAAAACTACACAATTTTAGTAAAATTACAATTATAATATTTTAGTTAATAAACAAAATTTTGGTAAGGCCCTATTCACAGCTGAGGTAAAATCCCGTTCAAAAGAGATTTTGATCATATGGTACTGCATAATTTTATAAACAATTATATGATCGTAATCTTCTTCGAACGATATTTCACCTCAGGTGTGAATTGAGGATAAAACTACAAAAGTTTTGTGAAATTACCACATTTCAGTAAAACTAAAAAAATATTAGTGATATAATTAGTGAAATTATAATTTTTTTTTAATAATTTGATCCAATGATCAGTTTTTATTTATTCTTCCAATTTTTATTTACAACTCATTTTAAATAACTTTAACCTAACCGAGAACTGGTAACAATGACCGTCGTCTCGTTGTAGCGAAATCGACCAAGGGTTTTGGTGGGAATCGAACCCACGACCCCCTGTTTCATAGGCTAGCACGCTACCAACTAGCCTACAGGGGCCCCCAAAATTATAATTAGTGATTAATTTGTAAAAATACCAATTTTTAATTATATTACAAAATCTTAGAAAATTACAAAATTTTAGTAAAATTACCAAATTTTAGTAAAATTACCAAATTTTAATAAAATTACCAAATTTTAGTAAAATTACCAAATTTTAGTCAAATTACCAAATTTTAGTAAAATTACCAAATTTTAGTACAGTTTTTAGATTTTAGTAAAATTACAAACTATTAGTACAATTAAAAAATTTTAGTAAAATAACAACATCTTTTAAAATTATCAAACTTTGGCAACCACAAAAGTTTAGTTACCAAATTTCAGAAAAATTATCAAGCTTTAGAAATATTACTAAATTTTAGTAAAACTACACAATCTTAGTATAATTATCAAGCTTTGGAAATATTACTAAATTTTAGTAAAATTATCAAATTTAAGAAATATTAAAAAAATTTAATAAAATAAAAACATTTTAGTAAAATTATCAAATTTTAGCACAACTACAAAAGTTACCAAATTTTAGTAAAATTACCAAACTTTAGAAAAATTACCAAATTTTAGTAAAACTACACAATCGTAGTATAATTACCAAATTTTAGTAATTCAACAAAATTTTATTGGGATTACACAAGCTTAGTACTATTAACAAATTTTAGTACATTTATCAAATTTTAGCAGAAATACAAAAAATGTTAGTGGTATAATTAGTGATTAATTAGTTTTCGATAGTCTAAAACCGATATCGACCAATTATCTTTCCGAATCAAGAAATTTGCGTTAAAATGGCATCGATTTGTTTTTGTATATTTTTGCATATTTTGATGAAAATGCATATTTTTGCATATTTTGGTTTTAAATGCATATTTTGTGCATATTTCCAAATTTTAAGTGCATATTTTTGCATATTTTGGCATAAATTAGCAAAAACACAAATTGAAATTTATTTGTTTCAAAAACTTTTTTAAGCTTTAAAAATTTATATGGAAATGAGAACAATTATTTTTTTTTCTTTAAAATTGGTTTTAAAGCTTGTCTTAATTTATAAAAAATCTTGCTTATATAAAGTTTTAAATGTTACTATTTAAACCCGGCGTTACTTTTTGCTCTTTAAGAAGTTTTTCTTATGAAAACAAAATTTTTATTGCACACATTTTATTTTTTAGTGCATATTTTTAGGTTTTTTAGTGCATATTTTGAATTTTTTAGCGCATATTTTAAGCGCATATTTTCGATTTTTAGTGCATGAAAATATCATCCCTCTTAATTAGTAAAAATACCAATTTTTAATTATATTACAAAATCTTAGAAAATTATCAAATTTTAGTAAAATTAAAAAATTTTAGTACGGTTTTTAGATTTTAGTAAAATTACAAAATCTGATTTATACTACAAAATTTTAGTAAGACTGTTAAATTTAAAAAATTACTGAAAATATAAAATTTCATTAATTCTACAGAATTTTTGTAAAAAATAAAAAAAAAAATTTATTAATTTTGAAAAAATATATAAAATTTTAGTATATGAAAACTAAATTTTGTAAATAACTAATTTAAGTAGAATTACAAACATTTTAGTAAAAAACAGCAGAGTTACAAAATTAGAAATATCGACTTACATTTTGTAAAATGACTGAAAATTTTAATGGCCCAAACAGAGCAATATGTAAATTAAACAAAATCCTTGACAATTTTTAACACATTTTGCAGCGATACTCGATTCGAATTATGGTTAGTAAGGGAATTTTGTTGGTGTTTATATTAAATACGACCGCAAGGGGGCGCTGTTTGTAAATTTTAAATATTTTACATTTCCTAAACGGGTCAAGATCATTTCAAAATTAAAGTTTAGTGATAGAGGGTATATATAAGTTTGTCATTCCGTTTGTAAATATCGGTCTAGGACTCCATAAAGTATATATATTCATGATGCCCGATCGATTTTAAGACATTCTAGCGATGTCCGTCTGTCCGTCTGTGGAAAATGCTCTCACGAACAAAATATTGCACAGAGATGACTGAAACTTAACATATATATTGAAAGATCTCCCGAGAAGTTTGGTATTGCATTTGAGCGATATCGGTTCAGCGGTTCAAAAGTTATGAACGAAAATGTAAGCACACCTCAAAAATTTCAGTACATTCAACATAACCTAAAAATACAAAATGCTTTAATTCGGCTTCTGGTTGACATATGCGAACATAATTGAACACCAAATGGTATTTAAACAAGTACGAACATATTTTTTGACAAAAAAAGAAAAAAATCGCGGATTATTTTTTTTAACCAATTTTTTTTCGCGGAAATTTTTTTTCAATTTTTTTTTTTTTTTCAAAAGTAATTTCCTTTTAAATAAAGTTGTTTGCAATAATCTTTTTGAAATTGTGGAGGGTATTTTATATTTAACTTTTTTACTTGTTTTTTTTTTTTAAGTTTATTTCTATAAAAAAAAAATCTACTAAAATCTAGTTTCCGTCTAAAAATAGTTAAATTAAAGTTGCCAATTTTTTCACTTTTTTCTAAAACATTGATTTTTTTAAATCATTTTTTCAATTCTGCTGCTAATTAAATTTTTATTGTTTATTTTTGTATCAATAAATTGTTTATCTATTTTCCTCTGTTTGTAATCTCTCAAATGACTGCCAATCATAACTGTCAAAAATATGGTGTTCTTTTTTTTAAAATTTTATTACAATTGCTATTACAAAAAAAAAAAACAGTTTTTGTTGTTGATTTTAAAATCATTCATTTATTTTTTTAATTTTTTTTTGTAAAATTTAACACGCGTTATTTGACAGCCTACTATAACTGATGAAGATCTTTTTGATGTTTAGAAAATCTCAAAAAAAAACTAAAAAACAAGGTGTGCTAAAACATGAACATCATGATGATGACCATACAAAATTAAATGATGATAATGGTAAAATTTTACAAAAAAAAAAAAGTTTCTTATAAGAAAAACAACCTTATAATAAAAAGCGTGCTTCAAAAAAAAAAAAAAAAAAAAAAAAACACCATATGATCAATAAAGTTTTTTTTTTTTTGTAGACAAAATTGAATTTTAATTTTAGCATTTGACCATTAAAATTTTTTTGTATACAAAAATTTAATTTTTTTTAACCTTTTGATTATTTTTTTTTTACTTTTTTTGTATTATTTTTTTGTTGTTTAATCATAAGTAATTTGAAATACATTACTACAGTTAAATATTAACTGTTAACTGTGCAACCTGATTACACTTTTATGAAGATTTTATAGCATTTTTTATATGCAATGTTTATTAACAACATTGTAATTTTTAAGGACTCTTTAGATAAATGCCAGCAATAATCATAAAAAATAATTATGGTATTTGTTCACCAAATTTTTTGGGTGGGTTTGGTTGGAATCTTTTTTAAAACCAAACAAGATTTTGCAGAATTTTTTTTTGCATATTTTTTTTGCAATATTTTTTTTTAAAGAATTTCTAGCGCCTTTTAAATTTTTATACATAAATCATTTACTAAATCAAATTGGATTGTTCATTTATTTAGCACATGTGAAATTTTAAAAACAAATAAAAAATTCAAGAAGATGTAGAAATTAATAACGCCTACAATTAAAAAAAAAAAAAACAGAAAAGAAATATCAGTAAGTCGATTTTTTTTACAAAAAAAAAAGACAGCAAAAACGATTTATGAGTTTAAAGATATTGTGTGTTTTTTTTAACCAAAAAAATCTGTTGTTTTACGAAAACACCCTTGTTTTAAGTTAATGAACGCAAAAGATAAATAAGAATTTTAAAAATCAAAAGTAGGAGAAAATATCGGATAAAACATTAAAAGTTTACATTTGGGAGTTATTTCATAAATTACCGCGACCCCTGGCGGAGTTAAAATTAAATTTGCACAAATTTTTTAACGATCAAAAATCGGCTGGAAAGAACAGGTAAAAAATTCGTTTTATTTTATGTGTTTTCATACAGCGGTTACCATGACCTTTTAAACATGCTTAAAAAGCTTAAAAAAGCTACACAAATTTATTTGTATCAAATGCGAATAAGTTTTAGTAAATGATAAAGAAAAAAGATTAAAGTTTTTCTAATTCCATGTGTAACGTATCGTATTTAAGCCATTCTTGATCGATTCTAAGACATTCTAGCGATGACTTACTGTAGGGGACACGATACAGTTCAAAATATAAAAGCTAGAATTCAGAAATTTGGCACGAATATGCCTTTTTGATCATAGGCCGGTTAAGTTCTGAAATGGGAAAAATCGGACCAGGGAGAAAAAAAGCTCCCTTTAAAAGAGCTTAACCAGCTTCTGAAAAATTCAAACATTTGTACAGGTTTTTTGTGTTTCTGTAAATGATTTTTATGTTAGAAAAAGTTCAAAACCCGGCACTTTGATACAGGGGATTATAAAATGTATTTTTTTTTGGACCCGCCGATTTTTGTGGACGTGGACATAAAAATATAATCTAAATAATGATAAAATGGTATTTCTTTATTGCAAAAAGCATAATAAGAGAATATGTAAACATTTACTGCGAGGGAAAGGTGTCGCCACATAACCCCTAACAAACCACTCGTCCTTCAGAAAAGGCACTTGATTTTTTTTAAATTTTTTTTTTTACATGTTGGAGGGAATAAACGATTCGCACAGTCGAATTTAATAGCTTCACTTGTTTGATCTGATACAGCGTTTACACTGCCCTTTAAAACAACTTTCAAAAGCTTTTACATGAAATACTATTAAAACAAAACAACGACATGTCACTATTTTTCATTTAATTAAGCTATACTCTAATTAAAATTACAAATTTTAACCAAATTGTGTAACTAAAATGGAAATTAGTTAAAATTTGCCCAATTTATAGTTGTATATATTTTTTTTTTATAAAATTAATAGTAGTATAATTTATAATAGGAAACAGGATTCAATTTTTTAAATTGTAGATTTGCAAAAAAAAAAAAGCTTTACTCTGATCAAAAATTTTAAATTTAATATAATTTCAATATTTTGATCAACTGAGCTGAGAGATAGGCAACAAAATAAATTTAATGGAGTTTATATAGCGTGATATTAAAAGCTTTTAACATACTCGGTAAATTTAAGCGGTAATCTTCTAAAATTGCTGTAGTTGACAAAAATTTCCTTAATAATATTATGAACTTACTTCAACAGAAATATTTCATATTCCATCGCAAGCGGATTAAAACCCTTAAAATGAGCTTTTAAAAGCTTTTTAAAATCAATCACTTTTTTAATCTTTGAATTTTTATCCTTTTTTCATTATTTTTAAGCCATATTAAACAAAAACAACTAAATTTTAAAAATAAATTTTGTCGAAGAGTATGCCAACTCTTAAAAGCTCAATGAATATTAATTTAGCGATGGATCAAATATTGAAAGCTGGTTAAAATTTTCCAAAAAGATTATAATTTATTTTAACATAAAAAATTATACAAAAAATAATTGTTGACAGCGAAAAATTCGAAAATATTATTCTAAAACCTTTCTAAATATACAAAAATAAAATTTTGTATATTTATCTTAAACCCAATCAGGAGATTCACCACTTCAATTTATTTCCGCTAGGGGGCGCTGTAGGTTTTTTAAACGGTTAACTTTTTGAAAGTAGAATAGTTGATAGAAATATCATTATAGAATTTTAATTTTAACAATATGTATTTTGAACCCATACAGGAGATACATGGCTTCAATTTGTAGCCGCTAGGGGGCTCTTTCGACAGTTTTAAGCGGTTACCTTTTTTGAAAGTAAAATATAATTGAAGGTATACAAAATTTAACAGATATAACTCCTATTTATTCGTAAAGAAATTTATACTGTTCTTACAATCACATCAAACGAGCTTTTACTTAAAGCTTTTTCGAGTTCATTAATATTTAGAGCTACTTCCTTAAGTTTTAATGTGTTTTACAATTTTAAAATGATCAAAAAGTAAGCTTTCAAGTTTTTCAGCAGACATTTTTTCAATTCCCGCATATTATTTAAAAGTCAAATAAGTGGTAATATTGAGCAAAACCTTACACACAAAAAAAAACCCTTGTCAAATTAGTATAAAAACTCTCGTTATCCCATTTTACCAATATTTGTCAGCTTTCCTTGTTTTTTTAACAAATAAATTCCGATCGAAATTTACATTTATTTCTGTAATTTTACAGTTTTTCTTGTAATTTTACAAATTTTCAAGATTTTTTACAAAAAATCTAGTAAATTTACGAGAATTCCTTGTAAGTTTTTGCCAAAAAAAATTGTAAATTTACAATTTTATTGGTAAAAATCTTGTGAAATTACAAAAAAGCTCGTAATTTTTACTAGGAATTCTTGTAAAATAGGAGGTTGCAAAAAATATAGTAAATTTACGAAACCTGTCTGTAAGTTTAATCGCGTCAAAAAAATTGTAAATTTACAATTTTATTGGTAAAAAGCTTATAAAATTACAAAATTATTAGTAAAAAGTTAGTAAAAAAACAAGGAATTCTTGTCAAATAGGAGGTAGTAAAAGCAAAAAGTTACAAACTTTCTTTGTAATTTTACAAAGTTTTTTTTTGAGTGTAGGAATAGCTTCTAATAATAATAATAGTTAAAAAATATTTTTGCGTATTTTTTTTTTAATTTTATTTAAAAAAGTACAAATTTAACGACTTAAACTTATCATTGTAAAAAGATAATTTTCTGGATTTCAAATTATCGATCTTGACTCAAGATTCTTGAGCTTAAAATCCAAATGTGTTTTTTTTAAAACATTTTTAAATGGAAAAAATTTTAAAAGTAACGAATTTCATTCGTAAGGAAATTGTTAATGCATTCACTCTGAGCCGTTAAAAGCTATAAAGGAGCTTTTTCTTAAAAAAGATACTTAATCTTAAAAAATTAAAAAAAAACGTTAAAATTTCCACGTTTATTATTTTAAAATTAGAGTAATAGCAATTTTTAATAATAAGTCTTTTAATATTAAAAAATCAGCCAATTTTATACTAAGAATTTTTTTACAGAGAATTCAAAAATTTTATATCTCTATTAAGTTTGATTGGTTGGTTTTAGGTCGCAGTGATAAATTCTGACTCTAAATTTCAGTGTTATTGATCTTGAGCTTAAAACCCAGTTAAATGAGCTTTGGCAGAAAACATTTGGAAATGGAAAAAATTTCGATCGCTTTTTTAATAAAAGTTATTTTTAGATACTGAGCTTTTAAATGCTATAAAAGAGCTTTTTTTAAAAACGCTATTTAATCTTAAAAAAATCGAAAAAGATTTTTAAAATTTCCACATTATTTATTAATTTAAAATTAAGGAAATAGAGAATAATCTTTTAACATTATAAAATCAACAGATTTGCTAAAAAAGTTTTTGAGTGAGAATTTCAGAACGTCAGAAACTTCAAAAATTTTTTTTGTAAATTTTAGGCCAGAGCTTCTCACTTACTTTTGCTTTGCGACCCCTTTTCAATATTTCTAATTTTTCGCGACCCCCCAACATTCAAAATTATTAACGTGAACTTTGACCTCATTTTTTTTAAAAAATCTAAAGCAATGTAAAAATTTGGAAAGCAAATTCAGAAGCAGCATTAAAAGATTAATCAAAACCGTGTGGTCAGATCCCAGACGCATACCAAAAATTTCAAGAAAAAAACACAATTTTTGTTAACTTTGACCTCAATTTTCTCAAAAATTTGGAAACCAGGTCCCGAACTACAGCATTTTATATCGAAACTTACTATTTTTATCGATTTTTTTAATTCAGAAAATAAAAGAAAAACACCAGTTAAACCTGATCAGAAATGAAGAAATGTTTTCCAAGAAAGCATTTAAAGTCCAATTTGGAGTAATGATTGTTCATTTTTCAAAATTATGTACCAATGTTTGGTATTGATCGAAAATTTATTCGATCACGAATCTATAGGATCCAGATTTTGAATCAGCATTAAAAAGTAAATCGAAATGCACAAGAATACGTTTTTGTGAACTTTGCCTTTAATTTTCTCAAAATCCTAACGTACTAAAAAAATTTGGAACCCAGATTCAGAATCAGCATCGAATATTAACAACAGCACAGTGATTACGGAGGGACCTTAAGTGATGGAAATTTTTTTTCTTTAATAAAAATACCAAAATTTAAGGTTTTCACAAATTTGTTCGCGACCCCCCTGAAATTCTTCCACGACCCCCCAGGGGGTCGCGACCCACCGTTTGAGTACCATTGTTTTAGGCTATTGAGAGAGATTTTTCTATTGCGAAAACTTCTTAAATTTTTTAATGGAAATTCATTATTGAATTAGAATTATTTTGAATTAGTTTGCAAAGGTATTTTTTTTCCAAAAATATATTTTGCGAATTTTTAATTTCAAATTCCCTATTTTTCAAAATAATTTGATTACGAAAAAAACTTTTCTGAAACAGGTTATTTTACAATCTTCGCCTGCTAAAAACTACATCCGTTTTTCACAATTTTTTTAATCCGGGGTATTTTTTATTTTTAAATTCATAAAATTGAGTGACCTTTTGAAGAAATATCTTCTCAATCTTTAAAACAATCTAATCAGAAAATCTGATAAATTTCTTTTTCCCACTTACCTTCACATGTAAATTGACCATAATGTTTGCCGGAACTTTTATCACCACACACTACACACTCGATATTTTGTTTTTGATCGACTTGTGAACCACTATTGCTACTTTGTGAATGTGTACTATTGGCCTGTGATGAAGGTGTTGTACTACCGTTATTACCGCCGCTATTATTACCACTACTACTACCCACTAGACACTGTGATTGGGAACCCTTTAGCATAGAATTCATATCGTGGGCATTTTGTTGATGACCAGACGAATTATGATGTGATGAATTTGAATGGGTCATGGCGGATAGATCCTCTTTAATAGTATGATGTGTTTGGGATTGTTGTTGTTGTTGTTGCTGCAGGTTTGATTGTTGTTGTTGTTGCTGTTGTTGTTGTTGCTGTTGTGATGAGGCGGATAAGGCGGATAGATCTTGTTTAATGCCCACCGATTGATGGCTGCCTATACTTGAGGGTGTAGTACCACCGCCGGTACCCACTGAACCGGCATTTTGTGCCGCCGATAATGAGCCAGGACCAGCTGAGGCATGCAAATGTTGCCCTAAGTTAGGATCATGCCAGGCTGTGTGTGGTGGTACTCCTAACGCCATAGATCTGGGTAAACCCAATTCAAAAGCCGACATTTCAGCTCCAGTTTGTGGTCTGTGATTGAAAAAGCCCGGTGCGGTAGAGGGGGAAGCACACATAACGCCGCCTCCGTAGACACTTAAAGAATTGTGTGTTATCATTTTGGCGGCCGTTGGTGTACACGAATTATAAGAAGAATGCACTTTTGTAAATTTTTTTTGCAAAAAGCCGTAGCCTCTAAGGGACAACGGTCTTTTTTAAGCAAATGTTTTTTTTTTAATAAAATATTTAATTTTTTGATTTAAAAAAATCCAAACATAAATTTTGGTTTTTTTTTTCACTTTGGTTTTAAAAATTTTTTTAAAATTTTTTTTTTTTATATATTTTTTAAATTATTTTTTACAAATTTTCATTTGTATAAATTGAAATTTTTTTTTTCACTTTTTAAAAATTTTTTAAAATTTTTCCACACTTTTTTTTCGAAATTTTTTCTTTTTTTATATTTTTCAATATTTTCTTTAAATTTTTTTTTTATTTCTTTTCCTTTATATATTTAAACTTAAAGATTTAATTTTTTTGATTTCGAAAAATTTTCTTTTATTTTTTTTGCATTTGTGTTGAATTTAAATTTTAAAATAAATTTTCTTTGTAATAAATTTCTTTATATTTTTTTTTCTTTTTTTTTAAATTTCAATTTGTTTTTTTTTTATTTGTATAAGTTTTTTTAAGAAATGCGCGTCATGCGAGTAGCGTAAATCTCAGCTGTTTTCGTAAGGCCTCTTAAAGCCTGACTGGCAAAACATTCGTGGCAAAAGGTACACGACCCGACCCGACTCGACCATTTCGACCTAACGACACATTACACAAATCTCTCTCATTCCACCACTCAAATCCCATAGATACCATATGTATTTGTTGTATCTTATAGATTCTACATATAAAACCACCCTATTTGCTGGACTCTTCTTTCTTATAATGCCATCTCTGTTTGTTGTTAAAAGTATCTGTTAGATACTCTTAGTATTTATACTCAGTGTTTGTTGGTGTTAGTGTATGCCTAAGGTGGTAGTGGTTATTATGTGTAAATGACTGGTGGTGGGGCAAGACCTTAAAATGTGTTTTATTTGCACTTTTGAGTCAAACATTTAACAGATACAGATACTCTGCCAGCTATATTGTATCTCTAAAATACTTTCATACTCACATCCATAAGATACTTTTGCTCTTTTATTTTTTTTTTAAATTTTGCATTGAATTATTAACGAAACCTCTTGGTGGTTCAAATGAAAGAAAAAAAAAAATACTCATTTTTGTTGGTTTTTTTCTGTTGGAGTTCCATTATGGTTTTTTTTCCTACATATTTGCTTTTTTTCTTATTAGTTCATTTTGTGTATTTGACAGTTACGTCGTATCTTTTGGATTGCCGTTTCTTTTTTTTTTGTTATAAGATGTTTTATCTTTAAGATTTCTTATTCGTTTTCGCTGTTTTTGTTAACATTTTTATTTCTTGTTGGTTTTTTATATATTTTTTTTTATTTATTCAGTCATTTTTAATCTTATTTAGTAAAAAAACTCCCTCCCTTTGTGTGGTTTTTAGTGATTTTTTTTTTAATTTTTATAATTATGGTTAAAGTTGTGTGTTATCTCTCTAGTTGGCTAATTAAAATGCGTAACTATTCGTTAAAGTTTTAAAATTTTGTTCACAAAAATTTTTTGTTTTTTTTAGTTTAGAGCAAGAGGAGTAAAGCAATAAAGTTTCTTTGGAGGTTGGTTTAAGGGGGACTGTTAGCTAAAACAGCCTTTAACCAACAATTTTCAAACCTCTTAAAAAATAATAAATATTTTTTCATCCGAAAAATAAAATATCGTATTTTTTTTTTAAATTCTATTCAAAATTCGATCGAACGATTAAATACATGAATTAAAGAGACTTTGACCTCATGATTCCAAATCTGCCTTCTAAATTTTTCTATCACGTAAGGTTTTTAAGATATTCGCATTTGAATATTGAATTAAAACGAAAATTTTGCACTTTTTGGGACTCTTCAGTAACGTATTCTTAAGTTGCTCACACAAAATAGGTCTTGATTTAGTATAAATCAGACCTCCTGATTCCAAATCAGACATCCAAATGTTTATATCATCTTTGAAATATTAGCGTTTAAAAAACTCATACTCCACTGTTGCGCACAGACAAAAAATTATTGGCTAATAAATGTCAATTAAATCTATTGATCAAATGTCAATTAAATCTATTGATCATTACAAAATTTAAATGAGTCAATTATTGTTTTGATCAACATTTTTGTTATTTTCTTTAACTATCAAATTACAAATTTTCTTTCGCTTCAATTTATTTTAATACATTAATTTAAAAATACACTTTATACTCGGGTTTTACTTTTTTTACTGTCGGCAACACATTGGAAAGCAAAAAATATGAATTTCTTTATAATTTTGTCATAAGCTTTAAATTTAGTTGTTAAATTAATGATAATTTTAATTGACTTTAAATAAAAAATTTATAAAATTTTTTATAAAAATCGAAAGTGATTGATTGAAAAAAAAAAAACTAAATTAATTAGTCACCTACAATTTTCTTCATCGAAGGACTTTCAATTAAAAAATTAATTGAATCCGCGTTTTTGATGATTGAAATTCGTTTTCAATTCTTTCTGTGCAATTATATTCTTTGCAAATCACATTAAAATTTTCAAACGCGAATATCTCGAAAATGGAACATGCTAAAAAAAAAAATTGGAATCAGGAGGTCCATTTTATATAAATTTAAGTCCTAGTTTATAGAAGAAACGTAAGAATACGAAACAGTGGACTCCCAAATTTTGCAAAAGTACTAAAATATTGTTTTTGACTTTTTAACAGCGAATATCTCAAAAAACGGTACGTGCTAGAAAAATTTTAATGGCAGATTTGGAATCGGGAGACCAAAATCTATAAGAACAATTTGGACATTTCACTGAGAGGGTTTTGGTGTCGAACAGTGTTATTTTTTTAAGAGCATTTTTTTATTCGTTATTCTCATCGACTAATCGAATAATTTCTTAGATTTAATCGTTTGATCGAACGAACAAAAACAATTATTGACAATTTGAATTATTCGAACAAAGTTGAAAGGCGAATAATTGACAACTCTACTATTTACAAATTAAGTTGTTTCTGAAAACACATGTTTCATTCTAGTGAGTGTTTTTTACCGCTTTTTATTTTTTTTTAATTTCCCGGGATCCCACATAAAAAAGCCCTGGAAATCGGGAAATCCAAATCAAGGGAAAACCCATAGTAACAACCCAGGCAATTCTATTTGATCAAATTTTGCATAGAATTTAAAAAAATTACGATATTTTATTTTTAATCTGAAATCACGGTTTTCCTGTGATTTGGATTTCCCGATTTCCAGGGCTTTTTTATGTGGGATCCCGGGAAATTAAAAAAAATAAAAAGCGGTAAAAAACACTCACTAGAAAGTAAACATGTGTTTTCAGAAACAACATAATTTGTAAATAGTAGAGTTGTCAATTATTCGCATTTCAACTTTGTTCGAATAATTCAAATAATTGTTTTTGTTCGTTCGATCAAACGATTAAATCTAAGAAATTATTCTATTAATCGATGAGAAATAACGAATAAAAAAAATGCTCTTTAAAAAATAACACTATTCGACATCAAAAGCCTCTCAGTGAAATGTCCAAATTGTTCTTATAGATTTTGGTCTCCCCATTCAAAATCTGCCATCCAAATTTTTCTAGCACGTACCGTTTTTGAGATATTCGCTGTTAAAAAGTAAAAAAAACAATATTTTAGCACTTTTGCAAAATTTGGGAGTCCACTGTTTCGTATTCTTACGTTTCTTCTATCAGGCGCGGATCCAGGGGGGGGGGATGGGATTTCTCCCCCCCCCCCCAAAACGATTTCAAAAAAGAAAAAAGAAAGGAAGGAAAGGGGAAAAAGAAAAAAAAAGAAAGGAAAGGAAAAAAGGGAAAGGAACAAAGAAAATGACCAGGATGTAAAAAATCCTCAGGAGAGGTTTGTGTGTGTGTATATAATTAACGTCAGCACACAAAGCCTCTATCCTAAGAAAAATTATTATCTCAAATATTTCTGGTAGAAAAATGTCTCAGAATTCTAGACTTTATTTATCGAAAAATTTTTGATACTTATTTGACTCTGAATGAAAGAATTTTTTTATTAAAATCCTCAAATTTTAGGAAAAATGTCTAATAACTTTTCTATAGAAAAAATCCCTCAGCAGCTGAGAATTTTTTCTTAGGAAAAATGATTCAGAATCTGCCAAAAAAAATTTCTGCAAAAAAAATTCACAGAATCGGACAACATTTTCCACAAAAAACCCTCTCAGAATCTTAATTTTTGTATGGAGAAATATATTTCCGAATCTTAAATTTTTTTTATGGAAAATTTTTTAAGAATATGTGAATTTCTCTGTTTGAAAAATCTTTTAGAATCTGCGAATTTAATATGTAAATTTTTTTCTTGTCCAATAATAGTTTTTCTATATGAAAAATGTTTCAGAATCTAAGAAGTTGCTTTAGAAAACATTAGGTGGCATAAAAACGTAAAATTTTTCTATTGAAAAATGCTATACAATTTAAGATTTTGTTTTTAGAAAAGTGTAAAAAAATTTTTTTATAAATTTTTTTAGAAACTGATTCTTTTGTAGTATCTGACAATTTTCTCTTGCGAAATATGTTTCAGGTTCTGAGAATTTTTGAATAGGAAAAATTTCTTAGAATCTGAGAATGACATTAAAACGAGAATTATTTCAGAGATTTTGTATAAGAAAATTTGATCAGAATTTGAAAAAAAAAAATATAGGAAGAATCTCTCAGAATCTCAGATTATTTCTTTTAAATAAAGTTTAAAAATCTGAGACATTTTCTATAAGAAAACTTGGATCTGAGAATTTTTATATCAAAGGGTTTTAAAATCTGAACATTTTTATAAAAATGTGTTATTTTTCAAAATAAATTTTTTGAAAAATAAGACTTTTTATGTATTCACATTTGTGAGTGGATATGACTGTCAAAAGCCAGTTTTTGTGACTGAAAAGTCATTATATCAATATTTTTCGATACAAACCTCCATACAACAAATTTCAAAAATTTTAGATTTTATTTGTCAATTTTATAATCGTCTGGAGAGCAGGTCTTAAAATTAGCAAATAAAATTTAAAACTTTTTTAATGTTTTTTGGTGGTTTGTATAGAAAAATATTGATGTTATGACTGTTCAATCATAAAAATTGGTTTATGACAGACAAAGTCAATCATAACTTTGAATAGGCCGGTTTACATGACTATCAACGGCCTTATTTATGAAGTAAATTGCAAAAAAAATATGTTGAGCAAAAAAGCTTCCCACAAATCCAAAAGCTGGATTCACGCATGATTTAAATACTATAGCATTTTTGATTTAAAAAATGCTTTTAGAAAAAAACTTAATATTAAAAATAATAACAAAAATTAATTTTTTTTTTTTTCAATCAATCACTTTTTTGATTTTTTTAAAAAATTTGATAAATTTTTTATTTAAAGTTAATTAAAATTATGATTGATTTACCAAATAAATTTTAAGCTTATGACAAAATTATGAAGAAATTCATATTTTTTGCTTTATGTTGCCGACAGTAAAAAAAGTTAAACCCGAGTATAAAGTGTATTTTTTAATAAATGTATTCAAATAAATTGAAGCGAAAGAAAATTTGTAATTTGATAGTTAAAGAAAATAACAAAAATGTTGATCAAAACAATAATTCCCTCATTTAAATTTTGTTGATCAATATATTTAATTGACATTTTTTAGCCACACAGAAAAAAATATCGTAAAATCAAAAGTAACTAAACAAATTGTTACTAACGAAATACTAGTTCAACAACGTTTTTACTTGTATCAACAATGTGTGTTGTTAATGTGACAAAAATCCGGTTTTATTTCCAATTAAACGCATGAATTAAAAGCATTGTTAAAGATTCTACAAAATGCACATTAATAACACAAACAATTTATAAACTCATTTAATTAAGCACAAATATATGCGACGATAGCACGGTGGTAGTGTGCTAAACTCGAATCATGAAGGTTTCGGGTTCGCTACCTAAAAACGCGAATTGATTTTAAAGACTTACCTAACCTAAAGACCTGAGAGATACGGAATTTTATTTTTATACCCACTTTCTGACTGGAGTGAATTTTTTCTATAGCGCAAAATTTTTTTTTTTTTTGCATTTTTCGCGAATTGATCTGGAACAAGTAAAATAGTTAAATTTGGCCTTGCCGAATGTATAGATACCCTCCACAATCTAAAAAGGATTTTTTGAGAAAAAATTGTTTTGAAAAAAAAAATTCGCGGAAAAAATTTTTTGGTGAAAAAAAAAATCCGGGATTTTATTTTTTTTTTTTGTAAAAATAGGTTTGTTCTTGTAAAATACCACTCTGTGTCCAATTCTGTTCACATATGCCAACCAGCAGCCAATTTAAAGCATTTTGAATTTTTAGGTTATGTAGAATGTACTAAAATTTTCGAGGTGTTCTTACATTTTCGTTCATAACTTCTGAACCGCTGAACTGATGTCGCTCAAATGCAATACCAAACACCTTAGGACAACAACAAGTAAATGCGCTAAGTCTCTCAAGGAAGGTCTTTCATAGGGCACCCACCGATTGTCCTGAAACTTGCATATGGGAAAGAGGGGAGGAAAATAAGAGTCACCTGTTTTTTCTTAGCTGCCAAATCTCACATTTAGTGGGTCAAAGGGTAGGGGAAAAAACGAACTTTTTTTCGTTTTTGTACGATTTTTCACATTTCTTCAGAAGAAACTATACGAACTTTTTATACAGATCGAAAGGTTTTTTGAAGGCCTATCCAATGGCGTATCGGCCGTTTCCAAATTCGGCTTCGTTAAGCTGCTATTTTGTAAAAAATGTAAAATCGTAGGGGCAGTTTATATGGAGAGGAACATACGTAGGACCGCCAAAATCACATGAAATAATCTCTATTAAAATTAAGCTGACCCGTATTTTTTCGTTTAGCGAAACTCCTACTACTTCGGCTTTAATACTGATTTTCCCGAAAGCCCTCATTTTTTGATAAGGTGGCAACCTTTTTTTAAATTTGAGATTGTTTAACTAAAAAAAACAAGTAACTCTTTTTTTTCTCCCCTCATTCCAATATTCAAGTTTCAGGACAATCGGTGGGGGCCCTGTGAAGGACCTTCCTTGTCAGTCATATATGTTGAATACTTTGGCTGTGACCACCATTTCCACAGAAGGACAGACGGACAGATCATTGATCAATAATATAAATACTTTATGGGGTCGCAGACCGAGTAGTTACAAACGGAATGACAAACTTATATATACCCTCTATCACTAAGTGAAGGGTATAAAAACTGGGAGACATGGGTATTTCATTTTCGGATATACTTTTTTAGGTCCGGTTCATGTGTACAGCCAATAAAATTGTAAATTTACAATTTTTTTTACTCGATAAAACTTACAAGGAGGTTTCGTAACTTTACTAGATTTTTTGCTACCTCCTATTTTACGAGAATTCCTAGTAAAAATTACGAGTTTTTTTTTGTAATTTTACAAGCTTTTTACAAATAAAATGATAAATTTACAACTTTTTTTGGCACAATAAAACTTATAAGAAATTCTCGTTATTTTACTATATTTTTTTTTGTAAAATTACAAACAAAATTGTAAAATTACAAACAAAATTGTAAAATTGCAAAAACAATGTAAATTTTAACCAACATTTTTTTGTTAAAAAACAAGGAAAACTGTCAAATATTGGTAAAATGGGATTACGAGACTTTTTTTTAGTAATTTGACAAAGTATTTTTTGTGTGTACCAGTGTACCAAAAATTTAAAGCTCAAAATTTTTTAAAACTCTATATATTTTTTTAAAGGTATTTATACCCTTATGATGCTGACTTTTTAAACAATATTTCTTGACTTGTTGTAGGGATTTTCTATAAAAATTTTAAAATTACTTCAAATAAATTTTTAATTTTTTGTATAAAAACCCTACAGAAAAATAAGAAAAATATTTTAAAAATGACAACGTCATATGCATATTATAAAAATTTTAAAAAATTAAGAAAATCTAAAATTTAAATTCTTTAAAATGTTCGATATGGCATGGAATGCCCCATATACTTAATGTGGTCTAGGCCATTCAATGCGATCCACACGGAGTGGCAACGTTAATGTACCACAATTTTTTAAGAAAGGCATATAAAATCCTTCCGTTTTAAAATCAGACAACATAGTACGTATACTTCATATTAATACAAAATCTTTTTATTAATCATACGTTTGGTGTACTTATTCATAATGAAAAGTTTAACGAAGAACAAATAACTTTCCTAATGAAAACTAGAGGAGACTTTTTTGGTTGAACGGAAACCAGTTTAGACAAGGTAGGGACAGATTTTATTCCCTGTGTAATTTGAACGAAATAGAAACAACAGAACACTTTATTGGTTTTTGGGACTATAAAATGGCTGGATAACGATGAACAGAAGATATTGACCGATTCCAAAAAGATTTTGCAGGTATATATCCGGTAGGGGTGGGCCACTTTTTCTGGGTAGCCGTTTCCGATCAAAGAAAAAAGATGGGTAGAAAAATAATAAAACTATATTTTGCACTACATGGTAATGCATTACATAACCATTACCATTTTTAAGGTTTTGCTGGGATATAATAAAAACCCCTAAGATCTTTTAGATAAATTGTAACAATACTCAGAACTTTATCTGTCAATATTTCCTTAAATTATAAAACATGATCTACACTCAAAATAATTCTACAGTAAAAGATTTAGTAAGTGATATTGTACAAAAATCTACTAATAAAATACAAATTTTAGTATCTTCAAAGTACTAAAATTAGTAATTTTTACTGGTTTTGAATAATATTAGTAAACAATTTTAGTATTGGTTACCAATTCCTGCACTAGGTCATTTTGGACTAACATTTAGTTAAATTTTTAGTATTGAATACCCACGTTTTTTTGGGTGTAATTATATAAACACCAATTAATTTTTAAATATTAACAACACTAAACAAGAAGTAAAATAAACAATTTTAATATGACTTAAATTCTAAGGTTTCATAACAAAATATTATATTACGCATGTGGAAAAATATTGTTAAATAAATAATTTATACTAGAAGTAACAACTAATTATATTAACTTAACAACAATAACAAAATACAACAAAACAACAAAAATTTTCCATAGTGACCTCTAGAACAAAAATATGATTACACTAATTTAATTTAATACAATTTAAATATTAAAATTTTATATTTGTTTGTTAATTAAATTATAACTAAAAATAAAACAAGTTATCAGCAAGAATAATTTGAAAAATATTATCACTGTAGAAAAAATTCTAATTGTACACTAAAAAAAAATACACTAACTACAATTAAGGAAAAAAAAATTCTTCAAAATAATAAACAATTTTAATACGATTTAGTAATATTTTTTTAAATGTTGGAAACATTGCTTAACTATTAGGGATAAAATTTGATTTATATGGGGCACTCCCGAACAAATCACTCACTTTTAGACCAAACACCCTTCTATTAATTTGTTGGATATGTTTTAGTACTAGAGTTTTTCTTTTCCCGGACTTTTTCATTTCCCGGGAAAGCGGGATTCATTTTTAAATTTCCCGGGATCCCGGGAATTCCCGCAAAAACAAAACAACCAAAATTTTTGGTCAAAAAAATATATAAAAACCATATGAATACGATTTCACTATTTATAATGTTTATTAACACCATAAAAATCTTATTTAGTACCTTTAAAACAAAAAAAAAAGTTTCGAGAAAAAAAGAACAGTTTGTTACACAGTTTTTATAAAAAAGCGGCCCAAATATGTCAAAGTCTTTTAAAAGTATTTTTAAGGGAATATGTTACTTCACATCGCTTCTGTTGTAATAATAAAAATTCATCCTTTATTCGAATTCATCACAGTTCAATTTTACAATTGGTCCTCAACGCTTTTCCTCTAAAACACAATGAAACTGATTCAGAGGAATTTCTTAATTATGTCTCTGAAACTGAATGCAACTGTTTCAGAAAAATAAACTTATAAGAAAATTTACCCCAAAAAATTAAAAAAATTTAAAAACTCTGTTGTCTAAAAGACACCCCCGTTAATTTCAGAGTCATTCCTTACACAGATTTTATATCAATTTATCGATTTAAAAAGAATCATATCCAGAGACATAAATATTTTCTACGGAAACAAAAAATCATACTGCAAATTTTTCTAATGCAGTTCTCAGAAAGAAAATTTCTCAGTTTCTGAAAAAAGTATTAGGTTCTGATAATTAATTATATCCCATCGAAGATTTAAATATTGTGAGACTTTTTCCATTCCGTAAGTCTCAGATTTTATGACATTTTCTAGTTAGAAGGTCTCTCTTGAAATACTTTTCGGGCCCTCCTGGTTCCTGCGCAGGTTTTTGCCATCAATTCTCAAGAATTTTAATAAAATCTCTAAAAAATCACATACGAAATAATCAATAGAATTAAAAAAATCAACAGTTTCAAAGAAATGAAAATTCCTGGGAATTCCCGCTCTATTTCCCGGGATTTCGGGATCGAAAATTTACGGGAATTCCCGGGAAATCCCGTCACGGGAATTCCCGTGAAAAACTCTATTTAGTACGCATTAAATGCAACTTGCTCTCAAAATTTCAGATTTTTAGAGTAAGTAAGTCAATTTTTCAAAATGGCGATAAAAATTTAAAAATTTAAATTCTCAATGATTTTTGAACACCCGAGTAAAAATTTTTTTATGGCGTCACATAAAATTATATAACGTTTGATCTGTCA
Organism: Pegoplata infirma; assembly: GCA_963921195.1. NCBI lineage: Eukaryota > Metazoa > Arthropoda > Insecta > Diptera > Anthomyiidae > Pegoplata > Pegoplata infirma. The sequence goes on from OY992536.1 coordinate 66,311,983, forward strand.
TCGAATACAACAAGATATATTTTTATCCAAAAAATGGTGGATAGAATTGCATTAAATTGGATTTATTAATATCTTATTTTATTTATTCGTATATAGTTTGATACAATTTTGTCCGAAATTTGTCTCTACCCAATGGCATCAAATTATATGTGATTGGATACAATAAGATCTAATTATATCTAATTGTATAAAATTTTATCGGGTTATAGTGAATCTTTTTTTGGTTGAAATAACATACATCACAGGTCAACGATACATACACCAAATAAAGTTTGTGTACGCTTCGAACCAGAAGATGTAGTATAGGGTTTTTATAATTGCTAAGTAGTATTGACAATACAATCTGACAAATTCCGAAACATACAGTGGGCGACAATACATTGGAAACTTTTTATAGTAGATGTAATTTGTTAAAAACAAAGTTAACAATACTAAACGTTATTATTATCAAATGAGTATTATTTTAAAAAATGTTATGCAGGTAATTTATTAAGCTTTAATTTAAGCTTAATGGCGTCCAGATTGAGTAAATATTAAATGTGCTACGAGGGTCATTCTGGAAAATTAAATTATTTATAGACATTTTTCAGAACATTTTTTAAAAATATTTTCAAATCGATTTTTTCCAAGTTCAAACATTAAAAATTTTAAAAAAGGTCCAGTAGATTTTACGCAGTAAACAAATAATTTTTCCAACAACCCAAACAGACAGTGAAATTTTTAGGTACTTTTGAAAAAATCCACATTTTTTGATTTCCAATTCCAATGTAAACAAAGAAAAGATGTAATTGTTTATATATTTTGGTACACCTAAATGTATAGTAATAAAATATTAAAGTAATTAAAATTTTTCTTTGTTTACAAAAAATTTGTGGTCAATTGAATTGGAGATAAAAAAATGCGGATTTTTTTCAACTGTACTTAAAAAATTTCACTGTCTATTTGGGTTGTTGGAAAAACTATTTGTTCACTGAATAAAATCTATTGCAACTTTTTTTAAATTTTTAATGTTCGAACTTGGAAAAAATCGCCTTGGAAATATTTTTAAAAAAATTTTCTAAAAAATATCTATAAATAATTTCATTTTCCAGATTGACCCTAGTAGCACATTTAATATTTACTCAATCTGGACGCCATTAAGCTTAAATTAAAACTTAATAAATTACCTACATAACGTTTTTTTATAATACTTGTTTGATAATTATAACGTTTAGTATTGTTAACTTTGTCTTTAACAAATTTCATCTACTATAAAAAAGTTTCCAATGTATTGTCGCCCACTGTATATAAAAATGAGTTTGGGCCGGTTAAAAAAACCGGTGGTCAAAAGAATTGGAGGTCAAAAAATGTGGATTTTTGCTACTGTACTTAAAAAATTCCACTGTTTGTTCGGGTTGCTGGAAAAATTATTTGATGACTGAGTAAAAACTACTGGACCTTTTTTTAAATTTCTAATGTTTTAACTTGGAAAAAATCGACCCGGAAATATTTTTTAAAAATGTTCTGAAAAATGTCTATAAATTGTTTCCTTTTTCACATCGACCCTCGTAACACATTCATTATTTCCCCAACCTGGACGCTATCAAGCTTAAATTAAAGCTTGATAAATTACCTACATAACACTTTTTTATAATACTTGTTTGATAATTATAACGTTTAGATTGTTAACTTTGTCTCAAACAAATTTCATCTACTATAAAAAAGTTTCCAATGTATTGTCGCCTACTGTATATACTAGCTGACCCGGTCCGCGTTGCTGGCCCAAATATAAGATCAGTGTTATATTTCATCTCGCTTCCAATATATAGCCCTGCAAAAAATGAAATGAATTTCTTGGCTTACAAAGATTTGTGGGAGTAGTTTTTAAGGACCCGATTATTCAGATAACACCGCTCTACAAATCTGAGGTTTGTCGCTGCGTTTTGGATGAAACCAAAAAAAGTTGATAGGGTTTGGTGCCCGATTCCAAAACAGGCACTCAAATTTTTCTATCACGTCACAATTTTGAGAAATTCGCGGTTAAAGTGTCAAAAAAGGCCCATTTTGATCATTTTCGAACGCCTATAAAACAAGATCCTGACATGCAAATGACTCGGTATCAAGCTCATTCGAAAGTGTGTAATTTTCTCTTTCGGACAAGATCAAATTTTCTTGGAATTTAATTTTTTAAAATGGTAAAAAAATCATTAGCCACAAGTGCTTTAAATCTAAAATTTACGTATGAATTTGTATGGAAATATGTTCAAAAACACTGTGTAAATAAACTAAATATTGAAAAAATGGAAGGTTTTTTGCTAATGATTTTTTTACCATTTTAAAAAATTAAATTTTTAGAACATTTTATTTTATCTTTAAAAGAAATTTACAGGCTTTCGAATGAGCTTGATACCAAGTCATTTGCATGTCAGGATCTTTTTTTATAAGTTTTTAAAAAGGGTCAAAAATGCCCTTTTTCGGCACTTTAACCGCGAATTACTCAAAATCCTGACGTGATAGACAAATTTGGTCGCCGGATTTGGAGTCAGCGCAACAGACACTATCCAAATCACTAACCAGAATCCAATACGCATTTTCTTTTTGAGCTGTGTAATCATCTTCAAATTATATTTTAAGAACAAAAAAATAACCATGTCTTCGACTTTGCGACCTGTACAAATTTAAAACTTCTTTAGTACCATTATGAACAACACAACAATGAATTACGCATATCCTTCGTTCTTACTGTGAGCTATCGTCTTGAGTTCAAACAACCCTTTACAGTTTTCCCGAATTTTCCATTTTTTCGGGACACTTTTCTCATTTATATTTCCTTAAAAACCTAATTAGAACTATTATTAACATAAAAAATCGGTCCGGTCATTAGTAGTCGACTTATTTAGACAAAAGTTGGCGTTAAAATTTGTGTGGTAAGTTAAACTTGATTTGGACCAAGTTTATGCGGAATCTATTAAGAAATATTTTTTTAATAGATCGAGTTGGAGTAAAAATTAATTTTAGATATATGAAAAAAAGTTTCCGACCAATTAAGTATATGGACTATAAAGAACATTTAAAACAAAAAAAATAGCCAAATCGGTCCAGGCGTTCTCAAGTGTTACAAATTTTAAGGTTATTGAAATATGTGGGCTTTGAAGTGGGGTAGTACAATAATTATTTCCGTAAAATCCTTACTTGGACTATAATGATCATTAAAGAAAAAAATTATCAAATCAGATCATTCGCTCTCCGATCTTAGATTTATTGAAAAAAGTGGTCCCTCCCAATTTTTCTTTCCTTAAAAACCTTTGTTGTGCTATCACGAATGTCAACAAATAGCCAAATCGGCCCTGTCGTTCTTCCGTTTTAGATGTATCGAAATAAAAATGGGCGTGAACAATTTTTATTTCCGTTTAAACCTAAGTTGGACTATGGCGACCCGATTTTAGATATATCGAAAAAAGGAGATGTAAAAGTGGGAGTGATAAATTTGTTTTCCGAAAAAATCTAAGACAAACATTAAAAAAATAAGATGAACATTAAAAAAAACAAGTGAGAGTGTTAAATTCGGCTGTGCCGAATCTTTTATACCCTCCAAAATGTAAAAAAAAAATTCAAAAAAAAATTTGTCAGGGGCGTATCTTTTTTTTTTTTGGGGGGGGGGGGGGTTGATAAGGTCAGTGGGGGACGTTGAGAGCACCTTCCCATCGCGATAAATATACCAAATGTTTCATTTACTTAACAAAAATATAAAAAAAAATGTAAAAAAGTGTATTTTTTTAGAGGTTGGTTTAGTTCGTCAAGGGGGAACTTTTTTCCCCTGGTCCGATTTGGCCAATTTCCGAACTTAACCTGCCTAGGAACACAAGACATATTTGTGCCAAACTTGAGGGATCTAGCTCTTTTATTTTGGACTGCATCGTGTTAACTACAGACGGACGGACAGACAGACAGACAGACAGACGGACGGACGGACGGACGGACGGACGGACGGACGGACGGACGGACGGACGGACGGACATCGCTAGAATGTCTTAGAATCGATCACTGATCAATAATATATATACTTTATGGGGTCCCCGACCGATATTTCGATGCGTTACACACGGAATGACAAAGTGAGTATACCCCCATACTGTAGTTGGAGGGTATAAAAATATTATCCATATCGGTCAGTTCTCAAGTGATCCGATTACCAACGAACTACATTTGATTTTTATTTATATTTTATTATTCGATATTTTATTTTTCTATAGAGCAGTTTTTATATACATCGAAAACATCATTCCTTAAAGTAAAAACCTTATTTGAATTAAACCAACTCGGTCCCTCCATTCAAAAGTAGGCGTAGAAATGGATTAAAAACAAAAATAGACAAATTGATTCAGCCATTCCATGATTTAAAATATATATATTGGGAAAAGTGAGCGTAAAAGTAGGCGTGGGCAATTTTTCTTTCCTTAAGAATCTTTTGCGGACTATAACCGTTATAGTTTTTTCGATACATAAAAAAAGTAGGCGTGGAAAATTTTACTATCCGTTAAAACCCTAGTTGAATTATGATGAAAATTTTCAACAAAAAATATCCAAAGTGGGTGAGGTCAAGTTCTTTTTTACGTAAAAACCAAAGTTGGAATATGATAAAAAATTCATTTAAAAAAATTTAGACAAATCGGTCCAGCTGTTTTCAGATTTTAGATAAATTGAAAAAGTGGGCGTGGTTGATTTTTCTTTCACTTAAAACTTATATTGGATTGCTACGAACATTTTAATACAAAAATACCCAAATCGGTGCAGCCGTTTTCCGATTTTAGATAAATTGAAAAAAATGGGCGTAAAAGTGAGCGTGGTAAATTTTTCTTTACGTAAAAACCTAAGTTGGACTATGACGAACATTTCAAAAAAAGAATTGTGCAAATCGGTCCAGCCGTTCTCAACTGATGCGGTTACCAACGAACGACAATTGATTTTTATTTATATAGAAGATAGAAGATAGTTCCCGTCGTTCCTACAAGGAGCATAGGGCCTCAACGAATTGATTGAATTCATGTTTATTAGTTGCCAACGATTTTATTTCACCCCAGCTTCTTCGCATGCTCTTTACTTCGGACTCTACTTGTCTTCTCCATGTGTGAGCAGGCCTTCCTCTTCTTCGACTTCCTTGCGGATTCCAGTCAATAGCATTTCTGGTGATGTCATCATGTGATCTACGCAAAGTGTGGCCGATCCAGTTCCATTTGCGCCTACGTATTTCAATGTGAACTGGCTGGTGGTTTGTTAAGGTCCAAAGTCTGTGGTTGGAGATAGTTTCAGGCCAGAAAATTTTCATAATTTTCCTGAGACACTGCACACAAAGAAAAAGCTTCATTAATATAATGAAACTCATCATAAAAGTTCGTCCAATGAAACTGTTTCATTATATTTATGAATTGTTTTATAAATATTCATATTATTTATGAAACATTTCATTATATTTATGAAACATTTCATTATATTCATTAAAAAGTTTCATTGGACGAACTTTTATGACAAATTGTTTTACAGTTCTTTGAGTGTGGTTTACGAACACTTGAATTGACTGCAAATCACGTGGCGCTGCATTCCACGTTTCGCAACCGTAAGGAAGGGTAGACTTTACATTAGAGTTAAATATCTTTAACTTAACACGGTGCGAGAGTGACGATGATTTCCACACAGCTTTAAGGCGACCAAAAGTTTGACGTGCTTTCTTAACTCGATTTGCGATATCACAGCTGGATCCCCCACTAGTAGTTATTATACTGCCGAGATAACAAAACGAGTCAACATCTTCAAGTTCAATGTTGTTAATTTTAAACTTTTCAGACACACTTGGGTTTACACTAAGAAAATTATATCATTAACTGTTTGTAGGTTATTTTAAAAAGTAATCAGTAAAGTCATTTTAAAAGAAAAATCACTTATTTTATAAAGGATTTAATTTTTTTACTGTTTCTGTAGTTTAAAAAAAATAATTTACTTTATTTAAAAACGAATTTTCTGTTACATTTAATTTCTGCAGTAAAAAATTTCTTCTATAGTTTTACTGTTTTTCAATACAAAATAACTGAATATTCACTAGTTTTTTAATGTTTTGGTAAGTCATTAAATTAACATTTAAAATTGACTGTAATGTTTTTTATTTTAAATGAAAAAACAGTGGAATGGTTTTTAAATAAAATTTCATTTGTTTTAAGTGAATATTCAGTAGAATTTACCTACATAATTCTTTGAGTGTACACGTAATGTCTTAGTTTTTGGGATGTTTATCTTCATACCTGCATTTTCTGCAGCTTCAACTAGTCGTTGTAATTTCGCAGACATATCTAAGTAACTGTGTGACAGTAAACATATGTCATCCGCATAGTCAAGGTCACCCAGGCGTCCTTGTATACCCCACGTTATCCCACTTCTCGACCTGCTTGCTTTGTGCATAACAGCGTCTAGTACGATGTTACCAAACTCATTTTTAGGGGGGGTCAATTTGTATGGGGGGAAATTGACCTTTTTCAGTTTTTTTACGATTTACGCCTATTTAAACAAAATTAATATAGGCATGTGTGGTATCAGATTAAAGGTATTAAAAATACCTATCTCATGGTGCAACGGGCCAAAGAAGTTAATATTTTTCGACTTATTAACAAAATGTCCTAAGTCCTAAAAATGTCCTAAAATTTTGGTATTTTACTCAATATGACAAAAAGTTGTGCATGTTTGGACACGTTCTTAGATAGGTTTTCCAAAGACCTTTCATTTGGTATGTAACATGACTAGGTTTCTTTGCATAATTTAGGAGATAAACGAAAAAAACTGAAAAACTACCTTGTCTTCCCCCCTCTTTTTACCCCCTAAATATGAATTTGAGCCGCTAAGAAAAAATACGTGTCCCTTTATTTTTTCTGATCTACAAAATAAAACCAATTCCATAAAGATCCGCGGGTGACACTAGGGAGACTTCCCTTGTAAGTCTTTCAAAAATAAAAATGGCCGGTATAAATAAATTTAAGACAGATAATTATTTTTTTGGAAAATTTTCTGCAAGAATTATAATTAGTAATGGAAATAATGCCCTCGAGCTTAAATATACCTACTCACGATACCGATACGATTTCAATTTTTTGGGACTTTTTAAGAAATTTTTTCTAGGATCACACCTGCTAATATTTTATGTGATCAAATAATTTCGGAGATACTTTTGAAAATCGACGGAATCCTGACATTTTGTTAGACTTATGTCCTTAAAATACTGTCTGTCAAAATTTATAATCCTGCAAATAAAACATGTTTTCTCAATTTTAAAATCAATAAAAAAATTTAAATTGAATAACATGTCCAACAATTGCATAACTTAAAATATTTACCATTTTTTTATAAACTTTAACTAAAATTTTACATATAAATTTAAAATTTTTAATTTAAACACACACACCATACATATTAAAGTGGACACTACAGCAAAAAAAAAATATACAGTTTTATACATAAAAAGTCCTTTTTCAAAAAAAAGAGGACAACAAAAACAAAATCAGCATAAAAAAAAATAAACTAAACAAGAGTAAAAAAAAAATATACAGAGTATATAAGGCCAAATAGTGCCATGGTACTTTGCACTACATTTACAAACTGAATTGGACCACAACCTCTTACTACTCATGGATATTTTTTTTATATTTTTATGTTTTATATACAAAAACAGAAAATGGCAAAAAAAAAAGATTTTTTATATATGTAGATATTTTTTTGTAGTATTTAAAAACAAAAAATGTTGTTGTAGTTGTTTGAGGCGCAAAGGCTAGGCCATTTGGAGCAAACGTACAATTGGATGATGAACGAGTGAGAGTTTGTCTAGGATACATTGGGGTTGGCCTAATGTATTTTATTATAAAAGTTTTTTTCTATCTTTGCCATGGTTGATGCCAACTTTGCTGTTTTGTATGGATGTCTAAAGCGGAGATAATTGAGTGGCTACAAAAGTACAAATTTTGGTACTAAAAATATTTTTTTTGGTTTTGAAAACGAACTTGTAAAACTAATATGGCACTTGTTGGCGATCAATGAAAACATTAAAATAAACGATTACCATTAGCGAAACAAGCCGACATTTGAATCCTACTGATGATGACGGTTAACTGGAAGTGTTCGAAACCGGTATAGGAATACCAGAAATGTCTACAATTTTTAGATATTAAATTTATTTATACATTTTCCAACTTGAACCCTTAAAATTTAAAATTCTTTGAATAATATAATTTTTAAAAATTTTACTAATTCATTTTTTATATTTTCAAAATTTGATTTAGAAATGTTAGTCATAGAATTGTAGCTTATTCGTCTTTTTTTAAATGTTAGTAAGTCTACAGGTCATAAATGCTTTTAAGAGGTTGGTTTAGTTCTTCACGAGTGCACTTTTTCCCACTTGTCCGATTTGGCCTATTTCCGAACTTAACCAACCTATAACAACAAGAAATATTAGTGCCAAACTTTAGGAGTCTTGCTCTTTTATTTCGGACTGTTTTGCCATTTACGAACTTAACCTGCCTATTACCATAGGACATTCGTGCCAAATTTCAGGAGGCTATTTTTTGTTGATTTTGGATTGCATCGTGCCATCTACAGACAGACGGACGGACTGACGGACATTTACAGAATGACTTAGAATTGATCATGGATCAATAATATATATACCCCAACCGATATTTCGATGCATTAGAAACGGAATGACAAAGTGAGTATACCCCCATACTGCGGTTGGAGGGTTAAAAAAAACATTTTGACGGACAAAAAAAAAAAAATTAACCATAACAACACTTTTCTGTCCGAATACACTGTAAAACTTATTTTGGAGTCATCGAGTGTATCTTGAATGGGACCAAAGAAAATTAAAGTATACCAATAGAATATTAAAACCCCGGAAGGGTTTTCAGAACTTAACTCGAGTTATATTTTATGGACCACTGAAGTTTTAAATTTTTTTTTTTAAAGGCGTTTGAAATGCGTCAAAAAAAGTATTACATCTAATTCTGAGCCAAGTAATGATAAATATGTCTTTATTTAATTGTGGTTCTTTTCTTAGAACATATTAACCCTCTATCTCCATTTTAGGAGGTCACTTTGGTCCTTTTTTAATATCCTCATAGAACACCACTATGGCGTGCGTTCAACGGTTAAAATGTTTCACAAACATTTTTGCATAAAATTTTACTATGGGTTGTCAAAGGCCAAAAGTTCCTGCGATATAACCAAAATGTTTCAAAAAAACAAAAATTTAAATTATCATAATGTGTTAAATTGTCTTCCACAAAGATACTTAACAATTTTACTTTTTTAAGCGTTCTGCACTCTTCGCACGAACTTTTGGCCTTCCACAAGTGAAATTTTATGCAGAAAATGTTTGTAGAATATTTTAACCCTTTAATCGCACGCTTTAGTGATGTTCTTTGAGGGTATTTGCAACAAAGACCAAAATAACCCATAAAAATGGAAGATAGAGGGTTAATATGTTCTAAGAAAATAACCACCATAAAATTTGACTGAAAACATTCTTAAACATTATTTAGCTCAGAAGTAGATTTATAACATCACATGACTTTGATGAAAAACAATGTAACAGAATATGATCATTTTCAATTTTCACTTTTCCGCCATTCGGGTCTTTCCTACGTTCAAGAATCGGGTCTTTCCTACGTCAAAAAAATCACAAATTTTGTTTCCCTTAAGCCTTTTAAAGAGCCTAGGACAATCTTTCATTTAAACTTAATTTGAGGCAAATCCGATCCTTTCAAAGTTTTAAAAAATTTCGGTCAAACTTTTGAGTTTTTGAAAATTTAAAACAAATAATCTTGCGATACATAATTTTTATTATTTTTGGCATGCTGAATACAAATACCAAAAAAACTTCGGAAATCGGTCAAAATATTTTCAAAAATAACGGATTTTTCCTACTTTCAAGAAATTTTTGCAAAAAAAAATCTGAAAATTTTTTCAGTTGGAAAAATTCCATTACAATTTTGGGAAACCTTTGATCGAAGGGCACGGGTTAAATTGATTGGATGCGGCTCAAATTAATTTTAAAGGAAAGTATGTCCAAAAGTTTATTATAGGGTCAAGGAAAAAAAATTTAAGATTTTTTATAATTCCTTGACCGTAGGAAAATACTGCCATTTTTTTGCAAATTTCAATCTAAAACTTTGATCGCCGGGCGCAACGGATAAATTTAATTAATTTAATCACTCTCCACAAATTTGTTGGTCTTGTAGAATCAAAATTTGGTCGGACATTTGGAAAAATCAAAAGTTAATCAAACAAGTAAAAAAGTTAAATTCGGCCTTGCCGAATGTATTGATACCACCGCAATGTAAACAAGATTATTTGCACAAAAAAAAAAAAAAATGAGAAAAAAATTTCCGCAAAAAAAAATTTTGCATAAAAAAATCCGAGTTAAAGCATTTTGTATTTTTAGGTTATGTTGAATGTACCAAAATTTTTGAGGTGTCCTTACATTTTCGTTCATATCTTTTGAACCGCTGAACCGTTTTTGCTCAAATACAATACCAAACTGCTTAGGGCAACAACAAGTAAACGTGCAAAGCCTCATATATGTTTAGTACTTTGGCCGTGATCACCATTTCCACAGACGGACATCGCTAGAGTGTCTTAGAATCAATAACTGATGAATAATAGATATACCAAGACCGATATTTCGATGAGTTACAAACGGAATGACAAACTTATATATACCCTCTATCACTAATTGTAAGTGGAAGGTATAAAATGCCACTCTACACTCAAAAAAAACTGTAATGTTAGCAAAAAAAGCTTGTAAACCTACAAGAAAATTTGCTGATTTTGAACCCACAATTTTTTTGCTAAAGTTAGCAAAAATGTTTTGCCAATAATTAGTTAACTATTTTTTTTTTTTAACTTAGTTTTTTTTTTAACCATTGGGTTCGGACCCGATAGGTCCAGACCCCGATAGACCTAGACCTAGTTGGGTTCCTTAAAAATCGTCATAGTTTTTGATCCAAAATTTGTGTCCGTTTCGCTCTAACTTGCTTAGTTTTTGAGATACGTGATTATAGGGGACCATTGGGGTCTTGAGAATTAAAAAACTCGATAACTTCAAAAATATTTGAAGCTTTTGAATATTTTGCGGTCATCTTCTACGTGTTGAGAGCTACAAAAATGCTTTTGGACTTTTTGTTGTGTCGGCAATATTTACCGAGATATGAGCAGTTTAAAATGCTAACTTTTTTGGATCCAAAGTTAGGGCCCATTAGGGTCCACGCATGTGAAGAGGACCGGCGATACTATTGAGAGCCCGAGAACCAAAAATGGCCTCCATTTTGCTCTATCTGGCTTAGTTTCCGAGATAGCACCATTTTAAGTTTTCTGAAATTAAAAAAAAATTTACCATTTATTTTGCTAATATTAGCAAAAAAACTTGTAAAAATTTGGTCAACTCAATTTTAAATCTAGCAAAAAAAAATTAGTTCAAATTTTGTTGAAAATTGCTAATGCGCTAAATGAAGTTTACAAGATATTTTTGCTAACATACTAATCTCAACTAAAAATTTGCTAAAAGTTAGCTAACCAGCATTAGCAAAAAAAAAAATTAGTAAATGTACTAATGTATTATTTTGAGTGTACTAAACATACAAAATGCTTTAATATGGCTGCTGGTTGTCATACTTAAACAGAATTGGATTCCGAAAGGTATATATTTAAACAAGTATAAGTACAAATTTTAACCAAACATTTTTTTTCCACGGATTTTTTTTTAATTTTTTTCTGAGTTCTTACACACAAAAAAAAACTTTGTCAAGTTACTAGGAAAAGTCTCGTAATCCCATTTTACCAATATTTATTTGACAGTTTTTCTTGTTTTCAAATTAAACGTCCACAAACACTACTCCCTCTTTCCTTCTCCCTATAACCTATTTTCCTAATACCAACACAATGCATTATATTGCATTAGTAGGGGGCATCCCCTGCTCAAAGTAAAAAAAAAATTAAAAATCGAAATTTACATTTTATTTTGTAATTTTACAAATTTCCAAGATTAAAATCTAGTAAATTCAAGAGAATTCCTTGTGATTTTAATTTCACCAAAAAACTATAAATTTACAATTTTATTGGTAAAAAGCTTGTAAAATTACAAAATTATTCGTTAAAAGCTTGTAAAATTACTAGGAGTTCTCGTAAAATAGGAGGTAGCAAAAAATCTAGTAAAATTACGAAACCTCTTTGTAAATTTTATCGTGTCAAAAAATTTGTAAATTTACAAATTTATTGGTAAAAATCTTGTAAAATTACTAGGAATTTTTGTCAAATAGGAAGTAGCAAACAAAAAAAAAAATACAAGTTTTTCTTGTAATTTTACTATGTTTTTTTTTTGAGTGTATAATTTATTTTTTTAAAAAAGTTTTGCTTACTTGTTGGTTCAAAATCCGAAAATTTTTTGGAGATGTACAAGATTTTTGTGTTATTTAACGGTAAATTTTTTGAAGTGTATTCAACTCATATTCGAACCTATGTATAACTTAGGTAAATTCTGACGAGCATTTTTTCGAACAGGTTCTATTACAAAAGATTCTAAAATGTACACACAAAAAAAACCTAGATGTATTATTGCCTTAATTTGCATAGGTATTTACTTTTTGTATATAAATTTAAAAAATACCACAAATTGCCTTAGACAATAGGTAATATACCACATGTTTTTTTCCTATTGGCCATGCAACTTTTACTAATGAAAATAGGCAACAGTTCGAAAAATATTATTTATTTTTTTGTTGTATTTTTTATTTGTCATTTGAAAATTTTCATTGAAAAGAAGGTAAGTTTTGAAAAAATTTAACAAAATTTCAAGTTAATTATTTATTTCATCATTTACAGCTTAAAAAATTAGACATCCTGGAATAATTACCATATTTAACAATAAATATGTAAATCGTTTACTGTTAAAACAAAAAGCTTATTTCCCCGCGCAAAGGCCATGCCGGAAAATGCGAAGAAGAAACAATATTGTCATTTGCAACTAGACCGACTGACAACAAACCCGCCAACACTACATCTTTATGTAAAGCCACTTTAAACAGTACCAATAATTCATCTGATGAAACTAAGAGCTAGATCACTGGTGGTTTTCTATTTGGTACAAGTAACACTACAACAGCGACAGGTGAAGCAGCTACAGGTTCAGTTTTTGGTGGTGGGACAGGCAACAAATCAAAATTCAGTCATAATTCCAACGATTCCAAAATCTGTGATAAGACTTTAACAAAATCTGTATTTGGTGGCTCTTGGCTCTGAAATTACAATTGGTTCTTTATTTGACGGTAAGGAGTAATCAAGCATTTGGTGCAGCATATGGTATTGATATACCGAATCAATATTTGGTATCTCCAGAAACTCCGCACAAAGTGCCGGTAATTACCATAGAGTAAAAACAGTAAGAGGTATCATATGAAAAAATGCATTCCTTTTCTATATTTGTTTATGTTAGTAAACTCTGATTATCTCGAGAACAAAAACCAGAAGACACACAAGAAGAAAAAAGGAAAACTAACAAATACATTCAAAAGAAACCGAAGAAAAAAGGAAAATAAACAAATAGATTCAAAAGGAACCGAAGAAAAAAAGTAAAATAATAGAATACATTCAAAAGGAACAGAAAAAAATGTACCTTCTTGAGATAATCGTAGTTCGTAACTCGGCTTTCACAAAACTCTTTCCGATGATACCCCTTACTGCTTTTACTCTGTGGTAATTATATAAAAAAAAAATGTCTAAGAATCTTCTTTTTCTATAGAAAAATTGTCTCAGCATTTGGGATTTTTTCTTTAAAATGTTTTAGAAACTGAGACCTTTTTTATAGAAAAAAACTCTATGAAAAAATCTCAGATTCTGAGACATTTTTTCTATAGAAAAAGTCTCAGATTCTGAGACAATTTTCCAATAGAAAAAGTCTCAGATTCTGAGACAATTTTCCTATAGAAAAAGTCTCAGATTCTGAGACAACTTTTCTATAGAAAAAGTCTCAGATTCTGAGATAATTTTTCTATAGAAAAAGTCTCAGATTCTGAGACAATTTTTCTATAGAAAAAGTCTCAGATTCTGAGACAATTTTTCTATAGAAAAAGTCTCAGATTCTGAGACAATTTTTCTATAGAAAAAGTCTCAGATTCTGAGACAATTTTTCTATAGAAAAAGTCTCAGATTCTGAGACAATTTTTCTATAGAAAAAGTCTCAGATTCTGAGACAATTTTTCTATAGAAAAAGTCTCAGATTCTGAGACAATTTTTCTATAGAAAAAGTCTCAGATTCTGAGACAATTTTTCTATAGAAAAAGTCTCAGATTCTGAGACAATTTTTCTATAGAAAAAGTCTCAGATTCTGAGACAATTTTTCTATAGAAAAAGTCTCAGATTCTGAGACAATTTTTCTATAGAAAAAGTCTCAGATTCTGAGACAATTTTTCTATAGAAAAAGTCTCAGATTCTGAGACAATTTTTCTATAGAAAAAGTCTCAGATTCTGAGACAATTTTTCTATAGAAAAAGTCTCAGATTCTGAGACAATTTTTCTATAGAAAAAGTCTCAGATTCTGAGACAATTTTTCTATAGAAAAAGTCTCAGATTCTGAGACAATTTTTCTATAGAAAAAGTCTCAGATTCTGAGACAATTTTTCTATAGAAAAAGTCTCAGATTCTGAGACAATTTTTCTATAGAAAAAGTCTCAGATTCTGAGACAATTTTTCTATAGAAAAAGTCTCAGATTCTGAGACAATTTTTCTATAGAAAAAGTCTCAGATTCTGAGACAATTTTTCTATAGAAAAAGTCTCAGATTCTGAGACAATTTTTCTATAGAAAAAGTCTCAGATTCTGAGACAATTTTTCTATAGAAAAAGTCTCAGATTCTGAGACAATTTTTCTATAGAAAAAGTCTCAGATTCTGAGACAATTTTTCTATAGAAAAAGTCTCAGATTCTGAGACAATTTTTCTATAGAAAAAGTCTCAGATTCTGAGACAATTTTTCTATAGAAAAAGTCTCAGATTCTGAGACAATTTTTCTATAGAAAAAGTCTCAGATTCTGAGACAATTTTTCTATAGAAAAAGTCTCAGATTCTGAGACAATTTTTCTATAGAAAAAGTCTCAGATTCTGAGACAATTTTTCTATAGAAAAAGTCTCAGATTCTGAGACAATTTTTCTATAGAAAAAGTCTCAGATTCTGAGACAATTTTTCTATAGAAAAAGTCTCAGATTCTGAGACAATTTTTCTATAGAAAAAGTCTCAGATTCTGAGACAATTTTTCTATAGAAAAAGTCTCAGATTCTGAGACAATTTTTCTATAGAAAAAGTCTCAGATTCTGAGACAATTTTTCTATAGAAAAAGTCTCAGATTCTGAGACAATTTTTCTATAGAAAAAGTCTCAGATTCTGAGACAATTTTTCTATAGAAAAAGTCTCAGATTCTGAGACAATTTTTCTATAGAAAAAGTCTCAGATTCTGAGACAATTTTTCTATAGAAAAAGTCTCAGATTCTGAGACAATTTTTCTATAGAAAAAGTCTCAGATTCTGAGACAATTTTTCTATAGAAAAAGTCTCAGATTCTGAGACAATTTTTCTATAGAAAAAGTCTCAGATTCTGAGACAATTTTTCTATAGAAAAAGTCTCAGATTCTGAGACAATTTTTCTATAGAAAAAGTCTCAGATTCTGAGACAATTTTTCTATAGAAAAAGTCTCAGATTCTGAGACAATTTTTCTATAGAAAAAGTCTCAGATTCTGAGACAATTTTTCTATAGAAAAAGTCTCAGATTCTGAGACAATTTTTCTATAGAAAAAGTCTCAGATTCTGAGACAATTTTTCTATAGAAAAAGTCTCAGATTCTGAGACAATTTTTCTATAGAAAAAGTCTCAGATTCTGAGACAATTTTTCTATAGAAAAAGTCTCAGATTCTGAGACAATTTTTCTATAGAAAAAGTCTCAGATTCTGAGACAATTTTTCTATAGAAAAAGTCTCAGATTCTGAGACAATTTTTCTATAGAAAAAGTCTCAGATTCTGAGACAATTTTTCTATAGAAAAAGTCTCAGATTCTGAGACAATTTTTCTATAGAAAAAGTCTCAGATTCTGAGACAATTTTTCTATAGAAAAAGTCTCAGATTCTGAGACAATTTTTCTATAGAAAAAGTCTCAGATTCTGAGACAATTTTTCTATAGAAAAAGTCTCAGATTCTGAGACAATTTTTCTATAGAAAAAGTCTCAGATTCTGAGACAATTTTTCTATAGAAAAAGTCTCAGATTCTGAGACAATTTTTCTATAGAAAAAGTCTCAGATTCTGAGACAATTTTTCTATAGAAAAAGTCTCAGATTCTGAGACAATTTTTCTATAGAAAAAGTCTCAGATTCTGAGACAATTTTTCTATAGAAAAAGTCTCAGATTCTGAGACAATTTTTCTATAGAAAAAGTCTCAGATTCTGAGACAATTTTTCTATAGAAAAAGTCTCAGATTCTGAGACAATTTTTCCATGGAAAAAGTCTCAGATTCTGAGACAATTTTTCTATGGAAAAAGTCTCAGATTCTGAGACAATTTTTCTATGGAAAAAGTCTCAGATTCTGAGATAATTTTTCTATGAAAAAAGTCTCAGATTCTGAGACAATTTTTCTATGGAAAAAGTCTCAGATTCTGAGACAATTTTTCTATGGAAAAAGTCTCAGATTCTGAGACAATTTTTCTATGGAAAAAGTCTCAGATTCTGAGACAATTTTTCTATGGAAAAAGTCTCAGATTCTGAGACAATTTTTCTATGGAAAAAGTCTCAGATTCTGAGACAATTTTTCTATGGAAAAAGTCTCAGATTCTGAGACAATTTTTCTATGGAAAAAGTCTCAGATTCTGAGACAATTTTTCTATGGAAAAAGTCTCAGATTCTGAGACAATTTTTCTATGGAAAAAGTCTCAGATTCTGAGACAATTTTTCTATGGAAAAAGTCTCAGATTCTGAGACAATTTTTCTATGGAAAAAGTCTCAGATTCTGAGACATTTTTTCTATAGAAAAAGTCTCAGATTCTGAGATATTTTTTCTGTAGAAAAAGTTTCAGATTCTGAGACAGTTTTTCTATAGAAAAAGTCTCAGATTCGGAGACATTTTTTCTCTCGTATGAATTAAATATTAATAAAGTAAATATGATTTTTATATTTCAGGTCGATTTGGATTTTGACTACATTTTTCTTATAAGTGGAATAGCTTGAATCAGGAAAATCAATTTTGACGGTACAGTTTGGAGCACCCTAATGTATCTCATCATTCTTTATATTTTTTTAATAAATATATAAATTAAAAAAAAAAAAACTCTTTTTATTTAGCCGTTTATGGGTTAATTAAATTAAATAAAATACCAATGTAAAAATGAATATCTGCTAGGCTCCGTTTGTAAATTTCCAAAATTTACAAGGAGTATTACCAAAAATTATAGGTAATTTTTCGAACATTGAAATTTGATAGGAATTTCCTATTATTTTTGTAATTGTGCCTAAAATTTTAGCAACTGCCATGTTGCCTTAGAACTTAGCTGATATTATACTACAATTTTAGGAAATATTACCTCGATTTTTTTTGTGTGTATGCTATGGTTTTCAAACAAAAATTTTAATTAAAATAAATTTTCAAAATAACAACTTGTCAAAACAAACTATTGCTTTGATACAATTTCGGACAAAATTTATTGATTCCTGAATTTTTAGTAGAATGAATTCGGGAATGCCTTCTCGGATTATGATAAATGAAACATTTTACTGGGTAAGAAAGTAATACTTAATTTAAATAAAAAAAGTACATTTCTAGAAATTACTTTTTTGTACAATATAATTAATTCCCCATTTATCATCTCTGTTGCGATTGTATATATAATTGTTGTTTATATAGAGAGTATTTATACCACCTATAAATGGCTTTAACACATTTTTACCGAGACGCCCCCTTTGACTTGTATGATACACACAAGTCATAAGTAGTACTACTCTTTTTTAAATGGAGCATTTAAGGAAGTCGGTCAGGTGTGCATGATACAAAAATCAAATAAGAACAAAAATTACTCAAAATTACCAACTCATTATAGTCATGGTTGGGTTGGTGAGGAGGCAAAAAGCAAAAGTCACATAAGATTATAAACAAATTTTTTTACCGGCTTTTAAAACTCAAATCCAATATGATTTTATATATTTTTTGTAAATTTCCGTCTAATAAGATTTTTTGTTATTATTTCTCTTGAACTCACACTCAATTTTGAGTTAAACTCTTTGAGTTAAAATCTTCGTTAAGTTTTATTTATCTCAATTTTTCTCTTGCTCTCTTGTTTAAATGTTTCACTCATTTTATCTCTTACTCATTTTATCTTTTACTCATTTATTATCTGTTATTTAATGAAACGCCTTGTTTTGTTTTTGTATATGTTGTCTCTTTTTCTCCCAGAGTTCCCCCTAATAAGGTCTTTTCTAACCTTTATATTAGACGCATATGCTTATCATTAACTGTATCGGAATTTAAGTCAAATGACAACAAAAACAATAATCACAACAAACAACAAATACAAAAAAAAATCCATTCTGCCATTTAGCGCCGCTAGATGTCTCGTTTTGTCTCATTTTTGTTATAGAAAAATAACTTCTATCAGCCAGTATGCCACCCAACATCCTAAATATTATAGGAATAATAACAATTGGAAGGGGGCAAAGGGGGATTTATAATAGGGATGATAGATGGAAGTGAAAATTTTGTACTTGATATTGTTGAAAATGTACTTTTGCTGTAAATTAGTTTTATTCTTAATTTTTTTTTGGAGTTTTGCAAATAAATGTGAAAAAGGTATTGGACAATTGGGAAGGTTTTTATATTCCTCCAACACAGTCATTTCGTGTGTAACACATCAAAATCGAACTCCATAATCGATTTTAAGACAATCTAGATACCCGAGTAAAAAAGATTATATATAATTTTACTTATTTTTATATAAACATATATTATTTCATAAATTTATACGTAAAATGTTTTGCTATCATATAAGATTATATATATTTACACTTCGTATCTTTTTCTTATATAAAATTATATAAAAGAAAATGTTAAGTTATACATAATAACATATGATTAGAGTGAGTTTATATAATTACATATGAAATATAAAAATTTGTCTGTTTGTTTTATATAATTTAATATAACAAAATATTTGAAGACATTTTATATAAAACTTTATGCAACTTTTTTCTGAATCATATGTAATCTTATATGAGTAAAATTAAAAAAGAAAATCTAAGTCCTTTATATTTAATTTGATATAACTTTTGAAAATTTTTCTAAGTCCAGAAAATTTTTTTTTTTGAAGTTCCAAAACTAAACCTTAAACATTTTTTTTTTTAAATTTTATATGTTATTATATATACTTAATGCAAAATTAATAAAAAAAATCTAAGTTCTTTATATATAATTTAATATAAATTTTTTTTTGGGATTTTTTTTATTAAATTTTTTTTTTTTTTTGGATTTTTTTTTTATTTAATTATATATAATTGCATAAATTTTTCTAAAAAAGGGGCCAATTTTCGCATCAAATCATATAAAATTATATTAAAATCACATCAAATTATATCAAATTTAATTCAACTTTATATGGTTTTATCGACTCATTTTTCGCATCAAATTCTATATGAATATATATGATGTCTTTATATAATTAAATATAAACATATATAATCTTTTTTACTCGGGTATGTACGTTCGCCGGTCTCTCCGTCCATTCCAACACAGAAAAAATTTTTAGGGAAAAAACTTTCAATTAAAAATTTTGAAAAGCTCTTTAGTTTTTAATCATTTTTTTAATTGATATAATTAAATTTTTTAATTGATTTCGCAAATTTCCATGAATTGAGAATAAATGCAATTTTTCCTTATTAAATATTTACAAATTTTAGTAATTGATACTATCACTTTCGTGATAGGTGCAAAATCAATTAAAATAGTAATTGATATAATTATTTTAGTGATTGAAGCTCATTTTCATTTTTTTGCGTGTACAAATGTCTGTGGAAAGCACTTTGCAAACCAAATGAGCTAGACCCCTTAACTTTGGCACAAATATTTATTATGGTCATAGGTAGGTTAAGTTTGTAAAATCGGAAAAAAGTCCCCCCCTCCCCCCTCTAACGAGGTTGGAGACTATGACCTAAAATTTGGAACGGACATATTTCCAAAATTTATGGGGATAATGACCACGTAACAAATAGCCGCAGTCCCCATTAAATCCATGCATTAAATCCACCCTCTCCGCAAAATAAAGAGACTATGATCGAAATTGTTTTGAAATTAGTCCTCACAATATCAATTGACCGAAACTGTTTTGGTTATAGCCCCAATGGACATAAGCCACATTAAGATTATAATCGTTTTAGAAATGGTCGAAGTCCTTGCAACAAATACGGGTATTATGACCATGATATATTCGGTAAAAATCCATATTCCCGTTATAGGCATAATGTCCTTGGAGATTTTGAATGGTCACCATTATACGAATCCATTCTGTGTTCTCGATCTCTTGAGATAGCTGAGCAGAAACAGATGTAGTGTTCTCAAGACAGGCTGCGAACAAATTGTGTGATAACCCTACTGAACATCGAAAATGCGACTAGGACTCGACCTTATACACTTGATAACAATAGATCCGCTGATCAAAAATCCGGTCTCCAAACTTTTTAATCACATCACGTTTTTGAGAAATTTGAATTTGTTTTCTTTTCTTGAAAGCTATGCAAGACCAAAATTTTGGGTCATTACACTACAAAACAAGTAGAAAAGTTAAATTCGACTTGGCCGAATCTATGAATACCCTCCACAATGCCCATTTTAAGTGATAGTAAATTTTCTAACGTGAAAAAAATAACAGTTATGATTAAAAATATTTTATTTCGTGTAAAAAATTTTTTTTTAGTAATTTTTGAAAAAAAAAAAAATACAAATTTTTTTTTTAAGTGTAAAATTTTTTTTGAGTGTAAAATTTTTTTCGAATTTTACGTTCAAAAAAAAAAATTGGTAATTTTTTTTTTTAGTGTAAAATTTTTTTTGAGTGTAAAATTTTTTCGAATTTTATATTAAAAAAAAAAATTACTAATTTTTTTTTTGAGTGTAAAATTTTTTTTGAGTGTAAAATTTTTTTTGAGTGTATTTTTTTTTGTTTTAGTATAAAAATATTTTTGAGTGACAAAAATACGTTTTAAAATATTTTTGTGACTTACCAATGGTTTTAAAACAGGTTTAACGGGTTTTCACCACGTGAATTTAAGGTGAAGCTAATCTGATATTCACGGTTTTGCTAATAACTTTTGAACCACTGGACCGATTTGGGTGAAATTCAATACGAACTGGAGGCTGGAGGAACGAAAAATATATATGCCAAGCTTCAGCATCCTTAGAATTGATTTTCGAAAGTTATAGTGCTTTTTATCTCCTAAATTCACGAAAAACCCTTGCCGAAATTCAGTCTTTTGCTCATAACTTTTGAATCACTGGACCGATTTCGCTGGATTGCAATACCAACCTGATCAGGTAAATGCCCAACATATATGCCAAACTTCAGGAGCCTCCGTAAAGTCTTTCAAAAGTTAGCGTGTTTTCAACAGACAGACAGACAGACGGACGGACGGACGGACGGACGGACATCGCTAGATCGTCTTAAAATCGATCGAGGATCATGAATATATATACTTTATGGGATCCTAGACCAATATTTCGAGGTGTTACAAACGGAATGACAAACTTATATATACCCTCTATCACTAGAGTGGAGGGTATAAAAAAAAAAAACCTGATGCGACTGGGATGCGACCTTACACAGTTAATTGCAATTGTTCCAGTGATCACGAATCAGATTTCTAAACTTTTCCATTACATCAGGTTTTTGAAAAATTTGAGGTCAGAGTTCATAAAGATCTTTAGGACATTTTTGACAACTCATAGCGAACCCAATGTGATAGCGATTTAAAAATAAGTCAAGGGTAAAGCTAAAACATTTATTTTAAGGATGTTGCACTCATTTGGTCAGTCGCCTTAACACTTAGGGCGCCAATTGTCTCTCAATGAGGTGTTATTCCCAAAAAACGATTTTTTCCGCTACAAATCATGTGAAAAAACTTTATGCGAATGGAACGCCACTTATACATATGAAGGTTCTATTTCAAACGTACCACGAAAAAAAAATGTTGTTGGATCAAAGTCAAACTTTGAGAGCTTATTGCCCTATATGAAAGTAACAAATCGTGGAACAAAAGTTTTCGTTTTTCGGAAAAATGGGCGAGATAGGCGTGGTCAAACATGGTAAAATTGAGCAATTTTTGCATGATGTCGCTTTATATTTAATTTTTTCTACAGTAACTCAACGTTTCTGAAATTTTCGAAACACATCTAATTTATAGTGTTTTGTATGGGCTATCGATTGGCATTATTAGTTTTTGGAAAAAATTCAGAACTATGTCTGAATTTTTCAAATGAAAAATAAAAATCGATGTAGCAAAAAACACGCCATTTTTAATTTTTTTTAAAAAAATTTTAAATTAAAGTTCTTTTCATTCTCTACATCATATCAAATTTTCAGAGAGCAGTTATTTTTGGTTTTCGAGAAAATTGGCTTTAAAGTTTGAATGTCTTATTTTATTTTCCATATCACTCATACGCCACGATACATTTATTTTTGCACTTACCAAAAACTTGTTTAATTCTATTTAGATAATTGATTTAGAGCTGATTTGTAGAGTCCAACCGAATATTCGGTTTCGTTCTCGACTTCGGCCGAATAATGGGGTTTCGGCCTCTATTCGGTATTCGCCAAAATTTTAGTATTTTAAAAAATATATAAAAAAGTTGCTGAATTTTTCAATTTCGAGTATCATTATACTTGATTCAGTTCATTTTAAAAATGTAACAAGGATTTCCAATTAACGTGTTACTGTTACAGTTCAAATGATTTTTTTTTTCTTAATCTACAGATTTAATGAACAATTTTTTTTAAGTTTTTGTAAATATGATTTTTTTGTAAGTTTTTAAAAATATATATATTTTTTAATAAATACAACAATTCCGATGGTTTAAAAACATTAAGTGCTGTATATTTATTTTAAAAAAGGAATAAATAAAAATTTTATTCAGCCAGGCATTAATTTTTTTTAGTTTCGGTTTTGGTTCGGTTTCGGTTTGGCCTCGAAAAACTGGTTTCGGCCGGACTCTATTGATTTGTCATATTTATAATAAGAATTCGACTGTTTTTCAAGATTCTTCGTATCAAGGTTGCATTTAATATCAATAAAATGACAATATTTCAGAAGTGATCTTTGCCTTATGATTGTTGAAATTCTGGGACGCCGCTTAGCCATTTACTGGAATAAATCCAGGCAACAATATTCTTGTTTTCATAGAAAAAACTTCTTAAAAAGCAAAAAATAACGCCGGGTTTAAATATTAACATTTAAAACTTTATGTAAGCAAGATTTTTTTAGAAATTAAGAAAATCTATAAAAAAATTATAAACAAAAAAAAATAGTTTTTCTTATTTTTCACATAAATTTTTAAAGTTTAAAATAGTTTTTGAAAAAAATAAATTTCAATTTGTGTTTTTGCTAATTTATGCCAAAATATGCAAAAATATGCACTTAAAAGTTGGAAATATGCACAAAATATGCATTTAAAATCAAAATATGCAAAAATATGCATTTTCACCAAAATATGCAAAAATATGCAAAAACAAATCAATGCCATTGTAACGCAAATTTCTTGATTCGGAAAGATAATTGGTCGATATCGTTTTTGGACTATCGACAAAAAAAATGCATTTGCATGGAAATCTCATCCCTATTAATCACTTAAAAATAAGGAAAATTAAAATGATTTCATTAGAGCCTTATTATTATAGATTAGCATCCTTAAAGAAGGATATTTGGTACCAAAACATGATTTAAAAATGTACCAACTAACGTACTTTCGTAAAAGCTTTATTTAATCTATACAAAATAAAGGCAAGATTAAACAATGTGAGGGCCAAAGGGGGAGAGTTATACACTTGTAGTTTGGCTTGGTTGATAATATTTTTTTTCTTCCATTTTTTATTACATTTGAACCTAATGCTGTAGGTTCTCGTTACCTCTTGTTAGTCATGTTTTCGGTTTGCCATATTTTATGCTATGCTCGCTCTATGATTTTTATGCTGTATGTGTTTTAGGTTTTTGTTTGTGTGTGTGTTGCTTAGGTTGGCTTTGGCTCTTTCTAACTCGATTCATTGGAAGTTCGCGCATCCGTGCAGCACCTACACCCTTTTGGGTTAAATACTGACAACCCCATGTTACGAACCTCGTTTGCTGTATGTATACTTTTTTTTTGGTTCTTTTGTGTGTGGTGGATGACAAAAAAATTTATGTTTTTTTTGTGAATTTTCTTTTTTTTTAGATTTTTTATTCCTCCGACTTTGTAGGTTTCTGTTTGGTGGTGTTGCAAGCGGCATGTAGCAACATTGTCTATCTATGTGGGTTGCTAGTTAGAGGTGGCTTGATATTAGTTAGTGGTGTTGCTGAAGTACATAATGAATTTCATTTGTGTCCTTGTTTTAGTATTTTTTTTTTTTTTATTTTTTTTTTAAACAAAATGCAGTTTTTCCTACTTTGTTGTATGCGAGGGAAAATGTTAAAGAGTTCTTTACTAATGTGTTAAATGGACAGTGTGCCATTAAGTTAAAAACAATGTATGATATATGATGTGCCACAATAGAAACTAAAAGAAAAGACTAGGAAGTATATTTTTTAAGTAATAGTTAGTGTTTTTTTTAAGTGTTTTAAATAGTGCATGGATATAGTATACTTCTTGCATTATTTTCTAATATGTGTTTTGTGGCATGTTAAATCCACCTATTGTATGTGGCGTGCTACAATATTCGACTTCAAATGTCTATGTCGTTAGCTCACCAGAACCAAAACTTTTTTTGGCCTGTAAGGGGGGGGGGGGGCGAAAGAAGTGGATAGCGAGATTCGGGGTAATCGTAACATTTCTCGAGTGATTTCTTTTGGAACGACAGACTATCCTCCGCGTGGTTCCACTTGGGTAACGGATCGGTATTTCTGAAATGCTGGTCATCTTAGGTCGTGGCCACACTGTAGGTGCATCTTGTTAAGATGTTGTTGTGGTTGCGTTCACTAGAGTTGTCACATATACATAAGTACAAAAGAAAATTTGTGGGTAAGTACAATTTATTTAAAATTTTCCGTTGGGGATGTGAATGGGATGGAAATTGGGGATGGGAGACATTAAAAAGTTAGTGTGGTGTGCTGAGTGCAGAGTTGCAAAGAGGGCAGGCGTCCAAAACGTCTGATTGTGAGTTATCTCAGGGCAGGTAACTGTTCAGCTTCCTAAAGTAACCTGACCTGAGTTGAGACAATGTCATACGGACTCGGAGACGATCTCGGAGCGGAGACTGGCCTGTTCCTTCTATTTACTCGTCTCTCCATCTCTTCAGCATATCTCGCGAACATGAGGAGGCCATCAAAGTGGGAACTTGTGAGGGTATTTTGTTGCCTGGTAACATCTTTAGTCCACGTGGTAAAGAGTGTGGCCATCGACTTGGGTGTTGAAAGTTTGAGGTTCACATCTGCCAAAAAATTGCGCAGTGTTGTCAGATGGAAATAATGCTGTTCCTCCAGGGCTTTGATATCCCTGCCTGTGTACAAAATTGTGCAGTCATCGGCATAGGATATCAGATTCGGATGTAAGTATTAAGCAGGATGGGGGATTGGACTCGGCCCTGTGGCACATCCTGTTTATTTCTTCCAAATCCCGTCCTAGAACATCTGAAGTCTCCATATGATTACCTCCCAGGCTTTTAGTTTGCCTACCACCTTTTGTGGGCGTTTGGGAGCGAGAAGTCATACAGGTCTTGCAAAAGATTCGTGTCGCAGACCGTGTCGAAAGCCTTAGACAGATCGAGAGCGACCATTATGGTCCTCTCGTGTGGGCGCTTACTGTTAAAACCTCCGGCTATCGCAGTCGTCATTTCGCACAGCGCAGCCGTTGTGCTATGCCCAGATCAAAAGCCATGTTGATGGTCTGTCATGCGGATATTCTCCGGACATATTCCAGGAACTTTACCCCTGGGGATAGTAGGGTCATAGCTATGTTGGAGCCCCACAAGTTAATTTCCCGAACTTTAGTGGGGCATTATCGACTGGTTAATATGCTATCGGAACTGTGTCCGATGTTTGCAATGCCGTTGGACAGTACGATTTTGGTAGAAAGTTTGCTGTAATCTTTTGGAGTTAGAAAGACTGTGACAACTACAAAAATCTCTCCAAATTACGCTGATACTTTCTAATACTTTACATAGCTCTCAGTCTGGCTGACAGCCAAGTAGCACTTACAGTGAGGACACTGGACTCTCTAGTCCAGGAGTGTAAGCGTATACTCCATGAAGTTTCATGCGAAAATAGGGTCTGTATTCTGTGGGTTTCGGATAATAAGGGAATAAGGGAAAAGAAATTGCCGATTCTTTGGCAAATGTTGGCTTCGATACAATCCAGATCCTCAGATTGATATAGGCATGACATGGGTGATGCGTTATTGGCTTACCATCTACTCACCCTGAGTAGAAAAGACTGCCGCAGACTTGCTGGCCTGATTAGGGGACACAATGTCTGTGCTTGTTACTAAACGAAATTATGTGTCTTTTCAGTTGCCTTGTGTGCATTAAATTACACTGTGAAACAATTGAAGGGTCATTTCTTAGGGACTCAACCAAACCAACATAAACCCATTTTTTGGATGACATTGTATTCGTCCGATTAAAACTGATATAAACTTAGCGATCCATTTTTTCGGATCAGTACTGATCTTTCAAATCTTAGATCAGTACTGATCTTACTGGGATCAGTACTGATCTTTCAAATCTCGGATAAGATGTGTTATGTAAAAATTTATCTAAACATTTTTACTCGGACTAATTTTTTCTCCTTTACGACCGACCCAGTGTGCAGCTTGTCTTGAGGATAAAACAGAACACCACGACTGTTGTTGAGCTAGGCTGCTTATAACACTGTGCAACAAATTTTGGGTCATCGCATTGAGCCTCAATGCCTTCAACGCCATATAAAAGTAGACCATCAAGTGGACAAAATCACCAAAGGGTTTTGCAAAGTCAGTTCGGATTTCTTTTTTATAGCCCACTGAAGTTTTCATTTTTTTATCAAAGGCATTTGGAAAACGTCAAAAATACTACTATAAGAACACATCTGAGCTTCAAAATATGATTTGATATCTTCAATGAAATTTTATGGCCGTTCTTTTCTTAGAATATTTTAACCCTCTAACTGCCATTTTAAGGGGTCATTTTAGTCCTTTTTCAAAAACTAAACACAGAAGTCTAATAAACCGTCCATTTAGAGGATTAAAATGTTCTACAAATATTTTCCTCATAAAATTTCACTAGGGGTTGTTAAATGATAAAAGTTTGTGCGACATGCGCAAAGTGCTTTAAAAGGGTCAAGTATAAATAAATCAATGTTTGTTATTTTTTTTTTACCAAAGCAGTGTTAAGAAATATCGACAAAAAAACAGTGCAAATATACTTTTGAGCTAAAAATGATGTTCTGATGTGTTTTATAAAATTTTATGATGATTCTTTTTTTACAAAATTAACCCTCTAGCTCCCGTTTTAAAGGATCATTTTTGTCCTTTTTTAAAGAAATACAAAAAAGTCTATAAAAAGGCAGTTAGAGGGTTAAAATGTTTTACAAATATTTTCTGCATCAAATTTTACTAGGGCACGTCTAAGACAGAAAGTTCGTCCAGCTTATAGAAAATGCTTAAAAATTTTAAAGTATTAAATTTTTTTTTTTTATTTTTTTTGGGCCGAGTTTACTTGCTAAAAAACAAAACAAACATTAAAAAAAAAAAAATCGACAAAAAAATTTTTTTTGGTAAAAAAAAATTCGACGAAAATATTTTTTTTTTGTAAAAAATATGTTTGTATTTGTTTAAATACCATTCGGTGATCAATTCTGTTCACATGTGTCAACCAGCAGCCGAATGAAAGCAGATATAACTAAGACTTAGCATATTTATTTGTTCTTGCCCTAAGTAGTTTGGTATTGCATTTGAGCGAAATCGGTTCAGCGGTTCAAAAGTTATGAACAAAAATGTAAGAACACCTCGAAAATTGTGGTACATTCAACATAACCTAAAAACACAAAATGCTTTAATTCGGCTGCTGGTTGACACATGTGAACAGAATTGATCACCGAATGGTATTTAAACAAGTACAAACATATTAAAAAAAATATATTCGTCGATTTTTTTTTTTATCAAAAAAATTTTTTCGCGGTTTTTTTAAAAAAAAAAAATTTTCTTTTTTTTGCAAATAAACTTTTTTACATCGTGGAGGGTATTAATACATTCGTCAAAGTCGAATTTAACTTTCTTACTTGTTTTTTTTTTATATTTCGGCCCAAAAAAAAAATATAAAAAAAAAAATTTGAATACATACTTTAAAATTTTTAAGCATTTTCTATATGCTGGGCGAACTTTCTGTCTTATACTGTATACAGACTGACGTGATTTTAAAATCACCATGTGATTTACCTTTGAACAAAATCACATAGTGATTTACAAAATCATCTCAAATTGTACTAGCATAAAGAAATATTGCAAAATCATCTCAACTTACCATGGTAAGTTCTTGAAGTGTGAACATGGCCTTAGACTTGCCCTAGTAAAATTTGATGCAGAAAATATTTGTAAACCATGTTAACCCTCTAACTGCCTTTTTTATAGACTTTTTTGTATTTCTTTTAAAAAAAGGACAAAAATTACCCTTTAAAACGGGAGCAGAGGGTTAATTTGGTCAAAGAAAAGAATCATCATAAAATTTTATAAAACACACCAGAACATAATTTTTAGCTCAAAAGTATATTTGCACTGTTTTTTGTTGATATTTTTTAACACTGCTTCTGTAAAAAAAAATAAAACAAACATTGATTATTTATACTTGACCCTCTTTAAACATTTTGCACATGTCGCACAAACTTTGAACATTTGACAACCCCTAGTGAAATTTTATGAGGAAAATATTTGTAGAACATTTTAACCCTCTAAATGGACGTTTTATTAGACTTCTGTGTTTAGGACTAAAAAAAGGACTAAAATGACCCCTTCAAATGGCAGTTAGAGGGTTAAAATGTTCTAAGAAAAGAACCTCCATAAAATTTGACTGAAGACATTAAATCATATTTTGAAGCTCAGATGTGTCCTTATTATAGTATATTTGACGTTTTTCAAACGCCTTTGATAAAAAAATAAAAACTTCAGTGGGCTATAAAAAAGAAATCCGAACTGACTTTGCAAAACCCTTTGGTGATTTTGTCTATTTGATGGTCTACTTTCATATGGCGTTGAAGCCATTGAGGCTCCTTTTTCTTGTTGCACAGTGTAATGGGTTCTGATATACTGTTAATGGACATGGTCAACGGAGTTTTTTTATCCTCTAATTTTCCTAAATTTGTGAAAGCAACTGAGAAATTCTCAGCAACCAGTTCGTCACTATTTTGGCCGAACATTAAAAAGCTCTGGATAGACAAAAAGGGAGGAACCACAAATATGGAAATTATTACTAAATAGATTCTAAAAACTTGAATTCATATTGTTTTTTTATTACCCTTTTTTGCCCACTGTCTGACCATTTGTATATATTTAATCTGGTATGCCATTTACACACAATATACTTAACAAACTTAAATAAAAAGCAACTCCTATTAGCATATTTTAAGTTAATACGAATACTACAACAGCACTAACCAATGGTGGGTAATATAAAACCACCAGAGACCACAAATCCCGGCCACCACCTTCTTTCACTCTTTCAACTCTTGGTCTTAAGTAAAAAGTGACATATAATATCATATACCAGCAGAAGTAATACTTAAGCATATGAGTATGAATGGTTTGGTCAGTTCAAAACTACTTCGATGGAGTTGAACGTTATGTAAAAATAAATAGAAAAAAAAAATTATATATTTACAAGTGAAAAAATCACAAGTGTTAATGGACATGACATGCAAAGTACTTGTAAATGATTTCACTCTGTTTTTTTTTGTAATCTGTGCGGAATGAAATTGAACCAAATTATAAAGTTTCATAGTTTGTGTAGGTAAGGTTAGAGGTGGTGGATTCATAGACTTCTCAGATAGACCGGATGGTCAATAACAAAATCACAGTAGTTCCCTATTGTGAACTATAGTTCACAATAGTTAGAACGCGTTAGTCCTCAACGCAAATTGTATTAATTGCATTAGGTCGACATTCGAAACCTTTTCTAAGCTCTCGAAGACATGTCGGCCCAATATGTGCTGGCGGGTTCTGGCAAAAGCAGGACAGTGGCAAAGAATACGTTCGACCGTATTCGCAGTGTTAAGTTGATCGAACTTCCTGCAGCTGGTATCGGAGATAAGTTTCATTTTCTTTCTGTGATAACCTATAAAGCAGTGCCCGCAATTGCTCCTTATAAAATTTAAAACCGACCTCCAATAATTATCCCCCTATAACAAATTTTCCAAACATACCTTTGCACTGGGGGATCTCACACAAAGATTTTATAAAAGTGATCCTACAACTGTAACTGTCCCAGTAATGCCCCTAGAGAAGTCAAATGTATGATCGACCCTCAATATTTTATGAAATCTGATCCTACCGACCTTTGGTGCCTAATAGAGGGGTCAAAAGTGAGCCCAACATCTTGGCGTCAACATTTTTTCCGAATACGCCTACACCCTATCTCCACTTTCTAAAGGGACTTCCATACAAAATAGCATTTTTATCAAATGTATTCCAACTGCTCTAACTAACCCCCAATATTTTTTAAACCTCAACGTTTCCTCAAAACATACCTACCCTATATCTTTATTCCTTAAAGTGGTTTAAATTTTTTATAATTTTTTTTACAACTCCTTAAAGTGGTTACAATTATTTTTTTTTTTTAATTTTTTACGACATTGTATTGGACCCTATAAGGGTTAAAGATAGAGGGTAAATATGTTCTGAAAAAACTTTCGGTTCAAAATATGTTAGGTGTCGGTCATACATTTGACACCTCTAGATGCACCCTTGGGACAGTTAGAATAGTGGGACCACATTTAAAAAAAATGCTATTTTGGAAGTCCGACTCTTCTTAAATACAGGCCAAAATGCTTTTAATAGTTTTTTTTTTTCAGTGAAACACTATTTGTTCTTTGGAGCATCGTCGAATAGTGGGTGTGCATTAGGGTTATGACTCATTTTTGACAAAATTTTTACCTATCACCACGTGGTAGGCAATACAAAATTAATATTAAAAATCGTATTTGCGGGTCATTTTGGCAAAAAACCTTCCGCACCAAACGCAATTTCTAAAAAGTAACAGATATTTTTTGTTTCAAGTCCTATTTATCAAAAATAAAGTAACTTTAACCCTTCCAATGAATGAATTATATAAAAAAAATCTTGCCGCCCGGAATATTACATTTGGAGCTACATACTGCCAAAATTTATGCTATAAATAGTTAACGTTATGCAGTTAAGGACTAAACCGGCAAATTTTAATCTTGAAGGATCAAAAAAGTCCCTCCAAAAAGCATTCGTCATTTTGAGTGTAAATAGCTTTTCCTACGAGTCTAATATTTTCTTAGTTTTAATTAAACTTGTAAGGAAATATAGAACAAATTTCATCTCGTTTGGTGCGGAAACTTTTTTGACCGAAAAAACCCGATTTCGATAAATCGGTTGAACGGTTTGCGAGATATCGCTATTTGAAATTTGCAAATAATGTAGATTTTTACCTGCGTTCTAGAAAGTTTGTAAACAAATCTCAAAATTTCAGTCCATTGACCTTTTTATAGAGCTTAAGGCAATCTTTCATTTAAAACAAATTTGAGCCAAATCCAATCATTTTACCAAATGGCGCCCCTCTATCAATGTTTTTGACTTTTGAAAAATTTCCACCAAAATTTTGGATTTTTGAAAATTAAAAAATAAAAATAAAATATTTATGCTGCCTTATTTTTATTAATTTTGGCATGCTGAACACAAATATCATTTTCAATTTCTAAAATCGGTCTAGCGGTTATCGAGAAATCGCCATTTAAAATTTGTCAAAAGATTGCAAAAATGGGGTTTTTTTCTACGTTTAAGAAATTTAAAAAAAAATCTCCGAAATTCCCTACCTTTACCCAAAGGTACAAAGTTTAAAGTTTTTGGTGAAAAGTTTTTTATAAATCAAAAACTTTGATCGATTTGCGCCAAGGGTTAAAATGATCAGATTTTGCTCAAATTAAGTTTAAATGAAAGGGTCAAGGCAATGGAATTTGGGACTTTTTTTAAAAAATTTTTTGAACGTAGGAAAAAACCGCCATTTTTTACAAATTTTAAATGACGATATCCTGAAAACCGTTTGACCGATTTTAAATTTTTTTTTGATATTCGTACTCAGCGCATCAAAATTGACAAATTTTATATTTTGAAGGATATAGTATATTTTATTTATTATATCCTCCACTTACAAGGAAGGTCTCTTACAGGGCACCCACCGATTGTCCTGAAACTTGCATATGGGAAAGAGGGGAGCAAAATAAGAGTTACCTGTTTTTTTTATAGCTGCCCAATCTCACATTTAGCGGGTCAAAGCGGAGGGGAAAACAGAATTTTTTTCGTTTTTTGAGGATTTTTCTCATTTCTTCAAAAGATACTGTATGAACATTTTATATAGGTCGAAAGCTTTTTTGAAGGCCTATCCAATGGCCAATGGTCGTGTCCAAAAAGTTCGTTATTTTCAAAAATGTATAATCGTTGGGGTAGTTTATACGAAGATGTTTATACGTATGATCACCAAAACCATACATAATAATCTCTATCAAAATTAAGCAGACCCGTATTTTTCGTTTGGCGAAATTCCTGCTAATTCGGCTTTTATAGGGATTTTCCCGAAAGCCCTTATTTTTTCATAAGGTTGCAACCCTTTTTTAAATTTGAGATTGGGCAGCTAAAAAAACAGGTATTTCTTATTTTTTTAGGACAATCGGTGGGTGCCCTGTGAAACCTTCCTTGTTAGTGATAGAGGGTATATATAAATTTATCATTCCGTTTGTAACTAATCGAAATATCGGTCTGGGACCCCATAAAGTATATATATTCATGATCCCCGATCTATTTTAAGACATTCTAGCTATGTCCGTCTGTCCATCTGTCCGTTTGTCTGTGGAAATGTTGATCACGGCCAAAATATTGCAACGGAGATGACTGAAACTTAACATATTTATTGGAAGTTCTCCCGAGAAGTTTGGTATTGCATTTGAGCGATATAGGTTAAGCTGTTCAAAAGTTATCCACGAAAATGTAAGGACACCTCAAAAATGTTAGTGCATTCAACATAACCTTAAAATAACAAAGTGCTTTAATTCGGCAGCTAATATTTTTGACAAAAAAAAAAAAAATTGCGAATTTTTTTTTAACAAATTTTTTTTTCGCGGAAATTTTTTTTTCGCGGAAATTTTTTTTCAAAAATAATTTCCTTTTAAATAAAGTTTTTTGCAATAATCTTTTTAAAATTTTGGAGGGTATCACTACATTAGGCAATGCCGAATTTAGCTTTTTTACTTGTTTTTTTTTTAATTTTTGAAAAATCCAAAACATTGACCGCCAGGCGCCACGGGTTAGTTCAATCCGATTGGTCTCAAATTTGAACCACATATGTTTTAGACCTAGGACACTTGGCAAAATCGAAAGTTGAAGAAAAAAAATACCAGCCTAATGTACAATATTAGTAGGGGCATTCACTGAGTATTGGCTCAAAGTAAACAAAAAAAAACTTTCACTGCAATTGTTTTGCCTCACAAAATGTGTGACAATTTCATTACGCATACGTTAATATTTTTATTTTTATCCATACGCTAAATAAAATAATGGTTAAAAAAAATTAGAAAAACTGAACACAGTTTGTCAAATAAAGTTAATTACTGAAACAAGTTAGGATGAATTAAAAATTTACAAAAGTTAGATACCCTACTGTTTCTAACAGAATTGAAAAACAACTAAATACTTCTGATAACATTTTGATATTACTGAATATCGCTTGAAGTTTAAGAGAAATCTGCACATGAAAAGGCGAAAATTACAAAAATCGAATAAAAGTGCATATTTTTGCACATTTAGATGCAGGCATCAGAATTATGAAATTTTTTAGATCACTTTCAAGGTCATATTCAGACTCAGTACGCTAAAACATAAAGGAAAGTTTATTTTGGTACCACGGTCTTTAAGAAAAAAAAAAATAGTTTTTTTTTACCTGTCACTTTGTTTTTTATTAATATCTTAAGATCAAATTATGTCTACTTACAAATTTAAACTTACTAAGTATAGAAGATATTCAAAAAAATATCGCTTTTTTATTTGAAACCCGAATGATACCGTTTCTTGAGTACTTTGTAAGAAAACGGCATATATCTCAAAACACGTTTGCTAAATTTTAACGAAATTTCCAACTTTTCTCATGTCTCGAATATTAGACCAGAACCTTTAAATTTGGCACTACGTTTTTTTTTTGTTAAAGTCAAACCAGTTTAAAATTTTATTAATTTTGGAGAGTTGACCTTAGCTCTTCGCAAAGGTTGAATAGTGGTTTTTAATTCTGCGTGAAGTAACAAATTGGACAATCTGATCGTGGAGTTTTTTTTATTAAAATTGGCGGGTATTCCGAACTGTTAATTCAAATTTCGTGTGAACTAAAACGTTACTATGTCAACTTAAGTTTTGTTCCAATTTCTGCTAAACTTTTTTTAAATCACGAAAATTTCTCCTCAATAACTCAGTTATATAATTATGTAAATCTTATTCAATTATATTTAAAAATACTTTAAAATATATTTATGTTCGCATAATTTTACAAGTATTTAAGATTTATGTATTTTGGTGTTTATATAATGTAATTCATACATACTCGTATGTATATAATTCATTTATGTATATATCGTATGTGTAACAAAATATATTATTTAAGTAAGCGCATGTCAAAAGGTCAGACAAGCTTATAAATATACATGAATGAATGAATATATTGAATACACATTTAAAGAAACTCCCCTTTTCCTTATTCTACTTGAAATTTCTTTTAATACGCATTGTAAAGTCTTACAAGTTGGGGGTATATGTTACCGGAAACAATATGGCGTAGAAACAAACATATAGTAAAACTTAGTACGTACAGCAAATTAATAAGTTATACACACGTTGCTTCAAAGTACAATACTTTGGATTAAGTGATAAAGGTCTCCGAGATATAATTCTAAACATCTTAAAGTTTTTGAGTATATTTCTATAGGAAAAATGTCTCAGAAAATGTTTTAGAATCTTAGACATTTTCTAATGAAAAAATGTCTCAGAAAACGATAATTTTTCTTGAGAAAAAAGTCTTACAATTAGAATCAAATTGCCTCAAAAATTTTAAAAGGTCTCTATAAAAAAAGTGTTTTAGAATGAATAGATCTGACGGAAGAATGTAGAAAGAACATTTCGGAATCTAAGACTGTTTCTGAAAAAAAAAAATATTATCTTATAATCTCGGTATTTTTCTAAGAAAAAAGTTTTAGATTGTGCAAATTGTTTAATAGAAAAACACTAAAAACCTTAGAAGTTTTGTTTGCGAATGATTAATTTAAAAATTTTTCTATACGACGAAAAGCTTTTCTTTGGACAAAATACCTCAGACGCTC
This sequence comes from Pegoplata infirma, assembly GCA_963921195.1. Classification (NCBI taxonomy): domain Eukaryota; kingdom Metazoa; phylum Arthropoda; class Insecta; order Diptera; family Anthomyiidae; genus Pegoplata; species Pegoplata infirma. Next base: position 66,347,802 of record OY992536.1, read on the forward strand.
TGAAATTTTTCTATTGGGAAAAATGTCACAGAATCTTAAAATTTTTCTTTAAGCGAAAGTCTCAGAAAACTTTCTGTATGAAATGTATCTTAAATCTCAAATTTTTTTCTATTGGAAGATTATTTCGGAATCTGGGACTTTTACTATCAGAAAAATGCCTTAGAATCTGAGATTTTTTAAAGTAGAGTTATTTTTCAAAATTTTCTTAAGAAATATTTTCTATAGTAATACATTTTTTATATTAATCGTACTCTAAAAAATCAAAATAAATTATGTAAATCCATCCCTAATTTCTCTGTAAAAAAAAAATTTCGAGAAAAAAATCCCCTTTTAAAATATTTTTAAAAATTTTCAGAAAAGTGTCCATAAATAATTTCATTTTCCAGGCCAGGAATGATAAAGTCAGTACAATTGTATTTTTTTCAGTACAATCGGAGGCGAAAAGTACGGCAGTACTCCACTGTCTGATTTAGTACAATTTTACAATTTTCCCACCCACTTTCTGTATGACGAACGTCAAAAATTTACATATATTTTGTTATTGTTACAATAACATGCAAATTTTTGACGTTCGTCGTTCGTTCGTCATACAGAAACTGGGGGTTAATGTGTCAACCAGGTTTATTTTTTTAGTGTACCGATCGACTCAGAATCACTGTCTGCCCATGTAAACGATGAAATTTGAAACTTAAGCTTCTTTTGGTTCAAAAATGTAGCATATTGAAATTGGAAAACATCGGTCTATGTTTAGACATAGCCCCCCTACAAACGTCGCTTTCGAATTGGATTAAAATGACTATCACTGTGTTATAATAGATGTCCTTTCGCAACTTGGCAGGTGAACGTATTTTGTATTCACAAACCACCATTATTTATTTTGTAGAAATCGGATTAGTTCCACTTGTAGTCCCCATACAAACCACCTTCTCAATTTTCGCATAAATTTCTAAAATTTCATAAAAATAGTAAATGTTTTATTAAAACTTTATTTGAAGGTTTAATACGTTTTCTTTGGTAACCTTATAAATTCCGATTTAAATTGGACATATAGCCATTTTTTTAAATTTTGGCCCCATATACAAAATTTTGCACGATATTCTGGTAAATCGGTCTATTGCCAACAAATAGAATCCCATTTTGCTCAAATTTGGTTTGTGTGTTTTCTACACTTATTTAAGGACTAATTAAAGATAGATCGAATCGGTCCATGTGTGAACTTGGCACCCATTTTCCGGCAAACTCAGGTGCAGGATATTACACTCTTGTTTAACAAAAATTAAAAAAAAAAAATTTTTTTAAGTACAATGAGGGTCAAAAAGTACACTTTTTTAGTCAAGTCAGTACAATCTTGAAAATGTCATTTATCATCCCTGTTCCAGATAGACCCTCGTAGCATATTTATTATTAACTCAATCTGTACGCTATCAAGCTTAAATTAAAGCTTTATAAAGCTTACCTTCATAACATTTTTTTTAAAATTATAACGTTGACAATTGTTAACTTTTTCTTTAACAAATTGAAACGTTTCTAATTTGTTGACAACCAGTGTATACCCTCTATCACTAGAGTGGAGGGTATAAAAATGGCAGGCGTTTAAAGTGTTCGTATGCAAAAGCTGACCTACTATTGTGGGTTCTGCTGCCTCCACCGTTCAATCGCTGGGCTCCAACTTCTAAGCTAAGCTCGAGGATACGTTAGCAATGACCAACTCAATTTTTTTTTTAACCATTAGGGCACACTGACCACGTTTTCATCGCCCCCGAACTAAGGGGGCCCGAAATGGCAACAAGTTTGCTTATACGAAAATGGATCAACATTTTTTTTAATTTGTTTTTAAAGAAATTTCACATTTTCTTTCAGAAATATTCTCAGAATTTGACAGATTTTTCGTATACATCTGAGACTTTTTTCTATGGGAGAAATTTTTCCCATATAAAAAGTCTCAAATTCAGTGAAAACTTTTTCTACTTTAAAGGTTTCAGATTGTGAAATATTTTTCGTTCAGAAAAAGTTTCAGATTCTGAGATTTTAAAAGTCTAAAGTTCATAGAAGTTTTGCCATAATAAAAAGTCTCAGATTTATGCAAAGTCTCAAATTCTGAGACATTTTTCGTATAGAAAAAATCTCACATTCTGAGACAATTTTCATATAGAAAAACCCAGTTGGAAAATGTGTCACTGAAGAAATTTCCACAGTGAGGAAATGTCTTCAGGTTCTGACAAATCATAGGTAATCCTTGACGACATGTCCTAACATTGTCAGCACTGAATGTTTGCCTTAAGAGTGTGGACATTTCCTCTTAAACGTCTAAAGGGAAATGTCTTCAGAATAGCAGTATAATAAATTAGAATTTTAAATCTGGGCAACTCTTCAATTTCCAAGTAAAAGATGGCAATATTATCGATTTATTTAAAATAAAATCAAAATCTAACAAGTAGAATAAAAGTAATAAATAGACAAACAATTTTCAAAATAAAGTTTGGAACAAATAGTTAGGTGTGGGACTAATAAACTGGAGGTTCCAGGTTCAAATCCAGTTGGGACTAAAAAAGGCGAAATGTTTTTTCTAAATATGAGAACGATAATTTATAAAGGAAAATGGATAAAAGTAAAAACTAAAGGAAATACGAAAATTGTTTGTATTTTTGCATGACCTACGTCAGACATTTGAGTGAGGAAATTTTGAAAATTTTTATAAAACTATCCTCAACCCAGTACATTGAGATGTCTTGTGGATGTCAGCAGTGATTCTGACATGTCACCGCTCCGTCACTGAGGATGGCTCGAGGACGTTGCCAACTGCACTCAAAAAAAAAGTTTGTAAAATTACAAGTAAAAGGTCTTGTAATTCTATTTTACTAATATTTTTGTCTTTTTACAAAAATTGTTGTATATTTATCAGACATGAGCTCAAATGTATTCCCTTCTTCGCTTACACCAAATCATTCGCTTCAGAGTACACTATTTTTAGAGTACAGTGTTTGCGAATGAGAATGTTTACTATGATGCTAAATAACAAATTAAAAAATTTGCTGTGCTTGTTTAAACGAACACGAAAAATGTCGTGTTTGAACGATTAGAATGAAACAAACGTTCGTTTTTAGAATAACAAACATAGTAGAGATTATAAAAATTACACCGTGTTATAGAATATTTTTAACATACACTGATCGCTTAGAATGTTTTTGTAAAAAAAATATTAAAAAAAAAATTGTTGGAAAACTTATTATAAATATGGGGGTAGTAAAAAAAACGTTTTGATGAAAAAGCAAATTATGCTTTGTAAAAAAATGTATTAGGATGTATGTATGTATGTATGTATGTATAAGAAAAATATGCAAAATAATGCAGTTAGTTTTCTGTTTGTCTTTTTACACTTGCTCGTACACGCACAATCTTATTGTGTCGTTGAAACAAATCATAAACATTGTGTTTTTTTTTTATTTTTAACTAAAAGTATTCCCAACAACAATAAGTACCGCTTTAAAGTTTTTTAAATTGCAAATATGTTAGGGTGAAGAGAAATATAAAAAAATATTAAATAGTAGCGTAGTGAAAAATGTTCATATATATACATTAGGGTGGAGCTAATTAGATCTATTTCGAAAACGTCGGGTCGGTAAAGTTGCCTTTTAGGGTTGACATTAACACATTAAAATATTGATCCTGTGAGGCAATGGCCTTGGCTTCAAAATCGGAGAGTTCCGAACAAGGTAAAAAAATGTATTTTTTTTCTTAAATTATTTAAATTATTTAAATAATGGTAAAAATTTTTTTTGTCTGTAAAATTTTTTTTCTTGTTTTGCTAAAAATTATTTTATAATTTCTTGTTTTGCAAAAAATATTTTTAGTTCGTTTTTTGCTGAAAATATAACGTCATGTTGGCTCAGTTTTGAGAAGATGTATATTTTTATTTGTCGTTTTATTTAATTTGGCCTTTAATGCAATTTGAAATTAATTTTTAAAAAATAAGTTGTTTTTTAAGAACATTTTTTTAATTTCTTTACAGAAAAAAAATGTTTTAAAACACATTTCAGTAATGTCGGAATATAAACTAAAGGCTGGGTTAGCTACCCGTAACTGTCCCCTTACGTAGCGTAGTGATCAAAATCAAATAGAAAATCACGGTCTGCAAAGAAGAATAATTGCACTCATTTGTTCTCATACAACGAAAATCTCTCTACGCTAGTTTACGGTTGAGGGTGCATAATATTTTATTCAGCCTTAATATTTTGAACAAAAAAAAATTAAAATTTTGTTTTTTCACCGACGTTTTCGAAATTCGAAAAAAAGCATAATTTGCTCCACCCTAATGCACATACAAAAAAATAGACAAACTTTCGGTATTAGCAGAATAGTTGAAAATTTTGTAAAAATGTATTTGGTCACACACTACATATTTCATCATTATAGGTACTAACATTTTCTACCATAAAGCAAAACATTTTTTTTTACCACAGTGAACATTATTTTTCGAAATAGAAAAATAATTTTTCAATCCACCCTAATATTTATTTTTATGTATTAAATTTTTTTTATCCACTCTTATTTATAAATTAATTTTCCCCATAAATATTTATTATTTACCCTTTATTTATGCAACACAACAAAATGTTTATTTTAATTCGCACTTGCATACATACATATATTTTTTTTATAAAAGAATTCCCCCAAATAGCCAAACAATATTTTTTTTTTTTTTATAAAAATCATTCTATTTACACGCTTCAGAGTACAGTATTTTCAAATCATTGGCTGTCTATGTACTCCCTATTTGGTTCATTCGTGTTACGAATGTCGTTACACTCAAGAACAATATATGTAAGAGGATATTCAATGTTCTGACGCCAAAATAAGTTTGGCGTCTTGGCGTCTTGGCGTTTCTTACATAGGCCAAAATGAAAGGGTGTCAGGTGTTTTTTGCGGGAGTTGGTTGTATCCAACAGTTGCGCATCTCATAAAATTGAGATTTTACAGCGAAAAAATTATATTAAAACTTTAAAAAATTAAAAAAAATTATGAAAGAATTAAGAAAAAATTTTACCAATAAAAAAAAATAAGAAAATTAAGAAAAAAAAAAATCCCAAAATATTTTATTTTCAATTTTTAATTTTTTTTATGGATGAGTTATTTGTTAATTTGTTCTCCTTTTTTTTTTTTAATTTTTTAAAGTTTTAATATAATTTTTTCGCTGTAAAATCTCAATTTTATGAGATGCGCAACTGTTGGATACAACCAACTCCCGCAAAAAACACCTGACACCCTTTCATTTTGGCCTATGTAAGAAACGCCAAGACGCCAAGACGCCAAACTTATTTTGGCGTGTAGCTTTCTCTTGCACTGTGAGCATAGAATGAAAAACTCATTCGCTTTGAACGATAAGAATAGAATACTGTCCACATTCTAAATTTTTTAGAATGTCTCTAAACGCATTTTAAAACCATCCGTGCACATGTCTGATATTTATTAAAACGAAAACTACAGTTTGCTTTGTAATTTTACTATTATATGTTGGTAAATTTATTTTACAATTTTTTTAGGTAAATCTACAAAAAAGTGAATTATTTTACAAATTAAAAAAATATTACAAGGTGTTTAGTTTTTTTACACAAGAAAACTGTAATTGTACAACAACATTTTACTTGATGTTATTTAGTCTTTCTACCAAAAAAATGTTTTATTACAAAATTTTTTTTAAGATCGTTTACAAGGTTTTCTGTTTGAAATGTATGTATTGAAAAGAACAAAATTTCAATGTAATTTTACAAAACTTACTTTATTACTAGAATTAATGTTGTTTTACAAAAAAAAATGTAATTATTCAACAATAGGACACGCAACAATTTTCTAAGTTCAGATTTTTTTTTTGCGTTTTGGAGTAAAAAATTTAGTTAAAAATAATTTTTTATAAATCCGGACACAAACATTTTTCGACTAATTGTAAGCTTTAGCAAAAATTGAATTTTTACACACTTTTTTTTGTTAATTTGCGTTAAGTAAAATACCACAATTTTTATGTGTTTCTACGATATAATTGTTTTAGTTTTTTTGTATTTTAACCATTTTTTTGGTAATTTTACCATATTTTTTGGTAATTTTTTTTTTTTTTAATTTGGTACCTAAAATGTCAATAAAATGCTGCCAATTATGAAAAACTAAGTTTTTCTTATTTTAACTGATACTTAAACATCCAATCTACAATATCCAAAAAAAAATTTTCCGATTTTTTAAAAATACTTGTGAAAATAATTAAAAATTCCAAAAAAAAATTTGTTATTTTTTGACTAATTTTTCCTGAAAATATAAGAAATTTCTTCTGTAGCCTCCTTCGCAATTCTCAAATGTTCTACTTAAGAAAAACGAAATGTCGAAAAAAATAAAAAAGTGCAGTGTTATACTTTAAAAAGTTTGTTAAGAGTGTTCAAGTGAAAAAAAAAATCATTTCAGGTTGTTGAAGTGCTACTCCAGCTGCCGAAGAAGGAAAAATAAGATGCACCAATGGAAAAACCTTTAAATTTACAAAACAAATATGTAAATAAACCAAATTTTTTGTAAATTTTCAAAACAAATATGAAAATTTAAAAAACAAAATTGTATACTTAAGAAAAAAGTTGTAATTTTACAAAAATGAAGTAGAAAATACAAAAACAATATTGTAAATTTACAAATTATTTGGTTAAACTACTGTTTTTACGGCAAAAAAATTAAGAAAAAATGGTATATTTACAATAAAATTTGTAAATTTACCACTTTTTATTGTAAATATACAATTTTTTGCCATAAAAAACAGTAGTTTAACCAAACAATTTGTAAACTTACAATTTTGGTTTTTGATTTTCTACTTTTTTTTTGTAAATTTACAACTTTTTTTTGTATGTTTACTATTTGTTTTGTAATTTTTTTTTTTTTAATTTACAATTTTTATTGTAAATATACGTGTTTTTCAATATTTTTTTGCAGTAAAAACAGTAGTTTAACCAAATAATTTGTTAATCTACAATTTATTTTTTTCACCTTCTATTTTTTCTTTGTAAAATAACAACCTTTTTCTGTAAGTTTACAATTTTGTTTAGTAAAGTTACCAAATTTTTTGTACATTTCCAAAAAAAAGGTTCACCTCGAAGTTAATATTTTACAAAAAAAAATTTAAAATTACATTTTCTTTTGTTGAATCAATTAACAAATTATCCCCGTAACATTTCGGGGATTCTTGCTAGTACATATTTTACAAAACCAGCCCCGTAAAATCACGGGGATTTTATGTCATTTTACAAACTTTTTTTTTTGAGTGTGGGAAGTCTCAAATTCTAAAACATTTTTCGTATCGAAAAAGTCTCAGGTTCTGAGACATTTTTCGTATAGATAACAAGTCTCAGATTCCGTGACAATATTCGTATGGAAAATGTATTAGATTCTGAGAAGTTTTCGTATAGAAAAAGTCTTAGACTCTAAGCCACTTTTTGTATAGAAAAACTCTCAAATGCTAAGACATTTTTCGCATAGAAAAGTCTCAGATTCTGCTACATTTTTCGTATCGAAAAAGTCTCAGATTCAGAGACATTTTTTCTGAGACAGTTTTTTTACACAAGAAAACTGTTATTGTACAACAAAATTTTACTTGATGTTATTTAGTCTTTCTACCAAAAAAATGTGTTATTACAAACAGTTTTTTTTTAAGATCGTTTACAAGGTTTTCAGTTTGAAATGTATGTACTGAAGGGTACAAAATTCCAATGTAATTTTACAAAACTTATTTTATTACTAGAATTAATGTTGTTTTACAAAAAAAAAAAATAATTATTCAACAATAGGACACGCAAAAATTTTCTAAGTTCAAAAAATTTAGTTAAAAATAATTTTTTATAAATAATTTTTACATAATTTTTTTTTTTTTTTTTTTTTTTAAAGACCAACACTCAGGGGATGCCCCCTATAAATGCATTGCATTGTGTTAAGGTCAGGAAATATAGGTATGGGAAGGAGGAAAAAGGGAGTAGTGTTTGTGGATGTTTGACTTGAATTTTTTAATGTTGTAACTATCAGGAAAAACGTGGGCGGGAAGTCTGTTCCACATACGAATAGTTCGGCCAAAGAAGGAATTCTCTCTATAGTGTGTCGTACGGTCCGTTGCCCAATCAACAACAAACGGATGAGCTCTGCTGGAGAGGCTCGTATTGCGACCAAACGCACGTATATCCGGGATGAGATTACTTATCTCAGAGGAACAATTTCCGTGAAAATAACGATAGAACAAGGACACACAACCAACATTACGACGATGCTCTAAGGAATTAATGGAATCGGATATAATATTAGACCCTATTAGCATCAACGCCCTCCTCTGTACGCGGTCAAGTAACTCCAATGATGATATTGAAGCACCTGCCCATACATGGGAATTGTATTCCATTTTAGAACGAATGTAGGTAGTATAAACTGTTAGGAGATCAGATGGAGTGAAGTAGGTTCTGCAGCGTTTCAAAAAGCCCAAGCACTTGAATGCTTCTTTCGATATTTCAAATATGTGTTTGTTCCAACGGACGTCACACTGTATTTTCATACCCAGAACATCAAGAGCTTCACATTCCCCAATGTTCACGCCACCAAAGGACAAATTAGGTCCTGAACCCTGAAGACGCTTGTGGGTCAGGACAGCGCACTGGGTCTTACGTTCGTTAAAGTCTACCCTATTCTCGAGACCCCACGTAGAGATTTTCAATAGGTCAAGGTTAAGAGTGCTATCCATATGTTCCCTCATGATACCAACCTCTGATTGGGTTGGTCTATGGTCGAAGGAGTAAGAGTGGCAAATGTTGCTATCATCCGCAAAAGAATAAATTGGGTTAATAGTAAGCCCGAGTAGATCGTTAATAAACATTAGAAAAAGGGAGGGAGAAAGAACAGAGCCCTGGGGTACTCCTGCGTTTAGTAAAAAGTCCCTTGAGTAAAACCCATCTACGACAACACGAATGGTACGATTACCGAGAAAGCTCGTGATAAAACGAGCGAAAGTATCACCAACGCCAAATGCTCGTACTTTCGAGATGAGTGCACGGTGCCAAACACGATCGAAAGCCTTAGAAATATCCAGAGCAACAACCTTACTTTCGCCAAGACGATGAATGGATTTACTCCACCGTTCCGAAAGAAACGCCATTAGGTTTCCAGTTGAACGACCCCTACGAAAACCATACTGTCTATCATTTAGCAGACCATTGAATTCCAAATAATTGACAAGATGAAAGTTCACCATACTCTCCATAACCTTAGAGAGCGCAGAGCAAATGGCTATCGGGCGATAATTGTCGGGGTTCGAGACATCACCTTTTTTCGGGATTGGTTGGACATTGGCTACTTTCCAGCATGAAGGAAAAATACCCGCTAGGTATGATATGCTGAAAAGTTTACGCAGTGGAAGAGCGAGTGTCGAAGAGCACTTTTTAAAACAATTGCTGAAATACTATCTGGTCCTGGAGATTTATTAACGTTTAGTCCGACCCATGCGCGGGTACAAGGGGGGGGGAAAAAGGGGAAATTTCCCCCCCCAGACCAAATTTCGAAAAGAAAAAAAAAAGGAAAAAAAGAAAAAAAGAAGAAAAAAAAAAGAAAAAAGAAAGAAAAGGAAAGAAAAGAAAAAAAAAAGAAGGAAATTTTCTAAAAAAATTTCGATGTCCAAAAATTTTTCATAGAAAAAAATCTGAAAATTTTAAAAGGGAAATTTTTTAAGGAAAAAGTGAATCAATCTGAACATTTTCTGTGAAAAATATCTGTCAATCTTATTATGAATTTTGGCATAAACAAATTACTTAGAATATGCTTTTTTTGTTTAGAAAAATGTTACAGGATCTTAATTTTGTTTGTATAAAAAGTGTTTGTATTCTACATAGCAATAAAAAAACTATCTTAAAATCTTAAAAATGTTGATAGTCGAACTTACATTTGTAAACCTATTTAAATTTTTTTTTTCTAAAGAATAAACTTTTTCTAAAGAAAAAATTCTCAGAATCTGAGACTTTTTTGTGTGAAAAAGGTCTCAAAACTTATTTATAGGAAAAAGGTCGCAGAAGAATTTTTCTATGGGAAAAAAAGTCTCAGAATTTCTGAATTTGAGATTTATTTTAAGGAAAAGGTTCTCAGAATCTGAGTCTCTTTTAAGAAGAAAAATGTCTCAAAGTCTGAGACTTTTTATTGTTGAAAAATAGTCTCAAAAGTTGAAACTAACTGAATTGGTAGAAGGTCGCAGAATCTGAGACTTTTTCAACGGAAAAATGGTCTTAGAATCTAAGACTTTTTTATAGGAATAAGGTCTCAGAATCTATGACCTTTCTATAGGAAAAAAGTCTTAAAATCTGAGACGTTTTGTATAGGAGAAACATTTCCAAATCTAGGACTTTTTCTATAGGAAGAGTGTCTTAGAATCGGAAAAGAATTTAGAATCAGAAAAAGGTCTCAGAATCTGTCAATTCTTCTTTAGAGAAAAAGTGCCAGAATTTTAATCTTTTTCTATATAAGAAAAATATCTCAGAATCTGAGACTTTTTCTTTAGGAAAAATGTGTGAGAATCTGAGCCTTATTCTTTAGGAGTAAGATCTCAGAATTTGAAACTTTTTCTTTAGGTCTTAGAATCTGAGACTTTTTCTATTGGAAAAAGGTCTAAGAATCTAAGACTTTTTCTATAGAAAAAAGTTCTCAGAATCTAAAATTTTTTCAGTACGAAACAAATCTAATAATCAGAGACCTCTCTATAGGAAAAATGTCTCAGTAGTGCTTTAAAATATGAGACTTTTTCTATAGCAAAATGTCTCAGAATCTGAGACTTTTTCTGTGGAAAAAAATTCTTAGAATCTGAAAATTTTTCTATACGAAAAAAGTCTCAGATTCTGAGACATTTTTCGTTAAGAAGAAGTCTTATATTCTAAGACATGTTCCCTATAAAAAAAAAAAATTCACAAAAAATGTCTCAAAATCTGATATTTTCTATGTAGGAAGAATTTCTTCTATTCAATTCTCAGATTTAGACTCTTCTTATGTATACGAAAAATATACAATTTTCTTTTAAATTCTTTTAAAAATCCGAAAATTTTTCTATACAAAAATAGTCTCAGATTCTGAGATATTTAGTCTTATAATTTGAGACATTTTCCTTATAAAAAATAATTTTTTCACGAAAAATGTTTCAACATCTGATTCTTTCTACGTAGGGAGAATTTCTTCTATTAAAAAATTATCTTCTTATGTATACGAAAAATATACAATTTTCTTTTAAAACAAATTAAAAAAAAATATCAAACCTTATTCGGGAAAAACTAATAAATTTGATGATTTTATAGCTTTCCCATTACTTTTTTTGTAAAAAAAACGTATTCCTTTTTTTTGCTCGTCAACAAATGAGAATTTATGATTGAAAAAAAAAAAATTTCCCCCCCCAGACCCAAAAGCTGTACCCGCCACTGGTCCGACCAGAACCTTTCTGACCGCTCGTGTCCTAAAAAATATATTAGGCATGGAACATGTTACCATAGGAAGTGTTGGAAGTCGTTGATTAGTTTCAGGTAATATAGAAATGCCAGCAAAAACTTCCGCCAAAAGATTCGCCTTATCCACCGGGTCAGTAAGGATCTGGTCATCATTTATAAGAGTACACTCAAAAAAAAAAGTTTGTAAAATGACATAAAATCCCCGTGATTTTACGGGGCAGGTTTTGTAAAATATGTACTAGCAAGAATCCCCGTAATGTTACGGGGATAATTTGTAAATTGATTTAACAAAAGAAAATGTAAATTTACAGTTTTTTTTGTAAAATATTAACTTCGAGGTGAACATTTTTTTTGGAAATTTACAAAAAATTTGGTAAATTTACAAAACAAAATTGTAAACTTACAGAAAAAGGTTGTTATTTTACAAAAAAAATTGAAAATGAAAAAAATAAATTGTAGATTAACAAATTATTTGTTTAAACTACTGTTTTTACCGCAAAAAAATATTGAAAAAATTGTAAATTTACAAATTGTTTGGGTAAACTACTGTTTTTTTATGCAAAAAACTTGTATATTTACAATAAAAAGTGGTAAATTTACAATTTTTATTGTAAATATACCAGATTTTCTTATTTTTTTGACGTAAAAACAGTAGTTTAACCAAATAATTTGTAAATTTACAATATTGTTTTCGTATTTTCTACATAATTTTTGTAAAATTACAACTTTTTTCTGTAAGTATACAATTTGGTTTTTTAAATTTTCATATTTTTCTTGTAAATTTACAAAAAATTTGGTTAATTTACATATTTGTTGTGTAAATTTAAAGGTTTTTTTCCATTGGTGCATCTTATTTTTCCTTCTTCAGCAGCTGGAGTAGCACTTCAACAACCTGAAATGATTTTTTTTTTTCACTTGAACACTTTTAAAAAACTTTTTAAAGTATAACACTGCACTTTTTTATTTTTTTTTTCGACATTTCGTTTTTCTTAAGTAGAACATATGAGAATTGCGAAGGAGGCTACACAAGAAATTTCTTATATTTTCATGAAAAATTTGTCAAAAAATAACAATTTTTTTTGAATTTTTAATTATTTTTACAAGAATTTTTAAAAAATCGGAAAATTTTTTTTTGGATATTGTAGATTGGATGTTTAAGTACCTGTTAAAATAAGAAAAACTTAATTTTTAATAATTGGCAGCTTTTTATTGACATAAAATGTGCCAAATTAAAAAAAAAATACCAAAAAATATGGTAAAATTACCAAAAAAATGGTAAAAATACAAAAAAAAAACACATAAAAATTGTGGTATTTTACTTAACGCAAATTACCAAAAAAAGGTGTAAAAATTATTTTTTTTTTCTAAAGTTTACAATAAGTTGAAAAATTTTTGTGTCCAAAACTTAAAAAATTTACAAAATTTTTTTTCATGAAATTTTTTATTTATAAAAAATGATTTTTACTTAGAACTTAGAAAATTTTTGCGTGTCCTATTGTTGAATAATTAATTTTTTTTTGTAAAACAACATTAATTCTAGTAATAAAATAAGTTTTGTAAAATTAAATTTTGTACTTTTTAATACATGCATTTCAAACTGAAAACCTTGCAAAAGATCTTAAAAAAATGCTTGTAATAAAACATTTATTTGGTAGAAAGACTAAATAACATCAAGTAAAATTTTGTTGTACAATTACAGTTTTCTTGTGTAAAAAAACTAAACACCTTGTAATTTTTTTTTGATTTGTAAAATAAATCACTTTTTTGTAAATTTACCTTAAAAATTTGTAAAATAAATTTACCAACATATAATAGTAAAATTACAAAGCAAACTGTAGTTTTCGTTTTATTAAATATACAAAAATTTTTGTAAAAAGACCAAAATATTGGTAAAATAGAATTACAAGACCTTTTACTTGTAATTTTACAAACTTTTTTTTTTGAGTGTAGGGATAGTTGAACCAGTGTTATTTTTAACTCGCTTAACAAATGACCAAAAGCTCTTGCCTCCTTTTGGAGCAGCAAGAACTTTGGCCCGTAGACGTTGCTCATACAGAACCCTTTCATTCCTCAGAACTTTTGCACATTCTGATCTCGTCTGCTTGCGCAGTCGTTCCGTATTCGCATTCTTGTTCAACCGCCATTCCCTAAAAGCCTCTTCTTTGTTCCTAACAGCTTCCTTACAATTACCATTAAACCAACATTTACCATTTGGTTTAGATGACATAAATTACGATGGATTATGAAAAATCCGAATGGATTATGAAAAATCCGAAAAATCCGATTTTTTAAAAATACTTGTGAAAATAATTAAAAATTCAAAAAAAAAATGTTATTTTTTGACTAATTTTTCCTGAAAATATAAGAAATTTCTTGTGTAGCCTCCTTCGCAATTCTCATATGTTCTACTTAAGAAAAACGAAATGTCGAAAAAAATAAAAAAGTGCAGTGTTATACATTAAAAAGTTTGTTAAAAGTGCTCAAGTGAAAAAAAAAATCTTTTCAGGTTGTTGAGGTGCTACTCCAGCTGCCGAAGAAGGAAAAATAAGATGCACCAATGGAAAAAACCTTTAAATTTACAAAACCAATATGTAAATAAACCAATTTTTTTGTAAATTTACAAAACAAATATGAAAATTTAAAAAACAAAATTGTATACTTACGAAAAAAGTTGTAATTTTACAAAAATGAAACAGAAAATACAAAAACAATATTGTAAATTTACAAACTTTATGGTTAAACTACTGTTTTTACGGCAAAAAAATAAGGAAAAATGGTACATATACAATAAAAATTGTAAATTTACCACTTTTTATTGTAAATATACAAGTTTTTTGCATAAAAAACAGTAGTTTAACCAAATAATTTGTTAATCTACAATTTATTTTTTTCATTTTCTATTTTTCCTTGTAAAATAACAACCTTTATCTGTAAGTTTACAATTTTGTTTTGTAAATTTACCAAATTTTTTGCAAATTTACAAAAAAAATGTTCACCTCGAAGATGATATTTTACAAAAAAAATTGTAAAATTACATATTCTTTTGTTAAATCAATTTACAAATTATCCCCGTAACTTTACGGGGATTCTTGCTAGTACATATTTTACAAAACCTGCCCCGTAAAATCACGGGGATTTTATGTCAGTTTACAAACTTTTTTTTTGAGTGTAGTGATAGATGGAAGATATAAGTTTGTCATTCTGTTTGTAACTCATCGAAATATCGGTTTGAGATCCCATAAAGTATATATATTCATGTCCCCGATCGATTTCAAAAAAGTGGTGATCACGGCCAAAATATTACACGGAGATGACTGGACTCCCTGACAAAATTGGTTTTCCCATAAACTAACATTTAAGCAAAAATAATAAATACTTTCACAAATATGTTATTCTTTCTTTAAATAAAAACAAATTCACATTAATTTTAAATTATAACAATAAGAATTGATCTAAATTGCAAACATCTTGCATATATGCAAACAAATGCGCGCAAATATTATTCCGAGCAAATAAATATTCAAATCTGAAATAAAATTTATATGCAAACATCTCAAAGGCATCTTGGTATGTAAAATAGGTAACCCTAATTATGTGTGACAACAAAAAGGTCAAAGGTATGCCTTGGACAACAAGAAGAAATAACGATCATCAATTGAAAAATGTCACATCCAAGTAGAAGTAGCAGCATCTGTATCAACAATGTTAGAAAAAGTAGAACATTTTATTTTTGGGTAAAAATCAGGTAGGAAATATAGAATTTTTTGTAAACTTCTTAGCACGCGGTCAATTGTTCAAGTGATTGACCCCACGAAATAAGAAAATTAACCTTTTTCTTTTCTTTGTACCACTCTTGTTATAAGGAAGAAAAATTTAAGGGATGCTTAGAATCTTTAATAAGATCCCTACGATCACTGTTTTAGGTAGCGCCACGCACAATGTATGACATGTATTTCGATTTATTTTAAACTGGTCAGTTTTGAAAAAAATAAGACAATACAGGAGACATTTCAGTAATTTTATGCCTTAAATTTTAAATTTATTGTTATTTATTTTCTAGATCGACCGTCGTATTTATAAAAGAAAAAAATCTTTAATACTTAAAATTTTAAATTAAATTTGCGTAACAATTTACCTGAATATTAAACTACATTTTTTTCAAATCAAACTTTATTTTGGGGTGATTTTAAATTCAATTCTGTATGCAAAAATTCTTTAATTTTAATAGTAAAATTTTTGAATTTAAAATTTTTAAGTCCTGGTCAGCGTGAGAATATTTTTCGTATTTTTTTTTTTCTTTTGAAAAGATTTTCTTTGGTGGGGTTGATTGTCTTGTGCTGGTCACTTCTTAACATTTGGTGTTGTTCGTTGCCTGTGGTGTTTTTTTTTGTACATGCAACATTAATCCGATTTTAATGAAGCGTAACACTTTGTGGTCGCTAGATGTTGTATGTTGGTTTAATTTTATTTTCTGCATATTTTGTTTCTTGTTATTTTGGTTTAGAAAAAGAAAATTTTCTATCTAGTTTTTCTTTTCTTAGAATTAGTTAAATTTTTTATGAAATTTTCTTTTTGTTTTGCTTTAAATTTTGGGTTAAAAAGAAATGTTTTTCTTTGTTGTAATGTCCTTTTGTCAGAATGTTACGGATTAGTTTTATTGAAATGGGTTAAAAAATTTATAAAACAAGTTTTGATTAATAAGGATTTTGTTTTAGATTTTGAAGCTTAAACTTTACATCACTAGTAAAAATGTTTAGATATATTCTTATATATCACATCTAATTTGAGATTTGAATGATCAGTACTGATTCAAGTAAGATCAGTTTGGATTCGAGATTTGAAAGATCAATACTGATCCGAAAAATGGATCGCTAAGATTAGATCAGTTTTAATCGGGCGGATACAATGTCATCCGAAAAGTGGTTTTATATAATTAGATGCTTCACATTTTTACTTGGGATGTTTCAAAATACATAAAATAAAATTTAAGGCAAGATTAGTCGAACAATTTGACTCAACTATCTGTACAGGAACAAATAACACTACTCAACACGGTTTTTTTTGAAAACATTTTCTAACGTATTTTGGCCTGCTAAACACATCAGAAAAGTTGTATCAATTGCCTTCTCGATATATAGCCATTTAAATTTTTTGTGGACCAAGCCCTTAAAACAGACAATTTTTATACCCTACACCACTCTGTGGTACAGGGTATAATGAGTTTGTGCTGATGTTTGTAACTACCCGAAATATTGGTCCTAGACCTACCTTCAAGTATACCGATAGACTCAGAATTACTTTTTTAGTTGATTTAGCCATGTCCGTCCGTCCGTCCGTCCATCTATCGGTTTAAGCACGATACAGGTCGCAATTTTCAATCAATTGACTTGAAATTTGAAACTTAAGGTTCTTTTGGAAACTTAAGCTTCTTTTCTTTGAAATTGGAAAAAATCGGTCCATGTTAAGACCTAGCCCCCATACAAACGCCCCCTTTCAATTTCGCTTAAATGCACTGAAAAAAATAACTATACTGAAATTAAAGAAACACTGTTATTAATTTAAGTAAACAATTTTTTTTGGAATTTACTTCGACTTATCTTAATATAAGGTGGTTTTACTTAAAACAAAGAAAATAAACTTGAAGATAGTACATGCAAATACTTAAAAAAACACAAAAGTTTTCCTTAATTTGTTTTTTTAAATTAAGTTAAATATTCTTTACATTTATGGCGAATTGATTGCATTTAAGAAAAAAAGGGTTTATTAAAAAATTTTGTATTACTTAAAAGAAAAAAATTTAAATTGTGAGCAAAAAAAATAAATAAGTACGTAACTTACTTAAAAATAGTATAGACATTTTCAAGACATTGAATCAAATAAGTACTAATCTTTAATTCCAAAACGCATTTTCTTCAATTTAATTCATTTTTGTTTTAATTTAAGAAAAAAGTGATCTTTATTTTATTGATTTCATTGACTTTATTTGAATCCATATCTTCATCAGTTTAAGAAAGAATTTACTTAACGTAAGGAAAAACTACATTAGGTATTTTGGGGACCCCATCTGGGGGCCCCATCTGTAGACCCCATGAGACCCTAACTTTAAATCCAAATTTCGATTTTCGCGGAATTTTCAAATGCCTATAACTCTGCAAATATTACAGATACGAAAAAAATTCTAAAGACATTTTTGTAGTCCTCAACTTGTAGAATATGACCGCCGAAGATCCAAAAGCCCTCCGAGTAATAGTTTTCGAGTTATTTCATGATCAAATTTCTCAAGACCCCATTTCCATATCTCGAAAACTAAGCAAGATAGAGCGATTCTGACCAAAATTTTGGATCAAAATCATTAGTGACCCTATAATAGTGTATGCACATACTCATGGGCGGACCCCATATATTGGGGGCCCGTAGGGTCCTCACATTAAGACTCCATAGGGTCCACAGAATCCGTAATTTTAAGGAAATTTTTACTTATTTTAAAAAAATATTTTTCCTCTGGATAAAAACAATTAAACTTATATTAAGTACAATTTTACTTACTTTTAAGATATATTTAAGTAAATGCATTACTATGTTTTTGGAAAAAATATACTTGGAAGAAGAATTAATATCTTTGGAGCCCTCGCATACCCTCCTTTTTTTAAATTAAGTTCAACATGCTTTAAAAATGGTAAATTTTTTTTTCAGTGTGCCTCTAATAACCGTGTTATAATACATATATGTATATTGTGTTGAAATTTTAAAGGTATTAAAATTTTGTATGCACAAACCATCACACCCAATTTCAAAGGAATCCGGTCAGTCCTTCTGGTAGTCCCCATACAAACCACCCTCCCGATTTTCACATAATTCCTTAAAATTCATTAAAATGGAAATATTTGACAAAAATTTAATAAAAATCTAACAAAAGATAGGTACAATCGGTCCATGTTTGGACTTGGGACCCATTTTCCGGAAAACACTGGCGTAGGTTATCAAATAGTCGGTCTTGACCGACTATAACTTTTTTACTTGTTTAATATTGGAAAAGTATATGTTAAAGTTCTTCATTTTTTTTATTCGAATTCCCAATAAAATTACCTAACTTTTGCAACAAATCCGGACTCGATACGATAAACGATACCATCAGGACATTAAAAGGAAGTTCAAAATATATTTTTTTTTTGGTTACGTCCTTATAAGTACTCGAATTTTGTAAGAAACTTCCTGTTCAAAGCAGATATGTAATGTAGACACTCCAATAAAGAGAACCTGGGGCTAAAAGCCAAAATCCATTGAGTATATCCAGAAATATTTGTAAAAGAAGTCAAAATTTTTAACCAAATTTTCATTGTGTATGAAAACATTTTTTTGTTCCAATTTTTATGATTTTTTGTTAAAATTAAAAAAAAAAAACAAGTAAGAAAGTTATAGTCGGTCAAGACCGACCATATGATACCCTACACCAGTGTTTTCCGGAAAATGGGTCCCAGGTCCAAACATGGACCGATTGGATCTGTCTTTTGTAAGATCTTTATTTAGTGTAGAAAACACACACAGAGCAAATTTTAGTGAAATTGGTTTATTGTTTTTGTCAATAGACCGATTTAACTGAATATCGGTCGAAATTTTTATATGGGGGACTAAGTCCAAAAATGGTCCAATTATATTCCGATTTGATTAGGATACTAAAGTACACGTTTAACATCTAAAAACAAAATTTTTATCAAATATTTCCATTTTAATGAATTTTGAGGGAATTATGTGAATATCGGGAAGGTGGTTTGTATGGGGACTACCAGAAGGGCTGACCTGATTCCTTTGATAGTTTGGGAAAGTTATTCGTGCATACAAAACTTGATTACCCGCAAAATTTCAAAGCGATATCTATTATAATACGGTTCTTAGGGTCATTTAAGCCGAATCCAAAGGGGGCATTGGATTTGGCCAAGGGCTTCGTCCTTGGGCCAAAAGATGCTTAAGTTTCAAATTTCAAGTCAATTGATTGAAAATTGTGACCTGTATCGTGCTTAAACCAATAGATGGACAGACGGACGGACATCGCTAAATCGGCTCAAAAAGTCATTCTGAGTCGATCGGTATACTTGAAGGTAGGTCCTAGAACCATTATTTCGGGTAGTTACAAACATCAGCACAAACTCATTATACCCTGTACCACAGAGTGGTGTAGGGTATAAAAATTAAAACACATTTCCTAAAGTATTTTTGCCTCCTTAACATGAATCTGACATCAGAAAAATTGTATAAAGTCGCCTTCTCGAGATATAATGTCCTTTTCGTTTACGCCTGATAACTATGCAAATTTCGCAAGAAATTTCGCATTTAATGCTGTTATGTAAAGAAGACACTCCAATAAAGAGAACGTGGGGTTGAAATCTAAAATACGTTAAGTATATTCAGAAATACTTGCAAAAGAAGTCAAAGTTTTGAACCAAATCTACATTATTGCAAAAAAAAATTTGTAGAAGTTTTTTTTGGAAGAAAATTTAAATGCGTGACTCACGCTAAAACGTGAGTAATTTTTTTTGTACTCACGTGATTATTGTGTGAGCGTGAGTAAAATAAAGTTTTGAGTGAGTGATTAATGAATGATTCGATTATTGTTTTCGGGAGCGTAGGTGTGTGTTTGGTAGCCTGCTAAAGAGACATAGGAAATTGTGTCTTCATCAAGAGGGTACAGAGAATGGCGTCGATGTGTATCACTGGTACTCTTTGTACTACACCTACGGCTGCACCAGAAATCCTCCGTTCCGCGACGGAGACTTATCCGAGATGAGCATATGGATGGCCGTGTAAGACTAAACAACAGATTTGACCTACTCCTAAACAGAAGCGCATAAGTGAGCTGATATCGCCTTTAAGAGGAGAAATTTTGACTGTGGTTGCTGTTGCCGAGACTGTTTTATATGACTACAGGAGGATAAGGAGGAGTTGGAAACTAACGAAAACTTTATTTGCCATTGTCCGGTACTTACTGGTCAGAGACTTGCTTCACTGGGATCTTGGGTGCTGCAGAATATTTCTTATTTGTCGGATGTGAACCCATTACAGTCCCGTGGTATCACAATGGACCTCAGAGTCTATGTGTGCTGACGTAAAACATCATCAGCCATTTACAACCTAACCCATCCGAAAACGGAGCTCATTGAATAAATGGTCAAAATTAGTCCCCCATCTAATTTTAAAATAACTTTTTTTTTGCAGATTTATCCTTATAACAATTTGGATTTTTTCATAAAAGCCAACTTTGTCCAATTTGGGTATTGGACCTATAAAGTTGACAAAGGTTGGTATTTTTAGAGTATTTTGAAGTTTGAAAATAATAAAACGGTTTATGTTGTAAAATAATATAGAAAAAATAAGATCCCGAGTAAAAAAAATGATATGACACAATATATAATTTAATATGGGTTCGTGTCTATTTTGATATAATCTTATACGAAAAATGGTTTCATAAGATTTGATCTTATATTATATAATAATATCAGTTTATATAACTTTATATCGACTTTGATACGAGCTTTGGTCTAATCCAATGATATAAAATTATATCCAAATTTATTAAAATTTATACAATTTTATAAATCGGATGTTTTTGTTTTAGTTTTTAATAAAAAGTTGAAAAAATAAAATAATAAAAATAAGTTGTTCTTGAAAAAAAAATTTCAAAAAATGGAGTCATGTTAAATTTTTATATAAAACACTTAGAAAATATTTTCAAAAAAATTTGTCCTTTGAAAAACTTAGAAAAATTTAAAAAAATGGATTCATATGAAATTTTATATAAAACACTTAGAAAATATTTGCGATAAAAAAAATGTTCCTTGAAAAAAACTTAGAAAAAATTTAAAAGATGGATAAAATTTTATATAAAACACTTAGAAAATATTCGCGATAAAAAGTGGTGCTTGGAAAAAACTTAGAAAAATAAAAAAAATTAAGTCATGAAATATGTTTTTTGCAAAAAACTTAAAAAAAAATAAAAAATAATGGAGGCATATAAAATTTTATATGAAACACTTAGAAATTTGCAATGATGCATGGGACCAGATGTTACAACATAAAGTTATGTATGGCGATATCTTAAAAAAATCGCACATCAAAATTTATTATATAAATTTATCTCGCAAGACATAGTGTCACACATGATCATATATGAAATAATATGACTATATAAAAAAATATATAAAATCATATTAAATTATTTTTACTCGGGATATTATAAAAAATATCTCTTTGTCATGTTTTAACATTCTACTTTTATACTTGAACTCCAAAATAACTGAAAGTTCAGTTTTAACTCCCTATAACTTTTGATCTAATAAGTCGATTTTCACGTTTTATAGAAAAAAATTAAAAGTCCAAGCATTAAAAATTCCGATCCAGTCAAAAGTTATGAAGACCGCCTTCTCGTAAAATTACACACTGTGCGTCGCTAATTTCTGCTTGGGAATATTCATATTTACTGAATATTATTTCGTTATATTCAAATATTTAAACACAAATGTGAATAGAAAGTACACTCAAAATAATCACTCTGTTAAATTACAGAGATACTCTGCTAAGCCAGCAGAAAATACCATAGATTTCCAACCAGCAAGATTTTTTGTTGTTTTACGAAGAAAACTCTGTAAAATTGCTTGGACAAAAAAAACTGTAATATTACATAGTTTTTAGTAAAATATTAGTTAAATGGGATCACATTTTTACAAAGAAGTACTTTACATATATTTGTAAAAACTCTGTAAAATTTTTTCGATAAAAAACTGAAAATTTACAGAATTATCTATAATTGGTATGTGACTAGAAGTTTTTAAAAAACTTCTTTGTAATCAAATAAATTTTTGTTAAATTTATTTGATTTCAAACTTAAATACATGAAATAATTGAGAACAAAAATAACATCCATACTTATAATAAAAAAATTCTTAAAGTTGTCATTCCAACGGCGTTTTTAATTTTGTTTTACCTGCGTGCATGAACTCCAGAACTTTTCTGCATCAAAAACATTAACAGTCTGACAAGGCATCAAAATTATTCTTTGCGTATTAAAGCTCACATATTTAGTGACGCATTTAAGCGTAGATATTCACCGAGGTTTTTATAAACTAATAAATGACGATTTCAGCAGGGGCTATTTAAATGTGAAAATTGTAGTATTTTATAAACTTCGAGAAAAAACTAAAAATTAAATGAGCCTGATTAAATGCATTTCCCACTTTAATGGTGCACACGCGAAACGTAATTTTTTAATTTCTTGTGTTAAAATTCACTTTTTAAGTGGCAACTATAATAATTCTTATTCATTTTCTTCGATTGTAATGTGCAAGATGCATGGCTAAGTAATAACTTGACACAAAATAAAGGCAACTGCCATCATTTAAATGCGCCCGCTTAAATGTTTCGCACGCGAATGTTGAACTTTGTAGAAATTATTTATAAACTCGCTAGATGTTCTCAGGTTTTTTGTTTTTTCATAAATTTCTCATTTTCAGTGCCACCTTTGAGCGGATTCATTCTAATAAACATTTTATAAAATTTAAGATAAATCGCTTAAGAATGCCTTGACTTTCTTGCATATTTTTTTTAATGTGTTTGATATGGCTTTTTCACTACGGACACTATTTGATTCCCGATTAATTTATCCTTCCTTACTGTGCAAGTAGTGTTGACAATTGGGAAATGCCATCGTATAAATTTACCCGCTTTAATGATTCCAAATTTTAAATTTACTTTTATTTTTGTGAAAATTAAAAAACCTTCCAATTTACAACACATCTTCGGAAAATTTACCAGCTTTAATTGTAATTTTAGAAGCTTTTTAAAAAGGGGTTGAAATATTTGGAAGTTTTTTTGAAGAGATTTTTATTTGTATTACAGAGCAATAAATATTTTGGTTACGAGAGTATTTTAACAAAAAACTCTGTTTATTATCTGTAAAATAAAGATTACAAAGAAAAAATTAAAATTACAGATAATACTTAGTTTTTCGGTCACAAGAAAATACAAAGTATTTTCTCAAAATCTGTATTTCGGCAGATAACTTTGTCAAATATCTGTCAAATTGAGATTACAGTCATTTTACAGAGTATTTAACAGAGTAATTATTTTGAGTGTAAGTAAATGTCTGATAGCTCTCAATAGCAAATAGTATTTACATAGATTTTTTCCGCAGACAATGAACAAATATTTTTTTATTTAATTAAAAACAAAACAATAATAAATACAACACGTTTTTTTCATTTTTTAATGTATGCAACATAGCTTTAAAAGAACTCATTCATAAATAATAATAGCCAGCATTCATTAATTTTTATACCCTTCAACAGTGTTTAACGCATCGAAATATCGGTCAAGGATGTTTATCCGTCCGTCCGTCTGTCTGTGGAGGACACGATTGAGTCCAAAATGATAGAGCTAGAAACGCGAAATTTGGCACGAATTGTCTTATGATCATAGGTTGAAAGTGGCTACTGACAATTTTTGTCAGCACACACAGATAAAAATGAGTTGTTAGATCAAGCACGAAATACACCAGGTTGAGCATTATTTTAATTAAAAGTCATCTAATGAGGAAAATTGTTGGATCAAGCAAGAAAATTGTAGGTCAGTCATTGACTGTTCCTTGATTAAACCAATGCTTGATTTGAGTAATTTGTTAATTATTATTTTTCTGTTATTTTTGATTAAACCAATGCTTGATTTGAGTGAGCGGCTAATCAATAATTTTGTGTTATTTTTGATTAATCCAATGCTTGATCTGAGTGAAAAGTTAATCATTATTTTACACTTGTAGTGTTTTTTGTCAGTCTTTTCAAGTCTTTTGTTTAAATGGTTTTTTTTTGCGCTTTGTATTAAGGGTATTCATTTCAGCTTTTTTTGGTTGTAAAAATGAAAAATTGTAAAAATGTAACTTTTTATTACAACAAACACATGAAAAAATTTTCCACTTAAAAGTTGCAATTTAAACAACCTATATCCAAGTGTAAAATTATCAGAGTAAAAAGTTACATTTTTCCAATTATTTAAGCGTTGCCATTCATTACTAGTCAAAGAAAAAGTACCAAAATTTGCTACTGTTATTTAAGTTTTTTCTACCTCGGCAGCCCTTATTGAACATGTGTTTGAAATTTTTCTTAGAAGAAAGTATGTATACAAATAATTTTGGTTATAATAATAGAAATTAAGAATTAAACAACAAGAAAAAACTGTCAAAATGAGTAAAAAGTGTAATTTATAAGTTAATTAGTTCATTCATCGAATAATTTAATTATTTTTGGAAACTTTGTATCACAATTTTTTATGTACACGTTCATATCAATGAGAGTGGAATCTTATATTTTTCATTTTTCCACTTTTACATTCTCTGAAATGAATACCCTTATTATTTTGTTTTTTTCGTCTTGTGTGCGTGAAAGTACTTTTCTATTTGACGACTAACGAAAACTAAAACAAAAAACGCAACAGCGTTTATCGCATTGTTACTCAAAGCCTACTATGATGAGTTTTTTTGTTTTTATAAATTTTTTTGTGAATTTTTCAGATTTGAGCAAATGGTTAATTGATTCAAGTAAAATTTAATTGAATGTCAAATTTTAAGCTGAGCAAATATTAATCGTTTTTTCCATTGAATATTTTTTTCTGTGCAAGTAGACTCCGAGGTCCACGTTGCAATCACTGAAAAAACATCACTTATTTTACCGAATTTTTGTATTTTTGTCAAACAAATGAAACAGAAAACCCAGCAAAAATAATTCGAGATTTTGGCGACACAGCATCTTTTTATAGCATACCGAAGCGCATCCAAAGAGCGCTCTTGAGGATGCAGTAAAAGTAAGGGAAAAAAGTTTTAATTATTTGTTAAGATTTTTTGTATAAAACTTGCAACGTAAAATTATTTTTTAATAAAATTTCATACTTGCTTTTCTTTTTAAAATTTTTAACACTTTTTGAATGAAAAATATTGAGTTTTGGACAAAGACACATGATTTGACTGCAGCATTGTTGCGCATTAATCGGCGCTGCAAAGAGTGCTTCAATCATAACATCTTTAACACATTTTGAATGATGGCGAATAGGACGACCAAAAAACAGCAAATGCTGTTTTGTTATTTCAAAGAATAAATAAATTTCCATTTATATTTCAAAAATTTCTATTTGTACATATGTCAGAAATTTCCATTTGTATTACAGAAATTTCTATTTATGTTTCAGAAATTTCCAATTGTATTTAAGAAATTTAAATTTGTATTTCCAAAATTTTCTAAATGCTTTTCAGAAAATTCCATTTGTATTTCAAAAAATTTCCATTTCAAAATTTTAGAATTGCTATTAAGAAAACTTTATTTAAATTAAAAAAAAATCCACGTATATTTTAGAAATTTCCAATTGTATTTCAAAAATTTCTATTTGTATTTCAAAATTTTCTTTTTATATTTCCAAACAATTTTGGGATAATTTTAATACCGAGCTGGTGTGTATATATATAAACGACAAAAAAATAATTAAATTTATTCCAATAAACTACACTTTTAAATATTCATGGTGTAAAAACAATTCCCTATTTCGGAATCAACACTAAATTTATTTCCAAAGAAAATTGAATTAAATTCTAAAGTGGATTTCGAGTTAAAAAAGTAAACCAAAACTTTTTGCTGTGCATCATTTATAAAAATTTTGAAATACAAACGGAAATTTCTTAAATACAGTTGAAAATTTCTGAAACATAAATAGATGTTTCTGAAATATAAATGGGAATTTTTGATATCAAAATAGAAATTTCTGAAATATAAATGGAAATTTCCGAAATAAATTTTGTATTTTCTGAAATAATAGTGAAAATGGTTTAGGCAGACCTTTGAACTTTTTTTTACATAAAATTTTTTAACAATACTACAAAATAAACTAAAAAAATATTTTTATTTCAGAAATATTTAACGGATTTTCTGAACTAGTCAATTGTATTTAAGATTTTCCAATTGTATTTCAAAAATATCCAATTGTGTTTCAGATTTTCCAATTGTATTTCAGAAGCAGTCAAATGTATTTCATCTTCATTCTGCTTAAATCAGCTCTAAAAAGATACATGAATTCACTGCATCTTTACAGTGCTTTAATCAGCGCTCTTAAGAAACCTGATTTCAGTGCATCATAAGAGCGCTTTTTATGTGTATCCAACTAGTGTTCTAAAGTGTGACATCGCCTTAGAGAATCATGCATGAATTCAGCAGGTTTGTATGCGCTCCTTAACTCGAGTTTCCTTTCCAAAAGCTGCTGCCAGTTCAGCAAAATTTCTGCTGGGAAGGTTCAAAGTCTGCCATCTAAAATTTTTTTTACTTGCTCCCTATTATGGGCGTGGCTATTTAAAATTTATATAAATAATGATAAAATTGTATAATTTAAATGCAACTATCATTATGAATGCATTTGGCAAAAGCTTTAGCAAGGGGAGGTGCTTTCCAACACATCCCTCCCTCAAAAAAAAAAAACGACACTGGGGTTTTTTTACAGTTTTGAGGGTATAAAAGATTCGTCTCGGCCAAATTTAACACTCCTGTTTAATTTTTAACCTATTTTGCACTAAAATATATCCATTGCTACTTTAGATATTACTTTTACATTTTCCTTTCTTTACTAAAATTATTGAATTACACTGGGATTAAAATTAGAACTGGTTCCATTTAAAAATTACTAAATTTCAAAAATAATTTCTTTCGACTAAGAAAACCAATTAATTCTTTTAAATTCTGCTGTCAGTAAAAAACAACAATAAAAATAGAACAAAATTTGTTGTTTTTTTCTCTCTACTAAATAGGCCAAAACTTGACCTTTACCAATTGAAAATCAGTGACCTTTTTGAAAAAAAAAAAAAATAAAGAGAGAAGGAGGAACAGTTGTTTTGTTTTTTAATATTTAAAAAAAAAAATTTTATTTATTTTTAAAATAATAAAACGTGTGTTTTTCCCCAAAAAAAAATATAATAGAAATTGATGATGATGAACACACGATGATAATATTTAATAGCGGTGCTGATCAGTATACGGAATAGTGTGCGGTTCTTGTATGTTTTAAAAGTACTCAAATTGATTTTCATCCACTAATTATGCTTTAATCTGACATGAGCCACTTTGGTTGTTAGTTTTGTGTAGTAAATGTTGAATCTGTAAATTCTAGGTTGCATATGCCACAAAGTGTATTTGGATGGAGTATATGGATATGTGTGTGTGTTTGCTGATATATTTTTTTTTCTGTTTTCAGATGATGATTGCCTTCATAAATTTACAAGATACTCGGGCTTGTCAAAGTTGTCTTTTTACGGATGTTGAGTGTGGATCTTTAAAGTTTATTAAGGTTGTAGATATTTAGATGGGGATTTTTCTCATGGAACATGTTTGGCAAAACTTAAGTTCAAGTATATATGGGGCATTCCATGTGAAATCGGACACTTTGGAAAACTTTTTTTTTAGATTTTCCCAATTTGTTTACAGTTTTTAGTACCTTTGAAAACTCCTTCGTGGTAAATTTTCAGATTTTTTTGATGACCCGTTCAAAAGATATCGAATTTTAAAAAATTGGTAGTTTGTTCCTTTACTCAAACTTCTTTTAATCATAACTTCTTCAATAATGGTCCAAATTTCAAATATTTTTTATTTTAATTATTATCGACCTTTTCCTAATTTTATTGGTAAGTTTTTAGAAAATTCTAAGCGGGCTTATTAAGGTCATGTACTATATGTAAATAAAAAGATTATTTCATAATTTTTTCTTCCGACGTTTCGTTGGAGATTCCCAACATCTTCAGGGGGATATTTTTATTATTTGATCTGGTAACCATACATTAAATATACAATAGAAAAAACAATAGAAAAAACAATATTTTAATAAAAACACTACAACATAGTTTCGTAGGCAAAATATAACTCACATATAATCTTTTCGTCAATTATTTACATTTAAAGTGTTTAACACATTTAGTTTCATATACACACAACATAAAACATAAAATTTATTTAACAAAACAAATGTAAAAAATATAATTATTAAAAAATTAGTATCACAGTATAAATTCTATTAAACTATATCACAGCAGAAAAATTATTTAACTAAAATATTGCAATTGTATATATTGCATTCGTGTTATTCTTGTCCTCTTTCGTATTTAATGCATTATGAGCTTTTTCCTGTATTCGTAAACTTTCTAGAGTGTATCGTTTATTTGTTCTCTTTTCCTTGTCTAATATTTTGATGTTTGTTAGATCGGGTACATGTTCTTCTTCAACACAGTGTGTGGAAAGAGCTGTTGCTGTTTTGTTTTTTCTAATATCAGTTTCGTGTTCTGATATTCGTGTACCAAGGCTTCTCTTTGTTGTACCCACGTACACTTTGCCGCACTGTTCATTAGTTTTGCCTAAACATGTAATTTCATATACAAGATTACTTTGGTCCTTTTTCTCTATTTGTGTCTTTGTTTTTGTAAATAGTGTATTAATTGTTTTGTTTGCTCTATACGCCAATTTTATTTCTTTGTCATTTATGATTTCTTGAATTTGTTTGTTTTCTGTGAGCTTTGGAATGTATGAGAGGCTGTAATACTTGGTGTTGCCAGATGTAGTGTTTATGTTTTCCCCGTTTACTTTTTCTGTTTGCGCCTTATTTATTAAATTATTAATTAAATATGTTGGGTAACTGTTATTAGTTAGTATGTCTTTTAATTTTTTAATATTTTTGGACTTAAATTTTGTATCACTTAATTTTAACGTCGTTGTTATTAAATTTATTGCAGTATTTGTTTTTTGACTTGTTGGTTGTGTGGAATGATAGTTAATAAGACGTCCTGATGCAATTGTTTTCGAGTACCAATCAGTAATAATTGTTTTATTTTCTCGAATTATTTTCATATCAAGATATGGTATAGAATAATTTTCCTCTTTTTCTATTGTAAATTTAAGCTTACTGTGGTAGTTATTGAATGTTTTTAGAATGTGTTCTTCGTCCTTTCTTTTTATAATAGCAAACAAATCGTCGACATATTTTGAAATGAGTTTTATGTTGACGTCGTCCTTTTTAAGATCTGCGGTAACTTGTTCTAATAGTGTATCTAGAACGATATCAGCTATTGTTGGTGATAATGGATTACCCATGGGCATTCCGTAAGTCTGATTGTAGTAAGTGTCGCCATATATAAAATAATTGTTGTCGTTGAGACAGAATTGTAATATTTTTAAAAATTGGGTCCTAGGTATTGTGGTGTGATTTTTTAAAATATTCCATTGTGCCATTATATTATTTATTGCCAAGTGGATTGGTATATTTGTAAAAAGAGATACGACGTCTAAAGAGATGAGAATTTCGTCTTCGTCTAAAGTTATATTGTTTAATTTTTCCTTAAGTTCTAACGAATTTTTTATATTATATTTTTCTAATATAATATTTTTTAAAATGTGTCCAATATATTTTGATAGATTATAGCAGGGTACTTCTATCGAAGATGAAATTGGGCGAAGTGGCATATCAGGCTTGTGGATCTTCGGGAGTCCGTATAGCCTTGGCGCTGTGGCAGCATGTGATGTCAGTTTTAATTTTTCGTACCTTGTTATGTGTTCTTCTTTGTATAGATCCATAATTATCTTGTTGTTTGTGCGTTGTAGTTTTGGTGTTGGATCTGATCTTATCGTTTTGTACGTTGCTTTGTCATCCAGTAGTTTTTTCATTCCGATTTGTAGTCTTCTTTGTACATAATTACCGTTTTATTCCCTTTGTCTGATTTGGTTATAACTATTTCATCTTTGTGTTTTTTCAAAATTTGTTTTGTTTCCTCAAAAATATTTAAGATAAATTTGTCCTTTTGATTGTTTTTCGATTTTCTTTTAAATGTTAGAATTCTATTCGCAATTTTTGACCTGATTACGTCCTTTTGCCTGTCATCACACAGAGTCTGTACCCATTGTTCTAAATCGGCTATTAGGTTGATCGATGAAAAGTTTTTATCACTGACTGGTAACGCAAATTTTGACCCAAGGGAAAGTAGCCATTTATTTTCATCAGTAAAACTTACTTTAGTCTTGTTTTCAAACCATGACGGGTTAAATTTCAAATTGTATTTTTCAAGTTGGTGACGTTTTAAATTCGATAATTTTACCGAGTGTGTCTGTTTATCTGCTGATATAATGTCAATATATCTAATTTCCTGTCTTTCTATGAAATTATCATAGTCTTCGTTATTAAGTTTAAGTTTGAATGCGCGTCTAATTTTATTTCTCTCCCAATTACTATTTTTAATATTTATATTAGTTTCCTTTATCTCAAGGTTTAAAACTTTTGAATGAAATTTTTGTTCTACTTTACTTAGTTATATATCCACTCCCTAAGTAGGCTCCCATACAAATAACAGTTGGAGCAAATTTTATAAAAATGTAATTTTGTATGGGAGCCTACTTAGGGAGTGGAGATAGGGCGTAGGTATGTTTTGAAAAAATGTTGTAGGGTAAAAATAAATGGGGGTCGGTCTCACTAATGACCCCTCTCGGACGCACCATTGGACCGGTAGAAGCTGATTAAATAAAACAAATTTACAAAAAATAAAAAAATGTATGGTGACCGCCTTAACAGTAAAAGGTAGGTGTGTTCAGAGAAAATGTTTGGTTTAAAAAAATATTGTGGGTCGGTCATACATTTTGTTGCTCTAAGGGCACTATTTGGGCAGTTGGAGCAGTTGGAACAAATTTTAAAAAATGTCGTTTTGTGTGGGAGCCCCATTAGAAATTGGAGATAGGGTATTAGTTTGTTCTAAAGAAATGTTAAGACGTAAAAACTAATGGGGGTCGGTTTTATAAAGGACCCCCCTATGACGCACCATTGGAGCAGTAGAAAAGATTTTAAGATTGGAAAATTACAATAAAATTTTTTCAAAAAATTTAAAAAAATAGTAATAATCGTTATCCCACGATCTTCCTGGGCAAAAAATTTGTAGAATTGATAGAAGTTTTACACAAAAAAATTTCAAAAAAATCGAAGAGTACAAACATTTTCAAAAATGAGATTTAAATTTTGAAACTTAAAAATCGCATACTAGAGCGCTTTTAAGAATTTTTTGGGATTTTTTTTAGAAAGAACTTAAAAAAAAAAAAATTTGAAAAAAAAATTGAAATTTGGACCATTATTGAAGAAGTTATGATTAAAAGAAGTTTGAGTAAAGGAACAAACTGCCAATTTTTAAAAATTCGATATCTTTTAAACGGGTCATCAAAAAAATCTGAAAATTTACCACGAAGGTGTTTTCGAAGGGTACTAAAAACTGTAAGCAAATTGGGAAAATCTAAAAAAAAGTTTTTCAAAGTGTCCGATTTCACATGGAATGCCCCATATGCAAAGTGTCGAAACGATACAAAACAAGTAGAAAAGAGAAACTCGACTTTGCCGAATCTATGAATACCCTCCACAATGCATTTTTAAAGGATAGTACATTTTTTAACGAGAAAAAAATAAACAATTTTGATGAAACTAATCTGAAATTCAGGGTTTTGCTTATAACTTTTGAACCACTGAACCGATTGAGCTGAAATTTAACAGCAAATAGACCAAAAGAACGGCAAAGATACGAGTCAAGCTTAAGCAGCCTCATCATTGTCTTTCGAAAGTTATCGTGTTTTTTATCTCGTAAATTCGCGAAACACCCTTGCCGAAATTTACTCTTTTGCTCATAATTTTTGAACAGCTGGACCGATTTGGCTGGATTGCAACACCAACCTGACTAGGTAAATGACCAACATATATGCCAAACTTTAGTAGCCTCTGTAAAGTCTTTCAAAAGTTATCGTGTTTTCTACGGACGGACAGACATACAGACGGACGGACAGACGGATATCGCTAGATCGACTTAAAATTGATCGAGGATCATGAATATATATACTTTATGGGGTCCTAGACCAATATTTCGATGTGTTACAAACGGAATGACAAACTTATATATACCCTCTATCACTAGAGTATAGGGTATAAAAATAAAAATCGTCTGAATTTATCATAATAATTAATTCGCGAATATCTCAAAATCCAGAGCTAACTTTGACACATTTGGAGCACAGATTCGGAATTATCATGCCAAAATCTACTAGAAATTGTGTATGGAAATCCATAAGCATCAAATTTCTTCAAATTTGTTCCTGCGTGTAGTTTTTAATTATTGTTTTTCCAAAGTATAAATAAACTTTAATAATTTTAACCTAACCGAGAACTGTGTAACGATGACCGCCATATCGTTATACGAAATCGACCAAAGGTTCTAGTGGGAATCGAACCCAGAACCCCCAGTTTATATGCAAATACGCTACCACTTAGTCTACAAAAGACCCCTTTAACTATAAGTACGATTTGGCATTTTGATAACAAAAATCAATTGGCCCCACGCTGGGAGCCAAATATCTCAAAGCTTATACCTGAAGGAAACGGCACATGGTACCTTGAAATTAACATGGAAAATGATCTAGTGATAGGTTAGGTTAGGTTGGATGGGCGCTCGCCATTTGGCGAGTTCACTCGGAGGCCATAAGGCCCATTGTGATTCCCCTAATCATATTCCCCCTCTCTCTCCCTAATATAAAATTCTATCTTTTAAACCACCCCGTTTCCCTGAGGTATTCCGCTAGAGACGTCAATGAGACACCGCTTAGGCAGTCTAGGTCATCGAAAAATCTTTGCCCTAAATGCTTAAGGCGGCTCCTCATCAGACCCGGACATTCGCATAGCAAGTGCTTCACTGACTCCTCTTCCTCCACTTCCCCACAGCTCCTACAATAGTCCCTATCAGAAATTCCCATACGCACGGCCATTTGGCCAATCATACAGTGTCCTGTAAGTACTCCAACTAATAGGCTAACCGTCCGTTTGCTAAAAGTAAGAAGACATTTTGTCCTCTTAGGATTCGGCAATGGCCACAGGGTTCTAGATATCCTGCACGTAGTCAGTGATGTCCACCTATCCTTCATACTATTCTCAGATATCCTATCAATTTCGTTCATCAATTCTACTATAGGAACCGAGATGTCAGGTTCTACACGTTCCCCCACCGATTCAGAGCCCTTCCTCGCACACTCATCAGCCAATTCGTTCCCAGCGACCCCACTGTGGCCTGGGACCCAAATTAGCCTGATTGTGTGCTGACCGATTCGACGAAGCGATCGTATACAATTCAAAACTATTCCCGATTTTACAGTATTTGACTCTAAGGCCTCAGAGCTGCGAGACTATCCACGAAAATGTTGATGACGCAAGGACGAAGATCCCTTGCCATAATTAACTGCGCAGCTTTGTCAATTGCAAGCACCTCAGCCTGGAACACACTACACTTATCCGGAAGCCTCAATGAGACCCCGATTTCGAGGCATTCAGAGTAGACTCCCGAACCCGTACCCATCTCCATTTTCGATCCGTCCGTAAAGATTGAGATCGCATTCTCTGTAATAACAGAGTTTTCCGCCCAGTCTTCTCTAGTCGGTATTTGGACTTCGAAGGTTCTGTCAAAGTTCGTCTGTGGTGAGATATAGTCGGTTCTCTGTTCCAGTTCCGTTCCGCCCACCGTTCTTAATATAGTCGAGTGTCCCCAAGAGCGTTGCTTAAGCATTTGCGACTCTCTTAACCTGAGAGCCGATTTTGCTGCTGTGCTCTTGACGTAAATATCCACGGGCTGAATGTTTAGTATCACTTCCAAACCCGCCTGGGGTGCTGATCTAATAGCACCAGTGATACCCACACACGCCAGTCGCTGTACCTTCTGTAGATTGCAGAGATATGATTTCTTATCCACTGCTTTCCACCACACAAGGGCACCATAGGTAAGTATTGGTCTAATTATCGCACCATACATCCAGTGTATGATATACGGTTTTAAACCCCACCTTCTCCCGAAAGTTCTTCTGCAGGTGTAAAAAGCGCATAACGACTTTTTCATCCTTTCCTCTGTGTTTCTTTTCCAAGAAAGCTTTGAGTCCAGGATCACACCCAGGTATTTCGCCTCATTGGATAGCTCCAGGGTGATTCCATCTAATTTGGGAAGGACAAACCTGTCTACTAGCTGTCTACTAGCGCTGATTCCATTAGTTCACTAATCGTTGGTAAAAACTTACCTCTTATTAGGATCACAACGTCATCAGCGTAAGCAACCGCCTTGATACCCATTTCGTTAAGTGACTCGAGGATTTCATTTATTACAAGATTCCACAGAAGAGGAGAGATGACTCCTCCTTGTGGAGTGCCCCTTGTAACTATTTTCCTCGCCTCACCATCACCTATCTTCGAGTTAATTGCCCTGCTTTTCAGCATGTTGCCCGTCCATGAGGTAATCTGTGTGTCCGTGCCCGTATTCTGTAGGGCATTAAGAATAGATGATATTTAGACATTGTTGAACGCACCTTCCACGTCCAAAAATGATGCCAAAAAATACTCTTTTCTGTGAAGAGTGTCCTCAATCAGCCCGACAACGTCGCTTAAAGCCGTTTCAACAGACCTACCTTTAAGATAGGCGTGTTGGGCCACGCTGAAATTGTCTGATGTGAGGGTACTTTTCACATAGACATCTACCAGTCTTTCCAGTGTTTTCAATAAAAACGATGACAGACTGATAGGTCTGTAGTCCTTTGCGGTACTGTGGTTTATCTTTCCCGCTTTGGGGATAAAGACCACCCTTACCTCCCTCCATTCGGAGGGTATATACCCCGATGCCAAGCTACCCATAAAGATACGTAGTAGCCATGGCATGATTATCCCGAGGGACTCCTGCAAGAGTGCCGGAAAAATACCATCAGGCCCTGCCGATTTGTAGGGCTTGAAGGAGTGGACCGCCCACGTTATCTTGCGTTCGTCCACCACTGTCTTGATGAAATCATTTACCGGAATTGTAGTCGGTGAAAGTGTACCCGAAGGAATATTTCTTTTCACCTCGTCACTGCAACCCGGAAAATGGGTGTCCATCAGAAGTTCAATGGTTTCCTGACTGCTTTCTGCAAAGGATCCGTCTGGCTTATAAAGAAATCCCGGTACACTGGGAGCTTTGGAGAGAACCTTACGGAGTCTCGCCGCTTCCGTAGTTCCCTCCAATTCCCCACAGAAAATGGACCAGGATTCTCTTTTCGCCTTCCTGGTTTCCCTTTTGAAAGCATTAAAACTGAGACGATAGTTCTCCCAGTCTTCCGTCGTGTCATCTTTCCTTGCCTTGTTGAAGAGTCTCCTACTTTCCGTCCTTAGAAGCTTGAGTTCCGGTGTCCACCAAGGTTGATGGATCTTTTTCGGAGGCAAGCGCTCTGGACATGATTTAAGATACGCTTCCCTAAGGGTGTTCGTCACTAAACTAACCGAGTTTTCCACATCTAATATGCTGACCGGTTCATCCATTTCAGGGGCCGGTAGTGCTTTAACAAGATTACGGAATTTAGCCCAGTTTGTTCTCTTGGGGTTCCTATACGGGATCCCATTCTCGATTGAGAGGTCAATGCTAAAGAGTATCCAGTAATGGTCCGAGAAAGAGCATTCATTCGATACTCTCCAGTCTGAAATTCTAACTGAGTCCGCATTTGTGACCAAGGTTATATCGATAACCTGTTCCCTAATTCTGTTATAGAAAGTCGGCCTATTGCCTTTATTGCATATAACTAAATTAGTGGATAAAAGGTAATCAAAAATGGACTCACCTCGCCTGTTGATGTCAGTGCTACCCCATAATGTATGGTGAGCATTGGCATCCCCACCTACCACAATATCCAGGCCCTTGATCATGCCAACTTCGATAAGGGTTCGTAGATGTTGTCCTGGGGGGTCTTCCTCCTCATATGGCAGGTACATGGACGCAAGGATTAATGTTGGCAACCCCTTGCGTTCGAGCGCAGCCACCGTTAGATCGCCATGACTGTAATGAGACAGAAGAAATAAATTAATACTTTTCCTATACAAAATGCAGCTTCGCAACCTACCTTCACCAGGTGGAGAGATGAGCATGAATTTTTGCGACTTCAGTCCCCGAACCCTGTTTGCAAGCAACCAGGGTTCTTGGATCAAAGCCACGTCAATTCCGTCCCTCTCCATGAAGCGCAGCAATTCATCCGTAGCTGCTTCGCAGTGATGCAGATTAATCTGTACCACCTTGATGCAGCCGGGATTCATTTTTGCGCTTCTTCTTTGGGAAGAATCATCTTCAGATGATTCAACCCGAATTTTACTTCGCCTTTGGAGAGGCGCAGAAGGCGCAAGGACTCTGAGCTAATTTTTAGCCAGAGATCCTTACCGTCTCCCTTGTCCCTCCCACGTCCCCTGATGATTCTCCAATCATCAGAACCAAGCCCCTTATTTTGGCGTTTAAGCAGCGTAAGTATGGATTCATCCTCTATAACTGGAGGAGGAATCCACACCTTCACTGTGGCCTGATAAGGAACCTGGTCAACAGGGACGACCTCTACCTTCATCCCAGGCCAAAGGTCATCAAGACCGTGGATGCAGGTTTTGAGAAAGTTTAGCGCTTTATCATTGCTGCAGCCCACGATCTTGATGCCCTTATTCCATTTGGCGTGGTCAAATTCAGTGAATGAATCATCATCACTGTCCTTGAGCGCGTCAACTAGTGACCTTAGGATCCGTTCCTCTATAAGCAGCCACCTGTCCGTAGCCATCCTGCCTTCTGGATGACTTCGGTCGATAATGGCTACTTGTAGCTCAGGTGCTGATGTCAAGCTAGTTGATGGTTTCAACCTCTTTCCCTCAGACACCTGCGTTTCACCGGATCTTTGCCGCTTTCCACCAGATTTGGAGGCGTCAACCTTGCAGCCTGCAGTACCACCTTTATTCGAGGTGTGTACGGCTTGCCC
Source organism: Pegoplata infirma (assembly GCA_963921195.1). Taxonomy (NCBI): domain Eukaryota; kingdom Metazoa; phylum Arthropoda; class Insecta; order Diptera; family Anthomyiidae; genus Pegoplata; species Pegoplata infirma. Next base: position 66,385,132 of record OY992536.1, read on the forward strand.
CTTCGGTTTACCGTCTCCATTTCTGGCTTTGGCGGTTAGACCCCCGCAAATCTTGGTACCGCCCACAGCCGCCCCACGTGATGTGGAGGGGCGTGTGTCCAGTGCGTTTGATTTGGCGGACGTGATCAGTCCGGATCCGCTAGGAACTACGGAATCCGGTTTTCGCACATCGGAGTTGTCATGGCGCCCAGATTGATCAGAGATCGCCATGGCTTGGCACCGATCTTGTGCTTGAACGTTTGGCCTGTCTTCCATGTCTGGTGTATTCATTCTCTCATACACTTTGACATGGAATTCATGCTTCCGCCTTAGACGCTTATCCCTTGTACTTAGGGTAGCTGGATCGCGTAGAGCCAGCTTCCTCAAGTACCTGAGAGAGCGCCTGTAGCCTGCCAAACGTTTTGTGTCATCTTTCACCAGGCGGGCTTCCGTGGCGATGGCTTCACCTGCATCACCCCTGACCCCTTTTTCGGGTCAAGGGTGATACAAGTGGACTTATTTCTAAACCAAAAGATTTTGTTTTGATAACAAAAATCAATTGGCCCCACGCTGGGAGCCAAATATCTCAAAACTTATACATGTAGGAAACGGCACATGGTACCTTGAAATTAACATGGAAAGTGATCTACTGATACAAGTGGACTTATTTCTAAACCAAAAGACTTAGTTGCTAACATTCCTTTTAGCACACTACCTTCGATTGACCGTACAGTAGATCTCAAATCCTATTAAAGGTTTCAAGGGTCACAACGGACCTCAGTGTCTATGTGTGAAGGGAACCTTTGTTTATCAGTCAAACTAGACGTATTTGGAATAAACTCTTCGCAGAAGTGTTCTCCGTTTCATAAAAAGTAGCTTAATTTAAATGGCCATAACCACTAGTTTCTCTTTTCTTTTTCCCAAAATGTACATAATGTACTTCTTTAGCGGACATTCATTAACCGTTGTTTCAACATAAGAAGAAATTCACCAGTGCTTCACAACAAATGAGCTCCTAAAAAATCGAACTTCCTTACAAAAATACCACCCTACTGAAGCTTATGGAAGCAGTCATCCCCTCATCATAAGCTGTATGTTCTTACATATGTTTATTTGTTGAGATTTTAATTTTTTTTTTGTGGGGGGACGTTAAGTTCAGTTATCACAGTCGGACAGACTGAAATGTACAAAATTGTCAGATACCGCCACTTAGCTTTTTGTTTAAGAGCTTCTGGTTTTTTTATGATTATTATTTTTGTTTTTTAAATGCAACGCAATTTTAAGCAATCATCACGTACTATTGTCATAATTATCATTTAGTATTTAGTATTTTATACATTTAATATTAAAATATAAAAAAAAAAAAAATCAACAGCAACAAAAAATCTTAATCTTTTTGTATGCATCTTTTATTTGTTTATTTGTGTTTTGTCAACATTTTCATAACAAAATTTATTGATATTATAATAATGATCACGCGGTGTATCTTTTTTTTAATACAGAGATTTAGTTTGTGGGACAGAAAAAGATACAGAAGATACATCTGCTGTTGGAGTTTTTCTTAAAAAAAAATATTTTTGCATTAGATTAAGATGTCTTTTTTATACATATAAAATTTTTCTATAATTTTAGTTTCTGATAACATTTATCTGATATTTATTAAATCTTCAGATTATCGAAAGAATTTGTTCATCTCGCTGAAACAACATACTCATAAATTCATTTAAAATGTCACTTCAAAGCAGAACACCCACATTTTCCTAACATCAACTATATAGAATTTCCAATAAAATTCATCAACGATTAGAGTAATAAATCTTTTGTTGAAAATTTATATCTATACATACTTAATTATGTTTGGGACAAGTGCTGTATTGTGAATATCCAATATTTCGAAATGAATTTAAATTTTTAACAGATCTGTTTAATAAAGAAAAAGAGTACATTGCCTTATTGGTTCCTGGGTTTTTGCAACAAACAAGTATTATTTTTAAATGCAAAAATGACCAACATAAATAAATTTAAAACAGAAAAATAATTTTCTTGAAAACTATGCAATGAGAATATCATGGTTTTAATTAGTAAAGAAAATAATGACCTCGAGCCAGAATAAACATCCTCAAAAGAAAAGAAAAATATTTATCTTAAAATTCATCTATTATTTTTTAATATTTTAACCAGTTTCTCTGGACGACGATTTCAGAGCTCCAATCCTACGAAATGGGGATAACGATTCATCTGGCCAACTTTTTCGAAAGTCACTACACCAGTACGATACCATCCACGAAGTTTTTGTCTTTGAAGTTTTTCTGACATAAAAATATTTCATTTGTTTAACAAAAATAATAAACCTACAAAGTTTCGTGTTTCTGGATATCCTTCTAAACACGGATTTTCCGGCAATTCCATGACGCATCTGAAATTGCTTCGGAAATAAAAAATATGTCAACATTAATCTAGCCGATTAAAAGCTTCAGGTATAATCCCGGCTGAAATGCAGCAAGTGTCGGACTATATAGCCCCTTGGCTGTATAATCTATACACAGCATGCATCAACTGGTCGTATATTCATTTAAAATGGAGGGATATCGTTTTTATCCCGAAGGCTGGGAAAAATTCCCACACAGCTCCGAAGGATTTCAGACCAATTAGTCTGTCTTCTTTTTTGTTAAAGGGTAGATCAACGGTAAAAGCTCTTTATGAGCTCTTCGGTAACATCGAGAGATCGCTTTCGATTAAGGAGTACACTATGGTGGCCTTTCTTGATATAGAGGGGGCTTTTAATAATGTCATCCCAGACTCCATAATTGTAGCATTGTCTGGTCTGGGAGTGAAGCGTGAGATCGTTTTAATAGTGGAATATCTACTTGCCAATATTCTCATTACGTCTGAATTGGCAGCGTCTGTCATATCTCGATTTGTCAATAGTGGCACACCACAGGGAATTGTTCTTTCGCCGCTTCTTTGGAACCTGGCACTGAATTCAATGTTGCTATCTCCAGCAGCATGTTGTTGTCATGTTGTCGCATATGCTGACGATGTCGCGATAGCGGTAAAGGGAAAGGAAAAGCATCTGCCAACATTGAGGGACATTCTTCAGGGATCTCTCAGATAGATCTGTCTAAATGGGCAAGAGTAAAAGAGAGTTTGTGTTGTTTACAAGAAAAAATAAGACTGATATTACCACTCAGATGGAGCCAAGTATCTTGGAGTATTTCTATATAGGAAGTTAAATTTCAGGTGTAATATTGAGGAACGAGTGAGAAAAGCAAAATTTCTTTATATTCCTGTAAAGAAGCCATTGGAAAACAAAAGGGATTTATCCCTAAAGTCGTTCATTGGATTTATACAGCGTGGTGCGTCTAATTCTGCTGTATGGAATCATTGTCTGGTGGTCTGCTTTAGGGATAAAAGGGAACTGTGTCATTATCATAAAGGTACAGAGAATGGCGTCGATGTGCATCACTGGTGCTCTTCGTACTACACCTACTGCTGCATTATAAATCTTTATTCACCTGATACCTACCATTGGACATATTGGGTAGGCAGTATGCGGCTACGTCGGCAATTGGACTTAATATCACATTCAATGGAGGACCAGCGATTGTGGCCACAGCGCGATCTAGAGGAAGACAAAAACACCACAAAATGTGGACTGTTCTCCATCTATGAGACTTTTTAAGCGCCACTTTACAACTATAATACCATCCAGATAGTCTTGGATGAAGGGAATTTCGGGTAGTGGAGCCTCCATAAATGTTTATACGTATGGATCGAGGCTGCACGAACAAGTGGGCTTTAGATCCTATTCGGAGGAGCTTGGGTTGAGCCTGGGTTGAAGATTACTGGATCATTGCAGTGTTTACCAGACAGAGATGCTGGCAATAAAGAAAGTGGCTGACAGGTTGAGCTGCAATGTATTGTCTTTTACTGCAGTCAACAAAAATTCTGGCAGTCAAGCCGCGGTCCAAGTCCCTGGATTCAATGTTTCTGAAAACAAGATCTGCCCTTAACTGCTGCATGTCTTTAAATAAGATGGCCAAGCAGTTAGACATATGACTCATATGGGTCCCTGGGCACAGAGACATTCCAGAGAATTGCAAAGCCGATGAGCTTGCAAGACTGGGAGCTACCTCACAGGTTCCAACAGAATTGGAATGTGTTGATATGCCTCTAGAAACTTGCAAGCAAAACCTACGACTTTGTTACGCAACGGAGACTAATCAAAGATCGACAAATGAATGGATGCGTGAAACAACACGACATATTTGGACTTCTCTTAATCAAAAGCGCACAAGTGAGTTGATATCGCTCCCAAGAGGAAGATTTCGATGATGGTTGCTACAATTACCGGACACTGTCTTATAGGGAAGGACGCAGAGCGGTTGAATGTACCGTCAATGACTTTTGCTGGAGTATAAGACCAGTTTTCTTATATGGATTCCCAATATGGTTTAACATTTCCCCAATCATAATAAAAGAGATGGAAATACTGGAATGGAAAATTTTGAGATCAATCAATCAATAAACGATATTCTAATCACTATATTTATAGTCAAGCAAAGGTAACGCCAATTGGTCTATATGTTTGCGACATTTTAAAAAGGTTTATAGAAAGAATTAGAAATCATGATAATAATTATATTAGAAACATTTTTTTTTGAACAGAGAAATTTTAGCTGGACTAATACCAACTACCTATCACCGATTGGGTATATTAGTCTGACACATCTTTCTTGTAGAAAAAAAGTCATAGATTTAATTCTAGAAATAGTCTCAAATTTAAAAAAAAAAAAATCTTGGCAAACGTCTCAGATTCTACGAAATAATCCAAAAGGAATATGAATAACAATTTTATCAATATACATATTTTGGACAGTATAGTTCAAAATAAGCTAATTTTTTTTATCAGTTTTCTTTGAGTGCATGCATAATTTTTTTAAATCTGAATAATCGAAAGTACTTAATTTCTCATCCACATACGTTTGTAAATATAAGCAAACTGATCAACCATAAATCAGTAGTTTTTTTCTGATCATCGTGTGTTTAAGTAATGTGACAATCATTGAACATTAGGGTGGAACGATATTGTTTATAATTTTTTTAAGATTATTGAAAAATGTTTTATTAAAATGTGGTAGGTATATTTAAGCCTCCTCTGAACCCGCAGAAATTGTTATTTATCAAAAAAAGAAGCATTAAAAAATATTAACAAGTAAGAAAATTATAGTCGGTCAAGACCGACCATATAATACTGGTGTAGGGTATTATGTGTCCCGGAAAATGTGTCGCCTGGCCGGATTAGATCTATACTTTGTCAAACATTTAATAAGCGTAAAAAACACTCACAAATCAAATTTGAGTGAAATGGGCTTCTAAGTATTTGTTGACAATAAACAGCTTTAACTGAATATCGGGCCAAATTTTCACAAGGGGCCTAAGTCCAAAACTGGTCCGATAATTATCAGATTTGACAAGGTTATTTAAGTACGCGTATAACATACCCAAACAAAATTTTAATTAAATATTTTCTATTTTCATGAAATTCGTGAGATTTATGTAAAAATCGGGAAGGTGGTTTGTATGGGGGCTACAAAAAGAACTGGTACGATTTCTTCAAAACGGAATGGTGATTTGTCAAGACAAAACCCGTTTACCTCCTAAATTTTGAAAAGATATCTATTATAATACGGTTATTAGGGTCATTTGAGCCAAAACTAAAAATGACCTTTGTATGGGGGCTAGGTCTAAATATGGACCGATTTTTTCAATTTTCAATAAACTTCGTCCTTCGGCCAAGAGAGACTTAAGTTTTAAATTTTAAGTCAATTGATTAAAAATTGCGACCTGTATCGTGTTTACACCGTTTACAAAGACAGACAGACATATAGACGGACGGACAGACGGACGGACATCGCTAAATCGACTCAAAAAGTGATTCTAAATCGATCGCTATACTAAAAGGTGGGTCTTGAACCAATATTTGGGGTAGTTACAAACATCAGCACAAACTCATTATACCCTGTACCACAGTGTGGTGTAAGGTATAAAAATAGGGAACAAAAACGACTCGTTATAGTCTTTATTCCTTTACAACAAAATGAAACTACATATATGAAAATAGATTAATGAACTTAACCGAGTTTAACATAAACTGGTGTATGTGAACGGAATTTTTGGGAATTTAAAAACTGGATTTCTTCTTTTAAAGGAATTCAATGATGACCACCAATCTATGCCAAATTTCAAACACAGTATTTTGAGATTTTTTCAAACAAATAATTCTATGAGTCGAACAGAAATTTGAAAAAATAACTTAATTTAATCCACCCTATTAAAAATATTTTGTATTCAGTTTCGCAATGAACAGTGATGGGAAACTTGTTTCACAATTGTGGACCAACATGTGAGTAAATGTAAAACCATTTTTTTTAACCGAAAGTAAAATGGCTGCCAATACCTTACGCCAGCGAACACAGTTAGACTTTTGAGACTTTCTGATCGCTGATGATTACTTTTACCATAACTTAACCATTTCGAATTTCAGAGTCATATTGAATAATTAACAGCTCTTTAAATTTGTTTATCACCGATACAAAATTTAAAAAATTATTACACTAAGTCAGTTGTTTTTTGTCAGTTAAAATAACTAACATTGTTAGTTGATTTAACTGAAAAAGTAGTTGACCCCAAAACAACTTACAAAGTAGTTATTTTAACTGACATTTTCAGTTGATTTTACTACCATAATTTTTTGAGTGTATGTAAAAAAACTCAACATAATGGACTTCTTTGGAGGTCCGTATTCAGAATGACTCAGTTATTTCAAGTCATGTCTTATTCCAGTTGTCAAGTAGGAAAATTTAAAAATTTTACTAGTGGACAATTTCGTAGTCCAGTTTCTTCTGCACGATAAGAAAGAAAATTAAAAAAGCGTTACAGCCTTCACCCAAAAAAGTATTTCGGTAAAATCTACTACAAAAGACAGTTGTTTTGACTACATTTTGTTGTTGAAAAGGCGTCCACTACACATTACGGTAAAAACAACTGAATATGTTGTTGTTTTTAACAATTGATTTTCAACTACAAAATGTAGTAAAAACTACTACAAAAGACGGTATACAGTTGTTTTTATTACACTTGCCTGAAATTTTATTTAAAAAAATTTTTAAACGTTTAAGTGATTGATTTTTATTTATTTAAAAAGCAATACATTTCAGTTGGTTGTATAGAATTTCGACATGAAATTAAAATTTTTTGGTGTATTTTTCTGGAATTATAGAAGAAAAAAATTATATTAATAAAATGTTAAACAAAATAAATTGATTGTATTTACCTTTGTTTTTTTAATAGTTCATTTCAAATTTTCGCCGCTACTGATCAAAATTTGTCTGGAATAAAAAAAACGAAATGCTTTGGCAAAATTGATTTATAAAAAAAAAGAATTAATTTGCAATGTTTCAAAAAAGTATGTACCTGTTCTGTTGTGTATACAAAGAAAAGAAAGATGGCACGCTCATAAGAAAACAAGACACTGCATACATTGTATTTTGTTTGCGCTATATTATACACACTTGTTTTCTCTATTTTATCCACTTATTTTCTTTCGCTCAAGAATATTTTTCCAAAAACATATTTTTTGTTATAATTAAATTTAATAAATTGTAATTTAATTTATTTAGATATTATTTATTTGGTATAAAAATAATTCCTTCCGCATCCCGCACGACCAACTCGTTCGACACATTCGTTTGCAATAAAAATTTCTAAAAAAAAACGAGTTTTTAGAAAAAAAACTAAAAACAACTACATAAATCAACTATTACTACAGTGTAGTATATTTTTTGTATTTATTTTTTGAAACTACTACAAAAAAAAGTTGTTTGAGATTTTTTCACACAAAAACGACCGAAATTGTAGTTAAAAACAACAGCTACTACTTACTACACAAACAACCGTCATGTAGTAACTGCAATAATTTTCTGAGTGTTTCAGTCATCTGTATCATCAAATTTTTTTTTCAAATTATTACAAGGCCCTTTACTTTCCCACCACTGACATTTTAGGGGATACACAATTGCGTTAAAAGGAAGACAATATGTTAAAGAACTTGTGATAAACATGCATCCCAAAGTTATTTCAACTATTTAGGCCTCTCCGTTATTTTAGTTTCAATATCATGTGCAAAATTAAAGAACTTTTTTCTTTTTTTTTGTGGATTTGAATTTTATGTATATTTATTTGCTACGAAAAAAATGTTAATGCCATTTAAAGGGTTCCGTAAATCACGTTCATGTCTAATTCTTGTGGAAGAATAAAACCAAAAAAACAAGAAAAATCGAGAGAATAAAAATGTTTGTCTTGCTAAAAAAGATTCCTGACATAGTTGTTAACTCATTGGAATTATCTTGAACATTTACTTTACTATTATCAGCAACAACATCGTCATCAGAAGCTGCAGCATCAGGGATAAACAATAAAAAAAAAAATATTTTTAAGGAAACCCAGCATTAAGTGAGATGGCTTTAAATGTGGAAGCAGGAAGAAATATTTTGAAGACCTCTCTAGGCAAAACTTTAGGTTGGATTTACGAGGACGCCTATAAGAGCCGTTGATGCTGAGAATGATAAGTTGGTGTGTTGTGCTTTAGACCTGTTCTTAAAACCAGTATACGTTTTTACTACTATGATGGACTCGATTTTGCTTATTAGCCTCTAAAAATAAGAAATTCAAAATTTTGAGGCAATCGGATAAGAGAAAAACGTGCCGAAAATAAATTAAAAATTGGGAAAACAGATTTAAGGAAATTAATTTCTTTTTTCAGATTTTACAAACAATTTGTTGTTTAAGCGTAGTTTTTCAAATGTTAAATTTTTTTTTATTTTTTATACCAAATTATCTTCTAACCAGCCAAAAAACACTGAAATCGGATAAAAATTAGCCAATTTATACAACATCTCCAAACCATTATACCGTAATTTAAGTATGAGAATTTTTTTTCTAATTTTCAATTGTTGAGCAAATTACACTACTGAACATTTTGAAAAAAACTTTATGCGACTGTCACGCGAACTTACACAGTTAATTGCAATTGTTATAGTGATCACTAGGGATGTGATTTCCATGCAAATGCATATTTGTTGTCGATAGTCTAAAGACGATATCGACCAATCGTCTTTCCGAATCAACAAATTTGCGTTATAATGGCATCGATTTGTTTTTGTATATTTTTGTGAAAATGTATATTTTTGCATATTTTGGGTTTAAATGCATATTTTGTGCATATTTCCAAGTTTTAAGTTTGCATATTTCGGCAAAAGTTAGCAAAAACACAAATAGAAATTTAAAAATTTATTTTGAAAATAAGATTTTTTTTTGAGATTTTGAGAAAGTTGAGGTCAAAGTTCAAAAAAATATTCGTTTTGGGCATTTTTGGAAATTTAAAGCGGCTGAACCCGATGTGATAGCGACTTAACAATTAGTCGAAGGTATAGCTTAAACATTGTTCTTAATGATGCAGAGTTCATTTTTCCAGTCGCCTTAACCCTTAACTCATCCCAAAAAACGATTTTTTTCGCAAAAAATCATATGAAAAAAAGGTTATGTGAATGGAGCGCCACCTAATACACATGATTATAATTATTCACCTGGTCACAAATCGGTCTCAAAACTTTTCCATTACATAAGGTTTTTTGAGAAATTCGAAATACAAAAAATTGCGTTTCGAACATATTTGACAACTAAAAGCGGATGAACCCTACTTTGAAGTCGCCATCACATCGGGTTCAGCCGCTATAAATTTCCAAAAATGTCCAAAACGAATATTTTTTTGAACTTTGACCTCAACTTTCTCAAATACTTAATGTGATGGAAAAGTTTGGAGACCGGATTTTTGACCATCAGAACTATGGTAATCTATTGTATAATGTCGCATCCCAGTCGCATTTTCGATGTTTAGTAGTGTTATCATTCCGGTATTCCCGGGAATACACAAATAAACACAACTAAATATTTCTGAAATACTGATTAATGGGGCTATTCTAAAATTTTATTATTATAATAAGTGCTATTATTAGCAACCCAGAATTTCATTATAGATACCAAAAATTTCAACTCTAAAAAAAGCTTTTTCAACTTTTTGTTGTTCTAAAACAATTTAATTTGAAATTTGAATTTAGACAACAAAATTTTATAAGCACAATAGCTGTATGGGTAGGTGGGTGGTTTTGATATTTTGTTATTTTTGGAGGCATGGGTTCAAATCCCACCCATTTCTAACAAATATTTTTTTTTTTGCCAATTTTTATTTTTTTTTATTACAAATATTATAATGCAGTTTTTTTAATTTTTAAATTTCGCAATTTTTAAAAGATGCAAAAAAAATTGATTTTTGCATCTTTTTTTTCTGAAATTATTATTATTGTATGGTTTTAATTGGCTATTTCTCTCGCAAAAAAAAACATTATAATTGTCTTTAGAGGAAAAAAAATAATATTTTTTTTTAACTACACTTTTTTGCATGCAAAAAAAAATTTCAATAATTTTTGTAATAATATGTTTCTTATTTTTGACTACAATAATGCGTATTTTGACAAATTGCGAAAAAAATATGGAATTTTGACGAAAACAAAATGTTTACTTCTTGTTATAAATGAAAAAAAATATTGTTATAGATGACAAAACTTGTTATAGACTGAAAAGTACATAACAATATTTTGTCATCTATAACAATATTTTTTTCATTTATAACAAGAAACCAACATTTTGTTTTCGTCAAAATTCCGTATTTTTTTCGCAATTTGTCAAAATACGCATTATTGTAGTCAAAAATAAGAAACATATTATTACAAAAATTATTGCAATTTTTTTTGCATGCAAAAAAGTGTAGTTAAAAAAAAAATATTATTTTTTTTCCTCTAAAGACAATTATAATGTTTTTTTTTGCGAGAGAAATAGCCAATTAAAACCATACAATAATAATAATTTCAGAAAAAAAAGATGCAAAAATCAATTTTTTTTGCATCTTTTAAAAATTGCGAAATTTAAAAATTAAAAAAAACTGCATTATAATATTTGTAATAAAAAAAAATAAAAATTGGCAAAAAAAAAATATTTGTTAGAAATGGGTGGGATTTGAACCCATGCCTCCAAAAATAACAAAATATCAAAACCACCCACCTACCCATACAGCTATTGTGCTTATAAAATTTTGTTGTCTAAATTCAAATTTCAAATTAAATTGTTTTAGAACAACAAAAAGTTGAAAAAGCTTTTTTAGAGTTGAAATTTTTGGTATCTATAATGAAATTCTGGGTTGCTAATAATAGCACTTATTATAATAATAAAATTTTAGAATTGCCCCATAAATAGTGTAATTTAAATATTTTATGGTATAGTATTTTTTTGTTTTTGAGAACCGGTACTAGAATCAGAACCGGGAATACCGGTATTCCCGGGAATATATCTAGAACCGGGAAACCGGTACCAGAACCGGGAATACCGGTATTCCCCGGAATACAGAGAACCGGGAAATGGGGGGGCACTATTTTGGACAGTTAGCTTTTCTGATAAAAGAAAAGCTTACTGTCGGTAGTACCTGGGGTCTAGACCCTTAAGTCACTTACTGGATTTATACTTCAATCGTAAAACCAATATGGAGTTTTAGTCTGGTATAAGGCAATCGAAAGGATTGTGAAACTTAAGTTGCTTCAGAAGCTTTAAGAGCAAATGGGACGGAGTACCACTGGCACTTTGAAAACAACATCAGCCGAAATTTCGACCATTTATTGCACTTGTTACCAATTGATGTCTTTGCAAAATACGAGGGTTACTAAGCTTGTCCCAGACCCAAAGAGTCAAATTGGTTCAAGTATCGAACTTTGGACACATAAGTTTCGACCGGAAATACGAAGTTCGATAGACGGATCGAGAATTCTGGCCGATCTCTCAGGGACCTCCGGCGAACTCAATAAATATCTTTACTAATAGTTCAAAACAATCGCGTGAACGTAATAAATATCTTTACAGATAGTTCAAAACAATCGCGTGGACCAACACTTATCTTTCAAATTACCCGCAGACTCGAGTAACTTTCAGGCTAAAACAGCTGCTAAATCAAAAGCTGTGGAATATATGGCAAGGGAAAAACGGAGCAACCCTTAGTTTCTACGTGGATAGTCAGGCGGCTCTACAGGCACTTTTGAGTTACCAAAAACTGTTCTGAAGTGTTACGTGAATTTAAAACAAATGTGCCTTAATAATAAAATTACCTTATTATTGGTACTATGCACGTAGGAATAGAATTAAACGAAACATCAGATAAACTCGAGAAACTTGAGGGTACCATAGGTAGGTATATGTACCACCATAATGCATTCATCGTCACTCCAGCACTACAAACTAAAACGAAATTCCCTTTTGGCCAAAATTAGCTAAATCTTACTTTCACTCACGAGAATATAATGTCGTATTGACAGGTTTAATAACGGAACACTGCTTGTCGGGAAACATGCCAAAAACATGAATGTTATTACGAACGCAAGCTGCAAAAGGTACGAGCCATCAGGCGTCGAGGAGACGATTGAACACATCCTATGTTACTATAGGGAGTTCACTGTTCGAGACTTTGAAGGAAAGTCCGAGTAAAGACCTGAAAAGTTTAAAGCAATTTGCTATGGAGGTCATTGTATTTAGTTAACGTCGATAAGCGGAAAAAGTTTTGTGGTCGCCGGTGCCAATCTGGCACCGCCAACCTAACCTCGCCATAATTCGGTAGTCACAGCCTCATTGTAGTTGTCACAACCATATTATGGTTAGATTAGGTTGTAGACTCTGAGGTCCATTGTGATACCACGGGACTATAATAGGTTTCCCTACTAGTCCCTGTCGTTAAACCAATTTGAGCTTCTTATGAAACTCCTTGGATATAGAACTTTGACATTCGACAAATCAGAAACATCGTGTAGCTCCCCAGATCCCAGTGAAGCAAGTCTCTGACCAGAAAGAGCCGGGCAATGTCAGATGAAGTGTTCGATAATTTCTAACTCCTATTCATCCATGCAACTCCGGCCAAAGTCGTTCGACGCACATTTAACCGCTCTGCGTGCTTCCCTATAAGACAGTGTTCGGTAATTACAGCAACCACTATCGAAATCTATCCTCTTGGAAGCGATATCAGCTCACTTGTGCGCCTCTTATTAAGGGAAGGAAAAATCTGTTGTGTTGTCTCACACGTCAATTGATATGCCTATCTCTGATTAGTCTCCGTCGTGGCACAAAGCCGTTGATTTTGCTTGCAAGTTTCTGGAGGCATACCAACACATTCCAATTCTGTTGGAACCTGTAAGGTTGTTCCCAGTCTTGCAAGCTCATCGGCTTTGCAATCCCCTGGAATGTCTCTGTGCCCTGGGATCCATATGAATAGTATATCAAACTGCTTGGCCATCTAATTTAGAGACGTGCGGTATCTTGGTTTCAGAAAACCGCATGGCCGAATAAGAAAACTTTAAAAATAAGGTTGGACTGTTAAATAATTGTGGTAGGATACGACAACCTCAAAAATTAGGTAAGACTGTTATGTAGGATACGACATGAGGTTGGTCTGTTATGTATGTGTTGTAGGAATCGTTTCATTTATCAGCAAAAATATATTTCATTCAGTTTTTCATTTAAATAATTATATTTTCTTGTTAATTCTATTGATCATAACAATTAATCTCTTAAACTATTTGCTGGGTTCTGTTAAGATTTGTCATTATTTTTCGTATGCTGATGTTGTTTGTCTTTCTTTGTTTTGTATTAAAAAAAAAAGATTTTTATTGCAGTTTGTCGATCGATAGCTGTTGTTCAGTTCCCTCTCTTATCCCATAGTTCCACTGTCATGAATTTGTATATTTATTCGTTTAGTAATCTTCAATCAACCATAACAATTGCAGACACTTGCTGTTACTGTCGTGTTCGATCAGCGCCACTCTAGACATGTTTTTTTTTTGTATATACAATTTATATGATGTTGTTCTTAAAAAACAACATCAACAGCGGCAGCAACATCAACAATATCCAACAGCATTCAACAACAACGCCAGTCTTTCATTTCACTAAAAGCTAAATGAAACAATCATGGAATGTTGCATTTCTTGTATTGATGTGTGATTTGTCGCGTTTGCAATCAACTCTTTTTGTTTTATATTTGAAAGGCATTAAACAGTAGCGCCATTCATTTCAAATGACTAACTAGATAATTAGAAATGATTGTTAGATACCAACCAACATAAATGTTAAATTGTATGGATAGTGATCTATGAGTACTGTATTGAATGATTTTCCCAGAATGCAAACTAGCGTGAAAGGAACATGATTTTTGAGCAAATACTTGTTCCGGTGGTGAAATAATATATTTATGTCATGCTTTATGATAGACATGCGAACCGAAAACAGCTGAAAAGTATATTTTGTTATCGCTGTCTTGTTTAAAGCAAGTTGGTGTAGAGAGTTGTTGGAAAGTGAAGCGACCTGAAGAGGAGTTTAACTATGTAAACCTTCATAATCCTCAAATACCAAATAAAATTATTTAGACTATGCTCCAGAATCTCCCGACAAGTGTATTGTGGCGATAGTTTTAGACTTTCTAGTTTCTAGCTGACTATCAAACAAATGATGAAGTATTGAAAATTTTAGACTATGATTCAGAGAATCTAAATCGTCAATTAATGACAAATTGCAAACTTTGCAATAAGATTTAGAGAACCGAAATCATCTAGTCGCTAAAGCGATCTTCTCTTGTTGCTTTAAGCGGTCCACGTGTTGCTAAATCTTACTTGTACATCGCAAACACTGTCCCGGAGAACATAAGTCTTCCGTCGTGCTAAAAAAAAACAATGGAACGCAAACAGAACTTTTTAAAAAGTGTTGGACGTGCAGAAATGCAGTCAGATCAAGAAAGAAAGAGTTAAGGACTTGGCGTGATGACAAAGACCCGGTTACTGACTAGCTACACAAACAAGAGAAATCCAAATGCCAGAGTCTTTAGGCGCGAATAGTTCTGCACGAACTAGCTTAGGTCCTTGCTTCTCCCCAACGAATTAAGACCTTCTTGTCATTCGTCAACAAAATAATGCAACACAAGCAGAATTTTTAACCAAAACTGCGGTCATTCCCACGAAGTTTACTTCGAATAAACCAAGACAAAAGTGTCTTGGTTCATTAATCTGACTTCAGGAATGCAGTCAGAATAAGAGGGATCAAACCAACCTATTCGCTGAACTTGTTGAAAGGGAACTTGCAACAAGTTTAGGAAAGCGAATAACCTCTGCCCGAACTTAGAAAGTATCACGTATTTTCTTTAGAGCGCTTGCAGTTAAAAAGGTTTTTGCAGATCTTAACGTAAACAAGTCACGGGACCGCATGTAATTACAGCGCTGGAGCTGAAACAGTGTTCTTCGACGCTATGTTGTCTATTGGCAAACCTTTTCAGCACTTTTTATAACATGGAAATCTTTGCCTCGAGGTGGAAGGTTTCCTTTCCCAAAAAAGGATAAGGCTACTAACCCTCGAAGGTGATGGAGAGTATCATTTACTATCATCTCGTAAATAATCTTGAAACAAACTCATTACTCAAAGATTGGCAGGATGGTTTTCGTTGAAGTAGGTCACCAATTTGATGAGAGTAGGGTGGTAGATATTTCCGAAGCATTCGATCATGTATCTCAAAGCATCGAACTTTCTCCTAGAATGCACTTTACATATAATAGATGGGGTCTCTGCAAGAGAACCTTAGATAAATTCATAGGTCAGGCCTTTTGGAGTTTATGGTCTTGTGGCGGCCTCACTCTTCAGAGTGGGATGGAGGAAGTAGGGTAAACTTTAATGCACTTAAGACCCAGTAGTGTTTATTGACCCGCTCAAGGGCTGTGGAATTAGCACCGTCATGGGCTGTGTAGATATCAAGGAATCGGAAACTCCTGCTGATTCAGACATACATACATGTTATCTACGAAAACATACATTTTTGAAGTGTCGAAAAAAGTTTTCAAGTTGCGGGGCTTAATGCACAAGGACTTCAAGTGCATTTTTTCTAAAATTAAGTTGAAATTTGACAGGCTTAAAGCACATTAGGTTCAAGTGCTTTGTTTTCTAAAATTGAGGTAAGAGTTATCAGAATTTTTCAAAATCTGTGAGTTTTTGTTATTTTTTATACAATGAAAAGATTTTTGTCGGTAAAACATTCAAATTTAGTTGCTTGAAGTCAAATAAATTTTCTGCAAAATAACGACAATAGTTTATGACAGTTGTTTTTACTAATTGATCCCAAGTTTGTTAGTTAAGCCGACATTTTTTGACATTTTTTAAAAAACTGACAGTGTTTTTCTATTGAAAATATATTTTAGAGAGTTATTACTAGGGGGAAAAAACATAAAAACTTGGACGTTCTGATTTGAGTTCAGAAAAAATGGTAACAAACCATTGTCATTTTAAGGTTTTGCTGGGTACTTATATCTCGATGTGTTATATACAGAGTAACAAAGTTAGTATACCTCTATACTCTGATTAGAGGATATACAAATTTTTAGTGCTAAATCATTACACTACTAAACATCAAAAATGCGACTGGGACGCGACACTAAAAACAGTTCCGGTCTAAATCATTACACTACTAAACATCGAAAATGCGACTGGGACGCTACACTTGATGACAACAGTTTCGCTGGTAAAAAAATCGGTCTTCATACTTTTCCACCACATCAGGTTTTTGAGAAAATTAAGGTCAAAGTTAAAAAAAATCGCCGTTTTGGGCATTTTTGGAAACTCATAGCGAATGAACCCCAATTGATGGGGACTTCAAAATAAGTCGAGGGCTTAAACATTTTTCTTTACGACGCAGAACCAATTTCGGAACCAATTGTCTTTTAATGATGTCTTATTCTCCTGACTTATTTTTAATTCGTCAGCACATCGGGTCATCCGCTTTGAGTTGTCAAATATATCCGAAAATGAGATTTTTGTATTTCAAATTTCTCAAAATCCTAATGAAATGGAAATTTTTGGAGACCAGATTTAAGACCATTAGAATAATTGTTATCATGCGTATTAGGAGGCGTTCCATTTGCACAAAGTTTTTTTTCGTCATTGATAGACAATTAGTGCCCTAAGGGTTAAGGCTGCTGTCCTAATGAGTTCAGCATCCTTAAGAGCAATGTGGCAGCTTTACTCTCGACTTTTTTTGAAGTCGCTATCACATCGGGTTCATCCGTTATGAGTTGTCAAAAATGACAAAAACTGTGTTTATTTTAACTTTGACCTGAATTTTCTCAAAAACTTGATATGATGAAAAAGTTTGGAGACCAGATTTGTGATCACTAGAACAGTTGCAATTAACTGTGGAAGGTCGCGCCCCAGTCGCATCAAGTTTTTTTCAAACTGTTCAGTGGTTAATTTTCAGATTTAGTTAATTTTCAGATTTTTTAGCGTTGGTTTTTATTCTGGGACGAAAAGCCGCAACAAGATTTTTTTTGGAAGTTTGAAATGTTTCGGTTTCTAAAATCTGGGAAATCCGAATTTTTGATTAAATGGTCCACTGATGAATAGAGGGAGAAGGCTATCTTTGAAGCACTTCCTCTTGTAGTACTTCGTTGTGATGACATCAAACAAAACTTTTTGGTTTGATGACGTCAAACAAAACTTTTTGTTTTGGCGTCATCCTCACTAACCTAACCTAACTATTATGTAATGTGTAGGTTAGTTATGATTTTTATACAATTTAATTAGTCTCCATGGAGTAAATACTTACGTAAGTATTAATAATCTTATTAAAATATATAAATAATAGAATTTGGCTAGTACGGCAAACAATTGTATCACAGTCAGCAGTAACATTATGGCTGCTAATGCAACTTCAACTTTAATATTAATCGGATTTTTAAAATTTCTTACATCTGAACATGAATTAAGTTTAAAACTAATGGAAATAACTAAATTTACAAAGGAAGAACAATATTATCATACAATAATTTATATGAAACATGATGGAAAGGATAACAAGGACCTTTATAATAGCGATAAAATATTGAAATATATAATGGAGGAGAATAATAATGGTGTAATAAATTTAAAAGGAAATATTTCTTATGATATATGGAATTATATGAATCGAAAATTATTAGCCATAGTCCACTTAAAAGGTGTCGAGCCAGAGGACAAAAAATTATTGAATATATTGTGGAAAACTCTCCAAAGAAATGTGTTAACGAGGTTAATAATAATGGTTAAAGTAGCAACAGATGAAAAGTATATTAGAAATATCCTGAAATTTTGTACTGAAAATAAAGCTTTAAATGTGATGATGATTAAAGAGAATTTTTATGAAACAAATGAAATTTATAGACCAGAAATTTATCCCAAATTTGATATGAAAAAAGTGAAAATAATGCATCCAGGAGATACGATTTTTTATCCGAATCATGTTAAAAATATGCTATCCTATCCTTTAAGTTGTTTCTTTTTAAAAGACAACTATATTCATAGTTTGAGGAAGGAGAATGATAAAATTGTTTTGGGAGGCTTATCGGGACACCTGTTAATGGAATTTGCTAAAAAACATAATGCCACATTAAAATTTCCTAATTACAACAATTTAGATAATGAAACAGTTAATTTGAACAAAAACTTAGAAAAGTTTATAACAAATGGTTCTTACGATATGTCAGCTTCGCTCGCTTATAGTTCATTTTCTAGTGATGTAGTTTATACGCAACCCATTGATTATTTGAATTGGTGCTTAATGGTACCGTTGGAAAAACCGTTACCGACATATATGTTTTATTTTAAATTATACGACTGCGCCAGTTTATTACTTATACTAACAGCTTTAATTTTATTTTCCTTAACTTTAAATTTAACATTTTTTGTCAAAGGTCAACATTTTCTGTTACAAGAATCTATAATCAATATTTATATTTTAAATGGTCTCCTAGGACAAGCATCTCATATGAAATCTGGGTTTGCTGGAATTAAAAGTTTTATTTATATATTATTTTGTATAGCAGGTCTTACACTCAATATTACATTTGTTACCTACTTGCAAGCTTTTTATGTAAGACCTCCTTTGGAAAATTACATACTTACACTGGCTGATATTTAAACTTCGGGTTTAAAAATTGCTGTACTCGAAGAAGAATTTGAGGTTTTACAACAAAATAATCCAGAAATTGATTTAAAAAGAATTACAAAACTTATTAATTCAAATGCGGAATTTAAATCGCTACGTGATAATTATGTTACTAGTTTTATATATCCAGTAACCTTGTCCGAATGGTCATTGTATGAAGAACAGCAAAAATTTTACTCCAAACCTCGTTATCGTATTTCAGATATATGTTTTATTAAAATGCAACCTCTGGCATGGATAGTTCAACAGAATTCGCTATATTTAGAAGCCATGAATACGATAATTGGTCAAGCCACTCGAGCCGGACTTATAACTCATTGGAAATCAATTGTAGCATTTTTGGAAGCTTTACAAATGAAGCGCTTGAAATTACTGGATACTAGTGCCGTAAATACAGTCCAGCCAGTCAAAATTGTGGATTTTAAATTTTTATTAATTTTCTTCTTACTTTTAATAATTCTATCATTTGTTTTCTTTGGCTTAGAAGTGTATTGGGCATATCGTTGTGGCAGATATTGTGAATTTTTATATAAATTTAAAGTGTTAAAAAATTATTGTAAAAAAATAATACCGAATGGATCCACAATAATGAATCGGTTAACTTTATTTTTAACCGTTATAATAGTGATATTAATCAATGTATTAGTTTTATATATTTTTTCATTAATTTTGGTAATGATATTTTAAAACAATAAAAAAATCGATAACTGTTAAAAACAAATTAGTGCCATATCTAGAAAACTTCTAATTTCCGAAAATTTAGAAACGCACACATCTCGGTAAACATTGCACAGAAAAAAATATGGAGGAAACAAATTTGTGTAATCACTTGTTTAAATTTAAAAACAAAAATTGAGTAATTTTTTAATTGACGCAACTAAAAATTTACTTAAAAATTTTAAAAACAATTTAAGTAAATAATTTAATAAAAATTTAAAAGTTTTTTTAGTTTTTTTTTTAACTCTCATAGTTTTTTTGAATTCTCGTTTAGTTTAAAGTTTTTTGTGTATGTACGGTGGCTCGCAGCTTATTTCGTGTGAAAGATCCATTCAAGAAAAAGTTAACCAAAATAGACCAAATTATTATCAATTAAGCATTTTTGTAAAAAGTCCTGTGTATGTAATTAATCAAGCTTTAATTAAAGCTTAATGGCGTTCAGATTGTGTAAATATTAAATGTGCTACGAGGGTCGAAATGGAAATTGAAATTATTGAAAGACCTTTTTTAGAAAATTTCTTAAAAATATTTCTAGGTCGATTTTATCCAAGCTTAAACATTACAAATTTAAAAAATAGCCCAGAATTTAATATTTATTTATCGAATAATTTTCCCGAAGACCCAAACAAAACACAAAATTTTTAAAACACAGTAAAAAAAATCGAATTTTTTGACCTCCAATTCTTTTGACCACCAATTTTTGGTAAACAAAAAAAAGATTTAATTGTTTAATAATTTTAGTACACCTAAGTGTATAGTAATGAGATATGAAAATAATTGAACATTTCCTTTGTTTACAAAAAATTGGTGGTCAAAAGAATTTGAGGTTAAAAAATTCAGATTTCTTTGACTGCATTTTAAAAATTTTGATTTTTGTTTGGGTTATTGGAAAAATTACTTGATAAATGAGTATATTTTATTGGACGATTCTTTAAATTTTTAATTTTTGATCTTGAGAAAAATCGAATTAAAAGTATTTTTAAGAAATTTTCTAAAAAACGTCTTTCAGTAATTACAATTTCGATTTCGAACCTCGTAGCAAGTTTAGGATTTACTCAATCTGGACGCCATTAAGCTTAAATTAAAGCTCGATAAATTACCTACACAGCACTTTTAACACAATTACTCGTGTGATAATAATTAGGTGTATTATTGTTATCTTTGTCTTAAATGGATTGCTAACTGATATCTAACACACGAAATAAGCTGCGAGTCACTGTATATGAAAGTTTGTAATCGTCTTTATAAAATTTTCCTATGTTTTTGAGACACAAATATGTTTGGTAAAGTTTGAAAAAAAAAGTTTTTTGTTTTTTTTTTTTGTAAAAAAAAATTAAAACTTTTTTATACTTTTAAAAAAATAAATAGATAAATTTTTAGTAAATTTTTAATTGCTGTTTTGTATTAAAAATTTACTCAATATTTTTTTCAAATATTTAATAAATTTTTATTAAAAATTTACTCAATACTATCAATACTATTTACTGGTGCAAAACTCAGTAATTTTTTACTCAATAGTATTACAAATTTACTCAAATATTTTTTTATTTTTTTCTGTGTGTTGACACAAGAAAAAACTAAAAGCAGTTTTTTTTTTAAAAACAACCACCAAAATTTGGAATTCTCTCAGAGTAAAAGTTTATTAGTTATTAAATTTTTAAGATTTTCGAGACCGTAGTGGGCCCCTGAATTCCGGAATCTCAAAAACTAAGCATAGAACAAAGAATTAACTAAAAAATGGGAAATTTTACTGTCTTTGAAAAAAATAATTATGAATAAGCACTACAGATTTTTAATTCGTTTTATTTGTTAAAGTATTTCGTTTTAGTATGTATTTTTTTCCAGAAATATGGAAAACATGTATAAGTAATAAAATAAAAAAATCCTAAAAATAATGTAGAATTATTTTTGTTTTAAAATAAGTTTATGCGACCACAAATCTACTACACATTTGAGGACTCCAATTAAGTCCAGACTTCATTTTGGGTCGCCATAAATTTTGATCCAAAATTCCTATTTATTTGGTTTTTTCTGGCTTAGTTTTCGACACATCGCCATTTTATTTTTTTGGGGAGTTATGAGCAAATCCATGGGAAATTTAACTGACGGATCACTGATTTTGTTTATTTCTAGTTATTTGATAGAGCTTCGTAAATGATTAAAAACCATATATTATTTTTTTTTTGAACAATACTTTGGAAGATATAATCGTTTAAAAAAGCGCGTTTTTGACAATATTGACATTTAGACAGTTTTTTAACATTTTTGTACTCGGAAACCGTAAGTCGTACGATAAAAGTTATAAAAACAATATTGTAGATCAAATTATGAAGATTTAATTTTTTTTTTTTTAATTTTTTTAAAAAATTTCAACAAAAAAATTTTGAAAACAATATTTGCATAAGAGATAGGCGCGTGAGTGGATTTTGACTCACACTCACTCACGCTCACGCAAAAAGTAATCGAATCACTCACTAATCACTCACGCAATTTTTTTTTTACTCACGCTCACTCACATTTACGTGAGTAATAAAAAACTTCCTCACGAGTGACTCACGCCAGATTCAATCACGCTCACGCGTGAGTCACGCAAAATATACTCACTCAATAAAATTTTGTTGCCAAAAAGAAAAAAAGAAAAAAAAAATTGGGCAAATCAAAAAATCTAATCACACAAGCTCACGCAAAAAATAAATGACTCGCTCACTTATAACTCACTCAGATTTTTTTTCAATTCACAATCACGTGATTGAAATGAAAATCACTCACGTGTAATTCACGCGTGATTCACGTGAATCACGCAAATCACGTGACCAGCGCCCATCTCTAATTTGCATGTCCTTTTTTCCTGGGAAGAACACCATGGATTTCCAAAAGTAAAATTTTGATTAAAAGTTTAGAATTCCCTTTTATCGCTGTTAAAATTTCATAGAGGTGTTTTTTCGTATTGTTGAGCAATAAATTTTCAAAGTTTGTTACAGAGCCAAATATTTGATTTTTTTCAAAATTTTGGCAAAAAATAAAATACCCAGTTGGAAAATGTGTCACTGAGGAAATTTCCACAGTGATTCCTTAAGGAAATGTCTTCAGGTTCTGACAAATCATAGGTAATCCTTGATGACATGTCCTATCATTGTCAGCACTGAATGTTTGTTTTAAGAGTGTGGACAATTCCTCTAAGACGTCTAAAAGGAAATGTCTTCAGAATAGCAGTATATTAAATTAGAATTTTAAATCTGGGCAATTCTTCAATTTCCAAGAAAAAGATGGCAATATTATCGATTTGTTTAAAATAAAATCAAAATCTAACAAGTACAATAAAAGCAAGGTTGGCAATCGATACGAATGACGGTATCGATATCGGTATCGTTTTTTTTTATTTATTTCGGTATCGGTACCAGTTACGGTATTTGAGTTGAATCGGTTACGGTATTACCGACACCGAAACGTCAATACCGGTACGTACCGGTATTATCGAAAAAATGCTAAAGATATAAAATACGTATATTATATATTTTTTCCAATTTAAATACTAAACACGTATTTGCGTATTTATTTTTAACATTTTTGCTAAAATTCCCTCTAAAATGTGAAAAAAAATTAAAATAGCGTTTTTTATGAGAATGCTGCCGGACCTCACCTACAAAATGGGGCTGGCCGAGAAAACTGATCAAAGTGCAAGTCAAAATGTTTCATTTGTTTAAGAAAAGTAAAAAAATGTGTAAAAACAAGAAGAAAAGTTATAAAAATTGAGAAATTTTTTAACTGACGCAATTAAAAATTTACTCAAAAATAAAAGAAAAATTTTAGTAAATAATTAAGTATAACTTTAAATTTTTTTCTATTTTAGTTTTTGGAATTCTCATTTAGTTTATTGTTTTTGTATATGTATGTGAAAGTTTGAAATCATCTTTATGAAACATTCCAATGTCCTTAGGACATAGATATTAGGCAGTATCGATTTTTACTTTAATTTTTGGTTGAGCTGAAAGGGGTCAAAGAAGTTTCTATTGAGTGTAAAAATGACGCCATAAAATTATTGTGAAAATTAAAAATTTACTTACCCCCCGCCTCTATTTGGAAAAAATAGGTCTTTCCTGTCTTACAAGATCACATTCAAAAATATTTGCAAGTTTTTTTTTTCGCGAATTATGGGACTTTTAAGTAATAAAAAATCACGAAATCGTTACTTCATTAGCGATGTCTTCGAGCCACTTAAAAAAATTATATTACGGTGGAAAACATAATGCTAGTGTTCCCAATGGCTCCCCCGAAGTCCTATAAATATCGAAAAAAAAAATCCTTGGGCCACATCGCGGACTAAATAAAAATCCCCAAAAAACTACACTATACGAAAGCGGCTCAGAAAGTTTCTATTGGAAGTCAAAATGACTCCATTAAAATTTCGTGAAAATCAATAATTTTCTTCTTATCCCACATCGCGGTTTAAGTATGTCTTTTTTTTTGGAAATTTTTACTGTGGGTGCCCAAAGATTTTTTTTAATTTTTATGAGACTTCGGAGAGGCATTTGGAGTACAATTTAGCATTTTTTTAGGAAAACCGTTTCAATATCGGTACGTACCGGTACCGAAGGAAAAGGTTTTTGGATACCGGTATCCGATACCAAAACTGAGTTTCGGTATTGGTATTGGTACCGGTATTCAATTTAAAGGGTTTTGAAACGGATAACGGTATTGAAAAGGTATCGATTGCCAACATTGAATAAAAGTAATAAATAGACAAACAATTTTCAAAATAAAGTTTGGAACAAGTAGTTAGGTGTGGGACTAATAAACTGGAGGTTCCCGGTTCAAATCCAGTTGGGACAAAAAAAGGCGAAAAGTTTTTTCTAAATATGAGAAAGAAAATTAATAAAGGAAAATGGATAAAAGTGAAATCTAAAAAAAATACAAAAATTTTTTGTATTTTCGCATGACCTACGTTAGACATTTCACCAAAGAAGTCTTAGGTGGCATGTCCCCAGAAAGTCTGCCCTGACCACTACTGACTTTAAGTGAGGGCATTTTGAAAATTTGTATGAAACTGTCCTCAACCCAGTACATATAGATGTCTTGTGGATGTCAGCAGTGACTCTGACATGTCACCGCTCCGTCACTGAGGATGCCTCGAGGACGTTGCCAACTTGGCAGGTTAAACAAAATTCGATAGATTGCTAAAAGAATTTTTTTCTAGATCCCTTAATGAAAAAAGGGGCTTATAAATATTTTGCCAATATTTATTATATTGTTTACTAAGGTTTGTAATTTTGCAAACAATTTAATTTCATTAATCCACTTGTACGACATATTAATCCCAGCTAATAAACCACATAAAAATCTTACAAATTGCTTTGATTTTTTCCCTCAAAACCGAACAGAAGCACAATAAATAATGATAACAAATATGCCAACAAAACAAAAACTGAAAACCATGAAAACCCTTAAAGCTATATGCATAAGCCAAGTCATATTAATTTCCCAAATGTCTATATAAAACTCACCTAATAGATCTTTATCGTTATGAATTGAAAGCGGTAATACATACTGATTCAAAGGATAATATAACAAATATATACAATAGAGTGGGCGGAAAATAAAGAAACTTAAAAGGGGATTAAAATTGGAGCATTATATTTTAGTTGGTTCACTATATAAAGTTTGTGTGGTGTATGAAAACTTTGTAATGATCATCCCAGTCGGCAAAAAATAACCCCTGACAAATTGCTGACACTAAGATTCAACATAGTAGCGCCGAACACTATAGACCAATTAGCCTATCATCCTTCCTACTTATGACACTGAAGAGAATTCTGGACTTCCACTTGAGGAATAGTATGTGTGCATTGGAACTCTCTGAAAACCACCTCGCATACACAAAAGGTAAATAAGTGGAATAAGCCTTTCGCGAGCTGGCAATGAATAATAAGGAAATATGGAAACCAAAAACAATATGACCATGATTCCTGGATATTGAAGGAGCATTTAATAATATAAAATCTCGGCCAATAGAGAAAGCGGTGGCACATACAGGAAATGAACCAATGGTTAATTATTGCATAATGAAAATCCTTACGAGCTGCATATCTGAGAGTGAAGTCGGCGTTGAATCAGTGACAGCAATGGCAACCAGAGGCCCCGCAAGGGGGTGTCATTGCACCGACCCTTTGGATTCTGCTTCTAAATGAGGCTTTACTGCAACTAAGAAAACACGGACTTAAGGTAGTAGCTAATACTGATGACCTAGTACTTAATTTTGGCAAGGGGGATATCACATCCGATACTACTGGATACTATATACGATGTTTAGGAGCGTGTTCTCTCATCACTCAAAGAATGGGATACGGCCTGTGGACTAGGAATAAATCGTCGCAAAACAGAAACGGTTCTCTTCACAATTGGAAGAAAAATAGCTGAATACCGACTACCGCGTATTGGGGAAGGTAGGTTATAAATGACTACTGACGTTTTATGTCAGCAAACATAGATTCTGAGGTCCGTTGTGATACAACAGGATCATAATAGGTTACCCTACTAGTCCCTGCCGTTTAAACAATTTGAGCTCCTTATGAAACTCCTAAGATAATGAATTTTGACATCCGGCAAATTAAAAAGATCGTGCAGGTTCCTAGATCAAAGTAAAACAAGTCTTTGACCAAAAAGTTCCGGACAATGGCTGATAAAGAGTTCGATAATTTCCAAATCCTCATCCATGCAACTTCGGCAAAAACCATTTGACGGCACATTCAACTGCTTTGCATGCTCTCCTGTAAGGCAGTGTCCGATAATTACAACAACCCCCGTCTTTTAATTAAAAGAGGGCCAAATCTGTCTAATAGTCTCAGACGTCCACCCGTGCCCCCATCTCTGATTAGTCTCCGTTGTGGACCAAAGCCGTAGATTTTGCTTGCAGGTTTCTTAGAGGCATACCAACACAATCCAATTCTGTTGGAACTTGTAAGGTAGTTCGCGGTCTTGCAATTCCGTGGAATGTCTCTATGCCCTGGGACCCATATGTGTAATAAGGTCTGTGGTAGAGATGGGCGCTGGTCACGTGATTTGCGTGATTCACGTGAATCACGCGTGAATCACGCGTGAGTGTGAGTTATTTTCATTTCAATCACGTGATTGTGAGTGAGTGTGAGTTGAAAAAAAATCTGAGTGAGTGATTAGTGAGTGAGTCATTTATTTTTTGCGTGAGTTTGCGTGATTAGATTTTTTGATTTGCCAAATTTTTTTTTTAATTTTTTTGTAAAAAAAATTTTTTTGGATTTTTTTTTTTCTTTTTGGTAAGAAAATTTTATTGCGTGAGTAGATTTTGCGTGACTCACGCGTGAGCGTGATTGAATCTGGTGTGAGTCACGCGTGAGCGTGAGTAAGTTTTTTATTACTCACGTGAATGTGAGTGAGCGTGAGTAAAATAAAAAATTGCGTGAGTGATTAGTGAGTGATTCGATTATTTTTTGCGTGAGCGTGAGTGAGTCAAAATCCACTCACGCGCCCATCTCTAGTCTGTGGAATCAACGTCATCTGTATTTATCGAGGGTATGGCTTTTGAGGAATGAGACACTCTTGATTCTTGTTCTAGGCATGACCCAGCACACAAAAGTCCTACGATTCCAAACATTAAATTGAAGTCTACATGGATGGATCAAAAATGCACCAGGGAACAGGTAGTGGAGTCTACTGCGAGGAACTGGGAATACAGTTCAAGCCTACAGGACGACTGTAATAGTTTTAGGTAGAGCTCTATGCAGTGTCAGAGGCAGCTGGACTTATTTCGATGTGCCCGATCTACTCTAGTGAAATGATTATAGTCATTGATAGTAAAGCAGTTTTAAAGGCACTGGGAAATAGGAATGTACTATCAACTGTAGTCAGCTGTTGTCACCATGAGATAGAGGCTCTCATCGAACAACAC
Organism: Pegoplata infirma; assembly: GCA_963921195.1. Classification (NCBI taxonomy): domain Eukaryota; kingdom Metazoa; phylum Arthropoda; class Insecta; order Diptera; family Anthomyiidae; genus Pegoplata; species Pegoplata infirma. The sequence continues at coordinate 66,412,908 of OY992536.1, forward strand.
TTTTTAAGACTTTGCTGTGTTCCAGGTCATCAAAATATTCCAAGAAATGAAAAAGCGGACGAGCTAGCACGTATGGGCACAATTCTACCATCAAACGCAATAACTACCTTCAAAAGAAACTTACTATGGAAATCAAGGAAAATTTTGTACGCCAAGAAGATTTCGAATGGGAGAGTAGACACGACTGTATCGAAACAAAGACTCTGTGGACTCGCTGTGGAAAAGGTATTGAAAAAACGCTTCTTCATATGGAAAAGGCAGACCTAAGGAATTATGTTGGTTTAATTGCAGGCCATACTGGCTTGAAAGATTATTTAAAAATGTTGAAATTGATTAAAGATTACTTATGCAGATGGTGTGGGGGACGAAGAGAAAGTTCATTCCATTATCTTTGTCATAGCCCTGGACTATCTCGCACTTGATTAAATTTTATTTTTTTAAATATCGCGAACCATGTGGCCACTGCCAAATCGTGAGAGGACGAAAAAGTCTTCTTACTTTAGGCAAACGGACGGTTAGCCTATTAGTAGGAGTACTTACAGGACACTGTATAATTGACCATATGGCCGTGCTTATGGGTATTTTTGATAGGAAATATTGTAGGAATTGCGAGGAAGTGGAGGAGTAGGAGTCAGTGAAGCACTTGCTATGTGATTGTCGGGGTCTGATGAGAAGTCGCCTTCAGAATTGGGGGCAAATATTTTTCGATGACCTAGATTGCCTAAACGGTATCTCATTTACATATTTAGCCGAATATCTTAGAGAATCGGGGTGGATCAAAAAGTAACAAAAATTTTCTATTAGAGGGGAGTAGGGAAATTAGGGGAATCACAATGGGTCTTATGGCCTCCGAGTGAATTCGCCAAATTGGCGGACGCCCACCCAACCTAACCTATTAGGCTGAGTAAATTTGATGAAACACATGTGTGGACTTAAAACGTCATGGATAGGAATACAGAAGAATTCGAATTAATGTGAAAAGTAGGCCAACACAGCCTCCATCAATCCCGCTTTCATCAAGGTATCACTTTTGATCAGGAATTGATCTTGTGGACATCACGTCAACCTCTTAACTTTATCTCCTGCTGACAATTCCTTTATAAAATTGCTGACATCTCCATAAAATTTGTCCAAATGTCCCCAAGAACAAGTCAGCAGTTGGTCACCGGTTGTCTGAAAGCATAATTGGACCAGTTAAACTAGTTGGTCCCTTGAAAAAATTGTAAAAAGATGTCTGTAATTTCATAAAAGGACGTTCAGCCTAAGCCAGCGGATTTCTTTCTACCATCTGGGAAACATTTAACGTTTGTTCAACCTACTCTATTACAAATACACTCACATTGTTTAATTGTCAATAGACATCAAATCGTATCAATTGTATGGAAAAAAGCTAATATTTTTCGGTTGGGTGGTCGCAGTGATATCAGAAACCACACTATTGCTATTTTACTACACACTGTATAAGTAAGTGCGACTAAGAATGGTATAGCAAAAATTAGAGCTCATCATCATCGTCGTCAATTTATAAATTTACCACACAAAAAATTCATCCCCATTAATCCCAACGGATATGCTCAATCAAAAGGTATAAACTCATACCATTTTAACGTTCGTAACCACACTGGCAACATGTACATACCCACCAAAAGAAATCAAACGTAAAAGGTAACAAACATGTCAAACAACCTGCTACCATAAACGTTAGTATATGTTTAGGGGTTGGTTGGTTTTATTTATGTTGTTTTCAGGTTGTCATTGAAAATCGTATTTCATTCATCATTTTCGATTCTTTTCAACGCGTAGTCAGTCAGTTCGTAGTCAGTCGTAGTTGTAATAAAAACAACCGACAAAAGGTTCAGATAACCTGTAAAACTAAACATGACAGTTAGCTGACTTACTAACTGACTACTGCATACATATAATCGTACAAACTACAACCCTCATTTAATTTTAACTGTAAAAATAAACCAATATATATATATTTACTAATATGTGGTACACGTTAAAAAATGTGTTATTGTAAAGAAAAAAATCCCAGCTTTTTTGGGATTTTAATTATACTTTGTTGAGTTAATATGAAAATGGATTAATTTATCTCATATTTTCAAGTTTGGAAAAAAAATTCAGATTTTAAACATTACTCTAATAAGAAAAAATCACTTGCATGTGGTAGGAGAAAGAAGGGTTTTAAATGAGCGCTCCTTCACAGATCACTTGTATATAGAATTCTCTTTTGACGGGCGAAATCGACTTATCTTAACCGAAGGAGAACAAAGTATGAGTTGCATTGGTGATATCTTTTGAGGGATTTTCCCTCCGCGCTAGAAACCGCCAAAAATTAATTTAGCGGGGAAAATTTAAAAATTTCCCGCTAAAGCTAAGTACTCTGTTCGGTTTCACGGGAAAAAATCTGTCAAACTCCATATAAAAAAAAAAAAATTGGCAACGCGAGGAATTAAGGGGAAATTGTTAAAAAAGTTTTCACTAATTTTTATTATACAAGACAATTTAAATTGCCGTGAAAAAGTGACATTTCAGTTTTGTTATGATCGTTTCTTTCTTATCATTGTCAAAAGTTCTTGATTTTTAAATGTTTTATTGCAATTTGAGGCGTTTAAAGTTTAAGTGAAATTTTCACCGTAAGAAACAGAGTACTTAGCTTAAATTACAAAAAAAAGCGCTGAAAACCGAAAAACTTGGCATTTTTGATTGACAAAAAAGAAAAATTTAAAAAAAAACCTCCAAATTATTTTTTCTACGAAAATTTACTTTTCATTAAAAATGCGCAAGAAGCGGTCGAAAAAATTTTAGCGGGAAAATACAAAATTCTCCCGCTAAATTTAAAAAAAAAAGCGCTAAAATTAGACAAACTTGGCGTTTTCGATTGAAAAATTGGAAAAAACCTCTAAATTTGTCCCACAAAATCCAAATAAAAAGCGCTAGATTTTCCCGCTAAAGCACCGTTCCCGCTAAACCCAATTTTTCCCCGCTAAATCCAAACAAAAAGCGCTAGATTTAGCGGGAAAACCTCCAACTTGGCAACAGTGAACACGGACGACATGGATAAGTGTAAAGACATCAACTGCATGTACAACTTCTGTCAGGGAATTGTAAGACTAAACCTGTTTCATGAAACTCTGACATTAACGATCTGAGTGTCGAAAACTACAAAAATTTCCGTAAACCTACAAAATACCCGTAAACAGCAAGGTTGGCAATCGATACGCACCCAGAATAACGGTATTTGGTTATTGTACCGCAACCAATAAAGATATGGAAATTTTTAAAAGCGATTATGAAATTCGATGAAATTTCAAGTATTTTTGATGTGTTACTTCGTGTTTGTACCAGTTTTCGTTATATAGGCCAATACCTTTAAAATACCGTTTCAAATGGTATTATAAAGGTATTATTTCGAAAAGCAACCGGTACAAACACGAAGTAACACATCAAAAATACTAGAAATTTCATCGACTTTAATATTCGCTTTAAAAAATGTCCATATCTCTATTGGTTGCCGTACAATAGCAAAATATCGTTATTCGAGGTGGGTATTGCCACCCTTGGTAAACAGCTTTAAGAATTTGATATGAATGGGGAAACGACAGTCCTAGAGAGATATCTGTGATAGCTTGGAAAGGGTTTCAGAGACTAGAAGCCTGCGTATGATTTTATAGGAATTCCCCACTGCCTTTAGCTTTATCTACAAATAGTGTGGCAGTAGGAAAACCAGCACCAATGAGTCCCATAATTTATTTATGGATGTCCATTTCCTTGGTTGTCTTCCCGTCCCAGAAACAGAAGAAATGTCTACTACGATTGAACCCCGCATTGTTAATCTTCCCAATGGTAAGGACTTACTACACTGCGTTATCTAGAGCTTCGCACCCACAAATTACATCTGACCTTGAATGAAACGCTGATTAGATTAAATCATGACTTGGAGATGCACTACCGATGTAGTGCACTTTATTTCAAAGGAAGGGAAGACATACCACATGAAACCGAAAGACTATAAACGGATCAGTGCTTCCTCGTTTTCTGATGCTTTTTCATGATGTTAATCGATCAACCCAGAGTTACAATCTTCACCATCATGCCTACAGTTAGGGAAAGTCAGTGTAGGGGACACTATGCTCTTTTGTTAGATCTACTGAAAGGTAGGTGGATTACAAGGGGTACAATCTGGCTACATTTCTTGAGGTAAAACGTTCCTCTAGCAATGTCAAACCTGAGGCGATTAGGTTTGGCCTGTACAGCTTTGGCACAGACTAATACAGACTCGACACATATGACTGGTATCAAAATAGTAGTCCATAACTATATGGTTATTTTTTATTTTAATGGGTTAGAAAGAGAAAACTAATATAACGCGCCATTCGAAAAATATATGCCAAATTAGTTTTATTGTTTCACTTACACCTAATTAGTAGAATGTGTTGCCGTGATTGTTTAAAGCTAGTTTAAAACCACACAGTTTTCTTCTAAAATTGCTTAGTTTTTCTCCGTTTTATTTGATATAATACTTTACTCACGTATCTGAAATAGTCTGTGGCTCAGGAAAACGATTATAAAATCAAACCTGGGTATCCTACCCAGGGTAGGTCAGACAGGATGAGTGTTATTACCTCCTCTCTGGAACTTGTTTAAAAACACTCTGCTCGTTAATCTAGATGGCCGTTGTAGTCTTCGGCAAATATCTAGGGATACTCTCTAACAGCGTGAAATTATCTCTTTAAACTCCGTTCATAGACCGGTCTGGGGTAGAAAAGCAGGTAAGACTAATCATGTCATCTTTTTCAATAGGAAAAATATTCTTTGTTCAGCTCCGACGAAAGGTCTACTCGCAATGCTTTACTAGGTACTTTCTCGCAAGACATTTTGCCTGAAACACAGCGAATATGCTTGCGGATGTAAATGCATGGACGTACAGACCATAGGTTAGGTTGTAAGTGGCTGCTGAGGTTTTATGTCAACACACTTAGACTCTGAGGTCCATTGTGATACCACGGCACTGTAAAAGGTTTCCCTACTAGTCCCTGGCGTTAAACCAATTTGAGCCTCTTATGAAACCCCTTAAATATTGAATTTTGACATCTGAAAAATCAGAAAAATCGTGCAGCTCCCTAGATCCATGTGAAGCAAGTCTCAGACCAGAAAGTGCCGGGCGATAGCAGATGAATTGTTCGATAGCTTTCAACTCCTCTTCATCCATGCAAATCTGGCAAAACCATTCGACGGCACATTTATCCGCTTTGCGTGCTTCCAGTGTCCGGTTATTATAGCAACCACCGTCGAAATATCTCCTCTTGGAAGCGATATCAGCTGACTTGTGCGCCCCTGATTAAGAGAAGGCCAAATAAGTCGTGCTCTCTCATACGTCCATCCATTTGCCCATCTTTGATTAGTCTCCTTCGCGGAACAAAGCCGTAGGTTTTGCTTGCAAGTTTCTAGAGGCATAACAACACATTACAATTCTGTTGGAACCTGTAAGGGGCTTTCCAGTCTTGCAAACTCATCGGCTTTGCAATTTCCTGGAATATATCTGTGCCCTGGGAGCCATATGAGTCGTATGTTAAACTGCTTTGCCATTTCATTTTAAGACGTGCGGCAGTTAAGGGCAGATCTTGTTTTCAGAAACATTGACATGCAAAACCCCCGAGATTCCTCGCAGACCCAATTGCACAGAGGTTCTGAAATACCTTTGGAAGCACTTGATGGTTTCACTCCAAAGGGGATGGACGAGTGTGGTGGCGTTTTCGTGAGTCAACTGGACTGCAGACTCTTCTTTCGTATAGCGTATATCAGGCCAATTTCATGGCCATAAAACGTGATGTAGATTGGAAAGTAGGTGTTAGCACCGGATATTGAGTTGTCCAAGGATGCAGGGCATCTCTTAATGACATGGGGAGACATTCGAATGTGGAACTCATCTAGGTGCCGGCACAGTGTACGACATTTAAACAAGATCGAGCATATGCCTGGCATCCCGCTTAATGGAAGTAAATGGCCAAATGAAATATTCGTTCCGTGGCCCTCATATAATTCGTGCTGTGGCCCTCACATGATCGTCGGCGTACCAGTATAATAACACTGTGTTAGGTCGATTCTAAGAGTGAGGGGTGAAAATAGAGGCTAAATTAGAAGACCCGTATCGGGGCGTTTGTTTATGTTAGTTCGAATTTTTTTTTAATCGACCTGTGAACTTTGCAGTCAAATGCCGATTTTCAGCATATTGTTTATATGGTTTTTTGTCTATAACTACCAAATTAATTGCCAAATTATTATTATAACCAAATTATTGCTAGAGACCTGTCCAACAATCAATTTTTAAAAAAATTGATTTAGTAATTTTTTGTGGTGCTTGTGAAGCAAAATGTTGGAAAAATTATTTTTTTCATACTTTTTGAATTTTTGAAATTCTCATAACACTTTTCTTTAAGTGTTTTTATAGAACCAAATCGACTAAGCAATTGTAGATGAAATTATGCACACGTCAAGTATACAAAAGTGACTTTAATATCATGTTGTTGCCATACATACTCACACATATACATTCAAATATTTAATATCAAGGATATATCCTTCTCACTCCTTTGATTTGTTAAGCCTATAATGAAATTGTGTAATTATAATTAACCACATGTGTAATAACTTAACCATACCATCCATCCATCCATCCATCTATCCAAACGTAAGTTGTAACATTTGTGGCTTTCACTTTATCTCCCCACATAAGTTTAATTTAAGGTGCACAAGTTGGAAGCAAACCATACAAGAAAGGATGATCACATGCCATCCTTTAGTTATTGTGGTTTGTTGTTGTACAATAATGGTCATATGAATGAAAATACACAACAAACCGATTTTTGGTAACCGATATAAGGATTTAACGCCCCAGGGGTATAATTCATAATTTCATATTTTTTTTTTTGGTATTTTATACTTTTGACAATTGATAAGGTTCTATATGGATTTCATGACAATCATTCATAATATGTATAATGGAGGCTGAAGTTTAAATTTAAAAAAAAAAACGTATTTTAATTAATTAAAGGATTTTACAGTTTCACACTTTATTATAAATATGGATATTTTTTGTGTGTATGTTATATGATGAGCTTAAGGAATATGTATGGACATTATGCAGACACGTGTGGGCAAGAGTTTGTTATAAAAATATATTTTTAATACAAATTTTGAAAATAAAACATCCAAAGGCAAGTGCTGTAATTAAAGGACTTTAATAAAATTAATATAAAACTAACGGCTTTTTAGTTACCATGGCCAAATATGAACTGTGCGCCCGCTATGAGCCCTTGTGAACGTTACTTTACTACTATCATACCATTCAGTCTTGAATGAGGAGCATTCCGGGTAGTGGAGCCTTCATAAATTTTTACTCAGATGTCTATTCGAAAGAGCTTGGGTTGAGCCTGGCTCGAAGATTACCAGATCATTGCAGTGTTTACCAAGTAGAGATGCTGGCAATAAAGGAAGTGGGTGACTGGTTGAGTTGCAATGTCTTGCCTACAACCGCAGTCAACATCTATTCTGACAGTCAAGTTTCTTGGAGTTAATGGTTCTGGAAACAAGACCTGCCCTTTAATGCCACACATCTTTAAATGAGATGCAGTTTAAGATACGACTCATATGGGTCCCATGGCACAGAGACATTCCAGAATATTGCAATGCCGATGAGCTTGCTAGATTGGGAATTACCTTATATGTTCCAACGGAATTAGAATGTGTTGGTATGACTCTTCCAAGCCAAATCTTCGGATTTGTTGGATCGACGTGTGAGATGACATGACAGATTTTGCCTTCTCTAAATCAGAAGCGCACAAGTGAGCTGCTATAGTTTTCAATTTGGGAAATTTCGACGTGGTTTGCTGTAATTACCGGATACTGCCTTATATAATCGGACAACACTTCCTTACCAGATAAATATACCAAATCTACCAGTAACGAGCTCCCCAAACGTTTGGCCATCCGTTGGTTCATCTGGACATTGATAGTGGAAGTTTGATGCCGTCTCTTTTTCCTCGTGTTGACATCCCATGCGCTATTCGTTGTGGGGTTTTCCATTCGACTGGCGTCTGCGCCAAAGTATACCCTGTTCTGGGCAGTCGAACTATCATACTGGTACTCCGACGATCATATGAGTACCACACCACGAATCATATGAGGCCACGGAACGAATGTCTCATTTGGCCATTTACTTACATTAAGCGGGATTCCAGGCGTATGCTCGATATTGTTTGAATGGCGTGCACTGTCCCTGCACCCAGATGAGTTCCACATTCGATGTCCCGCCATGTCATTAAGATTCGCTCCGCATTTTGGGACAACTCAATATCTCGTGCTAACACCTGCTTTCTAATCTACATCACGTTTATGGCCACGAAATTCACCTGATATACGCTATGCGAAAGAAGAGTCTGGAGTCCATATGACTCACGAAAACCCAACTCGTACATCCCTTTTGGAGTGAAACCTTCAAGTGCCACCAAAGGTATGAGCAGGCTGTCTGTATCTAACTCTTGCTCAAACGGTAATAATCACTGTGGCCTATAGGTTTTCATATGCCCGTATGGTTTTTGTTTGTATATCGTCGCTGCGCCTAAAAATGGAGTCATGTGTTTTGGGGCAAGTGTTCAGGAGAGCAAAAAAACTGTTTATTTTCGTCCCTTCGCGATATTTTTTAAAAGTTTGTTCTACAAAAAATTCTTGTACCGATATGCTATCCACATACTGCAAAAAAATTATGAAACATTTAGCGGTTTTCCAATGGTGCATAAATTTTCAAAAAACATACACATAACTCCTTTTTTAAGTACTTTTTGGAACAAAATTTAAATAAATGGAAATATTTTTTACACATAACTCCTTTTGCTTATGAAACCATTCTTATTGTTATTTTCTTTTCGAGAGGGACAACGACTAAAAATAGTTTGTTGGCGGTTTAAAGCGACATTAGTTAGACAAGGTCCTTAAAATTTTGATATTTAAAAGCTCTTCACTAAACAGCGAACAACAGATTTTTCGCAAAACTGATGCTGATTTTTTGTTTTTTCTTGTAAATATTTAAGAGCTTTGACATAAATTGAGATCTGCGAAAGATGCTGTACTTTAGATACTAAAATTTACCGCCATCAATGATTTAATTGCCTTCACAAGCCTTTATTACCAGCCATTTAGGATTTAGATAACAGGATGAAAATTTGCAAATATTTTCAAAAAAATCTTGACAAATTCATTCAAAATACTTGGATGCTATGTGTGAACCTCATATTACTAAAATAGTGGTCCATTTTGTCACGTGCTGTTACTTTTTTATCAAAAAAAGTTATGTGTAGCTTAACACATAACTCCTTTTCAGACCTTTTTTTAGTATGACGAACACATAGCTCCTTTTACTAACTTTTGAACCAATCAAGATATCAAAAAACGGTTTAGTGAGTAAACGTATGACCAATAGGGGATCAGAAAGATGTAATAAAAAAAAAATTAAAAAACTACACATGACTCCATTTTTAGGCGCAGCGACGATATGCCTTTTGTCATAGCGCTATCCTCAATCGGCTGCCCATATTGCAAAAACGCCAAGGAGCGTGAGAGTCTAGGTGTACTGTCGTAAAGCGTCAGCTGCCAATTAAATATAACAAAAGGCTGTATTTCACAGTTAACACTTCAATCTAAGTGAACAGGTTTTTCAATCAATTTGACGAGGCTTTTCAATCAATTTGGACCATTTGAATGTTTTTTCCAGTCGATATTGTCTGGGGCTTTATTATGAAGCAAGAATAAGTGCTTATTGGTTTAACATTGATCAGAATTGCTTTAAAATATTGCACTTAAGTGTCCACTTATGCTAACCGTAAAATCCAGCCTAAGTGCCAAATATATGTTAGCACAGACGAATCGAACCTAATCTCTTCGGATTCAAGACTCCTTATTTCATGGAAAATCTACAAGATATTTCATTCTGTACAAAAGGATTGTTAGGCCACCTGTCCAACAATGAACCAAGAAGCCATTTTAGGTCTCACACCTCTCGACATTTTCGTCAGATTTACGGCAACTATGGCAGCACGTAGAATTAATATCGATTACTCTGACCCTCGAAACTTGAGCGTTCACTCCAATATTTTTTCTTCAATATAAATTATGGAAAACTTGGATAGGATTAACTCTGTACTGTGCTTTGGACAGGAATTTGAGATCGGGATACCGTATAGACCAAAGTGAGATGAAGATGGCGTATATGAGGACACTACAAGTCTAAACTGGTATACTGACGGATAAAAAATGTCCTCTGTAGTGGGAGCTGGTGTCTACGGTCAATACGCTCGGACCTATTAAAACTACACTGCGAACTTGAGTTCGAATTTCGGAGTCTTTTAATGGTAGCTTGGATAAAGCTGGATCCGAAGATTGCCAACTACAACAGTGTTGACCAAACATAGGTGCTGGTAAGAAAGGAAGTATCCGACTGTTAAGGACGGAATATCCTGTCTACAAGATATTCCGTAATGACTGTTATTGTTTCTGAAAACGAGAACCACCGTTAACTGACGTAAGTTCGAGAATATGATGGCCAAGCAGACATTCGACTAATATTGTTCTTATGTCATAGGGTTATTCCGAGGATTAACAAACCTAATGAACTGCTTCAAAGAGGAAACACTTTTCGATAACGTCGAAATTGGGATTGGTTCTTTTATAATATGGATTGAAACTCGTTTTATGTTCTATAATTTTTAACCTTAAACTTCTAAATCGATTTCCATATTTAGCCTTTGGAATAAATTAGCTTTTAATTAACTCCTTCCAACGCATTATTTCGAAAATTCAAATCCCGTCCCTTTAATTATTCATATTGTTTGGTAACCAATATTAACCCATAAACCACAATCAATTCCCAATTTATTTCCCTTATAATGTTTAGATTTAATATTTATTATTGTTTATGTGTCTATAACACTTTCAACTCATTGTCACATTAACAACAAATAGACTAACTGTCACGCAATATTCCAACACTGCACCGTACACTAAATATTAATACTCCCCACCCACCTCCTAATGTAACATCATGACCATTGTGTAATGTATGTAACTGCTTGTTAAAATATACTATATCGTATAAGTAGTGACAGTTAAATGTCAGTCAAGGTATTATATGAACAATTGCATCATTGATGAGTATTGTAACTACCACTTATTTATATCGAATAACGGTTTAAGAATAAACAGTGAAACTTGATTAAAATGAATTTTGGGATCACTGATTCAAAGTTTTCATGTCACCTTAGTTGAGGGACACCTTTTTAATAACTTCTTTGGAATTAAGCTGTGATCAATTGTAATTTGAGTCGATTGCGCTAATGGCGTTGAGATAACTATATACATATAAGTAGTTCCATTTCCTACTCAATGTGTAGGAACGACTTGGGGAAGCAATTGTTGCCTTGTGCTTGAGGTTCATCCAAATCTGCCATAAAGAATCGGTGACATGACATCTTCTCTACGGCCACTATCTCCTTAACGGAAATGGGGATTATGAACGATACATCATGATCATAATCAAAATATTATTTGTGGGGACTATGTCCTTTTCTAAAACGGTCATAATCCAAATGGGAATTTAGGTTATGATCCCTGGATTTTCTAGGCAAAATTTTTATATTTTTTTTTTAATTTAAAGTCGCTAAAAAAGTGAGTTATAGCGCTCAAATTCATTTGAATTAAAAAATTATTGGGCATTGTGGAAGCTATAAATGGAATCGAAAAAGTTGAATCTTACTTTTTTACTTATTTGTTTCTTAAATATCCAGGTTTTACTGTACATATATAATAACAATTGTACAAAAATAACTACGCCTGAAACATATTTGTATTTATATCAACCAATCTCTGGTCTAATGGACACATGTGGCTCTATAATATTTATATTGCTTTTGTTTTTTTGCTTTTTAGCCAACTCATTAAATGTATGAACTTTTATTTCAACTTGTATTTTTGTTTGTGTTAGTATTGTCTGTGTATGGATATGGTAATAAACAAAATGGAGTATACTAATTTCAAATGTCACAATAGGGTATTGACATGTAATTGGCTTTTGGTTAAATGACAATAAATTAACGATGTATAAATGTAATTAAAAATACTTGTATGTGGTATTCCCGTAAAACAAATTATTAAACAATTTAAAAAAAAAATATATCTAAAATTATTGAAAAAAATTTTTACATCGAATTTTAATTTCTTTCCACTTTAGAAGTAGTCTTTTTTTATCATTACTTTAAAAGCATTAAGTAGTTTTTATTATTGAAATAACAAGAAATATCTGTAAACCGTAACCCCACCAATAATATAATACATAAACAGTAGTTAACCAAAATAATATGATTGTGATTTAAAACATATTTTGCAGTTTAGTAGCACACAACTCAACTAAAAGCACAGAGAAAAAAAATTCCAACGGAATTTTTCGGCTATATTGGCACAAAAAGACGCAAAAATAGCGAGCCAATTAATTTCAATTAATTCATTTTATACTTGCTAAATTGTCTTGACAATGAAATCTGACAAATTCTGAAACGCGTGTCGACTAAGTATTTTCTTGAAGATTATTCTATGAGATTTTCATAGTTTTAATAAGTAAAGGAAATAAAAACCTCGAGCTAGAATAAACCTATTCAAAATTAAATTCATATATTTTCTTTCATGGGAGTGCAAATGTCTCTTAATTTGTTGAACAATGGAGTTCTTTTTTTTAAAGTTTTTAAAAGATTTCCACCTCCTAGGATAATATCAGTATGTGGTAAAATAACGTTCAAAATACTCGGAACAAATCCATAGTAATTTTTCGAAAGTTAGAGGAAAGTAGAGGTCTCCTATCTCCTAGAACTATACCAGTGGTAAAATAACGCTCAAAAAGAATCGTAGATGCACCAAATTACCTATTTTACGATATGGGCAATTGTAGTTTCTTGTTGCAGTGTTGTCTAAAGTCGAGTGAGTGACCTACTTGGACCGATTTTGCTACGTCTTAAATCTAAATTGCTGACTAAAATTACTTCAAGGTAATGGCTCCTTATAAGTCACGCTGAACGGAACACTATTACTGATTATTGTACTCCACTTAATGTTGTAAATGGTAGATTGAACATTGAAATCCCCTCGTTGGATGATTGGCTCAATGATTAGGTAGAATGCTATCAGATTAATGTCTACACAGATGGTTCTAAAATGACAAGGGGTACTGGTAGTGGCTTCCACTGCGGGGAACTTAACATGGAAGAATCATATCGACTTGATAATGACTGCAGTATTTTTCAAGCTGAAATTTACGCTATTATCAAAGCAGCTGAGCGGCTTTCAATGTCACCAATATACAGATGTGTTATTAGTTTTTTCGTTGATAGTAAGGCAGCTTTAATGGCTCTAAAAAATGACAGTATGAGGTCCAAGGTGCCACAGAGATCTTAAGGTTCTCAGCAAGCAGCACAACATTAGACTGTGCTGGGTACCTGGACATAAAGATATACTGGGCAACGAAATAGCAGATGAACTTGCTAAGCGGGGAGCCAATCTTCCACAGGAACTATGATTTTAGGAGTCTGGGATTGAGTAGCATTCCGAGTAGCTGAAATTAATTTATACACAGACGGATTAAAATTTCATGAACAAATTAGCTACTTAGGTTAGGTTGTAAGTGGCTGCTGACGTTTTACATCAACACACGTATCCTCTGAGATCCATTGTGATACCACGGGACCGTAATTGGTTTCCCTACTAGTCCCCGTCGTTAAACCAATTTGAGCTTCTTATGAAACTCCTTAGATATTGAATTTTGACATCCGACAAATCAGAAAGATAGTACAGCTCCCTAGATCCCAGTCAAGCAAGTCTATGACCAGCAAGTACCAGGCAATGGCAGATAAGGTGTTCGATAGTTACCAACTCCTCTTCATACATGCAACTCCGGCAAAAGTCATTCGATGGCACATTTAAATCCTCTGCGTGCTTCCCCACAAGACAGTGTCCGGTAATTATAGATTGTCCGGTAATTATAGTTCCTAGTTTTGCAAGCTCATCGGCTTTGCAATTCCCTGGAATGTCTCTGCTTGGTCATCTCATTTAAAGACGTGCTGCAGTTAAGGGCAGATCTTGTTTTCAGAAACATTGAATCCTGGGAGTTGCCCGGGCTTGACTGTCAGAATAGATGTTGACGGCGGTTGTAGACAAGATATTGCATTGTTTTCAGAAACATTAAATCCAGGGACTTGACCGCGGCTTGACTGTCAGAATAGATGTTGACTGCGGTTATTGCCAGAATCTCTGCCTGGTGAACACTGCAATGATCTGGCCATCTTCGAGCCTTGCTCAATCCAAGCTCTTGCGAATAGACTACAAATCCCACTTGTTCGTGCAACCTCGATTCATCTGTGTAAAAATGTATGGTGGCTCCACTTCCCGGAATGTCCCCTATCCAAGAATCCCTGGATGGTATCATAGTGTTAAAGTGGCGCTCAAAAGGGCTCATAGATGGAGCACAGTCCACATGTTGTGGTATTGTTATCTTCTTCAAGATCACGCTATGCCCACAATCGCTGCTCCTTCATTGCAACGTGCTATTAAGTCGAATTGCCGACGCAGCCGCATACTGCCTACCCAATATGTCCAACGGTATCAGGTGAAGAAGGATTTCTTATGCAGCCGTAGGTGTAATACGAAGGGCACCAGTGATGCACATCGACGCCATTCTCTATACCTTCGTGATAAAGACACAGTTCGCTTTTGTTTCTAAATCAGGCCACAAGGCAATGATTCAATACTGCAAAATTGGACGCACCACTGCTGTATAGATACAATTAACGACTTGAGGGCTAAAACCCCATCGCTTTCCAATAGCCCTTTTACAGCAATATAAAGCAATCGTTGCTTTTCTTACCCGTTTCTTAATATTACGCCTGAAATTCAACTTCCTATCTAGAAATATTCCAAGATACTTGGCTCCATCTGAGAAGGTGATTTCAGTGCCGTCCAGAGGAAGAGGATCAAAAGCAGGAACCTTATTTTTTCTTGTAAACAAAACAAGCTCTGTTTTACTTGGATTAACTCCTAGACCACAGTCTCTTGCCCATTTAGACAGATCTTTCAGAGAACCCTGAAGAATGTCCCTCAATGTTGGCAGATGCTTCCCCTTAACCCAATGGTTCCCAACCTTTTTTATGCCACGCCCCTCTTTTAAGTTAAAAAAATTGCCTTGCCCCGCTACACTAAAAACGAATTTGCTAATTTTTGGTTCTAACGAAAACTTACTGCTAGTTTAGCAAGGTTTTTGTAAAATAAGTATTTAAAATAGGTTTTTAGTAAAAATTTTGAGCAATTAACAAAATTTTTGTCGTACATTTTGCTAAAAAAATAGTTTTTGTATTTAATTTGACTAAAAAAAATCTTGAAAATTTGAGCGTTGCCCCCCTGGAACCTTCAAATTGCCCCCCAGCGTGGCGAGAATCAAAGGTTGGGAACCATTGCCTTAACCGCTATCGCGACAACGTCAGCATATGCGACAACATGACAACCAAGTGCTTCTAGAGATAGCAGCATTGAATTCTGAGTCAGGTTCCAAAGAAGCGGCGAAAGACCACCTCCCTGTGGTTAGATAGTTATATAGTAAGCCTGGTTTCACGATTTCCAGAATATTGTAGTGTTTAAGAAAGTGTCTGACTTGTTGATATCTTGTCTACAAACGCAATCAACATCTATTCTGACGTCATGCCCTGGAGTCAAAAGATTTGCTCTTAATTTCCGCAAATTAAAGATGAGATTGAATGAGATATGCAAGAAGTTTGACACACGTCTTATATGTGCTCCTGGGTAGAAGTAACATTCCAGGGAATTATAAAGCCGATGAGCTTGCAGATCCGTACAGGTTCCTATGGAATTGGAAGGTGCGGCATTGTTCTGTGAGGATGACTAATCAGAGTTGAGCACATTGATAAAGTGTGAGACTCTTTTCTTGAGAGTGATGTCGGCGGGGGTTTCCGTAATTACCAGACCCTGTCGTATAGAAAAAAAAGCATATCGGGTAAAGTTTCTGTCAGTGACTTCTGCCGGATTTAAATAAATCGTTGTGCTATTTTTTGGAAAGTCGATAACAAAAGGATGTGATCTACCGGCTTGACGAGTGTTTTGAACATGCTCCCGAGTCCCTGGGATAAGTTCAGCCATCTCAGCACAGCAATTACCATGTACATATCGGTAGAACAATTATGCACAACTCACATTCCGACGATGCTCCAAAGAATCAATAGAGTTAGATAATCATCTGTTGTTGATAAGCTTCAACGTACTACTTTGAACCCAGTCCAAAAGCTGCAAAATAGACCTTGAAGCCCCAGCCTTGATGTGGGAGTTGTATTCCAAATTCAGTCGTATTTAGCGGAATAAATAGTAAGGGAATCAGACGGAGTGAAGTAATTATAGCACCGTTTAAAGAAACTGTGGTACTTTAATGCTTCTTTCGACTCTTAGAAAAAAACATATTGATTCCAACAAATATTTTCATGTTCAGGACAGTAAGAGTGTCTGATTCATCCATGGCAACACGTTAAGTGTGGTTTCTGAGAAAGCTGGATCTAAATATAGAGCAGTCATCACCGATACCAAATGAAAAAAGTTTTAATACGGTTGTGACATGTCTCACATGATCAAATGTCTTAAAAATATATCCAGAGTCACAACCTTACTTTCACAAAACTTGAACATATATGGATTGATTCCAACATTATGTAAGGAACTCTAACAGGTCTCCCGTAGAACGACTTCTATGAAGGCCATACGTTTGATCGTAAAGAAATGAATTGGACTCTAGATAATTCACAAATTGAAAATTCGCTATATTCTTCATAACCTTCGATAGGGCAGAGCAAATTGGAATTGGGCGGTAATTGCCAGGATACCCTTTTTAGGGATAGGGCTAGAGTTGTGTCGTTCTTGAACAAACTAGTTTGAAGACCTAGTTCACTTTACTGACCTATAAACCTTGGCCACGACTTTTCGTTCATTTAGCTCATTCAGATCTTTTTAAATTCAGTTCTTATGTGTTAGACAAATATACTGGAGGTTCCGGTTTCAAATTCAGTTGTGTAAAAAGATTGCGTAAAGTTGTTTCCTAATATGATTAAGAAAATTTAAAAAGGAAATGGATGAAAGTAAAAACGAAATACAAATATTTTTTTTATTTTAGTATGACCCATTGTCACAATGATGACTTAAGGGGAATGTCAGCACCCCCATACAACTGCTGAGTATGATTGTGGACATTATAAAAAATCATATGAAACTTTCCTTAGCTCGGTTTATGTAGATGTCTTGGGGACGTCCGCAGTGACTCTAAACTGTCAGCGCGTCGTCACTAAGGATGGCTCAAGGACATTGCCAACTAGATTCGGATTTTACTTAATAATCAAACTCCCTCACCAATAAATTCCTCATAAAATCCAAATTTCGTAGTCCCCAGCTGTAAATCATTTACACAATAACAAAATTCAAAGTCGTCGTCGTCGTGTTGTATAGTTGTAAAGAGCATCAATAAGAAGTATTAACTGAGCATTACAAACGTGTTGCCATTAGTTAACTTCAGCTTTGATTGATTTCAATTAATCTTAGACGCGTGTAATTAATCATTGAACACTTTAATATGGTTAACAACTCTTGACCATACAACGGTTAAAAAGGTTCAACGAGGTATAGATCTAAACATTCATTCCTACATGCTGCAGACAGACAGACATACATTTTTTTTTATCCATCATGCATCCCCCCACTTAACACACCACTCAACTCCAACACAACAACAGCTTACAAATGTTTGAAATTCAAACAAAAATAAAAAACAAATCTTTAAATCTATAGACACGATTACACATATTCATTCGAACAACGCCAAAGAAAAAGGCCAAGAATGTATAGAATAAAAAAATGTTTAGACAATCTTATTATTGGCTTGTTTTGTCGGTTGGCTATTATTAGTACTTGTATGGTAAATGCGTTGGTGTTGGCCAGCCAACATTTTTTTTTTTTTTCAAAGATAATGAAACTAATGAACTAAAACTTTTATTGATGTTTTCGATTTTGTTTCATTTACTGGATAATGAAATTGAAAATGATTTATTTCAGGATTAAAAGGATTAACACTATCCTGGATATTTTTACATGAATGTTACATAACGTCTAACACTGATTTGATTTAATTGGATTTACACTCAGTCACGCTCACGCAAACAATAATCGAATCACTCGCTTGTCATTTACGCGCATTTTTTTTATTCACTATGCGCGTACAAGAAAGTAAAAATAATTGCCCACTCGTACGCATGAATCACGCCGTATTCAATAACACTCACGCGTGAGTCACGCAATCTCTACTCACGGTATACATTTTTTTTGTAATAAAAAAATATTGCTAACAAAATTTTTTTTAGCAAGAAATAAAAAAAATAATAAATAAGTTCACGTAGATTTTTTTCAACTCACGCTCATTCATAATTACGTGAAACCAAAAGCAAATTAAAGTTGACATTTGCCATAACAAAACCCTTAAGATTTTTTTTATTTAGTTCGGGGCTAGATTGTTTTTGACACGCATTTGAAAATGATGAACTTTTATTAAAATTATAATAATTTTTTATAAACTGTATAAGTGGCGTATACTTATTTTTTTTTTAATTGCTTTTAAATAACAATCATACGCAACGATGCCCAGTGGTTTATTATACCCTCCACTCTAGTGATGGAGGTTATACCCACCACTCTAGTGATAGAGGTTATACCCACCACTCTAGTGATAGAGGGTATATATAAGTTTGTCATTCCGTATGCAACACATTAAAATATTGGTTTAGGACCCCATAAAGTATATGGGGCATTCCAGGCCAAATCACTCACTTTTAGACCCGACCCCTTTCGATTTATTTTATTTTTGAATATATTTTATTACTTATTAAATCAAACTTGGACACCAATTTTCAGTCTTTTATTCCAAGATGGTGCGGAGTAATCAATTTTTCAAAATGGCGATTTTTTCAAAAAAATGGGAAAGTTAAAAATTTCAATTAATTTTGACCAGTTAAAAATATAGATATCTTAAAAAAAGTTGGACAACGTTTTGTTGTCTTTGTTTAAATGTAGTTTTAGAAAAAAATATTAAAAAAATTATTCGAAGTAATTATCACTTATTTTTTAACGTTTAAAAATTAAAATCGACTTTTTGAAAAAGTCCGAAACCTTCGATTTTTTTTTTACAAATGTCTAAAAGTTCTACTCTTAATTACGCAACTTTTAAGCCATAATTCGAGATGTGATCGCAATTTGTTCTATTTTTTTCAAATTTTGAAAATTGCACCTTTTATTTTTTGACTCTGATTTATTTTGTATGGTGCTCCAAAAAAATTACATTGGTAGATACTGACCCTAACTTACCCTAGATATATTCATTACGCCTCACAAAAATTAAGAACGATCAGAAATGGATAAGGTGTACCGCATGGGCCTTGAAGTTTAGAAAACGGATTGCAAGGAAAAATATGAATTTTTTTCTGTTTTCTCAATTTTTTTGGTATTTTAAGTTAAGTTTTAATTCAAGTGGTTACAGAATTATAATACGGAGTAAAATGCCTCTCTAATAAGGTACCAAAGACTGAAATCGGTTGAAAATCAGCCAAGTTATTACAACTTCCCCAGGCATCTAACGTATGGCAGAACACTTGATTAAGCAATATAATACGATTTTGGAAATTCATTGAAATTTTCTACTGTAATAACATTTTTTTATTCTTCAAGTTCAAATGTAATTAGATGACAAGTATTTTTCATATTGTGTTTTGCTAACATTTTTTAAATTAGTGCTAAAAATGCCTGCATTTTCAACACCTTTTTGAAATCTCTATTTAAAAAAAAAAAATTCTTTTTATACCCTCCACTTAGTGATAGAGGGTATATATAAGTTTGTCATTCCGTTTGTAACTCATCGAAATATCGGTCTGGGACCCCATAAAGTATATATATTCATGATGCCCGATCGATTTTAAGACATTCTAGCGATGTCCGTCTGTCCGTCTGTCCGTCTGTCCGTCTGTCCGTCTGTCTGTCTGTCTGTGGAAAATGCTCTCGCGGACAAAATATTGCACAGAGATGATTGAAACTTAACATATATATTGGAAGTTCTCCCGAGAAGTTTGGTATTGCATTTGAGCGATATCGGTTCAGCGGTTCAAAAGTTATGAACGCAAATGTAAGCACACCTCAAAAATTTCAGTACATTCAACATAACCTAAAACTACAACATGCTTTAATTCGGCTTCTGGTTGACATATGTGAACATAATTGAACAACAAATGGTATTTAAACAAGTACGAACATATTTTTTGACAAAAAAAGAAAAATCGCGGATTTTTTTTTAACAAAATTTTTTTTCGCGGAATTTTTTTTTTTTCAAAAGTAATTTCCTTTTAAATAAAGTTGTTTGCAATAATCTTTTTGAAATTGTGGAGGGTATTACTACATTCGGCAAGGCCGAATTTAACTTTTTTACTTGTTTTTGTTTTAAAATTTGGAAAAACCAAAAAAATATTACACTGAAACATGAATAATGAAAAAATGTTATTACAGTAGAAAATTTCAATAAATTTAAAAAAGGGACACGTATTTTTTAATCAAGTGGTATGGCACACGCTAGATGCCTGGGGCAGTTGTAATAACTTGGCTGATTTTCAGCCGATTTTAGTTTTTAGTACCTTATTAGAAAGGCATTTTACTCCACATCATAATTCTTGAATTAAAACTTAACTTAAAATACCAAAAAATTTGCGAAAACAGAAAAAAATTCATATTTTTCCTTGTAATCCGTTTTTTAAACTTCAAGGACCATGCTAAACGCCTTACCCATGTCCGATCATCCTAAATTTTTGTGAGACGTATATTTACCTCCAAATGAATATATTTAGGGTAAGTTAGGGTCAGTATCTACCAATTTTTTTTTGGATCTCCATATAAAATAAATCAGAGCCAAAACATAAAAGGTGCAATTTTAAAAATTAAAAAAAAATAGAAAGAATTGTGATCACATCTCGAGTTATGGCTTAAAAGTTGCGTAATTTAGAGTAGAATTTTTATAGTTTTTTACAAAAAAATCGAAGGTTTCGGACTTTTTCAAAAAGTCGATTTTAATTTTTAAACGTCAAAAAATAAGTGATAATTACTTCGAATAATTTTTTCATATTTTTTTTCTAAAACTACATTTAAATACCAACAAAACGTTGTCCATCTTTTTTTAAAATATCTATATTTTGTAATGGTCAAAATTAATTAAAAATTTCAATTTTTTAATTTTTTGGAGAAAATCGCCATTTTGAAAAATTGATTACTCAACACCATCTTGGAATAAAAGGCTGAACATTGGTGTCCAAGTTGCATTTAATAGGTACTAAAACATATCCAAAAATAAAATAAATCGAAATGGGTCGGGTCTAAAAGTGAGTGATTTGGCTTGGAATGCCCCATATCATGAAATCTTTTTTAAATTTCAACTTAGTGAAACTGAAACAAATGTTTAAAAAAACCGGCAGTTTTTGGAATTTAGAAAAACTGTAAATGCAGTTGTGTAAACAAGACCTTGAACCATCACTGAGCAATGTTTAAGGATTACCCCACTTTATCCGTAAAAGTTACAGAGGGTTAAAATTGAAAAATCGATAAAAATGGCTTGAAATAATCCATAGTTTTTACCTTTTTTCGCTTTTTTTTAAGTTCTCCTTATATTTCAATCTTTTCCGGCATAACACAAAGTCAGTACATATAAGAGATTATTTTAATGTTGGCTTGATAGATGCTTCATCGCTTGGTAAGAAGTTATAAGACGGTTAAGTTTTGAAACCAAAAATTAAGGGTTTTTAAATTTTCGAGGTTTTTTTATCAGAGATTTCGGCCCCCTCTATAAAATGAAAAAAGTTGAACTAGAGTTACGGAGTTTCAGCAGATCAAAGTTCGAAAGAAAAAACGTAATTTTTTTAAAATACCAGTTTTTCGCGAGGCACATTCGCGGTTTCATTCGAAGTTTGGTGGACTCTTGCGTAAACCGAGTTTTTTAGGAGTTTACATAAAAAAATCACTGGCGGGTTTATAAAAAATAAATTGCAAAAATTTTATGGCATTTTTGAAAATTGTGCGAAATTTGCAAATCTGTTTCCAATTTTTTTTAGTAGCAATTAATGCATCATGTTCATTTTAATACACCAAAAGACGTGCCTTAACGAGTAGAACTCATTTGCTTTTTGACTTTTTACTTTAAGCCATTCTGAGCGGAAAGCGCGATGATTTTATCTAAACCTGTTTTGATCTGGCACATCCAAGGCTTTACACGAAATCGGATGAAATTTTTTTTAAATGAAAGCCCACTTGATGTGTCATCATAAAATCAGAGGCGGGTTAAAAAATTTTTATGATTATAGATTTTTTGGACCATATTAAATTTTCTTGTTATAAAAAAGCATCACCGATTTTTTTAAACACTGGTACAATGATACGATTTTCCGTGATTTTTTTTTTCAGTAATACCAACGCGCATTTCCTAAATATGTTATAAAAAATTATGAAACTTTTCTTTTACCTCGAATTAATCGCGATTTTAGGTACTTAGATATTTTTTTTTTAAATCGTTTGGTCATTAAAGGGTTAAATTTATATTATATATTTTAGAAGAAATGATATATCCTGGCATGTTTTAATAACGCATGCAACAAATGTGTAGAAAAAAAATATTTAAAATATTTTTAAGATTTTTTAAAACCGCTAAATCTTAAAACCGCCCTAACTTTTGACCCCCTTGCGCGATTTAATTGACGCGAACGAATTTCTTATTCTTAAATAGCTTCTAATATTTATGCCAACTTTCATTGATGTGCCATCAAAACAAAAATCACATATTTTTTTACCTCAAAATTTAAGTCTTAGCCGGAACTCCTCATATATATTCATGATCCTTGATCGATTTTAAGTCGATCTAGCGATGTCCGTCTGTCTGTTGAAATCACGTTTTTGGCAATAATCCGGAACCGATTTAAACGCTTGGGGTAACAAAAGTTGCGTAATTCTCCTAGGCAGAAACTGATGTATTTTTTTTTTTTAAATCGGTTAAGTATTTTAAAAGATATAAGTGAAAATGTAAAGGTACCTCTAAAATAATGGTGAATTTTACACAAAAAAATGCTATAACTTGACACCTCTTGAATGAATGAGAACGAAACTTGGAATTTAATGTAATTTTATCATTCCTAACACTCGCAAAAAATTTGGGCGGAATCGCACAATGGGGAGACGCACCAGAAATTTAACCCAAAATTTTAAAATGATATATCTTGGCTCATGGTTGACATATTCAAATAAAATTTTAAATAGGTTCATATTTTATTGTTCTCAACGTTTTTCTGATTATTTTGGTACCAATTATGGCAATATCGGTCAAGGGGTTATGAAGCTATGAGCAACTGAGATGAGTTTCAATATAAACCTCTATGATATGACGTGGCTGCGCGCCATTTTGAAGTTGTTGATGCTTATTTGGCTTGTTGGCTTGTTAGTTGTTATTTGTAACAATAGAAACAAAAAATACGTAGTATGTGTCATACACGTGGTTGCTTTTATGTAATTTTCATACACACTTATAAAATATTTTTTTTTTGTTTTTTAAATATTTACATTGCACTATGGTTCCGATCATCACTTATCTTGGCCAAAATTACAAAGCTGGAAAAATTTCTGGTTTGAAATTGGTTTTGTGTTAAAAATTGTTATAATTTTTTTGTTTTCCTAGAATATTATAAGAAATTTTTTATATTTAAACTCAAAAAATAATTGAAAAAATTTTAAAAAATACGTTTTTATTTATTTTTATCTAAATTTGTTTTTGAACGGTAAATAAGTGTATACAAAAACAAAACATGTTTTCTGTTGTTTGTAAGTGTTTATGATTTTCTATAAAATCAATTTTGGCCATGAAAGGTCGTCTGGATCTAGTGCATTGGTTAACATTGTGGAGGGTATTTAAAGATTCGGCACAACCGAATATAGCTTTCTTACTTGTTTTTAATAACTTTGCTATTCAGTAAGTAGGTACTGTACCGATTGCAGCGAAATTTACACCGGTTATATCTAACGTAATTTCGAGCTAATTTTTGGACGCTGAACCTTACATGTCTAATAAGGGCAACACATATTTAGTATACAAAAAATTTAAATGCTTTAAAATCACCAACCTCAAATGAATGTAACAAAATTCTGACAATTAACTAATAAAAGTCTTGAGGGGTTTGTTATGTAAAATGTCAACTTTCAACTTTTTGGTTTCATCTCATTCCGATTCGGAAAAATCAAACACCTATCCCTTGTTCCTCCGTTCCATACCTTTATTTCCTGATCTTACACACAAAAAATTATTGGCTAAAAAATTTCAATTAAATCTATTGATCAACAAAATTTAAATGAGTCAATTATTGTTTTGATCAACATTTTTGTTATTTTCTTTAACTATTAGATAACAAATATTCAACATACTAGATTTTTTTCGCTTCAATTTATTTGAATACATTAATTAAAAAATATACTTTTTAATACGGTTTTACTTTTTTTTTATTGTCGGCAACATATTGGAAAGCAAAAAATATGAATTTCTTCATAATTTTTCCTTAAGCGTGAAATTCATTTGTTAAGTCAATAATTATTTTAATTGACTTTAAATAAAAAATCAATCAAATTTTTGATCAAAATCGTAAAAATGATTAATTGAAATAAAAATCAATTAATCACCTACAATTTGATGATTGATATAACAATTTTCTTTATCGGAGGAGTTTCAATTAAAAAATTAATTGAATCCGCGTTTTTGTTGATTGATTTTCGTTTTCAATTCTTTCTGTGTATGCAATGCATTTATAGGGGGCATCCCCAGAGTTTCGGTTTCAAAAACAAAAACGGTGGACCGATTTCAGCTCTGATAATTTTGCTTTGTAGAGTATTAAAAAATCTCGTCCCCGAAGTAGCCAGATTTTTTAATTTTTTAGTTTAGTAAAAAATATACGATGTTTAACTAAAAAATTACAAAAATGCCTAAAAAGAAGTCGTCCAAAGTTTACATAAGAGAATAACTGATAAATTTTCAATCAAATATTTCCCATTTTGTTGTATTAAAGAATAATGTGTTAATAGACAAGTGGGAGTGTTAATTTTGTTTTCTCAAATTTTTTTTTTGTCGCAGGTAACCTCAGGTCGGATTTGAATCATTAATTAAGTTTTTTTGTCTTGACTTGTAAAAACGTAGTCCTATAGAAAGGGTTTAAGAACATAAGAAAATGTTTGATGTTTTAAAAAATGTCTCCTCAGGAAATTCTCAGGTTCTGAAATATTTTTCCAAAATATATATGATTTTTGACATTTTTATTCAAAAAAATGTTCGTGATTTTGATTTTGTCTGATTCATTTGTTTAAAGAGAAAGTTTATAATTCTGACACATTATCCCAATAGAAAAATTTTTAGGTTCTGAGGTATTTTGCTACAGAAAACTTTTAGAATTTATAAAATTTTTGCTATAGACAAATTTTAAGATTCCCAGTTGGAAAATCTGTCACTGTCAGAACCACAGTGATTCCTCAAGGAATCATAAGTAATCCTTGATGACATGCCCTAACATGGTCAGCACTGAATGTTTGCTTTAAGAGTGTGCACTATTCCTCTAAGACGTCTAGAAGGAAATGTCTTCAGAATAGCTGTATATTAAATTAAAATTTTAAATCTGGGCAACTCTTCAATTTCCAAGAAAAAAAATGGCAATATTATCGATTTATTTAAAAATAAAATCTAGCAAGTAGAATAAAAGTAATAAGTATACTAACAATTTTCAAAATAAAGTTTGGAACAAGTAGTTAGGTGTGGGACTAATAAACTGGGGATTCCAGGTTCCAAATCCAGTTGGGACTAAAAAAAGACGAAAAGTTTTTTCTAAATATGAGAAAGATAATTTAAAAAGGAAAATGGATTTTTTGTATTTTCGCATGACCTACGTCAGACATTTCCCCAAAGAAGTCTTAGGTGACATGTCCCCAAAAGGTCAGCCCTGACCACTGCTGACTTTGAGTGAGGACATTTTGAAAATTTGTATGAAGCTGTCCTCAACCCAGTACATAGAGATGTCATGTGGATGTCAGCAGTGACTCTGACATGTCACCGCTCCGCCACTGAGGATGGCTCGAGGACGTTGCCAACTGGGTTCAGATGCACCTACATATGGAAAAGTCTCAGATACTTATTGCAATTTTCCCACCAACAAATTCCTATATTTAGAAAAATTCTTCGCATTAAAAAATTCTCAGATTTAGTGACTTTTTCCCATAGAAAAAAAAGAAGTGAAACAGAATCGTATTTCGCTTGAATAAGTATTAGTGACAGCACATTAGGAGAACAACAACAAAGCAAACAACAAAAGAGAAAAAAATAGTGAGTATTATCTTTAAAAAAAACGTTGAATAAAGCAAAATAAATAATAAATTTAATTAACTGAAAGACAAATTCCATTTTTTATAAACAAAGAATCTAATTTGATATTAAATACGTATGAGATAAGGAAGAACAAACATTTTGCCACCATATTGGAAAATACATCAAATACAACACTGCGTAACTTCTAATCTTTTCTATGCTTTTCCCAAAGAAAACATCTTAGGTTCAGATTTTTATATTTTATATATAAAATTTATATATACATTAGAGTGTCCCTTATTTTGGAAATGTTGGAAATCTTGAGACGGTACCCGCTCATTTTTTTCCTTTTGACTTAAAAATAACTCAGGAAAAATTTTACGCCCCTAGGACCACGCCTTCCCTACGCGACGGGCCCTTAAAGAGCGGGGCCTAAAAAATCATTTTTCCATACAAACCAAAAAATTTTTTTTTTGATTTTTAATTTTTTTGTTATTATTTATTATATAACTTGGTTTGCTTATTCACAACAAAAAATTTGATTTTGGTGGGATAAGTCTTTCAGCGCTAAAAAATTTTTCGCAAAAAAAAATTTTGAGCCGCCGGGGTCCTACAGTAAAAAATTTTTAAAAAATATTTTTTTTTAGTTTTGACCAGCAACGGTTTTAGCTGCTATGTTGCTTTAAATGATATATATTCATAAAAAAATATTTTTTGTATCTGTGACATCTTAATCGTGTTCTAAAAAAGGGTAAAAAATGCATTGATGATTTTTTTCGATACACGATAAAAATGTCACAAATATGAATAATATTTTTTTTGGAATATATATCATTAAAAACAACATAAAAACTAAAACCATTGCTTTTCAAAACTAAAAAAAAATATTTTTTAAAAATTTTTTACCGTAGGATTCCTACGGCTCAAATTTTTTTTTTTCGAAAAAGATAAAGATGTCACAGATATGAATAATTTTTTTTTTGGAATATATATCATTTAAAGCAACATAGCAACTAAAACCGTTGCTGGTCAAAACTAAAAAAAAATATTTTTTAAAAATTTTTTACTGTAGGACCCCGGCCGCCCAAATTTTTTTTTTGCGAAAAATTTTTTAGCGCTGAAAGACTTATCCCTCCAAAATCAAATTTTTTGTCGTGAATAAGCAAACCAAGTAATATAATAATTAATAACAAAAAAATTAAAAATAAAAAAAAAATTTTTTTGGTTTGTATGGAAAAATGATTTTTTAGGCCCCGCTCTTTAAGGCCCCGTCGCGTAGGGAAGGCGTGGTCCTAGGGGCGTAAAATTTTTCCTGAGTTATTTTTAAGTCAAAAGGAAAAAAATGAGCGGGTACCGTCTCAAGATTTCCAACATTTCCAAAATAAGGGACACTCTAATATACATATATAGAAAAATTTTAAATTTTTTTGATAAAGAAAAATTTTAAAATTCCTAGGCATTTTTCCTTCAAAATTTTAAGATTCTTAAGACATTTTTCATGAAAAAAAAAATTCGCAGATTATTTTATTTTCTTTCACTTACTTTTTTTCATCTCCTTTCCTCTTCTTTCTTTCTTTCCTTTTTTCACTTTTGTTGTCATTTTTTCTCTTTTTCTTCCTTTTTTATTTTAACATGATAAAGTTTTTAGGCTGGTGTCTAATTTTAAAAAAGTTGCAGGACGCCACCTCAGTTTGACTGTATAAGCAAACAATTAAAGAAAAAGAAAACAAAATTACTATTTTCATTTTCTTAAAACCAAAAATTTTAATAACTTGGGTTTGTAACTTGGATAATAATTCACCTCGTGGTGAATAAAACCGTTTTTCACCAGCTGGTGAATAAAAAGTAACATAACTATTTTTCAACAAAAAAATTTTTTTTTTCATCAAATTTTTTTTTTTATCAATTTTTTTTTTTTATCTAATTTTTTTTCATCAAAATTTTTTTCCCATCAAATTTTTTTTTTTCATCAAACTTTTTTTATCAAATTTTTTTTTTATCAAATTTTTTTTCATCAAATTTTTTTTCATCAATTTTTTTTTTTTATTATTTTTTTTTTCATCAAATTTTTTTTTTTTTCATCAAAATTTTTTTTTTTCATTAAATTTTTTTTTTTCATAAATTTTTTTGTTTTTTCATCAATTTTTTTTTCATAAATTTTTTTTCATTATTTTTTTTTTATTAATTTTTTTTCATCAAATTTTTTTTTTTTTCATCAAAATTTTTTTTTCATAAATTTTTTTTTTATCAAATTTTTTTTCATTCATTTTTTTTCATCAAATTTTTTTATCAAATTTTTTATTATCAATTTTTTTGTCACCAAAAATTTTTATTTTTCATATTTTTTTTTCATCATTTTTTGTTTTGCATCAAAAATTTTTTCTTTTTTCATTTTTGGGTTATTAAATTTTTTTTAACATAATTTTGTTTTTCGTGAAAAAAAATCATTTTTTTTTTACCAAAACTGCGTTTTCACCAAGTCTAAGCTTTTCGCATAAAAATTTTCCATCTGATTATTAAATGTACATAAAACAAGTGAGAGTGTTATATTCTTTAGTGCCGAATCTTTTATACTCTCTAAAATGTAAAAACACTTTTTTATACCCTCCACTCTAGTGATAGAGGGTATATATAAGTTTGTCATTCCGTTTGTAACACCTCGAAATATTGGTCTAGGACCCCATAAGTATATATATTTATGATCCTCGATCGATTTTAAGTCGATCTAGCGATGTCCGTCCGTCCGTCCGTCTGTCTGTCTGTCTGTCCGTCCGCAGAAAACACGCTAACTTTTGAAAGACTTTACAGAGGCTACTGAAGTTTGGCATATATGTTTGTCATTTACCTGGTCAGGTTGGTATTGCAATTCAGCCAAATCGGTCCAGTGGTTCACAAGTTATGAGTAAAAGAGTAAATTTCGGCAAGGGTATTTCGCGAATTTACGAGATAAAAAACACGATAACTTTCGAAAGACAATAATGAGACTACTGAAGCTTGGCACGTATCTTTGCCGTTCCCCGGGTCTATTTGGTTTTAAATTTTAGCTCAATCGGTCCAGTGGTTCAAAAGTTATAAGCAAAACCTTGAATTTCAGATTAGTTTCATCTAAAATGCCACGTGTTTTAACAAGTTTTAAAAGCATTGGTGGTAACTAAACAATGCTTTTCAAACTTGTTTAATTTTAAAGCAATGCTTTTTAAACTTGTTTAGTTTTAAAAGCATTGGTAATTTAAAAATTACACTCGAAAAAAATTTTACACTCAAAAAAATTTTACACTCAAAAAAAATTTTTTTTTTTTTACAAAAATGACAATATTTTGTGTAAGAAATATTTTTACAGTAAAAAAAACATTACACTCGAAAAAAATTTTACACTCAGAAAAAAAAAATTAGTAATTTTTCTGTAATAAAAAAAAAATTACAAAAGAGTTTTTTACTCAAAATAAAATATTTCTAATCAAAATTGTTAAGTTTTTCACGTTAAAAAATGTACTACCCTTTAAAAACAATGCATTGTGGAGGGTATTCATAGATTCGGCAAAGTCGAATTTAACTTTTCTACTTGTTGCACTTATTTTTGCACTCACTTACGAAATGTACAGCTCTTTTGGTTTTTTAATAGGGTCTTCGACTGATATTTCAATTCGTTTTGCATGGAATAGCAAAGTAATATAACATTATTTTTTCTAAAATAACTTTGCTTTGGCAAGTACACCCAAATCTTCCGCAAAACATTATCATGATTTAATGTTTTGGGCAAGAGTACAAAATTCGCAGGCATTTTTTTTAACATGATAATGTTTTTAGGCTGGTGTCTAATTTTAAAAAAGTTGCAGGACGCCACCTCAGTTTGACTATATAAGCTAACAATTAACAAAAAAGAAAACAAGAATTACTATTTCCATTTTCTTAAAACCAAAAATTTTAATATCTTGGGTTTGTTACTTGGATAATAATTCACCTCGTGGTGAATAAACCCGTTTTTTCACCAGCTGGTGAATAAAAAGTAACATAATTATTTTTCAACAAAAAAAAATTTTTTTTTCATCAAAAAATTTTTTTTTTCATCAATTTTTTTCCATCAAATCTTTTTTTTCCATCAATTTTTTTTTCATAATTTTTTTTTTCATTAAACTTTTTTTTCATCATTTTTTTTTTTTTGTTCATTAAATTTTTTTTCCATTAAACTGTTTTTTTTTATTAATTTTTTTTTTATCAAATTTTTTTTTATTAATTTTTTTTTTTATCAAATTTTTTTTCATCAAATTTTTTTTTCATAAAATTTTTTTTTATTCATAATTTTTTTTTCATCAATTTTTTTCTTCCCCGGGTAAAAATGAAATATATATGATCATATATGAAGATATATGGATCATATATGGATTTATATAACCATATATTATCATATATGCCTCCATATATGTTCATATATGATCTGATCCGAAAATTGGCCCGATATGACCTCATATCGGGCCAATTTTCGGATCAGATCATATATGAACATATATGGAGGCATATATGATAATATATGGTTATATAAATCCATATATGATCCATATATCTTCATATATGATCATATATATTTCATTTTTACCCGGGTCATTAATTTTTTTTCATCAATGTTTTTTTTTCCATCAAAATTTTTTGTTCAAAAATTTTTTTTATCATATTTTTTATCAATTTTTTTTCATCAAATTTTTTTTATCAAATTTTTTATTATCAATTTTTTTATCACCAAATTTTTTTTTTTTTATTTCATATTTTTTTTCATCAATTTTTTTACATCAACAAATTTTTCTTTCATCAAACAAATCCATCAAAAACTTTTTTTCATCAAAATTTTTTTTCACCAAAAATTTTGGGTTCATTAAATTTTTTTTTAACATAATTTTGTTTTTCGTGAAAAAAAAAATCATTTTTTTTTACCAAAACTACTTTTTCACCAAGTCTTAGCTGTTCGCATAAAAATTTTCCATTTCTTTATCAAATGTACATAAAACAAGTGAGAGTGTTATATTCTTTGGTGCCGAATCTTTTATACTCTCTGTTATATTCTTTGGTGCCGAATCTTTTATACTCTCGAAAATGTAAAAACACTTTTTTGCACTTATTTTTGCACTCACTTACGAAATGTACAGCTCTTTTGGTTTTATAATGGGGTCCTCGACTGATATTTCAATTCGTTTTGCATGGAATGGCAAAGTAATATTACATTATTTTTTATAAAAAAACTTTGCTTTGGCAAGTACACCCAAATCTTCCGCAAAACATTATCATGATTTAATGTTTTGGGCAAGAGTACAAAATTCGCAGGCATTTTCCATCTCCTTTCCTCTTCTTTCTTTTTTCCTTTTTCCTTTTTCCTTTTTTTCTTTCGAATTCGGCTTTGGGGATGGAGGGAATTTCCTTCCCACCGTGGATCCGCGCCTGGTATATTAGACCTGTTTTTAAATACAAATAAAATTTGTAAAGTATATTATTCTTACATGAATGGTCCCAGAGTTTTGTCTAAAAATAAAGAATTCATGGTGGTGGATAATACTTTGTTACATTCCAAAACAATTAAAAGGAATAGTAAAGGATTTGTCGGTGAGTCCAGGAGTGAGTTAAAACCATTAGTACGAGCTAATCATATATGTGCTATCATATATTTCAATCAGAGTATGTATTTTAAATTTGGTTTGGAATTTTTTAATTTATATTGTAATTTTTGAATTGATTATAAAGTTGCTTTTGTTTTTTTGATTTTTTTTTTCTATAAATTGTTTTCACACAATTAATCAAATTTTTTTTTTGTTAGATTTAAGAGGGCCTAAACAAACCAATAAATATCATTTTACCATTTCATATAAAAGTACCAAATAAAAACCTGCTGAGCATCAAATATTTAAGTTCATATATAATTTCAATATTAATCACATGTGGATATTTGAAAATATAAAAGCAAATGTCGGTAACACCCGTATATTTTTGTACCAACAATCATAAAAAATTTGATCTTTTTTTTGTAACATTTTAGCTCCCATATAATTGAGTGGTCAGTGAAAAAAGAGCAGGCATCAACAAAAATGTTAAACATTTTTTTTTTTGTAAATTTTTTTTATAAAGAGTTTTGTAATGAAATGATTTTAAGAATTGATCATAATCATGAGCAACATCTGAACAACATACAGTTTTTTTACAATGGTAACTCATTTAGAAGTGATTCTTCTGTATTTAATGATAAATGATCTCATCACGAGGTGTCAGTTAGTCTACCCATCATGCAGTAAAGAGGTAATTTTTAAAAGTAATATTTTTGACCAAATTAACTGCAGTTTTTTTTTGTATTTTTTGTTTAAAAATAAATTATAATTTTAATGAAGTTGTTTTGGTTTTTGGAAAAATGCTAAAATATTTTTTCACTTTTTATTATTTTTTTATTTTTTCAATTTAAATAAATATTTTTACCAATTTTTTTTTTTATTTTTTAAATTTTCTGTCTTAATTTTTTTACTTTTTTTTTTTCCTTTAACTCATGATTAATGATGTGAAATTTTTAACCTTCATTGTTTTGTAAATGACCTGCCAGTCAATCATGTTGTGTTTTGTAAAAATCAAAAAAACTGACTGACTGAAAACTTAAAGATAGAGTGGTAAAAAGGTACAAATATACAATTTTTATTTGATTACTGACTTAAAGAATCGGTTTTGTTAATAAGCCAAGAAAAATGACTTTATTAAATTCATTAGCGCCCATGTGTGAAATACGTTCGATTGTTTTTTAATTGTACTTAAACAATAGGAGTTAAATATAAATGTTTGATCGGTAATCTTAATTATTGACCACTATGCGTTTTTTATAAATGAAATTAAAGATATAATATCGTTAGTACCTGCTTAAGATTTTACTACACAGAAAAAAATAAAAAAAAATATTTGAGTAAATTTTTAATACTATTGAGTAAAAAATTACTCAATTTTGCACCAGTAAACGATTTAATAGTATTGAGTAAATTTTTAATAAAAATTTATTAAATGTTTGAACAAAAATTTGAATAAATTTTTAATTGACACAATTAAAAATTTACTCAAAATTTATTTATTTATTTTTTTAAAAAGTTTAAAAAAGTTTTAAATTTTTTTACAAAAAAAAAAATAACAAAAAACTTGTTTTTTCAAACTTTATCAAGCATATTTATGTCTCAAAAACATAGGAACATTTTATAAAGACGATTACAAACTTTCATATACATATACAAAAAACTATAAACTAAACGAGAATTAAAAAAACTATGAGAGTTTAAAAAAGATTAAAAAAACTATTAAATTTTTACTAAATTATTTCATTAAATTGTTTTTAAAATTTTTAAGTAAATTTTTAATTCCGTCAATTAAAAAAAAATGCTCAATTTTTGTTTTTAAATTTAAACAAGTGATTACTCAAATTTGTTTCCTCCATATTTTTTCTGTGTAGTGTATTTTGCCAAAAAAAATATTTGTTTTGGCTGCAATTGGTTTCAAAATTTGCAGAATGTGGAGTACATTAAGGGAAAAATATTTGCATGTCGAAATTTAATCCACTTATTCATTTTTTATTGCAAAAACTAGTAAAATTAATATTTTTTTTCGATTTTTTGTTCTTTTTTGTAAGTGGCTTAAAATGGTACATAAAGAACATGGACGATTTAAAGTACCCCTTTGAACTTGATTGAGTAACATCCGCGTTTTCTTTGAGTGTACTAAACATTCCGCAAATTGTGACACCAATAGCGGTCACAACAAAAAACATTTTTTTTGACAAAATACACTACGATTGCGAAATTTAACCGTTTGTAGGGAGGCAAAGACAGACTCCAATTTCTTTTGCATTATTTTTCTGATTATCAGCTCTGTTATTCCAAAAAGAGGCCATTTTCGGGACAGGCTATTGTTTACATTGAATTGAATTAAACGAATTCTTATTTATTTCCATTCAATAACACTGAAAACGAATTCAATTCTTTTTTATTGTTCTTTAAAATTCATTCAAAGATTTTATTTACTAAGAATTCATTCTTATTGAAATAATTATTTGCTGAATTAATTCAATTCCTTCACCATCCAGTAAGAATTGAAAAATTTGTTAACCATTCAGTAAGAACGATAAATTTTGCTAATCATTCAGTAAGAAATTACAAATTTTTTAAACGTTCAGTAAGAATTGAAAATATTTTCACCGTTCAATAAGAAAATAATTTTTTTTTGCAAAATGAAAAATAAAATTGTATATTTTTCATTGAAGAAGAAATATATGTAAAATAACGGGAACTCATTAAGAATACCGAAATTTTAAGCAAATTGTATGAAAAATATATTTTTATACCCTCCTCTTAGTGGTAGAGGGCAACGGCGTATGCAGGACTGTTTTTTCAGGGCCCAACAACAACAACAAAAAAAAATTTTGTTGTTTTTTTCGTGAGATTTGTGTTTTCCAATACATATAAAACAAATATTTTTTTATTGTTGTTGTTGGCCCCCCCCCCCTGTATACGCCAATGGTAGAGGGTATATATAAGTTTGTTATTCCGTTTGTAACTCATCGAAATATCGGGCTGGGACCCCATAAAGTATATATATTCATAATCCCCGATCGATTTTAAGACATTATAGCGATGTCCGTCCGTCTGTCCCTCTGTGGAAATGGTAATCACGGCCAAAATATTACACGGAGATGACTAAAACTTAGCATATTTATTGGAAGTTCTTCCGAGAAGTTTGGTATTGCATTTGAGCGCTATCGGTTCAGCGGTTCAAAAGTTATGAACGAAAGTGTAAGGATACCTCAAAAATTTTAGTACATTCGACATAACCTAAAAATACAAAATGCTTTAATTTGGCTGCTGGTTGATATATGTGAACATAATTGAACACCAAATGATATTTAAACAAGTACCAATTTTTACCAATTTTTTTTTTTACCAATTTTTTTTTTTCGCGGAAATTTTTTAAAAATTTTTTTCAAAAGTAATTTCCTTTTAAAAAAAGTTTTTTGCAATAACCTTTTGAAATTGTGGAGGGTATCACTACATTCGGCAAGGCCGAATTTAACTTTTTTACTAGTTTTTAACTAGAAACTCGAATCACAGATATAAAGCATGAAGATGAACGATAGGTTAGGTTGTAAGTGGCTGCAGACATTTTACGTCAACACATGTAGACTTTGAAGTGTGTTGTGATACCACGGGACCGTAATAGGTTGTCCTACTAGTCCCTGCCTGTAACCTTTGAGCTCCTTGTGAAACTCCTACGATATTAAGAGTTTTTACATCCGACAAATCAGAAAGATCAAGCAGCTCCCTATATCCCAGTGAAGCAAGTGTCTGACCAGAAAGTGCCGGACAATGGCAGATAAAGTGTTCGATAGTTTCCATCCATGAAACTCCCACAAAATTCATTTGACTGCACATTTAACCGCTCTACGTGCTTTCGTATTAAACAGTGTCCAATAACTACAGCAACTACCGTCGAAATCTGTGCTCTTAAAAGCGATATAGGCTCATTTGTAATATGTCATGTAGTCTCACACGCCCATACATGTGCCCATCTCTGATTAGTATCCGTCGCGGCACAAAGCCGTAGATTTTACTTACAAGTTTCTAGAGTTATATCAACACATTCCAATTCTGTTGGAACCTGTAAGGAAGTTCCCAGTCTTGCAAGCTCATCGGCTTTGCAATTACCTATAATGTCTCTGTGTCCTGGGACCCATATGAGCCATATGTTAAACTGCTTGGCCATCTTATTTAAAACGTGTGGCAGTTAAGAGCTGGTTTTGTTTTCAAAAAGGGACTTTGCCGCTGCTTGACTGTCAAAATAGATATGGGCTGCGGTTGTGGACAACCCATTTCAACTCAACCAGTCAGCCACTTCCTTTATTACCAGCATCTCTGTCTGGTAAACACTGCAATGATGTAGCAATCTTCGTGCCAAGCTAAACCCGCCTCCGAATAGACTCCAAATCCCACTTGTTAAAATTTATGAAGGCCTCACTACCCGGAATTCCCCTCATCATAGTATAAATGTGGTAACGTGGCGCTCAAAAAGACTCATAGATGGAGCGTAGTTCACATTTTGTGGCATTGTTATCTTCTTCAAGACCGCATTGTGGTCACAATCGCTGCTCTTCATTGCAGTGTGCAATTCAATCGAATTTCCGAAGTAGCCGCATACTGCCTTTCAAATATGTCCAATGGTATCAGATGAAGGAGGATTTCTAATGCAGCCATAGGTTTAGTACGAAGAGCACCAGTGATGCACATCGACGCCATTCTCTGTACCTTCGTGATAAAGACACACTTCCCGTTTTTTAAAGCAGGCCACCAGACAATGATTCCATAAAACAAAATTGGACGCACCACTGCTGTATGAATCCAATAAACGACTTTAGGGCTAAAACCCCATCGTTTTCCTATGGTCCTTTTGCAGGAACATAAAGCAATTGTTGCTTTTATCACACGTTCCCTTGTATTACTCCTAAAAATTCAACTTCTTATCTGGAAATACTACAAGATATTTGACTTAATCTGAGAAGGCGATTTCAGTGACGTCCAGAAAAATAGGATCAAAAGTTGAAATCTTATTTTTCCTTATTTACAAGACAAGTTCAGTCCACTGTCCACCGCCCATTTAGAAGAATGTCCCTGAAGAATGTCCCTTAATGTTGGCCAGTGCTATCGTTTTACTCTATCGTGACATCGTCAGCATATGCGGCAACATTATAACTACGTGGTTCTAAAGAGAGCAGCATTGAATTCAGTGGCAGGTTCCAAAAAAGCAGCAAAGGAAAACCTCCGCGAAGGGTGCCCCTATTGACAAATCGAGATATTACAGATGTTGTACATCTATTGGCAAGAAGATATTCCATGCTTTACTCGCAGACCTGAAAATTACACAATTATCGAGTATGAGATGACATTGTTAAAAGCCCCGGAGAGCGATCTCTCGATGAATAGCAGTTTCCGTTGACGAGCTCATGAATAGCGGCTTCCTGTTGATCTACCCTTGCTGTATGTATGTATATTGCCTAGTCGAAAGAACCTGGGGTCAATCAAATCTGAGGCTATCATTTGTTCCATTGTCTTCAACAAATAAGAAGACAGACTAATTGGTATGAAATCCTTCGGAGTTGTGTGGAAATTTTTCCCAGCCTTCGGGATAAAAAGTAATCTGATAACCCTCAATTTTAAAGAAAACTAGGACCAGTTTATGCCGTGAAGAGATAATACAACCAAGGGGCTATACAGTCCGCGGTTATACCATCAGGTCTAGGGGATTTACAGAGCCTGAAGTTTTTAATCGCCCAGATTAATGTTAGCATCTTTATTGTTTTCGAAGCAACCTCATATGCTTGGACGTCAGAACGTTTCAAAGCTTGAAACGGCTTCATACTTAGAACTACCCTGAAAATGTGTGGTTAGAAGAAGATCCAGCGAATTCCCACTGGAGGTAGACCACACCCCAGTAGGATTCTTTAGGCATCCCAGTGTGCAATGGAAGAAGCCAGAACTTTTCGCAGTCTTGATATCTCAGAAACGTCTTCTAATTTTCCACAGAAGTTTTTTCAAGAATCACATTTGGCAATTCTGATCATCTTCTTATAACTCTCAAGTTGCAGCCTTGAACACTTTGCCTTATTAAAAAGCTTAATGAAGGAATCTATGCACATCTGCAACACTTTTGACCACCAAGGTGTTTTTTTAACCCTTGGCTTTGCAGAAGGGCAGGATGCATCCAGCAATCTATTACAAACATTTGTGATATGGTCAACCAGATAGTCAATTTCCGCCCAATATTTCTCTTTAGATTTCTTGAGACTGTAATCGGTAAAAAAAAGTATTAAAATTTAGTACATAAATTACTAAAATTATAATTAACTCAGTTATCGCACGTGTAGTTTACTTAATTAAAATATGTTGTGTAATAAAATTGATAATAAAAATTAATTTTGATTTTCAATTTATATTACTAGGTAATTTTTTTATGGTACAACAAAAACCACTTTAAAAACAAATATTAATTAAACAATTATAAACTTAATAGTTAAAAATGATCAATAATAAAAATTTAAATAAACAAAAACATGGCAAGAACCCCTTTTTCAAAAAATGTAAAAATAAGGTGGTGTAAAAATTAAAACAAACATCAAAAATTATGGTTATTAAAAACAATAATAAAAATTAAATAAAAATCCATATAAATAAAATTTTATTACAATATTCAAGTGGTTTATTTCAAATCACATATTTTTGAAAATTACAAAATTTATAACCCATAAATAGGGAGTGTATTGTCAACGGGTAAAAAAAAATACACAACAAACCCTTTTAATAATTCAAAGATGTAAATAAAAATTAATTGGAAAAGATGACAATATTTTGTGTGTGTTATCAATATTTTGAGTGTATGATTTAAACACTATTTTGTTAAAAGTGTTGACATAATATTTAGCAGAGCACGAGCCAATTAAATATATGAGGTATTCAACAAAAAAATTGCATTTAATAACTTTAAACTAAATTTTGTATATTTACGAAATTTTAACTTAATATCAATTAAATTTTTTTTAACCTGAAGTAACTTGAAATTGATCAAAAATAAAATAAAAAATGCAAATCCCTACATTATGTCTGCAAAGATCTTCTTATTTATGGCTTAAAGATACTGGGCGCCACTTTTGAAGTCTTACAAGGGAAATATCTCAACCCTTATGAAACGATTTGCCTGAAACTTAAAATATATATAAAAGAGACGATTTTAAGGTTGTTGGTGTCTCGACTTATCGGTCATTTAAACACCGATAAAAATTTTCGTTGTCCCCTTATGAAACAATGTGGATCTTCGGGGAAATTTTGATAACTCCGAACTAACAGGAATATCGTCCAGAGCAAAAATACGGGACGACTAAAATTTAATAAAGATTATTTAATATTTATATGGCTTTCGTAAGTCTATATCTTCACATAAATACCCACCAAAATTTACACATTTTCATGAAAAAATATTTAACGAAGCCGAATTTTTACAAGGCTATGCCACCATTGGGTAGGCATTAAAAATACATTTCTTTTTATATGGAAACATCATACACTCAAAATAATTCTACAGTAAAAGGTTTAGTAAGTGATATTGTACCAAAATCTACTAATTCGTTACTAATTTTAGTATCTTCAAAGTACTAACATTAGTAATTTTTACTGGATTTGACTATTATTAGTTAAAAATTTTAGTATTGGTTACCAATTTCTGCACTAGGTCCTTTTGGACTAAAATTAGTTAAATTTTTAGTATTGAATACCCACGTTTTTTTTTGGGTGTATAGTTTCTTAAAAAAATGGCTGAGAAATCCAAAGAACGTTTTTTTCGCCATTTTTTAAACTCCTAAGTCCCGGATATGGCCGATAAGCCGAGACACCCCAACTAAGAATTGTCTCTTTTATATATATTTTAAGTTTTATGCAAATCGGTTCATAAGGGTTGAGATACTTCCCTTGTTAGTTACAGTTTGAAGTAAGTTGCTAACCTAACAGTCAGTTGTTAAAACCTTTGTGAAGTAAGCGTAGGCCAGTTGGCCCGAAATCTAGACGTACTTCAGAGATTTTGATTGAATTTTTTGGAACGGTAATAGGTTCCCCTACTGGTCCCTGGTGTTAATTCAATTTCAGCTCCTTATGAAACTCCTAAGATGTTTAATTTTTACATCCGAAAAATTATAAAAATCGTGCAGCTCCCTAGATCTAAGTGAAGCAAGTCTCTGACCAGCTAAACCTGAGCAATGGCAAATAATGTGCTCGATAGTTTCCAATTCTTCCTCATCAATGCAGCTTCAGCAAAAGTTATTTGACGGCACATTTTACCGCACTGCATGCTTTCTCATAATACAGTGCCCGGTAATTACAGCAACCACTGTCGAAATCTCTCCTCTTAGAAGCGATACCAGCTCACTTGTTCGCCTCTGACTCTCCCACGTCCATCCATCTGCACATCTCTGATTTGTCTCCGTCGCGGAACAAAGCCGAACATTTTGTTTTCAAGTTTCTAGAGGCACACCAACACATTCTAAATATTTTGGAACCTGTAATGCAGTTTCAAGTACAGCAAGCTCACCGGTTTAGCAATTTCCTGGAATGTGTCTGTATCATAGGACCCATATGAGTCATATTTAAGGACGTGCGGCAGTTAAGGGCAGATCTTGTTTTCAGAAAAATTAACTCTAGAGACATGAACGCGGCTTAACTGTCAGAATAGATGTTGACTGCGGTTGTAGACAAGACACTGAAACTCAACCAGTCAGCCACTTCCTTTATTGCCAGCATCTCTGCCCGGTAAACACTGCAATTATCTGGTATCTTTGAGCCAGACTCAACCCAAGCTCTTCCGAATATACTTCAAATCCCATTTGTTCGTGTAGCTTCGATCCATCTGTTTAAAAACTTAGGGAGGCTCTAATAAGACTCCCTGGATGGTATCATAGTGGTAAAGTGGTGCTCATATGTTAGTTGGGCTATGATAGAAATTTGTATGCAATAATTATTCATTGAAATCGATTTCATTGAGCATTTTATATGAAAAAATCAATGACTCAATGATTCGGGACCCACTTTGATGGCGCTCAAAAAGGCTCATAGAGCGAGTACAGTCCTTATTTTGTGGTATTGTTATCTTCTTCAAGATTGCGTTATGGCCACGATCGCTGCTCTTCGATTGCTTAATATTTTCAATGGTATCAAGTGAAAGAGGATTTCTAATGTAGCCGTTGGTGTAGTACGAAGAGCTTCAGTGATGCACATCCACTATATTCTCTGTAACTTCGTGATAAAGTAACAGATCACTTTTGTCTGTAAAGCAGACCACCATACAATGATTCCATACAGCAGAATTGGATACACTACTACTGAATATATCCAACGAACTACTTTAGCGCTAAATACACATCGTTCTCCAATGGTTCTTTTATGGGAATATAAAACAATCGTTGATTTTCTCACCCGTTCCTTAATATTACGCTTGAAATTGAACTTCCTATCTAGAAATACTCCTAGATACTTGGCTCCATCTGAGAAGTCGATTTCAGTGCCATCCAGATAAATAGGATCAAAAGCAGGATTCTAATTATTCCTTGTAAACAAGACAAGCTCTGTTTTACTTGTATTAACTTAACTTTAACGACAGCGATCTTCGATGGTACCAACGAGCTCATTAAGAGCAGTTTCCATTGATCTACCCTTGCTATGTCGATGTTGCCTAGTCGAAAGCAACCTCAGGTGAATCACGCAAACATGACTAATCTACGCAAATATGAGTCAATCATTCGTTTCATTGTCTTTTACAAAAAAGAAGACAGACTAATTGGACTGAAATCCTTCGAAGATGTGTGTGAATTTTCCCCACCCTTCTGGATATAGACGACTCTGGTTTCC
Source organism: Pegoplata infirma (assembly GCA_963921195.1). Lineage (NCBI taxonomy): Eukaryota > Metazoa > Arthropoda > Insecta > Diptera > Anthomyiidae > Pegoplata > Pegoplata infirma. The sequence continues at coordinate 66,454,887 of OY992536.1, forward strand.
CTCTATTTTAAGGAAATATACGACCAGTTAATGCATGTTATGTAAAGATTTTACAGCCAAGGGCCTTTATATTCCGACACTGGATGCATCTCAGCCGGGTTTATACCATCAGGTCCAGAGGGTTTGTAGGGCCTGAAGCTGTGTGAGCGTGAGTATGACCGAAACTCAATTTTAATCATGTGGTTGTGAATGAATTTGAGTGAAAATAATTTGCGCGAGTGAGTGTGCATGAGTAAGATTTTTGCGCGAGAGAGTGTGCGTGAGTATATTTTTTTGTGTGAATTTGCGTGAATTATTTTCACTACATATTTCCTTCCGTAACGAAAAAAAACAAAAAAAAATTAAAAATTTGTCAAAACTTCAAATTTTGTTAGATTTTGAAAATTTAAATTTTTATTTTATTTTATAAAAAAAGTTACGTGAGTGTGAGTAAAGCCTTCGTGAGTGCATGTGAGAGTGAGTTGTCCTTAAATTACTCACGTGAGTGAGTGTGAGTAGATATATATGCTCCTGAGTGAGTTTACGCAATTGGAAATTTCCTGTCGTAAGTTAGTCAAAATTCACTTTCATGAATTTTGATTCAAACTATCTTGACATTATTATTTTTTAGTACAGATCGAGCTCGGGCTCTAATTATATTTGTTATAAGGGTTCAAGTTGAAAAAATGCAGAAGAAAAATTGAATTTCTAAAAATTATAGACATTTCTGGTATTCCCATACCGGTTTCAAACACTCCAGTTAGTGTTATCATCAGTATGATTTTAAATGTCGGTTTGTCTTGTTAATGGAAATTGTTTTTTATATATGTGAATATTTATAGTTTCTACAGAATAAATTTTAACAGTTTCTAACACTACAATTCTATTTCTAGCAATCTTAACTTCACTTCATACTTTCTTTCAACTTTTTTGTCTCTCACATTATTTCGCAAGGGTTACCAACATGATCTGGAATTGCAGACACAAATGAAGGAATTTGCATTTTCTGTTTCGGGGACGTGCCTAATGGCGACATATTTTACATTTGTTTTGTCTCTTCTTCTTTAATTTTTTAAAATTTACTTTTGAATGCCTCATATATATATTTTTTTGATGAAAGGGTGTTCCACTCGCATTTAACATTATATGTATTGAATACCTTATATTTCTCTAGCAGATGTGTTATGGTAGGAGTAAAACCACTTGAGCATAATAATGTTGATACATACTTAAACGCTAATAAGCTTCTTCTTAAAGACAATAAAGACATTTTCAAAATAAATCTAATGTTGAAAAATATATAGTCGCATCTTATATTTAGAATATGGTATCATTAATGAGATATTCTTTTGGCTTCTTTAATACAAAAGTACTATTTCATCTTGAAGTTGTATAGATTATATTCCCTTAAAGAAAACTTATTCTTTAATTTATTTGGTTTAGTAGTTTAGATTTTGAAAATTTATTAGCACATTAAGATAAAAATTCAGTTGTATTGGAAAGTCAAAATTGTCACAGGCTGTTTCTGGGACTGCAGCATCAAATGTTTTTATGTTTCAAAGTTTGTCATTAAATTTTATGGTATTGTTTTTGAGTGTTTATAGGAATGTATTTTCAAGTTTATGGTTGCATATTTGGAATTTAAAAGATTTTTAATGGAATTTTGAAACAATTTTTGTTAGAAAACATAATTTATTACATTTTCAATAGTTGTTGCATGATGATTTTTGGTAAATAGGTATGGCAATGAACATATGGCAGGTGTTGAGTTGTTATATTTCTGTACGAAGATCTTTACTAACATTCTCTAGATTAAAGTTAAAAAAAAAAAAAATATTATTTTAATACTCCAATTTGAAAATTGAAATTTTAAAATTTCTATACATTACAAAGAAAATTCAGAAAAAATCGTATCTGAATTGAATATGTGAATTTTAACTTACCCGGGGAGCGGACACAAAAAATATTTTCGACAGAGTTGTTTCAAGGAGAGTTTTTTTTGGGGGGAGTCAGGTGTCACATTTTCCCCACGCTATAAATGTTTACAAATTCATTTATTATGATAAATATGTTTATATTAGGTTGGATGGGTGTTCGCCATTTGGCGAATTCACTTCAACTTCTTAAACCACCCCTACTTCTTAAGGTATTTTGCTAGAGACGTCAATGGGACACAGTTTAAGCAATCCAGGTCATCGAAAAATCTTTGCCCTAAATGTTTAAGGAGGCTTCTCATTAGACTTGGACATGCACATAGGAATTGCTTCACCGACTTCACGTCACTAAATAAGTAACATTCACTTCCCCACAACTTCTACTATAGTTCCCATGGACGTATACAGGGGGTGGGCACAGGGGACACGTGCCCCCCCCCCCTTTTCAATTACTTTTCAAGTACTTCTAGTTAAAACGAGATATAAATAGGCGATCGCAAACAATTTTGGGAGTTGTGCCCCCCCCCCCCTTTTCAAATTCCTGGATACAGCGCTGATAGATCCTATAATAAGTTTCCATACCCACGGCCATTTGGCCATTTATACAGTATCCTGTAAGTACCCCCACTAACTGTCCGTTTGCCAAAAGTAAGAAGACTTTTGGTCCTCTTAGGATTTGGCAGTGGTCACAGGGTTCCCGATATCCTGCACGTAGTCATTGATATTCCCCTATCCTTCATTCTATTCTCAGATATCATATTAATTTCGTTCATCAATTCCACTATAGACACCGAGATGTCAGGTTCTACACGTTATCCAACCCAAAATAGGCCATTTCTCGCACATTCATCAGACACTATGTCCAGGGACCCAGATTAGCTTGTTGTTAGGGTTGTTTACAATTCCCAACGATTTCCGTTTTTACAGTGTTTGAGTCTAAGGTTTCAGAGCTGCAAGACTATCCAAGAAAGTGTTAAGGGCGCTAGGACGAAGGTCACTTGTCATAATTATCTGCGGGGCTTTATCAATTGATAGTACCTCAAACTGGAAAACACTACAACTATCCGGAGGTCATAATAAAGTCAAAACGATTTTGAGGCATTCTGAGTATACTCCCGAACCCATACCTTTCTCCATCTTTGATGCGTTCGTAAAGATTGAGATCGCATTCTCTGTTATAACAGAGTGTTTCGCCTAGTCTTTCCTAGTTGGTATTTGAAGTTCGAAGGGTTTGTTAAAGTTCGGCTGTGGTGAGATAAAGTCGTTTCTCTGTTCCAGTTTCGTACTGCCCACCGTACTGAATAAGGTTGAGTGTTACCAAGAGCGTTGCTTAAGCATTTTTTTCTGCTGTGCTCTTGGCGTGAATATCCACGGGCTGAATATTTAGTATCATTTCCAGGCCGTCCTGTGGTGCTGATCAAAAAGCAACAGTGACACCCACACACGCCAGGCCACCATAAACTTTGGTAAATATTGGTCCAATTTTCGCGCCCACCTTCTCCCGAAAATTCTTTTGTAGGTGTAAAAAGCACATAAAGACTTTTTCATCCTTTCGTCTGTATTCCTTTTTCAAGAAAGCTTTGAGTCCAGGATTACAACCAGATATTTCGCCTTATTAGGTAGTTCCTGGATGATTCCAACTAATTTCGGAAGACCAAACCTCTCTATCTTAGTCCATTTTGTGAACAAGACGAGTTCGGTTTTTTCGGGTTTAACTCGCAAACCGTTGTCCCACGTTGAGAGTACCTGAAGCGCTGATTTCATGAGTTCTCCAATCTTTGGTAAAAACTTAACTTTTATTAGGATCAGAACGTCATTAGCTTAGGCAGCCACTTTGATACCAATTCCGTTATATGACTCGAGGATCTCATTTATTACAAGGTTCTAAAGAAGAGAAGAGATCACTCCCACTTGTGGAGTGCCCCTTATAATTACTTTCTCCACTTCGCCATCACCTATCTTGTTTGTTGCTCTGCTTTTTAGAATGTTGTCCGTTCATAAAGTAATCAGTGTGTTCGTGCCTGTATTCTGTAGGGCATTAAGAATTGATTATATTTTGACGCGTCCAAAAATGATACCAAAACATACACTTTTTTGTGAAGAGTATCCTTAATCAGCCCGACATCACCTTAAGCCGTCTCAACAGACCTACTTTTAAGATAGGCGTATTGGGCCTCTCTGAAATTGTCTGATGTGAGGGTACTTCTCAGGTCTGTAATCCTTTGCGGTATTGTGGTTTATCTTTCCAGCTTTGGGGATTAATGCCACCCTTGCCTCCCTCCATTCAAATGGTATATACCCTGATGCCAGCCTACCCATTAAGATAAGTATTACCCATGGCATGATTATCCCGAGGGACTCCTGCAATTTGTCGGACTTGAAGGACCGGAACGCACACGTTATCTTGCGTTCGTCCACCATTGCACTATGGCCGAAAAACCCCAAATCGCGGCAAAAACTATTTCCCGACAAGCTAGCCTCACCAAATTTGGTATGCAGGGTTCTTGTGTCAAAATATTTGATTTGAGAAAAAATGGGCGGTCCACGCCCCCTTTTTCTAGTGGCCCGCCCATAAGGGGGATTTTCGAAAAAAATAATGCTCACAAAACTGTATTTAATTAAAATCTTCCTTAATAATTTGAAGTGTCTGACCGAATATTCGGTAGGCAAAAAAGTACTATTCGGCCATTATTCGGCTTCGGTCACATTTTTGGACGAATATGGCCGAATACCGAATAAATGAAAAAAAAATTGTAGTCAATTGTTGAAAAACATATTCAAGTAGAAAAACACTTTTTTAGTGATAGTAATTTATTAAAAATATTTTTATTTTGAGGAAAGTACGTTTTTTAATAACATAAAAAAAAAAAATTTTTTTGAGTGTACAATTTTTTTGAGTGTATAATTTTTTTTGAGTGTAATTTTTTTTTTTTGTTTGAGAATAAAAAGTTTTTTGAATAAAAGAAACACTATAAAATATTTTTGTAGCTTTCCACTAAGCTTTAAAGCGTTTTTAGTGTGTTTTTCAACACGTGAATTTGCGGAAAAAAACCATCCAAAATTCACGTTTTTGCTAATAACTCATTCTTTCGCACTCGTTCGCATACCATATTAATATACAATAAAACCTGAGCTTTCTACGAAGATTTACATGTATAAAACTGTTTTAACAATTGTTAACATTTTAAGTTATACTCCGCGAAAGACGATAAAACTATTCACAATTTCATAAAAAATTACCCCTAAAAAACTCAAAAATAACTACGAAATAAAATTTTTTTCCCAAATATGTTAAGAATTCGTAAAAATACTCCCCTCGAGTATTAAAATTCACATTCACAACATTTTTTTTAACCAAAATATATTTAAAAAAAAAATATATAGATTTATTAAAATTTGGTTGCTTTACAACTTGCAACACGGGTTATAAAAACTGTATACATTAGCAGCTGTTTACACATCGACAGTGTTGCCAACTATCATAACTTTTTTAAATTTTTTCTTACCAATATATTGGGAATGGAACACAATCAAAAAATCTTTGGAAATCTATACTTGAAAAATTGACTTTTTGCCGCCAAAATTGAAAATTCGGCCAAAGTGCATTGTTCTGATGAATCCATTTACCGGAATTGTAGTTGGTAAAAGTTTATCCAAGGGAATATCTGTCTTCACCTCGTCTCTGGTACCCGGAAAATGGGTATCCGTCAGAAGTTCAATGTTTCCTGACTGCTTTCTGATCGATCTGGCTTCTCAAGAAATCCTGGTTAACTGGGTTCGTTGGAAAGAACTTTACGGAGTCTTGTCGCTTCCCAGCAAAACTTAGATTACCAAATAAGGTATAAAATAAGGTATAAGATCTCTTATTTTATACATTGCAGCATTAATGATTTTAACAGGCGATGAGACTCAAAGTAATGCATCCACATTATCACAAAGAATACCAGTAAGGTATAAAATAAGTCATAAATTTATAACGAAGAATACGAGTAAGGTGTAAAATATATGATATTTTATAGGTTACGAGAAATGAAATAATATAGCATACCAGAAGATAATATATAAGGTGTTACGAGTAGCGAAAAAGTAATTTTGTATTAAATTTACTCACGTGATTGTAAGTGAGTGTAAGTAGATAAAATATGCTCGTGAGTGTGTGTCGTTAGAAATTTCCTGTCGTGAGCCCATCTCCAGTTTAAACTTATGTATTTTTTTATAAAATAATTATTTTTTATGTTATTGTAATGCATTATGCATCCAATTATAAATAATGCATTATTTCAAACTTTCAAATAATACATAATGTAACCAAATATAAGTCATCTATGATTTAATGTTTAGAAATAATAAATATGAAATACATTTTTTCCAATACTCATGCATTACGTAGCAAATTATTAGTAATGTATTATTTTTCACTTGAAAATAATACGTTGTGGAACAAATGTTTGGTAAGACATCCTAAAATAATGCTACAAATAAGGTATATACATTACCTGGCAATGTGTTATATAATCACTACCCATTACCAAAGTTTTGCTGGGTTCAGTAGTTCCCTTCAGTTCTCCAAAGAAAATAGATCGAGATTCTCTTTTCGCCTTCCGGATTTTTTCTTTAAAAGCATAAAAACTGAGACGATAGTTCTCCCAGTTCTCCGTCGTATTATCTTTATTTGCCTTATTGAAAAGTTTCCTACTTTCTGGTCTTGGTTAATGGATCTTCTTCGGAGGCAAGCGTTCTAGACAGGATTTAATATGCACTTATCTAAGGGTGTTTGTCACTAAACAAACAGATTTCCACAAATCCTGTATGCCGACCGGCTTCTTCATTTTCGGAGGCAGCAATGCTTTTACAAGACTTCGGAATTTAACCCAATTCGTTTCTTGGGGTTCCAATAAGGGATCCTATTCTCTATTGAGACATTAATGTTGAAGAATATCCAGTAATGGTCCGTGAAACATTTTTTGACTTTCAAAGGTCATTCTGAATTTTAATTAAAATTTCTGAATTGTAGTCTTATCTTTAGTAGTTTGCTGAAATAAAATCAATACAAAAATTACTTTCTTCGTTTCTAAATTTGAAAAGTCGTATTTACATTTAAAAACTATTATTTATTAATGTCTAAAATCAATACAAATTTCTAAAATAATTTATACCTAAATCTTGCAACAATAACTAAACAATTAACACTGATGCGTAGGGAAAAATTTTAACACATTTTTCATGATTTTATAACGGCTGCAGTTATAAAACAAAATTTAAATTTCCTATTATACCCAAAAATTTTATTATTTTTCTGATACGCAAATAAACTTCTTTTCACTAAATTTTAACAAAAGATTTTTGCATAGAATTTCAATATATGCATATAAAATTTTCTATTGTTTTTCCATCAAATCTGCCAAACATATAAAGAAAATCCAGCTAAATTTCATTAAGGATTAGTTATTTTGTTTTTCTTTCTTTTTTTTTTGGGGTAGATTTTCTCACATTTTCTCCCCCTTAAGACAATAAATATAGAAATGTGTACTTTTGAAATGTAAGCAAATATTTGCTCTAGTTTTAGGCAAATAGGAAAGGAAAAAATACAGTTTTTATTATAATTGTTTTCTTTAAGATTCAGGTAAGAAACCGAAAACCGAAGACAAAGACCCACGCACAGCTGGACATACGTAATGTGTCATGTAAGGTTTGTTTGTTATGAAATTTCTTTCAAGGAGGGTTGATTTTATTTGAATGTGTATTTATTTTAATATATTTTGAAAATTTGCATCTTTTTTAAATGATTTTTTTTGCATATTTGTTGCTTATTTTTTTATTGGAGTTTTTTTTAAGGATGTTGTCACCTTTTTTAAGGATTTGTTTTTATGGTGTATGTTAATTTCTGCATATTGACAGACTTTTGAATGTGTCATAATAAGGCGTAACGTGTGGTTAATATTTTTTTTTGTGTGAGATCAATTTAAGATTGGAAAAGTTTTTTAGAAGGCCCAAAAAGAATAAACATAAAAATTGTTTTTGAAAATTAAAGACTACACGTGTAAAAAAATAATTATATCAAAACATATCTCCTTTGATAAAAACATATATGGATCATATCAAAATGGATGTAATTAGATCTAGTCCATATATACTCATATCTGCTTCAGATATGTTTTGATCCGTAAATTGAGTCTATCTGGCATATATGGCATATATGATCAGCCATTTTGAGATATGTTCATATATGTAAAATTGTCAGATAGACTCAATTTACGGATCAAAACATATCTGAAGCAGATATGAGTATATATGGACTAGATCTAATTTCATCCATTTGGATATGATCCATATATGTTTTTAAAACTACCGAAGAAAGGTGACCTCAAAGATCGGAACAACTGGCGAGGAATTACACTGCTTAGCATGATTAACAAAGTAATAGCTCATATCATTACCAAACGAATTTCGGACGTAGTAACACCAGCACTAAGAAATGAACAGGCAGGCTTTAGACCACATAAGTCTTGTATTGATCACGTTAACAGCCTTAGGGTTATAGTAGAGCAGTCGGTCGAATGGCGCTCTTCATTATATTTATGCTTTATCGATTTTGAAAAAGCATTTGACACATTAGATCACAGCATCATATGGAGTGCGTTAATATGCAAAGGTGTTCCGATGAAGCTAATCGCCCTTATTAAAAGCCTTTATTACCAAGCAAGTTGCCGAATCCTGCATGAGGGTAAACTTAGCAATCAAATTAGAGTCCGTATTGGCGTACGACAAGGTTGTGTCTTGTCGCCACTACTCTTCAACATTGTTCTTGACAACATTATGACTAAGGCAATGCAAGGGGGCAGATGCATAAGATGGGGTCTCCATGGAAACTTGTGTGATCTGGATTACGCAGACGATATTTGTATAATGACACATAGTTTTGATGATATGTCGGCTAAACTGCAACAACTAATGGTTATTACTGAAGAAGCTGGTCTGAAGATAAATATCGGAAAAACTAAAACTTTGCGTGTTAATGAATCTAGACAGGATAAATTCCATATAAACAACCACGAGTTGGAAGACGTTCACTCGTTTTGCTACTTGGGCAGTATTTTAACAAAAACTGGTGGTTCGTCAGAAGATATAGAAAACCGAGTAGTTAAAGCCAGGCAAACCTTTGGTAGATTAAAATCCATTTGGAGCTCGCAAACGTTATCCCGGCGAGTGAAACTTAAAATCTTTGAATCAAATGTGAAATCAATTCTACTCTACGGCTGCGAAACATGGAACGCAGCACCACGAGACATCCAAAAGCTGCAAGTGTTTGTCAACCAATGCCTCCGCAGAATAATGCGTATCTTTTGGCCTAATATAATAAACAACAATATATTATGGACCGAAACCAATCAAATACCAATCGCAACAGAAATAAAAAAACGAAAGTGGAACTGGATTGGCCACATCCTACGAAGACCCCCAAATGACATCACCAGAAACGCCATAGACTGGAATCCACAGGGTAACCGTAGAACAGGTCGACCTGCGCACACATGGAGACGACAAATCGACATCGAAGCTGCTGCTATAGATAAAAGTTGGGGCGAAATAAAATTCCTTGCCCAAGATAAATCACGCTGGAACATATTTGTTAAGGCCCTATGCTCCTTATAGGATCGACGGGAACATATATATACATATATATGTTTTTATCAAAGGAGATATCGCTCATTTACTTGTATAGTGAGTTTGAAAGATATTAATACGATTTTTTGACACAATATAAAGCAGGATGTAACAAATAATTCTGTATTGTTGACACTATACAAGTAAATGAGCGATATGTTTTGATATAATTATAAAGCTATTATTTCAATTTTAAAAAACTTTTGAAAAAAAAAAAAAAATTTTCATTGCAAAATTTTTTTAATTGTAAATTTTTTTATATTTTTTTTTTTAAATTTTTTTTTTATGCTACTAGTTTTTTGAATTCTCATTTAGTTTATAGTTTTTTGTATATAGGGGTTTTCGTGTCAACTGACACAATTTTTGAAACCGATGTCTTCCGATTGGGATGAAATTTGCACCAAGGTTATCTTGGTTACTATCCTATTGGATAGTAGTTCAGACACAATTTTTCAACGAGATCGGTCAAGGACTCTCTGAATTAGAGGGGGTCGAAATTTTACATTTTGGCCAAGGAGGTGTTTATTCTCTTCCATGTAACTTCTTACCTATTGTGTTTAGCAAAATGTGTCCCAAATAGTATAGATAGCTATTTCTTCAGTCTTTTGAAAAAAAAATTATAAAAAATTCAAAAAAAAATTTAGATCTATACTATTTGGGACACATTTTGCTAAACACAATAGGTAAGAAGTTACATGGAAGAGAATAAACACCTCCTTGGCCAAAATGTAAAATTTCGACCCCCTCTAATTCAGAGAGTCCTTGACCGATCTCGTTGAAAAATTGTGTCTGAACTACTATCCAATAGGATAGTAACCAAGATAACCTTGGTGCAAATTTCATCCCAATCGGAAGACATCGGTTTCAAAAATTGTGTCAGTTGACACGAAAACCCCTATATACAAAAAACTATAAACTAAATGAGAATTCAAAAAACTAGTAGCATAAAAAAAAAATTTAAAAAAAAAATATAAAAAAATTTACACTTAAAAAAATTTTGCAATGAAAAATTTTTTTTTTTTTTTCAAAAGTTTCTTAAAATTGAAATAATAGCTTTATAATTATATCAAAACATATCGCTCATTTACTTCTATAGTGTCATAACTCAAAATATGTCGTTTTTGGGTAAACAATACAGAATTATTTGTTACATCCTGCTTTATATTGTGTCAAAAAATCGTATTAATATCTTTCAAACTCACTATACAAGTAAATGAGCGATATCTCCTTTGATAAAAACATATATGGATCATATCCAAATGGATGAAATTAGATCTAGTCCATATATACTCATATCTGCTTCAGATATGTTTTGATCCGTAAATTGAGTCTTTTGAAAAAAAAATTATAAAAAATTCAAAAAAAAATTTAGATTTTTTTTTTAAATCCAAAACTTTTTTGACTTTTTCCTCAAATCGGGCCTTTTTTTTACTCAAAAGAAAGCTTAGGTCATTTCCTTTAAGAGCTATGGGGTCGCTTAGTGGGATGCAAGTGGCATATCTATGAAAAAAAAATTTTAACTTTGGAACACAAAAAACGGTTCTTAAATTTGCACTATTAGGCGTGGGATAGCTAACCAGTTTTCGATTTTGATTCGCGATACCCTCTAATTTTTATAGGTTCGAAAAAGAAAGCATGAGCCAAAAAATGACGGTGGTGGGGTGGGGTCATATGGCCCCTCATCGGGGTCAAAGTTGGGCGTAAAGAGGTAAAAACCTCAAAAAGCCCCACAACTGCCCTAGAATCGCCCCTGGAGGGGTGCAATGTGTGACGAACCTCCAATAATTTTCTGCCCCAAACATTTTTCTAGAACAAACCTAATCCCTATTTCCACTTCCTTAGGGGGCTCCCATACAAAACATTTTTAAAAATTTGTTCCTACCATTCTAACTTACCCTAAAGTGCCCCTAATTTTGCCAAATGTATGACCGACCTCCATTATTTTATTAATTCCAACATTTTTTGCAAACATACCTACAATGTATCTTTAAACCTTAAGGTGGTCCTCATACATTTTTTTTTATAAATTTGTTTTTTTAAACCAGCTCCTACCGCCCCTACCGTGCCTCCTAGAGAGGTAAGAATTACAGCCAACCCCCATTAATTTTTAGTTACTAACATTTTGTCCGAACATAATAACACCATATCTCCACTCTCTAAGGGGGCTCCCATACACTATAAAAACATGCATTTTTAAAAACTAATAAAAAAATTAAAAAAAAGTATGGGGACCCCCTTATGAGTTGAAAATAAAGGGTAGGTATATTCTGAGAAAATGTTGGAGTTGGCTGTAGGCAAAATCGCCCAAAGAAAAATGGCCCAAAAAAGAAAGCGAAAATTCGGCCAAAAATTTTTCATACAAATTTGGGTCATATTTCATATGAAAAGTTACCCAACATTTTTGGGCAAATTTTCATAGTTTTTGGGCAAAATTTCGAAATTAAAAATTGGGTGATTTTTCATTACGAAAAATAACCCAAAAATTATATATGAAAAATTGCCCAATTTTATTTTGGTTTTATTTTTTGTCAAAATCTTAAAATGTCAAAACTGAAATATGTATGCCACAATAAATCAGTATATTATTTTTAGAAACAGAAAACGGATATCGTGTTCTTTTTTTGTAAATTATATATTTAACTTACCAAGAATAAGCTGAAGCAAAACCGTTCAGTTGTTGCTAACATGCAAAGGCTCTGGTGGGAATCGAACCCAAAGCCCCTGCTCTTACATGCAGATTACCACGCTATATATTAATCTATCGCAGCGCATTAGAAAATCAAAAGTAATGAATTTAAAAACAGCATGCAACTCCGATGAAAGCTCCGCAGGCGAAAAATTTTACCAACAAATTTTAACAAAAAATCGCGCGATTTTTTGTTAAAATTTGTTGGTAAAATTTTTCGCCTGCGGCGCTTTGATTGGAGTTAATTTGATACTTATGCATTTTACGGGCTATATTCTCAAAACAACGATCTATAAAAATAAATAATAAACAAGTAACCTTTGGTCTTATCTTAAAAGTTTTTGTCTTTGTCTTAAAGTGCTTCTGCGTACGCGGCCTTCGGCCGGGCTTAGGGAATACAAACTCCATGCCTTAGACCCACCCTCTCCGCAAAAGAAAGCTTTTCTGTGTAGTTTGTGCTTTGGAAAAAATGTGTTAGAAAAAATATTTTTTTTATTTTGGGCCATTTTTCATTTCGTTTTTGGGCTTTTTTTCGTTAATTTTGGGCGAAGTTTCGTATTTTTCTTTTTGGGCCATTTTTCATATTTTTTGGGCGATTTTGCATTTGGGCGATTTTTCATAAATTTTTTTGGGCGATTTTTCTTTGGGCGGTTTTGCCTACAGCCGTTGGAGGCTGTAGGCAAAATCGCCCAAAGAAAAATGGCCCAAAAAAGAAAGCGAAAATTCGGCCAAAAATTTTTCATACAAATTTGGGTCATATTTCATATGAAAAGTTACCCAACATTTTTGGGCAAATTTTCATAGTTTTTGGGCAAAATTTCGAAATTAAAAATTGGGTGATTTTTCATTACGAAAAATAACCCAAAAATTATATATGAAAAATTGCCCAATTTTATTTTGGTTTTATTTTTTGTCAAAATCTTAAAATGTCAAAACTGAAATATGTATGCCACAATAAATCAGTATATTATTTTTAGAAACAGAAAACGGATATCGTGTTCTTTTTTTGTAAATTATATATTTAACTTACCAAGAATAAGCTGAAGCAAAACCGTTCAGTTGTTGCTAACATGCAAAGGCTCTGGTGGGAATCGAACCCAAAGCCCCTGCTCTTACATGCAGATTACCACGCTATATATTAATCTATCGCAGCGCATTAGAAAATCAAAAGTAATGAATTTAAAAACAGCATGCAACTCCGATGAAAGCTCCGCAGGCGAAAAATTTTACCAACAAATTTTAACAAAAAATCGCGCGATTTTTTGTTAAAATTTGTTGGTAAAATTTTTCGCCTGCGGCGCTTTGATTGGAGTTAATTTGATACTTATGCATTTTACGGGCTATATTCTCAAAACAACGATCTATAAAAATAAATAATAAACAAGTAACCTTTGGTCTTATCTTAAAAGTTTTTGTCTTTGTCTTAAAGTGCTTCTGCGTACGCGGCCTTCGGCCGGGCTTAGGGAATACAAACTCCATGCCTTAGACCCACCCTCTCCGCAAAAGAAAGCTTTTCTGTGTAGTTTGTGCTTTGGAAAAAATGTGTTAGAAAAAATATTTTTTTTATTTTGGGCCATTTTTCATTTCGTTTTTGGGCTTTTTTTCGTTAATTTTGGGCGAAGTTTCGTATTTTTCTTTTTGGGCCATTTTTCATATTTTTTGGGCGATTTTGCATTTGGGCGATTTTTCATAAATTTTTTTGGGCGATTTTTCTTTGGGCGGTTTTGCCTACAGCCGTTGGAGTTAAAGAAATATTGGGGTCGGTCATACATTTTACTTCTCTAGGGGCACCCTATGGACAGTTAGAGTGGTAGGAGCACATTTTATAAAAATGTCATTTTGTATGGAAGCCCCCTTAGGAATTGGAAATATGGGTTAGGTATGTTCAAGAAAAATTTTGGGGGCAGAAGATTATTGGAGGTTCGTCTCACATTGCACCCCTCCAGGGGCGTTTCTGGGGGCAGTTGTGGGGCTTTTTAAGGTTTTTTACCTCTACGCCCAATTTTGACCCCGATGAGGGGCCATATTTCCCCACTTCCTCATTTTTGGCTCGTGCTTTCTTTTTCGAACCTATTTAATTTTCTTTAAAAATTGAAAAATCAAAAAAGTATGTTACTTTGAAGAGCCATTTCTTCGAAACTCGTCAAAAACATTCTGTTCCAATGATCGTCCTTTTTATGTGCAATAAAAATCAATATTTTTTTTAAGTGCATTTTTGATGCAAATGATAATTTTTAATGCATTTTTCAAAACTTTTTCTCTCTTTAATTTTTGAAACCTGCACAAATCGAAAATATAAATATTTTCATTAAATAAATAAAAAAATTTAATTTTCTTAGGAAAAATATAAGAACCTCTTATCAGAATATTTTTTGATCCCATGGAGATATAACTCTGAATTTTAGATACACTCTAAAAAAAACCTTGTAAAACAACAAGAAAAGTTTGTAATTTTTTTTTTGTGCTATCTCCTATTTGACAACAATTCCTTCACTCTAAATAATTCTACAGTAAAAGGTTTAGTAAGTGATTTTGTACCAAAATCTACTTATAAGTAACTAATTTTAGTATCTTCAAAGGACTAAAATTTGTAATTTTTACTGGTTTTGAATAATATTAGTAAAAAATTTTAGTTTTGGTTACCAATTCCTGCACTAGGTCCTTTTGGACTAAAATTTAGTTAAATTTTTAGTATTGAATACCTACGTTTTTTTTTGGGGTGTTGTAATTTTACAAGCTTTTTACTAATAATTTTGTAATTTTACAATCTTTTTACCAATAAAATTGTAGGTTTTGTGTTTTTACTAGATTTTTTGCTACCTCCTATTTTACGAGAATTCCTAGTAAAAATTACGAGCTTTTTCGTAATTTTACAACATTTTTACCAATAAAATTGTAAGTTTACAACTTTTTTTGGCGCAATAAAACTTACAAGGAAATCTCGTGAATTTTCTAGATTTTTTCGTAAAAAATTTGGAAATTTGTAAAATTACAAAAAAATTGTAAAATTACAAAGAAAAGTAAATTTCTATCAAAAATTTTTTGTTAAAAAACAAGAACAACTGTCAAATATTTATAAAATGGGATTACGAGACTTTTTCTAATAATTTGACAAGGTTTGTTTTTGTGTATATATTATACAAAACACTATGGTTTGTCATCAGATTTTTTTAACAAATTGAAGATGAGTTTTTTATAATAGTAGGAAAATATTTTTCTAAAAAAATTAAATTTCTAAAAGCAGGAGTATTAGGCTTTCACATGAGCCAACATTTGTGATAATTAATTTTTTAGCTAAAACTAAGAACAAGTTAATCGTGATGTATTTTTCTCACTTTTGCTAAAAATTTCGAACTTTGAGACCACATAATTCGAAAACTACAACGAATTTTGAATATCCAAATATGTAACATTAGAGTGGCATTTTTTTTCAACAGATTTACTCAAGTTTTTTGAAAAATTTTAGAAAAAAAAAATATATATGTCTTGCGCATCATTCTTATTAATGTTGATGCGCTGAATACGAATATCAAAGAATTTTTAAAATCGGTCAAACGGTTTTCGAGATATCGCTATTTGAAATTTGCAAAAAATTTCGGTTTTTTCCTACATTCTAGAAGTTTTTTTAAAAAAAATCTAAAAATTTCTTACCCTCGACCCTTTCAGAGAGCTTGACACAATATTTCATTTAAAATTAATTTGAGCCAAATCCGATCATTTTTACCCGTGGCGCCCTTCGATCAAAGTTTTGCTTTTTTTACAAAATTTTCACCAAAAACTCTAAACTTTGATCAAAGGTCATCATGGGTTAAAATGGTCTGATTTTGCTCAAATTAAGTTGAAATGAAAGCTTGTCTCCAGCTCTATTAAATAGTTAACGAAAACAAAATTTTAAGATTTTTTTTTTTAAATTTCTTGAACGTAGAAAAAACCCGCCATTTTGTGAAATTTTTTGAAAAATTTCAAATGGCGATAACTTAAAAACCGTTTGACCGATTTAAGATATTTTTTGATATTTGTGTTCAGCATGCCAAAATTAATAAAAATAATTTATTTATTTTTATTTTCAAACATCTAAAATTTTGGTGGAAATTTTCCAAATATGCAAATCTTTGATCGAAGGGCGCCACGGGTTAAAATGATCGGATTTGGCTCAAATTAATTTTGTTTGAAAGGTTGTGGGAAAGGGTCAAGGGTAAGAAATGTTGAGACTTTTTTAAAAAAAATTCTAGAACGTAGGAAAACACCGCCATTTTTTGATAATTTAAAATAGCGGTATCTCGAAAACCGTTTGGCCGATTTTAAAAATTCTTTAATATTCGTGATCAGCGCATCAAAATTAATAAACATGATGTGTCGCAAGACATATTTTTTTATTATTTTTTTTTAATTTTCAAATATTCAAAATTTTGATCGCCGCGGCGCCACGGGTTAATTTAATCCGAATGACCTTAAATTTGTACCACATAAGTTTTAGGCCTAAGAGAATAAAAATTTGCCCTGACGTTCAAAATCGAAAGAAAATCTTTTTTGTCACACAAAAAATGCCAGTCTAATGCAACATACATAAATATATGATACATATATATGATATTTATATCACTGAAACATGGCTATCCAAATTTTCGCTGAAGTCATATTTCCGAATTCAGGTGGTTTGAAAGAGCTCCTTGACTCGATTCCTTTTCAAAAGCTACTTCCAAAAATTTCTGCTTGACAAGCTGCTAACTTTTTGTTTTCTGTAAATTTTTTAATATATTTTTTAAAACATAAAAAATTTTTAAACAACCTTTAATTGATAATTTTTTCGGAATATTTAAACTTTTTTAAAAAATATAAAGCTAAAAATTTGGGAATAGTTTCATTAAAAATCATATATGTAAACATTAAAAAAGTTAAAAGTTAAGAATTTTCGAAATGACAAAAATGCAATTAAATTATCATAAAACTTTTCGCCCCTCGACCAACAAAATTTATTTTTGTTCCCTCTGTCACATTTCACTTTGATCTTACAATAGTTTTGTCAATAAATTGAGATCATAGAACGTGCTGATGATTATGTTGATGATCACACAAAAATTATAGTTGTTTTATTGAAAATTTATCATGTGTAGGCGGGGATGGAATAAGAATCAGAATGTGTTAAAATGACATTGTTAACAACAAACTATTTAGCATTTAGAGAAAAATAAATATTTATGAAGTTGTTAAAATAACAATAAATTTTCGAGCAGATAATAAAAAAAATGAGTAATTTTATCGGCGGATTACTCAATGAAAAGTTAGCTGCTAACTGCCGATTTAACAGAGACTTATGTCAAAATTTGTATGAAAAAGTTAAATTTAACGGAGAGTTATTTTATAACGGAGCATTGAGTAATCCAGCCTTAATGAATTTAAAACATTTATAACGTCGATTTTTGAAAAAAAAAAACTATTATTTATTAAAATTTAAATAGAGTTTGTTTAATTTTTTTTTTCTACAATCAGTAAACTGATAATCAAGTCGAAGCCTTAGTTTTTAAGAAATTTTGATTAATTATTTAGTTTAATATTCGATATTTCGTCATCTTGTTAAATAACACTGCGTGACAAAAGTGACCACTATTTTAGAAAACAAGAGGTACGACCATCAGTTCTATATATTTCGGACATGCTGAACCGAATGGCGTACTCCGTTTTTCGATGTATGGTACAGTTTTCTAGCAAAATGTCGTTAAAGATTTGCTGATTTCGAGCCAGTTTTTCAACAAAAAAATTTGCAAAGTTAATGATTTTTTAATTGTATGGCATGGAAAATAAAGATATGACTTGTAGCAATATTTCTTATGACAATTTGGTTTTAAGCTTTTCATATTAAGCCCTTAAATTCTCGAATTTATTAATTTTTTGAGGTTTTCGCGAAATTAACCGCCAAGTTGGTCTTTGATTAAAAACTTGAATCAATAAGACATCCCTAACAATACGAATAGTGGACAAAAAACAGCTATGTTATATGGACCATCATGATGAAAATCGCGAAAAACCGTTATTTTGTATATGCCAGTATCACTTTACGAGATGATTTAAGACTCCATCTTTTAGTATATAATGTGGGATTCTTAAACAATTAACTGACCAAAAATTTGGCAAAAAAAGTTTTCATTTGCAAAAGTTATCTTAACAAAAACTATTATTTCATGGTTAACCCTACAATAATTATAGTTTTTGTTAAGATAACTTTTGCAAATGAAAACTTTTTTGGTCAAATTTTTGGTCAGTTAATTGTTTAAGAATCCCACATTATATACTAAAAGATTGAGTCTTAAATCATCTCGTAAAGTGATGCTGGCATATACAAAAAAAACGGTTTTTCGCGATTTTCATCATGATGGTCCTTATAACATAGCTGTTTTTTGTCCACTATTCGTATTGTTAGGGATGCCTTTTTGATTCACTAAAAACAAGTTTTTTATCAAAGACCAATTTGGCTGTTAATTTCGCGAAAACCCTAAAAAATTAAGAAATTCGCGAATTTAAGGGCTTAAGATAACAAGCTTTGAACCAAATTTGCATAAGAAATATTGCTACAAGTCATATCTTTGTTTTCCATGCCATAGAATTTATAAATCATTAACTTTGCAAATTTTTTGGTTAAAAAACTGGCTTGAAATCAGCAAATCTTTAACGACATTTTGCAAGAAAACTGTACCATACATCGAAAAACGGAGTACGCCATTCGAATGAGCATGTCCGAAATATATAGAAATGATGGTCGTAACTCTTGTTTATTTTTTAGTGTTCCGCAGTGTAATTAAATAAATAAAATTTATTAAAAACTAAGGCCTCGAGCTTGATTACCAATTTTCTTATTGAAATTAAAACAAAAAAAACAACCAATAATTTTTGTTTTCTTTTAATATTTTCTGTAATACTTTAACAAAAAAAAAAACAAAACACATTGTTGTTAATCGCCTTTCGTCCAGTTGCACCCCTAAAACTGCATAATACTGCATATGGGTAATGCATTTATCAAGTAACCCTACTCCTAAGCGCCTTTCTTTCGTTTACTAAAAAAAAACACTCAATACACATAAATATTTTCTTAAGATGGGTTTCTTTGTTTCATTATTTTCTCTCCCTTATCAAACAAAAAGTTTTATATTTTTGCATAAATTTTTTTTGCATATGTTTTTCGTCGTCTACTTCTTTGCATATTTAATGCATTCATGCGTAAAGGTCAAAAGATCACTGTTTACACTATTGTAATATTGGTCTATAGAAATTTTGTAAATGTCTTTGCTCTGATTTTAAAATTTATTATATGTCAGTTTTATAAATACATTGGAAATTTAATTTTTTTTTCTTAAAATTTATGGATAATTTTAATTTATTTTTACAGGAAATAGTAGATAAAAATATAGTAGAAATAAAATGTTTTTGCATTAATTAGGCGTGAAGTACAAGCATAAACTAAAAGTGAACATATTTGCAAGAAAAAGTAACGATTTTTAATTATATTTTAAATTTTTTTTTTGTGATATATTTTTTTGATTTTTATACCCTCCCCGTTATGACAGAGGAAATATAAAAGTTTGTCATTCCGTATGTAAAGTGACAAGAAAAATTTGTAACTAGCTAGCTCCTATTTGACAACAATTCCTTGTAGTTTTACAATCATTTTACAAAATTTTTGTAATTTTACAAGCTTTTTACCAATAAAACTGTAAATTTTTTGACGCGATAAAACTTACAAGGAGATTCCGTATTTTTGCTAGATTTTTTGCTACTTCCTATTTTACGAGAATTTCTGTAAAAATTACGAGCTTTTTTGTAATTTTACAAGATTTTTACCAATAAAATTGTAAATTTACAACTTTTTTAGCGCAATAAAACTTACAAGGAAATCTCGTGAACTTACTAGATTTTGTTTTGTAAAAAAATGTTGAAACTTTGTGAAATTACAAAAAAAAAATTAAATTACAAAAAAAATTTAAATTTCGGTCGAATATTTTTTGTTAAAAAACAAGTAAAACTGTTAAATATTGGTAAACTAGGATTTGTAGACTTTTTCTTGTAATTTTACAATTTTTTTTTTAAGTGCATTATAATAGGGGGAACATAAAATTTTGTCATTCCGTATGTAAAATATACACTAAAAAAACCTTGTAAAACGACAAGAAAAGTTTGTAATTTTTTTTTTGCTTGCTCCTATTTGACAACAATTCCTTGTAATTTTGCAGGCTTTTTACCAATAAAACTGTAAATTTACAAATTTTTTGACACGATAAAACTTACAAGGAGGTTTCGTGTTTTTAATAGATTTTTTGCTACGTCCTATTTTACGAGAATTCGTAATTTTACAAGATTTTTACCAATTAAATTGTTTATTTGCAACTTTTTTTTCGCAATAAAACTTACCAGGAAATCTCGTGAATTTACCAGATTTTGTTTTGTAAAAAAATGTTGGAAATTTGTAAAATTACAAAAAAAAAAAATTGTAAAATTACAAAAAAATAATGTAAATTTCGATCGAAAATTTTTTGTTAAAAAACAAGGAAAACTGTTAAATATTGGTAAACTGGGATTTGGAGACTTTTTCTAGTAATTTGAGGTTTTTTTTTTTGTGGGTAGGAATTTCAGCGATATTTGTCTATATCGTTGGCTTAGTCGGCAAACCTGTCAAGTCCAATTTTTATGCAAATTGAGTTTTTGATGTAGTATGCTAGTATAACTCAAAACGCATCATTTACAAAAAACAAAATGCCGTTATGTTGTTTTTTCTTCTTGTTATGCAGTGGTAAGAAATTCTGTCAAGTCCAAAAAAAATAATAAAACATCGAAAGCCACGAGCTAAGTCCAGCTGAAAACAACACACATTTTGTATCAACAAATTTCTTCAATAGATTTTAATTCGACGTTTGTTTATTTTATGAAAAGGACGCAAAATGAGAGCTCGTATGGAAAAACATGCTTGTTTTTTGTTTTGCAAAATAAAACTTATAAAGGCAAAAATTCCAAAAAAAAAAATAGCTGATGAATTTTGGTACATTTTAGCATTTCTAAAGCCAGAAAAGTTAGATTTTTTATATAAAAAAACATTTTTTTTTTCAAAATTTCATTCAAATGGTAAAATTTAGTAAAATAAAGCGCATTAAGAAAAGAAAATTTGGCTTTTTATGTGCTTCCATGGACCAAAATTTATCAGCAATTTTTTTTTTTTGTGGAATTTTTTATTTCACAAAATTGGTTAAAGTTGTGAATAGTTGACCTTTAGTTTAGTAGTTTGTTGATTTTGTTCGACATTATGTCATGAGTTAAAAAATTAATTAACTAAAAAATATAAACGTATTTTATTAAAAATTTTTCTTTTATTGTCCCAACATTTCAGTCAACATTGCTGACCATCTTCAGAGGGATATTTAAAAATTAAATAAAAAAAAAAAAAAACAAGTGAGAGTGTTACATTCGGCTGTGCCAAATCTTTTATACCCTCCAAAATTTAAAAAAACAATAAAAAATCCAGGGGCGTCTTTTTTTGGGGGGTTGGTGGGAGGCGTTAGGGGTGCACCTTCCCCTTGTGATTTTGAACTTCTTCTGAGATAAGAATGTTGCATTTCCTTAGCAAAAGTACAAAAAACCCTGCAAAAAATGAGTTTTTTCTTAAGTTGAGATAAGAATGTTGCATTTCCTAAGCAAAAGTACAAAAAACCCTGCAAAAAATGCGTTTTTTCTTAAGTTGGTTTAGTTCTCAACACAAAATTTTTAAAATATTTTTAAAAAAAATATATTTTTTTTTCCAAAAACAGCAAACTTAAACCGCTTGTAGAGGAAAATGCGCATCGACTTTTTGCTATTAGTTCACGAGATTCGCAAATATCCATATCATCGACCCACCCTACGATTTAGGTTATAAATAATTTCTTTTTTTTTTGTCAACAGCAATGAAAAAGTATGAAGTACTTTTTAATAAAAAAAAACACAAAAAAATCAATAAAAATAAAAAAAAAAAAATACAAGAAAATCTGTTAAGTCCAAAAAATGGAAAGAAAATCTGCTAAGTCCACATTTAAAATAGAAAATTATAAATAGTAGCAAATGTGCTAACAAGGGAAGTCTCCCTAGTGTCACCCGCGGATCTTTATGGAATTGGTTTTATTTTGTAGATCAGAAAAAATAAAGGGACACGTATTTTTTTATAGCGGCCCAAATTCATATTTAGGGGGTAAAAAGGAGGGAGGAAGACAAGGCCATTTTTCAGTTTTTTTCGTTTATCTCCTATATTATGGAAAGAAACCTAGTCATGTTACATACCAAATGAAAGGTCTTTGGAAAACCAATCTACGTGTGCTAAAAACGTGTCCAAACATGCACAACTTTTCGTCATATTGAGCAAAATACTAAAATTTTAGGACATTTTTGTTAATAAGTCGGAAAATATTAACTTCTTTGGCCCGTTGTTAGCACCACGGGATAGATATTTTTAATACCTTTAATCTGATACCACACATGCCTATATTAATTTTGTTTAAATAGGCGTAAATCGTAAAAAACTGAAAAAGGTCAATTTCCCCCCATAAAAATCGACCCTCTTTAAAAATGAGTTTGGGCCGCTAAAAAAAAAAAATACGGGTCGAATTAATTTTCGTTCTTAACAACATATCCAAATTTCATGAAGATCGGAGGGTGACACCAGGGAGACTTCCCTTGTAAGTCCAAAAAGAGCCTATAAGTGGTCCTTTCTTTTATTTTAGAGTTCTATGATTTTTTTGGGTTTAAACAAGATGAACTTAAGAAAAAAACTGCGTTTAGAGATTTAAAAAAAGTTAACCCAAAAAAAAGTTAAGACAGTTTTTTGTCTCTCCTAAAAAATTAAAAAAAAAAACGGACTTGACAGGTTTGCCGACTAAGCCAACGATATGTCTGTTAAAATCAGTTTTTTTTTTATAAACGGCCCGAGAAGGAGTCACTTTGATTTTTTTTTTAATTTTTAATTTTTCAAAAATAAAAAATTTTTACGGATTAAATATATTCGATTACACACTAATTTGTACCACATGATTTAAGGTCTACACCATTACATTTTCAATTCAACAATTGTAATTTGATAAATATCAATTGTAATTCTAAAAAAATCAATTGTAATTCGAAAAAGATCAATTGTAATTCGAAAAATATTAATTGTAATTCAAAAAAGACCAATTGTAATTTAAAATATATAGATCAATTGTAATTCGAAGAAGGACAATTGTAATTCAAAGATTCAGATTTTAATTCGAAATACATAGATCAATTGTAAGTCGAAAAATATCAATTGAACAGTTCATGCGAATAAGGACGAATAGACCACATTTTCGCAAACACGTTTTTTTGCATAAATGAATTTTATTAGCAGAGCCCTACAATTCTATGCAGAAATTTTGGGGAAATTTTGACTTTTAAGGCTAAAAAATTACTTTGAAATTGCAATAATTCGTAGACTCAAAAAATTATGTCATTAACTGTTTGTAGTTTATTTTAAAAATATTCCGTTTAGTCGTTTTTAAAAGAAAAAACATTTATTTGATGTTTAGTTTTTATTAATGACTTCTTCTGTCCTTTGTTTCAAAAATAACACACTAAAAAATAAAGACCTTCATTAACACTCAATTTTTAAAGTCATTTATTTTTGTTCTGTAAGTAAAAACTACTGATTATTCTTTAAATTTTTAATGATTTGTGTAAGTAATTTTTTTTTAAATTGTTGGTATTTTTTAATGAAATATCATTAGTTTTTACCTACACAAGTCAGTAATTTTTTTGAAGAAAAAAAATCAAAAAATTATTTATAGAAATATAAAAACATGTTTGTATCAAGTGACTTTGGCACGATGGGTAGAGTGTCTGGCCAGAATGTAGTTGGTTGCGGGATCGATTCCGCAAAATTTTATTAAAAATTTTTAAAAAAAAATTTCTATAGAAAATTGTATAAAATAACCAACGAAATCATTAATTTTTAATGTTTTCGTAGGTTATTTTTTTGGAATTTGTTGGTAAAAATAACAGAACTATCATTAATTTTTAATGTTTTCGTAGGTTATTTTTTTCGAATATGTTAGTAAAAATGAGTGAAAAAACCGTAATTTTTTAATGTTAAATGTCATTTATTTTAGAAAATTTTGTCAACAGTAAAAAATAAATGTTGATGTTTGTTAAAATAAATGAATAATTACTGGGATGGTTTTCAATTGTTTATTCACTTGTTTTAAGTGTGTTTTTCATTTGTTTTTGCCTACAAAATATTTTGGGTGTATATTTTTATATTTTTGTTTATAATGGGAGTGAACTAACGCACAATTTTGATTAAATACAACACAAAAACATACAAAAATTTTACTTTCGGTAACAATGTGTTAAAAGAACATTACGAGGAACAAACCACACTTATTACATTGGCAAAAAATTTTACCGTTCTTGAGTTATAAGACTTTAAAGTGTGGAAAGCAAAAAGGGCGAATATCCATCCTTAACAAAATATTATATAAAAATTATTTAGCTGCGAGTTTAAAATTGATATTAGCTAAAATTTGAAATTGTACACAAAAAAAAAAACAATCTTAGCACATACAAACAAATTAACCAGATTTGCAAAAATTTTTTCATGTCCTTTTATGTTACGTCGTAATATGCAGTCAAGGGTTAATATTATAATTCCTAAAAATGTATTTAGTTTAAGGATTTTGGTTTGGCTGTATTTAGTGTCATAAAGAATTACTACTGCATCAAATGGCAGGAATATTAAAAAAAAATGAACAAAAAAAATTTTTTTGCATGTCCTTGCAATCCTTAAAAAGTGTATCCTTGAAGTCCTTAAAGTGTTACAAACAAATACCAACCATAGTTCGTCAAGTTTTGCAAGTCTCATGAAAATGTAGTCAAAATCTGCTGCAAAATAACACATTTTTATTCAAATTTCAATACATTTTTTTGGAAATTCGCCCTTTTTCCATTTAAGCAAAAATTGAAGTGCAATTTTTGGGAAGTTCTCTTTCGAATACCTTACTAAAATTTTGTATATAGGTAGATGTGACTTAAATCTTTAAGCTAATACCAAAAAGTTGACAAAAATATTATTTTTTAACCGTTCCCTGCGTTTTTATTGTCCCCTGTAAAATTCTACAAATGGTCTATTCGTCTTTATTCGCATGAACTGTTCAATTGTTATTCGAAGGTTCCAGTTGTAATTGAAAAAAATTCAATAGAAATTCAGTTGATGTTTTTTTAATTAAAATTTAAATCATCGAATTCCACAGAATTTTTTTCGAATAATAACATTGTGTTACAAAAAAAAAACAAAATAAATGAGCTAAGTCAAAGTTCGACTTTTTTAGCAAAAGTCAGAAAAATACATCACGTTTAACGTGCTCTAACTTTTTACCTAGTAACCAGATTATCAGAAGTAATGGCTCATATGAAAGCTTAGCTCTTCCTCTTTTGGGAAAAATTTTCAAAAGCATACGGTGTTTTTTCGGAAGTGTTTCAAAAATTCAAAAACATTTATTTTTGAGAATATTTAAAAAAACTAATTTTCGATTTTTAAAAAAAATCAATTTAGTGATAAACAGTGCTGTTTTGTATAACATATCCAAAATTCAGAGTGGGATCCCCATGGGATCAAAAAATACACTGGTTTTAGTACGAGGTTCTTATATTTTACCTTAGAAAATTCAAATTTTTATATTTATAAAACTTTGAAAACATTCAAAATATTTAAAATTTAAATTTTCTTAGGGAAAAATATGAGAACCTCGTACTTAAAACAGAATAGTTTTTGATCCAATCTGATCCCACTCTGAATTTTGAATATGTTATACAAAACATTGTTATTTTTCACCAGAATTAAAAAAAATCGAAGATGTATTTTTTTAAATATTCGAAAAAAAATTGTTTTTGCATTTTTGCATCATTTACCGAATTATTTCAAAAAATATTCATAAAGAAAGATGACCCCAGCTTAAACATGAGCCAACATTTTTTAAAATCGGGTCATTGGTTAAAAAGTTATAGCTCTTTAAACGTCATGTATTTTTCACACTTTTGCTAAAAAAAAGTCGAACTTTGACCCGCCATAATTCTGTAAATTTAAAAAAACGATTGTACGATGAGGAGCGTTTTCCCCACCGGCAGCTATATAGAGCAATTAGAAAATTTGTAATTGTTGTCTATATACTGCTGAATTATTTTTGGGGCAGTGTAAACCGACTAAACAACAGAAATTGCGACCGTGAAAACGACAAGAAATAACAAGACGACAACTCGATTTCAATTTTAACAATACAATAATTCTTTATTTAAAATAAACCCTAGCTTAAACCTAACAATTAAAAAATACATACAAATACAAAAAAGGGCCCACTGTTGTTGTTGGTATATTCTGTCTCTTTGCTAAATACAAAAAATTGACTCAATCATAAAATGTATTTTATTTGCAAAAACAAAATACCCTATGCTTGAGTCAGTTGCATTTATTTAAACTACAACAACACCATAACAAGTAATTATGGGCAGAGCAAATAAAGAGACAGAAAAATTTAATATAAAAACCAACGGTAAATTTTAACAAAACACAACTACAGTGGGCACTGGATACAATGAATTGAACAAAACTACAGTGAATACAAGTTATAACGAATTAAACAATTTAAAGTAAAATGAAATAAAATAAAATAGAGACAAAACAAATAAATTAACAAATCAAATGAACAAAATACTGTATACGGTGACCTAACATTCCGGCCCCATTGAAAGGACACTTTCAAGCAGATGGTAGGAGGGCCAATTTGTGGATAGGGCGACGTATAATACCTTTTGTCGTTTTGACATCGACTACTCTGACACGATCATCTCTGCCACGTACAATATTAATAATTTTACCCATGAGCCAGCGTTGTGGAGGTACATTATCTTCATGAACAATAACTAAAGCGCCAGTAGCGATATTGGGATTAGACCTAGTCCATTTGTTTCTGGTCTGGAGCTCATTTATATAATCATGGGACCATTTCTTCCAAAATTGTAGCTTGATAGCAGTTATACGGGCCCAATACTGAAGATTATCAATTTCTTTCGTTGAGACATCACGTTCTGGCAACGCACGTAGGGCAGAGCCAATTAAAAAATGACCTGGTGTAAGGGCTTCAAAATCGCTGGGATCGGATGATAAAGGCGAAATTGGTCTAGAGTTTAAGATTGCTTCTATCTCGATCATTGCAGTTGCAAGCTCCTCATATGTCAGCCTAGTGTTGATTAGAGTCCGAGTAAGGTGACCTTTGGCAGATTTGACGGCCGCCTCCCACAATCCGCCGAAATGGGGTGCCCTGGGGGGAATAAAACGAAAATTAATAAATTGATTTGAGCAATAATTAATAATATAATTAGAATTTTTTGGATCAAAAAGGAACGATTTTAATTGTGACAACTTAGAATTTGCGCCAACAAAGTTAGTGGCATTATCACAGAAAATATCTGTGGGGAGACCTCTTCGACCAATCATCCTTTTTAGAGCGGCAATGAAGGCATCTGTAGATAAATCCGAGACAACTTCAATATGGACTGCTTTGATGGCGAGACAAACAAAAACGGCAATATAGGTTTTATATGGAACCTTTCCTCTGACCCTAAGATAAGTGTTGACTGGGCCACAAAAATCCACAGCACATCTAGCAAATGGCCTTGAAGGGTTGAGGCGTTCGACAGGCAAATTTCCCATCATTTGTTGAAGCAATTTCGGGCGATAGCGAATGCATTGTGGGCACGAGTTGACAATACGTCGACATAAATTTCGAGAATTGATGATCCAAAATTTTTGTCGAATTAGAGACATGAGAGCCTTGGCACCAGCGTGGTAATTACTTAAATGTAGATGGCGTACATAACAGTCGACAAAGTGATTTTTGCTGGGCAAGATTATTGGGTGCTTTTGACCATCTGGTATAGCAGCGAGTTCTAAGCGACCACCGACTTTGAGCAAGTTGAAGCCATTTGTAGAATCTATAAAGGGGTTGAGACATTTTAAAGCGCCTTGAGGGTCCTTTTTCTTCAGAACTCGAGAAATATCTTCTTGGAAGTTTTGTCGCTGGATATTGAAAACTATGCGAGTCAAAGCGTTTTCTAATTCCTGAGGCTGCAAAGAGTCAGAATTATAAATATTAGATTTGATTTTTTGAGTAAATCGTAGCATCCAGGCGACAATTCGAAGAATCTTCAAATAAGAACTATATTTTTCAATTGAGTCCAAAATATAGTTTGATTTTGTTTCGAGGCAAAGTACGGTTTTACGTTTTTCTTTGTTAATTTCTTCTAGATTTTCGTTGCTAATTCGATCGATTTTGTTAGCGGGCCATTGAGCAGGATCAAGAGTAAGAAAAGCAGGTCCATTGAACCAGATTGATGGAGCGAGTTCCTGTACAGTTGAACCACGAGAAACGATATCAGCAGGATTGACATGTGTTGGAACATGTCTCCATGTACAACCATTGGTGAGATCTTGAATTTCTGATATCCTGTTGCCAACAAAAACTGATAAAGTTGAAGAATATTGTTTGAGCCAGTGTAAAACGATTTGAGAATCGGTCCAAAAAACGACTTCCAAATTTGGTATAATCAAAAGAGCTTTGATTTTTGAGTACAATTTTGCCAAAAGATGTGCTCCACATAGCTCTAGTTTTGGTAAAGATTTTCTTTTTGTAGGGGCAACTCTAGATTTTGCAGTAAAAAGATGAACAGAAATTTCTCCAGAAGCACTTTTTACTCGAAGATACAAACAGCAACCAAAAGCGCGAATTGAAGAGTCACAAAAGCCATGAAGTTGAACTGATTGAGCATTAGGAGCGAGACAATAACGAGGAATTTTAAGCGACGATAAAGTTTTGAGATCTGAGACAAATTTTTCCCAAGCTGTATGAAGCTCTTGAGGTATAGATTCGTCCCAGCCTAGTTTTAAAATCCATAATTCTTGCATTATGATTTTGGCCTTTATAATAAGAGGCGCTACGAGTTCAAGGGGATCAAAAAGTGATGACGAAAGCGACAAAATAGTTCTTTTGGTGATTTTTTCATCCAGTTGAGTTTTGGGCGAAAACGAGAAAAGAAAAGCATCTTTTTGTTGGTCCCAAGTGATACCAAGAGCATTGGTTACAGCTGAGTCATCAATATTCAAATCTTTAATGGTTTTGTCATCTTGAAAATCTTTGTGATTTGAATGCCATTTATCCAATTCAAAACAACCCTTAACTAGAATTTGATTTACCTCATTTTTGATTTGAGCCAACTCTTCTAATGTTTCTGCACCACCCAGAAAGTCATCCACGTAAAACGATGATTTTATTGTTTTTGCACCAAGTTCAAATTCATCCATGTATTGATCTGCGAGATAATGAAGACTTTTAATGGCGAGATAAGGGGCAGAAGACATCCCATAAGTGACAGTGTTGAGCTGGTAGGTACGAATTTCTTCTTCCTCAGAATTCCTCCACAAAATGTACTGATATTTTCGATCACGAGAGTCAATTAGAACCTGCCTGTACATTTTAACGATGTCAGCTGTAATAGCGAATCGATACAGGCGAAAACGAAGTAATATTTTGTAAAGTTCTTCTTGAATTGTTGGGCCAACCATGAGAATATCATTCAGAGATTTTTGTGTTGATGTGGGACAAGAGGCGTCGAAAACTACTCTCAATTTTGTTGAAGTGCTACTCATTTTAAATACGCAATGGTGGGGAATAAAATAATGAGGCTCATCTAAGCGAGGATTACGAACTAGTGTCATGTGTCCCAAATCTTCATATTCATTCATAAAAGCAGCATATTGTGATTTCAGATTGCTGTCACGAGCAAAACGTCTTTCTTGAGAACCAAATCGTTTTAGAGCCATATTTCGGGAAAGACCTAAAGAGCCAGAAGATTCTTTGAAAGGAAGTTTAACAACAATCCTACCTGAAGATTCACGATGGACAGTATCATTGAAAAATGATTCACAATCAGATTGTTCTTGAGTCAAAAGATTTGAGCCAGAGTCAATTTCTTCAATTTCCCATAAACGTTGTAATTTAAGGTCAACTTCTTCTTCAATTGACAGCATGCAGGATAAACCAGAAGCGTTGGATTGATTTGAGACATATCGACCTGCTACAATCCATCCAAAAAGCGTTTTATGCAATTTAGGCAAGTTGAGACCAAGTTTTATTTGACCCACAGATAAAATATCGAAGAATGTTTCTGTACCAATAAGCAAATCAATGCGTTTTGACTTGAAAAAGTTTTCATCAGCAAGTTGTGTGTTTGCAGGCAAATTCCAGGATGAAACATCAAGTTCAGAATCAGGCTGATACGAAATATGAGGTGTAATACAAAACGAGAGAGAAACTTCGAAATCAGTAAAACGAGACTTGACATTTGTAGACGATTTATGTTTGGTTTTTGTATGCGAATTTCCAATACTAGCGACTTCTGTGGTTTGTTTTATTCTAGGCAGATGTAATTTTTGAGAAAATTCATCGGTAATGAAATTCAATTGAGAGCAAGAGTCCAACAAAGCGCGTCCCAATTGATAGCGACCAGTGGCGTCACGAACTAGAACCATGGCAGTAGCAAGAAGCACCTGTTCCGGCGAAGATTTTTCCATATGGGTATGGACCGAGGCTGAGTTTTCATTCAAGGCAGCACGAGAAGTAGAAGCAACTGGTTCAGCAGCAGGAGACGAGGGCTTTGAAGCTGGCTGAGACCGATGAAGCAAACTATGATGAGAGCGAGAACAAAATTTGCACTTGAATGTAGAGGAACAGTTGTTAACTTGATGCCCTTTCGACAAGCAGTTGAGACAAAGACCTAAACGTTTGACATTTTCAAAGCGTTTGGCAACATCCATATCTTTGAAGCGAGAACAACGACTAATTGTATGGTCTGCCTTTGAGCATAGGGCGCAAATGCGATTTGAGACCGAAAACGAATAACCAGATTTTGTATTTTTAGATTTGGACTTACCAGAATGAACGTCAGGTTTACGAGGGGCAGCGTGTGTATGGTTAGTGTCGACCGATTCTAAAAATTGGCAACGTCTTTCAAGAACCTTGGAACATTCATCCCATGATGGCAGTTTGGTAAAGTCCAAAGAGTCTTTCCATTTTCTTTTGGTGTCATCATCAACTTTTTTCATCACTATATAAATTAGCATTGAATTTGCAATGTCAGTTGGGGAGCCAAGAGACAGAAGTGAACTATAAAGAGCTGAAACATTATCAACTAGACTGCGCAATTGGCCACAATTGTAATTTGACATGGTTGGAAGTTCGAAAAGAGTGGTAATATTTTCCATAAAAATAAGAGTGCTGTTGTCATAACGCGATTTAAGCCGTTCCAGAGCCTTGGGATAATTTTCGTTCGTAATCTGGAAAGCCTTAACCGTTTCTAATGCTTGACCATGGAGGCAGTTGAGCAAGTGGTTAAATTTTTCGATGTTCGATATACCGTATTCACGATCAATAGTGTGATTGAACGAGGTAATAAAATTTTTGTACTCACTGTACTTACCACTGAATGTGGGCAATTTGAGTTGAGGCAGTTTATGGCTGGGAGCTGGGAGACAGATGGACGATTCAGCAAAAGTTGCATTGTGAATATCCTCGCATAGCTGTGACTGAATATTCATTTTAGCCGAGATATACAAATCTTCTATTTCGGGTCTAGCATTGTCCTCTGGATCATATTTTTCAATTTGGGTTTGAAACGACAAAATTTGTTTAAAATACGATTCCAAAATTCCCAAGCGACACTTTAGTTCAGGCACCGAAAGTACCTTACCTTCACCCCTACCATTGGCTTCGATTTGGTTTTTGATGCGGGTTAAACTTTTCTTCGTATTAGCCCGTTGCTGCTTTACCTCTTCCAAAGTCATTGTAAAAAATTATTTTAAATTATATATTTTATCAGACGAACAAATTTTAAAATCACTGTATTTATGATGATGGACGATGAGCCAAAAAATATTTCAAAAGTTGATTGATTTTTATTTTAAAAATAAAGTGGAGACAAAATTTTGATGATGACTGTAACTGACGCCAACAAATTTTTCGCCAAAAATATTTTTATTTTTATGTACTGTGTGAGCGACAACAAATTTAAAAAAGAGGCACACTATGTACTGGACCAACACAACAACAAATTTGAAGAAAATATTTTTATGTATTTATTTTTATAAAAATGGCAAAAAGTTCAGAGTCACTGGCAAAAGATTTTTTTTTATCACAAAATGTTTTTTATTTGATGAACCAAAAGTTTATTTTTTATTAGCAAATTTATTTAAATATATTTTAAGTGGCGACAAAATTTTCAGTTGTACTGTATTCACAATTAAATTTTTCCACAAAAGTTTTTTGTTCTTTTTTTTTTCAAATTTTTATGCACCAAAGTTTTTATTTGAAATTATTTATTTATTTGAAAAAATGTTTTGTTTTACACAAGAGACCACGACAAAAATTTTCACTTCACAAAACGACCGTACACTTATTGCCTAAGATGTACATCAACGAAAAAGTTTTTAGAATTTTTCACGGACCGCACCAAATTTTTAAAGTATTTTTCACGTGCCCCACGTTGGGAGCCAAAATGTACGATGAGGAGCGTTTTCCCCACCGGCAGCTATATAGAGCAATTAGAAAATTTGTAATTGTTGTCTATATACTGCTGAATTATTTTTGGGGCAGTGTAAACCGACTAAACAACAGAAATTGCGACCGTGAAAACGACAAGAAATAACAAGACGACAACTCGATTTCAATTTTAACAATACAATAATTCTTTATTTAAAATAAACCCTAGCTTAAACCTAACAATTAAAAAATACATACAAATACAAAAAAGGGCCCACTGTTGTTGTTGGTATATTCTGTCTCTTTGCTAAATACAAAAAATTGACTCAATCATAAAATGTATTTTATTTGCAAAAACAAAATACCCTATGCTTGAGTCAGTTGCATTTATTTAAACTACAACAACACCATAACAAGTAATTATGGGCAGAGCAAATAAAGAGACAGAAAAATTTAATATAAAAACCAACGGTAAATTTTAACAAAACACAACTACAGTGGGCACTGGATACAATGAATTGAACAAAACTACAGTGAATACAAGTTATAACGAATTAAACAATTTAAAGTAAAATGAAATAAAATAAAATAGAGACAAACAAATAAATTAACAAATCAAATGAACAAAATACTGTATACGGTGACCTAACAACGATATATGGTAAATTTCTCCCCCAGACCAAATATCAAAAAGAAAAAAAAGAAAAAAAGAAAAAAGAAAAAAAAAAAAAAAACAAGTAAGAAAGTTATAGTCGGTCAAGACCGATCATATGATACCCTACACCAGTGTTTTCCGGAAAATGGGTCCCAAGTTCAAACATGGACCGATTGGATCTGTCTTTTGTTAGATCTTTAATTAGTGTGGAAAACACACACAGATCAAATTTTAGTGGAATTAGTATACCGATTTAACTTAATATCGGTAGAAATTTTTATATGGGGGACTAAGTCCAAAAATGGTCCAATTATATTCCGATTTGATTAGGTTACTAAAGTAGACGTTTAACACCTAAAAATAAAATTTTTATCAAATATTTCCATTTTCATGAATTTTGAGGGAATTATGTGAATATCGGGAGAGTGGTTTGTATGGGGACTACCAGAAGGACTCACCCGATTCGTTTGAAATTTAGAACGAAGATTCGTGCATACAAAATTTCAAAGCTATATCTATTATAATACGGTTATTAGAATCATTTAAGCCGAATCCAAAGGGGGCGTTTGTATGGGGGCTAGGTCTTAACATGAACCGATTTTCTCCAATTTCAATAGGCTTCGTCCTTGGACCAAAAGATGCTTAAGTTTCAAATTTCAAGTCAATTGATTGAAAATTGCGACCTGTATCGTGCTTAAACCGATAGATGGACAAACGGACGGACGGACGGAAAGAAAGAAAAAAGAAGAAAAAAAAAGTTTCAGAATCTGAGACTTTTTCTTAGGAAAAATATGTCAGAATTTGAGACTTATTTAGAATCTGATACTTTTTCGATAGGAAAAGGGTCTAAGAATCTGAGACTTTTTCTATAGGAAAAAGGTCTCAGAAACTCTGAATTTGTGACTTATTTTAAAAGGTCTCAAAATCTGAATCTTTTTTTTTTAAAAAAAGTCTCAAAGTCTGAGAATCTTTATTGTTGAAAAAAAGTCTCAGAAGTTGAAACTTACTCAATTGGAAGAAGGTCGCAGAATCTGAGACTTTTTCTATACACACAGAAAACAAATTTTCAATTTTCCAACTAAAATTTTTTTAATACAACTAAAAATTGCTTGTAACATTTGAATACTGGTCTTTACAATTGAATATCGATACTCTCAACAAAATTCGGTTAATACTACAGATATTTGATTAAGACAATAAAAAAAATCGGTTGTCAGACCCAAAAATAGTAGCCACAACCGAATTATAAGTTGATACAACTGAAAATTCGGATAAAGGTCTGAGAATCTGAGACTTTTTCTTTAAGAAAAAGGTCTCGAACTCTGAAATTTTTTAAAGGAAAAAGAGTGACCCTTTTTCTGTAGAAAAAAGGTCTCCGAATCTAAATTTTTTTCAGTACGAACAAATCTAATAATATGAGACCTTTTCTATAGTAAAAATATCTTAAAAATTCTTTAAAATATGAGACTTTTTCTATAGTAAAATGTGTCAGAATCTGAGACTTTTTCTGTAGAAAAAAGTTCTTAGAATCTAAAATTTGTTCTACACGAGAAAAGTCTCAGGTTCTGAATTCGTAAAGAATTACGAATCTTAGATTCTGAGACATTTGAAAAATTCTCACCTTTAAAAAAATTAAAAAAAAAAAATTAACAAACCTCCTTCGGCAAAAACAAATAAATTTGATGATTTTATAGCTTTCCAATCACCTTGTTTGCAAAAGAAACGCATCCTGTTTTTGCTCGGCCGATAAATCATAATGATTTTTTTCGAATTTTATTTGTAAATGTTGTAGTAGAATAAAAATGTACTCTATATCTGATTTCTTTTTTTCTCCACAGAGATTTCAACAGACGGACCAAAAACTTTTTTTTTATTTTTTTTTACCTCATAAATGGGTTAATGAATAAAACTGTTAAATTGTTGACATATCACAAGTAAAATGTGACATGCCAAATGATAAAAAGAAAAACCTTTGTAATTTTTTTTCTCTTTTACACGTAACACATTTCATTAACAAAATCCAAATGTATCTTTTACATTATATTACAAACATTACAAACACTCATACCTGTGTGGCGTAAATGAATTCCTTTAAAAAAAAAAAGTGAAATAAAAACGGAAACGGATGGTTGCTTTTATGCGCGGGTGTCATGGCGAAAAAGTAAAAAAAAACATTTCGCAAATACTTTTATATATTACATGTTTATAAAAAAAATATTTCAAAGAGGATGTTAACGTTGACAAAATAAAATATGAAATGTGGCAATTCTTGAATGTACGAATGTTTGTTTGAATGATGACATTTATACTTCTCATACGAACGACACACAGAGAATAAAACTGAACATCAGACCAGGTTGTTTTCAGGTCTTTGTGAATATATTTCATTTCATTTTCTTTCCTAGCTTTAAAATGAATTTTCAATTTAATTTTCTTTTTGTACTGTATTACTTTAGGTGATTTACTTTTGAATCTTTTGTTGCTCAATTTTTACTTTTCATATTTTTTTTTTTTTGCAACATCCTTTTTGATGGTTAACGGATGACGCATGCCTGACATTTCATATTTTTTTCGTGTTCCTGTGTTGGTTGTTGTATAGACAGTGGGTGCGCAGTTGAAAATATGGGCGCCATGAAATAGCTCCCAATGAAATAAGTCCCAATGAAATAACTCCCAATGAAATAAATCCCAAATAAAATGAAATATCTCCCAAACCAAAAAAATGAAATAAGTCCCAAGAAAAATGAAATAAGTCCCTAACAAAAAATGAAAGAAGTCCCAACGAAATAACTCCCAATAGAAATGAAATAAATCCCAATTTTTTTTTGATTATTAAATTTTTAACTGTTTAAATCCCAAAAAAACTTTAATTGTATCTCTTTAAAAAACAAATCTCTTAAGTACCTACAATCCCTTCTCAACTTTTTTGGGATGCAGCTTACTGACACATTGATTAAATTTCTTTAAATGTTTGAATGATATCTGCATAATATTTCATGCAATAGCTAACTTATCGCAGGTCCCTCTGGCGGCTGCGAGAAGAACAGAAAATAAACGCCATAAAAATATGAACTCAAATTAAAAGAAAATATGAATCATCTTGGTTAAAACAGTTAACAAGCCACGCATAAAACTTGAAAGCAGATACCTGGAAGCCTTTTAGAGCTTCCAGGATTCTGTATAATAAATGTGGTAACAAAACGATTATTTGTTTGAAAAGATTTGAATGCATATGGGTGTGAAGAAAGCGCCGCAGGCGAAAAATTTTTACAAGAGATTTTAACAAAAAATTAAAAAAAAATCGCGCGATTTTTTTTTAATTTTTTGTTAAAATCTCTTGTAAAAATTTTTCGCCTGCGGCGCTTTCTTCACACCCATATGCATTCAAATCTTTTCAAACACATAATCGTATTCCAACAACATATATTTCAAAATAAAGAAAAGAGTGAGTGGGTTGTAAATGACCGAAAGTCCATTTCGCCTACACTTTAAATAATCTAATGTGTCCGCCAAACCAACAGGATCCTAAAACATCTTATTACACCGGTTGCGGATCTTCAGTTTGTCATACAATACCTCTTTATTTTCATAAATTAAAACCATTGTTAGAAGAACTCGAAATTTTTCACAATTACTCGCAGCATACATTTCGCCTAGTATTATTTTATTTTTGGATTTAGATTGACATTGATGTACTTCTGAGTGAATGGTTTTCTGAATTTATTTACAAAATAATTCAAAAAGCATTGAAAAAAAGTTTATTCCAGTTCGAGGTCATTTACTTTCCCCGTAATAAAATAACTTTTCCTGAAAATAACTAAAGAAAATATCTAATTTTTATTATTTTTAATAAAAATTAAAGAAACTTAAAAATTCAATAAGTTAAATTTTTATTTTTATAATCAACTCTCAAACTGTTGGGAGTTATTTCATTAAAATAGTTTGGGAGTTATTGCATAATGAAATAACTCCCAAACTTAAAAATGAAATAACTTCCAAAAAAAATGAAATAATCCCCGCAGATTTGGGAGTTATTTCATTATGAAATAACTCCCAAATCGTATGGAAATTTTTGGGACTTATTGCATTATTTTTCTTGGGACTTATTTCATTGGGAGTTATTTCATGGCGCCGAAAATATGAGAAAACAAAAATTAGAAAATTTTCATTATCGATAAATACATTATTTTCCATAGAAAGTTTTATTTTTAAGAATGATAGACAACTCTATCATTTTCTGTAGAAAAACTTGAGTTATAAATATATCGATAACTCCACGATTAATGTTGCATGATAGATTTGTCAATAGAAAATTAAAGAGCCATGGACGTGTTGATAACACAACATTTTCTGTAGAGTCTCTGTAGAAAATGGTAGAGTTATCAAAGTATCGATAAGACAAGAAAAGGATAGACTAATTGATCTATCGATAACACACCATTTTTTGTTAGAAAATTATAGAGTTATCGATGTTTCGATAACACAACATTTTCTATAGAAAATGATAGAGTTATCGATATATCGATAACACAACATTTTCTATAGAAAATGATAGAGTTATCGATGTATAGATAACACAACATTTTCTACAGAAAATGATAGAGTTATCGATGTATCGATAACACAACATTTTCTATAGAAAATGATAGAGTTATCGATGTATCGATAACACAACATTTTCTATAGAAAATTATAGAGTTATCGATGTATCGATAACACAACATTTCTATAGCAAATAATAGAATTATCGATGTATTGATAACACAACATTTTCTATAGAAAATGATAAAGCTATCGATGTATCGATAATATTACATTTTCTATAGAAAATGATAGAGTTATCGATGTATCGATAACACAACAATTTCTATAAAAAATTATCGAGTTGTATCAATAACACAACATTTGTTATCGATAACACAACATTTTCTAGTTAATAACTCAACATTTTCTATAGAAAATGATAGGGTTATTAAAGTATCGATATGACAAGAAAAGGATAGAGTAATCGATGTATCGATAACAAAACATTTTTTGTTAGAAAATTATACATCGATAGTATTGATAACACAAAATTTTCTATAGAAAATGATAGAGTTATCGATGTATCGATAACATACCATTTTCAATGTATTGATAACACAACAATTTCTATAAAAAATTATAGAGTTGTCGATGTATCAATAACACAAGATTTTTTATCGATAACACAACGTTTTCTATCGATAACACAGCATTTTCTATCGATAACACAACATTTTCTATAGAAAATGATAGGGTTATCGATGTTGAGTTATTGATATATCGATAAAACAACATTTCTATAGAAAATGATAGAGTTATCGATGTATTAATAACACAACATTTTTGTAAAAAATGATAGAGTTATCGATGTATCGATAATACAACATTTTCTATAGAAAATTATGGATTTATCGATATATCGATAATACAACATATTCTGCGAAAAGTGATAGATTTTTCGATGTATCGATAATACAATATTTTCTATAGTAAACGATAGAGTTTTCGATGTATCGGAAACATAAATTTTTTTTTAAAAAATACAGAGTTATCGATGTATCGATAATATGACAATTTGTTAAAAAAATTAAAGAGTTATCGATATGCCGATAACACAATATTATTTAGAAAATTATTCAGTTATCGGTGTATCTATAACGCAACATTTTCTAGAGAAAATTATTTATGTATTGATGTATCGACAACACAACAGTTTCCATTGATCATGATAGAAATATCAATGTACAGATAGAAAATGATAGAACTATCGATGTATCGATAACGCATCAATTTAATTTTCTATAAAAAATGAAAAAAAAATATCTATGTATCGATAACACAACATTTTCTATAGAAAATGATAGAGTTATCGATGTATTGATAAATCGATATTGATAAATTCGATAAATCGATAACTCTATAATTATTTTTATAGAAAATGATGTGTTATTGCTAAAACAACATTTACTTTAGTTGATAACTCCATCATTTTCTATAGAAAATTATTCATTTTTTATAGAAAATCTTGTATTATCGATAACTCTATTATTTTGCGTAGAAAATTTTGCGTTATCGTTATGTCGATAACTCTATGTTTTTCTGTAAAAAATATTGTGTTATCGATACCTAGAATTTTCTTTATAAAATTTTGTATTATCCATATATCAATAACTCCAGAATTTGCTAAAGAAAATTTTGTGTTATCGATATGTCAATAACTTAAGAATTTTTAATAGCATATTTTGTGTCACATGTTTCAATTACTTTAGAATTTGCGATAGTCAATTTTGTGTTATCGATATATCGATTACTCTAAAAGTTTTTTCAGGAAACTTTGTGTTATCGATAACTCCATAGCTTTCTATGGAAAATTTTCCATAGAATCATTTTCTACGTAGTGTTATCGATATATCGACAATTCTATCATTATCTAAAGAAAATGTTATGTTATCGATAAATCGATAGCTCTATCATTTTTTTTTAGAAAATTTTGTGTTATCGATACTTTGATAACTCTATAATTTTTGATTAAAAAAATCTGTTGTGTTATCGATAAATCGATTAGTCTATAATTTTTATATAGAAAATGATGTGTTATCGATACATACTTTTCTGTAGTATATGTTGTGTTATCGATGCATCGATTACTCAATCATTTTCTACGACTCATCAATTTATCGATACATCAATCCCGCTATAATTTTCTATAAAAAATGTTGTGTTAACGATACATCAATAACTCTACACTCAAAATAATAACTCTGTTAAATTACAGAAAAACTCTGCTAATTTAACAGAATACACCATAATTTTCCAGCTAGCAACATTTCTTGGTAATTTTACTAATATACTCTGTAAAATGATTTTGACAAAAAAAACTGTTAATTTACAGAGTTTATAGTAAGATATTGGTTAAATATGAAAGCTTTTTGACAGAAAAAACTATGTAATTTTACTTTAAAACTCTGAAAAATGATTTGGACAAAAAAAAACTGTTAATTTACAGAGTTTCTAGTAAAATAAAAAATAAATTTACATATAATTGTAAAATGCATTTGATGCAAAAAACAAATTTACTGAAAAAACTCTGTAAATTTACAGAGTTTAGTTAAATGCATGTTATTTTGTAAAGTTTTTATAAGATTTCTGATACACAAAATTATAACTTATTTTTGATACTTTTTCAACTTTTTCTAAAAAAAAAAATATACGGATAAAATTTTGATGTTTGGTAACAAAAACAAAAACTACTCAAAACGGAAAACTTTTTTGATAATAAAAAAATACGAAGTATTTTGCTTAAATCTGTATTTTAGCAGAAAACTCTGTTAATTATCTGTAAAATTAAGATTACAAAGTAAAAAGTACTTAATATAAACGAGGAAACTTTGTTTTTCTCTCACAACAAAATACAAAGTATTTTCTTTAAATCTGTATTTTGACAGAAAACTCTGTCAAATATCTGTTGAATTGAGATTACAGTCATTTTACAGAGTATTTTACAGAGTTATTATTTTGAGTGTATCATTTTCTACAGAAAATGTTATGTTATCGATACATTGATAACTCAGTCATTTTCTGTATAACATTTTGTGTTATAGATACAAAAAATGGAGTTATTGATGTATCAATAACATCACAGAAAATGTTGTGTTATCGATACATCGGTAGCTTTATTATTTTCTATAGATAATGTTAGGATATTGATGCATCGACAACACTTTTGTTTTCTTTAGAAAATATTTTGTTATCGATTCATCGATAGCTCTATCATTTTCCATAGAAAATGCTGTGTTATCGAGACATCGATAACTCTATAATTTTCTATAGAAAATGTTGTATAATAAATACATCGATAACTCTATCATTTTCTATAGGAAATGTTATGTTATCGATACATCGATAACTCTATTATTTTCTCCATAAAATGTTGTTATCGATGCATCGATAACTCTATCAATAACTCTTCTATAGAACGTATTTTGTTATCGATAAATCGATTATTTCTTACAGACAACTTTGTGTTATCGATACATCGATTACTCTTTAATTTTTGTATGTTATCGATATATCTATGTAGGGTTATCGAAACATCATTTTATACATTGCTGTGTTATCGATACATCGATAACTCTATCAATTTCTATAGAAAATTTTGTGTTCTCGATAGATCGATTTCTCTATAGTTTTCTATAAAAAAATGTAGTGTTATCGATACATCGATAACTCTATCATTTCCTACAGAAAATGTAATGTTATCGATACATTGATAACTCAATAATTTCCTGTAGAAAATGTTGTATTATCGATAAATCGATAACTCTATCATTTTATATAAAAAATGGAGGTATTGATGTATAAATAACATTATAGTTAATGTTGTGTTATCGATAACTCAATCATGTTCTACAAAAAATGTTGTGTTATCGATACATCAATAACTCTATTATTTCCTATGGAAAATGTTGTGTTATCGGTTCATCGATAACCCTATCATTGTCCACGAAAAATGTTGTCTTATCAAAACATCGATAACTCTATAATTTTCTTTAGAAAATGTTGTGTAATCGATACATTGTTGTGTTATGGGTTCATCGATAACCCTATCATTTTCCACGAAAAATGTTGTCTTATCAAAACATCAATAACTCTATAATTTTCTTTAGAAAATGTTGTGTTATCGATACATTAATAACTCTATCATTTCTGTAGGAAATGTTTTATTATCGATACATAGATATCTCTATCATTTTCTATAGGAAATATTATGTTACTATTCATCGATTCTATAGAAAATGTTGTTATCGATACATCGATGACTCTATCATTTTCTAAACAGGGTGATTCAGTCACGACCCGCCGAATTTTACCAGCGTATTCCTTGGCTCATTTCATGAAAATATATCCATTATGACCATCCCCCGAAAATGCAAGTGTGCGAAATGGCAGCGGTTTGAAAATTTTCGGATTGGTGGTTGGAGGGTAGTAGGGTAAAATTGATAACTTCTGAACCTGAGGTTCGATTTTTTTGTTTTTGGTCTTTTTGGAAAGTTCATTGGGAGATCTTTCAGAATCAAAAACAAAAAAAATTAAAATAAAGTGAAATCGTCGGGATACAGAGCTTTTAAAAATAAAATTGGAAATAAAGACATAAAAATTTGCACATGACCTCAATTTTCTCAGCCAGATGGCAGGTAACTTATGTTTTTTTCTCTTAAAAGATAGCCCTACGTCCTACCTTTCCAAAATGCCATAAATGAAGCCCAGAGGTCTTTCTGTTCTAAAGTTATGGCCATTTGAATGAAATGCAAACAATTTTTTTTTTGGGTTTGGAGGCGAAATAACAGCACACATTCATTTGTTTTTGTAAATTAACAAGTTTAAGATTTTATTTTATTAAAATTTTTGGAAGGCAAATGGTCATAACTTTGGAACGGTAAGACCTCTGGGCTTCTTTTAGGGCATTTTGGAAAGGTAAGAAGTAGGGCTATCTTTTAAGAGAAAAAAAAACATAAGTTACCTGCTATTC
The DNA here is from genome assembly GCA_963921195.1 of Pegoplata infirma. Classification (NCBI taxonomy): domain Eukaryota; kingdom Metazoa; phylum Arthropoda; class Insecta; order Diptera; family Anthomyiidae; genus Pegoplata; species Pegoplata infirma. The sequence goes on from OY992536.1 coordinate 66,497,965, forward strand.
TACAGAAAATTTTGTATTGCTTACTGTACAAAAAAAAATCGATGTACAATTTTTTTTATTATTTTCTAAAGAGAATTATGGATTTATCGATATCAAAAATTTTCTATAAAAAATTATAGAGTTATCGACTTACCAATTACTAAAAATATTCAATAAGGTGCGTATACACGAGAAAGAAATCTCGACAGAAAAATCGAAAATTTGTCACCTCTAGCATTCTTAAATATTATCTCGAAAAAAAATAATTTTGTTTACGTTATAATTTTTTTTTAAACAAAATAAAGACTTCAAATCAAAAATAATATCAATATCTTCCAAAAATCTGTAACATTATCAAAAAAAAGGTAAGAAATAATACGTTGTAGAGAAATTTGATTTGACACAATTATTGAAAAAGTCAAATGCACAGGTACACAGAGTAGTTTTTTGGTGTTTGTCTAGCAGTTTTCTCCTCCGTGTAAACGCGCCTATAAAATAATAATAGAGTAATAATTTATCAATAACTTTTAATTGTCTATGGAAAATTATAGAGTTATCGATAAATAGAAATATGAAATTTTCTTTAGAAAATGATAGGATTATCGATTTTTCGATGTATCGATATCTCATAGTTTTATAAAGCAAAATTTTTTGAATTTTTAGAATTTTTTTCCCTTTTTTTTTAATTAAGTCCCACTGTTGTTACATATTTGCCTCAGTCTATATGCGTATTATTTTAAAGCACCTACGTATACGATGTGTTGGTGTCATCATATGCTGCTGTTGATTATTACGTGTGGTAGTAATTGTATTTTTTTCCTTATTATTATTTTTCCTTTCAGGTTTTTTTTTTGCCAAGAAATTGAACTGTCAAAATTTTTGACAATTCGATTGTTATATGACAGATCGGTTTATGCACGCGTCTTTTCAAAAAGTCATACAAGCTGTAGCTTGTGCTCTTTAGGAATTTCTTTTACAAATTAATGGCACATGATGTTCAAAAATCTATTGATTTTTTTTTGTTATCTTGTATAGAAAAATATTTTAAAGTCAAAAATTTAAGAAATTTAAGAGGATTAAAAAATTATTTAATAAATGGTAGAAAAATAAATAAAAAGAACAATTCATTAAATTTTTATAAAAACATCACCTGTCCTTTAATTCTTTTTTTGAAAAAGAAAACTTTTTTTTAAAAAATAAAATATTTAAAACTGTTCTCCTGTTTATGATAGACATATGTCCCTCACCAGAAATGAAAAAGAAAAGAGTTTTATATTGAAAATCACCTACTTTGACAATAAAAGATATAAATAAAATAAAAACAAATGCTACTTTTCCGTTAAACAAACAACAACCGTTTCCGGTTAACATAAACAACAAAAACAAAAATCACAAAGTCATGTTTTCTCACAGTTATTTTTTTATGTTTTTATTTTTGTATTTTTCAAACATCAAAATCATTTTGATTGTTTATGAACACAAAACTTGTCAACTATTTTCCGCTAAATAACATGAAATTTTCATGTTAAAATGATTTAAGTCAATCATACAACTTCATCATACAACATGAAAAACAAAAAAAAAAAACAAACAGGACACCCTTATAATAAAGGATATTGCACCTTATTTTCAACTACAACTTACCACCTTTACTACCTATTTGAACAGTAACCACTTACCTCTTTTGCCTTAACACCCTCTTAATATCCTTGTTTTTTTTATGAACGTATCCTTTTTGTAAAAGTACAAGTAGTACTTACTAGTGCGTGTATTATGCCACTGCAATTGTTATCCTTGCATGGGAATTTTATTTGTTTTGTAGTTTTACACAGAATCCTTTCTTCTTTAACTTTATTTTAAAAAGTTCACTCATGCTTAACGAACAATCTCTGATAACTGGTGTTTTGACCGCACAGTCACTTAAAATTAATTTTTGATTTCCGTTTAATTGATTGAAGGGAGATTTAATTGTTTAAATTTATGGGAAAATTTTTAAATTTTTAATTAGAACAAAATAAAACAAAAACTGTGGGTTAGTTGGTAGAGTGCTTGTTTAAGAGAGTGTGGGGTCATGGGTTTGATTCCTGCCAGAACCCTTGGCCTGTTACGCCACAAAGACATGACGGTCATAGTTACCAGTTCTCGCACTCAAAAACACGACTTAACTTAAACTTTGGAAAAATGTTCTTCAAAATAGTTTTTAAACTAAAAGTTGGGAAATTTTCTTAACTCTTAGGAAAAAATGTTAGTTCATGTACTGTAAAATAGTCCATTATTTTCCTAAAATGGAATTCCCTAATGCATCAAAGAAATTCTTACCGCCAAAGAAATTTTTCCTAAATATATGAAAAAAATCTTTATTTTTAAGACATATTCCTCTTCTTTAGGTCTAGGACGTAATTTAGTGTTATGATGTAATTTTCTACCAATTGGTTCATCTTCTTAGATTTTAGGTAGTTTTTATACCCTCCAACTACAGTATGGGGGTATACTCACTTTGTCATTCCGTGTGTAACGCATCGAAATATCGGTCGGGGACCCCATAATGTATATATATTATTGATCAGTGATCGATTCTAAGACATTCTAGCGATGTCCGTCCGTCCGCCCGTCTGTCCGTCCGTCTGTAGTTAACACGATACAGTCCAAAATAAAAGAGCTAGACTCCTCAAGTTTGGCACGAATATGTCTTATGGTCCTAGGCAGGTTAATTTCGGAAATGGGCAAAATCGGACCCCTTGAAGAACTAAACCAACATCTGAAAAATATCATTTTTATACCCTCCACTTAGTGCACTGAAAAAAAAGACATAACTAAAATTAAGGAAAAAATGTCTTAGAAAATTTATCATGAATTTTCCTAAAATTTAGTAAAATTTAACTAAAAAATGAGAAATTTTCTTAACTATGAGGAAAAAAGTTTAGTTCATTTACTTATAAGTAGTTCATAGTTTTCTTTAAATGGAATTTTTAAATATTAGGAAAAAAATTCTTACTGCCAAAGAAATTTTCCACAAATCTAAGAAACGTATCTTTATTTTTAAGCCATATTTCTTAAATAACAATTTAGTTCAAGTTTAGTTAAAATTTACTAAAAAAAACATCATCGTATTTCTCTTCTTTGAATTGAGGAAGTGTACTTCTTAGAATTTAGTTAATAACTTCTGAGAATTTAGTAAATAACTTCTTAAAATTTAGTTAAAAATTCAAAATGGCGATATCTCGAAAACTAAGCGAGATAGAGCGAAACGGATGAAATTTTCAAAAGAAAGACTACAAAGAAAAATATGGAATAGCCTAGCTCGGCATATCTGCCGGGATCTCAAGACCCTAATTTTAGATCTAAAATTTGAAATTCCCGAGATTTTATATATGCACATATCTCGGAAAATACTGCCAACACGAGAAAAGGTTCAACGGCATTTTTATAGCTCTTGACTCGTAGAACACTTCCGCAAAATACATGAAAGCCCTCCGATTAATAGTTTTTGAGTTATCCGGTTTTAAAGATTCTTAAGACCCTATCAGGCCCCTTATTACCGTATCTCAAAAACTAAGCAAGTTAGAGCGAAACGGACACAAATTTTGGTTCAAAATCTGTGGGGACCCTTAAAGGACCCAACGGGGTCTCGAGTTAAATGGGGTCCGGACCCATGGGTCCAGGGTCTAGACCCAACCTATTTCTAAAATGTGAAGTATAATTTTTCCCATTTTCTAGTTAAAATTGGCTTAAAATTAAATAACTTTGTTTTCCTTACTTTTGGGAAAATTATGAACTAAAACCAAGAAAAAAAATCTTTGGAGCCAAATCATTCCCTCTTTTTCTCAAAATTGAGTTAATTTTCCCAGATTTTAGTTCACTTTTTTTTTGAGTGTATAAGGTCTCTTAATCTGAGTCTCACTCATTTTCCAACAGAAGAAATCTTATATTCTGAGATATTTTCAAATAGAAAACATCTCAAAATCTGAGACATTTTCTCAGATTCTAAGAAATTTTTCCTAATAGTCTCAGATACTGAGGCATTTTTTCTATAAAAAAAGCAGGTTTTGAGTCATTTTTCTATAGAAAAAGCCTTAGAAAATCAAAATCTGAAATATTTTCTAAAGAAAAGGTCCTAGATTCTGAGACATTTTTAAATAGGAAAAATCTCAGATTCCAAAACATTTTTCCTAAAAAAAGTCACAGATGCTGTGGATTTTTCCCATAGATTTTCCCTGAAGAAAATTTTCTAAGACTTTTTCCTATAAAAAAAATTGTCTTAGAATCTGAGACATTTTTCCTAAAGAAAAAGTAATAGATTTTGAAAAATTTTAAATGGAAAAATTTAAAATTTCGAGACATTTTTCCTATGAAAAAATTCACAGATTTTGTGTACTTTTTCCTATAGAAAAATTCTCAAATTTTTGCTGTGAAAATTTTCTTTTTTTCCTATAGAAAAATTTAAAAATTCCAAAACTTGTTTTCTATAACTAAATTTTGAGATTCAAAAACATTTATCCTTAAAAATGTTGAGATTGTTTGAAATTTTTCATAGAAAAATATCTCGCATTATTTATTTATTTCTAATTCCTTTTTATTTTTTTTTTTTCAAAAGAAGAAGTATTAGATTTTCCTTATAGAACTCTCAGATTTTGCCTATAAAAAAATTTTCAGAGTTTTCCCATTACAAAATTGTCCAATTTTTCCTATAAAAAATTTCAGATTTTTTCCGACAGAAAAATTCTAAAATTTTTCTTATAGAAAGTTCAAAGAAAAATTCGCAAATTGTTCTTACATTCCGAGACAATTTTCATGCAGAAAAATTATAAGATTCTTAGACAATTTCCATATAAAAATTTCTATAGAAAAATGTCTCCTGTAGAAATATTTTGAGATTTTTTCTAATGAAAAATTCTAAGGTTTTTGGTATAAAAAATTCGCAAATTATTTCTATAGAAAAATTCTCAAATTTTTCCTATAAAAAATTATTAATTTTTTCTAGAAAAATTCTCAAATTTTTCTTTTATAAAAAAAATTTTTTCATATAGAAAAATTGTAACATTCGAAGACATTTTTCCTTTAGAAAAATTTTAAGATTCTTAGACATTTCTCGTAGAACAAAAATTTTCAGATTTTTCTTTTCTTTTGCCCTTTCCTTTCCTCTTCTTTCCTTTACTTTTCCTCTTTCTTTTTTTTCCTGTTTCCTTTTTTTTCTTTCGAATTCGGTTTGGGGGGGGGGGTAAATTTCCTTTTTTCCCCCGTTGATCCGTGCCTGCCTACATTCACATATCTCAAAAACCAAGCAAGGTATAGCGAAACGGACAACAATTTTGGATCAAAAACTATGACGATTGTTAAGGAACCCAACTGGGTCAGGGCCCATCGGGGTCTGACCCATCGGGGTCTGACCCATCGAGGTCCGAACCCAATGTGCTCTTCACATAATCGGGTCCTAAAATATTTATGAACTTATTTGAAAACTTTTCCCATTTTTTAGTTCAAATTCGCATAATATTAAACAAAATTTTCTTTCCTTATTTTTAAGAAAAATATGATCTTAAAAGAAGGAAAACATGGCAAAGGAGCTAAATCATTATCAATTTTCATTGAATTAATTAATTTTACCATTTTTTAGTTAATTTTTTTTCTGAGTGCACTTGGGTTGACATTTTTAAAAATGATTTGTCATTAAAAGGAAAAAAACCTAAGTAAAATCTTTAACCGACCCACTATTTCTTGCAAAAAAGAAAATATTTTTGTCTTTAAAAATTACACTGTGCAACAAATTTGGGGTCACCGAGTATTGGATCTTGGATGGGACAAAACAAATAAATGAAAGTATACCAACACTCAAATTATTTGGTAGGGAAAAACAAATGAAAAACACATTTAAAACAAGTGATAAAACAATTGAAAACCATCCCAGTAATTATTCATTTGTTTTAACAAACATCAATATTTATATTTTACTGTTCATAAAATCTTATAACATTAAAAAATAACGTCACTTGCATTTTTTTTACCAACAAATTAAAAAAAAATAACCTACACTCTAATCAAAATTTGTTGAAATTACCCAATTTATACACAGAAAAAAAAAAGTTGTCAATTCAATTAATTTCATTGTTAATACAATTAAACATTTAATTGAAAGTGAGCCTACATTGGATATTGTCAATACAACAATGACTTTTGTAACTTTTTTAAAAAAATAAATCTAAAAATAGAATAATCTAAAAATAGAAATAAATAAACTAAAAGAAAAAAATAAATATAAAAAAAAAAAAATCATCCACCGACAACTGGCATCGAACACGCAACGTTAATGCTACGCGTCAGGTACACTACCACCGTGCTATCCTCATATCTATTTGTACTTGACTAAACAGCATATTTAAAAAAACACTAAAAAAAAAAAATGATAAAAAAATCTAAAATAAGAAAAAAATATATCTAAAAAAAAAAAATCATCCGCCGGCACCTGGCTTCGAACCCACATCTTGCGTGCTACAAGTCTAGCACACTACCACCGAGCTATTCCTCATATATATTTATAGTTGCCTAAATGTGTACATAAAGTGTTTGTAGAATCAGTGTGTACTTTTTGCTGTTTTTACAATAATAAAAAATGTGGCATTATATTTAAAAATAAATAATAATGTGGCTTCACACATGTTTAAAAAATTTAAAATAAAAAAAAAATAATCACAAATTAAAAAAAAAAAAACAAGTGTTCCGCCAACTGGCAGCGAACCCGCAACCTTCATGATTGGAGTCTGGCACACTACCACCGTGCTATCCTCACATATATGTTTGCTTGATTAAATGAGTTCATAAAGTGTCTGTGTTATTAATAAAATAAAAATGAATTTTTGTCACATTAACAATATACATTGTTGATACAATTAAAAACGTTGTTGAATTAGTATTTAGTTGTTAACAATTTGTTTGGTTACTTTTGATTTTACGATATTTTTTTCTGTGTAGTAGGAAACTGGACTCCTACTATAAATTGGGTAATTTTACTCTGAATGTGTAAATTAAAAAAATTGACCGCATGTGCTCAAGTTAAATAAAAAAGAGGTGAATAAAATATAACAAAAAAACAAAAAAACATACGGCACCAGCCAGCATCGAACTCGCCACCTTCTGATTTGAAAGTACACTTCTTAACCACTACGCTACGGAAGCTTATACTTTTATCTGGCGTTTTAGTTATTTAACATGTGTGTGTGTATGTTGTTCGACAATTTTATTTACGCATTTGTGTGTAAAATATTTAAATTAACGGATAATATTTTTAGTTTGCTGTGTTTAATTGGTTTGAATTTATTATACGCATTTAGTGTTTATATTAACGCATAATGCGTGCTATTCAACAAAAATTTACCCAATTTATAATAGTAAGTTTACATGCGTTTTTTAGAGTGTACGAAAACAGGTATGTTGTTTTTACAATTTTTTTATTGAATTATTTCTTAAAAAAATTTTAATAAAATTTGGTTAATCGATCCTCATCGAGCCAAAGTCACTTCATACAAACATGCTTTTATATTTCTATAAATAATTTTTTGAATTTTTTTTTCTACAAAAAAAAACCCACACGTGTAGGTTAAAACTAATGTTTTTTGTTTAAAAAGTGCTAACAATTAAAAAAAAAAATAACGTATCATTAAAAATTAAAGAAGAATCACATATTTTTACTTACAGAACAAAAATAAATGACTTTAAAAATTGAATGCTAATGAAAGTCTTTATTTTTTATGTTGTTATTTTTGAAACAAAAAACAAAAATAGTCATTTAAAAACCTGAACATTAAACAAATGGGTCAAACTTTTTAAATAACCTACAATTAATGACATAATTTTTTGACTAATGCGTAATTGTTTGACTAAAACCACTAAATGTATTTGAAAACTTAGCTCGGGTTCTTTTCTGATGGCCCACTGAAGTTTTAACATTTTTTTCAAAGGAACTTTGAATAAGTCAAAAAAATGTATTAAATCTAATTCTGAGGTTAAATAATGTCTGCAGTGAAATTTGATTGCGTATTTTTTCTTAGAATATATTAATCTCTCTATCTTCTATTTTTAGGGGTCATTTTGGTCCTTTTTTTAAATATCCTTATTATAGTGCCCAGACATTTTTTTGATGGGTTGCCCTCTTAATTTGTTCCTTTTAATGTGAAAAAATTTAATTTTTTTTTATTATTAAAATAACATCTAGAGGTTGCGCTCGCGACTTTTTTACAAAAATATAAGAATTTAAGATTTTTTAATTATTTGAATCTACTGAAAAAAAAAAAATTGATCAAAAAACAGAATTACGCTAAAAATATTTACTGTCCATTTCATTTGATATTGTCCATTTCATAAGATATAGCCCATTCCTTTAAATATATCCCATGCTATCATGAAATATTAAATAAAAACCCCCTTGTGAAATGAATATAAATTTTTGATTAAAAAAAAATTTGGGGGGTAAAAATTAATTAGGGTCGGTCTCACTTTTTATCCCTCTAGGAGGCCCCCTTGGAGTGGTAGGTGCGGATTAAATAGAAAAAACAAAAAAATATAAAGCATTGTGAACCAAATCGGTTCAACAGTTCTTCGATTTTAAATCTATCAAAAAACTGGGTGTAAAGTGGGAGCGGTCAATTTATCTTTTCGTAAAAACCTATGCTTGACTTTGACGAATATTGAAATAAAAAATAATTAGCCAAAACGGCCGTTCCCCGATTTTAGATAAATTGAAAAAAATGGGCGTGGTAAATTTTTTGGCTGTAGGCAAAATTGCCCAAAGAAAAATCGCCCAAAAAAATTTATAAAAAATCGCCCATATGTAAAATCGCCCAAAAAATATGAAAAATGACCCAAAAAGAAAAATACGAAACTTCGCCCAAAATTAACAAAAAAAACCCCAAAAAGAAATGAAAAATGACCCAAAATAAAATAAAAAAATATTTTTTCTAACACATTTTTCCAAAACACATACTACACAGAAAAGCTTTCTTTTGCGGAGAGGGTGGGTTTCAGGCATGGCTACGCAGAAGGACTTTAAGACAAAGACAAAAACTTTTAAGATAAGACCATGGGAACGTAGTTATTATTTTTATAGATCGCGGTTTTGAGAATACAGCCCGTAAAATTCATAAGTAATTGATGTAAAAGTTTTAAGTGTGAAACTTGAATTTAAACGATATAAAAAAAATTGTAATCAGCTTCGATCAAAGCGCCGCAGGCGAAAAATTTTACCAACAAATTTTAAAATTTGTTGGTAAAATTTTGCGCCTGCGGAGCTTTCGTCGAAGTTGCATGCTGTTTTTAAATTCATTACTTTTGATTTTCTACTGCGTTGCGATATATTAATATATAGCGTGGTAATCTGCATGTAAGAGCAGGGGTTTTGGGTTCGATTCCCACCAGAGCCTTTGTATGTTAGCAACAACTGAACGGTTTTGCTTCAGCTTATTCTTGATTAGTTAAATACATATATAATTTATAAAAAAAAAACACAATATGCGTTTACTGTTTCTAAAAATAATAATATATTTATTGTGACATACATATTTCAGTTTTGACATTTTAAGATTTTGACAAAAAATAAAACCAAAATAAAATTGGGCAATTTTTCATACATGTATCACAAAAGTATTTTGCCTATGCAAAATATAATGAAATTTAATAAAAAAACGCTATAAAAAAATATTTATTTTTAAAAATAAATATGTGTTTTATTAAATATTAAATAAGGGAACATTAAACTTTAATTCTGTATCTTTAAGCACTTAATTTTAATTTTTTACGCATGAGATTTTAAATTTAAAGAAAATATCAAATTATCACTCATATTTCAGCTCACAAAAGTATTTTGCTTTTTTAATTTTACTTTCCCGAGTAAAAAAAAATTGTATGGTAAAACATGTTATCTTATAAAATTATATATAATTTATTGGATCTGATTTTGCTAAATTTCATCCGAAAATTGGCCGCGCCAAAGTTATCTCATAACATCTTATAATATATGAAGTTACAGTTTAATATTTTATTGTATGTGATTTCATCCGGAAATTGGCCGCGCCAAAGTTATCCCAAATTATCTATTATCATGATTTTGTATTAAATATGATATGATATGATGTAATTTCATCCGGAAATTGGCCGCGCCAAAGTTATCTTAAAATATCCAATATCATGATTTTATATTAAATTGGATATTATATAATGTAATTTCATCCGAAATTTGGCCGCGCCAAAGTTATCTTATAATATCTGATATCTTGATTTTATAAAAAAATTATTGGATACATTTTTATCCAAAAAATGTTTCTGTTTTTAGATTTAATTTTAGATATAATAATGTCAAACTGAAAATAAATAAAAAAAAAAAAAAAACTTCGAACGGACGGGGATTAGAACCACAAGTCTTCCGTTTTGTAATCGCAATCTCTACCCTCTAGACCAGCGGACGTTGTTAGCAAATAACAACTTTAAAAGACTTAGTTTTAAATAAATTGATCGTATCTAATTATATCAAATTGATCTAACATATAGTAATATATGATTACATCCAATTAAATATGTTATTCACTTGTACACAATTTTCAAAAAGACTTAGAAAATTTTTGATAAAATTTGCAAAAAAAAAAATAAATTGGAATGACGTACAGCGCTATTAGGGGCTTTCATGGTAAGCTTAAACAATAATTTTAATGTAACGGTATGCCTTATTTCCAAGTCATAGGCTTCCAAAGTGAAATAAGACTTTGGCTTGAAAGTTTGAAATTTTTCATGGAATCAGGAAATCAGAATTAGATTTGAGATCGGGTTCCAAAAATCATTGATAATTTGATAATTTAAACCAAATATAGCTATTATTAACTATATAAATGCAATATAAATTTTTAAAAATGGTTGCAAAAATTCAAAAAGTAAAATTTCTTAAGTTCTAAAAAAACAAATGCAATAAAAAAGTGTTTTCCATTTTAAAAAAATTAAAAAAATATATTTATTTCTGGAATCGAACTCGGGTTCCCAAAAATGATAGATAATTATATAATAAATTAAATATAGTTATATATAACTATATAACAGCAATATAATTTTTTAAAAATGATTGCAAAAATTCAAAAAAATGAAAAGTTTTTAGTTCTAAAAAAAATAAATGCAATAAAAAAGTGTTTTCTATTAAAAAAAAATAAAAAAATATATTTTTTTTCTGGAATCGAACTCGGGTTCCCAAAAATTATAGATAATTTTATAATAAATCAAATATAGTTATATATAACTGTATAAAAGAAAAAAATATTTTTTAAAATGATTGCAAAAATTCCAAAAATGAAAATTTTTTAGTTCTAAAAAAATTAAACGCAATAAAAAAGTGTTTTCTATTTAAAAAAAAAAATAAAAAAAACTTTTTTGTTCTCGACTGGGCCGGGAATCGAACTCGGGTTTCCAAAAATCATATGTAATCTTATATAATACAATAAAAAGTTTTGTATAACCATATATGTTGACACACAAAAACAAATTTTGAAATACTGGCATATATAATTATATATGGCTAGTGGTTTGGTCAAAAAAATATTTTTTTTATACATGATTATATCAAAATATATATTCCATTACATATGTGACCATTTATAAATATATATTGAGTTTTGGCGAAATTTGCGTATATATAGTACCATACAAACATAGATATGTTATCGTTTAAGACACATAAGTATTATTATATCTATTATTTTTGTTGAAAATTTTTTTAGTATGGAACCATATATAATTTTAAATGGTATTATATTAGTCATATATAATTATACATAAATTGATACTGGATTTTTTGTTTAGTAAAGTCCTATACATAATTAGATATAAAGTCACGTTTAATAATGTATGAAATCGGATTAAGTTTTATGTGCAACGTATGATTACATCTACCATTTATATTAATATATAATGAACAATATAATTAGATATGGTTTTATATGACATCATTTAAAAAAATTGGAAAATTTCAAAGTGAGATATAATTTTATACTTTGACTCATATAGTTGTATATGGTTTTATGAAAACATATAAAATAATATACATTTATATAAATTCCTTTTTACTCGGGTTATAATTTTTTCAATTTATTAAAAAAATTAACAATTTTAATATTTTGAATGGTATTTATTGTTAGCCAGAACTAATTCCAGACGTCTAGGCATTGATTCCACTAAATTCAAAAAATTTTGAATAGGTATTTTGTACCATTCTACTTCTGGTGCTTGTTTTAAAGTAGTTTTAATTGAAATGTTGTGTTACATGATTTTTCCGCCGAAATATGCCCAAAGATTTTCGAATGGATTCATGTCGGGACTTTGTGGTGGTGTTGCCGGATGTTTGGCGTTGTATAAAAACCACTTTTTAACGTCAAAAGCTGTCTGTTTTGACTCATTATCACGTTTGAAGTAAAACCCTTTTCGCTATAGCCCAATTTGGTCAGCACTGGCATGTTAATTTTTCATCAAAATGGATAAATCTCCACATGACTATCCACAGTTTCATTAATAAACACTAACTGGCCCATTTCAAGGCCGACATAAAGTCTTAAAAGACCAGAGAACCACCACCATGTTTTACCCATAGAGTAAGGAAAGTAAGAGATTTTCAAATGACCCAAAATAAGTCTGCAAGTTTATGAAAATTGGTAAACTTAATGTATTGCAGAAATTTAAAAATTTTGTAAAAAGATCAAAGAGAATTAGAAAATGAGTAAATTTTACCACTATTATTGAGAGGATTACTTATCTATATTGAGAGGATTACCACTATTTCCGTTATTAAAATTCTCTCTTAACTAATTTCCCTACTTTTTCCCCAGATTTTGGAGCATTTTGTCTACTCTTTCTACTTTTCCCCTGATTTTGCAGCATTTTTTTTAAAAATTTGCAGATATTTTCATGCATTAAGAGAACCATTTTTTCCTTTGTAAAAAAAGAGTGCATTTTTTTCGGCCCCATATAGTCTGATACCCACTGGTTTTACCGTTGATTTTATATTTTTTATATTTAAGGATTTATTTGGCTTTCTCAAGACCATACGACCATACGTCGTCCATCTGACCCAATAAAGTTTTGAAAAACTCAAATGAGCAGTGACGTAACCAAATTCAACATTTTTGGGTGTGATGAACGACGTATGGTCTTGCGAAAGCCAAATAAATCCTTAAATATAAAAAATATAAAATCAACGGTAAAACATGGTGGTGGTTCTCTGGTCTTTTAAGACTTTATGTAGGCCTTGAAATGGGCCAGTTAGTGTTTATTAATGATAGTCATGTAGAGGTTTATCCATTTCGAGGAAAAATTAACTTACCAGTGCTGACCAAATGGGGCTATCGCGAAAAGGGTTTTACTTCAAGCGTCATAATGAGCCAAAACAAACAGCTTTTGACGTTAAAACGTGGTTTTTATACAACGCCAAACATCCGGCAACACCACCACAAAGTCCCGACATGAATCCTCTCGGAAATCTTTGGGCTTATTCGACGAAAAAATCATGTAACACAACATTTCAATAAAAACTACTTTAAAGCAAGCACCAGAAGTAGAATGGTACAAAATACCTATTCAAAATTTTTTGAATTTAGTGGAATCAATGCCTAGACGACTGGAACTAGTTCTGGCTAACAATATATACCATTCAAAATATTAAAATTGTAAATTTTTTTAATAAATTAAAAAAATTATATAGAAAAATTAAAAAAGCAAAATACTTTTGTGAGCTGAAAAATGAGTGATAATTTGATATTTTCTTTAAAATCTCATGCATGAAAAATTAAAATTAAGTGTTTAAAGATACAGAATTAAAGTTTAATCTTCCCTTATTTAATATTTAATAAAACATATATTTATTTTTTAAAATAAATATTTTTTATAGCGTTTTTATACCCTCCACTTAGTGATAGAGGGTATATATAAGTTTGTCATTCCGTTTGTAACTCATCGAAATATCGGTCTGGGACCCCATAAAGTATATATATTCATGATGCCCGATCGATTTTAAGACATTCTAGCGATGTCCGTCTGTCCGTCTGTCTGTGGAAAATGCTGTAGCGGACAAAATATTGCACAGAGATGACTGAAACTTAACATATTTATTGGAAGATCTCCCGAGAAGTTTGGTATTGCATTTGAGCGATATCGGTTCAGCGGTTCAAAAGTTATGAACGAAAATGTAAGCACACCTCAAAAATTTCAGTACAAAATTTCAACATAACCTAAAAATACAAAATGCTTTAATTCAGCTTCTGGTTGACATATGTGAACATAATTGAACACCAAAAGGTATTTAAACAAGTACAAACATATTTTTTACAAAAAAAGAAAAAAATCGCGGATTTTTTTTTTACCAAAAATTTTTTTCGCGGAAATTTTTTTTTTTTAATTTTTTTTTTTCAAAAGTAATTTCCTTTTAAATAAAGTTTTTTGCGATAATCTTTTTGAAATTGTGGAGGGTATCACTACATTCGGCAAGGCCGAATTTAACTTTTTTACTTGTTTTAATTAAATTTCATTATATTTTGCATAGGCCAAATACTTTTGCGATACACTGTATATAATTTTTGGGTAATTTTTCGTAATGAAAAACCACCCAATTTTTAATTTCGATATTTTGCCCAAAGACTCTGAAAATTTTTCTTTGGGCGATTTTGTCTACAGCCAAATTTTTTTCCTTAAAAACATTAGTTGGACTATGACGAACATTAAAAAAAAAATGCCAAATCGGTCCAGCCACTCTCCGATATTTAGTAAATCGATAAAAGTAGGCGTTAAGGACGTCAATTTTCCTAAGTTTGACAATGACAAACAAAAAAAAAATAATAAGCCCAATCGGTGCAGCCGTTTTCCGTTTTTCTTAAGTAAATCGAAAAAAATCGGACTAAAAGTGGGCGTGATCAATGGCGAACATTAAAAAAAAATAGCCAAATCGGTCCAACCGTTCTCAAGTGATGCGATTACCAACGAAAGACATTTGATTTTTATTTATATAGATATAAAATTGTTTCCTCTCAAAACCCTTCGTTAAATTTAATAGAGGTCATTAAAATACTCCAAAACCCCTAATTTATATTAAAAATCTTTTTTTAGTAAAAGTGCATATTTTTGCTTAACACCAATTTGAGGAAGTTTATTTTCAATTTTAGTAAATTTTTCATAACTTGGGAAACAAATTTTTTCCAAAAATTTAAAATGGTGATATCTCGAAAACTAAGCCAGATAGTGACAAATGTGATTTTGGTTTTAAATTAAAGGTATTTGGAAGACCTATCTAACGAATTGAACATTACGTTCATACATTGCATATTTCTCAAACTATTGAGGTTGGAACACCGGAAATTCTGAATTTTTACTTTTTAGCTGACTTATAAGTTCACGGAACTTATAATTTTGACCGCGAATATTGATTTTTAGGAGGCTAGCAACATTTAGAAGTAATGTATCCAATTTGTAAAAAAAAAAGGCACCAGAGAAAAAAAATTATGTTTCATAACCTAATTTTTTTGTTAAAATCGATTTGAGCGAGTTGATCCGACCTTCCAAAAATCTGAAAAAAAATCTCAAAAACCTTTTAGGCCATAATAATTCAAATTCCGCTTCAAGAGTTGCAAAATTCGAAACAAAAGGTTTTTGATGAAACGCCCTAGTGGACCCTTATGGGTCCTAAAGTACTACCCAAACCAGGAAAGGTTCGTACCCCACGCTTTAATTTTCATACATAAAGTTTGAGTAGCTGTATTTCGCCAAAATATTAACCGATTTTAATGCTTATACACTCATTTGAAAGGTAATTTTATTCTTTTTAAGAATCATTAATTGAAGATAATATTTTTAAAAAATTTGCTTTGTTAAAAATCAATAGCTTCATGAACTCAAAATTAACTACTTTTTATTTTGACCATTTTAAGTTCGTACTGCATATAAAAGATTAGTAATATTTTTGTGACGTAACCCTTGGATTAAATAACGGCTTTAATTCGATTATTTATCGAACTTATTAAAATTTAACACTCACTAGTGGTGATGGAATCCCATATTTCATGTATTTTTACACTCAAAATAATCACTCTGTTAAATTACAGAGATACTCTGCTGAGCCAGCAGAAAATACCATAGATTTCCAACCAGCAAGATTTTTTGTTATTTTACGAAGAAAACTCTGTAAAATGATTTCGATAAAAAAAAATGTAGATTTACAGAATTATCTGTAAAATGTTGATGAAAGCGACCAGAATTTTACCAGGAAGCATGGATAGTAATAACTTGACACAAAATAAAGTCAAATGCTATAATTTAAATGCGCCCGCTTAAATGTTTCGCACGCGAATATTTAACTTTGTAGAAATTATTTATAAACTCGCTGGATGTTCTCACGGTTTTTTTTAAATAAACTTCTCATCTTCAGTTCCACATTTGAGCGGGGTCATTCCAGTAAACACTTTTATAAAATTAAAGGGAAATCGTTTAAGAATGCCTTGACTTTATTGTATATCTTTTAAATGCGCTTGATATGGCTTTTACACAATGGTCCCTATTTGATTCCTGATAAATTTCTCCTTCCTTAATGTGCAAGTTGTTTTGACAATTGGGAAATGCCATCATGTAAATTTGCCCGCTTTAATGCTTCCAAATTGTAAATTAACTTTTTTTTGTGAAAATTACGAGTTCCTTCAATTTTGCACTACACCTCGTAAAATTTAGCATATTTTATTGCATTTTAAGAAGTTTTTTAAAGAGGGGTTGAAATACTTGGACGTTTTTTAAAGAGATTTTAATTTGAAAACTGTATTACAGAGTAATAGTAAAATTACAGATGAAATTTAGTATTTTGGTTACGAGAAAAAACAAATTATTTTTCTAAAATCTGTATTTTAACAAAAAAAGCCCTATTTATTATCTTTAAAATAGAGATTACAAAGAAAAAAGTAAAATTACAGATACAATTTTGTTTTTCGGTCACAAGAAAATACAAAGTATTTTCTTAAAATCTGTATTTCGGCAGATAACTTTGTCAAATATCTGTCGAATTGAGATTACAGTCATTTTACAGAGTATTTAACAGAGTAATTATTTTGAGTGTACTTTTCATCCACAAATATGTCAATCGGATTTAAGTCCGGACATGATGAGGTATAGTTTAGGACACTAATTTTGTTTGTTCTGAACCTTTTTTTTGCTGATTTTAAAAATATGGACTCTTGTTGGAAGGTGATTCCCCAAAAGATATCACGTTTTCAACTGATTTCATTAGGGGTTGCCTTACCATATTTAATAGGACGGACCGATTTGAATGGCCCAAAATAAACAAAAAAACAAAATCTACGAGAAATTCTAAGAAAATTTTCCCAAGATACCATTGGTCCAAATTCAAACGCTATACTCCGCCTATCGACATGAAGAATGATCTACTCTTCATAAGCAAAACAAAGCAGTATTTATGTAAATATCATTTTGGAGTCAAAACGCACCAATTCAACGGAATACCTGGGACCAAAATAGGTTTTTCCTAATGTTTCTGATGTGTCAAATCCGATTATGACCTTTGGTACCATAGTCGTCGGTTGAATTAAGGTATTTTAAGTAAAATATGATATTTACACAAATACTGCTTTGTTTTGCTTATGAAGAGTAGATCAATCTTCATGTCGATAGGCGCAGTATAGCGTTTGAATTTGGACCAATGGTATCTTGGGAAAATTTTCTTAGAATTTCTCGTAGATTTTGTTTTTTTGTTTATTTTGGGCCACTCAAATCGGCTCGTCCTATTAAATATGGTAGGGCAACCACTAATGAAATCTGTTGAAAACGTGACATCTTTTGGGGAATCACCTTCCAACAAGAGTCCATATTTTTAAAATCAGCAGAAAAAGGTTCAGAAAAACAAAATTAGTGTCCTAAACTATACCTCATCATGTCCGGACTTAAATCTGATTGATTTGGTGTTGGCGATTATGAATGGCGCTTAAAAACGACCCCCAATCACATATTTGTGGATGAAAAGTAAAAATACATGAAATATGGGATTCCATCACCACTAGTGAGTGTTAAATTTTAATAAGTTCGATAAATAATCGAATTAAAGCCGTTATTTAATCCAAGGGTTACGTCACAAAAACATTACTAATCTTTTATATGCAGTACGAACTTAAAATGGTCAAAATAAAAAGTAGTTAATTTTGAGTACATGAAGCTATTGATTTTTAACAAAGCAAATTTTTTAAAAATATTATCTTCAATTAATGATTCTTGAAGGGAATAAAATTACCTTTCAAATGAGTGTATAAGCATTAAAATCGGTTAATATTTTGGCGAAATACAGCTACTCAAACTTTATGTATGAAAATTAAATAGTGGGGTACGAACCTTTCCTGGTTAGGGTTGTACTTGGCCATAATAAGAACACTACTCTACATGGTTTTTTGCACAGACTTTAATAATATATTTTTTTTTAAGCATTTTAGTGGGGTAAAGACGAATTTGTAAGAGATCCCGCCAAGATACGATCAAAGATACTCTCAGAACATTTAAAAGAAGTTAGGAATGCCATTTTTTGTAGAATTTTGCAAAAATTACAAAAAGATAAAAATGCTTATCTCTCGCGAAGGCGATTTGGTAAAATTTTTTGTATGACGTATTCGGGATTAGGAGACCAAAAAACTTTGGAAAATGTCTACTGAACATTAAGTCAGAGTGTTAAATTCGGATGCGACCACAACGACCAGCCTTGGTATGTTGAACAACGACACGGAGACCTTAATAATGAGGAAGACCATGGTAAAAATGGATCTTCTTCAAATGTTTCAAATCGTCACGCAATTTAGAGTTCAAGTAAGAAGATGTCAACTATTGATTGATATTGTATTTATACAGAATCAAACTAATGCATTGCCTTCTCCTCAAATAATACATTTTTACAATTACGGCCTTTTCAGAATCTATTTAAAGAACATCGGTATTAGCCTTTCTTAAATAATACCGGACTACTGAAGTATAAACCCGGCTGAGGTTCCCACAATTAAGCAAAAGTCGAATAGGAACATCTTAATGGCCTAAACTTAGCGTAAGAGCTAGTCAAACTGTTGGATATTCGCCTCGTTTCGTTCCAGGGGCATAGGAAGTTTCAGGAGACTGTCACGGCAATGAGCTTCCAAGGCTCAAAACCACCTAACACGCTAATACGGAATCGCAATTTGTTGATAAACCTCCGTAAACTTGCAAGTTTTTTCTTTGAGTACACCATCCGAAATCCAATATTAAACATGATGATAAACGTCTGAAAGTAGAGATCAAATGGAGTAAAGCTGTATTTACAGTTTTTCATTTCGTCATTCTGTTTTCTTTTAAAAGGACTACAAAGTTTTAAAGGATACATTTTGTAAAATATTTTTAAAATATTTGTATTTGTCCTATGATGCCGCTGGTGATGGAAAATGAAAGAGGAGGATCTCCCCTAATTTTTCCATATCAGGATAAAAGGATGTAAATAAATTTTTGAAAACTTTATCAAAATATTTTGTTGAAAACTTTGAATGATATTGAAGGATAAATGTTTGAAAGGACGTAACTTACCTCCTTTTTCCTGATATGTAAAAATAATAAAATAGCAAAATTAGGGGAGATCCTTCTCTTTCATTTGCTAACACTAATAATATCCTAGGACAAGTACAAATATTAAAAAAATATTTTATAAAATTTAGTCCTCTAAAACTTCGAAGTCCTTTTAAAAGGAAACAGGATCATGAAATGAAAAACTGTAAATGGAGTTTAACTAAATTTAGTCTCTAGTTTCAAACGTATATTATTCAGTTCGTGTTTAACGACCTTTTTTCATTTTTGTCGGACGATGGTATATACCGCCGGAAATACAATTAAAAGAAATTGCCTCATTCGAATTAAAAAGGAGGGTCTTTCAACGGTGGCAGTAGCAACCATTCGCAGCCAACATTAAACGGCGGCTAATGAAGTCATGGAGAAGGCAAGGATTGTCAAAACTATGTTTGGCATTGTCCTGCACTTTTCAGGCTCTTCCGATCTTTCGTTGAACAGTAAGGACTGTTGATTTTGTGCTATCAAAACAGACATCGGAGTGCCAAAGACAGTCTTAATATGTCCAACATCCTAATTAAGGTTTGATATTAAACATTTGTCTTTCTGAGAAAATTAAATATCTTATTCTTCTGTTACTAAACAAATCTTAACCGTTCCACATTGGGAACTTTGTATGGAAAAGGCGCGCATCGACGTTTTTTTTGTTATAACTCTTGAACGGATAAGAATTTCACGACATTCTTTACCATTATAAAAACTGGAGACCTTAAAGAACTCACACATGTGGATTGGACATTTTTCGCATTAGTACCCTACTTGTAAATTTAAGGCAAAGTTGGTTAATTTATTCATATAAAAAAATAAAATGGTGGCCAATTATTTAAAACAGTTACGGATTTTAAGTGACAATATAACAGCTTACCATTCAATACAAAGTGTTTCTTTCATAATTTGGTAAAGTCTACACCCTACACTAAAATAGCCTGCAAAATTAACTGTTTTTTATCTTTTATCATTTTCGATTTTTTTAAACAAAAATAATGGGGAAAAATATCAAACAACGAAGCAACACACGGTAAATATGCATTATTTGCAATAATTGTTAAGTTATTTGGGGAAAAAAAATATTATAAAAATATTACTCTATAATCAGTACTTTCAACTTGTCTGTCTTATTAGGGATATATTTGGATCGGACTCAATCATAACCATACTAAAAACATCTAGCTGGTTGTTTGTTTTTGAGTTTTCTCTGTTAAAGTTTCTTTTATACATAGCTTTTAAAATGCCTATATGATCTTTTCAATGCCTACTCCGATAATTGCCATGACAGAAGGCAAATATTTTTTAAATGTAACTTAATTAGTTAAGGGTAATTTTAATACCAACGGGCAATCACAATTCTTGTAAAAATAGTGTCATGAGCTAGAATTGTATGCATAGTGGGACTCATGGTTCACCAACCATGCTTTTCAACTTATAATTTTGCAGTTCCATGTATGTGTTTTCTAAAATTAACTGAATTATTTTTTTCATTTGCATTGATACACAGAAGTATTATAACAACCCGTTTTATAATATCTTCTACTATTCCAGTTATTTTGGCCGCAATTGCGGTCAAGAAAGCCTTTTAGTTACAAGCATTAGGTGAAACTCCTTTTGCCTTAATAAAGTGAGGTAGGGTATCAAAATCAATAATTATTGGAAACCGCTGTTGTCTGTTAACAATATAGGTCATTTAAGTAAAATTTTGTAATAAAACGATTAACAGTAAATTTTGTTAAAAAATAATCACTTTAAAAATACTTATTTTTTCGTTAGTAGACCCCACTTTAAACCTTATTTCAGGGCGCAGCTGCAACTGGCTGCAAAAGTTTCTACCCCAGGAGTATTAAGTAATACTTCTACTTTATTGTACAAAAAGAATCGCCATTCCCTTTCATTCCCCACAAAAGTTGCAATTCAAAATATAAATAGTTTTTTTCTAATGTTTCAAAAATTGTCACTTTTTGATGGCCTGTATTTCCTACTTAAAAAGAGTAATATTAAAAACCATAAAATGGGTAACAAAAGTAATAGTTATAGCTACAATCTCCACTTTATTTCAGGAAAATCGCATTATTGGAAGTAGTTTTAAAAAATAAAATAAAAAAAGTCTTCAAAAATAATTATTTTTTTCAAATTTATGCAAAAAGTCCTTACATTGAATTTATGTCCTGACTAAACTAAGCGATGGATTTTCTTTCTATGAACGGGTTTCTTTCTCCTAGTGTGTCTACTTAACGAATACGAGCATTTGCTGTAAATAACTAAACATTTGTTGGGCTCTCAAATGCGCGTCTAGGATCCAATGTGCGTTCTTGATTGAAGAAATCATTGATATTAACCCATTTTGGACCAAGATTCAATTTTATTTTTCTTTTTTGGAAAAAGGTACTTTTTTAAGGTAATTAGCACCCGCTGATCTCAAAAATCCCGTCAAAAAAATTTTTCAATGTGCCGTTTTTCCAGAAAAGCCTGCATTCCAACTTTTTATGCAATTTTAATATTTGGATTTATTTGCTATTTTATTAATATATTTGATTATTTTCAAAGTAAATAGTTTCAAAATAATTCAAATTATTGGAATTTAATAATAAATTAAATCTAGAAAAATTTTAAATTAGTCAAAAAAATTAAAAGCCGAAAATCTAAATTTTCGGTTTGGCTTGAAACAATTTCTGTGCTGATTTGCATTGTATTTAATGGGCATATAAATTGCGGTGGTCAAGCGGGTATATTTTTTTTTAATTGCAGAAACATGAGACTTAACATTCATAACCACATTTACCCGAAATTCCAGCTCTTTCATACATAAATATTTTTTTTTCTCTACTGTTCGAAAAATCGAACAGAGGATCAAAATGGGTTAATAAGATGTAGATAGTGTCGGAAGCAACTACTTTATAGCAGTATTTTTTAATTTTTCTAAACAATATTAAACTACATTTAAACTGAACTTTGTCATCAACATTATAATTAAATAAAAAACTTAATTAAAATCCTAAGTATTTAGCGCGTGCCCATCACCTTTGGCTAAAAATAAATCTACTAAAATAAAAACATCCGCTTGGAAGTGAACATTAAACTTGGCTTTATTAGCTTTTAACACTATGCAGCGACCATAGTTCCGAAAAGTGTGTTAGCAGTTAAAAAATTAAATTATTTTACTAAAAACTTATGACATTAATGCACTTTTGAAAACCGCTAGTTATAAAATACAAGTACAAAATTCTTTAAAATGACATTAAACTTTAACACTTACTCTAACTTTTTCTAATTAAATTGTTTCCTTCCAACACAATTCGTATTATTTGTGGGTAATAAAAAAAAAATCTCAACATTTATGAGTTCATTTTAGGTGACCACCTGAGTTGTTAATATAAAACCATTAAAAATGAGGCTAATACTTAAAAAAAAAGGTCAGTTTATCTCAAAAATTGTTTTTAGAATAAAATCAAGAATATAAATATAAAACACAAAAAAATCTTTCTGAAAACAATGTGAACATTAAAAATTATAACACGTCTGGTTCTGCTAATTTTCTCACGTTTAGTTTTTCTGTGTTTTTCGTCATCAAGTGACAAACTACAAAATTCGAACTAAAATAAACTATGCAGTATACAAATTTTGCAAATATTAGGTGTGTTCCAGAACTTTCCGGGTAAAGTTCGGTAAAATGAGAGAAAATCAAAAAACCTCTCACGATACCACAAAAATGCACAAAAGTACGGGAACGCTAAAAACCACATTTCAAGCCCAAAATAAAAGAAAATGTAAACAAACCAATAACGCTAAAAAATTTTTGTAAGAAAAATTACTTTAAACAAGAAAACAAATTGTAAAAGTTTATTTTAATAACAAATTATCTTTTTTTGTATTGAAATAACAAATTTCCTTGGTTTAGTTCTTTATTTTATTTAAATTTCCAATTTAGCTTCACAAAAAATATCAGCTGTTTTTTCAACATCTGACTGTTACCAATTTACCCGAAAAAAAAGTACGGGTAAGTTCGGTAAAATGAGAAAGTATTTTATTCTCTCAAAAACTCTCTCATTTACCCAATTTTTGCGTACGGGAACGCTTTTCGGGCTGGTTTGGGTACCCGCGGGCACCCGCGGTAACGTTCTGGAACACACCTATTGTTGTAGTCTACATATTCTTATGTCTGCCAGATTTTGACCCATACTAGTCAGTCATTTAAAAAAACAACTGCGTCATATGTGTATGTATTTAAGAAAAAACAGAAGCTTAAAAGAATTGTTTAGTATTTTTTGTAGAAAAAACGGTTAACACCTTCCAACAAAAATATCCGTCTGCAAATACACTGCATCGCTCTGAGAACTTCGTGCATCAGTAGAGATATTGTTCAGTTGTGTCGTGGTTCATATGACGACGAGGTCAGGTCTTGCATTTAGGCCAAAAAATATGCGGCCACCCACCCCAATACCTGAGGCAAAATTCTTTCAGCCTTGTGTATTCACATAAAAGATTAGGTATCAAGTCGATGCCATCGATTCATTCTCTTTCATTCTCCCATAATAAAAACCATCCCAATTATACTAAATTCTGTCTGTACTCCTACCAGTAGACTTACCATTCGCTATCCACCAAAACTTTTCATCCTCTTAGGATTTGGCAGCGACGTAGGATATCTACACGGACGGTGATGGCTTTCCCTTACTAGTCCCTGCCAATAAACCAATTTGGGTTCCTTATGAAACCCCTAAGATATTGAACTTTAACACCCGACAAATCAGAAAGATTGTACAGATTCCTAGATTCCACACTCAAAATAATTCTACAGTAAAAGGTTTAGTAAGTGATATTGTACCCAAAACTACTAATTAGTTACTAATTTTAGTATCTTCAAAGTACTAAAATTAGTAATTTTTACTGGTTTTGACTAATATTAGTTAAAAATTTTAGTATTGGTTACCAATTTCTGCACTAGGTCCTTTTGGACTAAAATTAGTTAAATTTTTAGTATTGAATACCCACGTAGTATTGAAGACCATAAAATGCCTGATAATAGCAGATAAGGTTAAGTTAGGTTGGATGGGTGTTCGCCATTTGGCGAATTCACTCGGAGGCCATAAGGCCCATTGTGATTCCCTTAATTACATTTTCCTACTCCCCCTCTGATACAAAGTTCTACTTTTAAAAACCACCCCGTTTCTGCTAGAGACGTCAATGAGACACCGCTTAGGCAATCCAGGTCATCGAAAAACCTTTGCCCCAAATGCTTAAGGCGGCTCCTCATTAGGCCCGCACATTCGCATAGCAAGTGGTTCACTGACTCCTCTTCCTCCACTTCCCCACATCTTCTACAATAGTCCCTATCAGAAATTCCCATACGCACGGCCATTTGGCAAATTATACAGTGTCCTGTAAGTACTCCTACTAATAGTCTAACCGTCCGTTTACCAAAAGTAAGAAGACATTTTGTCCTTTTAGGATTTGTCAGTGACCACAGGGTTCTAAATATCCTGCACGTAGTCAGTGATATCCACCTATCCTTCATTCTATTCTCAGATATCCTATTTATTCCGTTCATCAATTCCACTATAGGAACAGAGACGTCAGGTTCTACACGTTCCCCCACCGATTCAGAGCCATTTCTCGCACATTCATCAGCTAATTCATTGCCAGCGACCCCACTATGGCCTGGGACCCAGATTAGCTTGACTGATTCGACGAATGGATTGTATACAATTCCTTACTATGCCCGATTTTACAGTATTTGATTTTAAGGCCTTCAGAGCTGCGAGACTATCAACGACGAATGTCCCTTGTCATAATCATATGCGCGGCTTTATCAATTGCAAGTACCTCAGCCTGGAAAACACTACACTTATCCGGAAGTCTCAATAAGACCCCGATTTTAAGGAATTCAGAGTAAACTCCCGAACCCGTATCCATCTCCATCTTTGATCCGCCCGTAAAGTTTGAGATCGCATTCTCTGTCATAACAGAGTTTCCCGCCCAGTCTTCCCTAGTCGGTATTTAGACTTCGAAGGATAGAGACGATAGTGTGTCCGATAGTTTCCAACTCCTCCTCATCTATGCAGCTTCGTCAAAAGTCATTTGACGGCACATTTAACGGCTTTGCGTGCTTTTCTATAAGACACTGTAAGACTCCTCTTGAAAGAGATGTTTGCTCACTTTTTTTTTTTACTTAAACCAATACTCAGGGGATGCCCCTTACTGGTGCTGTGCATTGTATTGTATTGATCAGGAAAATAAGGTATGGGAAGGAGGAAAGAGGAAGTAGTGTTTGTGAATATTTGATTTAAATTTTTGTAAGTTATAAGTGACAGGAAAGACCTCTGAAGGGAGTTTATGCCACATATGAATTGTTCGACTGAAAAACGAATTTTCTCTGTAATGCGTTGTGCGAAACACAGGACAATCAACAACATACGGGTGTGCTCTACGAGACAAGCGAGTATTCCGAACAAACACTCGGGCCTGGGGAATAATTTCGCTTATCTCAGATGAACACCTCCCATGATAATATCGATAGAAGAGTGTCACACAACCCGCATTCCGACGATGCTCCAATGAATCAATAGAGTTGAATACACTACTGTCATTGATAAGCTTCACCGCCCTCCCCTGGACACGGTCCAGAAGCTTCAGAATAGACTCTGAAGCCCCTGCCCATATGTGGGAGTTGTATTTCATTTTCGGCCGGATATAACTGGTATAAATAGTAAGGAGTGAAGTAAGTCTTGCACCGTTTCAGAAAACCAAGACACTCTCTTTCGACACTTGAAATACGTGTTTATTCCAGCGGACATCACACTGTATTCTCATGCCCAGAACATCCGATTCCTCCATACCTATACCATCCATAGCTACAGATGACAATGCTGACTCTACAGCCCGTCTGTGGGTTAACATACAACATTGGGTCTTGCGTGCATTAAAATCGACCTTATTCGCTCGACCCCACTCGGAGATTGTGGAAAGGTCCTGGTTGAGTGTGTCATTCCTGTTCTGCCGCATGCCCTCTATCTCCAAAGAGCTTGGCCTGTGATCGAATGAAAATGATTGGCAAATGTTGCTGTCATCTGCAAAAGAGTAGATAGGATTGAAGGTCTGACCAAGAAGGTCATTAATAAAAATAAGGAATAGAGTAGGAGAAAGAACAGAACCTTGCGGTACCCCTGAATTTAGCTGAAACTAGTCTGATGAGACCCCATCTAAAACAACACGTATAGTGCGGTCTCTGAGAAAACTCGTTATAAAGCGAGAGAAGTCATTACCGACACCAAACGCAACAAGCTTAGTCACGAGTGCTCCGTGCCACACACGATCAAACGCCATAGAAATATCTAGAGCAACCACTTTACTCCCACCAAAATGGTGGAGGGACCGACTCCAACGTTCCGATAGAAACGCTAACAGGTCTCCCGTAGATCGACCGCTGCGGAAGCCATACTGTCGATCATTTAAAAGTGAATTGGTCTTTAAATATTTCACAAGATGGAAGTTAACCATGCTCTCCATAACTTTGGAAAGCGCAGAGCAAATTGCGATTGGGCGGTAATTTTCAGGGTTGTTAGCCGCACCCTTTTTAGAGATTGGCTGGACATTGGTCACCTTCCAACATGAGGGGAAGACTCCCGCACGGTACGAAGAGCTGAAAAGGTTTGCCAATGGACGTGCTAACGTAGACGAGCACTGTCTCAGCACCAGTGCTGATATGCCATCCGGCCCCGGTGGCTTGTTTACGTTGAGATCCGCAAGAACCTTTTTGACTGCTCGGGCCCGAAAGAAAATCAAAGGCATAGTATAGGATACCCTTTCGAGAACGGGCAGTGGTTGATCGATTTCCGGCAAGAAAGAATTTCTTGCAAAAAGTTCGGCGAAGAGGTTGGCCTTATCAACCGGGTCAGTGAATGATTGATCATCCTTTAAAAGAGTTAAATTTGAAGAACTATCATTATCCTTTAATCTTTTAACGAACGACCAAAAAGTTTTACTGCCCCGAGGAGCAGAAAGAACTTTAGCACGTAGACGCCGTTCGTATAAAACCTTTTCGCGTCTAAGTACTTTGGCACACTCTGGTTAAACCAACACTTTTGTTTTGATTTATCCGAAATATGCTTCGTTGGAATAAATAATTTCATTCCAAGCATAATTATATTTACTACCATTTCTGCAGCGGCATCGACGCTATCGTCGAGAAAACAGTGTTTCCAGTTGAAATGCCGATAGAAATCATTGAGCTCGGCCCAACCATAGAGTAAGGAAAGTAAGAGATTTTGAAATGACCCAAAATAAGTCTGCAAGTTTATGAAAATTGGTAAACTTAATGTATTGCAGACATTTAAAAATTTTGTAAAAAGATCAAAGAGAATTAAAAAATGAGTAAATTTTACCACTATTATTGAGAGGATTTCCTATCTCTATTGAGAGGATTACCACTATTTCCTTTATTTAAATTCTCTTTTAACTAATTTCCCTACTTTTTCCCCTGATTTTGGAGCATTTTGCTTACTCACAGAAAGAAATAAAAAAAAAATTTGAGTAAATTTTTAATACTATTGAGTAAAAAATTACTCAATTTTCCACCAGTAAACGATTTAATAGTATTGAGTAAATTTTTAATAAAAATTTATTAAATGTTTGCCAACAAAATTTGAGTAAATTTTTAATTGACACTATTAAGTGCAGGAACAGAACAAGAATCACCACCTTTTAAAAACAGAACAAGTTTTATTTCACATCGGCGCCGGCCACCGGTTTAATCTGCCAAACCGTATGGAAAAAGTCGTGCCGGGCTTATTCTGTTTCTACTTTAAAAAAAAAACAAAGTTTAAAAAAATTTCATATTTTTTTACAAAAAAAAAAAACATGTTTTTTCAAACTTTACCAAATATATTTTTGTCTTAAAGACATAAAAAAATGTTATAAATATGATAACAAACTTTCATGTATATATACAAAAAACTATAAACTAAACGAGAATTAAAAAAACTAAGAAAATTCCAAAAAAAAATTAAAAAAGCTATTAAATTCTTATTAAATTATTTACTCAATTTGTTTTTAAATTTTTGAGTAAATTATTAATTGCGTCAATTAAAAAATTACTCAAAACTTTTTTTAAATTTAAACAAGTGATTACTCAAATTGTTTTTCCCCATATTTTTTTCTGTGCTCTTTCTACTTTTTCCCCTGTTTTTGCAGCATTTTTTTAAAATTTTGCAGATATTTTTATGCATTAAGAGAACCATTTTTTCCTTTGTAAAAAAAGAGTGCATTTTTTTCAGCCCCATGTAGTCTGATACCCACTGGGCCCAACGAGCTTTTTCATAGAGGAAAACAGAGCGTTTCGGCGCCAAGTTAGAAACACTACGAAGAGTAGAATATGAAAAAGACGCAGAAATAGTACTATGATCCGAATTTTCAAGAGGTGCAAGTATTTTCACTTCGTACTTTTCAGGGTGGGAAGTGAGGAAGAGGTCGAGAGTGTTGCGCGACTGCCCTTCAACACACGCATAATGACTTGGGTCATTCATCAGGTGCGCGAGATCGTTATGCGCGGCGAAAAGCTCAGCGTATTGGCCTTTGGGAGTTGTATGGCTCGAATGGCGAATCCAGGATGAGTTGTGGATATTAAAATCACCAGCAACTACGATTTCACTTTTCGGACAACTCTCCAAGATTCTTGAAATTGAATCGGAAAGGGCATCAAAGCCATTAAGTGATTTAGCCCAGCGGTTACCAACCTATGGTACGCGTACCACTAGGGGGTACGCGAAACTGTCCGCGGGGGTACGCAAAATTTTAGTAATTTGGACATTTGTTTTAGATAAACCTTTCAATGCTGGTTCCGCACCTGGCTTTCAAAGTTTTCCATAACGTCAGGTTTTTAAGAAAGATGAGGCCAAGGTTCATAAAAAACGTATTTTTGTGCAATTTAGAGAGCATTTTTTTGCGATATTTTGAGATCTAACAACTTGTTTTCGATTAACGTTCCCAAATTTTACTATGATGTCAGATTTTTGAGAAATGTATATCAAAGTTCTCAAAAAACCTGTTTTCGGGCATTTTTGAGACGGGTTGTGATGGAGTGAAATTTTGGTACCATTTTGTTAACCTCAAAATGTCCTTTCATTGTATATACGAGGGTGTTTCATTCGAAAAGTCACCGATTGTATATCTGCCTTTGTATTACAAAAAAAAAACATCTAAAAAAATTAAAAACATTACATTTCCGCCCTCTGTGATGTGTTTTTGGAACTTTTTTTAAGAGTTCAAAAAACGTCCGTTGTTTAAATTTTTGGTGTAGAATCGACTGTTCAAATCAGATTTGCAATATTTTCAGCCGTTTTTGCTCTGCAGAAAAATTTGCTTAAAATCCGCGTTTTCACATGCATTGAACCACCCCAAGGAGCGAACATTTTTCCAAAAAAATACCACCATTGTTTTGATCTCCCCTAAATCCTTCAAAAAAATGATAATACCCGCAGATAAAAAATTTCAAAATTAATATTTATATGAGCAGTAAGAGTTAAAAATGAAAAAATGCAGAAGAAAAATTGAATTTCTATAAATTATAGACATTTCTGGTATTTCCCATACCGGTTTTAAACACCCCAGTTAGTGTTATCATCAGTAGGATTTTAAATGTCAGTTTGTCTTGTTATTAAAAATTGTTTTTTGTATATGTGAATATTTATAGTTTTTACAGAATAAATTTTGACAGTTTCCAACACTACAATTCTATTTCTAGCAATCTCAACCTAACTTCATACTTTCTTTCAACTTTTTTGTCTCTTACATTATTTCGCAAGGGTTTTTAACGAAAATAAAAAACTCGTTAGGGGGTACGCGGCTGACAAGATTTAAAATTAGGGGTACGCGAGCCAAAAAGGTTGGTAACCGCTGATTTAGCCCATTCCGTGTTTGGACTTCTATAAAGAAATCCGAAGTGCAATATGTGTGACCTGATCTGGAATTTAACCCAAAGAGAGCTAAATTCCTTATCATTACAGTTCAACTGTTGCTAATACTGGTACACAACATCATCGCGAATGTACATTGCAAGGCCCCTATGTAGAAAAAAAAGGGATAGGAGGTGATACCCAGGTATGTGAAAATCCTGTGGATCAGCATCCTCACACACCTGAGTTTCACATAAGGCGAAGACATCCGGCCGATAAAAGAGAATGTGAGCAAATACAGAAAATTGATTCGCTCTCAGTCCGCGTATGTTACAAAAGTCTATGCGAAATCTGTCTGTCATTATAAATTACGAAAAGTTTAAAATCAATGTTCCTTACGAGTATATATGAGACGAAGTAATCAAACCGTTGCTGTAATTGGTTAAAGTGCTATACCTTTGTCATTAAACAACCCAACAACAATTTGGCACTCCGCCCATTAGACACCGTAGAAAAGGTGAACTCTGCAATAATATGGCAATCTTCGAGCCAGGCTTAACCGAATCTCTTCGGAATATACTCCAAATCCAAAGTTCATTTGTTCGGTTGGCTTTTATGGAGGCTCAACTTCCCGAAGTACCCCTCATTCAAGACTCCCTGGATGGTATCATAGCGGTAAAGTGGAGTTCAAAGTTCAGATCGTGCTATGATTTTTTCGCTACTTTTTCATTGCAGTGTGTTATTCAGTCGAATTGTTGCATCGTCTCCTCCTCTTCCACTATTCCACAACTCCTTCAATAATCCCTTTCAGTGATTCCGATAGGTAGAGGCACATAAGGGGATTTTGACTACAGTTATGCTTATTACGAGTATTAAAAGACTTCATTCTTTGTATAATATGAAAAATGCTACAACAATTGTATAAAGTTGTAGTTTTCTCTGATTTAAAGTACCTGTTGCAGCTATTCCATGTACTACCCGAGTAAAAAGGAATTTATATAAATGTATATTATTTTATATGTTTTCATAAAACCATATACAACTATATGAGTCAAAGTATAAAATTATATCTCACTTTGAAATTTTCCAATTTTTTTAAATGATGTCATATAAAATCATATCTAATTATATTGTTCATAATATATTAATATAAATGGTAGATGTAATCATACGTTGCACATAAAACTTAATCCGATTTCATACATTATTATACGTGACTTTATATCTAATTATGTATAGGACTTTACTAAACAAAAAATCCAGTATCAATTTATGTATAATTATATATGACTAATATAATACCAGTTAAAACTATATATGGTTCCATACTAAAAAAATTTCCAACAAAAATAATAGATATAATTATATGTGTCTTAAACGATAACATATCTGTGTTTGTATGGTACTATATATACGCAAATTTCGTCTAAACTCAATATATATTTATAAATGGTCGCATATGTAATAGAATATATATTTTGATATAATCATGTATAAAAAAAATATTTTTTGACCAAACAACTAGCCATATATAATTATATATGCCAGTATTTCAAAATTTATTTTTGTGTGTCAACATATATGGTTATACAAAACTTTTTATTGTATCATATAAGATTACATATGATTTTTGGAAACCCGAGTTCGATTCCCGGCCCAGCCGAGAAAAAAAAAGTTTTTTTTTATTTTTTTTAAATAGAAAACACTTTTTTATTGCGTTTAATTTTTTTAGGACTAAAAAATTTTCATTTTTGGAATTTTTGCAATCATTTTAAAAAAAATTATTTTTCTTTTATACAGTTATATATAACTATATTTGATTTATTATAAAATTATCTATAGTTTTTGGGAACCCGAGTTCGATTCCAGAAAAAAATATATTTTTTTTAAATAGAAAACACTTTTTTATTGCATTTATTTTTTTTAGAACTAGAAATTTTTCTTTTTTTGAATTTTTGCAATCATTTTTAAAAAATTATATTGCTGTTATATAGTTATATATAACTATATTTAATTTATTATAAAATTATCTATCATTTTTGGGAACCCGAGTTCAATTCCAGAAAAAAATGTATTTTAAATTTTTTTTTTTAAATGGAAAACACTTTTTTATTGCATTTATTTTTTTAGAACTTAAAAAATTTTACTTTTTGAATTTCTGCAATCATTTTTAAAAATTTATATTGCATTTATATAGTTAATAATAGCTATATTTGGTTTAAATTATCAAATTATCAATCATTTTTGGAACCCGATCTCAAATCTATTGTAAAATATATTTTTTTTGAATAAAGAAACTTACAAAAAAAAAAAAAAAAAAAAAATCTAATTCTGATTTCCTGATTCCATGAAAAATTTCAAATTTATAAGCCAAAGTCTTATTTCACTTTGGAAGCCTATGACTTGGAAATAAGGCATATTGCTGCATTAAAATTATTGTTTAAGCTTACCATGGAAGCCCCTAATAGCGCTGTACGTCATTCCAATTTTTTTTTTTTTGCAAATTTTATCAAAAATTTTCTAAGTCTTTTTGAAAATTGTGTACAAGTGAATAACATATTTAATTGGATATAATCATATATTACTATATGTTAGATCAACTTGATATAATTAGATACGATCAATTTATTAAAAACTAAGTCTTTTAAAGTTGTTATTTGCTAACAACGTCCGCTGGTCTAGAGGGTAGAGATTGCGATTACAAAACGGAAGACTTGTGGTTCTAATCCCCGTCCGTTCGAAGTTTTTTTTTTTTTTTTATTTATTTTCAGTTTGACATTATTATATCTAAAAATAAATCTAAAAACAGAAACATTTTTTGGATAAAAATGTATCCAATAATTTTTTTATAAAATCAAGATATCAGATATTATAAGATAACTTTGGCGCGGCCAAATTTCGGATGAAATTACATTATATAATATCCAATTTAATATAAAATCATGATATTGGATATTTTAAGATAACTTTGGCGCGGCCAATTTCCGGATGAAATTACATCATATTATATTATATTTAATACAAAATCATGATAATAGATAATTTGGGATAACTTTGGCGCGGCCAATTTCCGGATGAAATCAAATACTAAACTTTAACTTCATATATTATATGATGTTATGAGATAACTTTGGCGCGGCCAATTTTCGGATGAAATTTAGCAAAATCAGATCCAATAAATTATATATAATTTTATAAGATAACATGTTTTACCATACAATTTTTTTTTACTCGGGTATGCAAAGTTTGTTCTTCCACAACTCGGTATAATATGTATTTGTATGGCAATGGCAGTTCTTTTTTGAAGTTATCGTAACCACATCTTTACTAGATATTTTTTATTTTTTGTTTTAACATTATTATTTTTTTTTTCACATATTTTTCATATGTGTGGTACATTTTCATTTCAATGGCTCTGTTTTGTGTTTCTTATGTTTTCATTTGTTTTTAATCTTAACCGACACCTGTGTTTTACTATATGAATAAACTTGATTGTTTAGAGAACCAACATACATAAATGTAGTTAAAGGTATGTTACTTCCGGATATTGTTAGGCCATAAAGTGCGTGAGATATTTTTTTTATGTACGAAATTGTGTTATGAAATAAAAAGGAATTCTAGGAGAAGGGAATTCATTATGAAAGATTTTCAGATGCTGGCAAATGAAATGGAATTGAGTTGGAAACTTAAGTAGAAGGAAAAATTTAAATTAAATTGTGTCTAAACCATAACTTAAAACCAACCAAAAGAACACCATATAGATTTTGGTAATTTTTAATTTCCTGAGATAATGGACCTAGAAACTGAAAATTTTGAATGTAGGATCGTCAGACGGATAAAAAAAATTTTAAAAAAGTACTTTTTGAAAATTTCGATGGGAACAAAAATAGGTAAAATAGTGTTCATTAGTACTTATTCTTCTGTAATAATGATCTTAAACATTAAAAAGTTTGATAACTGTATTGAAACAGTTTCATAATTGTTCATAGGTTAAAAATTTTAGAAATTTTTTATTACATTTAAGAAAGTTTTCATAATTAAATTGAATAAAATTTTATAAACTTTTATGAAACTCTTCATAAATATTTTGACATGTTTCATAAATACGATGAAAAATTTCATGGATTTAATTTATTTTTTTTTTAAATATTTTATCATATTTGCTTACACCAATCGGATTGCTTAACGTGTGTTCATGCAGTACTCGACTGGTTGAGTTGCCATACAGAGCTTTGATTAAGTCGATTAGCACAGGTGGAACTCCCTTGCATCGAAGTGCGTTCCAAATTGCCTGATGATGGATCGTATCGAATGCTTTGGCGAAGTCGATAAATATTAAGTATAGTGGAGATCTCCATTCCACCGACTGTTCCACTATGATCCGTAGACTATTTATATGATCGGTGCAAGATCGGTGTGGTCTGAAACCAGCTTGCTCATTTCGAAGATCTGCTGAAATTGATGATGCCAGTCTAGCATGGATTATATTCGCTAACACCTTATTGATCATGGTTAAAAGAGTTATACCCCGCCAATTTTTGCACTCTGTTAAGTCTCCTTTCTTGGGTAGTTTTGATTATTACTCCTTCACTTAGTTCAGCAGGAAGAGAGTGTGATGTCCAAAAGTCTCTGATAATAGGGTAGATAATTTTAGCGCTAAGAGTCGGATCAGCATTAAGCAGTTCAGGATTAATGTTGTCTACGCCTGGTGCGTTGCCGTTCTTCAGTGCACGTATTGCAGTGACGATCTCAGTTTCGTCTGGGCAAATTGTATTTATGTCGGATCTGATTTGATGTGAAGTACAGTGACATTGCCAAACAGTTGTGGGTTGCGGAATTAACAGTATGCCGGCATAATAGTCGGACCATATTGCCAATTGCCGCTCCACGGGCGAGGCAGTTCCTCCCATCGGATCTTTAAGGGGATATGTGGTTGAACGGGAGTTCCCTGATATCTGCTTTGCAATTTTGTACAAATCTCTACTTCGATGTGTATCGGCGGCTGACTGTGCTTCTATGGCCATTTTCTCCACCCAAACGCGCTTGTCTCGCCGCGCACTTCGTTTTACCTGGCGATCTAGACTGGTATACTGTGCCTGTAGGATAGATTTAGAAGCTCTTGTTCGGGCAACGTTAATTGAACCTTTAAGTTGTCTTCTATTTTCAATAACTTTCCAGGTAGCGTCTAAGATCCATACTTCACGCTTAGGTTGAGGATGACCAAGATGTTGCTTCGCACTGTCTGTTAAAATGCTTTTTATAGCATTCCATTGGCCTCTATTGCTGTTCGGGATATCTTCATAGCGAGTCGTTAGGGAGCCTACGTAACTTTCGAGAGTATTTGAGGATTTTAATTTGGATACATTGTATCGTCTTGGCAAAGACTGTGTTGTTTGTCGTCGGATTGCAGATATCCTTAATTGTATCTCCCCTACAAGTAAATGGTGGTCTGACGCTCCATCTGCCCCACGCCTATTGCGCACATATAGTAATGAACTCCTCCACTTCTTGCTTATAGCAATGTGGTCAATTTGGGTTTCTATGCTGTGGTCGGGGGAAACCCAAGTTCCTTTATGCACGTCCCTGTGAGGGAAAATAGTACCACCGATTGTAAGACCACTGCTTGCACATATTCCGGTAAATAATTCGCCGTTCTCGTTCATTTTCCTCAGTCCATGAGTTCCCATAACGGACTCAATATTCGTGTTAACTGAGCCCACTTGAGCGTTGAAATCACCGGTAAGAAGTAAAATATCACCACTAGGTGTGTCTTTTATTACCTTTTCCAGGAGGCTGTAGAAGTCTTCTTTGTCATTGGGGTCTGAGATTTCAGTGGGGGCGTAGCATTGAATGTATGTGATGTTACGAGCCCGACTGTGCAGACGGATGGATATAATCCGATCAAAATGAGGTTTCCATGCCATTAGGGCGCTCTTGGCCTCTCTAGAAAGAAGGAATCCTACGCCGCTCGATCGAGGGAGTCCACTTGGCTTGCCAGAATATAAAAAGGTTATGTCACCGTCGGTTGTTATTGTGCCATTATCAGGCCACCGTGTTTCACATAAACCAAGGAAGAGAAGGTTGTAGTTCTTGAATTCCTTGCAAATTTGGGCCAATCTTGATGGTTCCAGAAGCGTTCTAATATTCCATGTTCCGAATCGTGTCCTTGATTTAAAGCTAAAAGTCGTCAACAGTTGGGGCTCATTTTGGTTTCCATTCGTTGTGGTTTCTGTAATCAGTAGAGTTTAAGATGAACCGATGATTAGCCGATCGCATCCGATTCTGGTACCGGGATAGCCGATTGTAGCATCCAGAAATGCTGTTTGTTTTCAATGAGTTGTTGAGATTGGCTATTGAGTGGCGCCAATTACTCGCCACTCCGTTCCAAGGATCATTGGCAACTCGGGTATTTACAGGTGCTCTAAACAAGACCCCCCGAGACCGAGACTCTCCCCTTGAGACCGCTGAGTTGTCCGCGACTGCTTATTTTATTCGCAGCATCCCAACATATCTGCTGGGGTTTCCACTATCCGCAACTCGTGGACGCGTCTGATAGCATTCAGCTATGCTTCCCGAGGCAGTAAGTACCATGTAATATGTAATTTTACACATTACATGCTACTTAGCCACCACTTGGCTGAGTCCAATTTCTTAATTATATCATACAAAATAATATGACACATTTTCGAATTATTTTTTTGAAATTATGAAATTTTATAAAATTTTTTCATAAAACTTCATAATATTTATGAATGTTTCAACCCAGGCAACGCCGGGCACTTCAGATAGTTTACTATCTAATTTGTTTAAAAAAACCCACAGAATTCATAATATGTTCTCATATAATATTAATTTAACTTTAAAAATAACTTAATTAAAATAAAAAAAAATTTCCCTCCACAATTAAACTTAAAAATATTTATATATTTTGGTTTAAAATTTCACCTTTTGACATCAAACCTTCTTCCAAAAATCATAAATGCAAATGAATAAGTGACATCTAAATTAATAATAAGCTACCAGAGATGCAATTGAATATTTCCTAAACAACCAACAAACAGCAGCCAGAAAATTGTAAAATAATATACCCTGAAATATATGATGATTTACCCGGTTATTGAAATTTTATACCACTTCATTAAAATTTCGTTTATATTTTTTTTTTTTATATCAACAACCAGCGGCTAAACAACGAAAGATTATTGTTACTAAGGAAAAAAACAATGAAAAAGAACACGGTGTTAATAATTACCTCATCAACTTGACTGATGACGCAAATGAATCACTGTCGTCCTTTTTGTTTAGTTTTTGCATAAATTATTGAAACGAAAAAAATATTTAAGGAATTTACTTGTAATATTCAAATTTCCAAAATGATATGCATACGAGAGTTCAGTTTAGTTTTTTTGAAAATAAAATACACATAAAATTTATTTCTGACCCATTGAACCCTTTTTTTTGAGATGTTAAGAGGATGCTGCGGCTTGTTTATTTATTATTAACCCTTATGTCCTGTTACGAGATTGCGCAGTTATAAAGCATCAGCAGGATATGTGTAGTTGTGTGTTTTTTTTTTTTTTTTTTTTTTATTGCTAAGATATTAAGAGTAATTAATCACAGAGAAAACAAACATGATGTTTAAAAAAAAATAAAAGGATTCACATAAATATCCAATTAATATTATTACACATATCATGGGTTATTTCCAGAATTAAGAAAACGGAAATTCGGTAAGATTATAGTTAAGATCTGCAAGACTTTAAAACGAACTAAGGGCAAGTCAAATAAAAAACTTTTTACCATTGACAGCTAAATATCAGGCAGCAAAGTTTATTGCCTCCGTATTTTCTTGCAAAACATTTTAGCGATTTCCGTCAGTGGGTCTTGAAAAGCACGATGTAGGCGCTATGAAATAGCCCCCAAACGAAAAAGTGAAATAACACCCAAAAAAATGACGAAAAAAATTTTTTAGTTCATATTTTTTTTGGGGTCTATTTCATTATGAAATAACACCCAAATGAAATAATCCCCAAGATATTTTATTTTGGGGGTTGTTTCATTTTATTTCTATTTTAGGCGCTATTTCATTTTATGGGACTTCCCAAGTAAAAAAGTTTTGATAAAGTCATATATAATTTTATCAACACCATATATAATTATATGGAATTTGATGCGAAAAATGAGTCGATAAAACCATATAAAGTTCTATCAATGTTGATTAAATTTTAATACAATTTGATATAATTTTATGCGAAAATTGGCCCCCTATATTTGATATAAAAACAACAAAATTGTTTAATCATATATAGTTATATAAAATTGTATAAAATTATATAAAAATTTATATAATTATATAGAATTACATAAAATTATATATAATTATATATATTTTGATATAATAATATATAACTTGATATAATTTTATGTAATTTTATATATTTTTATATAATTTTATATAATTTTATGTTATTTTATATAATTATATATAATAATATCTATTCGCTAATTTTTCTAAATTTATATAAAAAATAGGGGGCCAATTTTCGCATAAAATGATATCAAATTTTATTAAAATTTTATCAACATTGATAGAATTTTATATGGTTTTATCGACTCATTTTTCGCATCAAATTCTATATACCCGAGTAAAAAAAAGTTATATGACACAATATTTAATTATATATGAACAGATATGCTTTTATGTAAATCCATATTAATTTTGATCCGAAAATTGGCGGATCGAATATTATACGATTATATCAAATTCTATTATTTTTGATAAAATAATATCAAATTTGATTAAGTTTGATCCCAAAAATGGGTCTATCTAATTGTATTAAATCATATCTTATCTGTTAAAATTAGATAAATTTTTATATAATTAGATGAAATATGGTAAAATTTTTTGAAATTTTAAACGTGAAATTAGAAATTATTTTATCAGATTGGACACATTATCAATTAGAAGATTTTTTATTACATTCTTCGGAATTTTTTTCGCGACTTAGCAATTTATTAAAAATTTGTAAAATTTTTTTCTAAAACAATTTTAAGGGATTTAAAATTCCAAAAAATGTTTGTGTCTTAGAAAATTTAAAAACATTTTTTCGGAACTTAAAAATTTTTGAAATGAATAAAATTTCTCCTAAAAACATTTTCAATGATTTTTTAACTCCAAAAAAAAAATTGCCAAAAAAATTTTATGTCCGGGACTTTAGAAAATTTTTATAAAATTTTTAAGACTTGAACATTTTTTTATTTTTTTTTTAATTGTACGGGACTTAGAAAATTTAAAATTTTTTTTCGGGATATAATTATAAATAAAATCATATATCTTTTTATCTGCCATATCTAAAAATTTCCGAACTTATATGGCATATCTAATTTCATATAGATCGGTATATAAATAGATATAAATATGTATGTTATCATATTAAAAAATAAGGAAAAATACAATGCTATATATAAACTTATATGTCCATATCAAAGTTCATGCATAACCATATATAAATATAAATAATTATACATTAGCATATATGGTTATATCAAATCTTTTTTACTCGGGTAATAATATATGATGTTTATAAAATTATATATGACTATATCAAAACTTTTTTACTCGGGTTTTTTATTTATTAAAACATACACCATTTTAAATTGAAATTGAGAAAATCCAAGTTGTACCAAAAATCGGTGCTTTTTACAAAAACTTTATTTGCTAACGAAATATGTATGTTGAATTCAAAACTAAGAAAAAGCGCAGTAGGTGAAAATTCATTTTTCGCCTGCAGCGGTTTTTACATCAAGTGTATTTTCTAACCAAAATCGCAGAATCACGAATTCAGAAAATGCAGTTCATGGGAAAATGTCATAGAAAAAATTGTGGCGATTTTTGTTATAAAAATTTTTGCATGCACCACTTTTTACAACAATTTTATATGCTACTACTTTTCACGGCTTACAAAAAAATCTGCAAAAAAAAACACTTCTGAAGCTTCAGATAGACGTAATTTCAAACGATCGGGAAAGTGTACCCTTAAGTTTGAAGGCAAGCAGTGCAAAGCAGTCATTTGGGGGCTATTTTATATCGCCCAAAATGCTGTGATTGAGAGCATAATTTCATAAATGGGAGCTATTTCATTTCTTTTTTAACAGCCCGAGTAAAAATTTTCTGATATAGTTATATATAAGTTGATACAATCTTATATGATTCCATATGTTTCCGTATAAATTTATATAAAATTATATCCATCATTTTGATACGGTTGATCCACTTTATATGGTTAGATATTGCTCCATATATGATTAGATTCGTATTTTGGTTTTGCTCATCAAATTGTATAAAAATAGATATTATAAGATCAATTTGATATAATTAGATTTGACCACATTCAGGATCAAATTGTATAAACTTTTATATTTTTTGATCTAAAGTAATACAATTAGATATTATTTGATACAACCATTTTACGGATCAAATTAGATCTATTTAGTACACTCAAAAGAAAAACTCTGTCAAAAAATCTGTAAAACGACTTTCAATTTGAATTAGCAAACTTTTAGCAGATTGTTCTGCTGAGAAGGATATTTTTACTAAAATCTCTGTCATTCAGTTTAAGAAAATAACAGACATTTTACCATGTTTATACTTGTTTTGTTTGCTGAATTTCATTATTTTTTCAAGAAATTTTTTTATATAAAAAAAAAGCAGAACAGATTGTTCTGCTGAAATCAGCAGATTGCTCTGCTGAAATCAGCAGATTGTTCTGCGGAAATCAGCAGATTATTCTGCTCAAATCAGCAGATTGTTCTGCTAAAATTAGCAGATTTTTCTGCTAAAATCAGCAGATATTTCTGCTAAAATCAGATTTCTCTGCTGTCGAACAACACACATGTTTAATAACTAAAACGCCAGATAAAAGTATAAGCTTCCGTAGCGTAGTGGTTAAGAAGTGTACTTTCAAATCGGAAGGTGGCGAGCTCGATGCTGGCTGGCCTCATATGTTTTTTTTTCTTGTTATATTTATTAACCTCTTATGACAGATATTTAGCAAACCGTGTCTGCTAAAATCAGCAGATTTCTCATATGGCTCAAAATGGGTGTATTTTCAGCAGATTTTTCTGCTGATTGGACAGAGAATTTATTTTTAGTGTAAAATTAGCATAATATTTTTACTAGGGAGTGGGAGTTATTTCATTAATGTTGGGACTTATTTCATTTCAAATGAAATATCGTTGAAATATGAAATATCTGTGCAATTTTTTATTTCTTTTTTCTTAAAAGTTTTTTTTGCGTTGCCGGCCTTCCGCCGGGCTTAAATTAATTTTTAATTTAGCGGCTTGGCTAAAAAAAAGTTTTTTGTGTATAAAGCCTTTTACCCGGATAATTACTAAACGGCAAAAATATATATTTGCTCACGAATGCAAATATGTATTTTTTGTATGTATTTTAACAATACACTCAAAAGAAAAACTCTGTCAAAAAATCTGTAAAACGACTTTCAATTTGAATTAGCAATCTTTTAGCAGATTGTTCTGCTGAGAAGGATTTTTTTACTAAAATCTCTGTCATTCAGTCTAAGAAAATAACAGACATTTTAATATGTTTATACTGATTTTGTTTGATGAATTTCATTATTTTTTCAAGAATTTTTTTTATATAAAAAAAACAGAACAGATTGTTCTGCTGAAATCAGCAGATTGTTCTGCTGAAATCAGCAGATTATTCTGCTCAAATCAGCAGATTGTTCTGCTAAAATCCGCAGATTTTTATGCTAAAATCATCAGATATTTCAGCTAAATTCAGATATCTCTGCTGTCGAACAACACACATGTTTAATAACTAAAACGCCAGATAAAAGTATAAGCTTCCGTAGCGTAGTGGTTAAGAAGTGTACTTTCAAATCGGAAGGTGGCGAGTTCGATGCTGGCAGGCGGCGTATGTTTTTTTTTTTTTTTGTTATATTTATTCAACTCTTATGGCATATATTTAGCAAACCGTGTCTACTAAAAT
Organism: Pegoplata infirma; assembly: GCA_963921195.1. NCBI lineage: Eukaryota > Metazoa > Arthropoda > Insecta > Diptera > Anthomyiidae > Pegoplata > Pegoplata infirma. The sequence continues at coordinate 66,540,466 of OY992536.1, forward strand.
CAGCAGATTTCTCATATGGCTCAAAATGGGTGTATTTGGACAGAGAATTTATTTTGAGTGTAGCCCTGTTTTCGCTTACCCATACAAATTTTAAATTATCCACGCTTATTTTTAGCGTGTATAATTATCGGTGTTATTTTTAAGCTTCGATAAAAAGTGATGCCAATTTGAAATTTTTAATAATTTAATAGCCTTGACACAACCCTATTTTCTTGTTATATCATAGACATAAACCTTGTTTTTCTTGTTTGCTTTATTTAATTTTGTCACACAACAACAGTAATGCCAAGTACATTTTGTTAAACGTGGATGCGTTTTCGGTTAAATGGTTAATGTTAACGTATATACGGTTATGCGAAAATAGGGCTAAGTATCTTTCAGTTCAATAATTTCGCCATTCAGTAATTATCTGGGTAAACGGCTTGATACACAAAACAACTTTATTTAGCGAAGCGGCTAAATTAATTTATGGAGTTTGTAATCCTTAAGCCCGGCCGAAGGCCGGCTACGCAGAAAAACTTTAAAGATATTTTTTTCATAATTTTTGGGACATATTTCATTTTTTCTTTGATAGTTATTTAATTTTTTAAATTTGGGAGTTAATTCATTTTTCTTGGAACTTATTTCATTGGGAATTATTTCATTGGGACTTATTTCATTTGGGTGTGATTTCGCAGTACCCATTTATTTATACAGCTAAACATTATCATGATTTATATTTGGTTTAGCAAGAGTACAAACTTCGCAGTCATTTTCTTGAATGCCAGATTTAAACTTTAAAGAACTCCGAATTTACTGGCTTACCAGTTCAATAAGTATCCCCCCAAAATACAAGGCTGCTATTAACACAAACAATTTAAAACGCACAACAGCCCAATACATTAAAAATGATACGTATGTTGGTTTTGATTTTTTTTTTTTAATTTCTAAAAATTTCCAAAGAATTTGTTAATCATATTTGATATGATTGATATGCATATTGTTCTTTATAAACAGCTCCTTTGTTGTTAACGTAATTAGAATTTTGCCAAATAAACAAAACAGTACCATCAATAGATTCGAATTTCAAAAGTCCAGTATCTTTCAGATGGTTAATAATAGCAAAATAAAAATATAAAAGCTAAATTCGGCATTGCCGGTTCTATAAATACCCTACATTGTAAAAAAAAAAATTTACAATGCATTTTGCACTTAACACATTTTTAAAATTATTTATATTAATTCTTTATATCCTTACCTACAAAAGAGAGCGAGATTGTAACAAGTAGAAAGGTGAAATTCGACTTGGCCAAATCCATGAATACTCTCAACAATTTAGTTTTTAAGTGATAGTAAATTTTCTAAAAAATTTAACAACTTTAAGTGCACAAAAAAAAACAAATTGTTATATTGACCCCCATCTTTGTGAATACAATTAAATTTTTCACTGAAAGTGCTCCGGAAATTTGTAATATCAACTAACGTTTGTAAATATTAATTGTTGAAAAAACAATTGATAAATTTGTAATAGTTCTCCTAAATTATTATTTGAATTGACAAACGTACAAAATCTTAATTTTTTTTTTTTTTAACAAAGAAATTCAACAAACACAAACGTAATTTATTGATCTAACAAAAGAAAAAAAAACTTTTTTTTTAACAAAGAAATTCAACAAACACAAACGTCATTTGTTGATATGGTAAAGGAATTCAGCAAAGGAATTTGTAATATCAACTTATAGTATTTGTTGTATTGACAAATTAAATCAATTAAATATTTTGTTGGGTCAACAAAATATTTAATTGGTGATGGTGGGTTTACGCCGTATACTATACGGGTTATGGTGGGTATACGGGTTATTCGTAGTAAAAGTAATTCGTGTATTCGTTTTGTACATAAGTTTCATTTAAATGGTTAATTTTATTCTGACACACATTAAGTGTGTGGCAATCGACGGAGTGCTGTTGATGGAAGGGTGTCATTTTCCAAAATCTGTCGACATCTCTAATTAGCCTGTTTTGTCACTTGATTTTTTCAGATGTTCTCATTGCATAACAAAACCATAAAACTGTGAATTTTTTTGCGAAAAATATTTTTTTTTCGCGAAAAATCTTGTTGTCGAAAAAAAATTGTTTCAATACAGCTATATTTAGTTTGATTTGAATTTACGACACCCATCTGTTAAAGCTAGTTCTACATAGAAACAAAATTAGTACTGTTAATTTTATTCGCGAAAAATTTTTTCTCGCGGAAAAAAACAATGCATTTTCAAAATTTATAGAAAATAAATATAAATAATTCATTGTTGTTGTCTAATTTCGAAAAACGGCTAGCACCATTGAATTCAGCGTACCCGATTAGCTTTATCATGAAGGTGCCCAGCTTGTTAATTTTTTCAACTAGCACAGTGTTATTATTTCTCAGAAATAATTAATATGGACTCAAACCGAACTAAATTAAAATTCAGCTATAAAATAAACAGTCCAACAATATATCAACAGAAATTAATAAACCCAGTTGGCAAAATAAAATCACCACTGACAAACTGTTGACTCTCCCTTTAAGAAATCACTGTCATCTTCAAACAATTTTTTAAAATATCCAAAATGACATGCCAGCAGTTGGTCAGCATTGGCCACCGGTATCGGTTTCCTCCAACAATTATTTTAAACAACCGCTGACCGACTGGCACAGAAAATATAATTTTATTTTAATTAAAATTTTAATTGTTTTTTAATTTAATATCAATTAAATTTTTAATTAATATAATTAATTGTTTAATAAAATTTTTAACATTTTTTAATTAACATTTTAATTGTTTTTTTTTTTAAATTTAATATTAATGAAATATTTTATTAATATAATTAATTGTTTAATAACATTGTTAGCTTTGTTTTTTTTTTTGTTTTGTTTTCCGTGTGATCGAGTATGTGTTTTTCTCTTGCATTGTTTTACTTACAAAAACAAATTCAGAAGTATAAACATTTTGCTAAATTTTTATAGAAAACACATTTTCTTTCGAATCCGCGGAAATTATATCACTACCCATGCCAAATGACAAAAAAGCTAGACTACCATATCTTTTAGTTTTTATCTATAACATGTATTTTGTGAGATAATAAAATACAATTTATTTTTTTTTTATTTTTTTGCCTAAAAATTTTGAAAATTTTCAAATTCAGTCTTTAAAAACCGTGTAATGGTCTGGGGCAAGTATGCGTAAAAAAATTCTTATTTTTTATCCGATTTGAACTTCGTATCGTACAATACAGAATTTTTTTTTAATATTTGCTTAATTATTATAGAAAAACACATTTTCTTTGGAATCCGACGAAATTATATCACTACCCATGCCAAATGAAAAAAAGCTAGACTACCATATCTTTTAGTTTTTATCTATAACATGTATTTAATGAGATAATAAAGTACAATTTAATTTTTTTTATTTTTTTCCCTAAAAATTTTGAAAATTTTCAAATTCTGGCTTTAAAAACCGGTCTGGGGCATGTATGCGTAAAATGCTTATTTTTTATCCGATTTGAATTTCTTTAAGCTTTTTTAGAAAAAAAAGTTTTTTTCATTACATAAGAGTGTCCAAAAACTTCAATCCCTTTTCGGCACGAGTTATTTTAATCCGATTCTCCCCAAATTTTGACTCACTAATTTTTAGATACTAAACTACAATTTAGGGCCGTACCAGGTATTAAAAAGTGATTTTGAAAAATTACCTTAGTCTTAAGGACACCTTTAATGTGTATTAAAGGTTATACCTAACTTTATAAAATTGTCTCACTGACTATGTCTTTACGGCATAAATATATTTGGTAAAGTTTGAAAAAATATTTTTTTTAAACCTTTTTATTTAAAAAAAATATTTTTTTAAATTATTTATTTTTCAAAAAATAAATTATTATTTGAAGATTTTATTTTTTTCGGTTTGAGTCAATATTAATTATTTCTGAGAATTAATTATTTTTGTTGTACAATGAGAAAATCTGAAAAAAATAATTGACAACACAGGCTAGGTGGAGATGTCGACAGTTTTCGGAAGAAGCCACCCTTCCTTCATCAGCACTCTTCGATTGTCACTGTAGGTGTGTAATATTAAAATCAGCTACTTAAACGTACATTAAGGTGAAAAAGATAACGGGAATTATATCACATTTCATTTCCCATATGTTACGTTTAGCACGATCTTAATTAATCTATTTTTAACTATTTCTAACACAGTTGTAATTTCTTACTACAGTGTAGATTTTCTCAGAGTTGCAACCCTTAGTAGGACTTTTCAATGAATTATTTATTTTTTTTTTTAATTTATTCAATTAAAATTTTAATTTGTTTCCAAATTTTTTTTAATTAAATTTTTAATTTATATAATTAAAATTTTAATTATTTTTTTATTTTTAATTTATTTTTATTTAACGACACACAAAAATTTTTAATTAATATGCGCATTTTAGTGTTTAGTCGGGATTTAATTAATTTTTCAATTAAATCTACGAATTTTTTAATTAATTATTTTTTTATTTTTTTCTGTGGGAAAGTTTTTGGAAAATTCATGAACTATTTTTATTTTTTTTTCGGAAATTTCATTATGTCGGTATTGAGTGTGTATTTTAGAAAAAGCAACAGACTTGTGTAGGGTATAAAAAATGTTTTTTGAATATTTTGGAATTCTAAGGTAAAGAGATTATAATCATAAATTACGTTTATTAATTTTGTTTAAGATGACACATTACAAACAAAATTTCAAAGGATTTTTTTACCTTTACGTTTTTAAAAAGAAAATTAGAAATTCTTTAAAAAAAATCTAAAATATCCAACTGTGAGCTTGCTTGAATGCATGTTTTTTCCAAATTAAATCTTTATGAAGGATAACAAGTTTTTTTTTTAAGTATTTATACCTTTTTGTTAAATTTTCTATTAAGGATATTACAAAAAGGGATGTTTTGTATTTGACAGGATAGTAAATGGTCAGTTTACATAAAATATAAAATTCTATTATAGGACTGGTCATCTAGCGCAAGTATTGGTCAGTCTTTTTTTCATGTTGGGTGCTATACAAAAAAATTTTGAATGATCAAGCTTTTTTTTCAAAAACATTGTCCTTGTAGTCTTAAAGGTTATAGGTCACTACCGTACTTTTTAACAATTCTTCTCACAGTTTTAGTTTTATGCATGTTTAAGAAAAAGGATTTGGTTACTAAAGGATATGTTTTTTCTAAGTTTTTAACATTTATTTTATGAATTTTAATGAATTTACAAGTTTTTAGTTTCTACTTTTATTTTTTTGTATGAGACAAGGTTTAACAAGGTTTTTGGTATGGAATATGTATAGTCCTGTTTTTGTACAGGCTATTTAAGAGGGGAGTGTCCAGTTTAGAGTTGATATTTAACAAAAGGTTTCAATTTTTAAAAATGGCAAACTTTATATAGATTGTTAAACAACAAAAGTTTCTTTTTTTAATATTGTCTTTCACAGAGGTCATTTTAAAACTTTAACCTTTTGGTATTTTTTACAAGTTTTAATAAAAGAGAAGTCGCCATTTTGTTTTGCACGTGTATACATTTAAAAGTTTTTTTTGTATCCTTAGAAAATTTTTTCTAGTGTTCGTAAAATTGATATTTTTTTTGTTTTTGAAAATTACGTATGACAAGTTTTGAAAATTACTAATAAAAATTCAACTTACAAAAAGCTGATTTCTTTATGTAAGTCATTCTTTTTGTACTAAAAAGTAATGTTGAAAGTACCAGTTTATCCAGGGACAAGATCTTAATGCACTAAAAAACTATGCTTTAAGCGCCTAAAATATGCACCAAAAATCTTGAAACATGTACACACCGATTGTCCTGAAAATTAATTATGGGAATGGGGGGGGGGGGGAAAAACAAGAGTAACCTGTTTTTTTAGGTGCCCAACCTCAAAGTTAAAAAATGCCTGCGAATTTTGTACTCTTGCCCAAAATATTAAATCATGATAATGTTTTGCGGAAGATTTGGGTGTACTTGCCAAAGCAAAGTTTTTTTTTAGAAAAACTGGTACTGCGCAATAACTCCCAAATGAAATAACTCAAAAAAAAAAAAAAAATGAAACAACTTCCAAAAATTTTACACACGATTTGGGACTTATTTTATTATGAAATTAGTCCCAGTGTAGTTGGACTTATTGCACAAATTTTGTTGGGATTTATTTCATTATGAAATAACTTCCAAATGAAAAAACCCCAACAAAAAATAGATTGGAAGTTATTTCATTTCTGGTTAAGCATTGGGAGTTATTTCATCAATGGTGGGACTTATTTCATTTTAATTGAAAACAATATACACCTCTGCGCAATTGCTTTTTTTTTGGCGACACGAAATAACTCCCACATGAAATAACTCCCACCTAAAAAATGAAATAAGTCCAAAAAAAAACTCCATACAAAGTTGGGAGTTACTTCATATGAAATAACTCCCAATTTAGTGGGACTTTTATCATTTTTGTTGGGAGTTATTTCATAATTTTTTCGGTGAGAGTTCTTTCATATGAAAGAACTCCCACTACAATAGCGATGAAATAACTCCCACTATTATTTCATTGTTGGTGGAAGTATCTGGAACATTTTGACTTTTAGAATATTGTTATTTATAAATTAAAATTCGTTGTGATGTTGGTACCAAATTTTAGGACGAAGTGTTTTTTTAACAAATTCGTATGTTTTAGACATTTTGCTACCAAAACTGGCAAGGATTTTTGAGGTAAGAGCGCACTATTATTTCATTGTTGGTGGAAGTATCTGGAACATTTTGACTTATAGAATATTGTTATTTATAAATTAAAATTCGTTGTGATGTTGGTACCAAATTTTAGGACGAAGTGTTTTTTTTTAACAAATTCGTATGTTTTAGACATTTTGCTACCAAAACTGGCAAGGATTTTTGAGGTAAGAGCGCACTCACTGTAGCCGAAAATATTTCCGTTGGAATACAAAATTTTTATAAAAAAGCGGAGAACGCGAAAGTTATCTAACGTGTTGTGTTTTCGATAACATAGAAAATTTTTCGGTAACATACAAGATTGTTAAAAAAAGCACCGCAGGTGAAAATTTAAAAGATTTAATTAGAACCTGTTGTAAAAAGCGCCGCAGGCGAAAATTTGGAACTAAAAATCGCCGCGATTTTTACAATTAATTACAACCTGTTGTAAAAAGCGCCGCATGCGGCAAATTTGTATGTTACAGAAAATTTAAAAGATTTAATCAGAAGTTATTGCAAAAAGTGCAAAAATCTTGCGGCACTTTTTGCAATAAGTTCTGATTAAATCTTTTAAATTTTCTGTAACATACAAATTTATCGCATGCGGCGCTTTTTACAACAGGTTGTAATTAGATCTTTTAAATTTTCGGTAACATACAAATTTGTCGCAAAAAAGGACCGCAGGCGAAAAATTGGTACAAAAAATCGCTGTGATTACCAAAAATTTGATAACAAAAATCGCCTCAATTTTTTAGACTACGGAGCTTTATACAAAGTGTTTGTATGTTACTGAATATTTGGTGCAAAACATCGCCGCGATGTATTTTTGAATGTTTTCGAAACACTCTGAAAAAAAAACAAATCAGCCGTCAATTTTCGCATTTGGCAGTTATTATAACTTGTTTGTATTGTACCGAAAGTAAGATCAGGATCCTCGCGCTCGACTTAACTGATATATTTTCCCTTATTGTTTGTCTAATTTTTGTTGAGACTTTTTTATTTACATTTTTTTTTTTTATTGGAACTTCTTTCATTATTAATGGGAGTTATTTCATTGGCACTTATTTCATTTTGTAGGTGGAAGTTATTTCATTGTGGTTGGGACTTATTTCATTTTTTTCTCCATTGGGACATATTTCATTTTTGGTGGGATTTATTTCATTGGGAGTTATTTCGTGGGATTTATTTCATGTGGGATTTATTTCGTATCGCCTTTTTTTTTTGCTTAAAATTTTTTCTGCGTAGCCGGCCTTCGGCCGGGCTTAAGGATTACAGACTCCATGCATTAAACCCACCCTCTCCGCAAAGTAAAGTTTTCTAGGGTAGCAAGCCTTTACGCTATCAAATTTGTTATGCCTCAAAAAGGCCTGATAACCAAAATAGCTTTGGTTTGCAGAGAGGGTGGGTTTAATCAGACATGGGCGTTTATGATTACAATTGTGTAATTGATTACAGTTTCAATTACAATTACATGTAATTAGTAATTGAGTTTTTTCAATTACAATTACAATTACAAGTAAAATTGAAAATTTTCAATTACTAATTACATCTAATTGTAATTGAAACTGTAATCAATTACATAATGTAATCATTAACGCCCATGTCTGTAACTTACCCTAAAGTGCCCCTAGGGGAGCCAAATGTATGACCGACCTTTCATGTAATTGTAATTGAAACTGTAATCAATTACACAACGTAATCATTAACGCCCATGTCTGGGTTTAATGCATGGAGTATGTAATCCCTAAGCCCGGCCGAATGCCGGCTACGCAGAAAACCTTTATTACAAAAAAACAATTGGAACTTATTTCATTTTCTTTGGCACTTACTTCATTGGGAGTTCTTTCATTTTTTTGGGGAGTTATTATTTTGATTTTAAATAACCCCCAAATATTGGGACATATTTCATTTTTTCTTTGGGAGTTATTTAATTTTTTTAAGTGTGGAGTTAATTCATTTTTCTCGGAACTTATTTCGTTGGGAATTATTTCATTGGGAATTATTTCATTGGGACTTATTTCATTTGGGAGTTATTGCGCAGTACCGAAAAACTAATGTTATATTACTTTGCTATTCCATGCAAAACAAATTGAAATATCAGTCAAGGACCCTATTAAAAACCCAAAAGAGCTGTACATTTCGTAAGTGAGTGCAAAAAAAGTGTTTTTACATTTTGGAGAGTATAAAAGATTCGGCACCAAAGAATATACCACTCCCACTTGTTTTATGTACATTTGATAAACAAATGGAAAATTTTTATGCGAAAAGCTTAGACTTGGTGAAAAAGTAGTTTTAGTAAAGAAAATGATTTTTTTTCATGAAAATAAAATTATGTTAAAAAAATGTAATGAACCCAAAAATTTTGATGAAAAAAGTTTTTGATGAATTTTTTTGATGAAAAGAAAAATTTTTTTGAAGTTAAAAATAAAATTGATGAAAAAAAATATGAAAAAAAAATTTTTTGGTGAGAAAAAAATTGATAATAAAAAATTTAAAAAAATTTTATGAAAAAAAAATTGATGAAAACAAATATGATAAAAAAAATTATGAAAAAAAAATTTGATGAAAAAAAAAATTTGATGAAAAAACAAAAAAATTGATGAAAAAAAAATTATGAAAAAGAAAATTGATGAAAAAAAAAAAAAAATTAATGAAAAAAAAAAATTTGATGAAAAAAAAATTGATGAAAAAAAAAATTTGATAAAAAAAAATTTTATAAAAAAAAATGATGAAAAAAAGTTGATGAAAAAATAATTTATGAAAAAAAAAATTTGATGAAAAAGTTTTAATGAAAAAAAAAAAATTGATGGAAAAAAAATTGATGAAAAAAAAAATTTGATGAAAAAAAAAAATTTTTTTTTTTTGTAAAATAATTATGTTACTTTTTATTTACCAGCTGGTGAAAAACGGTTTTATTCACCACAAGGTGAATTATTATCCAAGTTACAAACCCAAGTTATTAAAATTTTTGGTTTAAATTAACACCAGCCTAAAAACATTTCCATGTTAAAAGAGTTACCATGATGAAAAAAGAAATCATGAAAAAAAAAATTTGATGGGGAAAAAAAAATTTGAAGAAAAAAAAAATTGATGAAAAAAAAAATTTGATGAAAAAAAAAAAATTTTTTTTTGAAAAATAATTATGTTACTTTTTATTTACCAGCTGGTGAAAAACGGTTTTATTCACCACAAGGTGAATTATTATCCAAGTTACAAACCCAAGTTATTAAAATTTTTGGTTTTAATTAACACCAACCCAAAAACATTACCATGTTAAAAGGGTTACCACCTTATGAAAAAATAAGGGCGTATCAAAGCCGAACTAGCAGGTATTTCGTTAAACGAAAAAATACGGGTCAGCTTAATTTTGATAGAGATTTCCAGTTGGAAAAAGTGTCACTGATGAAATTTCCACAGTGATTCCTTGAGGAAATGTCTTCAGGTTCTGACAAATCATAGGTAATCCTTGATGACATGTCCTAATATTGTCAGCACTGAATGTTTGCTTTAAGAGTGTGGACAATTCCTCTAAGACGTCTAAAAGGAAATGTCTTCAGAATAGCAGTATATTAAATTAGAATTTTAAAACTGGGCAACCCTTCAATTTCCAAGAAAAAGATGGCAATATTATCGATTTATTTAAAATAAAATCAAAATCTACCAAGTAATGGGTGATTCAAGTAGAGATACTTTTTTCAATAGAATTTTTTTGACAGATCACGTGTGAGTCGTGTCATGCTGTCATGTTATTATTGTTAAGTATTGTTTGGCATTTCATAATGGAAAGACTTGCGCCTGACGCTTTCGCCTTACGCTTCGCTCTATGGGCTCGTGAAAAGTTCCAAGAAGATCCGACGTTTTCGAGGCAAATTTAGTTTATCGATGAGGCCCATTTCTGGCTCAATGGGTATGTAAACAAAGAAAATTGCCGCATTTGGGACGAAGAGCAACCTGAAGAGAAAAAACAACGGTTTGGTGTGGTTTGTGGGCCGGTGGAATCATCGGCCCATATTTCTTTAAAACTGCTGTCGGTGAAAACGTAACCGTCAATGGCGACCGCTATCGTGCCATGATAACCGATCATTTGATGCCTGAAATTGAAACTCGTGATCTCGGCGACATTTGGTTTAAGCAAGACGGCGTCACTTCCCACACATCGCATCAATCAATGGATTTATTGAGAGAACACTTCGGTGAGCACATAATTTCACGTTTTGGGCCGGTCGATTGGCCACCAAGATCGTGTGATATCACACCGTTAGACTTTTTCCTGTGGTGATATGTAAAGTCAAAGTTTATGCGGATAAATCCGCTTCGATTCAGATCTTGGAGGAAAATATCACGCGTGTCATTCGCCAGTTACCACCAGTTACCAGTCGAAATACTCGAACGAGTCATCGAAAATTGGACTCAACGGATGGACCATCTGCGACGTAGCAACGGCCAACATTTGATAGACATAATCTTCAAAAAATTAATTCCAAAGAATGTTCTTTCAAATGATAATTTTATTAAATTATATTATAAATTTGAATTTTCTGTGCTTTTTTCTTTAAAAAAGTAGGGAACCTCGAAATGGATCACGCTTTATAATAAAAATAATAAATAGACAAACAATTTTCAAAAAAATGTTTGGAACAGGTAGTTATGTGTGGGACTAATAAACTGGTGGTTCCAGTTTCGAATCCAGTTGGGACTAAAAAGTTTTTTCTAAATATGAGAAAGATAATTAATAAAGGAAAATGGATAAAACTAAAAACCAAAGGAAATATGAAATTTTCTTGTATTTTCGCATGACCTACGTTAGACATTTCCCCAAAGAAGTCTTAGGTGATGACATGTCCCCAGAAGGTCAGCCCTGACCACTGCTGAATTTGAAAATTTGTATGAAACTGTCCTCAACCCAGTATATAGAGATGTCTTGTGGATGTCAGCAGTGACTCTGATATGTCACCGCTCCGTCACTGAGGATGGCTCTAGGACGTTGCCAACTGGGTTATTATATATGATTTTGACGGTCGTACGTATATACATCTTCATATAAACTACCCCAACGATTTTACATTTTTGACAATAACGAACTTAACGAAGTCGAATTTGGACACCACCGATACACCACTGGATAGGCCTTCAAAAAACATTTCGACCTGTATAAAATGTTCATGTAGTTTCTTTTGAATAAATGGGAAAAATCCTCAAAAAACCAAAAAAATACCGTTTTTCCCCCTCCGCTTTGTCCCGATAAATTTGAGATTGGGCAGATAAGAAAAAACAGCTGGGTAATTCCAAAAATGTTCGCCCCACTGTTCGGAAACATGACTTTGGACGCCACTGAGAATTTGGCTAATAGATATCCACGTTTATATGAGATATGTTGCATTTTTGGATTTTCAAAATTTGCTGTAGTTTTCAAATTATCGCGGGTCAAAGTTCGACTTTTTTAGCAAAAGTCAGAAAAATACATGACTTTTAACGTGCTCTAACTTTTTAACTAGTAATCCGATTATCACAAGTAATGGCTCATATGAAAGCTTAATTCTTCAAATTTTTTATAAAAAAAGTTTGGTGATAAACAATACTGTTTTGTACAACATATCCAAAATTCAGAGTGGGATCCCAATGGGATCAAAAAATATTCTGGTTTTAGTACGAAGTTGTTAAATTTTACCTTAGAAAATTAAAATTTTATGTTTCTTCAATATAAAAATTTAAATTTTCAAAGAAAATTATACTATTAAAATTTTGAAAACATTCAAAACATTAGAAATTTAAATTTTCTAAGGGAAAAATATGAGAACCTCGTACTTAAAACAGAATATTTATTGATTCCATGGAGATCCCACTTTGAATTTTGAATATGTTATACAAAACATTCTTATTTTTCACCAGAATTTTTTAAAAAAAATCGAAGATGTGTTTTTTTAAATATTCGAAAAGAAAAAATGTTTTTGCATTTTTGCATCATTTCTGTAAAAAAAACTGCGTTATTTTAAAAATATAAATGTATGTATTGTATTTTGTATTACTTTTGCTTAAAATGTCAATCTTTGACCCGCCATAATTCGTTAAATACACCAAATGTAAATAAAACGATATATGGTACATATATCATATTTATGAGGGCTATCTATGTGTCAAGGTTCAAATTAATCTGAAACACCATTTCCAAAAATGACTAAAATTTGAGCTAAATTTTCTGGAATGGTCCAGGTAACTATTATTTTCCTCCCCTCTTTCCCATATGCAAGTTTCAGGACAATCGGTGGGTACCTTGTGAGAGACCTTCCTTGTAAGTAAAAACTTCAAAATATTCACTAAAAATTATAAAAATTGTGCATTTTTAAAATTTATGAAATAAAAATTAAAACGAAAAAATTTAAATAATTTTTTACTTTGTCAGCTTATTAACAAAAAAAAAAAACATTTCGGACACACAAGTATTTAACCTCGAACCAAAATTGTAAGGCCTACCCAACAGGCGATAATTATTAAAGATTTTACAAAAGATAAATATAATCGGTCCATGTTTGGATTTCGGACCCATTTTCCGGAAAACACTGGTGTAGGTTATATGGTCTTGACCGACTATAATTTTCTAACTTGTTTTCTTTGATGTAGGTGAACTAACTAAAATCATATGAATTGATAATAACGATAGATCATCCCAACAATCATTATAATCCTTTCGAATACAGTTTTTTCACAAAAAAATTTTAATAAATTTTCCAAAACTGGCACGTGTTTTTTTACCGATCATCTAATTACTTAAGAAAAACCATATAAATTAGTTAAAAAAAAATCTGAAACAAACAAATAGAAATTACCCCAGATAAGTGCAAAAGTCAAATGTAACAAAACAGCATCCCATTTCAAGATTAAACGTAATAACGAAAGGATAAATGAATGAAATCAGATCAAATAATTAAAAAAAAAACGAAAGTAACAACCCTTCAATACAAACATTATGATCTTAAGATGTTACAGAAAACAATAGACAAAAAACGACCTCAATAATTTTACAAACCAATGACGATGGATGATGATGACGATTATTGCCCTAATTTTGGACACGTACAGAGCAAGATCAAACCCTTAAATTGTTTAAATGCCTTGTTGAAATACAAACAAGTAAAGGATGCGAACTAAAAAAAACATACAGGTAAATGATTTAAGGGTAGAGATGAAAACAAAAAATTAGAGCATCTATACTAGAGTATCTCAATAAAAAACAAACATACCCAAAACAGGTAATTTACGACACAAGTAAAAGAATTTGAGACAATTTATCCCTTTTTAAGAGTTAACCCTATAAAGAACAAGATAGAGAAAAAGTGAAGTTTTGAGCACGAAATTCATATTTTAAGAGTTAACCCTATAAAGAACAAGATAGAGAAAAAGTGAAGTTTTGAGCACGAAATTCATATATTTTTTTTAAATACATTTTATTTCAATTTAGTTTATACACATTTGAGGCCCAGTTTAGATACGATGGGTGCCGCCCGATGGGTCCAGACACTTAAGGATCACAATAGGGGTTGATCCAAAATGTTTGCTCGTTTTCCTCTACCATGCTTAGTTTTTGAGATAAGTGAATTTAGGGATCTTAAAAAATGGATAACTTAAGATCTGTTATGTATTAAGGGCTTCAAAACTGCCTTTGGGATTTTCTACCGAGATATGAGCATTTTTAAAATTTCGGGAATGCCATCTTTTTTTTTAAATTTAAAGTAAGGACCCATTGGTGTCCATAGATGTGAAGAGGATTGGCATTTTGTTTTACCTGAACCCGATTTCTGTAACTATGCGAGAAGTTTCCGCATCGAGAAAAATAAATCAATATTATAGTCATTTACTTTTCCACAGGGTGAGTACAATAATACTCATGTTAATAACATCGAACAAGAAAAAAATGCACAGTTATTTTCTAAATCAACCTGTGAAATACAAGAAGACTCTAACATTCTTTTATTTTTCACGATGCGGAAACTTCTCGCATAGTTACAGAAATCGGGTACTAGTTTTTAGTTTTCGAGCTATCGCAATTTTAAGGTTTTTTAAAAAAATATTTTTCCTCAAGTTATGAAAAATTTACTAAAGCAGTTAAACAAACTTTCTCAAACCTAAGAAGATAATATCCCAGCAAAATGTTTCGTTCCAAATAATCGATTCCAGAAAAAAATCCAATTAATTTGAAATTTGAAATGTAGGATCCTCTAACGGAAAAACATCCCCAAAAAAGAACTTTTTGGAAATTTAGATTCCTAAGGGTGAAAAGGGGTAAAAAATGGTACTTTGGTACTTTTTATATTTTTTGAAATTAAGGTCCCACAAAAATATACAAATTTGCAATGGTGGTTCCAACAACGGAAAAAATTCTGAAAACGTACTTTTTCGAAATTTCGATTCAAAGGGGGGTAAAAAGCAAGTACAAGTTCATTTTATTTTGCTTTGTGCACTAAAGTATTAGGTGGTTATTCATAAAACCTAAAATATATTTAAAGTACACTCAAAAAAAAAGTGAACTAAAATCTGGGAAAATTTACTCAATTTTGAGAAAAAGAGGGAATGATTTGGCTCCAAAGATTTTTTTCTTGGTTTTAGTTCATAATTTTCCCAAAAATAAGGAAAACAAAGTTATTTAATTTTAAGCCAATTTTAACTAGGGAAAATTATACTTCACATTTTAGAAAAAGATTAGGTCTAGACCCTGGACCCATGGGTTCGGACCCCATTTAACTCTAGACCCCGTTGGGTCCTTTAAATGTCCCCATAGATTTTGAACCAAAACTTGTGTCCGTTTCGCTCTAACTTTCTTAGTTTTTGAGATAAGGTAACAAGGGGACTGTAAGGGTCTTGAGAATCTTAAAAACCGGATAACTCAAAAACTATTAATTGGAGGGTTTTCGGGTATTTTGCGGAAGTGTTCTACGAGGCAAGTGCTAAAAAAATGCTGTTGAACCTTTTCTCGTGTTGGCAGTATTTACCGAGATATGTGCATATATAAAATCTCGGGAATTTCAA
This sequence comes from Pegoplata infirma, assembly GCA_963921195.1. Lineage (NCBI taxonomy): Eukaryota > Metazoa > Arthropoda > Insecta > Diptera > Anthomyiidae > Pegoplata > Pegoplata infirma. The sequence goes on from OY992536.1 coordinate 66,556,208, forward strand.
ATTTTAGATCTAAAATTAGGGTCTTGAGACCCCGAAAGATGTGCAGAGCTAGGCTATTCCATATTTTTCTTTGTAGTCTTTCTTTTGAAAATTTCATCCGTTTCGCTCTATCTCGCTTAATTTTCGAGATATCGCCATTTTGAATTTTTAACTAAATTCTAAGAAGTTATTTACTAAATTCTCAGAAGTCATTAACTAAATTCTAAGAAGTACACTTCCTCAATTCAAAGAAGAGAAACACGATGATGTTTTTTTTAGTAAATTTTAACTAAACTTGAACTAAATTGTTTTTTAAGAAATATGTCTTAAAAATAAAGATACGTTTCTTAGATTTGTGGAAAATTTCTTTGACAGTAAGAATTTTTTTCCTAATATTAAAAAAATGCGTTTAAAGAAAACTATGAACTAATTATAAGTAAATGAACTAAAATTTTTTCCTCATAGTTAAGAAAATTTCTCATTTTTAAGTTAAATTTAACTAAATTTTAGGAAAATTCATGATAAATTTTCAAAGACATTTTTTCTTTAAATTTAGTAATGTATTTTTTTTTCAGTGTAGGTTTATTTGACAGATATTGCGGGAATAATTGGCAAATAAACCTACAATAAGCCTACTACTTATAAGTATTATGAATAAGAGCCTTATAATTTTATTAATATTTAAATATTTTTTTGATCCACGCCCTCAAAAGGAGGCGGGACAAAAAACCGAACTTTTAATTGGTTCCCCTACTAGTCTCTGCAGTTAAAACAAGTTAAAGTACCTTAGACATTGAATTTTGACATCCGACAATTTAGAAATATTGTGCAGCTCCCTAGAGCACATCGAAACTAGAGTCTGATCAGAAAGTGACGGGAAATTGTAGAAAAATTGTTTGATAAAAGTAATTTGTCGGCACATTTAAGCGCTTTGCGTGCTTTCCTATAAGATAGTTATTACAATCACCGTCAAAATCTCTTCTCTTGGAATCGATATCAGCTGACCTTTTCGCTTTTGATTTAAAGAAGGACAAATCTGTCATGTTGTCTCACACGTTCATCCATGTGCTCATCACCGATTAGTCTCCGACGCGGAACAAAGCCTTATATTTAGCTTGCAGGTTTCTAGAGGCATACCAATACAATCCAATTCCGTTGGAACCTGTAAGATAGTTACCAGTCGTGCAAGCTCATCAGATTTGCAATTCCCTGGAATGTCTCTCTTCCCTGAGACCCCATATGAGTCTTATGTCAAACTGCTGCCATATCATTTAAAGACGTGCGGCAGTTGAGGGAATATCTTGTTTTTTTTTAAAACACTGACTCCAGGGACTTAACCGCGGCTCGACTGATTGTCAGAAAAGATGTTGACTGCGGTTTTGTATTAGACATTGCAACACAACCAGCCAAACACTTCCTTTATTGCTAGCATCTTTGCCTGGTAAACACTGCAATGATCTGGAAATCCTCAAATCAGGCTCAATTCAAGCTCTTTCAAAAAGATTCCGAAGTTCACTTGTTCGTGTTGCTTTGATCCATCTGTGTAAAAATTTATGGAGGCTCCACTACCCGGAATGCCCCTCATACAAGACTCCTTGGATGGTATCATAGTGGTAAAGTGGCGCTCATAGAGGGATCACAGTCAACATTTTGTGGCATTGTTGTTTTCTTCAAGATCGCTCTATTCCCACAATCGCTGCTCCTCCAAATTGACGAGGTGGAATTAGGTGAAGGAGGATTTCTAATGCAGCCGTAGGTGTAGCACGTAGAGCACCAGTAATGCACATCTCTGTACGTTCGTGATAAAGACACAGTTCTCCTTTATCTCTAAAGCAGGCCACCAGACAATTATTCCAGACAGCAGAAGTTGGCGCACTACTGCTGTATAAATCCAGTGAACGACTCTAGGGCTAAAGCCCCATCGTTTTCCAATGGCCATTTTACATAAACATAAAGCACCCACTTGCAACGGAAGTTGGTTCACTACTACTGGCCCCGGATTTGGAAAATACGCAAAGGCTAACCAAAAAAGATTTTCCATCAAGCTCCAAGCTAGCAGATGTAACATTCATATAACTAAAAGTTAATTTTTCGCCAAGATGCAGGCTCTTGGTGAGCCCTCACTCTTGGCAACCATTAACATAAACCAAGGGGTTTTCAATCCAAAAGCCCAAACCACCACGCACTTAGATAACTTGAAAAAAACCAAGTTGACCGCTTCGGTCGTCAGGCGCAGCAATGCCTTACAGGGATGGAGGTTTATTTATAAGAACCACAACGTCTAGTATTTCCTCCATCATCCTTTCCACCACCGGGTTATTGTCTTCGTCCTCCGTGTTATTATGGAGGTTACATTCGTCCCCAGGTTCGGTTTCGAATAAGCCAGATATGTGCACCATCTGCTCTGAATCGAAGGCAACCAAACTTTCCACATTCTTCACTGTATGGGCTTTGAGCCGAATGTCACCCATCGGGACATTAGCTTTGTCCTCCGTGTTATCACAGTGGTCGCATTCATTACCAGATTCAATTTCGAAAACTCCAGACACATCTACCATCAGCTTAGAATCAGTGGCATCAACACCCGAGGAACATTTTTTTGGAAGGGATTCCTATTGCAATAGATTATAGAATATATCCTACGGTTATCACAACAAAATTTTCATTCAAAAATATTTTTAAATAAAAATACTTTCTCTAACAAACATTTGCTTTCGTCACAATTTTACACAAAAATCATCGATTCTGGAATGTGTGAATAAAGCAAATTTAACAATGCCTTCAAGATCACTGCTTGACGATTTATTCAGCATAGTAAATGTCCCACTGGGAGACCTAGAGAGTCTACTAGTAGGCGGCCACAGTGGGTAGCTCTGAATTGTGGTTTTTCTTTTTTATACCCTACACCACTTTGCGGTACAGGGTATAATGACTTTATAATGATGTTTTTAACTACTCAAAATATTGGTCCTAGACCCACTTTCAAGTACACCTATCGATTCAGAAAAACGTTTTAAGTCATCCCAGCGATGTCCGTCCGTTCATCTAAACGTTATAAACACGATACAGCTCGCAATTGATTTTGCTGAAATTTGAAACTTAAGCTTCGTTTGGCCTAAGGACGAAGCCTATTGAAATTGCTCAGTACACTCAAAAAAAAAAAAAGTCTGTAAAGTTAGCAAAAAAAGATTGTAAACCTACAAGAAAATTTGCTGATTTTGAACGCAAAATTTTTTTGCTAAAGTTAGCAAAAACGTTTTGCTAAAAATTAGTTAACTGAAATTTTTTTTATTTCAACTTAGTTCATACACATTTGAGGACCCTATTGGGTTCGGACCCGATAGGTCCAGACCACGATGGGCCCAGACCTAGTTGGGTTCCTTAAAAGTCGTCATAGTTTTTGATCCAAAATTTGTGTCCGTTTCGCTATACTTTGCTTAGTTTTTGAGATATGTGATTTTAGGGGACCACCGGGGTTTTGAGAGCTTGTAAAAATTTGGTCAACTCAATTTTAAATTTAGCAAAAAAAAATTAGTTCAAATTTTGTTTAAAATTGCTAATGCGCTAAATGAATTTTACAAGATATTTTTGCTAACATGCTAATCTCAACTAAAAATTTGCTAAAAGTTAGCTAACCAGCATTAGCAAAAAAAAATTAGTAAATCTTGTAATGTATTTTTTTGAGTGTAGGCTTTTAGCTCAAATGACTCTAATAACCATATTATAACGATATCATTTCGAAATTTGACAAGTAAACGTGTTTTGTATTCTAAAATCACCATTTTAATTTTAAAGGAATCGGACCAGTTATTCTTGTTGCCCCCAAATTCCCGATATTCACCTAAATATCTCAAATTTCGTGAAAATAGAAAATATATTATTCAAATTTTGTTTGTATGTGTTTAACGCGTTCTTTAGTTACCTTATCAAATCTGATTATAATCGGACCATTTTTGGACTTAGGCCCCATTTGAAGATTTCGCCCGATATTCAGTTAAAGCGGTTTATTGGCAACAAATAGAAGCCCATTTCACTCAAATTTGGTTTGTGAATGTTTTTTTACACTTATTAAAGATCGGTCAATGTTTGAACTTGGGACCCATATTCCGGGAAACACTGATATAGGGAATTATATGGTCGGTCTTAACCGACTATAATTTTCTTATTTGTTCTTCATGCTAAGTATTGTCCAAAATTGATTATTCTTCCTACTAAAATTCTTTGTTTTCTTCAAAAAAAAGTTAAACTTTAAAGGGTTAAATGATCCCTTTTCTTGCATTTACTCATAAATATATGAATGAACTCTTAGGCTATGCATGATCGGCTTAAGTGGCATATTGAAAGGATTATTATCTTGGAGTTTTTTTATGTTTGTTTTCCTTTGTAAACAGAGGCTGTACGTATGTTTAGAAGCACCTTTGTTCTCAGTGTCTAACATCAGAAAGCATCCTGCTGCGTGTGCGCATTTACACGCAAAATACTCATTGTCATCTTATTGTTTGTCTGTCTGTCTGTTGCCTTTGTGTTGTGTGATGTGTATTTGCGTAGTTTAGCTACTTTTGGGATAATATACTTAAAAAATATTTCATCCGTAAAGGATTTTGAGTTTTTTTTTCAAATCTATTCTTTAGCTACAAATGATTAGCATTACAATCCGATTGTAAACGATATTGTTTTGTAACTTTTTAAATATCACTACAAAAAAAAACCTCATCCATTGTTATCGTGGGGTTTTCACGTATTTTTTAGCAAATGATTCATTTAGTTTTGAAGTGTAATTTTTCACACATTTAGTTGTTAGGGTGGGTGTCGTTTTTTTTTTTTTTGTTTTGGATTTTTAGACTTAACAAGTGGCTTTTGTGTTGACATCCATTGATTGCTATAGTGACAAATTTTCCCACATTTAACGTGCTTAAGTTGTTCTATTTAGTCACCATTTAGATGAGTGCAATTTAGAAGGCAGTGAAGCGAAAATTTGTTAATGATGTTATATGGAAACAAGTTAAAGTGTTTACAACACCCCCCGTTTCTGTGATGAATTAGATATTGTGTTTTAGAATAAAGGATTATATACGTTGAATAGAATTATATTTGAAAAAAAATAATATTAAGTAAGTCACTTAAATTCTTAACTTCATATTTTATAATACGATTTCAGTGGATTATTGAAAATAATTCAAAGTGTCCAATAGTTAAAAATAAACAAAATTCCAAAATTGTTGTAAGTTTCGGATAAAATCATAAGTTTTCCATCAGCGCATAATCAATTTGAGCTTCAATTTTCTTATCCAAAAAATGAAAGAGTTTTCTCAAAAATAAACTATCAATATTATTAACATCCCAATAAGGCTAAATCAACTCCAACAAATTTTTAGTCGGAAGTAGTAATTGGGAGGTGCACATTTCCTCTGGAATATGTATTTAAAAATTCATTCTTATGCTTTTCGCACTAAAGAAATAAAAATTTATCAATATTTAAAAAAAAAAAAATTATAAAAGGGGGGGGGGGCGGACCGGAAAAACGACATTATCTAATTCTCTGGATCCAAATGCAGGACTTTGAACTTCTTGTAGCAAAAAAATGTTGCATTTGTTAAACTAAAACAAAAAAAAAACATGTCAAAAAGTGGTATTTTTCATGGGTTGGTTTAGTTCTTCAAGGGGGAACTTTTTTCTCCCTAGTGCGATTTTGCTCATTTACGAACTTAGCCAAATGTTGGAGTCTAGCTCTTTTATTTTGGACTGCATCGTGTTAACTACAGACAGACGGACGGACGGACGAACATCGCTAGAATGTATTAGAATCGATTACTGATCATAAATATAAATACTTTATGGGGTCCTAGACCGATATTTTGATGCGTTACACACGGAATGACAAAGTGAGTATACCCCCATACTGTAGTTTGAGGGTATAATAAGAGTCGCTTTTTATTAAGTTACTACACTCAAAATTACAGTAAAAGTTTTAGTAAGTGATTTTGTACCCAAATCTACTAATAGGTTACTAATTTTAGTATCTTCAAAGTACTAAAATTAGTAATTTGTACTGGTTTTGAATAATATTAGTAAAAAAATTTTAGTATTGGTTACCAATTCCTGCACTAGGTCCTTTTGGACTAAAATTAGTTAAAAATTTAGTATTGATAGACAATACCCGTAGAGAAAATGAGCGGTCAAATTCGGGGGTCTGAATCTAGGGGACACCAGTTGGTAGTGTGCTATGATGCTAATGCACATTTTTCGATATGGGGAAGTACAGACACAAATGAAAGAGGCGAGTCACTTTTGGAGTTTTTGTTAAGTACTACCTAATAAACACAAGAACGATATGATAGCGTAAACGTTATTACCTGTATGATACTAAAACCGGCTATTTAAAAATTGGAATATTTGAATTTGAAATAAACTTCAAAAATTTTCACAAATTATTTTTCATTTTAAACAAAAATAAATCAATCGAACTTGTTTATGTATTGCAGAAGAAAACTTTTTCAAAAATCAAAAGGATCTCAAATATTATTAAAGATAAATGAACGTGAATTGGTATTCCAAAATGCCTTTGATTGATTGAAGAGCAATTGGGAATACAGGCATCACATTCTTGAAGATATTGTACATGAGATATTTTTCCGTGGACCTAATTTCAATGATCTTCGGGAATCCTAATTTTGGCCAGTCCACATGAAGGTGAGAAAAAAGGTATCAGTTTCGCTTTAAGGAGGTAGTGAATATGGAGATCGTGGTAATGTAACCAATTGCATAAAACGATAATATAAGGAAAGGTACACTTTAGAACGAAAACACTATCGTTTTCGTATCACTTATAATAATCACTTATGATAATGAATATCACCTAGGTGATATTGCTTCGATATCATAACGGTATCCAAACGGTTTATTGGGTAATCAGTATATTTGTAACAGGGGTATTGAACCAACTTTCGTTACTTGATGTCTGGGATACCTTAAGAATCCTACTGGGGTGTGGTCTACCTCCAGTGGGGAGTCGCTGGATCCCCTTCTATACACGTATTTTCCAGGCAATTCTGATCTTAATACTGCTCTCTCTAGAAGCACGTGTTGTCATGTTGTCGTTTATGCTGTCGATATTGCGATAGCGGTAAAGGGAAAGCCCCCGTCAATATTCAGGGACATTCTTCAGGGAGGTCAACATTCAGGGACATTCTTCAGGGAGAGATCTGGGAGTAAATACAATTAAAACTAAGTTTTTCTTGTTAACAATATAAGATTCCTGCTTTTGATTCTACTTCTCTGGGCGACAGTTCTCAGTTGGAGCCAAGTATCGTGCACTAAAAAAAGATATAACTAAAATTTAGGAAAAAAAGTCTTTAACATTTTTTCATGTAATTTCCTTAAATTGAGTTAAATTTAACTAAAAAATGGGAAATTTTTCTAACTATAAGGAAAACTAATTAAATTAAAAATACTCTATTATGACAATATCATAAATAGAAATATTTTTTGGCCTCGAGCTAAAATAAAACTCTAATCGAATATATATATATACATAAGAGTGTCCCTTATTTTGGAAATATTGGAAATGTTGAGACGGTACCCGCTCATTTTTTTCCATTTGCACTCAAAAAAAAAGTGAACTAAAATCTGGGAAAATTAACTCAATTTTGAGAAAAAGAGGGAATGATTTGGCTCCAAAGATTTTTTTTCTTGTTTTTAGTTCATAATTTTCCCAAAAATAAGGAAAACAAAGTTATTTAATTTTAAGCCAATTTTAACTAGAAAATGGGAAAAATTATACTTCAAATTTTAGAAATAGATTGGGACCCTGGACCCATGGGTTCGGACCCCATTTAACTCGAGACCCCGTTGGGTTCTTTAAGGGTCCCCATAGATTTTGAACCAAAACTTGTGTCCGTTTCGCTCTAACTTGCTTAGTTTTTGAGATACAGTAATAAGGGGCCTGATAGGGTCTTGAGAATCTTAAAAACCGGATAACTCAAAAACTATTAATCGGAGGGCTTTCGGGTATTTTGAGGAAATGAAAATTTCGTCCGTTTCGCTCTATCTCGCTTAGTTTTCGAGATATCGCCATTTTGAATTTTTAACTAAATTCTAAGAAGTTATTTACTTAATTCTCAGAAGTCATTAACTAAATTCTAAGAAGTAAACTTTCTCAATTCAAAGAAGAGAAATACGATGATGTTTTTTTAAGTAAATTTTAACTAAACTTGAACTAAATTGTTTTTTAAGAAATATGTCTTAAAAATAAAGATACGATTCTTAGATTTGTGGAAAATTTCTTTGGCAGTAAGAATTTTTTTCCTAATATTTAAAAAATCCATTTAAAGAAAACTTTGAACTAATTATAAGTAAATGAACTAAAATTTTTTCCTCATAGTTAAGAAAATTTCTCATTTTTAAGTTAAATTTAACTAAATTTTAGGAAAATTCATGATAAATTTTCAAAGACATTTTTTCCTTAAATTTAGTTATGTCTTTTTTTTCAGTGTGACTTAAAAATAACTCAGGAACAATTTTACGTCCCTACGACTACTCCTTAAAGAGCGGGGCCTTAAAAATAATTTTTCCATACAAACCAATATTTATTTTTTTTTATTTTTAATTTTTTTGTTATTAATTACACTGTGCTACAAAAAACACAAAATCGAATATACTTTTAAAATGAGGTAGTTAAGGTTGTAGGTCTCGACGAAAAGATCACAAAAATGCCCATCAAACTTGCTAGACACCCTCAAATTTTAAAGTTATTGCCAAAAAACTTTTTTTTTGACTTTTCTCACTAAAACACGTGTAACTTAAACATTTTTCAACCGATTTTAAATTTTTCAACTGTTTTGGATAGAAGAATGATAGGGCTTTTCATGTGTGTGAATTGGTCTATACATATAAGAAATATATATATTGATTTTTTTAACAATATCTAATTTTTTGTTATTTTTTGAAAATTTTTTGAGTTTATCGATTTTTTTCTGTTATAGTTTGATCAACAACATTTATTTTAATAAACGTATTCCTAAAGAATATTTAATTATGAATACGATGAGCTTTATGCCAAAAAAATCGGATAACAATTGACAGAGTTATGATAATTTTTTTAAAAAAGAAAATTAAGATTTTGTATGAAATTGCCGTGCGGATAACACAGGCAAAAAAAATAATAAAATAAACGAACATACTGAGAGGTCGCGTATTATTATTTTAAAGGTTTTTGACCTCCTGAATTCGAATTTGACCTTGAAATTAAGTTTTTGATATATCAGTTTATGTTAAATATCTCAAAAACCTGACGAGATAGAGCAATTTAAACCGCCAAAAACCTTTAAAAATATTGTACATGACCATTTATGATAATTTTTTTTTTGCCTGGGTTATCTGAACGGCGATTTCCTGCAAAATCATAATTTTCTTTTTAAGAAAAATTATCACAACTCTGTCAATTATTATCCGATTTTTTCAGGATAAAGCTTATCGTATTTAGAATTAAATTATCTTTAAAAAAACGCTCAAAAACATAAAGGTTGTTAAATGAACTATAGCAGAAAAAAATCGATAAACTCGAAAAATTTTCAAAAAATTACTAAAAAAATTGATTTTATAGAAAAAATCAATAGATATCTTTCTTCTACGTATAGATAAATTCACACATATGGAAAGCCCTATCCTTTTTCTATCCAAAACAGTTTAAAAATTTAAAATCAGTTGAAAATTTTCTGAATTACACAAGGTTTAGTGAGAAAAGTCGCAAAAAAACGTTTTTTGACAATAACTCTAAAATTTGAGGGTGTCTGGCAAGTTTAATGGGCATTTTTGTGATCTACTCGACAAGACCAACAACCTATACTATGTCACATCAGAAGTATTTTTTCACTGTAGCACAGTGTTATTATATTACTTGGTTATTCACGACAAAAAATTTTGTTTTGGTGGGATAAGGCTTTCAGCTCTAAAAAAATTTTCGAAAAAAAAATTTTGAGCCGTTGGGGTCCTGCGGTAAAAAATTAAAAAAAAAAAAATTTTAGTTTTGACAATCAACGATTTTAGTTGTTATGTTGCTTTTAATGATGTAAATTCAAAAAAAATATTATTCATATCTGTGACATCCTTATCTTTTTCGGAAAAAAAAATAATTTAGAGCCGTTGGGTTCCTACGGTAAAAAAATGTAAAAATTTTTTTTTTTAGTTTTGGCAAGCAACGGTTTTAGTAATTATGTTGTTTTTAATAGTATATACTAAAAAAAAATATTATTCATATCTGTGACATCTTTATCGTGTATAGAAAAACATCAAAAAAATCAAAAAATTTTCCTCAGTTATTTTTAAGTCAAAAGGAAAAAAATGAGCGGGTACCGTCTCAACATTTCCGAAATAAGGGACACTCTAATATACATATATAAAGACCGAATAAATACATTTTATTTTTATGTACCTTTTGGTACTAAAAATAAAAAACAACATTTATGAAGAAAAAATTTTAGTTCATGTACTTATAAATAGTTCAAAGTTTTCATAAAATTAACTTCTTAAATATAAGGAAAAAAATTCTTAATGCCAAAGAAATTTTCCCCAAATCTAAGAAACATATATTTATTTTTAAGACAAATTTCTTAAATACATGTTCACACAAAATTTAGTTTAAGTTTAGTTAAAATGTACTAAATAACTTCACCGAATTCCACTTCTTTGAATTGAGGAAGCGGAATTCTTAGAATTTAGTTAAAAACGTCTAAGGATTTAGTTAAAACTTCATAGAATTTAGTTAAAAACTCAAATTTATCTTCTTAGAATTTAAAAAAAAACATCTTAGGATTGAGCTAAAACTTCTTAGAGTTTAGTTTATACTTCTTAGAATTAAGTAAAAAATTTCTTACAAGGGAAGTATCTCAACCTATATGAACCGATTTGCATGAAACGTAAGATATATATAAAAGGGACAATTCTAAGGTTGGGGTGTCTCGGCTTATCGGCCATATCGGGGATTTAAGGGTTCAAAACATGGGTCAAAAAATGGCGGCAAAAACGTTTTTTGGATTTTTCAGTCATTTTTTTCTAAGAAACTATATGATGTTTACATATCAGAAGAAAGGTTTTTTTAATGCCTATCCAACGGTGGCATAGCCTTGTAAAAGTTCGGCTTTCTTAAATACTTTTTTCGCAAAAATGTGTAAATTTTGGGAGGTATTTATATGAAGACATAGACGTACGATGTCCATATGAATACAAAATAATCTTTATTAATTTTAAGTCGACACGTATTTTTTCCCTAGAGGATATTCCTATTAGTTCGGGAGTTATCGAAATTTTCCCGAAGGCCCACTTTGTTTCATAAGGGGACAACGAAATTTTAAAACTCTGATATGGCCGATAAGCCGAGACTCCCCAACCTTAAAATCGTCTCTTTTACATAATTTAAGGTTTCAGGCAAATCGGTTCATTAGGGTTGAGATACTTCCCTTGTTAGAATTTAGTTAAAAACTCATATTTTTTTTTCTAGCATTTAGTGAAAAGCTTTTTAGAAGGTAGAGCAAAACGGACAAAAATTTTGGATCAAAATCTATGGCGACTCTAAACAATCCATCAGGTCCGAACCCAATAGGGTCTGGACCCATGGAGTCCGGATCCATGAGGTCTGGACCCATGGGGTCTGAACCCAAACTTCTTAGAATTAAGTTAAAAACTCTTGCAATTTAGTTAAAAACTAATATCTATCTTCTTAGAATTTAGTTAAAAACTTCTTAGAATTAAGTAAAAACTTCTTAGAATTAAGTTAAAACTTCTTAGAATTTAGTTAAAAACTTATAAACATTTTCTTAGAATTTAGTTAAAAAATTTTGTAAAAACTTCTTAAAATTTAGTTAAAACTTCTCAGATTTTTGTTTTTATTTTTTAGTTAAAATTGTTTTCCCAATTTTTATGAAAACGAATGAAAAAAATCTTTGGAGCCATATCATTCCTTCTTTTTATCAAAATTTAGTTAATTTTCCCAGTTTTTAGTTCACTTTTTTTTTAATGTGGGGTATTTCTAGAGAGGAAGTTAATTTTCAGTCGTAATATTGAGGAACGGGTGAAAAAGCCAATGAAAAACGATGCGGTTTTTTCCCAAAAGTCGTTCATTACACTCAAAAAAAAACGTGGGTATTTAATACTAAAAATTTAACTAAATTTTAGTCCAAAAGGACCTAGTGCAGAAATTGGTAACCAATACTAACATTTTTTACTAATAGTATTCCAAATCAGTAAAAATTACTAATTTTAGTACTTTGAAGATACTAAAATTAGTAACTAATTAGTATATTTTTATACAACATCACTTACTAAACCTTTTACTGTAGAATTATTTTGAGTGTAGATTTATACAGCATTGGTGCGACCAATTCTGCAGTGTGGAATCATTGTGAAATCATCGAATGTGGCCATAGCGCAATCTTGAAGAAGACAACAATACCACAAAATGTGGAATATGCTCCCTCTATTAACATTTTTGGGCGCCACTTTACCACTAAAATGCTATCCAGAGAGTCTTAGATGAGGGATATTCCGGGTAGTAGAGCCTCCATAAATTTTTACTCGTCTTCAGAAACAGTTGGCTTTGGAGTCTATTCGGAGGAGCTTGGGTTGAGCCTTGAAGATTGCCGGATCATTGCAGTGTTTACCAGGCAGAGATGCTATCAATGAAGGCAGTGGCTGACTGGTTGAGTTGCAATGTATTTTCTACAACTGCTGTCAACATCAATTCTGACAGTCAAGCCGCAATCAAGTCCCTGAAGTCTGAAAACAAAATCTGCTCTTCACTGGAGAACTTCTTTAAATAAGTTGGCCAATCAGTTTGACATACGCCTTATATGGGACCCAGGGCACAAAGACATTCCAGGGAATTTAAAATCCGTTGAGCTTACAAGTTTACAGAATTGGAACTTTGCAAGCAAAATCTACGGCTTTGTTCCGCGTCGGAGACTAATCAAAGATGGACAAATGGATGCACGTGTGAGACTACATGACAGATTTGCCCTTCTATAAATCAGAAGAGCACAAGTGAGCTGATAACGCTTCTAAGAGGAGAGATTTTGGTGGTGGTTGCTGTAATTACCAGCCACTGTCTTATAGAGCGGTTATAAGTGACGCCAAATTACTTTTTCCACAGTGGCATGGATGAGGAGGAGTTTGAAACTATCGAGCACTTTAACTGCCATTGCCCGGCACTTTCTGGTCAGAGAATGTGCTGACCTAACTATGGACAACACTTAAATAAAATTTTCCCATTTGTTAGTTTAAATTGGCATTATATTAAATACGATTTTCTTTCCTTATTTTAAAAGAAGAGAACATGGCAATGGAGCTAAATCGATACAAATTTTCCTTAAATTTATTTAATTTCCTGATTTTTAGTTTAAGTTAGTTGGCAGGTTTTGTACACTGAAAAAGATATAACTAAAATTGAGGAAAAAAATGTCTTTGGAAATTTATCATGAATTTTCCTAAAATTTAGTTAAATTTTACTAAAAAATTAGAAATTTTCTTAACTATTAAGAAAAAAGTTTAGTTCATTTACTTATAATTAGTTCATAGTTTTCTTTAAATGTTCTTCTTTAATATAAGGAAAAAATTCTTACTGCCAATTTTCCAAAAATCTAGACATATTTCTTAAAAACAATTTAGTTAGATTTTAGTTAAAATTTAATAAAAAAACATCATCGTATTTCGGTGAGGTGACAGGACATAATCCCCACGGGCATTACCCCCATAACGGAAATGGGGATTATGACTGAATTCATTCATTACGGTCATAATCCCCATAATAGTTGTAGGGACTATGACCGTTTCCAAAACGGTCACAATCCCAATGGGGATTATGTCCGTTCCTTGTTGGGATTACGACCGAACTTTTTTCGGTCATAACCCCCATTATCAATATGGGGAGTAAGTCCAAAGCAATTTTGGTCATAATCCCCGTTTTCTGCAGAGAGGGTGGGTTTAATGCATGGAGTTTGTAATCCCTAAGCCCGACCGAAGGCCGTCTACGCAGAAAAACTTTTAAAAAAATTCACATAATTATTGGGATTATGACCTATTAGTATAGTAGACATAATCCCTGTAATGGGGATTATGTCCACTTTTTACGTGGTCATTGTCCCCATAAAACCGGGAATTATGTCGGCCGGGCATAGGGATTACAAACTCCATAATATGAATGGGGGTTATGACCGAAAAACTTTCGGTCGTAATCCCAACAGGGAAGGGACATAATCCCCATTGGGATTACGACCGTTTTTGAAATGGTCGTAGACCCCACAACTAATATGGGGATTATGTCCGTAATGCATTGGGTCATAACCCCCATTTCCGTTATGGGGATAATATCAGTGAGGATTATGTCCTGTCACCTCGTATTTCTCTTCTTTGAATTGAGGAAGTGTACTTCTTAGAATTTAATTAATAACTTCTGAGTGTTTAGTAAATAACTTCTTAGAATTTAGTTAAAAATTCAAAATGGCAATATCTCGAAAACTAAGCGAGATAGAGCGAAACGGATGAAATTAAAAAAAAAACTACAAAGAAAAATATGGAATAGCCTAGCTCTGAATATCTGTCGGGGTCTCAAGACCCTAATTTCGGATCTAAAATTTGAAATTCCAAAGATTTTATATATGTCCATATCTCGGTTAATACTGCCAACACGAGAAGAAGTCCAACATTTTGTAGCTCTTGACTCGTAGAACACTTCGGAAAAATACCCGAAGGCCCTCCGCTTAATAGTTTTTGAGTTACCCAGTTTTTAAGATTCTCAATCTTAAAGGACCCAGGGGGTCTCAAGTTATCAGGGTCTGGGCCCATAGGGTCCGAACCCATGGGTCCAGGGTCTGGACCCAATCTTGTCCTAAAATGTGAATGAACTAAAGTGTAATATAATTTTTCCCATTTTCTAGTTAAAATTGGCTTAAATTACACTCAAAAAAATACGTTAGTAGAATTACTATTTTTTTTTTGCTAACGTTAGTTAGCTAACTTTTAGCAAATTTTTAGTTGAGATTAGCATGTTAGCAAAAAATTCTTGTAAACTTCATTTAGCACATTAACAATTTTAAACAAACTTTGAACTAATTTCTTTTGCTAAATTTGAAATTGAGTTGACAACATTTTTACAAGATTTTTTTGCTAATATTAGCAAAATAAATAGTGAATTTTTTTTTATTTTCAGAAAACTTAAAATGGCACTATCTCGGAAACTAAGCCAGATAGAGCAAAATGGAGGCCATTTTTGGTTCTCGGGCTCTAGTATCGCCGGTCCTGTGTGGACCCTAATGGGCCCTAACTTTGGATCCAAAAAAGTTAGCATTCCCGAAAATTTTAAAATGCTCATATCTCGGTAAATATTGCCGACACAACAAAAAAGTCCAAAAGCATTTTTGTAGCTCTCAACACGTAGAACAAGACCGCAAAATAGTCAAAAGCTCTCCGAGTAATATTATTGAAGTTATAGAGTTTTATAATTTTCAAGACCCCAGTGGTCCCCTATAATCACGTATCTCAGAAACTAAGCAAGGTAGAGCGAAACAGACACAAATTTTGGATCAAAAACTATGACGATTTTAAAGGAACCCAACTAGGTCTAGGCCCATCGGGGTCTAGACCTATCGGGTCCGAACCCAATGGGGTTCTCAGATGTGTATGAACTAAGTTCAAAAAAAAAAAATTACTTAACTAATTATTGGCAAAACATTTTTGCTAACTTTAGCAAAAAAATTGTGGGTTCAAAATCAGCAAATTTTCTTGTAGGTTTACAAGCTTTTTTTGCTAACATTACAGTTTTTTTTGAGTGTAAATAACTTTGTTTTCCTTATTTTTGGGAAAAGTATGAACTAAAACCACTCTTTTTCTCAAAACTAAGTTAATTTTCACAGTTTTTAGTTTACTTTTTTTTGAGATTTTGAAACATTGGCCCTTACCACAAGAAAACAAAAAGTCTATTTTAACAAAAGTTTTATTTTAAATTTAAAATTTTCAATACATTTTTTGAAAGTCGATTTAAAAAACAAAAACAATTTGTATGGAAATAAAGTCAAAAGCTGATTTTAAATATATTTTATTTTTCTATGGTAAGGGCAATTGTGTCATATCATATTTAGTTTATGTATTTTGATTTCAGGACAAATTGTACCCAGTTAAAAAAATCTATTGAAGATTTTAGCTTCCAATTTGGACTTTTGTAAGGACCGTTTTTCCGCAGGATTTTGGTCCTTAACAGTGATATGAGTTTTTATGTGTTATTCCTTCATAAGATAAGAAATATAAGAAATTAAAAATTAAATATTTAACATCTACTCGCATTCTTATTCTTAAAGATATTTAACAAAAATGTCTCAAAAACAAAGAAAATCTTTGATAACCAAAATAAAAAAGAACAGCCAACTAAACTAAAATGCAAACAAAAATGTGATCACATCATCAGGAACATCCAGCATGTGGTGCTAAACACTATTAGAAATATATTAGAATCCACTCAAATGTACGATGAACTACTAACTAAACTGCATGCATAAAAAGATACTTACTACGCAGTTATGCAAGAACGAAAACAAAAGATGCGCAAAAACCAAAAAAATAAGACAACAACGAATTTATGTATTCCCAAGATACGACAATACACAACAAAAGATGTTTTTTGTCTTAAAAACAAAAGATAGATGATATGTTTTTAGGTATCTTGTAGTACGACCAAAACATAAAAACCACAAAAGAACATGCTTAAAGAGATAGTAGTAGCCAGGAGGAAAAAGCAAAAAGGGAACAAGATAACCTGGAATGATGGATACGACGACGATGATACTATTGTAACAGTAGTGGTAGCTAGTAAAGGAATTTGATTTTCCTTTTGTTATCTATGAGTAGGAGACAATAGTTAAATAGATAACAAGGAATCTTATTGTTGTGTCATAGACATATTGCGTTAATGGCTATAAAAATACCGTTTAATGAGTAACAAACCAAAAAACTCTCAGCTTGACTTAAAATGATCATCGGATGCATGTTTAGATATTTTGTGGTTGACGTTAGAGATCAAGGTAATCGATATCCCTTTGATTTTGTTGCAACATCAAAAAAAGGATACTTTTGAAGACATTTTGTAACATCTGCTTCAAAGGATATATGTTTAGCATTATCCTTAATTTATTTATGAAAATGTCACATTTTTAAGCAAAAATCAATAACTCTTAAGGTTTAATGCTTGATTTCCTTTTGTTTAGAATTAGTAATATCCTTTAAACATTTTAATGTTCTTGACTCAAGTTGACCGTATTCAAGAAAACGTATTTCTTAATACGACTACATAAGCGTTTTACCATAAAATCCAATTTTCCTTGAAGATAATTTCTCTTATTGTATTATATTTTTTTATGATTTTCATTATATCCTTAATATATTATATTATCATGCATAGTAACATCCTCATTATGTTGTAAAAAAGAATCCTTTTAGGTATTTTTATATTACTTGACAATTTGCACAGTGGAAATTATTATTTGTGAGAAGCGTAAAAAATGTTTTTTACGTCCGCTTAATTTAGGTTTTGCCTAAAGCCAAAAGCGACGTAATTTGAATTTGGTCATATTCGCCACATTTTTACAAGATTCAACAAATTAAATATTTTGCATTGGCAAAGAAGCGATTCAATGGCCATAGGGGTAACTAATTACCCATATTTTTTCTTACCCCATGGGGCGTGACAGCCAACTTATAGCCCAAACCTACAACAAACAAGTAGAAAAAATAAATTCGACTTGGCCGAATCTATGAATAGCCTCCATAATGCTCTTATTAAGTGATAGTAAATTTTCTAACGTGATAAAAATAACATTTTTGATTAGAAATATTTTATTTTGTGTAAAAAAAAAATTTTTTAAGTCATTTTTGAAAAAAAAAAAATAATTTACTAAAATTTTTTTGAGTGTAAAATTTTTTTTGATTGTAAAATTATTTTCGAGTGTATTTTTTTAGTGTAAAAATATTTTTGAGTGAAAAAAATACGTTGTAAAATATTTTTGTGACTTACCAATGTTTTTAAAACATGTTTAACGGGTTTTTTGCATGTGTTGCATTTAAGGTGAAACTAATCTGAAATTCACGGTTATGCTAATAACTTTTGAACCACTGAACCGATTTTGATGAAATTCAATACAAAGAACAGAAAATATATATATGCCAAGCTTCAGCTTCCTCAGAATTTTGAGAAACGTATTTTTTATCTCGTAAATTCACGAAAAACGCTTGCCAAAATTCAGTCTTTTGCTCATAACTTTTGAATCACTGGACCGATTTTGTTGGATTGCACCTCCAACCTGACCAGGTAAATGCAGAACATATATGCCAAACTTCAGGAGCCTCCGTATAGTCTTTCAAAAGTTAGAGTGTTTTCAACAGACAGACAGACGAACGGACATCGCTAGATCGTCTTAAAAACGATCGAGAATCATGAATATATGGGGCATTCCACACCAAATGTCCCGCTAAAGAAAAACATATATATATATATGTGTTCCTCTAACTCCCATTGGAGCATAGGGCGCCAATAACAGCTGATCGCCAGCGGACCCGATTTTGTGCAGTTGATCTTAACTCGTTCCAAGATAGGCCAAGACTGTTCATCTCAGTTTCGGTGGAACGCCGCCACGTTGTACGTGGTCTGCCAGGTTTCCGGCCAGATTGTTGAAATGGGTTCCATCGAAGTGCCTGTTTGGCCACGTTGTCGTCGTTTCGTCGTAGTGTATGACCAATCCATTGCCACTTACGCTTCCGTATTTCAATTTCTATCGGAATCTGTCTTGACTGCACTAACAGGTCGGCATTAGAGACTGTCCGAGGCCAGAAAGAAAAACATGTATCCCGTAAATTTCTGAATAGGTTGTTTGGATAGCCCTGTACGGAACTAAGAAAATTGCGTTTTTGGTTTTTTAAATTTTCAAAAACATGGCCGGATTTTTGATAAATTGACTTTTTTAAAAAATGGAAAATTTTAGAACGGGTTCTAAAAATTTTCAAAAAAAAAAAAAAAAAAATTAATCGATAGCCCATACAAAACTATATAAGAATGTAAATTTTTGAGATTGTGGTCCATTCCGTTTTAATGTGATAAATATTTAATCAAGGCAACTCGCCATAAATTTTATAATTTTTCCAATATTTGACCACGCCTGCTAAGCCCAGTTTTTGAAAAAATTAAAAAACCAAAAACGCAATTTTCTAAGTTCCATATAGGGCTATCCATTAGAGTATTCAAAAAACCGGCCATTTTCAAAAACCGGTTTTCGGTTTATTCGAAAAAGCTCATTTTTGAAAAACCGGTTTTCGGTTTATTCGAAAAAGCTCATTTTTGAAAAACCGGTTTTCGGTTAAACGAATATTTATTTAACCGAATATTCAAAAAACATGACGAATATGCCGAATACCGAATAGTGACGAATATTCGCGACATCCCTACTAAAAATACAAAATGCTTTTACTCGGCTGCTGGTTGACATGTGTGAACATAATTGAACACAAAATGGTATTTAAACAAGTACGAACATATTTTTTGACAAAAAAAGAAAAAAAGTCGCGGATTTTTTTTTACAAAATTTTTTTTTCGCGGAAATTTTTTTTTTCACAACTAATTTCAATTTAAACAAAGTTTTTTGTAATAATCTTTTTGAAATTTTGTAATTTATCTTTTTTACATGTTTTTTATTTTTGTTTTGATAAAAACCGAAAAGTGGAATAATTCAATTAATCTTCTTTAACTTTGTCATTTTTGCACCGATCTGGAACGCAAATAACGGTAATTTGCAATATCTCGAAAACTGTTCAGCTTTTGACCATTCTGACTTCACATTCGGATTCAGCGGACAATTTTACATTGGTCACTACTTTGTTGAAAATTTGTGACACAGTGTTATTGCGTGACTCACGCCTGATGAAACGTGAGTGTGACCGAACTCAATTTTACTCACGTGATTTTGAGTGGGGAAACATTGCGTGAGTGAGTGTGCGTGAGTAAGATTTTTGCGTGAGTGAGTGTGCGTTAGTCGATTTTTTGCGTGAGTTTGCGTGATTTATTTTCTCTTCATATTTATTTTCGTACCAAAAAAAAAATACGTTGTAAAATTTGGCTAAACTTATAATTTGTCCCTAAAAAAGCAAAAAAAATTGTAAAATTTCGCTGATTTTTAAATTTTGCTTAAAATTGTGTTAGATTTTTGAACTTTTAGTGTTTGAATTTTTTTATTTTTTGTATAAATAAAAGTTTTTTGAGTGCGGGTCAACGTGAGTGTGAGTGAAGCTTGTGTGAGTGCCCGTTAGTGTGACTTGAATTAAATTTTTACATGCTTTTTCGTATTTTAGTCGAACAAATTAAATATTTTATATCAGACGAAGTTCAAAGTGCCGCGTGTGTACTCTGGGGATTATATTATGTAATTTTTTTTTGGCCCGCCCTTCTTGTGGGCGTGGATATTAAGAATTAGTTTAAATTAGTATAAAATTATTATACAACGTTAGTAAAAAAACATAACAAATAAATTTGTAAACATGCATCACCAGGGGAATGCATCCCCTACCGACCCACGCCAACCCCCTTCCACCAATAAAAAAAAATTAACATTTTATATATTTATTGTATAACAGATTCGGCACAGCCGAGTTTAAAACTCTTACTTGTTTTTTTTAACTTTCATAAATAAAAAAAATAATTAACTACTTTAAATATCGGTTACTTATATTACTTTTTTGTTAGATTTTCAAAAAATTGGCTTAACAATAAATAACAATAGTTGTTTAAAGTAGTGAAGTACCAATACCATCAGCACCTTATTTCGGCAGCTCATCCGCTTTCTAGTTCCCTTGAATGCCTATGTTACCTGGTGTCAGTATAAGCTTCACCTTGCTCATACTCCCTACATTTTGTAAGTTTTCTAAGGGTTCGCATGATACATATTTGGCGTAGGAAGATTATGTCATTTAAACCGTTTCAAATTTCTATACAAAACGAAAGATAATAAACTATTAAATTTTGACTATTATCGTCGAAAGCTTGCTTATCCTTTTCCAATATTAAAAAATTTTCTGTTTTGAGGGCTTGGTCCGCAAAATATGAAAATGCTTATATCTCGAGAAGGCGATTTGACACATTTTTGCTGACGATATATTCGTGTTTAGGAGGCCAAAATACTTTAGAAAATGTAATTTAGAAGTTGATTTTTGTAGAGTAGTGTTGTTTGACATACAAAATCTATCCGGACTTACAATTTTGCTCAATATATCGCTCATTTACTTGTATAGTGTCATAACTCAAAATATGTCGTTTTTGTGTAAACGATACAGAATTATTTGTTATATCATGCTTTATATTGTGTCAAAAATTCGTATTAATATCTTTTAAACTCACCGCTTAAGAACAGAACACGCCATTATAACATTTTCTATGTAAAATTTTGAGTTATGACACTATACAAGTAAATGACTAATCCCAGCAGAAATTTTGCTGAACTGGCAGCAGCTTTTGGAAAGGAAACTCGAGTCAAGTAGCGCTTCCAAACGTGCTGAATTCATGCATGATTCTCTAAGGCGATGTCCCACTTTAGAGCGCTAGTTGGATACACAGAAAAAGCGCTCTTAAGATGCACTGAAATCACGTGTCTTTAGAGCGCTGATTAAAGCATACTTTTATAGCGCTGATTAAACGCTATAAAGATGCAGTGAATTCATGTATCTTTTCAGAGCTGATTTAAGCAGAATAAAGATGCAGTGAATTCATGAATCTTTTAAGTGCTGATTTAAGCAGAATAAAGAAAAAATCTTAATAAAAAAGATGAATAATTTGACTAAAGTTACCTTACGTTTTGTGGGCAATTCTTCCTTAACAAATGTGTTCGGTGGTAAAGAATATTGTGGCCCTCAAATGGTAATGTTTTACAAGTCTAGGATTGCCATTCGTACTGTTTTAAACAGTACATGTACTGTTTTTTATAAAAAGTACTGTTTTATGCACAGCACCTAAAACAGTACGCAAAAGTACTGTTTTTTAAAGCGTGTACTGTTTTTGTACTGTTTTTTTATACTCATCACCAAAATGTAACGTTTTTCGAAAAATGTTTCATAATTGACAAAATTTTAATTCAATTTTTAAAAGGGAGCTAAATGCAATTTAATTTAATACCACACTCAAAAAGAAAAATTATTTAAAAAGTGGAAAACTTAACTAAATTCAATAATGATTTAGCTCCATCGCCATGTTTTCCTTCGTTTTATCAAAATTTTTCTGAAAAATAAGAAAAAATTAGAAAATGGGAAAAAATTGATTTTATTGAGTACATCTCATTTAAAGTTCCGATTGCGGGCAGACCCCATTATGTTCGGAACCCATGGGTCCAGACCACCTTAGACCCAGTCCCATTGGGTCTATTAAGGATCGTCATTGATTTAACATCTTTGCCCTTTTCGTTCTACCTTGCTTAGTTTTTAGGATACGGGAATTTAAGGGCCCAAAAGGGTCTTTAGAATCTTAATGGGATAACTAAAAAACTATTACACGGAGGGATTAAGACGGTCGTGTAAAGAACTACAAAAATGTTTTTGGCATTTTTTTTGTTTCGCAATATTTTCTTATAAATGAGGAACGCCCAAATTTTTAGATTCAAATTGAGGAGTCCTGTTGTTTTTCGTTTTTAAATAATTTTTCGTAGTGTATTTTTACTTGTTTAAATTTAATTTTGTTCAAATCAAATTTTCTATTTTTTAATTGTTTTTAAAAAACTGTTAAATATTTTCATTCTGACTTTTATTGTTGAATATTCCGGAAGGTCCATCAAATGTAAGATTTTTTGTAAATTATTTTGTGTTAATTATTTTGCAAATTGTAATCGCTTTTTATCTTTTAGTGAATAAACCAATTTATTGAAGTTTATCAAATAAAGTCCTTCAGTTCTATTTGGAATTTTCAACAAGTCCATACATTGAAAGAGGACCGGAGATTCTTTAGAGATTTTTAGAATCGAAAATGAACACTTTTTTGCTCTTTCTGGCTTTGTTTTTGAAATTTTTGAAACATTTTTTGAAAAAAAAAAAAATCCTTACCTAAACCTGAAGAAAAAACTGTATCAATTCTAAGAAGATAAATATGATGAACTAATTGGTTGCAAATTATGTCAAAGAAATTTCAAATTTTTTTTTTTTTAATTTTACTAAATTGTGAAAAAAAAAAAACATTTTCCCAAAATTTAGTTAGGCCTTTGTTTGAGTGCAATAATACCGTTTTCGCGTTTGCTTTTTAAAGTCGTGTTTTAATTAAAACACAGTTTTATGGATTTTTTCATATGTTTTTGATAGGAAGATCGGTGTTTTAGTTAAGCGAAAGCATAGACTACAAAAGCTTTTCAAGTAAGATATCGCGGCAACTAAGACAAATGCTCCAAAAAGTCAATCGCAATTTTTTTCAACACTGATAAAAAAAATGGAATAAATTTGAGACGGTTTACCAAAAATGTTTCACCGTTCTGTTAACAACCTTTTATGCTCGTTGTGGCTGAGATCTGTTTGAAATCAGGGTAAAAGGGCTAAGTTTTTGTAATTTGATATAAAATAAGACTTTTAAAAAAGTACTGTTTTTATTTGCAATGTACTGTTTTTTGAGACCAAATGTACTGTTATTCCATATTTCAAATCTGGTAACCCTATACAAGTCCAACATCCCACAAGAGGCTGTTCCTGCGGTTGTGCCATGAAACGTGTGGACACGAAAGGTAAACGTTAATTAGTAGAACCAAAAAAGCAAGACTGTCAACAAATTTGGATTGATTCGCTGTTAAATTTGCTGGATAATAATTTTAGCAAAGGGGAAACAAAAAAAAAAAACTGTCAACACTACAGATGCCAAACACAGAAAAAAAAATTTGTCAATACAATTAATTTCATTGTTAATACAATTAAACATTTAATTGAAACTGAGCCTACATTGGATTTTGTCAATACAACAATGGCATTTGTAACTTTTGAAAAAAAATCAACATCATTCATTGTTACATTAACAATGAAATTAATTGAAAAATTTGTAAAATCTAAAAATAGAATAAAAAATAATCTGAAATCTAAAAATAGAATAAAAAATAATCTAAAAATAGAAAAAAAAAATAAAATAAAATGAAAAAAAAAAAATGTCTACCGCCATCTGGCATCGAACCCGCAACCTTCGTGCTACGCGTCTAGCACACTACCACTGTGCTATCCTTATACATATTTGTATTTGACTAAACGTCATATTTAAAACAGTCTACAATTAGAATGATAAAAAAAACTAAAATTGGAAATTAAAAAAAAAAAAAAAAAAAGTTCCGCCAACTGGCGGCGAACCCGCAACCTTCATGATTCGAAGCTAGCACACTACCACCGTGCTATTCCTCATGTATAATTAAAGTTGACTAAATGCGTACATAAGGTGTCTGTGATTTCAATATGCACTTTTTGCGTTTTTAAAAATAAATAATAATCTCAAATAAAAAAAACAAAAATAAAAAACTGTTCCGCCAACTGGCAGCGAACCCGAAACCTTCATGATTCGAGTTTAGCACACTACCACCGTGCTATCGTCGCATATATTTGTACTTGATTAAATGAGTTTATAAATTGTTTGTGTTATTAATGTGAATTTTGTGGAATCTTTAACAATGATTTTAATTCATGCGTTTAATTGGAAATAAAACCGGATTTTTGTCACATTAACAATACACATTGTTGATACAATTAAAAACGTTGTTGAACTAGTATATCGTTGGTAACAATTTGTTTTGTTACTCTTGATTTTACGATATTTTTTTCTGTGAACCTGAAATTTAGCCTAATGGTATTAAAACCGATATGGGTGAGACACGTAGCAAATCCCAATTTAAAATTGATGTATAAATTATTACCACATTATCATTCTTTATGCTAAGACGTTTTAACGATGTCCGCCTGGGAAAGACACGATGGCCAAACCAAAAGAGCTATCCCCCCGGAAATTTGGCAAGAATATTTCTTATTGTCATTGGCTGGTTACTTTTGTAAATAGGCAAAATAAGACAAGGGGAAAAAAGTTTCCGCGTGATGATCTACACCATTTTCAATTGTATTTCAAAAATAGTCAATTGTATTTCAGATTTTCCAATAGAATTTCAGAAATAGACAATTGTATTTCTGATTTTCCAATTGTATTTCAGAATTGTATTTCAATTGTATTTCAGAAATACTCAATTGTACTTCAGATTTAAGCAAGTGTATATCAGAAATTTCAGTTGAAAATTTCTGAAATACAAAGGTCAACAATACATACAATCTATACATACAATTGACTGTTTCTGAAATACAATTGACTCTTTCTGGAACACAATTTGAAAATCTAGAATACAATTAACTGTTTCTGAAATACAATTGACTATTTCTGAAATACAATTTGAAAAAAAAATTAAACATTTTTATGTCAAAAAAAGTTCAAAGTTCTGAATTATACCATTTCCACTTTTAATTCGAAAATACAAATTATATTTCAGAAATATCCATTTATATTTCAGAAATTTCTATTTATATATCAGAAAATTCCATTTGTATTTCAAAAATTTCCATTTATATTTCAAGAATTTCCATTTATATTAATGTTTCAGAAATTTCCAACTGTATTTAAGAAATTTACATTTGTATTTTAAATTTTCTAAATCAGCGGTTACCAACCTTTTTGGCTCGCGTACCAATAATTTTAAATTTTTTCAGCCGCGTACCCCCTAACGAGTTTTTTGTTTTCGTTAAAAAACTTCTCATAAAAATATTAGAGTTAATTTTGAAATTTTTTATCTGCGGGCATTATCATTTTTTGAAGGATTTAGGGGAGATCAAAACAATGGTGGTATTTTTTTGGAAATACCGCTCCTTGTGGTGGTTCAATGCATCTGAATACGCGGTTTTTGAGCTGATTTTTCTGCAGAGCAAAAACAGCTAAAAATATTGCAAATCTGATATCACCAGTCTATTCTATACCAAAAATTTAAAATAACGGATGTTTTTTGAACTCTTAAAAAAAGTTCTGATTAATTTTTATTAATAAATATCCTCACAAAATATACTCTTAAAAAAAGTTCCAAAAACACATCACAGAGGGCGGAAATATAATGTTTTAAATTTTTTAAATATTTTTTTTTAATACAAGGGCAGATCGAAAATTCCGTGACTTTTCGAATGAAACACCCTCGTATATACAATGAAATGACATTTTGAGCTTAACAAAGTGGTACCAAAATTTTCACTTTATCACAACCCGTCTCAAAAATGTTTTTTTTAAAAACCTGACATCATAGAAAAATTTGGGAACCATATTTGGAATCAGCATCGAAAGGTTAATCGAAATCTCAAAATATCGCAAAAAAAATGCTCTCTGAATTGCACAAAAATACTTTTTTTTTGTCAACTTTGACCTCAACTTTCTGAAAACCCAGGCGTTATGAAAAACTTTGGAAGCCAGATGTGGAACCAGCATTGAAAGGTTAATCTAAAGCGAATGTCCAAATTACTTAATTTTTGCGTACCCCCGGGGACAGTTTCGCGTACCCCCTACTGGTACGCGTACCATAGGTTGGTAACCGCTGTTCTAAATTATATATTTGGAAATATAAATGAATTTTCTGCAAAGAGTTTAGAAAATTTTGAAATAGAAATTTTTGAAACACAATTGGAAATTTCTAAAATACACATGGAATTTTTTTAAAATTTAAATGGAATTTTCCTAATAGCAAAAAAAATTTTGAAAATTTGAAATCAAAATGGAAATTTTTAAAATACAAATGGAATTTTCTGAAAAGTATTTAGAAAATTTTGGAAATACAAATGTAAATTTCTTAAATACAATTGGAAATTTTTGTAATATAAATGGAAATTTCTGAAATACAAGTGGAAGTTTCTGAAATAGAAATTTAGGAAATATAATTGGAACATTTTTTAAATATAATTGTAAATTTTTGACTTATAAATGAAAATTTCTGAAAAATAATTGGAAATTTTTGAAATATAATTGGAAATTTTATAAATATAATTTAAGTTTCTAAAATATGATTGTAAGCTTTTCGTAATATAATTTGTATTATTTTTTTTTTTTTTTTTTTAAAAGAGAGGCAACACTCAGGAAATACTTCCTATATTTTAGTGTGTTGCTTTCTTTGGAAAGGGATAGTAGAGAGATGAAAGGCGGGGAAAGATGAAGGGCTTCAGACATGGCAACACTGTAATTGCCCGAAATTAAAGTGGAAATTGTGTAGTCAAAAACGGTTTTTAAAAATACTGAAAAATATTTTAAAATCTGCAAACATTTTTTTGAAATACATATGTATTTGTAAAAATTTTAGCAACATTTTTTTGATTTAAAAAAAAAAATAAATAATCTAGATAAATTACAAAAAAAAAAAGTTGTAAGAAAGAGAATAAAATGTAAAAATGAGATAAAAAACATACCAATAAATGAAAAAATATGCAAAAAAAGTTAAAACAAATTTATTTTAATATTTGTGTTTTTTCGTTATCAGACTGTGTTTAATCCAAATCGGTTTATTCTTTGAAATAACAAAAAAGCATTTTCTGTTTTTTGGTTAGCCTATTTATCATCATTCAAAATGTGTTAAATATGTTATGATTGAAGCACTCTTTGCAGCGCTGATAAATGCGCAATAATGATGCAGTGAAATCATCTGTCTTCGTCCAAAACTCATACTTTTTCATTAAAAAAGTGTTAAAAGTATTAAAAAGGAAAGCAAGTGTGAAATTTTATCAAAAAATAATTTTAAATTGTAAGTTTTATATAAAAAATCTTAACAAAAAATTAAACTTTTTCCCCTTACTTTTACTGCATCCTTAAGAGCGCTCTTTGGATGCGCTTCGGTATGCTATAAATAGATGCTGTGTCGCCAAAATCTCGATTTATTTCTGCTGGGATATGTTCTCTTAAATTTCATTACTTAAACCTTGTTTGTCTGACCTCTCGTTTTGACTATTTTTTGGCCAAACAACACAACACTGTGCACTGTAGTTAAGTATTTTATTTTCTGATTCTTTATTTTTTTGCATTTAGTAGCATTTAAATCTTCAACATATTGTCATAAATTTCATAGTAATTTTATCTTTTCTATTCATATACTTTACTTAAAGAATTCTTTACAACACAATACATACATTTAACTTATTACATTTTCCATATTCAAAACTCGAGTATATTTCCATATAATATGTGCTATAACCTCCCTCTCCCCCACCCCACCCTACCTTTCCAATCTTCTTCTTCTTATACATTTCCTACTTAAGGCTAAAAAAAATCATATTTAAATGTTTCATATTCATGTGGCAAAACAACAAGAAAATAAAAAAAAATAAAAAAAAACTTCAAGTGTCGTTGAGCTATAGATAATGATGTTATCCTTTTTTGTTGCTGCCATTCAAGAAAAAATGCCTGCAAATGTCGTCGAACCGACATTGTCGTTCGTTGTTAAGTGTTGTATTTTTGTAGCCAAAGTGCAAAAAGCATAAAATCGCATCAGTTTGTTAGCAATATTGGCGGAAGGGGATCGAGAGTGGGTTGGTTTAAATAATAAGAAAAAGTAGGAGGAGGAGGACAAAGAGTAGAGTAACCATAAAAAGGATAACACTTAAGTACTTGAGACCCATCAACTGTTCATAGTATACAGTATGAAAGTAGTATATATTTAAATATATATTTTTGCATTTTAAGCTTCTCAAAAAAAAAAAACGCTTACCATAAAAGCGATATAAAACAAGTAAGAAAGCTATATTCGGCTGTGCCGAATCTTTAAATACCCTCCACAATGTTAACCGTTGCACAATGGTTTCGCAGACGACCTTTCTTGGCCAAAATTCAATTTTCTCAAAATTGATTTTATAGAAAATCGTTAAGATTTACAAACAACAGAAAACATATTTTGTTTTTGCATACTCATTTACCGTTCAAAAACAAATTTAGATAAAAAAAAAAAAGTATTTTTTTAAATTTCAATTATTTTTTTTAAGTTTAAATACAAAAAATTTCTTATAATATTATACATGGAAAACAAAAAACTATAAAAATTTTGAACACAAAACCTATTTCAAACCAAAAATTTTTCCATTTTTGAAATTTTGGCCCAGAAAAGTGTTGAACGGAACCATAGTGCAATGTAAATATTTAAAAAACAAAAACATAAATAATATTTTATAAATATATATGAAAATTATATAAAAATTATGAAAATTGTATAAAAGCAACCACGTGTATTACACATACTACGTATTTTTGTACTTCTATTAATACAAATGGCGCGCTGCCACGCCATATCATGCAGGTTTGTATTGAAACTCATCTCAATTGCTCATAGCTTCTTAACCCCTAGACTGATTTTGCCATAATTGGTACCAAAATAACCAGAAAAACGTTGAGAACAATAAAATAAGAACCTATTTAAAATTTTTTTTGAATATGTCAACCATGAGCCAAGATAAATCATTTTAAAATTTTGGGTTAAATTGCTGGTGCCTCGCCCCATTGTGCGATTCGGCCCAAATTTTTTGTGAGTTTTAGGAATGATAAAATTACATTAAATTCAAAGTTTCGTTTACATTCATTCAACAGGTGTCAAGTTATAGCATTTATTTTGTGTAAAATTCACATTTTCACTCATCAAAATTTACATTTTCACTCATAACTTTTAAAAGACTTAACCGATTTAAAAAAAAACCATGGTTGGTTACCGTTACCCTTATTATACCGTTACCGATTCAAAACCCTTTCAAATCGAATACCGTTACCGTTACCGATACCGCTAAAAATATTTTTAGAATATCGTTACCCTTACCGTTACCGTTATAATTATTAGAAGTTACCGGTATTGTACCGGTATTCAAAATTTTACCTGTTTTAAGGGATTTTAACGAACAAAAAAATAAAATCAAATTGCTAACATAATTTTAAATTTATAATTTGCAAATTATCATAAAATAAATGACAAAAATAATAATCATATCAAATCTATACTGGTTTTTGGGTCTATAAAATATTTTTAGCTTTCAGTTCTATCTTTTTTCAAATTTTTAACTAAATTAATAATACCGGTACGTACCGGTTTGGTTGGTTCGGTACCGGTACATACCGTTACCGAAACGATTTGAAAACACTTACCGTTACCTTTACCGAAATAAATAAAAATTAGATACCATTACCGTTACCCTTACCGTTATTCGTTTCGGTAACCAACCTTGAAAAAAACCCATTAGATTCTGCCTAGGAGAATTACGCAACTTTTGGTACCCGAGGCGTTTAAATCGGTTCTGGATTATAGCCAAAAACGTGATTTCAACAGACAGACAGACAGACAGACGGACGGACAGACAGACAGACGGACATCGCTAGATCGACTTAGAATCGATCAAGGATCATTAATATATATACTTTATGGGGTCCTAAACCAATATTTCAATGTGTTACATACGGAATGACAAACTTATATATACCCTCTATCACTAGAGTGGAGGGTATAAAAACAGTTGGATGTACATATGTATGCATTCATACAAACATTCAGTCATACATTGATGATTTGGTTAAATGGTCATTGAAACAATGGGGTTACTTTTTTTATACAATATATTTTTATATTTTATTGTCCTAAAAATATTAAAATTTTTTTGAATAATAAAATTTTTAAGCAGACCATAAACTGAATTTATTTTTATAAACTACTTACTTATGGGGATTCAAATTACGATTTACATAAATTTAATTTGTGGTCTTTGCGTAATATTTTTAATTCTGTTGATGACAAAATCTGATTGACAGGAATTTCACTAAACTAAAGCTTAAAAAGTTATTCGTGTTGAATTGTGTAATTTTTCATTACACTGTGCAACAAGCTTGAGGTTTGATCATCAATAGACCACAACCCTATAGTCTTATATTTTTGTTTTCAAGGCATTTGGACAAAATATTTTAAATTTACTTCATAAATTGTATGTCGGTTCTCTCTTAGAATATATTAACCCTCAAAATGTCATTTTAAAGGTTCAAATTAGTCATTTTTAAAAAATTAAACACAAAAACGTTAACTATGTTTTAAAATCTATCATTGCTCAACGGGGAAACCAAAAATATGCTAAAAAAACGGTTTTATGCGCTTAAAATATACACCATTAAACTAATAAAAAAGAAGCAGCTAATTAACATACATTTGGTATGTGTGAATTCTAGGTCTAATCGGCGTATATTCGGACTTGGAACTAATATTCGGCTAACATTGGTGGTGCTTTTGGTCGGTCTAAACCGACTGTACTTTTCTTAATATTTTTTTTATGTTATTAAAAAATATCGATATTTTAATATTTTTAAAAAATACATTTTTTTTTTATAAATTCAAAATAAAAAAAAACAACTGATAAGAAATTTTCTTATGTATTTTACTTAAAAAAATTACTGATAAGGCTCAATTAAGATGAGAGAGGTCGATTGACCTCTTTTAAAATATTGAACTAATCTTAAATTTAAGTCTGAGAAATGTTTAGAAATATTTAACATACAAGAAGATTTTTTTTAATAAAATATTTTCACTTTTCTTATCAGCTAAATAATAATAAATAAAAAAAATTTTTCGAACCATTATCATCTTCAGCCATAAACAACAAATTTTAATTCCATGAAATGTTGTACCCTACAATAAAATTGTTCAGTGATACACTCAAAAAAATACGTTAGTAAAAAAATTTGTAAAGTGGTTTGTATCTCAACTTTACTACTTTTTTACTAAATTCTACTAAAAAATCAATTTTTAGTAATTCTTTTTAGTAAACTCGCTTTACAAACTATTAATTTTATACTGATTTTTTAATAATTTTTTCAGTTGATTTTTTAAAAATTATCGTACTAACTTTTGATAATTATTTTGTAAATTTTACAATATTAGTTAGTAAATTTCGTTCTTTTTCTCTAGAAAACCTATACACTATAATTAAAAAAAAAATTATTTTATTAAAATATTTGGAAATTAAAAAAAAAAAATAAATAAAAAAAATATATTATTAGTTATTTTTTTAACGATAAAATTGCGCTTTGATGAGTATGAATATGTTTATAATTTTTAATATTCATTTACGCTTCATAATTTTTTTTCAATTTAAAAAAATATATATATTAAAAAGGAGACAAAATAGAGACAAGAGAAGACATGCAAAATTTAAAAAACAATGCCAACCTATTCAAATGGAAAATTTCCATAAAAACATCAGTTTTTTTTTCTTTCTTCTTTACTTGCGGAATTTTTTTCTCACGCACATAAAGGGTTGATTTTTGTGTAATTTACTTTATGCCTTTCTTTAAATATTTTAGTCACAAAATAACATTCGATCGGTGAACATCGCGCGACGGGTAAAATGAATAAAAAAATGTACAAACAAAATATTACAACAAAAAAAGCATAGCAGGTAACCAAATCTTAAAGTATTTTTTTGTTTAAAATTATGTAACTCGTTTTTTATTTTTAGAATAATAAAGCAAAATAGGAAATGATGACAACAGGTAACAATTGTATATTTATGTGATCTATTTACAACATTAAGTTGATATTTTTTTTTATTTTAGTTCACCGTACACCAATTTATTCAACATCAATCTTCAAAGAATTAATTTTATATGGTAGTATGTATATTTTGTATTAAAAAAATGTGTTCAATATTTTCTCTTTTTTAGATCGAAAATTCTAACAAAACCTGACTTGCATGGAAATAGTTATTGGCGACAACAAGCGCAATACGCAATTTACATGATGTATACAAATGCCAAAAATTAAAAATACACAATTTACAATTTTTTTACAAAAAAGTTAATATTATTTACAAACGCGTTTTAAAATCCATTTTACAAAAATTGTACAGAAAAATTTAGTAATACTAATTTTTTTAGTATTTTTAAGATTACTAATTTTTGAAAACCAAAGTTTGTAATGGTAACTGAAAAAGTTATCGGGCACAAATTGAAAACTTTATTAGTAATGGTAACAGACTTTTTTGTAAGGAATACTAACAAATTTTTATGAGTGTAATATAATTTAAGATTCTTAATAAAATTGAGATGTCTCAACCAAATGATACGAAAGGACCTAAATAAAGGCAACTAAATACAATTCGATTTACAAGAGAACAATGAATTTTCAGGCTTTTATGAATTACCGATACTCTCTCCTAATTTTCTTTCCTGTTTTTTTTAAACATGATAAGGTTTTTAGGCTGTTGTCTAATTTTAAATAAGTTGCAGGACGCCACCTCAGTTTGACTACACTCTAAACAAATGAGTCCAGTTTCCTACTATAAATTGGGTAAATTTCAACAAATTCAATCAATATCTATATATATAAAGTAGTTACGTGACTGACTGATGAGTGATGACTGACTGACATACTAATCACGCATCATCCCACAGCCCAAACCACTGAAGCTGGAGTCTTGAAATTTGGATTGTAGTTTAACCTCCCGGAATACATATCCACTAAGGCTGGGTTTTTGGAAATGTTGATTTTAAGGGGTAAAAACGAAGGGTTGAAAATGTGGAAAAAGCGACTACTTTGGTACTTTTTATTTTTTCTAAGAAAAAAAAAAAAATCCAATTATTTTGAAATTTGAAATGTAGGATCCTCTAACGAAAAAACATTCGGATCATCTAACGGAAAAACATTCCCAAAAAAAGTACTTTCTGGAAATTTGGATTTCTAAGGGTAAAAAGGGGTAAAAAAATGTACTTTGGTACTTTTTATATTTTTTGAAATTAAAGTCCTACAAAAAAATTTAAATAAGCAATGTTGTTTCCAACAACAAAAATAAAATCTGAAAAAGTACTTTTACAAAATACCGATTTTGCTGCGATTTTGGAAATGTTGATTCTAAGGGGGTAAAAAATGTACTTTGGTACTTTTTATCTATATATATAAAGAAGTTACGTGACTGACTGATGACTGACTGACATACTAATCACGCATCATCCCACAGCCCAAACCACTGAAGCAAGAGTCTTGCAATTTGGATTGTAGTTTCACCTCCTGGAATACATATCCGCTAAGGCTGGGTTATTGGAAATGTTGATTTTAAGGGGTAAAAACGAAGGTTTGAAAAAGGGGAAAAAGCGACTACTTTGGTACTTTTTATTTTTTCTGAAAAAAAATCAAATTAATTCGAAATTGGAAATAACGAAAAAACATACTTTTGAAATAACGAAAAAAAAGTACTTTCTGGAAATTCGGATTCCTAAGGGTAAAAAGGGGTAAAAAATGGTACTTTTTAAGTTTTTTGAAATTAAGGTCATACAAAAATATTAAAATTTGCAATGGTGGTTCCAACAACTGAAAAAATTCTGAAAACGTACTTTTTCGAATTTCCGATTCTAAGGGGGGTAAAAAAGCGAGTACTTTGGTACTTTTTATTTTTTCTAAAAAAAATCCTATTAATTCGAAAATTGGAATGTAGGATCCTCTAACGGAAAAACATTCCCCAAAAAAGTACGTTCTGGAAATTCGGATTCCTAAGGGTAAAAAGGGGTAAAAAATTGTACTTTGGTACTTTTTATATTTATTGAAATTAAAGTCTTACAAAAAAATTAAAATTTGTAATGTTGTTTCCAACAACGGAAAAAATTCTGAAAAAGTACTTTTTCGAAATACCGATTCTAATGGGGTAAAAAGCGAGCACTTTGGTACTTTTTATTTTTTCTGAAAAAAAAAATCCTATTAATTTGAAAATTGGAATGTAGGATCCTCTAACGGAAAAACATTCCCCCAAAAAAGTACTTTCTGGAAATTCAGACTCCTAAGGGTAAAAAGTGGTAAAAATGGTAGTTTGGTACTTTTTATATTTTTTTAAATTAAGGTCCTACAAAAATATTAAAATTTGCAATGGTGGTTCCAACAACGGAAATAATTCTGAAAACATACTTTTTCGAAATTCCGAAAAAAAATCCTATTAATTTGAAAATTGGAATGTAGGATCCTCTAACGGAAAAACATTCCCAAAAGAAGTACTTTTTGGAAATCCTAAGGGTTAAAAGTGGTAAAAAATTGTACTTTGGTACTTTCTAAATTTTTTGAAATTAAGGTACTACAAAAAAGTATTACAATGTTAGTTCCAACAACGGGAAAAATTCTGAAAAAGTACTTTTTCGAAATTCCGATTCTAAGGGGGGTAAAAAAGTGTATTTTGCTACTTATTATAATTCCTGAAATAATGGTCCTGGGAACTTTAAGTTTGGAATGCAGGGTCATTTAGCGACAAAAAGATTTCTAAAGAAGGCAATTTTCTGTTTTTTTAGCTCATGTAAGCGCATATTCGGAACGGAATGAAAGCCACTTAGGACTAATCGGAATTGAAACGGGAATCAAATGGAACAAAACAGGGAACGAAATGGGGACTTGAAATTTGGAATGTAGATGCGCCTCCCGAAATATTGATTCGTTTAAGGCTGAGTTTTTGGAAATGTTGATTCTAGGGAATAGGAATAGGATTCTATGGAAAAGGGTACTTTGGTACTTTTTATATTTCCACAATCCACTGAAGCTAGATACTTGAAATTTGGAATATATATATCTATTGGGGTAAAAAAGGTATTTTGATACTTTTTATATATACTTAAATAATTGTTTTATTAGCTTGAAATTTTGGTTGTAGCATCCCATACTTAAATAAGGGTCATAAGAACTTAAAATTAGGAATGTAGGATCCAATAACAGAAAAAAAACTATGAAAAATATACTTTTTTGGAAATTCCGATTCCGATGTAAGGGGATAAAAACGAGTAATATGGTACCTTTTTTTATTTTCTGAAATAATTATGATAGAAATTTGGAATGTAAGATTGTCTAGCGAAATAAAATATTCCCAAAAGAATAACTTTTGGAAATTCTGATTCCTAAGGAAATTAATTAAAAAAGGGAATTATATATTCTTAAATAATGAGCCTATTAACTTGGAATATAGCATCCTCTATCGGGGAAAAAATCCCCCTAAAAATTACTTTTTGGTACTGTATATATTTTCTTAAATAGAGGTCATAAAATCTTAAAATTAGGAATGTAGGATCCAACAACAGAAAAAAATCTGTAAAAAGTACTTTTTTTCGAAATTTTGATTCTAAGGGAGTAAAATCGAGCTCTTTGGTACTTTTCGTATTACTGAAATAATGGTACTGGAAACTTGAAATTTGGAACGTAGGATCGTTTAGCGAAAAAAAAACATTCCCAAAAGATTTTTTTTTTTTAAATTTTTTTAAATACGGGAAAAAAAAAAATTTTTTTTCGTATTTTTTTTTCATCAATTTTTTTTTAATCAAAAAATTTTTCTTTTCATCAAAAAAAAATCATCAAAAACTTTTTCATCAAAATTTTTTTCACCAAAAATTTTGGGTTCATTAAAATTTTTTAACATAATTTTGTTTTTCGTGAAAAAAAAAATCTTTTTTTTTTACCAAGTCTAAGCTTTTCGCATAAGAATTTTCCATGTGTTTATCAAATGTACATAAAACAAGTGAGAGTGGTATATTCTTTGGTGCCGAATCTTTTATACTCTCCAAAATGTAAAAACACTTTTTTGCACTTATTTTTGCGCTTACTTACGAAATGTACAGCTCTTTTGGGTTTTTAATGGGGTCCTCGACTGATATTTCAATTCGTTTTGCATGGAATAGCAAAGTAATATAACTTTATTTTTTCTAAGAAACTTTGCTTTGGCAAGTACACCCAAATCTTCGGCAAAACATTATCATGATTTAATGTTTTGGGCAAGAGTACAAAATTCGCAGGCATTTTTTGTCTGCAGTCACGCAGCATTTATGATCTTAAACATTTTCACTATATCTTATAGTGCAAGAAAGAAGTG
The DNA here is from genome assembly GCA_963921195.1 of Pegoplata infirma. Lineage (NCBI taxonomy): Eukaryota > Metazoa > Arthropoda > Insecta > Diptera > Anthomyiidae > Pegoplata > Pegoplata infirma. The sequence continues at coordinate 66,593,111 of OY992536.1, forward strand.
TTCAGATAAAGGGGGAGCCCCAAAACTCTTCTCGGATCGTAACGGATGTCTTCACGTCAGAACACATATAACACTTAACGGGTATTTATGTCAATTATGCTTGCACTCAAAAAAAATACTTGGCCCAATCAACAGAAAAATCTGCTGAAAATACACCCATTTTGAGCCATGTGAGAAATCTGATGATTTAAGCAGACTTGGTTTGCTTAATATCTGTCTGGATTATCTAGGTGAAATCAACAGAGTAATCTTTGTAGACATCAGAAAAATCGCCTGTTTACAGCAGAAAAATCTGCTAATTTTAGCTGAAAAACCTTCTAATTTCAGCTGAAAACTCTGCTGGAATTACATCTAGTTTGACCCAGATAATAAATTTGCTGATTTTGGCAGATTCAATTTGCAAAAATGATATTCTAAGTTTTTTTTAAGTGTTAATTTTTTAAGTAATACTTTTAAGAATAAAACTTCAAAGTTTTTTTTTTAAGTTCAAACAAAAAACCCTTATACAATTTTTTTACAAAACGGAATATTTCTGTAAAATTAGCAAACCAATCTGCTGTTATTTCTTACACAAAAATAAAAAAATACTACTACATCTTAAAAAACAACATGGAAAATTTTTTGAAAAATAAAATATGTCAACCGAATATTTCTGTAAAATAACAAAATAATCTGCGAAAAATCTGTCCAAAAATATTTTTAAATTCAGCAAACAGAATCAGTAAAATTGCACACCAAATTCTGTTATTTTCAAAACTGAATGACAGAAAATTTACTTAAAATATTCATTTCAGCAGAAAAATCTGCACAAATTTTGTTTATTTAAATTGAAAATCATTTTACAGATTTTTTGATAGAGTTTTTCTTTTGATTGTAGGAAATCATTCTGTACACAGAGAAATTGTGTGTTAAGATATCTTCCTGCGATAAGATTGTTTTGAATAGCATTATTTGAAAATCGGTATCACTTAAAAAAGTAGATCCTGGGCCGGCTTCTCTGAATGTGTGTTACACTGGTTGGAGAAAAATTTCGCACATTTCATTAATATTAAAAAAAAAATATTTGCTAAAACCGGACTCTGGTTTAAAGTAGAGTATTAAACTGCCTGCTCTGTCAACTAAAATGTTTTTAATTATTTTTTTGTTGTGATGCTACAACAATAAATATAGAGTTGTATTTATAAAAAATCACATTTTTTAATACACTCACTGTAATTAAAATTATTTATTATTTTTTTTTTCATTTTTGCAATCAATATTCCTCATGATTATTGTTGTTATTTTCTTTTTTTAAATATTTATTGATAATGTCTATTAAATTGCTGTTGTTGTTGCTGATCTACCCAATTGAACTTTTGTCCTTATTTGTTGAACCTTTTTGTGTTTGATTTTGTGGCGATCTTTGACGACATTAATTTTTTGGGTGACTAATAATTTTAATAAGGATCAGAATGTAATACATTAATTTAATCATCTCAACATAATAGAATAAAACAAGTTTAAAGTCTAAAAATAAAAAATATTTATTGTACTTGAGACTGAAAATAGTAGACAATTTGGGGTTTTAGTAAAATAAATACCAGATTTATTTTGCTAGATAGACTAACATTTTATTTTGAGTGTAAACTAGGAAAATATTAGAACTCTCTTGATTTTTTATTATCAGACAAATTGGTTAACCATTGCATAAAATAATTGGTGCATAAAAAAAGTCAATTGAGTAATTTTAATCCGTGTGGCGCCTTGCACAGAGAAAACAGTTTAATTGTGCCAGGCGAATTTAGAGCCAACTGCATGGTTTAATTACAACAACCAAAATTTTCTGTTGCGATTACCGAAATTTATTTGTACCAACAGAAGTTAAATTTTCAAAACAAATTTTGGTTATCGCAACCGAAAATTTCGGTTGTTGCTATCAAATTATTCAGTTGGCTCTAAATTCGGCTGGCACAACTAAACTGTTCTCTCTGTGTGTGATTAAAGTATTTAAATTTTGAAAAATTTCTAAAAAATTATGCGACATATTATTCCAAAGAAATTTTGTCACACTGGAGACAAATATCAGCCTAGCAGTTCTCTGCTGAATTTCCAACATTCAGAAATTCCAATTTAAATTGGATTCTTCCTAAGATCAAGAGAATCTAAAATTTTATATTTCTGGCCAATTAATTTATAATTTCGGGCTGCGTTTTCGACAGAAATCGATCCTGAGTCGGATCAGTTAATTGAGGATGGGTATGACAAAACAACAAGGAAAATGAGGATTGATAGACGGCGGTTTACAATATTTACCACTGTCCTGCTCCCTCACGTTTTATAGTGGACTGTTTAGCAGACCACACGTTTTGTGATGTCGAACTAGTCTGTGGACTCGGAATAATGACGCTTCTGACATTCTCACAGTGGAAAAAATTTACTTTTTATGACCAGTTTTGTCTATCGGTCACAACTTTTAACCGATTTTAAAATTATTTTTTTTTGTATTTAAGCTAATAAAATTACTCATCGATCTATCATATTTTCAAACGTTTAGAAAATTAAAATTTTTCAGTAAAAACCTAAATTTTTTTTTTGAGTGTAACATTTTTTTGAGTGTAAAATTTTTTTAAGTGTAAAATTTTTAAATAAAATTTTTTGTAACATTTTTTTGAGCGAAAAATCACTCTGTATAGCGGTTTGGGGGACATACCAATGTATTTAAAAGCGTGTCAACACGTGAAATTGAGATAGAACCAAGGCTAGTTACCGAAACGAATAATGGTAAGTGTAACGGTATTAAAAATTATCAAATTTATTTTATTTCGGTATCAGTAACGGTTTTCATATCGTTTCGGTTACGGTATATAGCGGTACCGGTAGTTATTAAGTGCTGGTCTTGCATTTCTCGGTGGGGTCTTTTGTGGATTTTTACCCCTACCTATCACGACGTGGAGACATTTCCCCCTTGGGTCTGCAAATGCAAGACTGACCCCCATTTTACTTTTTCACATTTTTTACAGACAACTTACACCATAAGTTTTTTTTTTTATTAATTCGTAAAATAATAATTAAATTACTAAGATTCTACTTCTAATTCGAAGATTTTTTTTGTACTTTGTAAATTCAAATTCATTGATTACACTGTGCTACACCAAAAAAATGCAGGGGTTCTCATATTAAAATTCAGGTTGGTTGGAATCCATAATACTTATAGTTTTTCTCGGTCACTTCTTAAAGTAATTTTTTATACCCTACACCACACTGTGGTACAGGTTATAATGAGTTTGTGCTGATGTTTGTAACTACCCGAAATATTGATCCTAGACCAACTTTTAAGTATACCAATCGACTTTGAATCACTTTTTGAGTCGATTTAGCGATGTCCGTCCGTCTGTCCGTCCGCCTGTCTGTCCATGTAAACGGTGTAAACACGATACAGGTCGCAATTTTTAATCAATTGACTTGAAATTTGAAACTTAAGTCTCTTTTGGCCCAAGGACGAAACCTATGGAAATTGGAAATCGGTCCATATTTAGACCTAGCCCCCATACTAAGGTCCTCTTTAGTTTTGGCTCAAATGACTCTAATAACTGCATTTTAATAGGTTGGCAGGTAATCATGTTTCATCTACACAAATCACCATTCCGAAATTTAAAGAAATTGGACCAGTTCTTCCTGTAGCCCCCATACAAACCACCTTCCCGATTTTCACATAAAACTCTCAAATTTCATAAAAATAGAAAATATCTAATTAAAATTCTGTTTATGTATGTTAAACGCGTACTTTAATAACCTTTTCAAATCTGATTATCATCGGACCATTTTTGGACTCATGTGAAAATTTCGCCCGATATTCAGTTGAAGCTGTTTATTGTCAACAAAAAGAAGCCTATTTCACTGAATTTTTTTTATGAGTGCTTTCACACTTATTAAAGATTTGACAGAATATAGATCTAATCAGTCCATGTTTGAACTTGGGACCCATTCTCCGGGAAACTCTGGTGTAGGGTATTATATGGTCGGTCTTGACCGACTATAATTTTCTTACTTGTTTTTAATGGCAAATTTTATGAAAAACCGAAATTCTTAAATTAGAAATTATAATGTTGCACAGTGGGAGAAAGGGTAAATTTTCAAAAATTTCAAAAAATCATATTTTTGAAAATTTAAAAAAAAAAAAAAATTGGAATTGGGGGAACAAATCCAATAATTTATTTTTGTTGACACATTTCTATTAGTAAGTACTATTTAAGTACAAAATTTTATGACGTTGTGCCAAAAAACAAAAATTTTGTTGAATAATGCAAATATAATATGAGTAATCTGCTGATTTTGGCAGAAATGGTTTGCTGAAAATCTGTCATGATTATCTAAGTGAAATCAACAGAGAAATCTGTCAAAACAGCAGAGAAATCTGCTAAGACATTTTCTAGAAGTTTTTGTTTTTAGAAAATATGTTTTTATGAAACCTTTAATAGTTTTTTTTATACCCTCCACTCTAGTGATAGAGGGTATATATAAGTTTGTCATTCCGTTTGTAACACCTCGAAATATTGGTCAAGGACCCCATAAAGTATATATATTTATGATCCTTTTATCGATTTTAAGTCGATCTAGCGATGTCCGTCAGTCCGTCCGTCCGACCGTCTGTCTGTCTGTCTGTCCGTCCGTAGAAAACACGATAACTTTTGAAAGACTTTACAGAGGCTACTGAAGTTTGGCATATATGTTTGTCATTTACCTGGTCAGGTTGGTATTGCAATCCAGCCAAATCGGTCCAGTGGTTCAAAAGTTATGAGCAAAAGAGTAAATTTTGGCAAGGGTGTTTCGCGAATTTACGAGATAAAAAACACGATAACTTTCAAAGGGCAATAATGAGACTACTGAAGCTTGGCATGTATCTTTGCCGTTCCCCGGGTCTGGTTGGTATTAAATTTCCGCTCAATCGGTTCAGTGGTTCAAAAGTTATAAGTAAAACCCTGAATTTCAGATTAGTTTCATCTAAAATGCCACGTGTTTTAACAAGTTTTAAAAGCATTGGTGGTAACTAAATAATGCTTTTCAAACTTGTTTAATTTTAAAGCAATGCTTTTTAAACATGTTTAGTTTGAAAAGCATTGGTAACTTAAAAATTACACTCGAAAAAAATTTTACACTCGAAAAAAATTTTACACTCAAAAAAAATTTTACACTCAAAAAAAAATTTACACAAAAAAAAATTAGTTTTTTTTTACAAAAATGACAATATTTTGTGTACATACGTACGTGCATTCACTCAGAAATATTTTTACAGTAAAAAAACATTACACTCGAAAAAAATTTACACTCAAAAAAAAAATTAGTAATTTTTCTTTTAAAAAAAAAAATGACAAAAAAAGAGTTTTTTACTCAAAATAAAATATTTCTAATCAAAATTGTTAATTTTTCACGTTAAAAAATGTACTACCCTTTAAAAAAAATGCATTGCGGAGGGTATTCATAGATTCGGCAAAGTCGAATTTAACTTTTCTACTTGTTTTTAAATTTAAACTTAAAAAAAATGTTTCCGTAAAATTAGCAATATAATCTACTGATTTTTTTAGTTTTGTCAATTATTAGTCTTTTTTACGAATTATGTTTGTAAATATTAATATTAAATAGAAATTACAATTTTTTTCTAGCAACACACAAAAAGTAACGGTTTTTGAAAGTCAACTTGAAATTTTTTATTGCATTAAATACATTTATCCAAAGATTAATGGTCTATGAAATTAAATGACTATATTTCCAAAAAAAAACTAAGATATTACATATTGTAACCTTTTTTGGTGAGATGCTAATAAAAAGTTACAAAGTTCATAACCAGTAAGTTCTCATAAAATTAACATGTATACAGAATCCATAAAAAGAGCAATCCTTTAAAATAAAAAAAAAAAAAAACTTAAATCTTAAGTACCCAACAAAAAACAACAAAACCCTTAACCTAATAAGAACCCAAATAATAAAATATAATGAGTTATGAGTGACCACTACACTAAAAGGAATGGTCAGTCCAAGCAGCATATAAAAGAAAAGCAGATGTCCTTTGACAAAGTAAGTTCTGTTTCTTAGGCATATCTACAAAAAAAAACTAATGTCCTGTAAGGGAATGTTGTTGTATTCATTTCTTCAAAGGATTGTTTTACTGCTAAATTTGACTATAAACCATAATTTATATTTTTCTTTGTGTTAAGAAAAAATAAAACTAAGAAAAATACACACACTCATTTTTTGAATTATACAAAGCGTCAAGGATTATTGATTATGCAAAGTAAATGAGTGTCCAGTTTGAAAACAACAGGACAACAAACAGGATGACAAAGAAGAAAATAAAAAAAACTGCATAAGCGTGAAAAATTCAAACTGACCACTGATTTACATGACGTAAAATAAAGGGTTGAATGAAACATTTCTTAAGAATCATTACCTGAAGCTTTGATTTTTTTTTTTTTTTAAAGATCTCAAATTTCATAAGACTCGTTTTTTTTTGTAAATCATCCTTACAAAGGAGTATACTTTTCATCAAAGTGTGTGTTTTGAGTTATTAGCGAGATAATGGTTTTTGACATTGACTGACCGTTAGAATTTTTTCAAATGACAACAAAGACAAACGCACATAAAATAATAAAAGGGGTGTCAAAAACGCCTTGGCACTAATGGTCAGTTTAAGAATAGCAAAGACAAACGAACAATTTTTCATGGTTAATTATTTAAAAATTTTCATACTTTGAATGTATTATTTTTTTGTGAGATCTTGATCCTTTTGTATGCGTGTGAGAAAATTTTACATTTCTTAATGATCTTTTTGGCGATGACCACTACTAACTGACTGACCAGCCAGATATAGTATCCTGTTTTTTTTTTTTTTTTTTGCCTTACCGTCTGATCGATGCTGTTGGATTAAGGCGATAATTAATGATTGTTGGCATGGCAAAAGTCCTGCTTTTTTATTGTTTAACTGTTATTGTGATGATTAATTAATCGAAATATTTCTGTATTTAGAGGTGTGAAAATGGTTCAGATTTTAAACCCTTTCACACATTTTGAAAGATTTGTAATAGTTGACATAATGAGAAACTAGAATAAACGTTATATATTTAAAATAATAATATAGATAGAATAGAAATAAAAGCAGCGATATGTATTGTTAGCTTCAATTTCGTGAGATTATTTAGTTAAAAGTAGGCATAATCTTAGAATATTCAGTGGCTTGCAGCTTATTTCGTGTGATAAATATTAGTAAAGCCCATATGACACTAGATTTTTTTTTGTATTGATGAAATTTATTTGATCGATAACTTTGGTTGTCAAATGATCGATAATTTTGGTTGTCAAAAAAAATTTTAAAATTTCACATATTTGTTTGACATTAAATGTGGGTAAGTTGTTCAGTTTTCACGTGAAAATCTGTCAAACTCCATATAAAAAAACGTAAAATTCACACTGGATTTACAAAAGCGTAAAAATTTCGCTGAAGAGGTATTCTGTTCGCTGGTGGAAAACTGTCAAAATAACCCGGTATATGTTGCATCAATACGCATCAACACTATAAGCAACATATTTTTAAATTGTACAGACCATTTAAAAAGCGGTGAAATTTGATATTCAGAAATATAATGAAGCTTTTATAAGTTGTTGGCACTGTAAGTAATCAATAATAAGATCAGATAAGTAGACAAAAGGTACAAAAAAAAAAATTAACAAAACATAGCCTAACATATGACTGTCAAATTTTCGCTGCAAATTAATTGATGTTTCGAAACATCATTGAACTTACACTCAAAATAATACGTAGATTTACTAATTTTTAGTTAGCTGGTTAGCTAACTTTTAGCAAATTTTTAGTTGAGATTAGCATGTTAGCAAAAATATTTTGTAAACTTCATTTAGCGCATTAGCAATTTTAAACAAAATTTGAACTAATTTTTTTTGCTAAATTTCAAATTGAGTTGACCAAATTTTTACAAGCTTTTTTGCTAGTATTAGCAAAAATAAATGGTAAATTTTTTTTTATTTTCAGAAAACTTAAAATGGCACTATCTCGGAAACTAAGCCAAATAGAGCAAAATGGAGGCCAGTTTTTGGCTCTCTAGCTTTCCATAGTATAGCCGGTCCTCTTCACATGTGTGGACCCTAATGGGTCCTAACTTTGGATCCAAAAAAGTTAGCATTCCCGAAAATTTTAAAATGTTCATATCTCGGTAAATATTGCCGACACAACAAAAAGTCCAAAAGCAGTTTCTTAACAAGACCGCAAAATAATCAAAAGCTCTCCGAGTAATATTTTCGAAGTTATCGAGTTTTGTAATTCTCAAAACCCCGATGGTCCCCTAAAATCACGTATCTCAAAAACTAAGCAAGGTAGAGCGGAACGGAAATTTTGGATCAAAAACAATGACGATTTTTAAGGAACCTTGCTAGGTCAGGCCCATCGGAGTCTGGACCTATCGGGTCCGAACCCAATGGGGTCCTCAAATGTGTATGAACTAAGTTGAAATAAAAAAAATTTCAGTTAACTAATTTTTGGCAAAACATTTTTGCTAACTTTAGCAAAAAAATTGTGGGTTCAAAATCAGCAAATTTTCTTGTAGGTTTACAAGCTTTTCTTGCTAACATTACAGTTTTGTTTTTTGAGTGTAGCTTTACACATTAATGATGTTAATTGTTGCCAACTTTTCTGTTTGAAGCGAATTTTTATTGTTTTTTTTTTTGCGACTTTTGGTATTTATGCAGCGTTTTTTTATTTAAATGAAAGTAATCATCACTATTGGTTTGTTTATTTTGTGTTACTTTTTTATTTCTTCTTTTGCTGTTTCATTCTATGAAATATTAAAAAAAAAATACGAAAAAAAGCTAGTGTCATAGGGGCTTAAGCAATCCATTGAAGACAAAGTAAACAAAAATACACCTAATTTTTATCAAAGAAATAAAATAATGTGCCTTGTATGTAAATTATCAAGCTTTAATTTAAGTTTAATGGCGTCCATATTGAGTAAATATTAAATGTGCTACCAGTGTCGAAATGGAAATTATTGAAAGTTTCAAGCCAAGTGCCGTTTATTGTCGCACAGTCAAAAAATAGGTCTTTTTAGCCTTTGGCAAGCTCGGGTTAATGATTTTATTAGTAAAAATATTGCATTACTTAGATTTTATGATTAAATAAAACTTTGTTTAAATTTAATTCAATAATTTTTTGTAATAAATTCAAATTTCGGATTTGGGCCACTTGGTTGCCGGTCAACATGGGTTAAAAATGTCCTGGACTAGTAAGATTTGAAAACTGTGTAATAAAGGTCAAATTGAACAATATTCAATTGAACTTTAGTTAATGTTCCCCAAAATGTTGGTCAAAGCAAAAAAAAAAAATTAACGATAATGGTTGGAAAAACGCATTTTCTTGAAAATCGCTAAAATTAAATCGCTACATGTGCTAAATGGAAAGAGCGAAAAATACCCAAAATTGAACATTTATTATCCAAGATGTATTCAATAAAATTGAGCAATAAAACTTGAAGATTTTTAAATTTAAAGCTAAGTACTCTGTTCGGTTTCACGGGAAAAAATCTGCCAAACTCCATATAAAAAAAAAAAAAATTGGCAACGCGAGGAATTAAGGGGAAATTGTTAAAAAAGTTTTCACTCATTTTTATTATATAAGACAATTTAAATTGCCGTGAAAAAGTGACATTTCAGTTTTGTTATGATCGTTTCTTTCTTATCATTGTCAAAAGTTCTTGATTTTTAAATGTTTTATTGCAATTTGAGGCGTTTAAAGTTTAAGTGAAATTTTCACCGTAAGAAACAGAGTACTTAGCTTTAGGCAATAAAATATTAAAGACCATGAAATTGTGTCTTTGGGCATGACCTCGAAAAAAGGACATTTTTTTGGCCTTACGTACTTAAGGGTTAACTATGTCCAACAAATCTATAAATTTTTTATTAAATACTAAGGCTCAGTTTTAAAAGAAAACCGGTTTCATAATAATTTATTTTAAAAAAAATTTTTTTTTTTATTAAACGTCTTTTTTGCTCCACACTCAAAATAATGCATTAGTAGATTTACTATTTTTTTTTGCTAATGCTAGTAAGCTAGGTTAGGTTAGGTTGTAGGTGGCTGCTGACGTTTTACGTCAACACACGTAGACTCTGAGGTCCATTGTGATACCACGGGACCGTATTCCATTTGCCCATCTTTGATTAGTCTCCGTCGCAGAACAAAGCCGTAGGTTTTGCTTGCAAGTTTCTAGAGGCATACCAACACATTCCAACTCTGTTGGAACCTGTAAGGTAGTTCCTAGTCTTGCAAGTTCATCGGCTTTGCAATTCCCTGGAATGTCTCTGTGCCCTGGGACCCATATGAGTCGTATGTTAAACTGCTTGGCCATCTCATTTAAAGACGTGCGGCAGTTAAGGGCAGATCTTGTTTTCAGAAACATTGAATCCAGGGACTTGACCGCGGCTTGACTGTCAGTATAGATGTTGACTGCGGTTGTAGACAATACATTGCAGCTCAACCAGTCAGCCACTTCCTTTATTGCCAGCATCTCTGCCTGGTAAACACTGCAATGATCTGGCAATCTACGAGCCAGGCTCAACCCAAGCTCTTCAGAATAGACTCCAAAGCCCACTTGTTCGTGCAGCCTCGATCCATTTGTGTAAAAATTTATGGTAGCTCCACTACCCGGAGTATCCCCCATCCAAGACTCCCTGGATGGTATCATAGTGGTAAAGTGGCGCTCAAAGAGGCTCAAAGAGGGAGCACAGTCCACATTTTGTGGTATTGTTATCTTCTTCAAGATCGCGCTATGGCCACAATCGCTGCTCCTCCATTGCAGCGTGCTATTAAGTCGAATTGCCGACGCAGCCGCATACTGCCTACCCAATATGTCCAATGGTATCAGGTGAAGGAGGATTTCTAATGCAGCCGTAGGTGTAGTACGAAGAGCACCAGTGATGCACATCGACGCCATTCTCTGTACCTTCGTGATAAAGACACAGTTCGCTTTTGTTTCTAAAGCAGGCCACCAGACAATGATTCCATAAAGCGATCTCTCGATGGTACCAACGAGCTCATGCAGAGCTGTTTCCGTTGATCTACCCTTGCTGTATGCATGTTGCTTTGTCGAAAGCAACCTCGGGTCAATCACTCTACGCAAATATGAGTCTATCATTCGTACCATTGTCTTTAACAAAAAAGAAGACAGACTAATTGGGATAAATACGACTCTGGTATCCCTCCATTTTAAAGGAATATACGACCAGTTGATGCATGCTGTGTATAGATTATACAGCAACGGGGCTATATAGTCCGACACTTGCTGCAACTCAGCCGGGATTATACCATCAGGTCCCGGGGATTTATAGGGACTGAAGCTTTTTATCTAGTATTATGCTAGTAAGCTAACCTTTAGCAAATTTTTAGTTGAGATTAGCATATTAACAAAAATATCTTGTAAACTTCATTTAGCGCATTAGCAATTTTAAACAAAATTTGAACTAACTTTTTTTGCTACATTTAAAATTGAGTTGACCAAATTTTACAAGCTTTTTTGCTAATATTGAAATGAATTTTAAATTTTTTTTAAGAAAACTCAAAATGGCGCTGTCTCAGAAACTACCCAGCAAAACTTAGATTACCAAATAAGGTATACAATAAGGTATAGGATCTCTTATTTTATACATTGCAGCATTGATGATTTTAACAGGCGATGAGACTCAAAGTAATGCATCCACATTATCACAAAGAATACCAGTAAGGTATAAAATAAGTCATAAATTTATAACGAAGAATACGAGTAAGGTGTAAAATATATGATATTTTATAGGTTACGAGAAATGAAATAATATAGCATACCAGAAGATAATATACTTATAAGGTGTTACGAGTAGTGAAAAAGTAATTTTGTATTAAATTTACTCATGTGATTGTAAGTGAGTGTATGTAGATAAAATATGCTCGTGAGTGTGTGTCGTTAGAAATTTCCTGTCGTGAGCCCATCTCTAGTTTAAACTTATGCATTTTTTTATAAAATAATTATTTTTTATGTTATTGTAATGCATTATGCATCCAATTATAAATAATACATTATTTCAAACTTTCAAATAATACATAATGTAACCAAATATAAGTCATCCATGATTTAATGTTTAGAAATAACACATATGAAATACATTTTTTCCAATAATCATGCATTACGTAGCAAACTATTAGTAATGCATTATTTTTCACTTGAAAATAATACGTTTTGGAACAAATGTTTGGTAAGACATCATAAAATAATGCTACAAATAAGTTATATGCATTACCTGGTGATGTGTTATATAATCACTACCCATTACCAAAGTTTTGCTGGGTAAGCCAGATGGAGCAAAATGGAGGCCATTTTTCCAAAAAAGTTAGTATTCCCAAAAATTTTAAAATGCTCATATCTCGGTAAATATTGCCGACACAAAAAAAGTCCAAAAGCATTTTTGTAGCTCTCAACAGTAGAAACAGAGCGCAAAATAACTAAAAGCTCTCCACGTATTATTTTTGAAGTTATCGAGTTTTTTAATTCTCAAAACCCTAGTGGTCCCCTAAAATCACGTATCTCAAAAACTAAGCAAGGTAGAGTGAAACGGACACAAATTTTGGATCAAAAACTATGACGATTTTTAAGGAACCCAACTAGGTCTAGGCCCATCGGGGTCTGGACCTATCAGGTCCGAACCCAATGGGGTCCCCAAATGTGTATAACTAACAAGGGAAGTCTCCCTAGTGTCACCCGCGGATCTTTATGGAATTGGTTTTATTTTGTGGAGCGGAAAAAATAAAGGGACACGTATTTTTTTAACGGCCCAAATTCATATTTAGGGGGGAGGGGGAAGGAGGGGAAGAACAGGCCATTTTTCAGTTTTTTTAGTTTATCTCCTATATTATGCAAAGAAACCTAGTCATATTACATACCAAATGAAAGGTCTTTGGAAAACCTATCTACGTGTGCTAAGAACGTGTCCAAACATGCACAACTTTTCGTCATATTGAGTAAAATACCAAAATTTTATGACATTTTTGTTAATAAGCCAAAAAATATTAACTTCTTTGGCCACGTTGTTGGCACCACGAGATAGGTATTTTAAATACCTTTAATCTGATACCAAATATGCCTATATTAATTTTGAGTAAATAGGCGTAAATCGTAAACAAATGAAAAAGGTCAACTTCCCCCCATACAAATTGACCCCCCCTAAAAATTAGTTTGGGCCGCTAAAAAAAAATACGTGTCGAATTAATTTTCGTTCTGAACAACATATCCAAATTTCATGAAGATCGGAGGGTGACACCCTTGTAAGTTGAAATAAAAAAATTAAAAAAATTTTCAGTTAACTAATTTTTGGCAAAACATTTTTGCTAACTTTACCAAAAAAAATTGTGGGTTCAATATCAGCAAATTTTCTTGTAGGTTTACAAGCTTTTTTTGCTACACTCAAAAAAAAAACTTGTAAAACGCCTGGTAAAATGCCTTGTAATCCCGTTCTACCAATATTTAACAATTTTTCTTGTTTTTTAAGAAAAATTCTTGCACTTTGCATAAACGAGAACTACAGTTTTCTTGGTAATTTTACAAATTTATTTTCGTAATTGTATTCTACCATTTTGAAAGGTCATTTTGCAAAAAAAAACTGTAATTTTACAACAAGGTTTTTATTACTAGGATTCTAGTTGATTTACAAAAAAAAACTGTTATTTTGCAAAAATTATGTTATTACGAGGATTTATTTTTAAACAAAAGAAAAACATTTTTTTTTTTGGAATTTTTTTTTTTTTTTTAATTTTCCAAGTCCCGGACAATTTTTTTTTTTTTATTGAAAAAGATTTTAAAAAAAAGTTGACAAAATTTTTAAAAAATTTTTACAAGGATTTACAAACAAACAGTTATGTTACAAAAATGATTTTATTACAAGGATTTATGTTTAACAAAAATGTTTTTTTTTGTAAATTTTTTGATTCCCAGACACATTTTTTTGCGTTTTAGAGTAAAGAATTATTAAAAAAGATTTAAAAAATAAATTTTTATAAAATTTTCGAAGTCCTAAAATTTTTGTTGAAAATTCTCTAGTTTCTTTTTTTAGTAATTTTTGTGGATTAAAAACTATCACTACCAAAAATTGGTAAATTTTAAACAATTTTTTTTTGTAAATTTACAATTATTGTTTGTAAATTTACCATTTTTATACCCTCCACTTAGTGATAGAGGGTATATATAAGTTTGTCATTCCGTTTGTAACTCATCGAAATATCGATCTGGGACCCCATAAAGTATATATGGGGCATTCCATGCCAAATCACTCACTTTTAGGCCCGACCCCCTTCGATTAATTTTATTTTTGGATATGTTTTAGTACGTATTAAATGCAACTTGCAGCCAAATTTTCAGCTTTTTATACCAAGGTGGTGTTGAGTAATCAATTTTTCAAAATGGCGATTTTTTCCAAAAAATTAAAAAATTTAAATTTTCAATCAATTTTGACCAGTAAAAAATATAGATATATTAAAAAAAGATGGACAACATTTTGTTGGTAGTTAAATGTGGTTTTAGAAAAAAAATATGAAAAATTATTCGAAGTAATTATCACTTGTTTTTTATCGTATAAAAATTAAAATCGACTTTTTGAAAAAGTCCGAAACCTTCGATTTTTTTTTAAAAATGTCAAAAAATTCTACTCTAAATTACGCAACTTTTAAGTCATAATTCGAGATGTGATCGTAATTTGTTCTATTTTTATTCAAATTTTGAAAATTGCACCTTTTTTTTTTTTGACTCTGGTTTATTTTATATGGTGCTCCAAAAAAAATGATTTGGTAAATATTGACCGTAACTTCCCCTTGATATATTAACTTGGGTGTAAAAATACGTCTCAGAAAATTTTAGGATGATCGGACATGGGTAAGGCGTGCCGCATCGGCTTTGAAGTTTGAAAATCGGATTACAAGGGAAAATATGCATTTTTTTCTGTTTTCTTAATTTTTTTGGTATTTTAAGTTAATTTTGAATTCAAATGGTTACAGAATTGAAATGTAGAGTAAAATGTCTCTCTATTAAGGTCATAAAAACCGAAATCGGTTTAAAATCAGCCAAGTTATTACAACTTCCCCAGGCATCTAACGTGTGGCAGACAACTTGATTAATCAATACAATCCGATTTTTGAAATTCATTGAAATTTTCTACTGTAATAACATTTTTTTATTCTTCAAGTTCAAATGTTATTAGATGACAAGTATTTTTCATATTGTGTTTTGCTAACATTTTTTAAATTAGTGCTAAAAATGCCTGCATTTTCCACACCCTTTTGAAATCTCTATTTTAAAACAAAAAAAATTTTTTTTGTTTTAAAATTTGGAAAAGTCAAAAAAATATTACACTGAAACATGAATAATGAAAAAATGTTATTACAGTAGAAAATTTCAATAAATTTAAAAAAAGGGCCTCGTATTTTTTAATCAAGTTGTATGGCACACGCTAGATGCCTGGGGAAGTTGTAATAACTTGGCTGATTTTCAACCGATTTTAGTTTTTAGTACCTTATTAAAAAGGCATTTTACTCCACATCATAATTCTGTAATCACTTGAATTAAAACTTAACTTAAAATACCAAAGAAATTGCGAAAACAGAAAAAATTCATATTTTTCCTTGTAATCCGTTTTTTAAACTTCAAGGACCATGCTAAGCTCCTTACACATGTCCGATCGTCCCAAATTTTTGTGAGACGTATATTTACCTCCAAATGAATATATTTAGGGTAAGTTAGGGTCAGTATCTACCATTTTTTTTTTTTGGAGCTCCATATAAAATAAATCAGAGCCAAAACATAAAAGGTGCAATTTTAAAAATTAAAAAAAAAATAGAAAGAATTGTGATCACATCTCGAGTTATGGCTTAAAAGTTGCATAATTTAGAGTAGAATTCTTATAGTTTTTTACAAAAAAATCGAAGGTTTCGGACTTTTTCAAAAAGTCTATTTTAATTTTAAAACGTCAAAAAATAAGTGATAATTACTTCGAATAATTTTTTCACATTTTTTTTCTAAAACTACATTTAAATACCAACAAAACGTTGTCCAACTTTTTTTAAAATATCTATATTTTTTACTGGTCAAAATTGATTGAAAATTTAAATTTTTTAATTTTTTGGAAAAAATCGCCATTTTGAAAAATTGATTACTCAACACCACCTTGGTATAAAAGGCTGAAAATTTGGCTGCAAGTTGCATTTAATACGTACTAAAACATATCCAAAAATAAAATTAATCGAAGGGGGTCGGGCCTAAAAGTGAGTGATTTGGCATGGAATGCCCCATATATTCATGATGCCCGATCGATTTTAAGACATTCTAGCGATGACCGTCTGTCTGTCTGTGGAAAATGCTGTCACGGACAAAATATTGCACAGAGATGACTGAAACTTAACATATTTATTGCAAGTTCTCCCGAGAAGTTTGGTATTGCAATTGAGCGATATCGGTTCAGCGGTTCAAAAGTTATGAACGAAAATGTCAGCACACCTCAAAAATTTCAGTACATTCAACATAACCTAAAAATACAAAATGCTTTAATTCGGCTTCTGGTTGACATATATGAACATTAGAGTGTCCCTTATTTTGGAAATGTTGGAAATCTTGAGACGGTACCCGCTCATTTTTTTCCTTTTGACTTAAAAATAACTCAGGAAAAATTTTACGCCCCTAGGACCACGCCTTCCCTACGCGACGGGCCCTTAAAGAGCGGGGCCTAAAAAATCATTTTTCCATACAAACCAAAAAATTTTTTTTTTGATTTTTAATTTTTTTGTTATTATTTATTATATTACTTGGTTTGCTTATTCACAACAAAAAATTTGATTTTGGTGGGATAAGTCTTTCAGCGCTAAAAAATTTTTCGCAAAAAAAAATTTTGAGCCGCCGGGGTCCTACAGTAAAAAATTTTTAAAAAATATTTTTTTTTAGTTTTGACCAGCAACGGTTTTAGCTGCTATGTTGCTTTAAATGATATATATTCATAAAAAAATATTTTTTGTATCTGTGACATCTTAATCGTGTTCTAAAAAAGGGTAAAAAATGCATTGATGATTTTTTTCGATACACGATAAAAATGTCACAAATATGAATAATATTTTTTTTGGAATATATATCATTAAAAACAACATAAAAACTAAAACCATTGCTTTTCAAAACTAAAAAAAAATATTTTTTAAAAATTTTTTACCGTAGGATTCCTACGGCTCAAAATTTTTTTTTTCGAAAAAGATAAAGATGTCACAGATATGAATAATTTTTTTTTTGGAATATATATCATTTAAAGCAACATAGCAACTAAAACCGTTGCTGGTCAAAACTAAAAAAAAATATTTTTTAAAAATTTTTTACTGTAGGAC
Organism: Pegoplata infirma; assembly: GCA_963921195.1. Lineage (NCBI taxonomy): Eukaryota > Metazoa > Arthropoda > Insecta > Diptera > Anthomyiidae > Pegoplata > Pegoplata infirma. The sequence continues at coordinate 66,610,521 of OY992536.1, forward strand.
CCCGGCCGCCCAAATTTTTTTTTTGCGAAAAATTTTTTAGCGCTGAAAGACTTATCCCTCCAAAATCAAATTTTTTGTCGTGAATAAGCAAACCAAGTAATATAATAATTAATAACAAAAAAATTAAAAATAAAAAAAAAATTTTTTTGGTTTGTATGGAAAAATGATTTTTTAGGCCCCGCTCTTTAAGGCCCCGTCGCGTAGGGAAGGCGTGGTCCTAGGGGCGTAAAATTTTTCCTGAGTTATTTTTAAGTCAAAAGGAAAAAAATGAGCGGGTACCGTCTCAAGATTTCCAACATTTCCAAAATAAGGGACACTCTAATGAACATTATTGAACACCAAATCGTATTTAAACAATTACTAACATATTTTTTGACAAAAAAAGAAAAAATCGCGGATTTTTTTTTTTACCAAAATTGTTTTTTGCGGAATTTTTTTTTCAAAATTTTTTTTTTTTCAAAAGTAAATTCCTTTTAAATAAAGTTTTTTGCAATAATCTTTTTGAAATTGTGGAGGGTATCACTACATTCGTCAAGGCCGAATTTAACTTTTTTACTTGTTTTTTAATATATTTACCACTTTACTTGTAAATTTACCATTTTTTTTTTATAATTTTTGTGGCTTTAAAATTATCACTACCAAAAATTAGTAAAATTTAAAAAAAAAATTGTTGTAAATTAAAAATTTTTTTTAATTTACTATTTTTTTTTTGTTGTAAATTTACCATTTTGGTTTGTAAATTTACCATTTTTAAAATATATTTACCATTTTTTCTTGTAAGTTTACAATTTTTTTTTTTATTTTTGCGGTTTTAAAACAATATTTTTACCAATAAAATTGTTTATTTTACCAATTTTTGGCACGTTTAAAATTACGAGGAAATCCTCGTAATTTTACGAAAATTTTACCTACCTCCTATTTTACGAGAATAGCCTCGTAAAATCAAGAGATTTTTTGGTAACTTTACAAGGTTTTTTTTTTTTGAGCGTAGCATTACAGTTTATTTTTTGAATGTAAAGGTCTCGTCAAATGATTGCAGCGGATAGGTTGAATACAAGTGAAAGTTTCAACAACGGGAGGTGATACAATTTTAAATCAGAAAAATAATTTTTATTAATTCACTCAAAAAAAAACCTTGTAAAGTTACCAAAAAATCTCGTGATTTTACGAGGCTATTCTCGTAAAATATGACGTAGGTAAAATTCTCGTTAAATTACGAGGATTTCCTCGTAATTTTGAATGCGCCAAAATTTGGTAAAATAACCAATTTTATTGGTAAAAATATTGGTTTAAAAACGGAAAAATAAAAAAAAATGGTTAACTTACAAGAAAAAATGGTAATTATGTTTAAAAAAATGGTAAATTTACAAACCAAAATGGTAAGTTTACAAAAAAAAATTATTAAATAACATAAATCCTCGAAATAAAATAAATTTTGTAAAATAACTGTTTTTTTTTTTGTAAATTAACTAGAATCCTCGTAATAAATTATTCAAAATATTGTCAACTTTTTTTTTTAAATATTTTTCAATAAAAAAAAAAAATTACAAAAAAAATTGTTTTTTTTTTTGTGTAATAAATCCTCCAATATAAATCCTCGTATAACAAAATTTTTGTAAAATAACAGTTTTTTTGTAATTCAACTAGAATCCTCGTAATAAAAACTTTGTTGTAAAATTACAGTTTTTTTTTTTTGTAAAATAACCTTTCAAAATGGTAGAATACAATTACGAAAATAAACTTGTAAAATTACCAATAAAACTGTGGTTCTCGTTTGAGCAAAGTACAAGATTTTTTGTTAAAAAACAAGGAAAATTGTTAAATATTGGTAGAACGGGATTACAAGGCATTTTACCAGGCGTTTTACCAGTTTATTTTTTTGAGTGTTGGAACTTCTAACTAGCTCAACAAAGTTTATCGATTCTTTAAAACTATTTTACAAATTTTTTTTGTTACAATCCCGTTATCAATTCAAAAACTTTCTTTGAACTCAAGCTTTCAAAATATATCCAATCCTAAATATGCAATTTTAGATCTCATTCATTATCAAAACAATGGACAACAGTTTTTCCAGTTGACATATTATCAATATTTTCTATTCAACAAGATAATTACTTTTTTATTCAAATATATTTCTTCTCTTAAACACACACCTTTTGTTAGTTCATCTTGTTGACCTTTTTGTCAAAATCTAGTAGAATAAAAATTTATTATCAATGACCAAATATTGCATTTCCATATAAGCAGCTGTGCAAATGCCAAGATGAATAGCTAAGCAAGGAAAAAAGAACAAGAAAGTGTCAAAATTATCATTAATAATCACATTAACAAACTCAAACATTAGACACAAGATGCTTAAAGTAAACACAACATTGACATTTCAGTGAATTCTTTTTCTACTGCTTGTGTTCTATGAAACGATGAAGAAAACGAAGAAAAAGATGAATTGATGAAAATGCAAAAATGGTAAAACAAATATTTAAACTTTGAAATGAACTGGACAATGCAAAATCATCGTCATCATTGACGACGTCTTTCGTAATTCGAAAGATAGACAGGAAGAAAGAGACAAGCCACGATATAACAGTATTGGTCCCCAATGACAGAAAATTATTCTTCTTCATGATGGTAAATTGAAAAATTATGATAAATAGAAAAGAAAGATGCAAAAAAAAGGTTTACCTATGGTCATACTCATTGAAAGATGTATAAAACCATAGGTGTTTGTATGTTTGGTATGTTGTTTGAAGACACACAAGGATATTAATATGCTTATGACATTAAAAAAACAGCGAAATATTTTTGTAAGATAATAATCATCATCAACATCATAAAAAGTGTACCCAGTACTGGCCCTTTGTTGGAAAAGGGTTGCTATTGGCATATTTACTTATAAAGCCAACACACACACACTCAACAAACAACGTGTGCATCTCTCTACAGAAAAACAAGCCAGTATTATTGAGTGAGCGTAGCTAACATGGAAAATCTCCTTTTAAATTTTTTTATGAAATCCTTTCGCTACGGGATATCATTTGCGAGTTGTATACCAGAGGTATGTTTCAATATTTTTTTACACCCTACACCTTACTTAGCGGTATAGACAGTTTTATGAAGCGCTTTATTAGCGCGCTACAAGAAAATGTCACTAACTCACTGGAAATATTGGACGAATTGTTGTGAAAATACCTATGACTGCACTGTCGGCCAGAATCCCTGAATTTTGGCCATAAATAGACCGCTTAACCTATATGTCAAAAAAGTATTGCATATGAGTGTTAAAAATTCGCTGATCAGGATTCAGGGAAAAAATTCAAAATGGCGGATCCAAAATGGCGGACATGATTTTTTAATTCTTTGTTTATTGTGTTTAATATAATCATTATCGATATATTTGGGGTCGTTAATAACGAATATGAGCTCAGACTTTTAAAATTCAAAATGGCGGATCCAATATGGCGTCAAATAAAATATTAAGTTAGAATATTAAGTTAAAAAATATTAAGGCGGATCCAATATGGCGACAAATTTAAATTTAAAATTTTTTATAAGTTGTCTCTTTTGGCCAAAAGCTTCGATTGCAATGGATGTTAAAACTGATTTTGGAATTAAAGATTTGAAATTCAAAATGGCGGATCCAATATGGCGAATATGCTTTTGTAATTCTTAGCTAATTGTACTTAAATTAGTAATTTTTGATGTATTTAGGGTCAGAATTTACGAATATGAGCTCCGATTTTTTAAAATCAAAATGGCGGATCCAATATGGCATCAAATAAAATATTAAGTTTTTTTTATATTGTCTGATTTTGATGGTTTTTGGAATGCCAAATCTGATTTCAGAATCAAATATTCAAAATAGCGGATCCAATATGGCGGACATGATATTTAAATTATTAATTAATGTTTCAAAATATCACTAGGAAATGATTGCACAACACGAATACGAACACAAATTTTTTGAAATCAAATCGCGGATCCAAAATTTAGGACATCCCAGCAAAACTTAGATTACCAAATAAGGTATAAAATAAGGTATAGGATCTCTTATTTTATACATTGCAGCATTGATGATTTTAACAGGCAATGAGACTCAAAGTAATGCATCCACATTATCACAAAGAATACCAGTAAGGTATAAAATAAGTCATAAATTTATAACGAAGAATACGAGTAAGGTGTAAAATATATGATATTTTATAGGTTACGAAAAATGAAATAATATAGCATACCAGAAGATAATATATAAGGTGTTACGAGTAGTGAAAAAGTAATTTTGTATTAAATTTACTCACGTGATTGTAAGTGAGTGTAAGTAGATGAAATATGCTCGTGAGTGTGTGTCGTTAGAAATTTCCTGGTGTGAGCCCATCTGTAGTTTAAACTTATGCATTTTTTATAAAATAATTATTTTTTATGTTATTGTCATGCATTATGCATCCAATTATAAATAATGCATTATTTCAAACTTTCAAATAATACATAATGTAACCAAATATAAGTCATCCATGATTTAATGTTTAGAAATAATAAATATGAAATACATTTGTTCCAATAATCATGCATTACGTAGCATATTATTAGTAATGCATTATTTTTCACTTGAAAATAATACGTTGTGGAACAAATGTTTGGTAAGACATCCTAAAATAATGCTACAAAGAAGGTATATACATTACCTGGTAATGTGTTATATAATCACTACCCATTACCAAAGTTTTGCTGGGATAGCTTTTTAAAAAAATTTATAATGTTTAAATTTCTAAGTTTTTATAAATCCGTCTTTTTGCTTTTATCAGAAGATTTTAATAAAATATTTCTTTTTTAAATGCGTCAAAAAGTTCATATATTCAGTGGCTCATTTAAGAGAGAACTTTTTTATTTCCAATAAGCATTTGTCCTAAATGTAACAATAATGCTACAAGCTTACAATTTCGTAAAAAATATTAAAAATGCTATTGCCAAAATATGCCCGCTTAAATGCGTTACCAGCTTTAATGTTTAGGGCTAGAGATGGACGCTGGTCACGTGAATTACTCGTGATCGAAAGTGAGCGTGATTAAAATTTTTTGTTCGTGAGTGAGACAATTTTTTGCGTGAGTGATTCGTAGTGAGTGCAATTTTTTGCGTGAGTCAAAACTATTTAATTGTATTGATTCAGTTTTTACAATTTTTTTCGTGTTTTAAAGGTTTAGCGTGAGTTACGAGTGAGCGTGAGTCACACGTGAGTGGTGTTTTTTTACTCACGAAAATAGTGAGTAAGTGTGAGAAAAAAAAACGATTGAGTAAATTATGGTTTTTTGCGTGAGCGTGAGTCAACGTGAGTCACAATTCACTCACGTGCCCATCACCAGTTATCAGGCCAATGTTGTCAAAGTGAGACATTTTTTATTAGAAATCAATAGAAACAAAAATATCAAAAAATGTTGAAGTTCCATTTTAGCGCATTTCTAAACATCATATATTGGTTTATGCCTCTAGATCAAAAGTTTATGAACGGTCGCAAAAATGTGAATAGAATACATAGTCAGAGACAGATCGTAATTCGAGGTTTGTCAATATCGTTTGGACTTTTTTGGACTTTGGAATTGAAAAAAGGCGGATTTCAACAAAAGTATGAATTTCCATAATTTATTTAAAAAAAATATGCTTATAGCTTACTTTTTGGCAGTTTATATCATGTGTTGAACAAAGAGGTATGTCTTTAGGAAAACTTCGCCGAAAATTTGAAAAAATATTGTGTAGAAGTACAAAAAAAAAATTATTTGTTTCATAAATAAAAAATATAAAAAAATCTCAAACTTTAACCTCATGCAAAAAAAAAAACTTTAAGCTATAATAAAAAGATATTAAAGATGGACAAAATTCAAGATGTCGACATTCCAAAAAAAAAATATTTTTAAATATGTGTTGCCTTACAGACCTTATTGGCCAAAAAATGGAAATCCTGGCCCACAGTGGACTGGTAAAATAAGGATTAATCACAGAATTAGTATAAGGGATATATGCTATTTCGGTTAAAAAAAATACAAAACCAACCGGTTTTAATTTGGTTTCAACAATTAAATAGTTTTCCTTATTTATAAAAACTGATGAACTTATTTATTTTAGCAAGTGGCGCCCAAGTGTGGGCCGTTTTTAAATCAGTGAAAGGAAACACTTAATACCTCCAATAAATAATATCCGGTCCAAATTTACAACTGAAATCTAAGCGATTCGGCTGATAATCAACAATTGAACAGGACGAATAGACAACTTTTTCGCAAGAAAAAAGACAACTTTTTCGCAGAGCCCTAAAATCCTCTGCACAAATTTTGGGAAAATTTGACTTTTTGGTCTAAAAAAATGACTTTAAAAGTGCCCAGTTGGCAAAATAAAAGCACCCCTTACATACTGCTGACTCTCCCTTTATGAAATCGCTGACATTTTCAAACAATTTTTCAAAATGTCCCCAATGACATGTCATCAAATTTTTACTCGGGATGAAATTTAAAATTCAAATGCGATTTTCTCGAAAAAAACGAAGAACGTGTTTCTGAATTTTTTTGTGTGGATGGACAAACATCTAAACTTAAAAAAAAAAAAAATAAAAAAAAAATGGCCGGATTTTTGATAAATTGACTTTTTTAAAAAATGGAAATTTCAGAACGGGTTCTGAAAATTTTCCAAAAAAAAAAAAATTTAATCGATAGCCCATACAAAACTATATAAGAATGTAAATTTTTGAGATTGTGGTGCATTCCGTTTTTATGTGATAAATATTTAATCAAAGCAACTCGCCATAAATTTGACCATTTTTCCAATATTTGACCACGCCTCCTAAGCCCAGTTTTTGAAAATTTGAAAAACCAAAAACGCAATTTTCTTAGTTCCATATAGGGCTATCCAAACAATCTATTCAGAAATTTACGGTACACATGTTTTTCTGTAGCGGTACATATGGTGTGGAATGCCTTACATGTGTGCAGTCTCAATGGTAAAATTCCAGGAATTGGGATACGAATTGGTACCTCTTCCGCCATATTCTCCGGATTTAGCTCCCAGTGAGCATTTCCTATTTCCAAACCTAAAGAAATGGCTCGGTGGAAAGTGATTTAGCTCCAACGATGAAATTATTGATCAAACAAATGCCTATTTTATGGACCTCGAATAATCCTATTTTTTGGAAGGGATACAAAAATTGGAGAAACGTTGGACTAATTGTAAGTGTATTGAGCTAAAAGGAGATAACGTTGAAAAATATTTTTTTTTTTTTGCAAAAAAAAACTGTGTTTCGGTGTCCAGTCGATGAATTCTTGTTCGATCACAGAAAAAAATATTGAGAAAAACAATTTAAGTAATCACTTGGTTAAATTAAAAAAAAAAAATAGTAGTTTTTTAATTGACGCAATTAAAAATATACTCAAAAATAAAAAATAAAATTTAGTAAATAATTTACTATAACTTTAATAGTTTTTTAGTTTTTGTAATTTTAGTTTTGTAATGTATATGAAAGTTTGAAATCATCTTTATGAAATGTTCCTACGTCTTTAGGACATACATATTAGGCCGTATCGATTTTTACTTTTAATTTTTGTTTGAGCTGAAAGGTGTCCAATAAGTTTCTATTGGGTGTCAAAATGACTCCATAAAATTTTCGTGAAAAGTTAAAGTAAAAATCCCATCAAATTACATATTTCATCTTATTTCTGGTCAACCAAGTTTTTTGTTGGTGTTATCTATTTGGAAAAATAGGTCTTCCCTGTCTAGACAAGATCACATTCAAAAATATTGCAAAAAAATGTTTTTTCGCGAATTGTGGTACTTTTAAGTAATAAAAAATCACGAAATCGTTACATCATTAGCGATTTCTACAAGTTAAGCCAATTAAAAAAAATTATACTATGGTGTAAAACCTCCTGTTAGTATTCCAAATGCCTCCGCCGAAATCATATCAAAAAAATATCCTTGGGCACCCACATCGCGAATTAAATAAAAATCCCCAAAAAACTATACTATACGAAAGGGGTTCAGAAAGCTTCAATTGGGAGTCAAAATGACTCTATAAAAATTTCGTGAAAATCAATAATTTTCTTCTGCTCACGCATCGCGGTTAAAATATGTTTTTTTTTTGGAAATTTTTACTTAATCCACGAATCCAAAGATTTTTTTATTACTATGAGACTTTGGGGAGGCATTTGGAGTACGATTTTTCATTTACAAAAACCAAAATAATTACAAACTTTCTATTAATTTTTTTTTTGTTTTGTTAAAAAAACCTGTATTTTTAGGAAAAACCGTTTAAATACCGATACCGTAGGAAAAGGTTTTTGGATACCGGTATCCGATACCAAAACTGAGTTTCGGTATTGGTATTGGTACCGGTGTTCAATTTAAAAGGTTTTGAAACGGATAACGGTATTGAAAAGGTGCACTCAAAAAATTATGTCATTAACTGTTTGTAGTTTATTTAAAAAGTTTTCCGTTTAGTCGTTTTTAAAAGAAAAAACATTTGTTTGATGTTCAGTTTTTATTAATGACTACATCAGTCCTTTGTTTCAAAAATAACACACTAAAAAATAAAGACTTTCATTAACATTTAATTTATAAAGTCAGTTATTTTTGTTCTGTAAGTAAAAACTACTGATTATTCTTTAAATTTTTAATGATTTGTGTAAGTATTTTTTTTTTAAATTGTTGGTATTTTTTAATGATTTATCATTAGTTTTTGCCTACATAAGTAGATTATTTGTTTGTAGAAAAAAAATTCAAAAAATTATTTATAGAAATATAAAAACATATTCGTATCAAGTGGCTTTGGCACGATGGGTAGAGTGTCTGGCCAGAACGTAGTTGATTGCGGGATCGATTCCCCAAAATTTTATTAAACATTTTAAAAAAATATTTCAATAGAAAATTGTATAAAATAACCTACGAAATCATTAATTTTTAATGTTTTCGTAGGTTATTTTTTTGTAATTTGTTGGTAAAAATAACAGAACTATCATTAATTTTTAATGTTTTCGTATGTTATTTTTTTCGAATTTGTTGGTAAAAAAGAATGAAAAACCGTAATTTTTTAATGTTTAGTGTTATTTATTTTAGAAAATTTTGTCAACAGTAAAAAATAAATGTTGATGTTTTTAAAACAAATGAATAATTACTGGGATGGTTTTCAATTGTTTATTCACTGGTTTTAATTGTGTTTTTCTTTTGTTTTTGCCTACAAAATATTTTGAGTGTATCGATTGCCAACATTGGTTTTTACCAATAAAATTGTAAATTTACAAATTTTTTGACACGATAAAATTTACAAAGAGGTTTCGTAATTTTACTAGATTTTTTGCTACCTCCTATTTTACGAGAATTCCTAGTAATTTTGCAAGCTTTTTACAAATAATTTTGTAATTTTGCAAGCTTTTTACCAATAAAATTGTAAATTTACAGTTTTTTGGCGCAATTAAAATTACAAGAAATTCTCTTGAATTCCTTGTAAAATTATCTTGAAAATTTATAAAATTACAAAAAAAATTGTAAAATTATAAAAAAAAAATGTAAATTTCGATTTGTTCAAAAACAAGGAAAACTGTCAAATATTAGTAAAATTGGATTACGAGACTTTTCTTAGTAATTTGACTAAGTTTTTTTTTTTGTGTAAGTTAATTATTTCACCATTTACAAATGTAATTCGTATTTCAAAGATTACAACTCGAAATTGAATTTGAATTGATGTTTTACGAATTACAATTGATCGTATCACGAATTAAAATTGGAATTTTCTAAATACAATTAGTTTCATTAAATTACAATTGATCTTTTACACACCAAAAAAAACTTCGTCAAATTACTAGGAAAAGTCTCGTAATCCCATTTTACCAATATTTGACAGTTCTCCTTGTTTTTTTACAAACAAATTTGGATTGAAATTTTAATTTTTTTGTAATTTTACATTTTTTTTTGTAATTTTACAAATTTCCAAAATAATTTTACAAAAAAATCTAGTAAATTCACGAGAATTCCTTGTATTTTTTTTTTTGCGCCAAAAATTGGAAATTTACGATTTTATTGGTAAAAAGCTTGTAAAATTACAAAATTATTGGTAAAATCTTGTAAAACTACTAGGAATTCTCGTAAAAAAGGTAAATTTTATCGTTTCAAAAATTTTTTGAATTTACAATTTTATTGGTAAAAACCTTGTAAAAACACAAAATTATTGATCAAAAGCTTGTAAAATTACTAGGATTTTTTGTCAAATAGGAGGTAGCAAAAAAAAGTTACAAATTTTTCTTGTAATTTTACAAGTTTTTTCTTTTTGAGTGTACGAATTACAATTAATCTTTTTCGAATTACAATTGATATTTTTTCGAATTTCAATTCAACTCTTATAAATTATAACTTAAATTTTACGAATTACACCAAATTAAATATTATGAAACATGAGAATCTCTCTGAAAAAGAGTGTTGTTATAAATCCTGTAGCTCATAACAATGCCTGCAATGACCGACTAAAATGTTTTTGTTCGTCTCTTCTTATTACCATTTTTTAAAAATACAAACCAACCAAAATGGACTTTTAGTTATATTTTGACCATTAAAAGGATTCACAAGGATATAATATTTACGCGTGCATCTTTAATTTCATATTCTTTGTTTTATGCAAACATTCTTTGTTTTTTAGCAAAAGTCCTTTTTGCAAAACAATCCTTTTTTACGTTTTATCTTTTATGCAATAGTTCACATAAGCTTATTTTAACTATTCGCAAATATACTTTGCGTGTGGTCGGTAATTTTATAAAAAGGATATTTGCACTCATAGTTTATGTTTACAAAATATCCTTTATTTTCTGTAACGACTTCACTTTGTATAACATTTCAGTGTGTTATCACTGACAGAAAGGGTTAGATATTATGTTGACAAATGTCGTTAAAGGATTTTTTTTTTGTATATCCTCTGTATTCGTTATTTAAGCCAATGGTTTATTGGTATTTCGAGCAAATTCGTTTAAAGGATAGTAAGTAAGTATGTGTGATAGATAATGTAAACATAGTTTAAGATTATAATACCCAAACAGTTTTACTAGGATTTTTTTTGCGCAGTGATAAAATCATTAGGTTTTTATGTGCTTAAAGAAATGAAATGATTGAACTGTGTGGTTGTATCATTTAAAGTATATTGTTTAGTTTCTGTATTACACTGTGCAACAAGAAAAATTGGACTTAATGGCTAAAATGCGAAATGAAAGTAGGCCACTGGATAAACAAAACAGCCAAATGGTTTTGCAAAGTCAGTTCGAATTTTTATTTTATAGCCCACTGTAGTTTTTAAATTTTTAAAAAGTGCATTCCGTCCCACTGTGCGCCAAACAACGCCTTTGATACAAAATTTAAAACAGCCGTGGGCTATAAAAAAATAAATTCGAACTAATTACACTGTGCAACACGATTTTGTATCTTGGATCGGACCAAACAAAAATAAAAGTACTCCAACAGTAGACCAAAACCCCTAAAGGGTTTGAAAACTTACCTCGAATTCGTTTTTTATGGCCCACTGAAGTTTTAAAATTTTTTCGAAGTCGTTGTGAAAAAGTAAAAAAAAGTATTAAATCTAATTCTGCACTCAAAAAATAACTTAGTCAAAATATTAGTAATTTACGTCAACCAAACTTTAGCAAAAAAAAATTTTAAAAATTTAACTTTTACATATTTTTTTGGCAATTTTCTATTGGTAAAATACGACATATTGATAAAATGCAACTATCCCAGCAAAACTTTGGTAATGGGTAGTGATTATATAACACATTACCAGGTAATGCATATAACTTATTTGTAGCATTATTTTATGATGTCTTACCAAACATTTGTTCCACAACGTATTATTTTCAAGTGAAAAATAATGCATTACTAATAATTTGCTACGTAATGCATGATTATTGGAAAAAAATGTATTTCATATTTGTTATTTCTAAACATTAAATTATGGATGACTTATATTTGGTTACATTATGTATTATTTGAAAGTTTGAAATAATGAGTTATTTATAATTGGATGCATAATGCATTACAATAACATAAAAAATAATTATTTTATAAAAAAATGCATAAGTTTAAGCTAGAGATGGGCTCACGACAGGAAATTTCTAACGACACACACTCATGAGCATATTTTATCTACTTACACTCACTTACAATCACGTGAGTAAATTTAATACAAAATTACTTTTTCACTACTCGTAACACCTTATATATTATCTTCTGGTATGCTATATTATTTCATTTCTCGTAACCTATAAAATATCATATAATTCTTTGTTATAAATTTATGACTTATTTTATACCTTACTGGTATTCTTTGTGATAATGTGGATGCATTACTTTGAGTCTCATCGCCTGTTAAAATCATCAATGCTGCAATGTATAAAATAAGAGATTTTATACCTTATTTTATACCTTATTTGGTAATCTAAGTTTTGCTGGGATATTTTCTTGCTAGCTTTTTTTTTATTTTACTATAATTTTAGCAAAAATATTAGTATTTTCCTTAAAGAAATGTTAATACTTTTTTTTCTTAGTTTAAGAAAAAAAATTTTGTTTAAAATGTTATAGTGTAAAAAAAAAAACATTGCAGATTGTGCTGCTGTTGAAAGTCCAGCTGCCGAGAAGAAGACAAAAGATGATGTTGCCAACCACATAGCATCATCATTGTAGGAATCCATCAACTGGCTATTTAGCCCAGGAAAATAAGGAGAAAAAAGGGCAATCTGCGGAAAATCGGATAGGTTCTCTGAAAATTTGCACAGACCTTTGTTTTGACAATTTAAATAAGAAAAAAAAGTCCCAAGAAATCACCCGTGTCCTTGCTGAGATATTGAGGTCAAATGTCACAAAAACCGGGTTTTTTACAGTTTTTTGCTAATATCTCGCTTGATATGCGTCATACTCTTTAAGAGTCTATAACAAAACTTGTAGAATATTAAAAAAAAAACTTTTTTTTAAAGATACCCAGGAAAATTTTTTGGAAGAAATTCCTGGTTCAATAGATTCTTGAATACATTCTACGGTAATCACAACAAAATTTTCTATGTAAATTATTTTTCAAAAAAACTACTTGCTCTAAAAAACGATTGCTTTCGGGACAATTTCAAACAAAAATCATTGATTCTGGAATGTTAAGTAGAACCGGTTGCAGGGTAGTTTGATGCGTTCCGGAACCGATTATTTGGAACAGAAAATTTTGCTGGGTAGTTGCAAAATATTTCTATAAAATTAGAAAAATAATCTGCTGATTTCTGTTATTTTCTATACTAAATGAGTGAAAACTTAGTAAAAAGATACATTTCAGCAGAAAAATCTGCTGAAAGTTTGAAGCTGAAAGTTGTTTACAGATTTTTTGACAGAGTTTTTTTCCTGAGTGTATTCATAAATTACAGAATCTGCTGTAGATCAGAATCTAATAAAAGCTAGATTAATTATCTACGTAGCACTTTTTATTTTTTAGTAATGCACGATTTCGTTTTAAAGATAACCCCTTTTCAGTTTTCATGTTTGGTGTCATTATTTCGTGTCCCTATTATATTCATAAATAAAAGATAAATTCGCACATATCTAAAAAACGGTGAGGGATACGAAAAAAATTGGAGAGAGAAATTTGTACATAATTTTATATTCTATTAGTTCTTTAATACACTTTTAAAGCGTAAGACTCATATCAAGCGAGATATTAGAAAAAAAACTGTAAAAAATCAGGTTTTTGTGAGTTTTGGCCTTAACATCTCAAAAACGTTGAGAGATACGAAAAAAGTATTAAGAAAGATATTGTAGACAATTTTATATTCTACAAGTTATGTAATAGACTCATAAAGCGTATGACGCATATCAAGCGAGATATTAGCAAAAAAACTGTTAAAAACCTGGTTTTTGTGACCGTTGACCTCAATATCTCAGCAAGGACACGGGTGATTTCTTGGAAATTTTTTCCCTTATTTAGATTGCCAAAACTAAGACCTGTGCAAATTTTCAGAGAACCTATTTGATTTTCCGCAGATGACCCCTTATTTTCCTGGGCTAATTAGTAACTTTAAAGAACGTGGAAAATTGGCTACTTGCACTGGCCAGCAAGATCGCCTGATTTGACCGCTCCAGACTTCTTTTTGTGGGGCTTTTTGAAGTCGCGGGTTTATGTTAACAAGCCTCAGACTCTTGCAGCTCTTAAAGACAATATCCGTCAAGAATGTGAGGACCTATCGCCGGAAGTTTTGGCCAAAGTGATGGAAAATGCCATAAAAAGGGCCCAAATGACAATCGACTGTGGCGGCGGCCATTTACATGACATCATATTCTCGACTTAATGTAAAAAAAAATAAAAGACCAAATAAAAATAATCCACAAGAAGAATCAAAGCTTTTCATTTTTTTTTTTTAAATTACAGCCAAAAAACATCGGAAGGTTATTTTTGCGCCACCTTGTATATGTTTATGATCAGTGATCAATTCTAAGACATTCTGGCGTTAACCGTCCGTCTGTCCGTTTGTAGTTAACGATACAGTCCAAAATAATAGAGTTAGACTCCCGAAATTTGGCACGAATATGTCTTATTTTCCTAGGCAGGTAAAGTTCGTAAATGAGCAAAATCGGACAAGGGGGAAAAAGTTTCCCCTTGAAGAACTAAACCAACCTCTGAAAAATATAATTTTTTAACATGATTTTTTGTGTTTTCGTTTAACAAATGCAACATTTTTATGCTTCAAGAAGTTCACAGTCCTGCATTTGGACCCTGAGAATTAGAAAATGTCGTTTTTTCGTTTTTGATTTGTAGACCTATTTAAAAATAAATAGGAGATGACAAAAAAAATGTGCGAGTTGGGCCAACACCCCCCCCCCCCGTTTTCAAATTCATGGATACATCGCTGGTGGAGGGTATTTAACGAATTTAACTTTTTTACTTGTTTTTAAATAAATTTCATAAAATGTTTGGTTTGTAATATTTCCTATCTAATTAACTTCATTTACCTCAAATTTAAAAAAAAGTATTTCAAATATCGTCGCACATAATTAAGAAAAACTCCAGTGATTGAAAATCCCCAATGGTACTCATCTCCCTTTCTTCCGCTTAACAAAATTGTTTGCGGAAATTTAAAAAAAAAAATAAAATTTCAAAAGTAATTTTCTTTTCAATAAAGTTTTTTGCAATAATGATTTTAAATTGTGGAGGGTATCACTACATTCGGCAAGGCCGAAGCTAATTTTTTTTCTTGTTTTTTTTAGAAATAAATATTTTTACATTGTGGAGGGTATCAATACATTCGGCAAGGTCGAATTTAACTTTTTTACTTGTTTTTAAATAAATTTCATAAAATGTTTGGTTTGTAATATTTCCTATCTAATTAACTTCATTTACCTCAAATTTAAAAAAAGTATTTCAAATATCGTCGCACATAATTAAGCAAACTCCAGTGATTGAAAATCCCCAATGGTACTCATCTCCCTTTCTTCCGCTTAACCACTGCGCATTTGTCTTAAACTCATTTCTTATCGTATAATCACTATTGACATAACATAAATTTTCTTGAAAATCCTAAAAACTCTTTATGTCACAATTTGGATTTTCAATACATGTTTATTTTAAAAACAAACATTTTGTTTGTATGTTTTTTTTTTTTTTTGGATTTCCCCCTTTCTTTTTTCCGCTTCTTTACAATTTTTTTTCCGAAACGATTTGTTGACTGGTTAGTTTATTTTGTCAGCAGGGATTTCTTTTATTTTTCTGGTTGTGTTTTTTTTTTGTTTTGAAGAAATATGATCTTTTGATCGGTATCATAACATAAAATTAGCACTTTCAATGGAGTTGTTTTCTTCATATTTTGTGCTCCTTTCTTTAAATGACATCAAAAACGTTTTAAATTACGTGTTTAATTTGTAAGTGTTTAAAAATAAATATACATAAGTATTGCTTTTAGTTTATTTACACTGGAAACTGGGGTAAAGCGCAAAACTTTATTGGTTTCAAATGGTTGTAAATATTATATTAAATTGATCGTAGTATATATTTCGGAAATGGAGAATGCTGTGAAATGACATTAATGTGAGAAACAATTTTGTATCGGATTGAAACATTTGTTAGCGAAATTGGATATTGTTTTTTGAAAGTATTCTTTAGTTAACAATTTAGTTTGATATTTAATGTAAGTTAAGGGAGAAAGTTGTAATAAGAAATAATAAAAAAAAAATCGGAGATTTTGGCGTCGCTGTTTGCAACAATCTAAAATATTTTAAGTGTAATCTGTTTTAACTGAAACATTAGATGCATGCATTGGGCATGTCCAAGACACATATTGAAGCCCAAGGCGAAAATTTCAATTTAAAACGACTTTTTATTAAAATTAGCAAACTTTTCGCAGAATTTTCTGCAGAAATAGATATTTTAAATAAATTCTCTTTCATTGGCTTTTACAAAACAAAATGAGTAGATTTAAAAATTTTCGCGAATGACAAAATTTTTAAATTCAGCATTAGGGCCAGGGGTGCCAGATGATTTTGAAATCGGCATATTTTCAAAAAAAAATCGGCATTATCGGCACTTCAATTTAAAAAAATCGGCCAAATAATACCAAAAGAGAACAATTTAACATTAATAAATGTTTATAATAACCGTTTGCAAATCCATGATCAAGTGCTTTTATTTATTTCAAATTACTTTTAATAATTTCAACTTAACCGAGAACTGGTAACAATGACCTTCATCTAGTTGTAGCGAAATCGACCACGGATTTTGTTGGGAATCGAACCCACGACCTCCTGCTTAATAAACTAGCAGCTTCCAACTAACCTACAGGGGTCCTATCATATTTTATTAGGGCAAGTCACAAGTAAAACCACTTCCGAATGGAATTGGCATTTTATATATGTATGATGGTACATAATTTGATGACATTTTATCCGAAAATTAGTGACTTTTTTTGTAAGTTTTAAATTTTTTTATTAAATTAAAAAAAAAAACAAGTAGAAAAGTTAAATTCGACTTTGCCGAATCTATAATACCCTCCACAATGTATTTTTTTTAAAGGATAGTACATTTTTTAACGTGAAAAACTTAACAATTTTGATTAGAAATATTTTATTTTGAGTAAAAAACTCTTTTTTTGTCATTTTTTTTTTTTTAAAAAGAAAAATTACTAATTTTTTTTTTTGAGTGTAAAATTTTTTTCGAGTGTATTTTTTTTTTACTGTAAAAATATTTCTTACACAAAATATTGTCATTTTTGTAAAAAAAAAAAAAATTTTTTGTGTAAATTTTTTTTTTGAGTGTAAAATTTTTTTGAGTGTAAAATTTTTTTTGAGTGTAAAATTTTTTTCGAGTGTAATTTTTAAGTTACCAATGCTTTTAAAACTAAACAAGTTTAAAAAACATTGCTTTAAAATTAAACAAGTTTGAAAGGCAATTGGTGGTAACCACCAATGCTTTTAAAACTTGTTAAAACACGTGGCATTTTAGATGAAACTAATCTGTAATTCAAGGTTTTGCTTATAACTTTTGAACCACTGGACCGATTGAGCTGAAATTTAAAACCAAATAGACCCGGGGAACGGCAAAGATACGTGCCACGTTTCAGTAGTCTCATTATTGTCTTTCGAAAGTTATCGTGTTTTTTATCTCGTAAATTCGCGAAATACCCTTGCCGAAATTTACACTTTTGCTCATAACTTTTGAACCACTGGACTGATTTGGCTGGATTGCAATACCAACCTGACCAGGTAAATGACAAACATATATGCCAAACTTCAGTAGCCTCTGTAAAGTCTTTCAAAAGTTAGCGTGTTTTTACGGACGGACAGACGGACGGACGGACGGACGGACGGACATCGCTAGATCGACTTAAAATCGATCGAGGATCATAAATATATATACTTTATGGGGTCCTAGACCAATATTTCGAGGTGTTACAAACGGAATGACAATCTTATATATGAGGCATTCCACACCAAATGTCCAGCGAAAAAAAACATGTGTACCGTAAACTTCTGAATAGGTAATATGGATAGCCCTATATGGAACTTAGAAAATTACGTTTTTGGTTTTTCAATTTTTCAAAAACTGGGCTTAGGAGGCGTGGTCAAATATTGGAAAAATGGTCAAATTTGTGGCGAGTTGCCTTGATTAAATATTTATCACATTAAAACGGAATGCACGACAATGTCAAAAATTTACGTTCTTATATAGTTTTGTATGGGCTATCGATTAAAATTTTTTTTTTTTGGAAAATTTTCAGAACCCGTTCTGAAATTTTCCATTTTTTAAAAAAGTCAATTTATCAAAAATCCGGCCACTTTTTTTTTCTTTTTTATTTATTTTTTTAAAAGTTTAGATGTTTGTCCATCCACACAAAAAAAATCCGAAACACGTTCATCATTTTTTCGAGAAAATCGCATTTGAACTTTAAATTTCATAACAATTTAGTAATTTGCTTGTATTTTCTTGTGTCAACAGAGCGTATGACGAATATTTATGCAATTAATATTACTCATTCGCAACTTTAAAACAAAGAAATACAAGCAAATAACAAAATTGTTATGAAATTTAAAGTTCAAATGCGATTTTCTCGAAAAAAAAGATGAACGTGTTTCTGATTTTTTTTGTGTGGATGGACAAACATCTTAACTTTTAAAAAAATAAATAAAAAAGAAAAAAAAGTGGCCGGATTTTTGATAAATTGACTTTTTAAAAAATGGAAAATTTCAGAACGGGTTCTGAAAATTTTCCAAAAAAAAAAATTTTAATCGATAGCCCATACAAAACTATACAGGAACGTAAATTTTTGACATTGTGGTGCATTCCGTTTTAATGTGATAAATATTTAACCAAGGCAACTCGCCACAAATTTTACCATTTTTCTAATATTTGACCACGCCTCCTAATCCCAGTTTTCGAAAATTTTAAAAACCAAAAACGCAATTTTCTTAGTTACATATAGGGCTATCCAAACAACCTATTCAGAAATTTACGCGACACATGTTTTTCTGTAGCGGGACATTTGGTGTGGAATGCCTCATATACCCCCTATCACTAGAGTGGAGTGTATAAAAATAGGTTTAATTGTGAAAAAATATTTCTTTAACATACCGAAAATGATAACTTTTCGTAATTTCGCATCGTAATAGCAAAAAAACGAAAAAGGTATTTTTTGTTTTCGCTGGTTGTCAAAATTTGCGGAATGTGTTCTTCGCGAATGGTCTTTTTAGTTCTATTTTAAATCACTATGAAAGATAAAGCCGAATCAAATACTTCGTTACTTGTTTTTGCAACAAAAATTTAATTAGTGAATTAAATTACTTAAGGGAAACTTTTAGGCTCTTATTCATAATACTTATAACAAACTTATTGTAGGTTTATTTGACAATTATTCCTGCAATATTTGTCAAAAAAACCTACTTTAAATATATTTCAGGTTTTATGAATAACCACCTTAAAATATTGCTCCCCTAATGTATTGCGGCGAAAACAAAAAAATAATAAATTACTTAATGGAAACTTTTAACATATTTTTCTTCTTACGTATTGCGGCGAAAACAAAAAATACTACGATTGCGAACTTTAACAAGTTTTGGGGAGGCAAAGACAGTTTTTTATAGTTGATGAAAAAATCGGCATTTTTGGAGCAAAAATCGGCAAATCGGCAATTTGATAATTTTGAGGCAAAAAATCGGCAAAATGCCGATAAATCGGCAAATATGGCAGCCCTTATTAGGGCCCATGATTAAAATTGTTCCTCCCTCACGATTCAATCTATATTTTAAATGTCTTTTAGAGAGTTATTATTACCAGGGTTGCCAGATTTTTTTTACGCTCATCGCCAAATCGGATGTAAAAAATCGCCAGAAATCGCAAAAATTCTTTTTTTTTTCAGATTTTGTTTAAAATAATAATTATTTTTATTTAAAAAAAAATATTTTGTTTTCCGAATAATAGCTAGAAAAAATTAATACTCAAAAATTGCAAAAAACCTAGAAAAATACATAAAAATCGCCAAAAATTAGTTTTTATAGTTTTAGTAATTTTTTACATAAAAATTAAATTATATAAAAATTTCGCTAATTATATAAAAATTTCGCTAACTATCTGTCTATTGGCAATACATTTCACTCAAAATTTGTTTGTGCTTGTTTTTTGCACTAATGCAAAAAACCCAATCGATTCATGATAATCGGTCTTAAATATTTCTTAATTTTCTTATTCGCTATTTTTACTCAACAACAGTTTACAACAGTGTAAATTTAAGAAAAAAAGCAATTAATTTTTTGCTGATTCGTGCATTATATTTTTTGGCTCTTCTGGACACATTAAATTTCCCAATTTAATTGACAAAATCGCCAAAGAACTCGGCAATCATTTTATAAATCGCCAAGAAATCGCCACGTCGCTAAATCGAAAAACTCGTCGCCAAACACATTTCAAAATCGCCACGTTTGGCGAGAAAACGCCATATCTGACAGCCCTGATTATTACGCATACATAATATACCCCATTATTGTAAAATATAAGCATAGTGTAATGTTCAAATTTTTTTTTCTCAAAAACAAGGCAAAAAAACATTTTTGAAAATTTCAGAACAGATAGATATACTACGCCTTTACTATTTTTTAAACATGAAAAAATAAACTTGCGGCACACAGTGAGACAACGCCGGCATTAAATACAAGGAGTCATTGTAGAGCTCTGAAATTTTGCACAGGTTACTTTTGAGACAATTCCAGTTTTTTGAAAAAAAAATTATGAAAATACGCCCACTTTTACGCCCACCTCCCATACAATCGAAATTTGTAAAATGCCGTATTGTCCGTACTACTTAAGGTATAACTTTCAATTTTGGTATACTTGAATGTTATATTGTTACAAACATTATCGGAAAAAATTTTGAACTTTGGCCCACTTTTACCCCCACCACCCATACAACCCCAACATAAAAAGTGCCATATTTTCTAAAATATTTTAGGTACAACCTTCAAATTTGATATTACTGTAATTTATATCTAGGGCAAGTACTTTCATGCATCTAAAAAACGAAAATATGTGCCTGTAATATGCGTCTAAAAATCCAAAATATGCACTTAAAACTTCAAAAATATGCATCTAAAAATTATTGTTTTGACTAAAAAAATAATTTGTCAACATAATTTAGGCTTTGTCAAATACTTTGAGGCCTTCGACAATTCTTAAAAAATTTTTATTGAGTGGAAACAATTTTTAATTAGTAAAATATTTGTTTGCTTAAGAAGGTTTTCTTTGAGTCACTAAATATTTCTGAAGAAAAAAAAAATTATAAAAGAATAGTAAAATACAATATTTTTCTGGAACAAGTTATTTTTCAATACTTTTTGTTCTTTATTCTAAAAAAACAATAATTAAAAAAAAAAATTCGCTTTTTCGGAGTTTTACGATTTTTAAGTCCAAAAATCAGTTCAAAAGCAAAAGGCCTTACCCTAACTCTAATCAAAATAAAAACGCAATTTAAGGCAGTATGATACTTGCTAGTTTCTGTATAAAACAACAAATGCGAGAAAGAACAAGAAATACAATAAAATAAAAACAAAACAATATTGCCAACTTTTATTTTCAAAATAACTAGCCCAAAATAACTAAAAAACGCCCAAAACAAATGTAAAAAATTTGGACAAAAACTAATAAAATTGGCAACACTGTTAACATTTTATTCTGGAAATGTCAATTTTAAGTTCAAAATTTTTATATTTTTTTTGACAGTCACTGCAAAATTATCGATAACACAAGTTTATATTTTGACGTTTTAACTTTTTTTCATGATATTGCCATACTCTTTACACTTGGTCAGTTTTCCTATGAAAATATATTTGCACTGTTCTCCAAAATATAAAAAATACAAAAACTAGCAAGTGTCATAACACTGTTACCGATAAGTAAAATGTCTCAGAATAGAAACATTTTTAATAGGAAACATTTCTCAGAATCTAAAAATTATACTTTTAGAATCCATTTTCTTTAAAAAAATGCATCAGAATATGATTTCTATAAATAAATACACTTTTCTATAAAAAATAGGCGATAGGTTTTGAAAATTTCCTAAGGACGTTTTGAAAAAATATTGATGAAATTTAAAAAAAAGTCCGAATTATATGAAAATATGCAAAAATATGCATTTATACTAAAATATGCAAAAATATGCAACTACAAATCAATGCCATTTTATTGCAAATTCATTGATTCGGATTGATATCTAATTTATGTTATGTTTACAATGCTGAGTAAAAATATGCATTTTCATGAAAGTACTTGCCCTATTTATATCATTTCAAATGTTTCATGCAAAAACAACAATAACACGCCCACTATTACGCCCACCTCCCATGGAAATGCAATAAAAAAGAACAATTTTTTTCACTCTATCAATAATTTTTTAATATCATCATGGTGTTCTAATTTTTTTAATATGTTAGAGAAATGCTAATCTCTTATCAAAAGAGATCATTACAAGAACACTCATTATTACTTAACCCAATAAATAATGCAACATCTAAATTCAATATACAGTTGAACCTCGATTATCCGGCCCTCTATTAACCGGCATGCTGTGTGTTTGTTTTTTACATCTATTATCCGTGCTTTACCTCTACTATCCGTGCAATTCATACATGTCGTACATATTGTATTTTTTGTTATTGTTTTTACCTCTATTAACCGTGCTTTACCTCTATTATCCGTGCAATATGTTCACGAACATATACAAATGTAGAAAAATATATAACCTCTTTCAACCGTGTTTTTCGATTATCCGTGCTAAGTCCGGTCCCGTGCAACCCGGATAATCGAGGTTCAACTGTATAACAATTAAACTAACCACAATAGAAAGTGATCATAACACAACTTCGATAAGAACAACAGCTTGCTCTATCAATTTAAATTAAAAATTATGCAACTATCTAACCCAAAGTCAATGACCTTCAAAAAAATTATCAATCAAATGAATAATGTAAATAAAATAATAATAAACAATAAGGGAATATGTGTAAACAATTAAAAAAAATAACATGCTATTGCATGCTAACATACGTATAGCGACAGAGTGTGCGCGTTGCATAATTTTTGTATTTTTTTGTATGTTTAAAGTACTTTTGCAAACTTTTGCTATAGTTCCTTTACTTTAAATGAAAGCTGAGACTTCAATCTTTCATTTGATATAAGTCTTCACCTAGGGCGAGGGGCTGCTCTATATTTCCTAGTCCATTGAAAATGCAAACTGATCAATTTTTACACCACAATTCTGTTGTTAAGAAATTTTTTTTGTGTTTTTTTTTTTTTAATTTATTTTTTCATCTACTCATTCTACAACAACTAAATTAATTAAAAAAATACTTTAAAGTTATATTTATTATGTATTTTTTATTTAATAAGCTTTTGAATGTTACATATTGAACTAACATATTTCAAGCCCTTTGGCATACCCCAACTTCGACTTGCTCTAGACCAAAAAGTAATGAAGTTATGAGGCTGAAATTTCAGGGAATTTTTACTCATATATCTGTTAATATACTGTGAAAATTTCATCCAAATTGGACGACACGCCAAAACCCATTTTTTGTCGCGGTTACTATAGGGCTGTCTCACTGTGCGGCATGTCTTTTGATAAATAAAGTTTAAGTCAAATTTTAAAACTTCTTCTAAAAATTATACAGTTTTTTTTAATCGATAGCCCAAAAATCTATAAAAAACAAAATTAAAAGACTTCACTGTTCATTAAATTCATAAAATTTGCATAAAGATGCTTACACTCTAAACAAATGAGTCCAGTTTCCTACTATAAATTGGGTAAATTTGAACAAATTCAAATAATGTACTACTATAAATGTGTAAATTTCCAATAATTTTTTGGTAAAACTACACATTTTGTGTAAATTTACCCAATTTATAGTAGGAAACTGAAATCATTTTAATTAGAGTGTAGGTAAAAAATTAAGATATTTTCAATATTTGACCATGCCTAAAAAGCCCACTTTTTGAAAAAACCCCAAATTTTTATTTATGTTATTTAATAAATATATGGGGCATTCCAGCCCAAATCACTCACTTTTAGACCCGACCCCCTTTGATTATTTTGTTTGGATATGTTTTAGTACGTATTAAATGCAACTTGCTCTCAACTTTGCAGATTTGTATACCATGTTGGTATTTAGTAATTTTTCAAAATGGCGATTTTTTTCAACAAAAATTAAAAAATTTAAATTTTCAATTAATTTTGACCAGTAAAAAATAAAAATATCTTAAAAAAGTTTGACAACATTTTGTTGGTATTTAAATGTAGTTTTAGAAAAAAAATATGAAACAATTATTCGAAGTAATTATAACTTATTTTTTAACGTTTAAAAATTAAAATTGACTTTTTGAAAAAGCCCGAAACCTTAGATTTTTTTTAAAAAAGTCTAAAAATCGAGATGTGATCATAATTCGTTCTATTTTTTTCAAATTTTGAAAATTGGGCTTTTTGACTCTGGTTTATTTTATATGGTGCTCCAAAAAAATTAAATTGGTAGATATTTTTGCCTAACTTACTCTAGATAAATTAACTTCTGGGTAAAAATAGGTCTCACAAAAATTTAGGTTGATCGGACATGGGTAAGGCGTGCCGTATCGCCCTTGAATTTAAAAAACGGATTACAAGGAAAAATATGATTTTTTTCTGTTTTCTCAATTTTTTTGTTATTTTAAGTTAAATTTGAATTCAAGTGGTTACAGAATTTTGATATCGAGTGAAATGCCTCGCTAATAAGGTACTACAAACTAAAATCGATTGAAAATCAACCAAGTTATTACAACTTCCCCAGGCATCTAACGTGTGGCAGACCACTTGATTAAGGCAAATACTTGGCAAATCATTTCATAATGACATGCCATCACATTTTTTGTTGAACATTTCGTGGGGAATGCCTCATATGTAAAATTAAATTTCCTGAGATTTCACAACGAAACTCCAAGGATAAGGAAAAATCGGTTAAGTCAAAATATTTTATCCCAATATTAGCTCGTGCTGTTGCGAAGCTGATCAGTTGCTTTGGATCTGCCTATATCTGATTAATTTCTGATAAATTTTTATTAAATTAAAGTTGTTATTAGTTGACCTTTCCAATTTTAAATATATAAAAATTCTTCGAGCTCGAGGCCAGTTTTTTCTTGTAAATACATATTATTTTATTCCATTCCAATATTTCGATACTCTTTGAGAATCATCATCAGGGGATTTAGTGAATTTTTATACACACAAAAACTTAATAATATGTTGTTAAAGCAGTTAGAGCGGTTGGGTAGGTATGTTCAGAGAAAATTTTTGGATTAAAAAACATTTGATTGCTCTATGGGCACTTTTAGGGCAGTCAGAGCGGTTGGAGCAAATTTTAATAAATGTCATTTTCTGTGGGGCCCCTTTAGAAGTTAGAGATAGGGTATAAGTTTGTTCCAAAGAAATGTTTAGACGTAAAAATTAATGGGGGTCAGTCTTGGAAATGACCTCTCCATGACGCACCATTGGAGCAGTAGAAATGATTTTAAGATTGGAAAATTACAACACACAAAAATTTTTTTTTTTCCATGAACGATTTTCATAGTATTTATGAACAAATTCATACAATTTATTAACTTTTTCATAATATTTATAAACTTTTTCATAGTATTTATGAAAAATGTTAAAAATTCTTAAATTTCACATTTTATGATTGTTTCATATATACTATGAAAAAGTTTATAAATATTATGAAAAAGTTAATAAATTGTATGAATTTGTTCATAAATACTATGAAAATCGTTCATGTAAAAAAAAAAATTTTGTGTGAATAAAATTTTTTCAAAAAATTTAAAAAAAATAGTAATAATCGATATCCCACGATCCTACTAGGCAAAAAATTTGTAGAATCGATAGAAGTTTTACACAAAAAATTAAAAAAAAAATCAAAAAGTACATACAGTGACTCGCAGCTTACTTCGGCGCTATGAAAAAACCCCCAATGAAATATCCCCCAAACAGAAAAATGAAAAAATCCAAAAAAAAAAAAAATGCTAAAATTTTATTTGGGGATTTTTTCATTTATTTTGGGGGTTGTTTCATTATTGATTTTGGGGGGGGGGGGGTTTTGTTCGTCGTACGGACATAGCGCCCAAGGTCTTATCGCCCAAAACCGTAAATGACATATCGCCCACGCTGCGACATATAGCCCAAAATGATAGGTTAAAAAATGTTATATCTCCCAAAACAAAATTGTCAAAAAATCCAAAATACTTTTTTGGGCGAAATGTCGAAATTACTACTTCTATGATTTGTTTTATTGTAATAAAGGTTTTCTGCGTAGCCGGCCTTCGGCCGGGCTTAGGGATTACAAACTCCATGCATTAAACCCACCCTCTCTCCAAACCAAAGCTATTTTGGTTATCAGGCCTTTTTGAGGCATAACAAATTTGGTAGCGTAAAGGACTACCCTAGAAAACTTTACTTTGCGGAGAGGGCGGGTTTAATGCATGGATTTTGTAATCCCTAAGCCAGGCCGAAGGCCGGCTACGCATGAAAACTTTAAAATATTGTGTTAAAAAAAACAATTTTGGTGAGTTTTATGATTATTTTTTTGGGTGCTATGACATTTTATAAATAAACATTTTGATATTTGGGTAATATGCCATTTTTGATAATTTATATAAATTTAAAGAAAATTGTTAAAATACCCAAAAATAATGGCCATATCGTCCAAAAAATTTTGCAACAACAACTAACACACATTTTTTTTGGGTGGAATGACTTTTTTAAATTGGGCGATATGCACTTGGGCGCTATGTCCGTACGCCGTTTTGTTCATTATGAAACAAGCCCCAAATGAAAAAAGAAATAAAAAAAGCGTACGGATATAACGCCCAAGGTCTTATCGCCCAAAACCGTAAATGTCATATCGCACAAGCTGCGACATATAACCCAAAATGATAGGACTAAAAATGTTATTTCTCCCAAAACAAAGTTGTCAAAAAATCCAAAATATCGCGAAATGTCGAAATTACGACTTCTATGATTTGTTTTTTTGTAATAAAGTTTTTATGCGTAGCCAGCCTTCGGCCGGGCTTTGGGATTACATACTCCATGCATTAAACCCACCCTCTCTGCAAACCAAAGCTATTTTGGTTATCAGGCCTTTTTGAGGCATAACAAATTTGATAGCGTAAAGGGCTGCTACCCTAGAAAACTTTACTTTGCGGAGAGGGTGGGTTTAATGCATGGAGTTTGTAATCCCTAAGCGCGGCCGAAGGCCGGCTACGAATAAAAACTTTAAAATATTAAAAATGTTAAAAAAAACAATATTGGTGAGTTCTTGGGCGCTATGTCCGTACGCCATAAAGTGATTTAAATTTTTTGGGCTTAATTTCATTTGGGAATAATTTCAATGGAGGTTTTTCTTATGTTTATTTGGGAAATATTGCATTATGAAATAAATTCTAAAATTTGGTGTTTATTTCATTTTTATTTGCATTTATTTTTAAATGCAAATAAAAATGCATTTATTTTGGGTATAATTTCATAATTTTTCTTTGGGGCTTATTTCATTTTATTTGGGGATAATTTCATTGGGGGTTTTTTCATTTTCCTATTTGGGTGTAATTTCATTGGGGGTTTTTTCATAGCGCCGCTTACTTCGTGTGTTAGATATCAGTTAGCAATCCATTTAAGACAAAGATAACAATAATACACCTAATTATTATCAAACGAGTAATTTTGTTAAAAGTGCTGTGTAGGTAATTTATCGAGCTTTAATTTAAGCTTAATGGCGTCCAGATTGAGTAAATACTAAATGTGCTACGAGGGTCGAAATGGAAATTTAAATTATTGAAAGACGTTTTTTAGAAAATTTCTTAAAAATACTTTTAGGTCGATTTTTCTCAAGATCAAAAAATAAAAATTTAAAGAATAGTCCAATAAAATATATTCATTTTTCAACTAATTTTTCTAATGACCCAAACAAAAATCAAAATTTTTAAAATGCAGTCAAAGATATCCGAATTTTTTAACCTCCAATTCTTTTGACCACCAATTTTTTGTAAACAAAAGAAAATGTTCAATTATTTTCATATCTCATTACTATACACTTAGGTGTACTAAAATTATTAAACAATTAAATCTTTTGTTTGTTTAACAAAAATTGGTGGTCCAAACAGAGACCAAATATTACAGTTATATGTGTCTTTTTGCTTTAAAAAAATCATTAAACGAATGTTGTCCAAACTAAGTATTTTATATATGAAAGGACGTCTAGATATACCCCGTGTTTAAATGTGCAATAACTTTTATTTTTTGATTTTTACAATAACAGTTATTAAAAACTTTTTGTGCAAACAATCTAAAATAACTTTTATTTTTTATTTATTGGAGTAAATCACAGTTATTTTTAAAAAAATCAGTCAAAGTTTATATCTTTAAATCAATGATTGAAGTATAAGCTATCAATAGGATTCTTTTGCATGCGTTTATTTTATTTTTATTTTAATAACTCAAGTTTTTTAAGGCTGAAAGAGATTTTGATAACAGTTATAAAAAATAAAAGAAACAGAAAATGCAAATTCCTTCATTTGTGTCTGCAATTCCAGATCATGTTGGTAACCCTTGCGAAATAATGTAAGAGACAAAAAAGTTGAAAGAAAGTATGAAGTGAGGTTGAGATTGCTAGAAATAGAATTGTAGTGTTGGAAACTGTCAAAATTTATTCTGTAGAAACTAAAAATATTCACATATATAAAAAACAGTTTTCATTAACAAGACAAACCGACATTTAAAATCCTACTGATGATGACACTAACTGGGGTGTTTGAAACCGGTATAGGAAATACCAGAAATGTCTATATTTTTTAGAAATTCAATTTTTCTTCTGCATTTTTTCAACTTGAACCCTTATAACAAATATAATTAGAGCCCGTGCTCGATCTGTACTTACAGAAAAAATCAAAAAAAAGTTTTTAATTTCTGTTATTTTGGACATATATTTATATAAATCATTTCAAACTGTTATTTTTAATTTTTATTTAAAAAATATTTTTGAACAGTTTAATTTGATTTTTTTCAATAAATCACATAACAGTTATGGTCTCTGGGTCCAAAGAATTGGATGTCAAAATTCGAATTTCTTTTACTGCGTTTTAAAAATTTTGGGTTTTGTTTGGGTCTTTGGGAAAATTATTTAATACATGAATATTAAATATTGGGCTATTTTTTAAATTTTTAATGTTCAACCTTGGATAAAATCGACCTAGAAATATTTTTAAGAAATTTTCTAAAAAAGGTCTTTCAATAATTTCAATTTCCATTTCGACCCTCGTAGCACATTTAATATTTACACAATCTGAACGCCATTAAGCTTTAATTAAAGCTTGATTAATTACATACACAGGACTTTTCACAAAAATACTTATTTCATAATAATTAGGTCTATTATGGATTGCTAACTAATATCTTTTACACGAAATAAGCTGCGAGCCACCGTACATTTTCAAAAATGAGATTTAAATTTTAAAACTTAAAAATCGCATTGAGTAGTTTTAAGAATTTTTTTGATTTTTTTTTTTTAATTACTTAAAAAAACAAAAATTTTGAAAAAATTGAAGAATTTATGAGTAAAAGAATTTTGAGTAAAGGAACAAATTACCTATTTTAAAAAATTCGATATCTTTTGAGCGGGTCATCAAAAAAATCTGAAAATTTACAACAAAGGAGTTTTCGAAGGCTACTAAAAACTGTAAACAAATTGGGAAAATCTAAAAAAAAAAAAATATTCAATGTGTCCGATTTGATTTGGAAATCCCCATATACTTTAAAATATTTCGAGGTGTTACAAATGGAATGACAAACTTATATATACCCTCTATTACAGGAGTGGAGGCATAAAAATGAAAATAACAATCGAATAGTATTTCTAATTTACTATTACAATAAAATATTACAATTTTAAAAACATTTTAACCTTTTCCATACCTAACCTTTCCCTTTAACCCAGCATCTGCCGAACAAATTTATTTCCCTCACAAACAACCTGTTTACAGAAAATCTTATTTAAGAACCAAAAAAACCTGCAATAACGGATGTAAACCTTTAAAAATGTCAAATTTTCGTAAACCTACAATAAAATCAAAATATTTATTCATGTTACTAAAACCGCATCTAAACCGAAACACAAAAGAGAAAAACTATTAAAACAAACAAAAAACATAATTTTCCCAAGGATATAAAAATAATTATTGTGTGTACATGTTTAAGGCTGACTGAATGAGAGAATGTCCTTAAAACAATTACGCCTGCGCACATACGTGCCCAAAGAAGGTGCCACACAATTACAAAACAACAACAAAAAAAAACGTAGACAATTACTACACACCATGTAGTAGATTGAAAAACACTAGGAAATTTGATTACCGCGAGAATTTTTTTTTTTGTTTTTTCATCTTGCTCCAATTGTGTGGTATATTATGGAGATTTTATATTTTGTACCACTCCAGGGAAAAATAATGTAACATTATTCATAATAAAAGTAAACATGATGTACGACTAATTTGAATTTGAAACACATACTTTTTCATTTTTCAAAAAAGATTTTGAAAATTATTTTTCTTTTTAAAGATTTTCCCACACTTACAAATTTGTAACATATATGTAGCGGTATGGAAAACTATATACGTGGAAATTTTTCATTTAAAGTATTTTTAGTTTGAATATAAGATATTTTAAGTTATGATTCTTTTGTTGAAATTTAATTTTTGGGGGGAAACCTTATAAAGAATTAGACAATTTATGCTTAATTAGTTTTTCTTTTACCAGAAAAAATCAAAGCAGATCATATTACACTCCTCCATAAAAATTCCCTATAGTTAAAAAAAAAAATCTTTTAAAATTTAAATTTTAAAATCTCAAAGAACTGTTACTGATATTTTTTGTTTTATTTTATAAAAAAAAAAAATCATAATACGATTTCCTTTTTTTCTGTAGGTTATATCCTGTATTTTGACATTAAAGTTCATTTCATTGTTATGTATACACCTTGCATTTGTGGTTTTCCTGGGAAAGTAGTAGGTAAGTATCACTCATGATTGCATTCCTAACAAATCACGTTAAAAATACGTTATTTAATATGTTTCAATACTACTCCCTCCTTGCAATTACTTAAATTTATTTATATTCATTCAATTTAATTTCAAAATTATTTTTTTGTTAAGTGACAAGTGCATGCATGCGTTTTGAAATAAAAAGGACCCTTACTACCACCATTTATTGTTTTTTTTTCATACAAACACAAAACATTCCTTTTGTCAGTAAGGTCAACAATGTGCTCAGTTTGAAAGGTTTTTCTCGTTTTGTTTTCATTGCGCAGCCGCAACGTTTGTGTACTCAAGTGTTGCATTACACAAGTGTTTTCTGCACTTGAGTGCCTCTTCTGTTTATTGATGTCCTTTTTGTTGGTTATTTTTTTTATGTTTTTATGTTCTTTAAAAGTGTGTTTTATTGTTTGCCAGACATCAGGTCTATATTTGGTTTTGACATGTGTTTTTTTGTGGTTTTGTTTTTAAATAAAGACAAATTAGGTTCAAATTTAAATAAATCCTTTTTTAAAACTGTTTCGTTTCCTATAATTGGATATGTTGCACAATTATCGTGTGTACATTTGTGGTTCAAAAATATTACTTGCATTTTAAAAATAAAGCAATGAAAGAGCTTTTTATTTATTTTAAAGATAAACTATCGGTATATTTTGACAATTTCGTAACTCAAAATTTAGTCAACTAGAATTACCAGGTTTGCCACTTAATTGTAGGATTCTTTTCTTAAAGGAAAAAATTTGCACTCAGAAAAAAAAACTAACTAAAAAATTAGAAAATTTACTAAATCCGTGGAAAATTGATAATGATTTAGCTCCATTGCCACGTATTCCTACTTTTTAGTCCATATTTTTCTTTAAAATAAGGAACAATTTGAACTAGAAAGTGGGAAAAAATGTCCCATTTTTAGTTAAAGAAAAACATTTATGATGAGGACATTTCCATAATTTGTATAGGAAAATTCCCAAGTTCTAAAAAAACTCTTATAAAAGTTTTAACGATCGAGTATCAATCTTTGAAACACTTTTTAAAAATATAAGATTCTGAGAATGTTTATACCCTTCAACCACAGTATGGGGGTATACTCACTTTGTCATTCCGTTTGTAAAGCATAGAAATATCGGTCGGGGACCCCATAAAGTATATATATTATTGATCCATGATCGATTCTAAGACATTCTATAAATGTCCGTCTATCCGTCTGTCCGCCCGTCCGTCCGTCTGTCTGTAGATAACACAATGCAGTCCAAAATAAAACAGCAAGACTCAGCGATGCCAACTCAGCGCGTTTCGCGCTAGATTTGGCGCTTTCTAACCACCCAAAAAGCGCATTTTGCAAATCTAGCGCGTTTTTAAAAAAGGCGCTGAACTTGTGCGTTTTCACTTTTTCATTTAGCGCCTTCAGCGCTTTCTTTCTAGAAGTAATCACTTTGAGAAAAAATTTACATATTACAACCGAAACGTCCTAAAAACAATCCATATTTTTCACGTTGTCGTTGTAGTACATCCATAGAAATGTAAAACTTTGTTGAAAATTAAAAAAAAAAATTGGTTTTTATATTAACAACAGAAAAAAAAATTTGGTAAAAAAAATATATTAAGCAATTTTTTGCACTTATTCTATGAATACGCCTAATGCCTTTATAAAAATTTTAATTAACACCGTTAAATTAAAAACATTTTTTAGCGCTTTTTACTTTATTAAAATTTAGCGGTTTTTGAGTCACTGTTTTGCGCGTTTTGACTGTAAAAAGTTGGCATCACTGGCTAGACTCCTGAAGTTTTTCACAAATATGGGTCATGTTAATAGGCAGGTTAAGTTCGTGGATGGTCAAAATCGGGCCAGGGGGAAAAAAGTTCCCCTTGACGAACTGAACCAACCTCTAAAAAAATATACTTTTTATACCCTACAACTACAGCATGGGGGTATACTCACTTTGTCATTCCGTGTGAAACGCATCAAAATATCGGTCTAGGATCCCATAAGGTATATATTTATGATCAGTGATCGATTCTAAGACATTCTAGCTATGTCCGTCCGTCCGCCTGTCCGTCCGTCTGTCCGTCAGGCCGTCTGTAGTTAACACGATGCAGTCCAAAATAAAAGAGCTAGACTCCCGACATTTGACGCGAATATGTCTTATGTTCCTAGGCAGTTTAAGTTCGTAAATGAGCAAAATCGGACCGGGGGGAAAAAGGTTCCCCCCTAAAGAACTAAACCAACCTCTGCAAAATATAATTTTTTTAAATGATTTTTTTTGTTTTTGTTTAACAAATGCAACATTTTTATGCTACAAAAAGTTCATAGTCCTGCACTTGGACCCAAAGAATTAGAAAATGTCGTTTTTTTTCGGTCCGCCTCCTTTTATCGGCGTGGAATACATTTTTTTTTTTTTGTTAAATATTGATAAACTTGTATTCTTTAGCGCAAAAATCATAAGAATGAATTTTTAAACACATATTCGAGAGGAAATTTGCCCCCAATTACCACTACTGACCCCTCCCCAAAAAAAAAAGAAAAAAAAACGCCCATGCAATTTTATTTTTTTTATTTTTTTGCATGTTGGAGGGTATAAAAGATTCGGCACAGCCGAATTTAACACTCTTACTTGTTTTACATGTTTTTTTTTTGTATTTTTGTTAAATAAATCAAAACATTTGGTATATTTATCGCGATGGGAAGGTGCGTTCAACGTCCCCCACTGACTCCATCAACCCGATTTTGGTTCAAAAATGCTGATCAGAATCTGTGGGAAAAGATCGCAGCTCAACTTTTTTGGACCAAAATCGCAGATCAGAATTTTTGGACTTAAATCGCGTTTTTATATTTTTTAGATAACACTACATTTTCCGACTTTTGTTATTTAAAAATTTTAAAAAAATATAAAAACATGATTTTGGTTCAAAAATGCAGATCAGCATCTGTGGACCAAAATCACAGATCAGCATTTTTAGACCAAAATCACTTTTTTATATTTTTTCAATAATTTTTATATAACACCCTTAACATTTTCCAACTTTTGTTATCTAAAAAATATTAAAAAAATATAAAAACATGATTTTTGTCCAATAATTTTGATCAGCATCTGTGGACCGATATCGCTGATCAGGGTTTTTGAACCAAAATCGCGATTTTATATTTTTTAATATTTTTTATATAACACACTTAACATTTTCCACACTCAAAATAATAACTCTGTTAAATTACAGAAAAACTCTGCTGATTTAACAGAGTACACCATACTTTTCCAGCTAACAACATTTCTTGGTAATTTTACTAAAAAACTCTGTAAAATGATTTTTAACAAAAATAACTGTTAATTTACAGAGTTTATAGTAAAATATTGGTTAAATATGAAAGCTTTTTGACAGAGAAAACTCTGTAATTTTACTTTAAAACTCTGTAAAATGATTTGGAAAAAAACTGTTAATTTACAGAGTTTCTAGTAAAATATTGGTTAAAAAAAATCACAATTTAGCAAAGAAAACTATGTAAATTTACATATATTTGTAAAATGCATTTGATGCAAAAAAAAAATATACAGAAAAAACTCTGTAAATTTACAGAGTTTAGTTAAATGCATGTTATTTTGTAAAATTTTTATGAGATTTCTGAAAAGATTTTTTATAACTTTTTTTGCTACTTTTTCTCCAAAAAAAAATATACAGATAAAATTTTGAAACTACTTAAAACAGAAAACTTTTATGGGTTTAAAAAATACGAAGTATTTTGCTTTAATTTGTATTTTAGAAGAAAACTCTGTTAATTATTTGTAAAATTAAGATTACAAAGTAAAAAGTAATATAACAGAGGAAACTTTGTTTTTTTTTTTTTGTCACAACAAAATACAAAGTATTTTCTTGTAATCTGTATTTTGACAGAAAACTCTGTCAAATATCTGTTGAATTTAGATTACAGTCATTTTACAGAGTATTTTACAGAGTTATTATTTTGAGTGCAAATTTTAAGAACAATTTGGATAAAAAATAATTTTTATGTTTAAAAATCGCATCTGTGGATCAAAATCGCGGTTTTGGAGTTTTTTTTAATATTTTTCCAATAGAGTACGCAAAATTTTCGAGTTTTTGAGCCGGATTTGGTCCAAAAATTCGGATATGAATTTTGGTCGAAATAAGTAACTTTTTCAACTTTGAGTGCTGGTTGCCGACTGAAAATGACCTTGCGAAATGTTTTTATGAATTTTTCCACAATCAGCTCTACACTCAAAAAAAAAACTGTATTGTTAGCAAAAAAAAGCTTGTAAACCTACAAGAAAATTTGCTGATTTTGAACCCACAATTTTTTTGCTAAAGTTAGCAAAAATGTTTTGCCAATAATTAGTTAACTAATTTTTTTCTTTTTTAACTTAGTTCATACACATCTGAGGACCCCATTGGGTTCGGACCCGATAGGTCCAGACCCCGATGGGCCTAGACCTAGTTGGGTTCCTTAAAAAGTGTCATAGTTTTTGATCCAAAATTTGTGTCCGTTTCGCTCTACCTTGCTTAGTTTTTGAGATACGTGATTATGGGGGACCACTGGGGTTTTGAGAATTAAAAAACTCGATAACTTTAAAAATATTACTCGGAGAGCTTTTGACTACTTGTTCTACGTGGTGAGTGCTACAAAAATGGTTTTGGACTTTTTGTTGTGTCGGCAATATTTACCGAGATATGAGCATTTTAAAATTTTTGGGAATGCTAACTTTTTTGGATCCAAAGTTAGGGCCCGTTAGGGTCCACACATGTGAAGAGGGCCATGTGAAGAGAGCTCGAGAACCAAAAATGGCCTCCATTTTGCTCTATCTGGCTTAGTTTCCGAGATAGCGCCATTTTAAATTTTCTAAAAATAAAAAAAAATTTTACCATTTATTTTGCTAATATTAGCAAAAAAATCTTGTAAAAATGTTGTCAACTCAATTTCAAATCTTAGCAAAAGAAATTAGTTCAAAGTTTGTTTAAAATTGCTAATGTGCTAAATGAAGTTTAAAAGAATTTTTTGCTAACATGCTAATCTCAACTAAAAATTTGCTAACTAGCATTAGCAAAAAAAAATTAGTAAATCTACTAACGTATTTTTTTTGAGTGTAACGTGGCCATTGCTTGGCAGGTATTACGACATGAAATTCGAAAATTTAAATTTGACGGAATGCTTTATTGTGTAATCATTAAATTGGCAAGCATTTAAAATTTTTGTATGCTAGAGGTGTCCGACTGTAAGGGCTCCTGATGGTGCCCCTATTAGACATGTGGGGTCCGTCGTCCAAAATTATGCACGAAATTACGTTAGTTATAACCGGTATAAATTTTATTGCAATCGGTCCAGTACTTACTGAATGGACGGACGAATTATTTCCAAAAATTTTGACAACCGTAAACTTCAAAATCATGGAGTAAAGTATAATAAGCTGTTTTGTTTTTAAAAAAAAATAATCAATCAGTTCAACCAAAATTTTAATTATAAAACCAATTATTTTCACCCTCTTAAAAAAAATACATATTTCCATATACATTTGTACTTATGTCAAACATAAGTACATGTTATGCCAAACTAAAAAAAAATATCCTGTTCCTCTCCCCTTAATAAAAAACATTAAAATCAAAACTTAAAAAAATTCTACATGACGGTTATTGAAATAAAATTTCACTTTTGTGTTTTTGATTTGAAATTCGTGTTTAATTTGTTTGTATGTGGGTTTATTTTTTTTAATGCAGGTGGTTTTAGTCAAATATTTGTTCCGCCTGTAAAATAGAAAAAAAAACTAAATTTACTCGAACAACATGCAACACTATGATGCCACAACATCCCCTTTTAGTAGTCGTTGTTTTTAACGTGGACATAAATATAAACATGCTTGTAATTTCATTTATTTCCGGATCAAAAGATCACTTCCTGACAGGATATAAACAGGAGTAAAATGTTTGGAAAATTGTACAAATGTTTAGATTTCTATGGGAAAATATTTGAATTGATAAAAAAGAAAACTTTAAGGTATTGTATGATTTTTAAGATAAAATATCAACAAAAAAAATTATGATTTCTAACGGTCATTTTGAAATTGAAAACTAGAAACAAAAAAATCAAGTTTTTTCTTTAAAAAGTTACCCAAAAAAAAGAAACTGGGTTAAATGTTAAACGAACATTAGAAAAATATTTAGAAATCTTTGAACTCAATTTTCATAAACAAAATGACATTTAACAGATCAACCCTTTTATTCCCAAAATTACTTAAGATCATAATGCTTTTTGATGATGTTAGATGCTGCTCTGAAAAAAAAAGAAAAAGCTGTTATTTTTAAGTTCATCACTTTTTAACCCTTTTCTTTTTCTTGAAGTCTTTCAAATAATTAATTCACATACAAATTTTATGATGTGCAGATCTATCTCTAAGCATCTTTTTGTGTTAAATTTTTTTTGCTTACCCAACAATCATATTAAAATGTTAAGATCATGTTTTTTTGTGACATTTCTTTTTGAACTTAAATGTCAATTTGTTAAAATCTTTTGTATTTTCATCCAAGTTTTTATTTTTTATTCATTTAATTGCTTAGTTTTTGTGCTTAAAAGTCAGAGATGGGTGTTGATAAAAAAAATGGAACATTATAACGGCGAGTTAATATTGCATTAGGGATGTTATGAATATTTCGAAGATTTAATTTTGTAAAAATTCGTAAATTTTTTTTCAAAAACAAAAAAATGGAAAAATTAACTAAGAGAAAAATCGGTACTAACAACAATAAGTTTAGAGTGACCATTTTTTCCTGAACTCAAATCAGTACACTAGCCTGTCCCGAAAATAACATCTTTCTAAAATTTCGCTAGGTAATAGTGAAAAGATGATGCGTATTACAGAGCTGATAATGCGAAAAATAATCCGAAAAAAATTGGAGCCTTTCTCAGTGCATTTTAAAAATAAACAAGTGAGAGTGTTACATTCGGCTGTGCCAAATCTTTTATACCCTCCAAAATGTAAAAAAAAAAAATTTTAAAAAAATCCAGGGACGCCTTTTTTTGGGGGGAGGTTGCTGGGAGACGTTAGGGGGCATCTTCCCATTGCGATTTTGAATTTCTTCTGATATAAAAATGTTGCATTTGCTTAGCAAAAGTTCAAAAAACACTGTGAAAAATTTGATTTTTCTTAGGTTGGTTTAATTTTCCATGGGGGAACTTTTTTCCCCTTGTTCCGATTTTGCCCATTTCCGAACTTAACCTGCCTAGGAATATAAGATATATTCGTGCCAAACTTCGGAAGTCTAGCTCTTTTATTTTGGACTGTATGGTGTCCTCTACAGACGGACAGACGGACGGACTTACAGACGGACAGACGGACGGACTTACGGACGGACGGATATCGCTAGAATGTCTTAGAATGGATCACTGATAAATAAAATATATACTTTGTGTGGTCCTAGACCGATATTTCAATGCGTTACACACAGAATGACAAAGTGAGTATACCCCCATACTGTGGTTGGAGGGCATAAAAATCGAGGTTTTTGACAATACTGAATTTTAAATGTTCATATTGACGCGGATGTTACTCAAAGGATACAATTTTTTTTTGACAAAATACACTACGATTGCGAACTTAAACCGGTTGTAGGGAGGCAAAGACAGATTCCAAAATGTTTGGGATTATTTTTCCCAACATCAGCTCACTTTTGGGATTATTTTTCCCAACATCAGCATTTTTTTTTTTTGCTATTACTTTAAATTTTATTTTTCGGGACAGGCTATTATATGTATATGGTACACACAAAAAAAAACTTTGTCAAATTACTAGGAAAAGTCTCGTAATCCCATTTTACCAATATTTGACAGTTTTTCTTGTTTTTTAACAAATCCAAATTTACGTTTTTTTTTGTAATTTTACAATTTTTCAAGATAATTTTACAAAAGAAATCTAGTAATCACGAGAATTCCTTGTAATTTTAATTGCGCCAAAAAACTGTAAATTTACAATTTTATTGGTTAAAAGCTTGTAAAATTACTAGGAATTCTCGTAAAATAGGAGGTACACGCAGAGAAAAAATATGTTTGCGATGTGATCACGGCAACTATACTATGATCTCTAAGCCCAGTTATGATTGCAGCAATCAAGTTATTGTTTTTAAAATTGTATTTAAACATTTATATGGTTGTTTTAGACATTTAATAGTCGCTTCAATCATGATCAAATAATTGCTACATCCAAAAGTACAATATGGTTGTTGTAACAATGTTATAGTTAATTATATTCTCGACACACCAAAAATTTGAACATAATATGATTATAACAATCATTAGATAATCACAACTTAATGAAAATTGATTTTTGCGAAAATTGTCAGGCTTATTCATCAGTTTAGTGTTTTGCCAGCAAGCAGTTAGTCGCAAAGACGCCACTTACAATAAGTTCATTAAAAAATTTCAGGCAATTTGACTTAAAAAATTGGATCAACGCAGAAGGAAATGAAATACAAAAATCTACTTTATCTAATTTATTTATTGTGCGGTTTAAAAATAACTTTCCACTTTAAAATAAAAACTTCATATCGAAAATATTTAAGTTTTTTTTGTGCATTTTTTGCTTACTGAATTTTAATTTTGTAACAAATATGTTATGATTGCAGCAAATATGTTTGATTTTGTCAATAACTTAATGGTTTATACAATCATTCAATGTTAGCTGACAAAAATGTTATCGTTGATGATTTTTTTTTTAGAAAAATGCCATAAGTTTATTGCACAACATTCAAAAACAAAAAATAAATTATTGATGTGAACTTTATCAAAAAAAAGTACTGAAGAATTTCTATAAACGTGTGGTATTAAAGCATAATTAATTTTCTCAATTTAAACAAAACAAAAAATATTAAACTGGAATCATAATTTGATAATTATATAACATTTTGGCCATTATTGCCGCAATCATATATTGATTAACATTCCTTGTTGCCTTCAATCATATTAACATTATTGTTACAATCAGATTCCCAATCATAATATGACGCTCTTAAATCATGATCACCGCAACCATGTTTTTTTTCTGCGTGTAGCAAAAAATCTAGTAAAATTACGAAACCTCTTTGTAAATTTTATCGTGAGAAAAAATTTGTAAATTTACAGTTTTATTGGTAAAAACCTTGTAAAATTACAAAATTATTGGTAAAAATCGTGTAAAATTACTAGAAATTTTAGTCAAATAGGAGGTATCAAACAAAAAAAAGTTTCAAGTTTTTCTTGTAATTTTCCAAGGTTTTTTTTTTTTTTGAGTGTAGAAAATAAGATAAACAGTCAAACCCGGTTATAACGCACTCCGAGGGACCAATACAAATAGTTCGATATAAGCAAAGTTCGCTTTAAGCGGGGTATATTTTTTATCAGCCTAGTTTTTTTTTTTTTCCAAAAAAATAGACCCAAATTTGTTTTAATTGATATTTTTTCGTAAATAAACTACATACATTAAAAATATAAATAAATTTTCTCAAAATTATAATATAAACCAAAAATTTCCAACCTTTTGTGAGTTTGATAAACATGATTGGCGCACATTAAAAAATATTTATGGGAGTTCCAAGAATAAATGAAATTTTATTCTTGGGACCATAATAAGCAGCTCGTTTTAAACGAGGTTTGTTATAACCGAGGTCGTTATAAAAGAAGTCTTTTGTGTGAAAATTGATGCCAAAACGACTTTAGAATTAGTTCGTTATAACCGAGAATTCGTTATAACCCAGCAAAAACTTGCATTACTAAGTAATGAAATGTGTAATGGGAATTTCAAAAGTTATAACTACAGTCGAACTCGGTTATAACGAACTCGGTTATAACGAATTCTCGGTTATAACGAACTAATTCTAAAGTCCCGACGTTTTGGCAATAATTTTCACACACAATACCTTTTTTATAACGAATCCTCGGTTAAAACGTACTACTTATTATGGTCCCACGAACACAATTTCATGTATATTTACCTTTTTATAACGAACTCTCATAAATATTTTGAAATTTGCGGCAATTATGTTTACCAAACTCACAAAAGGTTAGAAATTATTGGTTAATATTGTAATTTTGTTAATTTGTTTTTACATTTTTAATGTTTTTTTCTCAATAACTACTTTCAAAAAAACTCAAATAAAACAAATTTGGAACTTTTTTTGGAAATAAAACAGGGTTAATATAAATTATACCCCGCTTATAGCGAACTTCGCTTATAACGAACTATTTTTACTGGTCCCTCGGAGTTCGTTATTACCGGGTTTGACTGTACTTCTGATTTGAATTACCTTTCCCATTACATTTACAAGAAAATGTGCCAAATGTAATGATTATCAAACAAGTATTAATAACTACCCAGGCAGAAAAATACGAACGGGAAAGCGCTGGCAAAGTACTTTTTATGGTCGCTTGAGTGCTGGGAAAGCATCACAGTTTAGTACTCTCCCAGCGTCCAAAATGATAACCACGGTAAACGGTATGCCGTTACTATTTTAAAGCGCTTTGAAAGCGCTTTAAAAACAAAAAATATGGTACTATTATAGCACTTTTAGAACAAAAATATGGGACGTATCTAAATTGTATAAGTCCATAAGACACAACTTTTTTTGGTGTTTATTTGAATAAAGAAATTTATTAATTAGGATAAAAAATTGATTGATTAATTTATTAGGATAAAAAAATTTCGACAAACTTTGAAATATTTTCCTGGAAAATTTTGTTTTCCGTTTTCTTTGCGTTTTGGAATAAAAAATTTATTAAAAATGCTTTTAGGAAAATTTTTGGAAAAGTCCCGAAAAAAAAGTGGTGTATTGAACCAAAACGGGTTGTGTTCCAAAGGGATAGGCCCAGTGACATTTCATATCCGAAGTTTAAGACACTTCCTCACAAAAGAAACAGGTGTTTTTATATAAAAGGTGTCAAGTTTGTAATATGTGGGTCATTGTGTATAAGTGACATATCATGAGAACTATTAAGAACCGGTCACTAATCCTGCAGGGAAATAAAAAACATTCCAATTGTTATGAAAATTAATAAATTTTAATAAAAAATTTATATTTTGAACGGATTTAAATAGAAAAACATTGGCAAAGCGCTTGGAAAGCACTTTTTCGAATTCATACTACCTTCTACACAAAAAATTAAGTGCTTTGCCGAGCCTTTTTCTTTGGAACGTTTGGCAGTTTCTGCCTGGGTAATTACATATATGTATACTTATAGGTAATGAAAAAATTATTTTTAAAAAAAATTTAAAAAAATAAAAAAATATTTAATTTTATTTTTAACCAAAATAATGTACAGTGAGTCACAAAGTGAAAATCCAGTTCTGAATTTTTTTTTTATTTTATTATAATAACTTAGGTAAATCATTATTAGTAAGTCATTATTTTGCATTTCAAAATAATGGTAAAGGTAATTTTCTATCATTACTAAGTAATTCGAATGGTAATGATGTGTCATTACCAAGTTTTTACTGGGAACCGAGTTCGTTACACTCAAAAAAAAAGTGAACTAAAATCTGGGAAATTTAACTCAATTTTGAGAAAAAGAGGGAATGATTTGGCTCCAAAGATTTTTTTTCTTGTTTTTATATATAAATTATACTTCAAATTTTAGAAATAGATTGGGTCTAGACCCTGGACCCATGGGTTCGGACCCCATTTAACTCGAGACCCCGTTGGGTCCTTTAAGGGTCCCCATAGATTTTGAACCAAAACTTGTGTCCGTTTCGCTCTAACTTGCTTAGTTTTTGAGATACGGTAATAAGGGGCC
Organism: Pegoplata infirma; assembly: GCA_963921195.1. Classification (NCBI taxonomy): domain Eukaryota; kingdom Metazoa; phylum Arthropoda; class Insecta; order Diptera; family Anthomyiidae; genus Pegoplata; species Pegoplata infirma. Next base: position 66,653,375 of record OY992536.1, read on the forward strand.
TGATAGGGTCTTGAGAATCTTAAAAACCGGATAACTCAAAAACTATTAATCGGAGGGCTTTCGGGTATTTTGCGGAAGTGTTCTACGAGTCAAGAGCTACAAAAATGCCGTTGGAAGTTTTCTCGTGTTGGCAGTATTTACCGAGATATGTGTATATATAAAATCTCGGGAATTTCAAATTTTAGATCTAAAATTAGGGTCTTGAGACCCCGACAGATATGCAGAGCTAGGCTATTCCATATTTTTCTTTGTAGTCTTTCTTTTGAAAATTTCATCCGTTTCGCTCTATCTCGCTTAGTTTTCGAGATATCGCCATTTTGAATTTTTAACTAAATTCTAAGAAGTTATTTACTAAATTCTCAGAGGTCATTAACTAAATTCTAAGAAGCACACTTCCTCAATTCAAAGAAGAGAAATACAATGATGTTTTTTTTAGTAAATTTTAACTAAACTTGAACTAAATTGTTTTTTAAGAAATATGTCTTAAAAATAAAGATACGATTCTTAGATTTGTGGAAAATTTCTTTGGCAGTAAGAATTTTTTCCTAATATTTAAAAAATCCGTTTAAAGAAAACTTTGACCTAATTATAAGTAAATGAACTAAAATTTTTTCCTCATAGTTAAGAAAATTTCTCATTTTTAAGTTAAATTTAACTAAATTTTAGGAAAATTCATGATAAATTTTCAAAGACATTTTTTCCTTAAATTTAGTTATGTCTTTTTTTTCAGTGTATAACCGAGTTTGACTGTATATAATTTCATATTTCATATACTGAAAAACAGATGCTGAAACGAACCTCATATCATTTCATATGATTTATAACAAATTATTTTAAAACTTGATGCAAAAAAGTTTTAAAGCAATATTTAGAAGTGCTAAACTCTATTTGAGGATCCTGAAGCTTTATGAACACGCAAATTTGTTCTTTTTGTAAGTAAAGTACAGCAGAATCTAAAACAGTTTCCAAAATGCCTCAAAATATGTGAATTATTTCATTTAAACATTAAAAATCTGTATTCAGTTTAAAACAAGTAAGAAAATTATAGTCGGTCAAGACCGACCATATAATACCCTACACCAGAGTTTTCCCGGAATAATGGTTTCAAGTTCAAAAATGGGCCGATTAGATTTATATTTTGTCAAATTTTTAATAAGTGTAAAAAACGCTCGCAAATCAAATTTGAGTGAAATGGTGCCAATAAACAGCTTTAAGTGAATATCGGGCGAAATTTTCACATGGAGCCTAAGTCCAAAAATGGTCCGATGGTAATCAGATTTGATAAGGTAACTAAAGTACGCGTTTAACAGGCACAAACAAAATGTTAATTAAATATTTTCTATTTTCATGTAATTTGAGAAATTTATGTGAAAATCGGGAAGGTAGTTTGAATGGAAGCTACAAGAAGAATTGGTCCGATTCCTTTAAAATTCGAAATGGTGATTTGTGAGGACAAGACACGTTTACCTCGTTTTTCGAATTTCAATAGGCTACGTACTTAGGCAAAGAGAGGCTTAAGTTTCAAATTTCAAGTCAATTGATTACGACCTGTATCGTGTTTACACCGCACAGTGTTGTGACCTTGGCCATAAATGGTCAAACTAAATGTCTTAAAACTTAAGGTTATATGAATTTTATTTTTAGAAAACATCATAAATAAAACAAATCCAAAACAGTTTATAGATATCTTTAGTAGTTTTTAAGTTACATGTCTCTAAAGTTGAACTTTTTGAAATATATCATATTTTGGTTTTAAAATCTTTGAAATCCACATGTACTTGTAACGGTTAAATAATTATATTGCATTTAAAATTCGACCTTATTGGCAATGAAGTTTTAAGTTAGATATGTTGCTTGTATGATAATGCTGTTTTGGTCGACATTAGTTAATCATATGGCAAGTAACGCTGTTATAAAGTGAGTTCCAAAGAAAATACTAATTTATTTTGCAAATTTCATATTTGATAGTCAGCCATTTTTGTGGCCCTCATTGGCGCGCTTAGTTCTTTGCAGAAAATATTGGTATAAGTATGTAGATTACAAAAAACAAAAGAACTCGTCCACGTTTTTCCACTTTTTTTTTTAATCAATTTTTTTTTGTGGGAACCCGAACATAAATTTGGAAATTTTTTTCACGAAAACACCAAGATGCAGCAGTTGTCCGTGATAATTTGAAATGTTTTGCGAAAAATAGTTATGGAACACATATAATAAATCGGCATGCAAAATGAATTGGTCGGTTAAATTTTAAATTTTATTTAAATTGGTCCAAGAACCATTATTTGTCATCCAGGCCTGACACAAATTAGATGCTTGGCTAGACACCAGTTGTACATTAACAGATGCAGACTTATTTAGAAATATTTTGTTGAGGAAGTACGTTGTACTATATTTTTACTTGCTTATTTTATAACGGTATTTTTGAGATAGGCATATCCCTGCTTAAACTTACAAACAATATTCAACGTATTGTAAATGCTACGTGCAAAAATGTTGTGAATTATTGATAGTTTTAAGGTCAAAGGATTTCCCTGAATTTTCTCAAGTCTTTAAAAAAGGATATTTATGCACTAAGAATATCCTAAGGATAGTTTAAGGATAATCCTTGCTTCAATTATACTAAAATAAGGTATTTTCAACATTATCAGAACAGAATTTCATGAAGTACGAAGGATGTTTTAAATTTATTTTTTTTATTTTTTAAGGACATTTTTAATTTATGTATTACATTCTTGCTTCAATTTTTTTCATTTGATTAAGATTTCGGGTATATTCTAAGTGTTGCGGATGCAAAAATTCATGAAGGAATTTGAATTTTGAACTTTTTCTTGACTTTTTTAGAAAAGGACATTTTCGAGGAGGGCGTATCCTTGTTCCGATTTGCACAAATTTTGGTAAATACATTGAGCATATTATAACAGTTGGATTTTCAAAATTTCATGAAATAATCTAAACATTTACCCTTTTTCTGAACGTTATTTTAAAAAGGACATTTTTGAGCTAGGCGTATCCTTGCTCCGAATTGGACAAAATTTTGTAGAATAATTAATGGTATTATAGGTAATAACTACAATAAATAACATGAAGATAAAAGCGTTAGTTTTCGTTTTATGCCGTATTTTAATTTCAGGATATATGGGAAGGATACAAATCCTTGGGCGAATATTGACCAAATTCAAAATTTTTCTTGATCTTATCGATCTTAACAAGTGTTCCAAATTTGAACGCTCTAACTTAACTCCTTCTATTTTTGGCCACTCTTTACATGAAGACGCAACACTGTGCACCGTTTACGTGGACAGACAGACGGATGGATAGACGGACAGACTTTTCTATGAAAAAAATGTCTCAGAATCTATTACTATTTCTATAGGAAATAAGTCTACGAACCTGAGACTTGTTTTTTTTTAGGGAAAAATTACTCAGAATCTGAGACTCTTTTTATAAGAAAGATGTCTCAGAATCTGAGACTTTTTCAAAGGAAAAAATGTCTCGGAATCTGATAATTTTTCTATGCGGAGAATGTCTCAGAATCTGACACATTTTCTATAGCAAAAATGTCTCAGAATCTGAGACTTTTCCTATAGGACAAATGTTTTAGAATCCTAGACTTTTTCTAAAGGAAAAATGTGTCAAAAATATTGTCTGAGAATCTGCCACTCTTTCAACAGAAAAAATTTCACAGAATCTGCGACTTTTTCTATGAAAAAAATATCTTAGAATCTGAGACATTTTCTATAGAAAAAATGTCTTAGAATCCTAAACATTTTCTATAGAAAAATTATCTTAGAATCCTAGACTTTTCCTATAGAAAAAAATGTCTCAGAATCTGAGACTTTTCCTTTAGAAAAAATATCTCAGACTTTGAGACTTTTTCTAAAGAAAACATATCTTAGAATCTGAAATTTTTTCTATAGAAAAAAAAATTAAAAACTACAGTGGGCTATAAAAAAAAAAATAGAGTGAAGTTTTAAAAACACTTTGTAAACAGCAGTGTGTTGACGGCAAAATACCAGGGTTACAAAGGCAAATTTATGTTGTCTCAGGAATGTGATATGAAAATTTCGGAGATGCGCTCCTGCAAAATCGTGAAATCAAGACATCGCACAAATTTTATAACAAGTCATTTAAATGTCGCAGAAAAAGTCTTTGATTCTTATATTTTTTTATAGAAAAATCTTTGATTCTGAGAACATTTTCCAATAGAAAAAGTTTTTGATTCTGATAAATTTAAATTAATTTAATTTCCCACGTCTGCTTTAAAAAAAACACAATGTTGCCGCAACATTGTTTTTGCTCCGTTTTCCTTTTCATTTGCTGTTGTTCAATTAATTTTGTTCGTGTCGAAAAGTTGTCATGGTTGACATTATTTAAACTTCGATTTCATGTTACCGCTTAGGAAGTGTACTAAATACTTACTCATTGCAGATCTTCTCATATTTTTGTATATTTTTTTCGTTTCTTCCATGTTCAATTAGCATTTAATTAAATTCATTATTGTATTATTGGGTGGTCTAAAACTGTATTCTATACAATTTGTTGCCTCTTTGGGTTTTTAGATGTTTGCCGATATTAGCGCGGTAATTACCATTTAAATGCTTTATTAGTAGTTAAGCCATCTGTTTAGTAGAATGTGCAAAAATAAGATGAATGAAAATTTTTCAATTCATTGAACTGGATAGAAACAGGACTCCCTATGGTGTTTTTGATTTAACAGAGATAAAGAAAGATGAATTCATTCATAAAATTTAGTTATTACAGACGTCATAAGAGTATTGTGTTTTTATTTTTTAACTTAATACAAATTAACCAATTGATCTTTGATTGGATTTTTTTTGCTGCTAAGAAAATGATTAATTAATTTTCATGTTAATCATGTTATATAAAAATGAAGAAGATTTGAATGTGTATAAAAAAAGTACTATTTTTTTGAAAGTGAATGAAAAAAGTACACGCTAAAACACCGTTCCCGCTAAAACCATTTTTTCCCCGCTAAATCCAAACAAAAAGCGCTAGATTTAGCGGGAAAACCTCCAAGTTGGCAACAGTGGTTGCAATAACTTCAATTTGAGATTGGAATCAAATGAGGTTGTGACAACCGTATTATTATGAGATACGGTTGTCACAACCTCATTTTATTCCAATCTCAAATTGAAGTTGTTGCAACCACTGTTGCCAACTTGGAGGTTTTCCCGCTAAATCTAGCGCTTTTTGTTTGGATTTAGCGGGTAAAAATTGGTTTTAGCGGGAACGGTGTTTTAGCGGGAAAATCTAGCGTTTTTTTGTTTGGAACACGTTTTCATAAAACACTTAAAATCGCTAAGTGTGAATTCCACAAACAGTAAATTTGCGTGGAAAATGTAATTTAGAGGTTTTTTTTCTAATTTTTCTTTATTTTTAATCAAAAACGACGGTTTTTAGCGCTTTTTTTTTAAATTTAGCGGAAGAATTTTAAATGTACCCGCTAATTTTTTTTTTTTTACGGTTTCTAGCGCTATTTTTGGTGAAAGTCAATTTGCGCGGAAAAAAAAATTTGGAGGTTTTTTTTAATTTTTCTCTTATTTTCAATCAAAAAATCAAAATCAAAAAATTATTTTCGTAATTTAGCGGGAAAATTTAAAATTTTCCCCGCTAAAGTTTTTTTTTTTGCGGTTTCAAGCGTAGTGACATTTTTAGGTTTTTGATGAAAAATAATTGGCAACAGTGGTTGCAACCGTAGATAACTGTTTGACACAACTTCAAATTGCAGTCTTGGCAAAGGCAAATAAATGTCGGTTGCTTCAACTGGCATTTGTCGGTTTTGCCAACCGCATAGCCGGTTACTCCAACCAGAGTTTTGGATGGAGTAACGGGAAACTTATCCAAAATACTAAAAAAAACTCCAATATTAAAAACACGGTTTATGAAAGTTGTATGTAGTTTTTAATTAAAAGACTTTCGGAATCTGAGAATTTTTCTATAGAAGAAATATATCAGAACCTAAGACTTTTTCTATAGGGAAAAGTCTCATACCACTTTTTCTTTACGAAAAAATGCCTTACAATCTGATACTTTTTCTATACGAAAAATGTATCAGAATCTGAAAATCTGTCTTAGAATCTAAAACTTTTTGTCTCAGGTCTGAGACTATTTCTATAGAAAAACTTTCTCAGAATCTGAGAATTATTCTATAGGAAAAATGTCTCAGAATCTGAGAATTTTTCTATAAAAAAATGTCTCAGAATCTGAAACTATTTCTATAAAAAAATGTCTCAGAATCCGAGACTTTTTCTATAGAAAAAAAGTCTTAGAATCTCAGACATTTGCTATAGGAAAAATGTCTCATAATCTGAGACTATTTCTATAAAAAAATGTCTCAGAAGCCGAGACTTTTTCTACACAGAAAACACAGCCCGTTTTTTGTTGTTTTGTCCAATAAAAAAATATTTTACAACAGAAAAGAAATAAAATTTTGTCAATATGAAAGGTGATTATGTAAGAAACAAACTACTTTCAATTTTTTTAATTTTGGTTCAAAATTACGCCATCTATTGGAAAAAAATAAAAAAAAAATTAAAAAAATTCAATTACTTTAGTATTTGAATTTCCTCCGAGCACGAAAATTGTAATATTGATTACTCAAGTAATTGGTCCAATTACTAAAGTAATTGGTTCAATTACTTTAGTAATTGGCCCAATTACTTGAATAATCTATATTACAATTTTCGTGCTCAGAGGAAATTCAAATACTAAAGTAATTGAATCGGTGTATTCAGTAATTGATTTTTTTTAATTTTTTTTTTTATTTTTTTCCAATAGAGGGCGTAATTTTGAACCAAAATGAAAAAATTGAAACTAGTTCGTTTTTCACATAATCACCTTTCATATTGAACAAACTTTTTTTCTTTTATGTTGTAAAATATTTTTTATTGGACAAAACAAGAAAAAACAGGTTGTTTTTTCTGTGTATAAAAAAAATGTCTAGGGATTTGAAACTTTTTCTATAGGAAAAACGTCTCTGAATCTGAGACTATACAAAAAGTCTCAGATTCAGAGACATGTTTATTTTAGAAAAATACTCATATTTTGAGACATTTTTCCTACACAGAAAATAATATCGTATATTTTATTTTAATTAAAATTTTAATTGTTTTTATACCCTCCACTTAGTGATAGAGGGTATATATATTAGTTTGTCATTCCGTTTGTAACTCATCGAAATATCGGTCTGGGACCCCATAAAGTATATATATTTATAATCCCCGATTGATTTTAAGACATTCTAGCGATGTCCGTCTGTCAGTCTATGGAAATGGTGATCACGGCCAAAATATTACACGGAGATGACTGAAGCTTAACTTATCTATTGAAAGTTCTCCCGAGAAGTTTGGTATTGCATTTAAACGATATCGGTTCAGCGGTTCCAAAGTTATGAACGATAATGTAAGGACACCTCAAAAATTTTAGTACATTTGACATAACCTAAAAATAAAAAATGCTTTAATTCAGCTGTTGGTTGACATATGTGAACATAATTGAACACCAAATGGTATTTAGACAAGTATGGACATATGTTTTGACAAAAAAATTAAAAAAAAAATCGCGTATTTTTTTCACCAAAATTTTTTTCCCGGAAATTTTTTCAAAAAAATTTTTTTTTTCAAAAGTAATTTCCTTTTAAATAAAGTTTTTTGCAATAACCTCTTTGAAATTGTGGAGGGTTTCACTACATTCGGCAAGGCCGAATTTAACTTTTTTACTTGCTTTAGTTCAAATTAGCTTAATATTAGAAAACTTGTTCTTTCCTTATTTTTTAGAAAACTAAGAAGGAAAACGTGGCAATGTAGCTAAATCATTATCAATTTTCCTTGAGTTTAGTTAATTTTCCCGTTTTTGAGTTAAAATTTTTTTTGGTGTAGAAAAACTCTCAGATTCTGAGAAATTTTTCCTATAGAAAAAGTCTCATATTATGAGACATTTCAACTATAGTAAAAGACATTTTTCCTCAGAAAATGTCTCAGTTTTCCCTTCTATTACATGTTTAAAAAAAATCTTTTTTTTTTAAATAACTGTGCTTTACCGCCACTTAGTGGAACCTTCCGGAAACTTTCGAAAAATATCGTAATACTAATTTTAGCTGTAGAATCAAATGGTAAGTTAAAATTTGCAAAAATGTTAGCCGTTTTTTCTTTGCAGAAATGAGGCATTCCACACCAAATGTTCAGCAAAAAAAAGTTGTGTCGTGTCAATATGAAATCATTTGCAAAGTATTCACTCTTTCTTTCATTAGCGTGCGTGATCGTAAATAAAAACTCACTCACGCTCCCATCGCCTCTTAAAATATTTTTTAATTATTGATATTACTCATACGCACACGTTTTATACACCATTATTGTATAAAATTAGCGTATTGCAATCTTTGACATTTGATTTCTCGAAAACAAGGCAAAACACATCTCTGAAAATTTCAGAACAGATAGAAAATCACTTTAACTTTTTTTTTTTTTAAATTAAAAAAAAAAATAAAATTGCGGCATGTTTTTTGATAAATAAAGTTTAAGTTTAAATTTGAAAAATTCAGAACTTCTTCTGGAAATTTTCCAATTTTTATTTTTTTAATCGATAGCCCATACAAAAATCTATAAAAAACTTTTGTCTTATAGACTTTACTGTGTTTCATTTAATTTCCATAAATATTGAAGTAAAGATACTCAGGCAAAAAAGTTTGATATTTTCAATATTTGACCACGCCTACAAGGCCCACTTTTTGAAAAAACTTAAATTTTATTTTTGATATTTAATAGTACCCTAAGAGCGAATACTTTGCAAATGATATCCCATTGAAACCACTATGGTTTTTCTGTAGTGGAACAGTTGGTGTGGAATGCCTCATATATGGGATCAAAAGCCCAATTTAAAGAGGCACGGGAAGGAGTTGGAATTTTAAAAATAACACTACGACATTATTTTTATCAATACAAAAACCTTCTAAAAAGTAATTATATCAAAAATTCCAAAGAAATAAAACATTTCTATGAATTTTCCAACTTTATGTGAATCTTGTACAGTTTTCATATGAAAATTCTAGAAAGATTTCTAATATATTTGTGCATGGACGTATACAGGGGGTGGGCACAGGGGGCACGTGCCCCCCCCCCTTTTCGATTTGAAAAATTTTAAAATTTAATAAAAATTTAAAAAAAAATTTAAAAACAATAAAAAAAAGTAATTTCTATTGAAATATCAGTAAAATATGTTTAAAGACACTTAATATAGGTTTTATCTAATAAAAATGAGGAGTTCCATAACAAAACGCAACAATTCCACTTTAACAGTTTTTGAGATAAACCCACAAATGTAAACAAAGTCAATAGTGAGTTTGAGTGTAATTACTAAGCTTTGGAATGTTTCATAATTAAAGTCAACAGTGAATTGCAGTGTAAATATTGAGCTTTGGGGTGATTTTTAGTAATGGTTGCATGGATTTTAATGTGTAGAATAGGATTTAGTCAAAAAAACAAAAAATTCAAAAAGTGGAATTGTTGCGTTTTGTTATGGAACTCCTCAAATGATGTGTCAGGTCATGAAAATAAATTTCGATACAAAATGTTTAAACTATAATATTCTAAGACACTTTTTCTATATTAAAATCTTAGATATTATTTCTATAGGAAATTCTTAGATTCTGAAAAGTTTTTTCTAGAGAAACATTTTTATATTCTAATAAATTTTTTGATATGGCACTCACTTATAATTCTTACGTGAAACAATAATTTTTTTTTTTTTTAATCCTCAAACTTGAATGTTTATAAAATGGAACGCGCTAACTTACGAATACGTAGCAGTAGGTCCACAAAAAGGAGCGTTCGAAATATCGAACGCGAATATCGGGGAAAAAATCAATACGCTTAAAAAGTTTGGTAAGATGATTTGGAATCTGAAGGTTAAACTCTATTTAGTTTGGAAAACGATTTTCTCATTTTTTGCAATTCAATGGATTTTTGCAAAAAGTGCTTAATTTTCATATTTATCGCAAATATCAATTCCAATGTAATATTTCTGGTGGTGACACTTTTAGGTTACATATTGTTTCCAAGAACCGTTTCTTAAAAAAAACTCTGAACATGAGAATTTGTCAGACATTATTTTCACCAAAAATTTAGTTTTTCAAATGAAAATTCGTAGATTCAAACATTTTGCCTGTAAAAAGATTTTGAGATTTCTAGAAATTTTTTTATAAAATCTGTATTAAAAGACATTTTTGTTTTATAATAATAAAGACAAAATCGTGAGTAGGGGGGGGGGGGGGGGGGATGGTAGTTAAAAATAAATACGCGATGACAAAAAAATTCTGGGAGTTGTGCCCCCCCGTTTTCAAAATCCTGGATACGTCGCTGTATTTGTGTATATTTCTTATAAACTAGTTTTGAAATACTATAATTTCTGATTCAAATATTTGAACTTATTGTAGAGTTTTAACATTTTTCAAAATTAGAAATTCAAAAACCGTTAAGGTTGAAAGGTCAATGCAAAATTAAATCCAGTTTTTTTTAACCTTAGATATTTAAAGAAGTTTTTCTTTGAAAAACTTAAAAAATAAAACGTCCTAAAAAAAGCCTGAGAAGTTTTGGTCAAAGATGACCTTTGACACCACGCAAACAACAAAACATATAGCAACCACCCTTAAAATATACTGTCTTGTCATGCAGTACAATGTTCTAATAAAATGACCTCATAGAAAATTAAGGATAAAACTTAAAAAAACTGGTTTGTTATAAAACTATTTTCAGGATAAAAATCATTTTATTTTGTAAAAAAACAAATAGTAACTAGAAATTTTTCAAAAAATAAAATTACAATTATTTTTTGAGTTTTTTTAAGCTAGAATATATTAACCCTATTGACCTTTTGCAAAGAATGGATATTGGACATATTGGACTTCCACTAGACTAGCGATTTTTTGTTAGTTTTTTTTTCGCATAATATGCGTTTTATGTTCAAAGGTGTGTTTTATTACAAAAAAAATAAAAAATTGTCAAGTCATAAAAAAATAAAACTTGGTTTATTTCGTTCCAACTAAAACTATGTGCATGAACGTCTGTCTAAATCCAATATTTATGACTGTACCATCCAGGTGATCTACTTTGACTAGTTTACAAATGTTAAGAGCAGCTTTTACAAATGAAAATTTCAAATATCATAAATTATAAATATTTGTTTAAAATAGTGTACAAAAAATCTTCCTGGTTTATTTTTTACGGTCACTTTTGAAAACACTTTGGTGTTCATTGAAATATAGTAATTTGTTAGTAAAATGCGTTTTGTTTGATTTAAGATTATTTTTTATGTGAGTTTTGACTTAAAAGAAAATATATGAGTATTTGTAACGGATGGTCATTGACCACCCAGGTAAAAATAAGGTTAAACAAAGATTTTTTGTATGAATCAAAATAAAAATTCTGCTAATACCAATCGTCTAAGGCAGCGACGTATCCAGGAATTTGAAAAGGGGGGGGGCCCAGCTCAAATTTTTTTTAATCACAATGTAATAATACTATTTTCTAGGACAACCCCGCTCCCCCCTGTACAAAAAAATTTCTAGAAATTACAGCATTTTTCTATTCCAACAACATAAAAAATGCCTCAGAATTTGTGAATTTTTCTAGAGAAGAATGCCTCAGACACCATTTTTAAACTTCAAAATTTGAAACATCTCAGAATCTGAGAACATTTTTATAAAAAAAATGTCTTAGAATTTGAGAATTTTTCTATTGTAAAATATTCTTCAGAATCGGAGATTTTTTTATAAACAAATGTATCAGAGTCTAAGAACTTTGCTATAGAAAATATTCTGAAAATATTTTATACAAAAATTTTTTTAAAATCTTTGAAATTTTCTATAGCAAAAATGCCTTTAAATCCTTAGATTCGGAGGTATTTTTTCTATAAAAACCGTTCCTAGAAACAATATCGTCGATGTGCCTAAAAATGGAGTCATGTGTTTTGGGGCAAGTGTTCAGGAGAGCAAAAAAACTGTTAATTTTCGTCCATTCGCGATATTTTTTAAAAGTTTGTTCTGCAGAAAATTATTGTACCGATATGCTATCAACATACTGAAAAAAAATTATAAAACATTTAGCGGTTTTCCAGTGGTGCAGAAATTTTCAAAAAACATACACATAACTCCTTTTTTAAGTACTTTTTGGAACAACATTTAAATAAATGGAAATATTTTTTACACATAACTCCTTTTGCTTTTGAAACCATTCTTATTGTTAATTTCTTTTCGAGAGGGACAAAGATTAAATTTAGTTTGTTGGCAGTTTAAAGCGACATTAGTTAGACAAGGTCCTTAAAATTTTGATATTTAAAAGCTCTTCATTAAACAGCGAACAACAGATTTTTCGCAAAACTGGTGCTGATTTTTTGTTTTTTCTTGTAAATATTTAAGAGCTTTGACATAAATTGACATCTGCGAAAGATTCTGTGCTTTAGATACTAAAATTTTCCGCCGTCAAATGATTGAATTGCTTTCACAAGGCTTGATTACCTGCCATTTAGGATTTAGATAACAACATGCGAATATGCAAGTATTTTCCAAAAATCTTAACAAATTCATTCAAAATACTTAGATGCAATATGTGAATCTCATATTACTAAAATAATGGTCCATTTTGTCACGTTCTGTTACTTTTTTTATCAAAAAAAGTTATGTGTAGCTTAACACATAACTCCTTTTCAGACTTTTTTTTAGTATGACGAACACATAGCTCCTTTTACTAACTTTTGAACCAATCAAGATATCAAAAAACGGTTTAGTGAGTAAACGTATGACCAATAGGGGATCATAACGATGAAATAAAAAAAAATAAAAAACTACACATGACTCCATTTTTAGGCGCAGCGACGATATGTAACCTAAAAGTAAAAAGGTTTTAAATATGTACTTACTATTTGTGATAAATTTCAAATTTTAATTATATGACCAGAAGATTTAGGACTCCTGATTCCAAATTATCTTACCAAATATTTTAATCGTTAAACATTTTTCTGATATTGGGGTTTGAAAATTCTAAACCGCTAATTTAGGCGCGGTTCTACTGTTACGTTTTCGTAAGTTAGCGCGTTCCATTTTCGAGATATTCAATCTCACGTAAGAGCCATTTTAAAGGACTTGATTTCAAATCTGCCATTTAAATATTTGTAGAACATTTCGTTATCGAGATATTTGGACTTGAAAATTAATTAATTCTTTAGCGCTTTTTACGGCTCAACTGTTACATATTATTGCCTTGGCGCAACATTTAAGGACTGAATTTTTATAAAGTGGAAATCTAGATTCCAAATACGTCATTAAATTTGTTTAAGTTGCTTTTGTTTATGAAAATTTATCTTTATTTATTTACATAAAAAATAATCGAAGTTTTTTTTATTTTTGCCAGTTTAAATATTGTCCTTAGTCATTATCAAATTTTCATAACTGCGGTTTTTCAATTCAAACCTTATTTTTGAAAATGTGCTACATTAAAAATTAAAAATTAATATGAAAAGTTTTATTTAGAAAAAATTTTTCAGCATCTTAGAATTTTTTATTGAAATAATATCTCAGAATCTGAGACTTTTAATGTAGAAAAAGTGACTTACAAGGGAAGTCTCCCTAGTGTCACCCACAGATCTTTATGGAATTAGTTTTATTTTGTAGAGCAGAAAAAATAAAGGGACGCGTATTTTTTTAGCGGCCCAAATTTATATTTAGTGGGTAAAAAGGAGGGAAGAAGACAAAGCCATTTTTCAGTTTTTTTCATTTATCTCCTATATTATGCAAAGAAATCTATTTATGTTACATACCAAATGAAAGGTCTTTGGAAAACCTATCTACATGTGCTAAGAACGTGTCCAAACATGCACAACTTTTCGTCAAATTGAGTAAAATACCAAAATTTTAGCACATGTTTGTTAATAAGTTGAAAAATATTAACTTCATTGGCCCGATGTTAGCACCACGGGATAGGTATTTTTAATACCTTTAATCTGATGCCACACATGCCTATATTAATTTTGTTTAAATAGGCGTAAATCGTAAAAAAATGAAAAAGGTCAATTTCCCCCCATACAAATCGACCCCCCCTAAAAACGAGTTTGGGCTGCTAAAAAAAAATACGTGTCGAATTAATTTTCGTTCTTAACAACATATCCAAATTTCATGAAGATCGGAGGGTGACACCAGGGAGACTTCCCTTGTAAGACAAGAATGGATGTTCTATCATATTAGTAATTGACATCTTGCGGGAATTTTTATCACTGCCTTTAATGTGGGCGTGCACAGTAGTTTATTATCAATTGTATTTGGAAATAATTCGGCCATTCAGAAAGTACTGAACCGATCCTGGTCCAGTTTTTCAGGAATAGGTTGGACACTTAACGTCCAAAATTTAGGACATCAGCTTATAGCGTTCACATGGTTCCCCCGAGAGGAGTGAAATGTGTGACCGGCCCCCATTAATTTTTACAGCAAAACAAACCTACTTCCTATCTCAACTTCTTAAGGGGGCTTCCATACAAACTTTCCATACTAACTGCCCCATGGTTGCCCCTAGAAGAGTTAAATGTATGACCCACCTCCAATATTTTTTTAATGCCAACATTTTCTCAAAACATACCTAACATTTTTTTCTGAACAAACCTACTTCCTATCTCAACTTCTTAAGGGGGCTTCCATACAAAATTTCCATACTAACTGCCCCATGGTTGCCCCTAGAAGAGTTAAATGTATGACCCACCTCCAATATTTTTTTAATGCCAACATTTTCTCAAAACATACCTACCTTCAATCTTCAACCCTTATGATGGTCCCCATACATTTTTATACCCTCCAACCACAGTATGGGGGTATACTTACTTTGTCATTCCGTGTGTAACACATCGAAATATCGGTCAAGCACCCCATAAAGTATATATTATATTGACCTATGATACAATATATACTTCTATACTATCTATATCTATACTCTATACTTTTACTATAATATTATAAAGAGGTAATGTTTGTATGTTTGTTTTTTTGTTTGTTTGTTGGTTTGTTTGTAGAGGGTAATCTCCGGAACTACTTATCCGATTTCAAAAATGTTTTCAGCAATATTTAAAGTGTTTCTCCAGGATGGACATAGGCTAGGTTTCATCCACCACGCCCACTTCTACGCCCACTTTTGGCCAAAAAACGTAAAATTGAAAAATGTCCAAAACTACTGAACCGATTTCAAAAATGTTTTCACCAATACATACTTGGAATGGTCCTTCATAGTGGACATATGCTGGGTTTCATCGACCACGCCCACATCAACGCCCACTTTTGGTAAAAAAACTTAAAATTTAAATATCTATGAAACTACTTATCCGATTTCAAAAAAGTTTTCAGCAATATTTAGAGTGTTCATCGAGGGTTGACTTAGGCTAGGCTTCATCGACCACGCCCACTTTTAGCCAAAAAACGAAAAATTTAAAAATTTCCACAACTAATAAACCGATTTAAAATTTTTTTCACCAATACATGCTTGGAATGGTCCTTCATTGTGGACATATGCTGAATTTCATCGACCACGCCCATGCCTACGCCCACTTTTGGCAAAAAACTTAAAATTTCAATATCTATTTAACAACTCATCCGATTTCAAAAAAGTTTTCACCAATATTTAGAGTGTTCCTCCAGGGTGGACTTAGGCTAGGGTTCATCGACCACGCTCACTTATACGCCCACTTTTTGGCAAAAAAAGCTTAAATTTGAAAATCTCCAAAATTTTTCATCCTATTTCCAAAATTTTTTCACCAATACTTGGTCCTTCAGAGTGGAAATAAGTATTCTAGACTTTATTAACCGCGCCCATTTCTACGCCCATCTTTGGCAAGAAAAACGTAAAATTTAAATATGATCAAACTACTCATCCGATTTAAAAAATGTTATCACCAATATATATTAAGAATGGTCCTTCAGGGATAGCCCTCATCGACCACACCCACGTCTACGCCCACTTTTGACCAAAAAACGTAAAATTTCGAAATATCCGAAACTACTCATTTGAAAAATGTTTCTCCAATATTAAGAATGGTCCTTCAGGTTAGACATAGGTTTGGTTTATCTACATAAAATTTGTAAATATACGAAACTTATTATAAGATTTCAAAAATGTTTTCACCAATATTTAGAATTTTCTTTCAGGTTGAGTTAGGTTAGGTTTCATTGACCAAACCCATTTTAAAGATTACTTTGTGTCAAAAGACGTAAAATTTTAAAATATCCGAAACTACTCATCCAATTTTAAAACATTCTGAAAAATGTCCGTTTTGTAAATTCCTATTTTACTGGTGCAAATACGTGCAAAGTAGTGAACTTTGTAACTTTTTCTATCTCCTTAAAAGTTGGTCATAGTAACTTGAAATGTGGTACCTTCTGGAAATTTAGATCTTAGTAAGGTTATAAGGGTAAATTATTGTACTGTGGTACTTTTTTTTTGTAAAGAATGAAGCCTACAAAGTGGAATAAAATGGGGAACAAATAAATAGAAATAAACGAAATGGAATAGAACGGGGAACGAAATGAAGTGAAACAGGAAATGAAATGGTTTCAATTATTACGATATAAGGGCTCAAAAATTTTCAAGAATATTATTTACCGAAACGAACATGATTCCAAGCTAAACGGGGCTGTTTTAGTTTTGTTGTTTATTCTAAATAGTTTTTATGAAAGACTTCAATGATAAAAATTAAATAAAATAAAAATTCTGTAGGCGAGAATTTTAGAAATGGAGACTCTAATCCTGATCCTTCTTTAATCCGGTATTTAATATTACCGGTAGCGAAGTTCCGGGCGGGCCTGCTAGTTTAAGACATTCTAGCAATGTCCGTCCGTCCGTCTGAAGAAACCATGATGCATTCCAAAAGAGCTAGACCCATGAAGTTTGGCAAGTATATCTCTTATCTTACTGGTAAGGTTAAGTTCGTAGATCGGCAAAATCGCAACAGGGGGAAAAAAGTTCCCCCTTGAAGAACTAAAACAACCAATGAAAAACACGATTTTTTTACGAGTTTGTTTTAATTTTTGCTCAACAAATGTAACATTTGTGTGCCATATTATGTTCATAAAACCGCACATGGACCAAGGGGACTAGGAAACTGGATTTTTTTCAGTCCTCCCCCTTTTTGGGGGTGTGGTTATAATAAAAATGTATTTTTAAGCCTAAATTTCATAAACATATAAGTTGTAAACATTTATAGCGGGAAAGGTGTCTCCTTACGACTCCGCCGAGCCCCCCTCCCTTCAAAAAAAAAAAGACGACCCAACTTTTTTTTAATTTTTTAACGTGTTGGAGGGTATTCAAGATTCGGCACAACCGAATATAACACTCTTACTTGTTTGTTTTAAAATTTCTATCTTTTTACGACATCAGCTCATAGTGCTTACATGGTTCCCCATAGAGGGGTAAAATGTATGACCGACCTTCCGTTATTTTCCCCCTAATATTTTTTCAGATCATTCCTACCCCCATACTGCACTTTTTAAGGGTGCTCCCATACAAAATTACATTTTTTTCAAAATATTGGTCGAAATTTTAACAAGTAAATTTTCAATATGCAATACAATTTTTGTTTTTGAGCATATTTTAATTAAATTTTAAATTTATATAGGTCCTATTAAAGAGCAAAAACATTTAACATCAACGAGTAATTTTTCGATGGTCTCCGATTTTTATGAAATTTTGTGAGTGTGTGTGGTAGTGGACACGTGTATTAAAAAAAATATATTTTGTTTTTTTTTTTTTTGAAAAGTGTGGCAACTCTTAAGCTTTGAAGTTTTGAAATTTGTGGTATAGGGACTTCACTCAAAAGGACATAACTTTTGATGTGTAAGAGATATTGACAAGCGTCTTTTTGCATTAGATAGGTAAAACTATGGGGATTAATAAATTAATTTAAAAAAAATTATATAAATTTTTTTTTTATAAAAAATTTTGGAAAAAAAATTAAAAATTGTTTTTTAAAAAAAATGTATTTTTAAGATTTTTCAAAATTTGTATAAAAATGGCCAATAATAATGTCTAAATACCATGAAAATTTCAGAGTGGGATTCGAAATGGTTTTTGAGATATCACAAAAAATGTAGAAGTATGTACGCATGAAAACGAGAAAAAAATGTTGAAAAAAAAAATTAAAAATATTTTTTTTCTTAAAAAATATATTTTTTAGATTCTTTATATTTTTTATTCATATAGCCAATTATGTGTTCCAAACACCCTGAAAATTTTAGAGTGGGATTATTTTTAGTTTTTGAGATATCACAAAAATGTATAAGTAGACGTTTAGAAAAAGTGTAGAAGAAGAGAAAAACTGGTTACCTCCAATGACATATCCATGCTTATGTAATGAATATTGAAATTGGGAAGTAACCACTTACTGATATTTACTTTCAAAATATTACAAATTTTAAATTATTTAAAAAAACCCCTGTAATTAACATTATTTATATAAAATATGTAAACAAGAAACTGCGCTCAAAAGTTATAAATACAGAACTCTAAACTTTTTCTTGTAGCATCCCAACAAAAACCAAAAATATCAGTAAGGGGTAACTTCCCAATTTCAATTTTCATTACATAAACATGGACATGTCATTGGAGGTAACCAGTTTTTCCCGTTTTGTACAATATTTCTAAGCTTCTACTTCTACATTTTTGTGATATCTCAGAAACTATAAATAATCCCACTCTAAAATTTTCAGGGTGTTTTGAACACATAATTGGCTATTTGTATAAAAAATATAAAGAATCTAAAAAATATATTTTTTTAAAAAAAAATATTTTTATTTTTTTTTTTAATTTTTTTCTTGTTTTCTTGT
Organism: Pegoplata infirma; assembly: GCA_963921195.1. NCBI lineage: Eukaryota > Metazoa > Arthropoda > Insecta > Diptera > Anthomyiidae > Pegoplata > Pegoplata infirma. Next base: position 66,672,240 of record OY992536.1, read on the forward strand.
GTATATACTCCTACATTTTTTGTGATATCTCAAAAACTATTACGAATCCCACTCTGAAATTTTCAGGGTATTTAGACCATATCATTGGTCATTTTAATACAAATTTTAAAAAATCTTAAAAATACATTTTTTTAAAAAAACAATTTTGAATTTTTTTTTCCAAAATTTTTTATAAAAAAAAAAATTCTACAATTTTTTTTAAATAAATTTATTAATCCCCATAGTTTTACCTATCCAATGCAAAAAGACGCTTGTCAATATCTCTTACACAACAAAAGTTATGACCTTTTGAGTGGAGTCCCTATGCCGCAAATTACTAAACTTCAAAGTTTCAGAGTTGCCACACTTTTCAAAAAAAAAAAATATATATATTTTTTTTTAATATATGTGTCCACTACCACACACACTCACAAAATTTTATAAAAATCGGAGACCATCGAAAAATTTATTTTATCTATTTTTATTTTATTTATTTATTTCATTGGCATTTCTATGCTACAAGATAAATCTTATAATTACAGCACAGAACTTAAGGCGCTAAAAGAGTTAATTTGTTACATATATTTAATATTAAACTCACAAAAGAAATTATTAAAAAAGAGAATTAAAAATATAAAAATATGAAAATATGATATATTCTAATCTCAAACATAAATTTAAATTTAATTAATTAAATATTACCCAGCAAAATTTTCTGTTCCTAATAATCGGTTAAAGATTATTCACATTCCAGAGTCAATAGAGGTATTCAGCGTCTTATTGCCACCCCTGGCAATGAAGCAAAAGAGTACTTCTTTCAAAAAATACATGTATTTTGAAAAGTAATTTTGAAAAGTGCTCTTTTACCACCAGTGCCAGGGCTGGCAAGCAAGACTCTGAATACCACTAATGATTATTGTTTGAAATTGTCCCGAAAGCAATCGTTTTTTAGAGCAAATAGTTTTTTGAAAAATAATTTTATGTAGAAAATGTTGTTGTGATTACCGCAAAATATATTCAAGAATCTATTAAACCAGGAATTTGTTCCAAAAAATTTTCCTGGGTTAAGTTAATAAAAAAATAGCAGGAAATTTATTTTATATTTAATTTAACTTTTAAAATTTACAAAAAATTTTAAAAAATTATATAATACAGAAACAAAATAAAATCAAACAAATAATTATGACAAACAGTTGTTAATTTCATTTTTGAATTCCAAAGCGTTACTATTACGCTGAATATAGTGTGGTAGATCGTTCCAAAGACGTATAGCATTAACAAAGAACTGCCATTCAGATAGCAAAGTTCTGTACCTAATAGGAATAATGATTTTACCCCTATTTGATCTAGCAAATACTAGTTGTTCATAAAGATAATTTGGTGTCTTTTCAAAAACAATTTTGTGTAAGCATAGTAGAGTTCTCTGTTTAAGAAGGTTGTCAAAAGTCATGCCATATAGCTTTGTTATAAAAGATGATGTGCTAACAAATCTTTTTAATCCAAAAGCATATCTTATAATGTTTTTATATAAAACATTTAATTTTCGTTTGCTCTCAGAGTCGCAATTAGAAAATATTTCGCAGCCGTAAAGCAAAATTGGCATTATGTAAGCTTTTACAAGTAGAATTCTTGTCTTTAGAGGCGTAAAATACTGTGTAGCCCAAAGAGTACGTAACATACCGTAAGCTCTTCCGATGATGCTGCTTATATGATTAAACCAAGTTAAGGTATTGTTAAATATTATCCCAAGATTTTTTGCTGATGATACTTTTTCTATTTTCCGGTTGTTTAGCTTAATGTCAAAATCACGATTTAGGTTAAGTGTTCGCTTTTGTATTACCATAAATTTGGATTTAGTAGGATTAAGACAAAGACCATTAGCTGTTGCCCACTGATAAATTCTATTTAAGTCATCATTGAGTTTCCTTACGGAAACATCTAATGATCGCGGTGAGCCACTCAGGTAAACTTGAACATCATCAGCGTACATGTGTATTTTAGTGTTTTTAACTTGTGAAGGTAAATCATTGGCATAGAGGGAAAATAAAAGAGGGCCTAAAATGGACCCTTGGGGCACGCCCCTTGAAACTTCAACCACGTCCGAAGTACAATTATTTAAAAAAACGGATTGCGATCGACCAGTAAGGTAAGATTTTAGCAGTTTTGTTGCAGTATCAGAAAAATTAAAAAAATGCTTAAGTTTTTCGCACAGAATATGATGATCAACAGTATCAAAGGCTTTTGAGTGGTCAAGTAGCACTAAGAAAACTACCTTACCATTATCAATTTCCTGCCTTAAATCTTCAGTTACTTTCAGGAGTGCTGTAACACAACCATGCTTAGGACGAAAACCAGATTGACATTCATTAAGAAAATTGTATCGCTTCACAAAGGCGGCCATTTGAGAAGACAGTAGTTTCTCTAAAACTTTTGAAAGAAACGGGAGTATTGCGATTGGCCTAAAATCTGTTTTTGATTTTGGGACAGGTATGATTTTAGCATGTTTCCATTTTAGTGGATACGAGCTTGTTGTTATTATGTTATTGAAAAAATATGTAATGTGTGGTATTAGTAGTGGCAAAAGTGTTTTTATAAATTTCGGATGTATATTATCGAAGCCAACCGCATTTGATTTGATGTTGGAGCAGCATAAGAATACATCACGTTGGGAAACACATTCAAACTCAAACAAATTTTCTTGCTCATAGCTCTGTGTGTTTATCATAGGGTTAGCGTTGTTGGTGAAGGAATTGTTAAATGGAGTGTTGTTGCAGGAACTGGAGTTGCCGGTTACTGGATAATTTATAAAATTGTAGAAACCCGGGCTGGAGTCAACCATAGGAATGTTTGTAAACGAGTTGTTTATTACATTAACATCTACAATAGGACTAATGTTTTCGCTAACCTTACCAATACCTATTTCTTTAATAATCTTCCACGTTTGTTTGGTGTCTAGGGCATTTGAAAAACGGGTTGAATAATATTCAGACTTGGTTCTTCTGATTAAGCTAGTGGCATCTCTTCTTAACTGACGGTATTCATTATGCAACTCAGTAGTTTTAAAACGTTTCCAACGCGAATATGCAACATCTCTTTGTTCAATCAAATTTTTTATAGCCAGATTAAACCAAGGCCGTGATTTGTTTTTTATTTTTTTAGTTTTTAGTGGCACAAATAAGTCGTATAGAGAGAGAACGTTGGAATCAATAAACGAGAGCTGATTATCGATAGATGACATCGTGTATAATACATTCCAGTCAATAGACATAAAATTGTTATATAACGCAGCAATGTCAACATTCTTAAAGTCGCGGTATGTATATGATTGATCCAATCGCTTTAGAGGAAAGTCATATGATGTGAAGATTAAGTCGTGTTTGGAGAAGCATGCTGCCGAAATCTGATCATAAAGTAGGACAGATGAGGTGTTCGCAACGAAAAAAATATCTAAAAGCGTACTATTATGGTAAACACAAAACAAACTATAAAGATTTGATGAAAGGAATTCCCCAATTCCCAATTTGTTTGTTAACAATTTCCAAAAAAAAAAAAACAGATTTTTGCAATTTTTGCTGCTACGCCTATAATAAAGGCGGGGATTATTAGCTATTCATGTTGTAAGCTACTTATATATTAAAGAGGCGTGCACTTTTTTCCCGGGGGGTAAAATTGAAATTTGTGTTAAAAGTGGGTCAACTTTCGATGAGGCTGTGGAGCTCAAAATAAAAAATTTCGACACGCTATTTTTTTTTAAATCATCTATGTGATATTACCTTTCAGATCAATAGAAAAAATTTACATGTTCTGAATGAAACTTTGAGGCTGGAAGCAAAAGAGTGTTGGTACTTTTTGGGCAAAAAATCCCATTTTTGTTTTGATTTTTTTTAAGTTTAAAATAGTGTAACTTTTCTACAAAAAATAATATTTTATTCGTTATTGTTTTAAAATATCACAAATTTATCTAGCTAACCAAAAATTCAAATTTCGGACGTTAGATGATCAACCTATTCCCGTAAAACTGGACCAGGATCGGAAAAAAATTAAAATGTTCCCCATTCAAATGGCACATCGAAAGGCGTCAGACCTTCGAAATTTTTATTCACGCTTCAATTTCTCAAATCAAAAATTTTAATTAATGAATAAATTCATGCTTGAATTAATTCTTTCAATTAAATTTGAATTATACAAAAAAAGAATTAATTCATTTTGTGAATAATTAAATTTTAATTAATTTGTATGCAAAAGGTGTCCTACTTTAGGGGCCCTTAAGGCGCCTCTATTGGACATAAGGGGACCACCGTCCAAACTCAAAATTACGTTAGCTATAACTTGTATAAATTTCATTTCAATCGGTCTGAATGGCCGAATTATTTCCAAAAAAAATCTATATCAAACCACTGTGCATAGTGGTATAGGGTGTAAAAAAATACGCTCAACAAAATTTGCATCAAAAAGAATACAACATTTTTTTATTTTTTTTATAAACTAAAGTTTTTAATTTTTTTACAAATTGTTTGGATAAAATGATCAAATATATTTGACTATACGTCGCTGCGCCTAAAAATGGAGTCATGTGTTTTGGGGCAAGTGTTCAGGAGAGCAAAAAAACTGTTTATTTTCGTCCCTTCGCGATTTTTTTTAAAAGTTTGATCTATAAAAAATTCTTGTACCGATATGTTATCCACATACTACAAAAAAAGTATGAAACATTTAACGGTTTTCCAGTGGTGCAGAAATTTTCAAAAAACATACACATAACTCCTTTTCTAAGTACTTTTTGGAACAAAATTTAAATAAAATGGAAATATTTTTTACACATAACTCCTTTTGTTTAAGAAACCATTTTTATTGTTAATTTCTTTTCGAGAGGGACAAAGGCTAAATAAAGTTTGTTGGTGGTTTAAAGCGACATAAGTTAGACAAGGTCTGTGAAATTTTGATATTATAAAGCTCTTCATTAAACAGCGAACAACAGATTTTTGGCAAAACTGGTGATATTTTTGGTTTTTTCTTGTAACTATTCAAGAGCTTCGACATAAATTGACATCTGTGAAAGATTCTGTACTTTAGATACTAAAATTTTCCGCCGTCAAATGATTTAATTGCTTTCACAAGGCTTGATTACCTGCTATTTAGGATTTAGATAACAGCATGAAAATATGCAATTTTTTTCCAAAAATCTTGACGAATTCATTCAAAATACTTAGACGCTATTTGTGAACCTCATATTACTAAAAAAGTGGTCCATTTTGTCACGTTCTGTTACTTTTTTATCAAAACAAGTTATGTGTAGCTTAACACATAACTCCTTTTCAGACCTTTTTTTAGTATGACGAACACATGGCTCCTTTTACTAACTTTTGAACCAATCAAGATATCAAAAAACGGTTTAGTGAGTAAACGTATGACCAATATGGGATCATTAAGATGTAATAAAAAAAATATTAAAAAACTACACATGACTCCATTTTTAGGCGCAGCGACGTATAGTCCTTTTGAAAAAGTAACAACAATTTGTTTTAAACTCTACAAAAAAAAATAGTATAAGTAAAAACCAATTCAGCTTCTAATATTTAATTCCACAGAACTTCTATAAAACTATTTACAAAAAAATTTTTAACATGACAGAAATTTTATTTTTAGTGTGGCAATAAATTGAACAAACTTAAAACGGCAATCACAAAATTTTTAAAAACGGATGTTATTGTATTAAAATCAATACATTTGCATTAATTATTAAATTACAATCCACACACATTGTGTGGTTACCCCTTTACAAATGAACAATTGAATTTAAATTCCCTACTTCTTCTGTTATAAAAACAGAACGTAAATTTGTAAATTGATAGTATTAAAAGTGGCTTCCACACTATTAAAATATTTTCCATGTCATAAAATAACTACAATATTATTGTATGTAAATTATTGAAATGCACTCAACAGTTTGCCATATTAACCAGGTAATGTGATACAATTTCCAACCCTTTTTCTTTGCATATCATGTCACTAAATTCATTCAACACCGTCATTTAATATCACTGAAATAATAAAAATGTGAATTTGATTACGGCGTTTTTTATCTTTAATGCAGAAAAGACAATTGCATGTTTAATTTTAATAAAAAATCCTACACGGGAATACTTAAAATGTGTGATAATTTTAATTTTTTATAACTATCATAATTTCTATGATAATAAAAATTTATGTTTTTTTTTTGTATCACCTCTTGTTATAAGTTAAGCTCATTTTAAATATGACCTCAATCTAGCGCTTCTGTATTTTTTATTATTTTCTTTTGTTCTTAAATTTCTAAATAAATATTTGAATTTGAAATCTGAAGTTTTTTTTTTTAAATAAACTTTAGTACTGTTTACATTTTTACCGTATTACGCATAGTCTCATATTAGACTTTTTTTTGGTAAAATGATTTCATTCATAAATTCGAGCACTTTTGTTGAGAATTTCTACTTTTTTTGTTTAATCACAAAAAAAATTCATTGTTCTAGGTTTTCAAGATTATTTTTTTTTATCTTAACATTTTTTGTAAATATTATTTTTAGAAAAGTTATCTAAAATTTTGCCGCTGTATACAAACAAATTTCGTTGTTTTATTATGATAGGGACATTTAAGATAAGAGGGAACACTTTCAAATCTTCAGAGTTCATTGAGATCATAAAGATTAGAAAAAAAATTATATCAGTTGGTTTATTCCCAGGGAATATAGGGAGAACAGGAGATATATGGGGCATTCCATGTCAAATCGGACACTTTGAAATTTTTTTTTTTTTAGATTTTCCCAATTTGTTTACTGTTTTTAGTGCCCTTCAAAAACTCCTTTGTGGTAAATTTTCAAAGTTTTTTGATGACCCGTTCAAAAGATACCGAATTTTTAAAAATTGGCAGTTTTTTTCTTTATTCAAACTTCTTTTACTCATAACTTCTTCAATAATGGTCCAAATTTCAATTTTTGTTTTTTACGTACTTTTTTTGTTTTTTTACGTACTTTTTAAAACAAAATCCCAAAAAATTCTTAAAAGCGCTCTAGTATGCGATTTTTAAGTTTTAAAATTTAAATCTCATTTGTGAAAATGTTTGTACTCTTTGATTTTTTTGAAATTTTTTTGTGTAAAACTTCTATCGATTCTACAAATTTTTTGCCCAGGAGGATCGTGGGATAACGATTATTACTATTTTTTTAAATTTTTTGAAAAAATTTTATTGTAATTTTTCAATCTTAAAATCATTTCTACTGCTCGAATGGTACGTCATAGTGGGGTCGTTTATAAGACCGACCCCCATTAATTTTTATGTCTTAACATTTCTTTGGCACAAACTAATACCCTATCTCCAATTTCTGAGGGGGCTCCCACACAAAACGACATTTTTTAAAATTTGCTCCAACCGCTCTAACTGCCCTAATAGTGCCCTTAGATCAACAAAATGTATGACCGACCCACAATATTTTTTTAGTCTAAACATTTTCTCTGAACACAACTACCCTCTATCTTTAACTGTTAAGGCGGTCCCTATACAATTTTTTTTTTTTTTTGTAAATTTGTTTTATTTAATCAGCTTCTACCGGTCCAATGGTGCGTCCGAGAGGGGTCATTAGTGAGACCGACCCCCATTTATTTTTACCCTACAACATTTTTCTAAAACATACCTACGCCCTATCTCCACTCCTTAAGTAGGCTCCCATACAAATAACAGTTGGAGCAAATTTTATAAAAATATAATTTTGTATGGGAGCCTACTTAGGGAGTGGAGATAGGACGTAGGTATATTTTAAAAAAATGTTGGAGGGTAAAAATAAATAAGGGTCGGTCTCAACAATGACTCTTCTTGGACGCACCATTGGACCGGTAGAAGCTGATTAAATAAAACAAATTTACAAAAAAAAAAAATTGTATAGGGACCGCCTTAACAGTTAAAGATAGAGGGTAGTTGTGTTCAGAGAAAATGTTTAGACTAAAAAAATATTGTGGGTCGGTCATACATTTTGTTGCTCTAAGGGCACTATTAGGGCAGTTAGAGCGGTTGGAGCAAATTTTAAAAAATGTCGTTTTGTATGGGAGCCCCCTTAGAAATTGAAGATAGGGTATTAGTTTGTTCCAAAGAAATGTTACAACGTAAAAATTAATGGGGGTCGGTCTTATAAACGACCCCAATATGACGCACCATTCGAGCAGTAGAAATGATTTTAAGATTGGAAAATTATATAAAAAATAGTTATAATCGTTATCCCACAATCCTCCTGGGCAAAAAATTTGTAGAATCGATAGAAGTTTTACACAAAAAAATTTCAAAAAAATCAAAAAGTACAAACATTTTCAAAAATGAGATTTAAATTTTAAAACTTAAAAATTGGATACTAGAGCGGTTTTAAGAATTTTTTGGATTTTTTTTTTTTAAGTACGTAAAAAAACAAAAATTTTTAAAAAAAAAATTTTAAATTTGGACCATTATTGAAGAAGTTATGAGTAAAAGAAGTTTGAGCCAAGGAACAAACTACCAATTTTTAAAAATTCGATATCTTTTGAACGGGTCATCAAAAAAATCTGAAAATTTACTACGAAGGAGTTTTCGAAGGGTACTAAAAACTTTAAGCAAATTGGGAAAATCTAAAAAAAAAATTTTCAAAGTGTCCGATTTGACATGGAATGCCCCATATGTAGTTTTGTTTGTATTTTAAATGTCTTTGTATCATGGTTTACACTCTCATATATATTTTTGTTTAAAGTCCGATTCTGATTGTGAAACATTTCTCGTATAAAAAAAAATTTTTGATTTTTGTACAGAAAAATTCTCAGATTCTGAAACATTTTACGTATAGAAACATTTTCAGATTCTGACACATTTTTCATATAGAAAAATTCCCAGATTCTGAGACATTTTTTGTATAAAAATATTATTAGATTCTGAGAAATAAAAAAATTCTCAGACTCTGTAATATTTTTCGTATCGAAAAATTATCATTCTGAATTCTGAGAAAGAATCTGAGAATTTTTTTTGTAAAGAAAAATTCTCAGATTCTAAGAAATTTTTCGTATAGAAAAATTCTTAGATTCTCAGACATTTTTCGTATTGAAAAATTTTTAGACATATTCGTATAGAAGAATACTCAGATTCCGAGACATTTTCCGAACAGAATTCTAAGATAATTTTCGTACAAGAAAATTATTAGATTCTGACACTTTTTCCGTATAGAAAAATTTTCAGATTCTGAGATATTTTTCTTCTACGTTTCTGAAACATATTTTGTATAAAAAAATTCATAGATTCTGAAACGTTTTTCGTATAGATAAATTCTCAGATTCTGAGACATTTTTCGCATATAAAAGTTCTCAGATTTTGAGACATTTTTGTATAGAAAAATTTTCAGATTGTGAGACATATTTTGTATAGAAAAATTCTCTGATTATGAGACATTTTTCGTATATAAATTTTTTTAGATTCTGAAACATTTTTCGTATAGAAAAATTCTCAGATTCTGAAAAATTTTTCGTATAGAAAAATTCTCAGATTCTGAAACATTTTTTAAAGAAAAATTCTCAGATTCTGAAACATTTTTCGTATAGAAAAATTCTCAAATTCTGAGACATTTTTCGTATAGAAAAATTCTCAGGTTCTGAGACATTTTTCATATAGAAAAATTCTCAGGTTCTGGGAAATTGTTTGTATGGAAAAACATTTCGATTCTAAGCCATTTTTCGTAAAGAAAAATTTTCAGATTCTGAGACGTATAGAAAAATTATAAGATTCTAAAAGTTTTTAGATTCTGAGACATTTTTCATATAGAAAAAAATTCGTATACACTCAAAAAAAAAGTGAACTAAAATCTGGGAAAATTAACTCAATTTTAAGAAAAAGATGGAATGATTTGGCCCCAAAGATTTTTTTTCTTGGTTTTAGTTTATAATTTTCCCAAAAATAAGGAAAACGAAGTTAATTAATTTTAAGCCAATTTTAACTAGAAAATAGAAAAAAAATTTATTGCACTTTAGTTCATTCACATTTTAAAACTAGATTGGGTCTAGACCTTGGACCCATGGGTTCGGACCCAATGGGTCCAGCCCCTTGTTAACTCGAGACCCTGTTGGGTCCTTTAAGGGTCCCCATAGGTTTTGACCCAAAATTTGTGTCCGTTTTGCTCTAACTTGCTTAGTTTTTGAGATACGGTAATAAGGGATCTGATAGGGTCTTGAGAATCTTAAAAACTTGAAAACTCAAAAACTATTAATCGGAGGGCTTTCGGGTATTTTGCGGAAATGTTCTACTAGTCAAGAGCTACAAAAATACTGTTGGACCTTTTCTCGTGTTAGCAGTATTAACCAAAATATGTGCATATATAAAATCTCGGGAATTTATAATTTATAATGACAGATATGCAGAGCTAGGCTCTTCCATATTTTTTTGTAGTCTTTCTTTTGAAAATTTCATCCGTTTCGCTCTATTTCGCTTAGTTTTCGAGATATCGCCATTTTGATTTTGTAACTAAATTTTAAGAAGTTATATACTAAATTCTCAGAAGTTATTAACTAAATTCTAAGAAATACACTTCCTCAGTTCAAAGAAGAGAAAAACGATGATTTTTTTTTAGTAAATTTTAACTAAACTTGAACTAAATTGTTTTTTAAGAAATATGTCTTAAAAATAAAGATACGTTTCTTAGATTTGTGGAAAATTTCTTTGGCAGGTAAGAAATTTTTTCATAATATTTAAAAATTCCATTTAAAGAAAACTATGAACTACTTTTCAGTAAATGAACTAAACTTGTTTTCCTCATAGTTAAGAATATTTCTCATTTTTTAGTTAAATTTTACTAAATTTTAGGAAAATTCATGATAAATTTTTAAAGACATTTTTTACTTAATTTTAGTTATGTCTTTTTTTCAGAACATTTTTAAGATACTGAGCCATTTTTCGTGTAGTTTTGCTACACTCAAAATAATTACTCAGTTAAAAACTCTGTAAAATGACTGTAATCTCAATTCGACCGATATTTGACAAAGCTATCTGTCGAAATACAGATTTTAAGAATAAACTTTGTATTTTCATGTAACCGAATAACAAAATTTTATCTATAATTTTACTTTTTACTTTGTAATCTCTATTTTACAGATAATAAATAGAGTTTTTTGTTAAAATACAGATTTTATAAAAATACTTGTGTTTTTTTCTCGTAACCAAAATACAAAATTTCAACTATAATTTTACTTATTGCTCTGTAATAATAAAACCTGGCACATTTTACGAGGATGTCGTGTAAAATTGCAGGTACTCGTAAAAAAACTTTCACAAAAATAAAAAAAAAAAATAAATTTACAATTTGGAAGCATTAAAGCGGGCAAATTTACTCGATGGCATTTTTCAATTGTCAACACTACTTGCACATTAAGGAAAGATAAATTGATCAGAAATCAAATAGTAAAAAAAATAGTCAAATTCTGGCCGCTTTTATCAAAATTTTACAGATAATTCTGAAAATTTACTGTTTTTTATCGAAATCATTTTACAGAGTTTTCTTCGTAAAATAACAAAAAATCTTGCTGGTTGGAAATCTATGGTATTTTCTGCTGGCTCAGCAGAGTATCTCTGTATTTTAACAGAGTGATTATTTTGAGTGTATAGAAAAATTCTCAGATTCTGGAAAATTTTTCGTATAGAAAAATTCTGAGATATTATTTGTATAAAAAAATTCTCAGATACTGAGACATTTTTCGTATAGAAAAATTCTTAGATCCTGTGATATTTTTCGTATAGAAAAATTCTCAGATTTTAAGACATTTTTCGTATAGAAAATTTTTTAGATTCTGAGACATTTTTCGTATAGAAAAAGTCTCAGAACATTTCTTGGATTCTAAGACATTTTTCGTATAGAAAAATTCTCAGATTCTCAGACATTTTTTGTGACAAAAACTCTTAGATTCCAAGACATCGTATAGCAAAATTATCAAAATTTGAGACATTTTTCGTATAGAAAAATTAGCAGATTATAAGACATTTTTCGTATAGAAAAATTCTCAGATTCTGACACATTTTCCGTGTGGGAGAATTTCTAGATTCTGAGACATTTTCTTAAGTTCTAAAATTCTGAGACATAGAAAAATTCTCAGATTCTGAGACATAGAAAAATTCTCACATTCTGAGACATAGAAAAATTCTCTTATAGAAAAATTCTCAGATTCTGAGACATTTTTTGTATAGAAATATTCTCAAATTCTGAGACACAGACACATTTTTAGATACTGAGGCATTTTTCGTATAGAAAAATTCTCAGAGTCTAAGACATTTTTCTTTTAGAAAAATCTTAGATTCATACAGAAAAGTTTTCAGATTGTAAGACATCTTTCGTTAAAAAAAATGTGACATTTTTCAGTTTCGTTATTACTTTAAAACCTTCATTTATTTATCAAAACCCCTCCACATCATAAATCATTTTATCCTCCAAAAAAAATTATTATTGTTTTTACATGCTTTTAAATATCAATGACCGGAAAATAGTTTTTTAAAATTAGGCATTACAAACACCATAAGTTTACGTGTAAATTTTTAACAAAAAATTCAATACCGTATGTATTGAAAAACACAAATTAGCTAAGTGTCTACCAAACTGGAAAACTGTGAGAAAATCTGAGAAACTACAAATACACCACAACACGGTATGTAAGTTTTTTTTAGTAATAGTGTTTTGGTTCGTAATATTAAACATCTGGTGTTAAAATTCCTTCTTTTTTTTTGTTCAACAAGGATGTTAATGACATTTTTTTTACAACATATTAAAAATTCTTAATACTCCTTACACTCAAAAAAAAAAATGAACTAAAATCTGGGAAAATGAACTCAATTTTGAGAAAAAGAGGGAATGATTTGGCTCCAAAGATTTTTTTTCTTGGTTTTAGTTCATAATTTTCCCAAAAATAAGGAAAACGAAGTTATTTAATTTTAAGCCAATTTTAACTAGAAAATGGGAAAAAATATACTTCACATTTTAGAAATAGATTGGGCCTAGACCCTGGACCCATGGGTTCGGACCCCGTCTAACTCGAGACCCCGTTGGGTCCTTTAAGGGTCCCCATAGATTTTGAACCAAAACTTGTGTCCGTTTCGCTCTAACTTGCTTAGTTTTTGAGATACGGTAATAAGGGGCCTGATAGGGTCGTGAGAATCTTAAAAACCGGATAACTCAAGTACTATTAATCGGAGGGCTTTCGGGTATTTCGCGGAAGTCTTCTACAAGTCAAGAGCTACAAAAATGCCGTTGGACTTTTTCTCGTGTTGGCAGTATTTACCGAGATATGTGCATATATAAAATCTCGGGAATTTCAAATTTTAGATCTAAAATTAGGGTCTTGAGACCCCGACAGATATGCAGAGCTAGGCTCTTCCTTATTTTTTTGTAGTCTTTCTTTTGAAAATTTCATCAGTTTCGCTCTATCTCGCTTAGTTTTCGAGATATCGCCATTTTGAATTTTTAACTAAATTCTGAGAAGTTATTTACTAAATTCTCAGAAGTGATTAACTAAATTCTAAGAAGTACACTTCCTCAATTCAAAGAAGAGAAATACGATGATGTTTTTTTTAGTAAATTTTAACTAAACTTGAACTAAATTGTTTTTTAAGAAATATGTCTTAAAAATAAAGATACGATTCTTAGATTTGTGGAAAATTTCTTTGGCAGTAAGAATTTTTTTCCTAATATTAAAAAAATCCATTTAAAGAAAACTATGAACTAATTATAAGTAAATGAACTAAAATTTTTTCCTTATAGTTAAGAAAATTTCTCATTTTTAAGTTAAATTTAACTAAATTTTAGGAAAATTCATGATAAATTTTCAAAGACATTTTTTCCTTAATTTTAGTTATGTCTTTTTTTTCAGTGTATATGTGGGGAAAAATGAAAATATTAATATGGAGACTCATATTTGTATTTCATTGACAACGTTACAAAAATTGACATATTATTTTATGGTATTTGTCATTTTCTTTAAAAGGATGTGATTGAAATTAAAATTTTATTGGAAATAATATGGGAATTTACACTCAAAAAAAAAACTGTAATGTTAGCAAAAAAAGCTTGTAACCCTACAAGAAAATTTGCTGATTTTGAACCCACAATTTTTTTGCTAAAGTTAGCAAAAATGTTTTGCCAATAATTAGTTAACTAAATATTTTTTATACCCTCCAACCACAGTATGGGGGTATACTCACTTTGTCATTCCGTGTGTAACGCATCGAAATATCGGTCTAGGACCCCATAAAGTATATATATTATTGATCAGTGATCGATTCTAATTGTAAGACATTCTAGCGATGTCCGTCCGTCCGTCCGTCTGTCCGTCTGTAGAGGACACGATACAGTCCAAAATAAACGAGCTAGACTTCCGAAGTTTGGCACAAATATGTCTTATATTCCTAGGCAGGTTAAGTTCGGAAATGGGCAAAATCGGACCAAGGGGAAAAAAGTTCCCCCTTGGAGAACTAAACCAACCTAAGAAAAACCGCATTTTTTGCAGGGTTTTTTGTACTTTTGCTAAGCAAATGCAACATTCTTATCTCAGATGAAGTTTAAAATAGCAAGAGGAAGGTGCCCCCTAACGTCTCCCACCAACCCCCCCCCCCCAAAAAAAAAGACGCCCCTGGATTTTTTTTTATATTTTTTTTTTTACATTTTGGAGGGTATAAAAGATTCGGCACAGCCGAATTTAACACTCTCACTTGTTTTTTTTAACTTAGTTTATACACATCTGAGGACCCCATTGGGTTCGGACCCGATAGGTCCAGACCCCGATGGGCCTAGACCTAGTTGGGTTCCTTATAGACATAGTTTTTGATCCAAAATTTGTGTCCGTTTCGCTCTACCTTGCTTAGTTTTTGAAATACGTGATTATAGGGGACCACTGGGGTCTTGAGAATTAAAAAACTCGATAACTTCAAAAATATTACTCGGAGAGCTTTTGAATATTTTGCGGTCTTGTTCTACGTGTTGAGAGCTACAAAAACGCTTTTGGACTTTTTGTTGTGTCGGCAATATTTACCGAGATATGAGCATTTTAAAATTTTCGGGAATGCTAACTTTTTTGGATCCAAAGTTAGGGCCCATTAGGGTCCACACATGTGAAGAGGAGCGGCGATACTATGGAGATTCTAAGAACCAAAAATGGCCTCCATTTTGCTCTATCTGGCTTAGTTTCCGAGATAGCGTCATTTTAAGTTTTCTGAAAATAAAAAAAAATTTACCATTTATTTTGCTAATATTAGCAAAAAATCTTGTAAAAATGTAGTCAACTCAATTTCAAATTTAGCAAAAGAAATTAGTTCAAAGTTTGTTTAAAATTGCTAATGTGCTAAATGAAGTTTACAAGAATTTTTTGCTAACATGCTAATCTCAACAAAAAATTTACTAAAAGTTAGCTAACTAGCGTTAGCAAAAAAAAATTAGTAAATCTACTAACGTATTTTTTTGAGTGTAGTAAGTAATTAAAACGACTAGCAAAGATATTTAACTGGCCGAAACACCCTATCGATCGAAGGCCACTTGGCTTTTCATATCGCTAAGGTCGTGTGCAGGGTACAGCTTCCCTTGAGATAAAAAAAAACATGATCTTTTCGGATTATAGGACTTTCTTCGATTTCTTTCTTACGTCAATTCATTCCTGAAATTTGCCAAAAATTTTTTGAAAGCAAGAAACTCTATCGAGTATTTAATGGGAGAATATCCTAATAAAGAAAGTAAAGTTAACATAAGTACTTGTTATGTTAATTCATAATGGGGAAATTGGCCTCGAACTGAAATAATCATTATTTCATTGCACAATTAAAGGTCGAATAAATAACTAATTTTTATTATTAATTAAAATTAAACAAACCTGAAATTTAAAACAAAAATATAATTTTCTTGAAAATTATGCTATGAGAATATCATGGTTTTAATTAGTAACGAAAATAATGACCTCGAGCCACAATAAACATCCTCAAAATATAATATTTTAAAGGTCAAATAAAACGATTTTTATTTTTTAATAAAAATTAATCAGAATTTATCAAAGATGTTTAAAGATTTTGTGTCAAATTTGTAAAAATTAACAGACAAAAACTAAGTTTTTTAAATGAGGGGTTAAGAAAACTCGAAGAAAACCTATTTAACGGTGAATTACTTAACTTTTTTTTCCCCACATAGTTTTTCCAACCCCTTTCACCTTATTTTTATAATTTTTTTTTTCTTTTCCAAAAAATAAAAATCCTATTTCACACAAAATTAAATTTCAGTAGAATTTTTATATTACTAACTTGTCAATACATAAATATCAATTACCACAATATCGATATTAATAATTATTTATCCCTGTAAATATTATTTTGGTCAATTTATTATTAGAGAAAAACCAAATTCACAAATAAATACCAAAACAACAACCCTTCACATCAGGAAACCTTTTTATAACACCGGAAGTCGAAATGTTATTTTACCCTTTTAATGTGTAATATTCGATTTAATACTTTGTATCGTTTTTTTATTTTATTAATATCGTATTACTTGAGTTTTACAAAATTACTTACATATTTAGAAGGTAGAAAAAAAATTAAATAAATCACGCTAAATAAATATTACATTTCACAGCTAAGAGGGGTAATCAATGAAAGGGATAATTGGGAATTGGTTAAGGGAAAACATAAAAGGAGTAGCTTGGAAATATTTTCGATTGTGTGACCATCAGAAACAATTGAACACTATTCTCGAAGTATGTTAAAAATTCAGTCACGGAAACCCTCTATTTACAATCAGTGGTAATGGGTATAAATAAGATTATCATTCCGTTAGTAACTTTTCGAAATATTTATCTAGGTCCCCATAAAGTATAAATTGATGATTTTCAAAAGATTTTTGAGCGACATAGCGATGCCCGACCGTCCATCCATCCGTAATTTGTAATTTTTCAAGTTAGGTGTGTATTGAATTTTTAGCGAAATCGGTCCAGTTGTAAGCAAAACTGAGAATTTGAGATGAGTTCACGTAATTGAAAACACGCTATACACACTTTTGGCATTGGTGGAGCCACAAAAAATATTTTATACAGTGTTTTAAACTAAAACCAAATTTACACTCAAAAAATAAAATTTATTTTAATTTTTTTTTTTAATTCTTTATATGTTAACTAGTCGAATAGCCTGTCCCTGCCAGGCGGAACACCAAATCACTTTTCTTAATAATTCTAAAATTTTACTAAACTTTATAAGAAATTATGTTTTGTGCTTCAAAAATTTAATATTGCTACATTGAGTTACATCAATATATTTCCTAAACTGGAAAAAAATTTAATGAGTATAAAAGGTTTTATTGATAAAATTTTAGAACTAAATTTAGCACGTCCATTTCGTCTCTCCGTCCTTAAACCGGATATCAAAAATCCATCGTGTGGATATGTCCCATCATCACTCCTATATACATGGAAATTTGTATATTTCTTAGTCATGAAGGGTTTTAAAATTAGCTAAAATGTTAAAAAAACACAATTTTTTCACATACATTTTTCCTTATAATTCTCCGTACACAGTTTAAATATTAAATCTGAATTTATAAGGATATGATCCATTGTCAATACTTTATGCTTTACAATTTTCAGCATCCATAGTCATTAGGGGTTGCAGAAATAGTTTGATGCTGTTATTCATAACACTTATAGTTAACCTGACCAACCATCCCGCTTTTGGCGGGATTATCCCGCTTTTTGATGTGTCATCCCGCCTTGAATTCCGATCCCGCTTTTTAAACAAAAGTCCCGCTTCATCCCGCTTTATCCCGCTTTTTGACTTTTGGAATAGCAAAGTACAATTTTTAGGTTATTTTAATAATATTTTGAGAAATATATTTTTGAGCATATTAACTATTTTTTACCGTATAAAGAAAATTTTAAGAAAAATTTTGATTAGATCTTGTCTGATTTGAAAAAATCTAATGGTTTCATTTGTATCTGATAAGATCTACTAGATACGAAATTTTTACGAACTGATCCGTAATTGAATCTGATCAGATCCTGAAATTGTGGAAAAATGTCGGATCAAAAAGACCTGATCAGATAAAATTATATTTTTTAGATCTGTTTAAATCAGATCTAATCGATTATTTCAAGGGGCATTTTTCGATAGAAAATATTTGGGAAGGGAAATTTTTAAAGTTCTAATGTTTTTTAAGATAATTTCATATAGAAAAATTATTAGGTTTTTAGACATTTTTCTAAAAGAAAAATCTAAGAAGCAACAATAAAAGAAAATTTTACAGACTCAAAGACACACTTCAGATTCTGGTAGATTTTTCATTAAAAAAAAACTTAGATTCTGATATAATTTTCTATTGAAAAATTCCAAAACATTTTCCTTTTTGGAAAAAGTCATACAGCCTTACCATAGAAAAATAAAATATATTTAAAATCAGCTTTAAATTTTATTTCCATAAAATTTTAAAATCGACTTTCAAAAATGTATTGAAAATTTGAAATTTAAAATAAAACTTTTGTTAAAATAGACTTTTTGTTTTCTTGTGGTTAGGGCCATAGATTTTGAAAAACTTTTCCTATAAAAAAATTCTCTGATTCTAATCACAATATAATCAATGATTAGTGCTAATTATTGTTTCCAAACGTCAATTTTATATGAAATTGATCAATGCTTAGTGTTAATCATTGATTAGCTTTTGATAAGTTACCAGCCCTAAAACATTTAATCAACGTTGGTAAAAAAATTCCTTACGACTTGAGACTATGTTTGCTGACGTAATCTAAATAAAATTTTTCTAGTCAAAGTTCTTATGCATATTTTTACATAAAAAAATTACAATCCCTTAAAAGTATTATCAGAATTTTGTGCATTTTGGAGGGTATTCGTGGGTTCGTTCAAGTCGAATTTCACTTATTAACAAAAATTCCGCTTTTTAGATCGAAATCCCGCTTTTTCAACCTTTCGATCCCGCTTTTCAGTCAAAAGCAGTTGGTCAGGTTACTTATAGTAGACTTATTGTAGGTTTATTTGACAGATATTGCAGGCATATTTGGTATATTTTAGTTTTTATGAATAACCACCTAAATGTTTAAAAACTAAATTTCGCCGTCTTCCGCCTCTCCCCCTTTCTTAGAGGCCGAAAATCCGGCTACGTTACAGATTATATATATGAACTGAACAAAATTCACAACGGATTTTTTTTTGTATCTCCGCCCTTTTACGGGATATCCAGGTCAGTGTTGATCTTTGCCATAGTCCTTACCATATGCATCCCAATTTTCATCTTTCAAAGTCATAAGGTGTCTTCAAAATTAGGTAAGATGTGAAAACATAATTTTTCCACGCCCATTTCTTCTCGTAATTCTCCGTCCATATTTCAAAATTTTTAAATCTGACTACTTTCGGATAAGCTCCATCCAGTACTATACTCGTATCAAGCCCGTTTCCCTCTTAATTCTCCGTCCA
The DNA here is from genome assembly GCA_963921195.1 of Pegoplata infirma. NCBI lineage: Eukaryota > Metazoa > Arthropoda > Insecta > Diptera > Anthomyiidae > Pegoplata > Pegoplata infirma. The sequence continues at coordinate 66,691,681 of OY992536.1, forward strand.
CAGTCCAAAAATTTTAAGTCTGACTATTTTAGGATATGGTCCAGTGTCAGGACAATATGCTGGCCAATTTTCGGCTGCGTAGGTCATTAGGGCTTTAAAGTTAGTTAAATTTAAAAAAAAAAAAAAAACACAATATTGCCTTGCCCCTTTTGCCCCTCAACTCTCCGTCTACATTCCAAAAATGTTAAATCGGACTACTTTAGAATATGCTTCATAGTTAGTACTACATGTTAGGGACTTCCTAATTCATAGGGGCGGAGCTTAAAAATACTCTAAAATGTTACAAAAAATAAATATTTTGCCAAGTCCCCATTTTCTCGTAATTCACCGCCCACAGGCAAAAAATCCGGCTTCGTAAGAATCTGTCCCTGGTGTTTTACTATATACATGCCAATTTTAAGCTTATAAGTCCATTAATGAAATTCAAAAAGCGCTGGATACACAAAAAATAAGAAAAACACCAAAAAAAATTATGTGTACAGAAAATAGATGGAAATAAATTTACCACGCCCCTTTGCCTTTCTTATTCTCCACCCATTCACTGGATATCAAAACTCCAGGTTCGTGTTGATCTTCCCCATGAAACCTACTATATACATGCCAATTTTCATCTTCCTAAGTCATTCGGGGTCTTTAAATTAGTTAAAATATTAAAAAACCCAATTTTTTCACGCTCTTTCATCTTTTAATTCTCCGTCCACAGTCGAGAAATTTAAAATCTGATTACTTCAGGATATACAACATCGTTAGCACTATACGCTATCCATTTTCCGCTTCCTTTGGGGGCTTCAAAATAAGCTAAAATGTTAATAATCCCAATTTTGTCCATTCCCCATTTTCCTTTCAATTCTCCGCCCACAGTCCAAAAATTTGAAATTCGACTACTTCAGAATATGCTTCATCGATAGGACTTATGTTAGGAAATTTTCAGCTTCCTAAGTCATTAGAGGACTTCACAATAAGCTAAAATCTTCATAGGTCTTTGGGGTCTTCAAATTAGTTAAAATATTAAAAAACACAATTTTGCCACGCCCCATTTTTCTCTTAATTCTCCTTCCACAGTCTAAAAAACGTAAGTCCGATTACTTCAGGATATGCTTCATTGTTAGAACTAAATGCTATGCAATTTTCCGTTTCCTAAGTCATTTGGGGGCTTCAATAGGACTAAAAATGTTTAAAAATCACAATTTTGCCACGCCACTTTTCCCCCCAATTCTCCGCACATTGCGAAAATCCGATTACTTGGGGATATGCTCCATCGTTAGGACTATATTCTAGGAAATTTTCAGCTTCCTAAGTCATTAGGGGGCTTTAAATTAAGCAAAAATGTCAAAAATTGAATTTTGCCACGCCCACTTTTTCGCTTATTTCTCCGCCCACAGGCAAAAAATCGAAAATCCGGCTACGTTAGGATCTGCCCCAGGTGTTTTACTATATGCATGCCAATTTTCAGCTTTGTAGCTCATCAGTGGGCTTCAAAAAGCTCTGGATAGACAAAAAAAGAGGAACACACAAATAGGGAAATTATATATATAGATTTTGGTCCCGTTCAGAATTTGGTTTAAAACGACTACTTAAAACAACTGTTACTACAATGTAGTATTTTTTAACAGTTGTTTGTAATAAATTAAAAACAACTACATAAAACGCCTGTTCATGCAATGTACAGTAGGGTGAGTACTTTTTGCATTTTTTGCAAATATGCAACCTCCATCCTCGGAATCGTGTAGGGCATGGAAAATAACTAAAAACTGTTAGTTTAGTTTTTCGCGATCGTGAAAAAACTTCACGCACCAAATGCATTGAAGTTTTGTATATACGATTTTTTTATTTTTTTTATTAAAGTTTCACTTTTCTCTTAATAACCAAGTTTTTGTGGTTCACTGCTTACAAAACCGTTACCCACAATTTTGGAGATGAAAGTTTGACCAATTCGCGCTATTATTGCATTTTTCTGCAAAAAAAAAACTTTATTTGGAGTAAAAAAACTTAAATTATGTAAAATATTTTAATCGCTAAAAAAATCACTTATATCGCGAATTATCGACACTTTCGTAACAAAATGGTGTGAAACACATTTGTATGTAGGATTATAATAAAAAACAACAAAAATTTTAGTTAGTTATCACCAGGGAAACCAAAAATATGCTCTAAAAACACGTTTTATGCGCTTAAAAAATGCCCTAAAAAACAAAAAATATGCTCTAAAAACAATAAAAATATGCTCTTAAAAAAAATTATGTCCCCTTTTTTGCGGTGGTTTTTACAATTTGTTAGAGAATAGACCCTCCAAATACCGTTACATGCGATAGTTAGAGGGTTAAATATGTTCTACAAAAATATTTGCCTTAATATTTTCTACCAAGTTGCTGAATCTAAAGAAAACATAGTTTCATATACCGATATGATGCAAGAACAGGCCAAAGGGGAATCAATCACAATTCCGTAATTGTTGACAAAAAACATACTTGTTGGATAAAAAATTTAAAAATAAATGTGGTCATAAAAAATTGGAAAAGAATGCTCTAAAAATTGAAAAAAAAAAATGCTCTAAAAATGTAAAAATATGCTCTAAAAAGTGAAAAAATGCTCTAAAAATTGAAAATATGCCCTAAAAATATGCTCTTATGCTAAAATATGCTCTTAAAACTAAAATATGCAAAAATATGCTCTTAAGGCTAAAATATGCAAAAATATGCTCTAACAAATCGATGCCAGATTTCTTAAAATCTTCTGAAACGGATAAATACCTTATCCATTTATCAATACAATGCGCAGGAAAAAACATGATACTGCATATTTTTGGTTTCCCTGGTTATCACTTTTATTAATTTAAAAAAAAAAAAATTGTTTACATAAAACTTCAATGCGTTTGGTGCGTGAACTATTTTCACGATCGGGAAAAATCATAAGCATATTTCTTAGTTTTTTTCCATGCCCTACACGATTCCGTGAATGGAGGATGTCGCAAAAAAAAAGTCATAACCCTAATGTACAGTGGTTTATTATCGATTTTACTTTTGTGGAAAAAATTCGGCCATTCAGTAAGCACTGGACTGATTGCAGTGAAATTTATATTGGTTATATCTAGTGTTTGGGGTCCGGGAATTCCCGGGTTGGATTTCCCGGGAATTTTTTTATTTTTCCCGGGAAATCCGGGAATTTTGTAAAAAAAAACACATTTTACATAAAAAAACTTTTATTTTAATCAAGAGGGTTCCATTGCAATGAAGTCAGAAAAAGCAAAAATAAATTTTAGTGGGCAAGTTCCCGTGTTTTTACATTTTTCAATTTTATTTGTGACAATATCATGAAAAAACTTAGAAAGTCAAAAAATATACGTCGGTTAATGATAATTTTTATAAGACTGTCAAAAAAATATAAACAATTTGAACCTACAATTTATATTTCCAGAACAAATATTAAAAGTGCTGCAAACTATATTAGTTTTTTGCTGGAATAACGCAGTTTTAAATTTTTTTTGCGATTTTTAGCAATTTTATGCGATTTTTTGTAGAGAAAAAAGTTATATTGTGGAGAAAAAAAGTAATATTTTTTTTTTTGTTTTATTGTATTGTATTTCAGGATTTTTAACTTTTATTTTTTGATTTTTTATATTTATTTTTTTATTTTTGTTTTTAATAAAAAGTTGGCCAATTTTTAATGTTATTTATGATTTACATATATTAATAATAAAAATTTCCCGGGAATCCCGGGAAATAAATTATTTTTTTCCCGTTTCCCGGGAAATTGAAAAGTTCGGGAATTCCCAAACACTAGTTATATCTAACGTAATTTTAAGTTTGTACGGTTTACCCCAATCACACTGTGACGACTAGAACAAGCTAGCGGGACAAAACTATTTTTTGACATATTTATGTTCCTAAGGTCATAGGTGTTTCCAATTTGTATATATTTATCTGACTTGTGCACCCTACGTTCGGTATACCCGCTATATGATAGTGCATGTAACAGTTAATTATTTTTTTCACATTTTTCATTTCCTAGGGCCATAAATATATCAAACTTGTATATTTCTAAATCGCTTGTGCACCCTACGTTCGGCATATACTCTGTATGGATAGTACATGTAACAGTTAATTATTTTGTTCAAATTTTACGTTTCCTAAGTTCATAAATACTTCCAATTTTTATCTTACATGTATACCCTACGTTTGGTATAACCACTATAAAGGAAGTGCACGTAACAATTAGTTTTGTTTTGTACATTTGCTAATGTTTATTTAATAGTAATAATAATTGTGCAAAATTTGTGCATATTCCAAAATCTTTATAAAATTTTATTGCACATAAAATTAAAAATTTCTGACTAATTATATCCAAATTAATATATTTAAGAAAAATTAAAAAAATAAATAAAATAATAATTATAATAAAATAATATTATTAATAATTGAAAAAAAAAATACTTGACCGAATCCATAAATACTATCCATAATTCCCAAAATTGTGAATACAAATTTTTTTTGTAGTGTAAATTTTTTTAGTGTACTTTTTTTTTTAGTGTAAAAATTTTGGCAAATGACAGAATAGCTTTGTAAAACATATAAGTGGCCTTTAAATGTCCCTTTAAGTGTTTTTACGGGTTTTTTGAATATGTTAATTCCCGATGAAACCTTTTTCAAACTTACTTTTTGATGATAACTTTTGAACTCCTTTGCCCAGTTTCTGTAACTATGCGAAAACTTTTCGCATCGAGAATAATAAAACAATATTGTAGTCATTTAGTTTTTAACAGGGTGACTACAAAGTTGCTAATATAAAAAACATCGAATTCGAAAAAAATGCAAAGCTGTGTTTTTAAATCACTCTGTTAAGTATAAGATGACTATAATGGTCATTTCTCGCATAGTTACAGAAATCGGGTACTGGACCAATTTCGCTATAATTTAATACCAATATCACACGAAAAATTAGAAATATATATGCCAAGCTTCAGTAGCTTCAGACTTGTCTTTCGAAAGTTTTCGGGTTTTTATTAGATATACAGACAGTCGGACGGACATCGCTCATAAAATACCTGATGTGCAAGCGTGTGCAAAGAGATATTGCCATGGTAATATAGTATCATACATTTCATTTAAAAAAAAATACCCATGGGACACGTGGAGACAACATTTTCCTATTCTCTTAAAGTTCAATGTTACAACAAACAAAAAATAGTTTTTATGGGGATTTCTGAAAAATTCTTATAAAAAAAAATTTTAGGCTCTGTTTAATAGGGAAAGTTAAATTCACTAGTTCCAACCCTCTTTTCAAAAATTCATTGCAAAAAAATGTTGCAAAAATTCACAGGTTAAAAATACTGCTGTCTAGGAGCACTTTTCAAAAAATATAAAAAAAATTAATTGTTTTCGAAGACCAATTTTTGACTTCAACGTTATACAGCTAAGGGGCTATACGACACTTGCTGCATCTCAGCCGGGATTATACCATCAATTCCAGGGGATTTATATATATTACAAACATTTGTTATATGGTCCACCAGACAGTCAATTTCCGCCAAACTATGCGGTTCAGATAAGGGTACTTCACCAAAAAGCAAAGAAAAAGTCTCCGTACACTTGAAAGAAAAACTCTGTCAAAAAATCTGTAAAACGACTTTCAATTTAATAGAGCAAACTTTCAGCAGATTTTTCTGGCAAAATGGATATTTTTACTAAAATCTCTGTCATTCAGTTTTAGAAAATAACAGAAATTTTACTGTGTTTTTAATGATTCTGTTTACTGAATTTCAAAATATTTTTGAATTTATTATTAGCAGATTATTTTTTAATTATACAGAAATAGTTTTCGTCATTCTTTTTTGAAGAACATTTTTTAAGTTTATTTTTTTTCAAAGTATTAATTTTTACGGAAATAGTTTGTTGTCGTCCTTTTTTCAAGAAATCTGTATTAAGCCTTTTTTTAAAGTGTAATTTTTTTTTCGTTTTTTACTACAATTTATTTACGAGAACTTGCAGACGTTGTGTCAACGGCGTACGGACATAGCGCCCAAGGTCTTATCGCCCAAAACCGTAAATGACATATCGCCCACGCTGCGACATATAGCCCAAAATGATAGGTCTAAAAACGCTAATTCTCCCAAAACAAAATTGTTAAAAAATCCAAAATATTTTTTTTGGGCGAAATGTCGAAATTACGACTTCTATGATTTGCTTTTTTTTTGTAATAAAGGATTTTTGCGTAGCCGGCCTTCGGCCGGGCTTAGATATTACATACTCCATGCATTAAACCCTCTCTGCAAACTAAAGCTTTTTTGGTTATCAGGCCTTTTTGAGGCATAACAAATTTGATATCGTAAAGGCCTGTTACCTTAGAAAACTTTACTTTGCGGAGAGGGTGTGTTTAATGCATGGATTTTGTAATCCCTAAGCCCTGCCGAAGGCCGGCTACGCATAAAAACTTTAAAATATTATGTTAAAAAAAAACAATAGTGGTATTCAGAGTCTCGCTTGCCAGCCCTGGCACTGGTGGTAAAAGAGCACTTTTCAAAATTACTTTTCAAAATACATGTATTTTTTGATAGAAGTACTCTTTTGCTACATTGATAGGGCTGGCAACAAGACTCTGAATACCTCTAATATTTTTAAATTTTTTTTAAATAATTTGTATAAAATATAAATTTTGTGGAACAAAATAAAAAAAAAATCGACAAAAGTTCCGCTAGGTACCTTGTTTTTGTTATAGAAAAAGGTAAAATGTTTGCGAAATGTAAAGAAATTCTAAAAACTAGTGGTGGTTCGACATAAGGGCTTTTATATTTATTACTTTTATTCTTACAAGGAGCATAGGAAATGGCTGTTGACACATCTTAACTCCTTAAGTTGTAAACTTTTTCAATTTTATGTTTTACTCAAACATTTTTTAATGGCGTGAGTGGAGTTTGACTCACTCTCACGCAAACAATAATGGAATCATTCACTTGTGACTAGAGTTTTTCTTTTTCCTGACTTTTTCATTTCCCGGGAAAGCGGGATTCATTTTTAAATTTCCCGGGATCCCGGGAATTCCCGCAATAACTAAAAACCCAAATTTTCTATTAAAAAAATATATAAAAACCTTATGAATGCGATTACACTATTTATAATGTTTATTAACACCATAAAAATCTTGTTTAGTACCTTTAAAACAAAAAATAAAATAAGTTTCGAGAAAAAAAGAATAATTTTTGTTACCCAGTTTTTATAAAAAAACGGTCCAAATATATCAAAGTCATTTAAAAGTATTTTTAAGGGAATATGTTATTTCACATCGCTTTATCTGTTTTAATAATAAAAATTCATCATTTATTCTAATTTATCTCAGTTCATTTTTACAATTGGTTCTCAACGCTTTGCCTCTAAAACACAATGAAACTGATCCACAGGAATTTCTCTATTATGTTTCTGAAACTGAATGTAACTGTTTCAGGGAAATGAAAGAATAAGAATAAGAAAATTTACCCCAAAAATTATTAAAAAAAATTAAAAATCCTTATTTCTAAAAAAACTGTCATCCTTTACACAGATTTTATATCAATTTATCGATTTAAAAAGAATCATGTCCAGAGACATAAATATTTTCTAAAGAAACAAATAATCATACTGCAAATTTTTATAATGCAGTTCTCAGAAAGAAAATTTCTTAGTTTCTGAAAAAAAGTATCAGGATCTGATAACACAGCCCAAAAACAAAAATAGGAATGGGATGAAACAAAAAGCAAATGAAAGCATAATAAAACCCTCGACACTTTTTTTTGGGTTTAGCGCTAGATTTTTTTACACGCATTTGAAGTTGGTGAACTTTTATTATAATTATAAAAATAATTGCTTAAAAATTGTGTAAGGCGTATGATTAATTTTGTAATTGCCTTTAAATAACAATCATACGCAACGGTGAACAGTGGATTATTTTTATTAATTTGTCTATTCAGTAAATAGGTACGGGACCGATTGCAGCGAAATTCATACCGGTTGTAGCTAATTTCGAGCTTATGTTTAGACCAGGGGCCCCTAATGTAGGACATGTTAAGTACACAAAAGCTTTAATTGCTTTAAAATGCGTGCAAAAAATAATCTAGCGCTGAATTATAAAAGTCTTAGTGGCTTTGTTATGTAAAATGTAAACTTTAATTTGCTTTTGGTTTCATTCTATTCCGATTCAGAAATTTCGATTTTTTATCACTGTGTAATTATATCCTATCGAAATTAAGATATTGTGAGACTTTTTTCATTTCGTAAGTCTCAGATTTCATGACATTTTTTTAGTTAGAACGTCTCTCTTTTTGGGCCCTCTTGGTCCCTGTGTACGGTTCTGTCATTAATTATCAAGAATTTTAATAAAATCTCTAAAAATCACATACCAAATAATCAATAGAAGTCGAAAAATCCACAATCAACAAAGAAACTGAAATTCCCGGGAATTCCCGCTCTATTTCCCGGGATTTCGGGATCGAAAATTTACGGGAATTCCCGTCCCGGGAATTCCCGTGTAAAACTCTACTTGTGACTTACGCTCACGCGTGAGTCATGCAAACTCTACTCTCGCACTCTCGCTAACACATTTTTTTACCAAAAAAAAACATTTTTTACCAAAAAAAAACAAAAATATTTTTTTTTGCAAGAAATGAGAAAAAAATAAAATAAATTAAAAAAAAATAAAATCAAATCACCAAGCTTTAGCAAAAAATGAATCACTTATGCAAAAATTCGAAAATTCATTTATTTTTTTTTTTCAACTAACACTCACTAAAAGTTTATAGCGATGAGCCACGACGAAAGATAACCGAATACGGATATTCTTCACATGAGGAATCCCAAACTTTTTTTGAAGTTCACAACATCAACTTTGCTAATCTTTACGAACGCGTGGATTTTTCAAAGTGACAAAAAATACTAGAAATTTTTGGAAATTCCGAAAAATCCCGAAAATTTCCAAAAAATCCCGTGAATCCCGGGATTAAAAATATCCCGAAAATCCCGGGATCCCAAAATCGGGATCCCGAAAATTTTTCTTCAATCCCGAATCCCGGGATTCAGAAAATCCAACCCCGATTGGAAGCCCTACTAAATACCTTTTATTACTTACGAGAAGGGAATGTCGAGTTCTGACGGGAATAATAACTGGTCACGCTCTCATCGGCATTCATGCTAAGAGTATTAGACTCATCCCAGACGCCAGTTGCAAAAGATGCGCCTCACCAGGAGTGGAGAAACAATAGAACACATACTTTTTCATCGCCGAACGATTACTGGTCAGATAAGCTTTTATACTTTGGAGGATTTAACGCGAATAGTCTCTGCTGTTTTGACAGAATTCTCTGCTGATTTCTCCTAGTTACACAGATTTTCAGCAAACTATGTCCTGCTAAAACTAGCAGATTTTTCATATGGCTCAAAATGGGTATTTTCAGCAGATTTTTCTGCTGATTGGACAGAGAATTTATTTTGGGTGTAGTCTACCTGGGCGCCTAAAAGTATTTTTTTTAGGCAATATGTTAATTTTAATAAATAATAATTTCGTTGGAACCCTTGCAAGCCCGAATTTCCTCAAATAAGGTAAACCTGCTAAAAATATAGTATTTTTTTTTTGTGTATGTTTAAATAGTTCATGATGAATATAATTCATTGAAAAACATAAATAGCTTACCAAAACATTACATAGATATTATAAAAAAAAAACAATGACCACAAAAACCAATTATCCTATTAGTAAAGTAAAAAGTCAGTTAAAATCTAAACATCTGGTCAGTGTGTGTTGTAAGAAAAAGGAAACTAACCAGCTACGGGGGCGATGCCCAGTAACCAAAAAACAACACAATAGAAAATAGTAAAAAGGAAACAAGGTCTGCTTAAAGACAACTAAAACAAAAACAAATGGCACATGTTAAAATAAAAAGGACTATTATCTTCAAGAAGGTGAATGTAATGAAGGTGTTATGAGCACCAGATACAAATACCAACCAAACCTTTTTGTGTTTTCATATCTCCTTCCATCGTCTGAATACAATACCAATACGTTCTAGTTTAAATGAATGAAAAGTAATTATTACTGGTAAACTACTAAGATGCTTTGTCGGCAGAAAAACAAAACTAGAAATCCTGTAAAAAAAATCCTTAAATCAACAATACAAAGATATTCCTTTGACATCAGATGTCTATTGGAACTTAATGACAAAAGAAGAGTAAAAGAAGGTGTCATATATGGTTATTACAAGTTGTTGTTGTTAGTTTTTCGTTATGTTAGCTGGAGAGTGTAAAACAGCAGGAGGAATCATTTACTTATACGCCTACTAATAGGATAATATCCTTGCTACCTTGTCAGTAATGTTCTTTTTTTATTTCATTTTCATTTTGATTTGTGGGCTGTTGAAAGGACATTTGTTACGAAAAAAAGTCATAGTTTGGTAATTTCCTTCTTTTTTTTTATTGTGGCATGGTCAAAAGTAAATGTTTAATATCTGCTAAGGACACTATTTTTAGTTGTTTCTTGGTTACATTATACATTAATGTGGACATTAGATAAACTAATTGACCATATTTATGGTCGTTTTAGTCCCTTTTCAAGTAAAGGTATATTGAAAACATATTGTAGTTGTTTTACTTTTCACTTTTGTGGTCAATATTATTTTGGTAGTTTTTCAGTTAAGTTTTTCTAACATCTGAACTTCCTAAAATCATTTTATGGTCATTGTTAAGACATTATTGAAGAAAGGTAGGTATATTGTTTTGTATTTTGTTTATAAAAATGAATTTGTTTATGGAAATTGCAATAATGATGAGTCTATTATGATCTCTTAAATTTTTATAACCTTCACTCATTGTGAGCGCAATCAGAAAAAAACATGTTTGGAACATGATTATTACAACTATTATATATTCTCTGCAACCATATTTTGTTACAGCAATCAAGTTATAATTGTTTTAATATTTTTCTTACAATATAATGTTTCCAGGGATCATGATAATGTGATTACCACTCTCACTTTCTCTCCCCACTCTCTCAAATTAAAAATATTTTTGGTTGGTACAACAGTATAGATACGAAAAACCTGAACATAAACATAAAAGTAGCAAAATCAACTAAAAATTTCTCTTTTTTACTGAAAAATTAACTATTTTTGCTGTCAAATTTGAAAATTTATTTAAAAATCGTCCTTATTTATTAAAACATTCATATATGGATAAACAAAAAATATTAAAAATAGTTCACATTCTAATTTATTTTTATTAAAAAAATAAAAATTGTTTTGATTTTTATTGTTTATCGACCTTTTTCTAATTAATTATTTGATTTTTATAGAAATTATTTCTAAAACAGGCTTTTAAGGTCAGTTTATTTTTTTATCCGACCTTTAAAATATTATATGCATTTTTATTGTTGCAAATATTTCTATTTACGTTTATGATACACTCAAAATATTTAGTAAGTAAATTCAACTGAAAAAACGTTTAAAACAATCGTTTTTCCTTTTAAAAAACGGACTAAGGAGTGAGATCATAAAAATGTTAACACACATAAAGTTAAATAAAAAACAGACTACTGAATTTTAAGACTTCAAACCAAATTTTTATTAAATAAAATTTAATACAAACCCGAGTAAAAAAGTTTTGATATAGTCATATATAATTTTATAAACATCATATATTATTATATAGAATTTGATGCGAAAAATGAGTCGATAAAACCATATAAAATTCTATCAATGTTGATTAAATTTTAATAAAATTTGATATAATTTTATGCGAAAATTGGCCCCCTATTTTTTATATAAATTTCGAAAAATTAGCGAATAGATATTATTATATATAATTATATAAAATAACATAAAATTATATCAAATTATATAAAAATATATAAAATTACATATAATTATATCAAGTTATATATAATTATATCAAAATATATATAATTATATATAATTTTATGTAATTCTATATAATTATATAAAATTTTATATAAATTGATATAATTTTATATAATTACATATGATTAAACAATTCTGTTGTTTTATATCAAATATAGGGGGCCAATTTTCGCATAAAATTATATCAAATTTTATTAAAATTTAATCAACATTGATAGAATTTTATATGGTTTTATCGACTCATTTTTCGCATCAAATTCCATATAATTATATATGGTGTTTATAAAATTATATATGACTTTATCAAAACTTTTTTACTTGGGAAATCATAACAAAAAAACCGCATGGAACTCTAACCACTACGAACAAAGTTATCCACTTTTTCCGGAAACCCTCCCATTAAGGCTTTTATGGTAGTTTCTGTCACCTTTTTAGAGCAGGTGGTACATCTACGTTTGAAATCTTGCATGTCCTGGGAGACCTTTTTTGTGCCCTTTAATTCTTTTTTAACAAGAGCCCAATATCTCTCCACTGGCCTGAGCTCCGGGCAGTTTGGTGGATTTGCCTCTCTTGGTACAAAAACCACATTATTATCATTATACCACTCCAGCGCTTTCTTGCTGTAGTGACAAGATGCTAAATCGGGCCAAAAGTAAGTGGATACATTGTGCTGACTCAAGAACGGAAGAAGTCTCTTCTGCAAACACTCCTTGATATAAATTTCGCTGTTTATAGAGCCAGATGTCACAAATGACTGGCTTGTTTGGCCGCAGCTACATATGGCTTGCCATACTAGGAATTTTTTGGGGAATTTCGTTTGCTTTTTTGACCGAAATTTTTCCGCAACATTTCCTCGAACATCGGAAACATAAAATTCTTGACCAGGGAGCTGCGCAAAATCAGCCAGGACATAAGTTTCGTCGTCCATTACACAACAGTTGTATTTTTTTATAAAATTTGATTTCAATTTTCTAGCTCTGGTTTTGGCCTCCAAATTTTTAAAAGCGTTTCTATCGGGAACTGTTTGAACTTTGTAGGACTTTAGTCCCGCCTTACGTTTCACTTTACGTACAAAAAAGTCTGAGCATTGGGCTAACCGAGCTGTTTTTCTGCCAGATGTGTTAGGAGCTCTCTTAAGGATGCTTTTAACTTTATATGCCTTACCAATGTTAAGATAACCAGTCGTTGTTCCTGTTCCCGGCTTCCTTTCAATTGTTAGGTGTTCCAGATACCTTTTTACCACTTTTGAAACTGTTTGGCGGCATACATTAGTTTCTTTGGCAATTTTTTTGTATGTCCATGTTTGGTTTTGTTGAAAATATTTAATTATTTTTGAACGCACTTTTCTTTCATCGTCCATTGTGTAAAAAATTGCAAATTAAAACTCATGATGTAAATTAATTTATTAACTGACATATTTTTAAAATGTAAACTGCCGAAAAAAAAAAAATTTGGAAGCTTTACACCAAAGTTGTAGGCAAAAATGTGTGTTAACATTTTTATGATCTCACTCCTTACTTATATTTCATTTGAAACAACATACTTTTTCAGTTATTTTTAAACGTTAATAAATGACTAGACATTCTGTAAAAACAAACTATATTTCAGTTATTTTAACTGTTTTCAATTTTTTATTTGTGAAGTAAAAATAAAATTTTTCGAATAACAAACTACAAAAATCAGTACTTCTATAAAATTATACGGTATAATTAGTCACAAATAATTTAACTGATAAAATTTTTTTTCCGTAACTTTTGTAGTTTATTGTTTTAACAACTGTATAAATCATTCAATATTTTATTTTCCTTGAAAAACAAACGATAAAACGCTTAAAACAACTTTAACTAAAAACCTTTTGAATAACCGTAAATAGTTACTGTAAAGCTTTTCTGGGTGTACCATATAAAGGGTATTTGCCATAGCGTGCTAACCATTTTGTTCAAATTCTGATTATTTTTATTAAAAAATAAAAGTTGTTTTATTCGACCTTTAAAATATTATATTTTGAGTAGATTTATTCTAGCTCGAGGTCATTATTTCCTTTACTAATTAAAACTATGATATTCTCATAGAATAATTTTCTTGAAAATTTTTCAGAATTTGAAAATGGTTAGCACGCTATGGTTAGTACCCCTAATATGGTATTATAACGTAAATAGAAAAATTTGCAACAAGAACAAAATGCATATAGGATTACCGAGGGTAATCAGTATGTATGTCTGTTTTAATATATGTTAGTTTAATATATGCTGGTTAGTTGACGATCGTGATCTTATTACGATGGTACAATTTTCGTCTTCTAATTCCCAATGGGAGTAAAGTCGAATATGTATTAATATTTTAGTTTGATCATTAACGATTTGTCATTAAAAACACTTTGCTACTTGTAGTATACACGTGTCGATTAAGTTTTGCAAAAAATTACCAACATAAATAAATTTAAAACAGAAAAATAATTTTCTTGAACATTTTTCTATTAGAATATCATAGTTTTAATTAGTAAAGGAAATAATGACCTCGAGCTAGAATAAACCTACTCAAAAAAAAAGATAAGTAGAAAAGTTAAATTCGACTTGGCCGAATCTATGAATACCCTCCACAATGCCCTTTTTAAGTGATAATACATTTTTTAACGTGAAAAAAATAACATTTTTGATTAGAAATATTTTATTTTGTGTAAAACAACTTTTTTTTAGTAATTTTTGAAAAAAAAAATAGTTTACTAATTTTTTTTTTTAGTGTAAAATTTTTTTTGAGTGTAAATTTTTTTTCGAGTGTATTTTTTGTTTTAGTGTAAAAATATTTTTGAGTGACAAAAATACGTTGTAAAATATTTTTGTGATTTATCAATTTTTTTTCAAACATATTTAACATGTTTTCAACACGTGAATTTAAGGTGAAACTAATCTGAAATTCACGGTTTTGCTTATAACTTTTGAACCACTAAACCGATTTGACTGAACTTCAATATGGGAACAGCAAATATATATGCCAAGCTTCAGAATCCTCAGAATTGCTATTCGAAAGTCAATGTGTTTTTAATCTCGTAAATTCACGAAAAACCATTGCCGAAATTTAGTTTTTTACTTATAACTTTTGAACCACTAGACCGATTTCACTGGATTGCAATACCAACCTGACCAGGTAAATGCCCAACATATATGCCAAACTTCAGGAGCCTCCGTAAAGTCTTTTAAAAGTTTTGCGTGTTTTCAACAGACAGACAGAAAGACGGACAGACGGAAATCGCTAGATCGTACACAGATAAAAATGAGTTGTTAGATCAAGCACGAAATACACCAGGTTGAGCATTATTTTAATTAAAAGTCATCTAATGAGGAAAATTGTTGGATCAAGCACGAAAATTGTAGGTCAGTCATTGACTGTTCCTTGATTAAACCAATGCTTGATTTGAGTAATTTGTTAATTTTTTTTTTTTTTTTTATCTTTCTGTTATTTTTGATTAAACCAATGCTTGATTCGAGTGAGCGCTTAATCAATAATTTTGTGTTATTTTTGATTAATCCAATGCTTGATCTGAGTGAATGGGTGATCATTATTTTACAGTTGTAGTGTATTTTGTCAGTCTTTTCAAGTCTTTTGTTTAAATTGTTTATTTTTTGTGCTTTATATTATTTTGTTTTTTGTCTTGTGTGCTTGCAAGTACTTTTCTATTTGACGACTAACGAAAACTAAAAAAAAAACGCAACAGCGTTCATCGCATTGTTACTCAAAGCCTACTATGATGAGTTTTTTTTGTTTTTATGAATTTGTTTGTGAATTTTTCAGATTTGAGCAAATGGTTAATTGATTCAAGTAAAATTTAATTGAATGCCAAATTTTAAGCTGAGCAAATATTTAATTGTTTTTTTCCATTGAATATTTTTTTCTGTGTAGAGAGTATATTTGTTCACTGGGAATTCAAATATTAAAAAAAAAAGATTTCTCATGTAAAAATAGGAACAATTAAAATTAAATTAAAAGAATAATCATTTATTTTTTCATACAGAGCAAAACTGAATGCCTTTAAAACGACATAATTTTTTAAGTGCAGTTATATTTCCAAATGAGAATGAAATGTTGTGTGTCTTTCTTCTGTATTTTATTTTTATCGAATTTCATTCAATTTTTGTTTTCAAACCATTGTAAAATTAAAAAAGTTGCAAATTTTGATTTTTGAAGATAAAAGTGGAGTTACAAAAAATCGTCAAAATTCATGGGAATCAAATCAGAAAATCGTCAGTCGTCATTTTGCAAAATTTCATGAAAAAATCGTCAAAATGACGAAAAATCGTCACTTCTGGCAGCACTGATTACCACTTTCACTTTCTCCCTCCACTCTCTCAAATTAAAAACATTGGTCCCCATAATTTGTTAGTATAGTTATCAATTTGTGATCAGAAATAAACATAATATCGAGGGCCTATATTCAAAACCCTCTATCTTAAAAAACACAACTTTCGGGAGAGCCAAAAAACTGTTTATTACGCTTATTGTTAGAGTAATTAAAATTCGATATTCTACAATATTTTTTTAAATCAACTACTGAATCTCACATATAATTCGTTTGTAAAATTTTGCACTAGTGGGGATTTAATGATAGATGGTTTTGTTTCTCAAAAATATTAAGTACATGAATAAAAATGATCAGATAGAGGGTTTTGCATTTTAATAAAAATGCATTATTATAATTTCATTTTCGACCTCGATAAATTTTTAACATGATTTATTAATGATAACGGCTTATAAAAAAATTCCGCAATCGCGGTTATGGTCCACAGGTGCTGATTTTTAAGACAAAAACTATTCTTTTACCGAATTCATCTCAAAAGTTGACTAACTGTTGAGTATGTTATGTAAAAAATAGTAAAAAAATTAAAAACGAGATTTTGGCCCACAGATGCTGATCAGCATCGCGATTTTTAAGATTAAAATTGTTGTTTCATAATCTACACAAGACATCCAAATTTTGAGCCATATTTTTCAAAAAAGTCCAAACAAAAATTTTCAGAAAAAATAACCAAAATCGTGGTTCTGGAATTTTGTTGACAAATTCAAATTTTGTTGTTGTAAGAGGTAGAGAAAACCAAAAATGCAAATAAAATAGCAACAAAAGATATTTATGTTCTGAATTTTACACCATAGATGAGGGGCGTTTTACTGAATATTTTGCCATCAAAAAGTTATTTTTGTGAAAATGGAAGATAGAGGGTTTTGAATATAGGCCCTCGATATATTTTGCTAGAAGCTCCATTTGGAGTAGCGTTCTTATAAACTTTTTGTAAGAAACGTTAACTAAAATAAAAAAAAAAAAAAAATGTGCTGAAGTTTACAATGATGTTATTGTTAGTCATACATAGGGTGACCATTTTTTTCTGAGCTTAAATCAGTACGCCCAAGTTTATATTTTTTTTTTTTTTTTTCTAGAAATAACTCCTTAATTTTTTTTCTATGAGAAAACACTGATGTTTTTTCAACACTAAAAAAATGTCGGTTAACCTAACTTGACCCCAAGTATTTTGAAAAAACAACTGCAAAAAACAAATACAAAAAAACAACTGCAAAAAACAACTGTTAAAAACAACAGCAAAAAAGAACTGTTGTCGTTATTTTGCAGAAAATTTAGTTGACTTTAAACGACTTCATTCGAACGTTTTGATCGTTTCAGTGCAGAAAATATAACAAAATTTCACAGGTTTTGAGAATAAGAAAATCCCTCAGATTTTGAAGTCTTTTTCCGTAAGTTTTGACAACTTCTCCTGTAAGAAAACTTCACAGCTAATAAGCATGTGTTTTTTTTTTAAAGGCCCTGGTTTTCTGAACGCTTTTTCGAATAAGCTCTGATGACATTACCTCATCTACAAATATAAAAAATCCATCGGCACATTGAACTTTTCTTTATAGAAAACCTCAAAGATTTTGTGCGCATTTTCATTTTTGCGTTTTTATGAATTATATCATTTTCAGACTTAAGTTATAAAAAACAACTCTGACTACTTATACTATGGAAATTCAAATTTTTGTACAGAATTTTCGAATAAAAATGATTTCTTATGTTGAAATGTTCAAAAATCAGTACAATCAGTACATATTTTAAAAAATCAGTACAAATCAGTGCAGCGTTTTTTGATCAGTACTCGTGACCAAAAATCAGTACATGTACTGATCAAATCAGTACGAATGGTCAGCCTAGTCATACATAACATTTTTTTATGTATCTGGTATGTTTATACCCTACACCCAGAGTTGGGCCCAAATCATTGAGCCATTGATTTTTTCATATAAAATAAATCATTATTCCATACAAATTTCTATCAGTGGCCAACTATGCCTTTGCCACACTGTGGTACAGGGTATAATAGGCTTGCCAGACGTACTTTTTTCAACAGTACCCGTACTTCTTTTTAATCAATGTACTTTTTTCTGCATAACACCTAAAAAAGTACGCTAAAGTACTTTTTTTTTGGTCTTTTGTACTTTTCTTGTACTTTTTTCGGTGCTTAACGCTTTTTATTAAAAAAAAAATATTGCAGAAAAATAATATATTTTAAAATGTGAAGTTCTTTGTCGTAAATATTTACAATCTCATTTTTTATATTCTTTGTGGATAAATTGTTATTTAACGTCATGGACGTATACATTGGGTGGGCACAGGGGGCACGTGCCCCCCCTTTTCGATGTGAAAAATTTCAAAATTTTATACACAAAAATGCATTATACAAAAAAAAATCACAAGTTTCTAAATATTTTGGTTTTAAAAGAAAAGATTTAATTTTATTTTATAAAACCCTACACTCAAAAGAAAAACTCTGTCAAAAAATCTGTAAAACGACTTTCAATTTGAATTAGCAATCTTTTAGCAGATTGTTCTGTTGGATAGGCATTAAAAAACATTTATTCTCATATGAAAAGATCATATAGTTTCTTCGAAAGAAATGGCGGAAAAATCAAAAAAAAATCGCCATTTTTTACCTATTTTTTTAACCCCAAAATCCCCGATGTGGACGATGAGCCGAGACACAACAACCTTAGAATTGTTTCTTTTATATGAGGGTGCCTTCGTCAACTCTTTAAACACAGGTTTTTGTGGTCGCTTAAAAAGAATCTGAAGTTGGAATTTTAAAAATCAAAATGGCGGATCCAATATGGCGACAAATATTTTAAAAAAATAATCCAATTTGCTTGAAACTTTTTATACCCGAGATTTTAGATTCTAAACATTTTTCCTGTACAAAGATTTCGAGATTTTATAAAAAAATCTGATATTCCAAGACATTTTTTATATAAATAACGACGAAATCGTGTAGGGGGGGGGGGAGGGGGTAGGTTATGGGAGTAGTTTAAAATAAATATTAATAGGCGATGACAAAAAAATGTTGGGTATTGTGCCCCCCCGTTTTCAAATTCCTGGATACGTCGCTGTTTAACGTTATTAATACCCTTCACTCTAGTGATAGAGGGTATTTATAAGTTTGTCATTCCGTTTGTACACTCAAAAAAAAAAACTTGCAAAGTTACCAATAAATCTCGTGATTTTACGAGGCTATTCTCGTAAAATATGACGTAGGTAAATTTCTCGTAAAATTACGAGGATTTCCTCGTAATTTTGAATGCACCAAAAATTGGTAAAATTACCAATTTTATTGGTAAATATATTGTTTTAAAACCGGAAAAATACAAAAAAAAATGGTAAACTTACAAGAAAAAATGGTAAATATGTTAAAAAAATGGTAAATTTACAAACCAAAATGGTAAATTTACAAAAAAAAATTTTTGTTAACAACATAAATCCTCGTAATAAAATAATTTTTTGTAAAATAACAGTTTTTTTTTGTAAATTAACTACTCCTCCTTAACCCATTCCTGCCTAATGGGTATTTAAATACCCAAAAAGGTGTTGATACTTAAAAAAATTTAGCGCGGGCTAGATGGAAGTTATCGGGCTAATTCTTTTTTCATAAAAAAGAGAAGAGATTGGGCTAAATGTGAACATTTAACAAGATTTTTTTTTGTTTTGTTTAACTTTTGTTTTTCACTGACAAAAATCGAAGATTTTTCTTAATCGAAAATACTCAGGAAAAGTGCACCTAAAACGTGATGCAGGGGGGTAAGGACAATATTGGTTTTCACGAAAATTTATTGGAGTTATTTTAACACCCAATAGAAACTTTTTAGGCCCCTTTCAGCTCAAACAAAAAATAAAAGTAAAAAAGTACACGGTCTAATACCCATGTCATATCTCAGGTCGGAGATGAGGTAAATTTTTTTTTTATTTTTTCTAGCAACTTCTGTGGTCTTCCAGGTACACATGTCAAAATTTCATCAAAATCGTACGAGCCGATCTATGGGCAGGCAGTAATGGGTTAAATTAATCCTCGTAATAAATTTTTCAAAATTTTGTCAACTTTTTTTTTTAAATATTTTTCAATAAAAAAAATACAAAAAAAAATATTTATTTTGTTAATCAACATAAATCGTCGTATAAAATAATTTTTGTAAAATAAAGTTTTTTTTTGTAATTCAACTAGAATCCTCGTAATAAAAACTTTGTTGTAAAATTACAGTTTTTTTTTGTAAAATAACCTTTCAAAATGGTAGAATACAATTACGAAAATAAACTTGTAAAATTACCAATAAAACTGTAGTTCTCGTTTGAGCAAAGTACAAGATTTTTTGTTAAAAAACAAGGAAAATTGTTAAATATTGGTAGAACGGGATTACAAGGCATTTTACCAGGCGTTTTACCAGTTTATTTTTTTGAGTGTAACACATCAAAATATTGGTCTTTGTATGATCTTCGCGAATTTACGAGATAAAAACACGCCTACTTTCGGCAGACAATCCTGAGACTGCTGAAACTTTGCATAAATCTTTGTCGTTCCCCAAGTCAAAAAAATCGAATAGAATTTATTTTTCTACTTGTTTAAAATAAAATTTTAATTTTTTTTTTTTTTTTTTAAATTCATTATATAAAAATAATAATAGTTTTGATCACATGATCAATTATTTTTATATTTATTTACAACTCATTTTTAATAAATTCAACCTAACCGAGAACTGGTAACAATGACCGTCGTCTCGTTGTAGCGAAAAAAACCAAAGGTTATGGTGGGACTTGAACCCACGACCCCCACGTTGAAAGGCTAGCACGCTTCCAACTAGCATACGGGGGCCCCGTAGGCTAGTTGGTGAAAGAATTTCGTATCCATATAAATATTTTTTTTTTGATTTTTAAAACAAAGGCGAATACAATTTCTACACTCAAAAAAAACCCTTGTAAAGTTACCAAAAAATCTCGTGATTTTACGAGGCTATTCTCGTAAAATAGGAGGTAGGTAAAATTCTCGTAAAATTACGAGGATTTCCTCGTAATTTTGAATGCGCTAAAAATTGGTAAAATAACCAATTTTATTGGTAAAAATATTGTTTTAAAACCGGAAAAATAAAAATAAAAATGGTAAACTTACAAGAAGAAATGGTAAATATGTTTAAAAAAAATGGTAAATTTACAAACCAAAATGGTAAATTTACAAAAAAAAAATTTAAATTTACTAGAATCCTCGTAATAAATTTTTCAAAATTTTGTCAACATTTTTTAAAATATTTTTCAATAAAAAAATTTTGTCCGGGACTTGGAAAATTAAAAAAAAAAAATGGAAAATTTACAAAAAAAAAAAATTGTTTTTTTTTTAAACAACATAAATCCTCGTATAACATAATTTTTGTAAAATAACAGTTTTTTTTGTAAATCAACTAGAATCCTCGTAATAAAAACTTTGTTGTAAAATTACAGTTTTTTTTTTTTGTAAAATTACCTTTCAAAATGGTAGAATACAATTACGAAAATAAGTTTGTAAAATTACCAATAAAACTGTAGTTCTCGTTTGAGCAAAGTACAAGATTTTTTGTTAAAAAACAAGGAAAATTGTTAAATATTGGTAGAACGGGATTACAAGGCATTTTACCAGGCGTTTTACCACTTTATTTTTTTGAGTGTACCAAAAATACATGTCTTCAAAATTTTAAAATTTTATTTTGGAAAAAATTAAATTTGAGATTTATTTTTTAATTCAAATGTTTTGGAGATTTTATTGAATTATAAATTTCATTTCAAATATTACATGAATTTTTAATGAAATTCTGATTTTTTCTTGTCTGATTCAAATGCGTCTTCAATAAAAGCACAATGCACTTTTTTTCTTAATTGTACTTCTTTTTTATCCTAAATGTACTATTTTTGTGAATTCTATATCTGGCTACCCTAGGGTATAATGAGTTTGTGCTGATGTTTGTAACTACCCGAAATATTTGTCCTAGACACACTTTTAAGTATACCGATCACCTCAGAATCACACGTTGATTCAATATATCGATGTACTTCCGTCCGTCTGTCCGTATCAATCAATTTTAATCAATTTACATGAAATTTTAAACTAAAGCCTCACTTGGTCCATGGACGAAGCCTTTTGAAATTGGAAAAAAATCTGTACATTTATAGAGTTTAATCGGTTTATTGGCCACAAATAGAACCATTTTTTATTGAAATTCTGTTTGTGAGTGTTTTTATACTTACTAAAGATTTGACAAAAGATATCCAATCGGTCAAAGTTTAAACTTGGGACCCATTTCCCGGTGAACACTGGTGTAGGGTATTATATGGCCGGTCTTGACCGACTTTAACTTTCTTACTAGTTGGTTGATATAGCAAAATGTTTATGTTCTGAAATCTTTTTTTCGTGTAGAGAAATTTACAGATTCTTAGCCACATTTCCTATGGAGGTAAACTCAGATTCTGAGAAAATCCTCCAACAGAAAATATTCAGATCCGGAAAGATTTTTTGAACGGAAAATTTTTTTTCGAGCATCATGGATGATGCTCCAAAAATATATTTCACTTATTTATTAAAATGTATTCTTTGGACGCTAACATAAGAATTTGAAGTTTGATACTTTTTCACAGCAAGTTTCAACAGATTTTAGAAATTTTTAATCTTAAGTAAAATTTTAAAAGAAGACAATGAAAATATTGAATAGAGAGCTCTTCCTAGTCGACAAAAAACTGCTTCATACAATTTTTCAAAATTTTTTAAAATTTTTCAAATAGGATGTAGCAAAAAAAAATGTTACAAGTTTTTCTTGTAATTTTATATGTTTTTTTTTTTTTTAGTGTAATAAAATGAAAAGTTTATTTTGGGACAAAAAAAATCCTGAGAAATGTAAAGAATATTTCGGGATGGAGGTAGTGTTTTTTTATGAAAGACTTAAATATCTTCAAGTAAATAAAATATTTTTCGTACAATGTACCAGTGTTTTCAAGTTTTTAGAGGTTTTTCCCCCAGAAAACCCCCTAAATAAACTTTGACTTATCATAACTTTTTACATAATGATCGAATTTTTCCAAAATTAGAATTTTTGGGTTCTCCAACATTTTCTTTATAAGAGTATTACCTCAGATTGTATTATTTTACGAATTAATGTTTCTGTAGCAAAAAATCTATAAAAAGCCTGAATTTGTGCATTTTAACATGATAATGTTTTTAGGCTGGTGTCTAAATTTAAAAAAGTTGCAGGACGCCACCTCAGTTTGACTATATAAGCTAACAATTAACGAAAAAGAAAACAAGAATTACATTCTATTTTCATTTTCTTAAAACCAAAAATGTGAATAACTTGGTTTTGTAACTTGGATAATAATTCACCTCGTGGTGAAAAAAAAACGTTTTTCACCAGCTGGTGACTAAAAAGTAAAAAATTTATTTTTCAACAAAAATTTTTTTCATCAAATTTTTTTTTTCACCATTTTTTTTTTTTTGTTCAGCAAATTATTTTTTTTTTCATCAATTTTTTTCCATCAAATTTTTTTTTCCATCAAATTTTTTTTTTATCAATTTTTTTTTTCATCAAACTTGTTTTTTCATCAATTTTTTTCATAAAACTTTTTTTTCATTATTTTTTTTTTTTATCAAATTATTTTTTTCATCAAATTTTTTTTTCCTCAAATTTTTTTTTTCATCAAATTTTTTTTTTCATTAATTTTTGTCATCAATATTTTTTTCATCAAAAATGTTTTCTTTTTTTCATCAATTTTTTTTTTCATCAAATTTTATATTTTTTCCATCAAATTTTTTTTTCCATCAAATTTTTTTTTTTTATCAATTTTTTTTTCATCAAACTTTTTTTTTCATCAATTTTTTTTTTGTCATAATTTTTTTTTCATAAAACTTTTTTTTCATTATTTTTTTTTTTATCAAATTATTTTTTTCATCAATTTTTTTTTCATAACATTTTTTTTTCATCAAATTTTTTTTCATCAAATTTTTTTTTCATCAAATTTTTTTTTTATTAATTTTTTTCATCAATATTTTTTTCATCAAAAATGTTTTCTTTTTTTCAACAATTTTTTTTTTTTCATCAAATTTTTTTTTCCATCAAATTTTTTTTTCATCGAACTTTTTTTCCATAATTTTTTTTTTTTTTTTTTTTTTCGTCAAACTTTTTTTTTTTTTTATCATTTTTTTTATAATTTTTTTTTTTTCATCAATTTTTATTCCCTCCAACCACAGTATGGGGGGTATACTCACTTTGTCATTCCGTTTGTAACGCATCGAAATATCGGTCGGGGACCCCATAAAGTATATATATTATTGATCTATTATCGATTCTAAGACATTCTGTGAATGTCCGTCCGTCTGTCTGTCTGTAGATAACACAATGCAGTCCAAAATAAAACACCTAGACTCCTGAAGTTTGGCACAAATATGTCTCATGTTCATAGGCAGATTAAGTTCGTGAATGGGCAAAATCGGGCCAAGGGGAAAAAAATTCCCCCTTGAAGAACTAAACCAACATATGAAAAAAATACACTTTTTATACCCTCCAACCACAGTATGGGGGTATACTCACTTTGTCATTCCGTTTGTAACGCATCGAAATATCGGTCGGGACCCCATTAAGTATATCGTCCATTCCATGAGACATTTTAAAAAATCTGACCGAGGGTATTCCGATTTTTGTTATATTTGTCATACAGATTCTCTATGGAGCCCATTGGAAAAAGTTTTGAAAAATGCACTTCAAAACTGCATTTGCATTTAAAATGCATTTTTGAAACACCAACAATTTTTCGGTCATTAAATGCAAAAAATGAACAAAAATACCTTTCTAATGTGCATAAAAACAATAAGATACGATTAGTACTTTCGAAAATATAACGATTTCAAAACATGTCTTTTTACATGATTTTGATATAATTTAAAAAATAAAAATTTTTATAAGGGAAACTTAAGGAAGTATTTTGTAAAAATAAATATTAAAAATAGCATACATTCTCGGTCCATTGTAATGAAAACATTTTTTTGTAGCAAAAATTCTAAATTTTCCAAATATGCTAATTAAAAAAAAAAATAAAAAGGGGTAAAAGTTGCGCAAAATGCACTTCAAAACTGCATTTGCATATAAAATGCACTTTTAAACCACCGATATTTTTTCAGTTTATTAGATATTAAAATAGACTTACATACCATTCGTATGCGCTATAGGTTGTTAAAATGCGATAAGTAGTTAAGAAAATACAGCTGCTCAAAGTTACACAGATTTTGAATTTTGTTGACTTTTTTAAAAATGAAAATCGCGAATAAAATCGCGAGTTTTTCGAATATTTTCGATCTGATGGATAAAATTTGAAATTGGCTCCATAGAGTATCTGTATGAAAAAAAAAGCAAAAATCGGAAGACCCTCGGTCAAAAAATGCCTAAAATCACCAAATGTCTGGTGGAATGGACGATATATATTATTGATCCATGATCGATTCTAAGACATTCTCTGAATGTCCGTCTGTCCGTCCGTCCGTCCGTCTGTCTGTAGATAACACAATGCAGGCCAAAATAAATAGCTAGACTCCTCAAGTTTTGCACAAATATGTCTTATGTTCATAGGCAGGTTAAGTTCGTGAATGGGCAAAATCGGGCCAGGGGGAAAAAAGTTTCCCCCTGAAGAACTTAACCAATCTCTAAAAAAATTCTATTTTTTACATGTTTTTTTGTATTTTTGTTAAATAAATGAAACATTTGGTATATTTGTCGCGATAGGAAGGTGCTTTCAACGACCCCCAATGACCCTCTCATCCCCCCCCAAAAAAAACGTCCCTGACAATTTTTTTTTTAACATTTTGGAGAGTATAAAAGATTCGACCCAGCCGAATTTAACACTCTCACTTGTTTTTCATTACTTTTTTTTTATCAAATTTTTTTTTCATCAAAATTTTTTTTCCATAAATTTTTTTTATCATATTTTTTTCATCAATTTTTTTTCCATAAATTTTTTTTATCATATTTTTTTCATCAATTTTTTATTATTAATTTTTTTCTCACCAAAAAATTTTTTTTTTATATTTTTTACATCAAAAAATTTTTCTTGTCATCAAAAAAATTCATCAAAATTTTTTTTCACCAAAAATTTTGGGTTCATTAAATTTTTTTAACATAATTTTGTTTTTCGTGAAAAAAAAAAATATTTTTTTTACCAAAACTGCTTTTTTACCAAATCTTAGCTTTTCGCATAAAAATTTTCCATTTGTTTATCAAATGTACATAAAACAAGTGAGAGTCTTATATTCATTGGGGCCCAATCTTTTATACTCTCCAAAATGTAAAAACACTTTTTTGCACTTATTTTTGCACTCATTTACGAAATGTACAGCTCTTTTGGTTTTTTAATGGGGTCCTCGACTGATATTTCAATTTGTTGTGCATGCAAAACATTATCATGATTTAATGTTTTGGGCAAGAGTCCAAAATTCGCAGGCATTTTTTTTTACGAATGTCAATACATTAAACGTTTAAAAAAGTAAATCTATTACATGTTTAACCTTGTTTAATGGATTAGTCTAATAGAAAAAATACTAAAGAAGCTAAATTGACCATATTCGAAACTATCAAAAGTTTATTTTAAAAGTTATGGTAGGTCAAAGTCGATATAGGGGTTTTTCTGGGGGGAAACCCCCTAAAATCCTGACAACACTGCAATGTACAAAACATTTCGTGCATTTTAGGAATATCTGTCGTTGTGAGAAATCCCGAATAATTTCGTATATTGTGCAAAAGGATTCATGTATTTTACGCATGGATTTTTTTCGGTGTTGTAAAAATTAAATGAATTTTTTTTTTAATTTTACAAGATTTTTATCTTTTAAGTTCAAAACATAATTGTTCTAATTGGGAAAACTAATATAATTAAACAAAAACCAAATAAATTAATTCACCCACGACATGTTTTGCAACAAAATCCTTTTATTTATGAAGACATGAAACTAATTTTTGTTGCTTGAAATAAAATTTTGGCAATAAAAATCTTTACTTTCTAATTATCCTTTTTATTATTGTTTCTTTAAGACTAATTAATACAAAACCGGTGTATTTTATGACCTAAATATGTACAAAAATTTACAAAACATAGAAATGTGGTCTTAATTATACTTACCACACAAAAAACAGTAATTTAAGATAAACAAATTGTTTTATAATGTTACATTTAAATCATAATAAAAAAAAATATTATAAAAGAATCCTTAAATGGGATACAACCAAAAATCAGCTAGAGGAACAAAGATGCTGAAATTCAAACCTTTTTTTAATGTTTTGAGTGTAAAACAAGTAGAAACCCGCAAAAGGGGTGCTTGAAGTTATATTTTTATTAAATGAAACTGTAACATTTTTCATGTGACATATGTACGTACAATGTATCACTTTCAAATTATGTTGACAATTATTTTACATTTGTTTGTTAGATAAAGGATAAGAAAAAGGAGTCGTTTTGTGAAAAGTTGTATCAAATTACCACAGCAAAAGATTGAGATTGCAATCTTATCCTTTTATATTGATCATTTTTGCGGTTTACTTCTGTACTCTGTTTGACAAATGTCAAAAAGTTTATATTTTTTTGCTAGCTAATAATGTAATGTCAATTAATGGTTTTTAAAGGGGACAATTTTTTTTCAAAATGTTTATATATTTTTTTTTAAGAAGGAGTTTAAATAAAGGATGCTGTAAGGGTTGGATTTTGACAATAACAAAAAATCGCGTGCCATTGATCTGAGATAAGAAATGTTTTTTAAAAAAATGTATTACAATTCATTTGATGTTAAGTTATTTGAAAATCATTTCAAATTTTTTTTTTAGTTAAAAGCAAAGTATCAAATTTCAAGACTTCGAATAGTTTTTTAAAGTGCCTGAAATTAAGAACTTGTTTCCACCCGAGTAAAAAGGAATTTATATAAATGTATATTATTTTATATGTTTTCATAAAACCATATACAACTATATGAGTCAAAGTATAAAATTATATCTCACTTTGAAATTTTCCAATTTTTTTAAATGATGTCATATAAAATCATATCTAATTATATTGTTCATAATATATTAATATAAATGGTAGATGTAATCATACGTTGCACATAAAACTTAATCCGATTTCATACATTATTATACGTGATTTTATATCTAATTATGTATAGGACTTTACTAAACAAAAAATCCAGTATCAATTTATGTATAATTATATATGACTAATATAATACCATTTAAAACTATATATGGTTCCATACTAAAAAAATTTCCAACAAAAATAATAGATATAATTATATGTGTCTTAAACGATAACATGATATCTGTGTTTGTATGGTACTATATATACGCAAATTTCGTCAAAACTCAATATATATTTATAAATGGTCGCATATGTAATGGAATATATATTTTGATATAATCATGTATAAAAAAATATTTTTTTGACCAAACAACTAGCCATATATAATTATATATGCCAGTATTTCAAAATTTATTTTTGTGTGTCAACATATATGGTTATACAAAACTTTTTATTGTATCATATAAGATTACATATGATTTTTGGGAACCCGAGTTCGATTCCCGGCCCAGTCGAGAAAAAAAGTTTTTTTTTTTTTTTTAATAGAAAACACTTTTTTATTGCGTTTAATTTTTTTAGAACTAAAAAATTTTCATTTTTGCAATTTTTGCAATCATTTTTAAAAAAATATTTTTCTTTTATACAGTTATATATAACTATATTTGATTTATTATAAAATTATCTATAATTTTTGGGAACCCGAGTTCGATTCCAGAAAAAAAATATATTTTTTTTAAATAGAAAACACTTTTTTATTGCATTTGTTTTTTTTTAGAACTAAAAATTTTTTTTTTTTTTAATTTTTGCAATCATTTTTAAAAAATTATATTGCTGTTATATAGTTATATATAACTATATTTAATTTATTATAAAATTATCTATCATTTTTGGGAACCCGAGTTCGATTCCAGAAAAAAATATGTTTTTTTATATTTTTTTTTAAATTAAAAACACTTTTTTATTGCATTTGTTTTTTTAGAACTTAAAAAATTTTATTTTATTTGTAATTTTTACTTTTTGAATTTTTGCAAGCATTTTTAAAAATTTATATTGCATTTATATAGTTAATAATAGCTATATTTGGTTTAAATGATCAAATTATCAATGATTTTTGGAACCCGATCTCAAATCTAATTCTGATTTCCTGATTCCATGAAAAATTTCAAATTTATAAGCCAAAGTCTTATTTCACTTTGGAAGCCTATGACTTGGAAATAAGGCATACCGCTACATTAAAATTGTTGTTTAAGCTTACCATGGAAGCCCCTAATAGCGCTGTACACTCAAAAAAAAAATATTGTAAAACTAGCAAAAAAAATGGCTAAAATTAGCAAAAAAAACTGTAGTTTTGGACGTTGCAAAAATTTTGGTAAAAATTAGGCAAAAAAATGGTAAAATTACAAGAATACCATTTTATTTTTGTAAAAAATCAACCTTGTAAAATTATCAAAAAATATGGTAAAATTACCAAAAAAAAATGGTAAAATTGAAATAGATAAAAAAAAAATTGTAATTTGGTAAAAAAAACTGTTTTATTTAGTAATTTTTTTTTTCTCTGATTAGTAGTTGATTTAAAATTTGGTGAATATACTAAAAAAATTTTAGCCTGTTTTTGAGCACCACGTTCTTTAAATGTAGTAATAGTAGCATCAACTTTTACTTCAGTTGTTGGATGGTTTCTTCGGCTAGATGGCATCTTCTTTTGCCCTCTTCTCAGCAGCTGTAGTTGCAGTAACTGGACTTCCAACAACATCAAAATCCAAAATATTTTTTTTTTTTTTTCACTTAATCACTTTAAACAAAAAATATAAAGAACAACACTTCACTTTTTTATTTTTTTTGCTTCATTTTTTTAGCTTAAGTAGAACAAATGAGAATTGCGTAGTAGTCTACACAAGAAATTTCTTACATTTTAACTTAAAATTTGTAAAAAATTAACAATTTTTTTTCGAATTTTTAATTTTTTTTCACATGTATTTAAAAAAAAAAATAAAAAAAACTTTTGGATATTGAAGATTAGATATTTAAGTATGTGTTAAAATTTAAAAAAATTAATTTTTTAAAATTATCAACTTTTTATTAACAATTTAGGTGCCAAATTTTAAAAAAATTTCATATAAAATTAGCAAAAAAATGGTAAAATTAGCAAAAAATATGGTAAAAAATATTAAAAATTGTGTAGCCTATTTTTGAGCGCACATTCTTTAAAGTTGCTAATAGCACCATCAACCATTATTTCAGTTGATGGATGGCTACTTTGCTATGGTGTTGGCAGCATTATCTTTAGCCTTCTTCTCAGCAGCTGGACTTTCAACAACAGCAGAATCTGCAATGATTTTTTTCACACTAGAACACTTTAAACAATTTTTTTTTCTTAAAACTAAGAAAAAAAATAAAAAGTATTACCATTTCATTAAGGAAAATACTAATATTTTTGCTAAAATTATAGTAAAATAAAAAAAAAACTAGCAAGAAAATATAGTAAAAGTACCAAAAAATTTTGGTATTTTGCCAATAGTAAATTTCCCAAAAAATCTGTAAAAGTTAAATTTTTACAAATTTTTTTGCTAAAGTTTGGTTGAAGTAAATTACAACACCTTTTACTAATATTTTGACTAAGCTATTTTTTTGAGTGTACGTCATTCCAATTTTTTTTTTTTTGCAAATTTTATCAAAAATTTTCTAAGTCTTTTTGAAAATTGTGTACAAGTGAATAGCATATTTAATTGGATATAATCATGTATGTATTACTATATGTTAGATCAATTTGATATAATTAGATACGATCAATTTATTTAAAACTAAGTCTTTTAAAGTTGTTATTTGCTAACAACGTCCGCTGGTCTAGAGGGTAGAGATTGCGATTACAAAACGGAAGACTTATGGTTCTAATCCCCGTCCGTTCGAAGTTTTTTTTTTTTATTTATTTTTAGTTTGACATTATTATATCTAAAAATAAATCTAAAAACAGAAACATTTTTTGGATAAAAATGTATCCAATAATTTTTTTATAAAATCAAGATATCAGATATTATAAGATAACTTTGGCGCGGCCAAATTTCGGATGAAATTACATTATATAATATCCAATTAAATATAAAATCATGATATTGGATATTTTAAGATAACTTTGGCGCGGCCAATTTCCGGATGAAATTACATCATATTATATCATATTTATTACAAAATCATGATAACCCGAGTAAAAAAGTTCCTATATAATTGTATATAATTTTATAAACATCATATATGATTAAATAGAATTATATAGAATTTGATGCGAAAAATGAGTCGATAAAACCATATAAAATTTTATCAATGTTACTTGTGTTTTGATAAATTTTTTATATAATTTTATGCGAAATTTGGACCCCTATTTTTATATAACAAAAGCAAATTTATATAATCAGATATAATTATATACAACTATATCAAATTATATAAAACAATATATAATTTTATAAAGTTATATAAAATTATATCAAGTTTTATATAAATCATAAAATGTTGTTTTAATTATATATAATTATATATAATTTTATGTAACTTTATATAGTTTTATTCAGTTTTATACAATTTTATATATTTTTATATAATTATATCTAATTATATAATTTTGCTATTATTATATAAAAATAGGGGTCCAAATTTCGCATAAAATTATATAAAAAATTTATCAAAGTATATGAAACATTGATCAAATTTTATATAGTTTTATCGACTCATTTTTCGCATCAAATTCTATATAATTCTATTTAATCATATATGATGTTTATAAAATTATATACAATTATATAGGAACTTTTTTACTCGGGAATAGATAATTTGGGATAACTTTGGCGCGGCCAATTTCCGGATGAAATCACATACAATCAAATATTAAACTGTAACTTCAAATATTATAAGATGTTATGAGATAACTTTAGCGCGGCCAATTTTCGGATGAAATTTAGCAAAATCAGATCCAATAAATTATATATAATTTTATAAGATAACATGTTTTACCATACAATTTTTTTTTACTCGGGCAATCTTATCGAAATCTTTATTGTGTTTATGACATAAAACTCTATGTTTCAATTCCATTTCTATATCATTTAGTGTAAACATTTTTGGATATATTTTTTTAATACATATTTTAAATTTATGTTTTAAAAATGTTGATAATGTTGTGTTGCGTCGTGTACTAAAAAATATCCATAAAATATTTACTATATCTCACAAATATGTCCCAACATCCTTAGACTACATTATAATTTTAATGATTAATTTATGGCTTTTGGTTTTAAAAAAATAAGACATAAACATTTTTAACAAGAATTATGACAGTGATAACAGTGAATCTGAGAAAACCAAAATTCTTATCTCTACCAAAAATAAACAAATACAATTTTTATTATAATTATTTTTGTTTTAAGAATCTTCAATAAACCAAATTTAATATTTTAATTTTTAAGTATTTCTTTATGTTTAATAAAATAAAATTATCTAAAAACAAGTAAAAAACAATCAAAGTCGGCCAAAACCGACAATTTAATGACCTACGCCAGCGTTTATCAGAAAATAAGTCCCATAACTACTTATTACATCTTTATTAGATAAAATTTCGATCCAAAATAAATATTTCGATCCAATTGTTAAAAAACAAGGAAAACTGTCAAATATTGGTAAAATGGGATTACGAGACTTTTCCTAGTAATTTGACAAAGTTTTTTTTAATATGCAGGACGCCACCTCAGTTTGACTATATAAGCTAACAATTAACGAAAAAGAAAACAAGAATTACTATTTTCATTTTCTTAAAACCAAAAATTTTAATAACTTGGGCTTATAACTTGGATAATAATTCACCTGGTGGTGAATAAAACCGTTTTTCACCAGGTGGTGAATAAAAAGTAACATAATTATTTTTCAACAAAAAAATTTTTTTTCATAAATTTTTTATCAAATTTTGTTTTTTTTTTATCAAATTTTTTTCATCAATTTTTTTTTTTTTTCATAAAATTCTTGTTTTTTCATCAAACTTTTTTTGTTCATCATTTTTTGTTTTTTATATTTTTTTTTTATCAAATTTTTTTTTTCATTAATTTTTTTATCATAAATTTTTTTTTATCATTTTGTTTTCATAAAGTTTTTTTTATCATATTTTTTTCATCAAATTTTTTTATAAAATTTTTAATTATCAATTTTTTTCTTGCCAAAAAATTTTTTTTTTCATCAATTTTTTTTACATCAAAAAATTTTTCTTTTCATTAAAAAAAAAATCATCAAAAACTTTTTTTCATCAAAATGTTTTTCCACCAAAAATTTTGGGTTCATTAAATTTTTTTAACATAATTTTGATTTTCGTGAAAAAAAATATTTTTTTTTACCAAAACTGCTTTTTCACTAACAAGGGAAGTATCTCAACCCTTATGAACCGATTTGCCTGAAACTTAAAATATATAATAAAGAGACGATTTTAAGGTTGGGGTGTCTCGGCATATCGGCCATATCGGTGTTTAAATATTTCGTTGTCCCCTTATGAAGCCATGTGGACCTTCGGGAAAATTTTGATAACTTCCGAACTAACAGGAATATCATCTAGGGCAAAAATACGGGTCGACTTAAATTTAATAAAGATTATTTCTTATCCATATGGATATCGTAGGTCTATGTCTTCACATAAGTACCCCCCAAAATTTACACATTTTCCTGAAAAAAATATTTAAAGAAGCCGAATTTTTACAAGGTTATGCCACCATTGGATAGGCATTAAAAAAACCTTTCTTCTCATATGAAAACATCATATAGTTTCTTAAAAAGAAATTGCTGAAAAATCCCATGTTTTGAACCCCTATGGCCGATAAGCCGAGACACCCCAACCTTAGAATTGTCTCTTTTATATATATTTTACGTTTCAAGCAAATCGGTTCATAAGGGTTGAGATACTTCCCTTGTAAGTCTTAGCTTTTCGCATAAACACTCCATTTGTTTATCAAATGTACATAAAACAAGTGAGAGTGTTATATTCTTTGGTTCCGAATCTTTTATACTCTCCAAAATGTAAAAACACTTTTTTTGCACTCACCAACGAAATGAACAGCTCGTTTGGTTTTTTTAACATGATAATGTTAAAAAAATTCGTTTTGCATGGAATAGCAAAGTAATATAAAATTATTTTTTGGCAAGTACACCCAAATCTTCCGCAAAACATTATCATGATTTAATGTTTTGGACAAGAGTACAAAATTCGCAGGCATTTTATGTGTGTGGCTGACAAAATGTTTGGCCATACGGTGGACATGTGCTGGACATAAGTATAGAAAATGGGATGCCGTTTATTTCTCCTTCAAAAATTTTTTTAGATTTTGAGACATTAAGGTTTTTTAGTGTTTAACTCTTGTTTATTTTGATGTTTTCTATAGAAGCATTTCCAAATTTTAAAAGCTTATTCTATAGAAAAAGTTTAAGAACTTAAGAAAACGTTTGATATTTAAACAAATTTCATCTCAAGAAATTCTCAGGTCCTAAAGCATTTTTCTGACAGCAAAAAAGTTTTCTGATTTTAAAACTGGTCTGAGTCATTTGCTTAAAGAGAAAGTTTATGGTTCAGACCAAGGTTGGCAATCGAAACGAATAAAGGTATCGATATCGGTATTGGTATCGTTTTTTTATTTATTTCGGTATCGGTATCGGTTACGGTATTTGAGTTGAATCGGTTACGGTATTACCGATACCGAAACGTCAATACCGGTACGTACCGGTATTATCGAAAAAATGCTAAAAACATAAAAAAAACGTATAAAAACTTGAAAAAAATTGTAAAAACAAGTTAAAAAGTTCAATTCCACTTGGACGAATCCATCAATACCCTCCACAATGCCCTTCTAAAGTGATAGTTAATTTTCTAACGTGAATAAAATTAACAATTTTGATTACAAATATTTTATTTTGAGTAAAAAACTTTTTTTAGTCATTTTTGAAAAAAAAAAAATTTTAAACATTTTGATAAATTTTTTTTCGAGTGTAAGTTTTTTTTTTGTTTTAGTATAAAAATTTTTGTGAGTGACAAGAATAACAAATGAATTTAAGGTGAAACCAATCTGAAAATCACGGTTTTCTTAATAAATTTTGAACCACACAGAAAGAATTGAAAACGAAAGTCAATCAACAAAAACGCGGATTCAATTAATTTTTTAATTGAAACTCCTCCGATAAAGAAAATTGTTATATCAATCATCAAATTGTAAGTGATTAATTGATTTTTATTTCAATTAATCATTTTTTCGATTTTGATCAAAAATTTGATTGATTTTTTATTTAAAGTCAATTAAAATAATGATTGATTTAACAAATGAATTTCACACTTATGGAAAAATTATGAAGGAATTCATATTTTTTGCTTTCCAATATGTTGCTGACAATAAAAAAAGTAAAACCGTAGTATAAAGTATATTTTTGAATTAATGTATTCAAATAAATTGAAGCGAAAAAAATCTGGTATGTTAAAAATTTTTAATTGAATAGTTAAAGAAAATAACAAAAATGTTGATCAACACAATGATTGACTAATTAAAATTTTTTTGATCAATAGATTTAATTGAAATTTTTTAGGCAATTATTTTTTGTGTGCACTGGACCGATTTGGTGAAATTCAATACGAACCAGGCCAGGGGAGTGGCAAATATATATGCCAAGCTTCAGCATCCTCAGGATTGCCTTTCGTTAGTTTTTTTAACGTGTTGACGTGTTTTTTATCTCGAAAATTCACGAAAAACCGTTGCCGAAATTCAGTCTTTTGCTCATAACTTTTGAAGCACTGAACCGCTTTTGCTGGACATTTTCCTATGTCTTTAGTACATAAATATAAGGCCGTATCGATTTTTACCTTTCTTTTTTGTTTGAGCTGAAAATGGTCCAATAAGTTTCGATTGGGTGTCAAAATGACTCCGTAAAATTTATTTCCCTCCTGCATTGCGGTTAAAGTAAAAACCCCAACAAATAACATGTTTCATCTTATTTCTAGGCAACCAAGTTTTTTTTGTTGGCGTTATCTATTTGGAAAAATATGTATTTCCTGTCTAGACATGATCACATTCAAAAATATTGCAAACAATTTTTTTCGCAAATTATGGGAATTTTTTGGACGATTTCTACGAGTTAAGCCACTTCAAAAAATTATACTATGGTGGAAAACCTCCTGCTAGTATTGCAAATGCCTTGCCCGAAGTCATGTAAACATCAAAAAAATCCTTGGACTCCCACATCACGGATTAAATAAAAATCCCAAAAAAAATATACTATACAAAAGGGGTCCAGAAAGTTTCTATTGGGAGTCAAAATTAATCCATAAAAATTTCGTAAAAATCAATAATTTTCTTTAGCTCTCGCATCGCGGTTAAAGTATGGCTTTTTGAAATTTTTATTTAATTTACGATGTGGGTGCCAAAAGATTTTTTTGATTTTTATGAGACTTTGGTGTGGCATTTGGAGTACGATTTTTCATTTACAAAAACCAAAAAATTTACAAACTTTCTATTAATTTTTTTTTTTTTAAAAAACCCGAGTAAAAATAAACATATATAACAATATATAACTTGATGCAAACATAATAAATCATATATGATTATATATCGCGTGAGATATTTTCAAAATTTGTTAAATGCAGTCATATTTAGTTATATATAATTGAATCCTGATTCGGATTAAAATTAGCACGGTTGATATAATTATATAAAATTATATGAGGGTCAATACAAAATTTGTTTTTCTGTATAATTTAATATAAAATTATATATATCCTATTCTGTTCCATATATAACACTATATGTTTCCATTTAACCAACAATTTTTTAAGTTTTTAAGGCAAAGTATGAGAAACTTTTTAGAATGTTCCTAAACATTTCCTTGTTAGGGTTATTATATCACTTATCTGGTTCGAAGCGTACCCGAACATTTTTTTGTTTAAGAAAATTATATGTTTGGTGAATGTATCGTTGACCTGTGGTGTGTCTCAACCCAAACCAAAAAACACCAGGATTTTACATGTTTTTATGCAATTAGATCTAATTAGATCCACTAATATATGGCAATGTCTGGTCAAAACTCGGATGAAATCAAATCATATTTTATACAAGTTGATCTTTTTTAATGCAAAATGATCCACCATTATTCGGATTAAATTGCGTATAAATATATATTGTGTTACATATCATTATATATTGTATCATATAAAAATTTTTACTCGGGAACATGGTTTTTAAGAAAAACCGTTTCAATACCGGTATGTACCGATACCGAAGGAAAAGGTTTTTGGATACCGGTATCCGATACCAAAACTAAGTTTCGGTATTGGTATTGGTACCGGTATTCAATTTAAAGGGTTTTGAAACGGATAACGGTATTGAAAAGGTATCGATTGCCAACATTGGTTCAGACACATTATTCCAATAGAAACATTCTGAGGCATTTTGCTACAAAAAAGCTTTTATAATTAAAACGGTAATGGTAAAGGTAATTTGGGGGGGGGCAAATTTCCTCTCGAATATGTGTTTAAAAAATTATTCTTATACTTTTTGCGTTAAAGAAATACAAGCTTATCAGTATTGAAAAAAAAATTTTTTTCACTCCCATAAAAGGGGGGGCGGACCGAAAAAATTATATTTTCTAATTCTTTGGGTCCAAATATAGGACTTTGAACTTCTGGTAGTATAAAAATGTTGCATTTGTTAAACAAAAACACAAAAAAATCATGTAAAAAAATGGTATTTTTCAGAAGTTGCTCATTTACGAACTTAACCTGCCTATAGGCATATAAGACATATTCGATATATATATAGGAATATAAGACATATAGGAATATAAGACATATTCGTGCCAAATATCGGGAGTCTAGCTCTTTATTTTGGACTGCATCGTGTTAAATACAGACGGACAGACAGACGGACGGCCAGACAGACGGATGGACAGACGGATAGACGGACGGACGGACTGACGGACATCGCTAGAATGTCTTAGAATCGATCTCTGATCATAAATATATATACTTTATGGGGTCCTAGACCGATATTTTGATGCGTCACACACGGAATGACAAAGTGAGTATACCCCCATACTGTAGTTGGAGGGTATAAAAATTAAGACAAATTTTTAGATTCTGAAACACTTTCATATGGAAAAGTCTAAGATACTTATGCAATTTTCCCACCAAAAAATTCCTATGTTTAGAAAAGTTCTTCGTATAGAAAAATTCTCAGATTTAGGAACTTTTCCTGCATAGAATTTGTTTCTGAATTTTTTCTATTCTAATTTTTTTCTTTTTCCAATTTAGCACCAAAATTTTCAGGTTTTGAAACACTACTTGAAAATTTTTAATGGTTTTTAAATTTTTTTGAGGCAATTTTCAAGATTCTGAGAAATTTTTCAATAGAAAAGTATAGTTTTTTATAGAAAATTCTAAAATTCAAAAAAGTCTAAGAATTTGAGACATTTTTTCTACAGATAAAAAAAAACTTTGTCAAATTACTAGGAAATTACCATTTTACCAATATTTGACGGTTTTCCTTGTTTTTTTACAAACAAATTTTGGATCGAAATTTAATTTTTTTTTTTGTAATTTTACAATTTTTTTTTGTAATTTTACAAATTTCCAAAATAATTTTACAAAAAAAATATAGTACATTCAAGAGAATTTCTTGGTAGTTTTATTGCGTTAAAAAATTAAATTTACAATTTTATTGGTAAAAAGGTTTTAAAATTACTAGGAATTTTTGTCAAATAGAAGGTAGCAAAAAAAAAAAGTTACAAGTTTTTCTTATAATTTTACAAGGTTTTTTTTGAGCGTTTAGAAAAGATCTCACTCAGCTCAAGGCACATTTTTCCTATAGAAAAAGTGTCAGATTCAAAATATCAGGCATTTTCCTACAGAAAAGAAAAATTCTCAGAATCTAAGATATTTTCCCAGATTCTTAAAAGTCGAAGGCATTTCTTCTATAGAAAAATTCTCAGTTATTTTTCGTATAGAAAAAGTCGCAAACTCTAAAACATATTTTATTCCCTCCAACCACAGTATGGGGGTATACTCACTTTGTCATTCCGTGTGTAACGCATCAAAATATCGGTGTAGGACCCCATAAAGTATATATATTTATGATCAGTGATCGATTCTAAGACAATCTAGCGATATCCGTCCGTCCGTCTGTAGTTAACACGATGCAGTCCAAAATAAAAGAGCTAGACTCCCGACATTTGGCACGAATATGTCTTATGTTCCTAGGCAGGCTGAGTTCGTAAATGAGCAAAATCGGACCAGGGGGAAAAAGTCCCCCTTGAAGAACTAAACCAACCTGTGAAAAATACCATATTTTTATATGATTTTTTGTGATTTTGTTTAACTAATGCAATATTTTTATGCGACAAGAAGTTCAAAGTCCTGCATTTGGAAAATTTCGTTTTTTTCGGTCCGCCCCCTTTTATGGGCGTGAAACAAAACATTTTTTTTTTTAAATAATGATAATCTTGTATTTCTTTAGTGCAAAAAGCATGAGAATGGATTTTTAAACACATATTCGAGGTGAAATTTGCCCCCCAATTACCACTAACGACCCCCTGACCCCCCCCAAAAAAAACGCATGTTGGAGGGTATCACTACATTCGGCAAGGCCGAATTTAACTTTTTTACTTGTTTTTAAATAAAAACTCACACATTCTGAGACATTTTTGTTGTCGACAAAGTCTGAGGTTTTTTCTAGAATTCTAAAATTGTTTTCCTATTGAAAAGGTCCAGCTTTTCCTATTAAAAGTCTTAGATAATGAGACATCTTTCTAACAGAAATAAGCTCAGATTCTGAGACATTTTTCCTTAAGATTCCGAGTCTTTTTTCTTATAAAAAATACAAAGTTTCGAAAACATTTTTCCTATAGAAAAGTTTTGAGATTCTTGGACATTTTTTCTATAGAAATATTCTCACATAAGTTCGATTTCCTTTTTTCTTTCCTTTTTACCAAGGTTGGCAATCGATACCCACCCATAATAACGGTATTTGGCTATTGTACCGCAGCCAATAAAGATATGGATATTTTTAAAAGCGATTATGAAAGTCGATGAAATTTCTAGTATTTCTGATATGTTACTTTGTTTATTTTCGTTATATCCCAGCAAAAACTTGCATTACCAAGTAATGAAAATTGCAATAGGATATCTGAGAATAGTATGAAGGATAGGTGGACATCACTGACTACGTGCAGGTTATCTAGAACCCTGTGGCCATTGCCGAATCCTAAGAGGACAAAAAGTCTTCTTACTTTTGGCAAACGGACGGTTGGCCTATTAGTTGGAGTACTTACAGGACACTGTATGATTGGCCAAATGGCCGTGCGTATGGGAATTTCTGATAGGGACTATTGTAGGAGCTGTGGGGAAGTGGAGGAAGAGGAGTCAGTGAAGCACTTGCTATGCGAATGTCCGGGTCTGATGAGGAGCCGCCTTAAGCATTTGGGGCAAAGATTTTTCGATGACCTAGACTGCCTAAGCGGTGTCTCATTGACGTCTCTAGCGGAATACCTCAGGGAAACGGGGTGGTTTAAGAGGTAGAATTTTATATTAGGGAGAGAGAGGGGGAATATGATTAGGGGAATCACAATGGGCCTTATGGCCTCCGAGTGAACTCGCCAAATGGCGAGCGCCCATCCAACCTAACCTAACCTAAGTAATGAAATGTGTAATGGGAAATTCAAAAGTTATAAGTACTTCTGATTCGAATTACCTTTCCCATTACATTTACAAGCAAATGTGCCAAATGTAATGATTATCAAACCAATATTAATAACTAATTACATATATACTTATAGGTAATGAAAAAATTATTTAAAAAATTTTTTTTAAAAAATAAAAAAATATTTAATTTTATTTTATTTTTATTCAAAATAATGTACAGTGAGTCAAAAAGTGAAAATCTAGTTCTGAAATTTTTTTATTTTATTATAATGACTTATGTAAGTCCTTATTTTACATTTCAAAATAATGCTAAAGGTAATTTTCTGTCATTACTAAGTAATTCGAATGGTAATGATGTGTCATTACCAAGTTTTTGCTGGATAGGCAAATACCTTTAATATACCGTTTCAAACGGTATTATAAAGGTATTGGCCTATATTTCGAAAAGCAACCGATACAAAAACGAAGAAGCACATCAAAAAAACTAGAAATTTCATCGACTTTCATAATCGCTTTTAAAAATGTCCATATCTTTATGGCTGCGGTACAATAGCCAAATACTGGGTGGGTATCAATTGCCAACCTTGCTTTTTACCAATCTTCTCAAATTTTTCCTGCAATAAATTCTCAGATTTTTCCTACAATAAATTTACAGATTTACCCTATTTTTAGAATAAATCGAGACCTGAGGACAACAAGGTTCTATTTGCTTAAAGAAATAGGCACAAATAGAATCTTGTTGTCCTAAGTTCGCGAAATATAAAAAATTGTCAGACTATAGAAAAATTCTCAGATTTCTCCTTAAATATTCTTAGAAAAATTCACAAATTATTCCTATCGAAAAAGTCTAAAATGTTTCCTATAGAAAAATTCTAAAATTTTTCGTTAAGAAAAATACCCAAATTTTTGTCGTGAAAAATTCTGAAATTTTTGTCGTGAAAAATTCTCAAATTTTTGTCGTAAAAAATGTCAAAATTTTTGTCGTGAAAAATTCTTTAATTTTTTCTAAAGAAAAATTTTGTTATTCTTTTTTTTGCATTTAGAAAAATTTTAACATGATTCTTAGAAACTTATAATAGAAGAATTTCAATAAATTTGTCCTAAAAAATTTAAATTATTCCTATGGATTTTTTTTTTCAAATTTTTCTTATAGAAAAATTCTCAAATCTTTAAAAAAAAAATTCGAACATTCCGTTACATTTTTCCTTCAGAAAAATTTTAATATTAATTTTTTATACCAAAAAAATTCTCAGATTATTAAATTTTCTTTTTCGCTTTCTCTCCTTTCCTCTTCTTTCCTTTGTTGTACCCTCCAACAGTATGGGGGTATACTCACTTTGTCATTCCGTGTGTAACGCATCGAAATATCGGTCTAGGACCCCATAAAGTATTTTATTGATCTGTGATTGATTCTATGACATTCTAGCGATGTCTGTTTTTTT
This sequence comes from Pegoplata infirma, assembly GCA_963921195.1. Lineage (NCBI taxonomy): Eukaryota > Metazoa > Arthropoda > Insecta > Diptera > Anthomyiidae > Pegoplata > Pegoplata infirma. The sequence goes on from OY992536.1 coordinate 66,734,112, forward strand.
TACATTTGCTAAGCAAATGCAACATTCTTATCTCAGAAAAAGTTCAAAATCGCAATGGGGAGGTTCCCCCCCCAAAAAAAGACCTGATTTTAATACCCTCCAACCACAGTATGGGGGTATACTCAGTTTGTCATTCCGTTTGTAACGCATAGAAATATCGGTCTGGGACCCCATAAAGTATATAATATATTATATTATTGATCCATGATCGATTCTAAGACATTCTGTGAATGTCCGTCCGTCTGTAGATGGCACGATACAGTACAAAATAAAAGAGCTAGCCTCCTGCAATTCGGCATGAATATGTCTTATGGTCCTAGGCAGGTTAAGTTCGTAAATGGGCAAAATCGGCTAAGGGGGAAAAAATTTTTCGTTAAGAAAAATACCCAAATTTTTGTCGTGAAAAATTCTGAAATTTTTGTCGTGAAAAATTCTCAAATTTTTGTCGTAAAAAATGTCAAAATTTTTGTCGTGAAAAATTCTTTAATTTTTTCTAAAGAAAAATTTTGTTATTCTTTTTTTGCATTTAGAAAAATTCTCAAATCTTTGAACCAAACTTTGAAAAATACACTTTATTTACATGTTTTTTTTGTATTTTTGTTAAATAAATGAAAAATTTGTTATATTTATCGGGATGGGAAGGTGTTCTCAACGTCCCCCACTGACCCCATCACCCCCCCCCCCCCCCCCCCAAAAAAAAAAAAAACAAACGCCCCTGACAATTTTTTTTTATTATTTTTTTTACATTTTGGAGGGTATAAAAGATTCGGCACAGCCGAATTCAACACTCTCACTTGTTTTTATATTGTTTTTTACATTTTGGAGGGTATAAAAGATTGGGAATGTAACACTATCACTTGTTTTTTTGGCGTACGGACATAGCGCCCAAGTGCATATCGCCCAATTTTAAAAAGTCATTCCACCCAAAAAAAATGTGTGTTTGTTGTTGTTGCAAAATTTTTTGGACGATATGGCCATTATTTTTGGGTATTTTAACAATTTTCTTTAAATTTATATAAATTATCAAAAATGTCATATTACCCAAATATCGAAATGTTATATTTATAAAATGTCATAGCACCCAAAAAATAATCATAAAACTCACCAAAATTGTTTTTTTTTTAACACAATATTTTAAAGTTTTTATGCGTAGCCGGCCTTCGGCCGGGCTTAGGGATTACAAAATCCATGCATTAGACCCACCCTCTCCGCAAAGTAAAGTTTTCTAGGGTAGCAGTCCTTTACGCTACCAAATTTGTTATGCCTCAAAAAGGCCTGATAACCAAAATAGCTTTGGTTTGCAGAGAGGGTGGGTTTAATGCATGGAGTATGTAATCCCTAAGCCCGGCCGAATGCCGGCTACGCAGAAAACCTTTATTACAATAAAACAAATCATAGAAGTCGTAATTTCGACATTTCGCCCAAAAAAAATATTTTGGATTTTTTGACAATTTTGTTTTGGGAGAAATAACATTTTTAGACCTATCATTTTGGGCTATATGTCGCAGCGTGGGCGATATGTCATTTACGGTTTTGGGCGATAAGACCTTGGGCGCTATGTCCGTACGCCGTTTTTTTTCTTTTTTTTTTTTCGAATTCGGTTTTTGGGCGGGGGGAATTTCCTTTTTTCCACCCCGTGGATCTGCGCTTGGTCTACATTTGTTTCATATTGGAGCTAATATTGATGACCCAAAATTTGTTGTACAGTAATATCGGAACAGATGTATGAGAAGATGTGAACCTCCAACTTTAAAATTTATTTACGATTTTCTCTTCAAATAAATTTAAAAGTTTTTTTTATAATGTCAGATCAGTTTTTTTTTGAATAACCAACAAGATAAGATTTTAAAATAACAAAAAATGACATAAAAAGACAATTCATGTTCAACCCTTTTATAAACCTCTGACATCTTCAGATGACACAGTGGTCAAGCAGCATCCAAATTAAACAATCTAATGTTAAAATGGTCAACTCTTTTGTAACAAAATAAAAACGGTTATACCGAACAAATGAACTTCGACTTATATGAGAAAAAAGCAACTCACTTAAATGAATGAGGGGTTAATAATAAAAAAATATATAACGTTTTTTTTTCAAACCAACAGCATCCAACATACTCGTTGCTAATCTTTGATGAAACTACCCTTGAGGTTAAAGTTGCTACAAACAATTAACGCATTTTAATTGTTAGCATTATTAAAACGATTTGATTGATATTTTTTGAGTGATTGGAAAAAGAAACAGAAATTCGAAAATGTCAATCATATTAATAAATGAATTTCTTGAAAATTTATGGCGGATTTTGAAACAGAAAATTTCCAAAGATTAAATAATTAAAATCTTAATAAATTTATAAATTAAAGAAAATCAAATGGTTCAGTGAGTTGGATGGAATAAGATCAAATTTTTCAAAAGGTTTCTATTTTCTAAATAAAGTATCAGTTTTAAAAAAAAATAATCTTTAATTAAAAAAAAGAAAAATTTCTTAAAGGAAATAATATAACGGTTATTTTTCTTTTTAAATAAATTTTTTTTAATATAAATTTATGCTATCAAACCGGATTCTTTATGATCTCTGACAAAGCAAATTGTAATTAATTTTTGTTATTTTTCTTATAAAAAACAACCCAAAATTTTTACAAATTTTGCCCTAATTTTAATGGAAAAAATAAACCTTTTTCTTACAAATTTTGTTAATTTAAAGCGGCTTTTATCACAAGAATGTATTGAAATTCTTAAAACACATCTGCATATATTCTCAAGCTTAACATTTATGTATTTTCAAATTCAATACCGTATGCAAATGCAAAAAAAAAAACAAAAACTCAACATCATGTTAAACATCTTAAGGTCATCTAAGGTCACTACTGGTCATTTTCAAACAAGACTCACACATATGCACATACATACCGAAGACAAGAAGGACATTCAAAACAATCTTGTCTTCCTTTTTGGGTGCCTTTCTTTTGGTTTTAAAGAAAAAAGGGGTGCTTTTTCTGTAGATTTTCAAACAAAAATCTTTTGAAACTCACTGACCAGGTGTGTGGTTTCTTACGTAAATATGATAAGATTTTTTTCCTTTTTTTTCAATTTTCATTAGAAAATCATAAAATTTTATTTAAAAATAAAATCGCAAAATCACACATTATCGTCATTGTTTTTAGAAAAAAACATATCAAAGTCGCATAAAAACTATCTTTGAAATTTTTGAAGTATGAAGTGTTTATAAAATGCGTGACAGCTATAAAAATATTTCAAAAATTTTAGTTTTAAATCTAAATTTGAAAATAATATACTTGTGATATTGTCTTATAATAAAGAAGTATGACGATGATGTTTTTGATACGTTGCAGATGTTACATGTTCTACTAATCAAAAAAAAATCACAATCAGCGCATTATTGTATTGAACATACTTACTTGTATTTTGTTGGGTGTATAATTTAATTAACACTCGAATCCTTATGTATTTTTATGATGTATATCCAATGAATTTGATTTAATTAAATTATGTCTTAATAGTTTTTGGATAAGAAAACTGTTAAGTTTGTTTAAGACTCTGTAACTTGTATTATCTTTATGACTCTTCTGTATTTGAGATGAAATGAAATCTTCTTGAAAAATTACGTTAGATATAACCCGTAAAGAATTATTTCCAAAAACAAATCGAAAATAAACCGGGCATTTGCCGAATGTCTTGAAATCGATAACTGATATTTTCCATCACATCAAGGTTTTGAGAAAATTGAGTTCAAAAAAATCGCAGTTTTGGGCATGTGATAGCGATGTGATAGCGACTTAAAACTAAGTTGAGGGTAAAGACGACTCACAGTGCTTCGTTCCCATGTAACGAAGGGACAAAATTAGAAGGAGTTGTCAGATATTTTTGAGATTTGGTACACTAACATAAAATATATTAGTTAAGAAAAATATGAATTTTTGGAAAAATCGGTGCAAGGACACGCCTACCTCCCATGTGTCCTGAAATTGAAAAATGTAATTTTAGCTTCAATAATGCACAAAAAGTTACAAAAAGTGGTCATGCTGATACACATTCCACTAGCAACGTGTGTGTAAAGTTTCACTTAAATCGGAGCAAGGACTCAAGGTCCTGCCATATATCCTTTTTCTTTGAAACGCTTTAACACCTACGAAAATTGTCCGATCGTAAAAAAACTTTGTAAGCAAATTAATATTCCTTAGATATATATTAATGCCAAATTTGGGGAAAATCGGATTAGCAGTGTGGAAAATATAAAAACATCCTTTTTTGGAAAATAAGTTATTTTTATTTTTAAAGTCATCTAAAAAAGGTCAAAGAAATGTTTTAAATCAACTTCTGAGCTACATAATGTTTATACATGTCTATAGTAAAATTTGATGGCGGTTCTTTTTTAGAATACATTAACCCCCTATCTCCCATTTTTAGGGGTCATTTTTGTCCTTTTTTAACATATCCTCATAGAACAACACTAAAATGTGCGTTTTAATAGTTAAAATGTTCTACAAAAATGTTAAGCATCAAATTTCACTAGGGGTTGTCAAATACCAAAACATCGTGCGATATAATCAAAATGCTTTAAAAAGTAAAATTGTAAAGTATCATATATTGTTAAATAGCTTTTACCAAAGTAGACTGAAATAGGTCGAAAAAATGTACTAAAAATACTACTGAGATAAAAAATGTCTTAGGATGTCTTCAGTGGAATTTAATGACGGTTCTTTTGTTAGAACATATTAACCCTCCTTCTCCCATTTTAAGGGGTCATTTTAGTCCTTATTTCAAATATTTTTATAAAATTTAATAAAACGAGCGTTTAAAGGTTAAAGCGTAATACTAAATTACTTTTTTAAAGTTTCTTGAATATAATTTATAATTTAAGAGTTATTTCACATAACTTAAAGCTTCAATAGAATACACTGTGCAACAAATTTGAGGTCACAGAGTGTATCTTAAATTGGACAAAACTAAAAATGAAGATATACTGTTTGTAAACCAAAAACGAATTGTTTTGAAAATTTAGCTCGAGTTCTTTTTATGGCCCATTGAAGTCTTTACTTTTTTTTAATGTGTTTTTTTGGTTTTTTGATTTTTTTTTTTTAATGGGTTTGGAATGATGAAAGATATCTATTAAATGTTTGTAGAACGTTTTAACACTTTAAACGCACGTTTAAGTGTTTTTTTATAAGAATATTTAAAAAAGGGACTGAAATGACCCCTGACAATAGGAGATAGAGGGTTAATATATTTTAAGAAAAAAGAAACATAAAATTTTACCGAAGATAGCTATTAACAGCATTAGGCTCAGAAGTACATTTGTTAAATTTTGTCGAATTATTTCAATTGTGGTGAATCACAATTTAACAATATATGATAATTAAAATTTTTACTTTATTAAGCATTTTGCTTATATCTCACGAATTTTTGGTCTTTTACAACTAACAATGAAATTCTATGCAGAAAAATTTTTTAGAACATGTTAACCCTTTAAAAGCAAGTGTAAGTGGTGCTCTACGACGATATTTGGAAAAGGGACTAAAGTGACCCCTAAAAATAGGAGATAGAGGGTTAATATGTTCTAAGAAAAGAACCGTCATCAAATTTCGTTGTACATCTATTAACCTCATTTAGCTCAAAATTAAATTTAATAATTTTTTTTTACTTATTCTGAACTCCTTTGAAAAATAATTAAAAACTTCAGTGGGCCATAAAAAAAAAACTCGAGCTAAATTTTCAAAATTCTGCGGGGATTTCGATCTACTATTAATATACATTTATTTTACTTTTTTACCCTTTCAAAACATAAAATCGTGTTGCACAATGATATTTAACACTCCTAAATGCATGATATTTGAGTAAAAATCATGAATTTAGGCATTTAAAAAAACGCATTTTTTTCTAATTTGTGGTAAAAAATAGGCGCTAATTTTTGAATACGCTGTTAGATAAGAGTTTAAACTTAAAAAAAAAATATCTATTTTTTTATATTTTTTTTTTTACACTCCATCAAACTTTAGTTATTTTTGGATTTTCAACAAAAAAAACTTGTTTTTCTGCGCAATAAAAAATATTTTTTTTTTGAAATATATACAAAATTCTATATTTTAACTTCACTACAAATATATCAAAGTACTTTAAAACAAAATTTCGTATCATTTTATTAAAAAATGGATTTTTGAGAATTATTTTTGTGAAACAGCTAAAAAACATTTTCCTGTTAAGTAGTTTTTGCATAAAATTTTCTGAGTTTAGCGCCCTCTCGTGGTGACAAAAGTAATCAGAAAAAATATTTCTGTTAATATTTATTTGAGATACCTTATTATCTTTCAAAAAATCTGTATTTAAACACAATTTGAGACAAATTTTTTTTTTTTGACTTTTGTCCATGGGTCGAAGCATAGCCCTTAGGGCACCAATTGTCTCTTAATGATGTCTTATTCCCAAAAAACAATTTTTTGCGCTACAAATCATATGAAAAAAAACTTTATGCGAATGGAACGCCACACATGATTTCAGTCATTCTCCTTGTTACAAATCCGGTGTCCAAACTTTTCCATTACATTATGTTTTTGAGAAATTTTAAATACAAAAAATCGAGTTTTCGGATATATTTTACAACTTTTTGTGGATGAACCCGAAGTGCTGATCGTATATGCGGGATCGTATATTTTATTTTAATTATAATTTTAATAGTTTTTTTATTTAAAATCAATTAAATTTTTAATTAATTGTTTAATCAAATGTTTAACTTTTTTTAATTAAAATTTTAATTTTTTTTTTAGTTTAATGTTAATTAAATATTTAATTAATATAATAAATTGTTTAATTAAATTTTACTTTTACTTACTTATTTTTTATTATTTTTTTTGTTTTGTTTTGAAAGGGGAAATTTCCACTCCAGACGAAATTTCTAAAAGAAAAAATAGAGGAAAAAAAAAGAAATAAAAAGAAGAAATAAAGAAAGAAGGAAATTTAAAAAAAAAAAATTCCGAAGGAAAAAAATCTCGAAATCCGAAAATTGTTTATATAATTTTTTAAATTTTTAAAGGAAAAAGGTGAATTAATTTGGTTTGCATAGTCTTCTACATAGCAATAGAAAAAATAACTTAAAATCATAAAAATATTTATAGTCCAACGTTCATATGTAAAACTATTTTGGAAATTTTTTAATAAAGTATAAACTGTTTTCTAAAGAAAAAATTGTCAGAATCTGAGTTTTGAGAATCTGGTCTCAAAACTTAAAAGGGTCTAAGAATCTAAGAATTTTTCTATAGGAAAAGGGTCTTAGAATTTCTGAATTTGAGATTTATTTTAAGGAAAACGGTCTCAGAATCTGAGTATTTTTTAAAAAGAAAAAGGTATCAAAATTTGAGACTTTTTATTGTTGAAAAATAGTCTCAGAAGTTGAAACTTACTCAATTGGTAGAAGGTCGCAGAATCTGAGAATTTTAGACTTTTTCTAAAGGAAAAATGTCTCAAAATCTCAGACTTTTTCTATAGGAAACATGTCTCAGAATCTATGACTTTTTCTATAGGAAAAATGTCTCAAAATCTGAGACATTTTTCATAGGAAAAACATTTCCGAATCTGTAAATTTTTCTTCATGAAAGGGTTTCAGAATCTTCGACTTTTTCTATAGGAAAAGGGTCTTAGAATCTGAGACTTTTTCCATAGGAATATATTTCAGAATCTGATGTTTTTTCTGGATAAAAAAGGTATTACAATCTGTGACTTTTTATTTTGAGAATTTGAGACTTTTTCTATATAAAAAAAAGCTTTCAGAATCTGAGACTTTTTCTTTAGGAAAAATGTCTGAGATTCTGACACTCTTATTCCTAAAGATGTCTCAGAATCTAAGACTTTTTCTTTAAGAAGAAGGTCTTAGAATCTGTGACTTTTCTACAGTAACAGGTCTCAGAATCTGAGACTTTTTCTGTGGAAAAAAATTCTTAGAATCTGAAAATTTTTCTATACGAAAAAAGGTCTCATATTCTGAGACATTTTTCGTTAAAAAGAAGTCTTATATTCTGAGACATTTTCCCTATAAAAAATATTTTTGTCACGAAAAATGTCGCAACATCTGATATTTTCTATATAGGAAGAATTTCTTCTATTAAAAATTTTTCAGATTTAGACTCGTTTAAACGTCAAATGTATTAAAATATGAGCTACGTATGACTGGTTCCATTTTAAATAGCATAGGCAATCAGCCGATTGTGGTTCAATTTATCCAAAACTTAACATATCCATTCTTCTGATTTTTATTGAATTTCGGTTTTTGTTATTTAGTCGAAATTGTGAATGGTTCGCGTTTTATCGCTGTTCAAAGTTGGTATTTTGCAACAATTTTATGAAAAATACATAATGTTTAAATGATCGTATCTTTGGAACGCGTCATCCGATTGTCACAAAATAAAGAGCAAAATAATGGTTATGTCCTGTTCTTGAAATAGAATTTTAAAAAAGGATAGGATCCTTTCATTAAAAAGATCACTTCGCGAATACGTTTTTGTTTAATGAATTTTTTAGCGTTTTTTGGAGGTATTTTGACTATTTTTCTTATATCTTAAGTTCCGTTTATCTGATCTTCTTGCAATAAAAACCAAATTAAAGACAAACAAATTTCCAACAAATCCTACATTCATCATTTTTCCATCCGTTCATAGCTTTACACGCAAATAAATTTTTTAGCGTTATTTGGAGGTATTTTGACTATTTTTCTTATATCTTGAGTTTCGTTCATCTGATCTTTTCGCAATAAGAACTAAATTAAAGACAATAAAATTTCCAACAAACCCTACATTCATCATTTTTCCATCAGTTCAAAGCTTTCCGTTCAATAGGCAAACATATGACTAAAATAAGTTTTTTGATTAACACATCATTTAAAAAAAGTTCAAGAAATAGAAATCTTTGCAATAAATTACGGTTTTTTATTTATCTGCAAAGCCTGAACATTTAGAAATATAATAAAGTTGATTTGATGAAAATCTATAGGTTTACTCCGAAGTTATCACAAATTATATGAATATACATGATAAAATAAAAAAAAAATTGTTAATTTTTTACGATTTCTGTTTTTTAAAATTTTTAAAAAATGAGCTTTGTTAATAAAAAAATAGTTTTTCCTTGTTTGCCTATTCCGCGTAAAGTTATGAACTGATATAAAAATAGTAAATGAAGGATTTGTTGGAAATTTGATTGTCTTTAATTTGGTTCTTATAGCGAAAAGATCAGATGAACGGAACTCAAGATATAAGAAAAATAGTCAAAATACCTCCAAATAACGCTAAAAAAATTTATTTGCGTGTAAAGTTATATACTATTGGAAAAATAATGAATGTAGGATTTGTTGGAAATTTTATTGTCTTTAATTTGGGGCAAATCCAGCTCAAACCACACAGCATTCGGATTTGTCATCTTCGATTTAAATAAAATTTGCCAAATATATTGCAAATGGATAGTGTTCCTAAAATCATTACCTTTCTGGCTCCAAAACATTTCGGTTTTCGAAATATGGCGTCTTGAAAATTGGCAAAAACGTAAAATTTTCAATAAGGTGCACATACAAAGTCACCTATAACTTTAAAACTATAAAACCCACAATTACCAAAAAAGTACCATTTGAAAGCTGAAAGGATTACCTTATAAGTGGCATGCACAATTTTTTCTTGTAACGAAAGGTCAAAGGTCATATTTCAAGGTCTAATGTTCAAACCCCTATATCTCAAAATCCGATATTTTTAAAATTCTCAAAAAAATATATGATAACAATCAAGTCTTTCCCTACATTTGTATCAAAATTTCAGGGTGGACACTCATATGGTTCCAAAGTTACAGAAGAAAACGTGCTTGAAGTCAAGATTTTCTCTACGAGTTCATATGCAAAAGCTTACACACACGAAGCAGCATAGCATGCGAGCATGCTGCTAGCAGTAAACAAACAATGGGACGGACCTAAAAACTGAACCCATTATTTTTTAATATTTTGACCTCCTGAATTTGATTTCACTATCAAAACTGAATTTTATCGTAGGGTTTTCTTGTTTTCTTACAAGGAAAATCTTCAAAGTGAACACACGTAATTTCTTTGAAATTTATACCCATGAAAGACAACAAATATCTAACATCGACCTGTCTGAGCTTATTGGTCTTAATTTAGTTTTAAAGGGTTAAATGGGAGTCAAAAATTACCGATTTTTAGTAAATTTAACTTTTAGGTACATTGATGCCAATTATATCAGATCTCTTTCATTTGAAGAAAAAAAATTTAGCGTCTGTTTGAGACATTTTATTTGTTGCATAATTGTTTTTGTTAAAAATGTATAGTTTTTGTTAAACTATATAGTTTTTGTAAAACAAATTCATTATTGGTACTATTTTCTATTTAAATTAAGCAATCACTTGAATTTTTCATTGGCAGTTTTTCTTACAGGTCGGGTTTCATCCGAATTTAAAAAAAAAATATCTTTATTAGTGTGTCCAAAATAAAATAAGGCAAAAATTCAAAGAAGTTCGAAACATTAGTGTTTTCATTTTTTAACCATTTTTATGCTTGATTATATTCTTGTTTATGAGCTTTATTCCGCTTTGAACATACGGTTCCCCCACCCCATTCCTATTTCCCTACTATGGAAGAATATAGGTTTCGGATGAAACCGATCTGCTATATGTGGCATCAATATAAAGTACCTAAACTTTAAAATAACTGAAAATGGGTAATTTTTAACCCCGTTTAACCTGAATTTAGGCCGACAAGCTCAGAGTGGTTGATTTTAGATTTATTTTTTCTAGCTTGTGTATAAATTTTAAATAAATCAGGTATGTTCACTTTCGAGGACTTTCCTTGTAAAAGAACAAGAAAACCCCTACAATTTAACTCAAAATACATAAAAAGTATTAAGCCTTGTTCTAGGCCCGCACCTTTGTTTACGACTATGTATATTGTTTTGTTTGTGCAATATTTTTTATATGAACTCGTAGAAAAAACCTTGCCTTCGAGCACGTTTTCTTCTGTAACTTTGGAACCATATGAGTGTCCACCCTGAAATTTTGATACAAATGTACGGAAAGAGTTGATTGTTATCATATATTTTTTTGAGAATTTAAAAAATATCGGATTTTGAGATATAGGTCTTTGAACATTAGACATTAAAATATGACCTTTGACCTTTCATTACAAGAAAAAATTGTGCATGTCACTTTTAAGGTAATCCTTTCAGCTTTCAAATGGTACCTATTTGGTAATTGTGGGTTTCATAGTTTTAAAGTTATGGGTGACTTTGTATGTGCACCTTATTGAAAATTTGACGTTTTTGCCAAATTTCAAGACGCAATATTTCGAAAACTAAAAATTTTTGGAGCCTGTAAGGTAATCATTTTATGAAAACAACACATGTGAAATATTTTTTGCGAATTTCATGAAAATCGGAGGTGACAAATCCGAAAATCACAGTTTTCTGTGCGGTTTGACATGGAATCACCCTTTGGTTTTATTGCGAGAAGATCAGATAAACAGAACTTAAGATATAAGAAAAACAGTCAAAATACCACCAAAAAACGCTAAAAAATTCATTAAACGAAAACGATTTCGCGAAATGTTTTATTAATGAAATTTTTGAGTTTAGCGATCCAAAATACATATAAAAAAAATATTTACGGTTACTGCGCAGAAATTGTTTTTCATTTGTAAACAAGAGTTATTTACAAAAATTAATAAGTCGTTTCATGAAACCACGTTTATAATTAAACCGCTTATCACCATAATTTGGGATTTGCATATGTTGTTAAGTACATTTTGGGCTATATGTGCAAAAAAATATAGGAAAATTAAAGATACGCATTTTGAGATATTTGCAAATTAAGGACATTTTTTTAATTTCAATATCCTTTTTGCAAAGCATCCTATTCTTTTTTAAAATTCTACTTTAAGAACAGGACATAACCATTATTTTGCGCTTTATTTCGTGACAATCGGATGATGCGTTCCAAAGATATGATCGTTTAAACATTGTGTATTTCTCATGCAATTGTTGCAAAATACAAACTTTGAACAGCGATAAAACGCGAACCATTCACAATTTTGACTAAATAACAAAAACCGAAATTCAATAAAAAGCAGAAGAATATATTTACCAATTTTTAAGACAATTGAAATAGGTAAGGCCGAAAAAGTGTTTTTTTTGTAGTCAAAAATTTTGGAATTCTTCGTATACGAAAATATAATATTTTATTTTAAAACAAATTAAAAAAATTTATCTAAACGAAATATGATCATGAAAAACAAACCTGCCTCGGCAAAAACTAATAAATTTTATGATTTTATAGCTTTCTAATCACTTTTGTTTGCGAAAAAACCGTATCATTTTTTTGCTCGTCTACAAAGTTGAATTTATTATTTTTTTTTTTAAGTAAAAAACTACTAAATTTCCAAGAATTTCTTGTAAGTTTTCTTTTGCCAAAAAAGTTGTAAATTTGCAATTTTATTGACAAAAATCTTGTAAAATTATAAAAAATTACGTAATTTTTACTAGGAATTCTCGTAAAATAGGAGGTAGCGAAAAATCTAGTAAAGTCACTAAACCTCCTTGTAAGTTTTATCGCGTCAAAAAAAAGTAAATTTAAATTTTTTTTGGTAAATAGGCTTGTAAAACTAAAAAATTATTGGTAAAAAGCTTGTAAAATAACAAAGAATTCTTGTCAAATAGGAGGTAGAAAAAAAAAATTACAAACTTTTCTTGTAATTTTACAAGGTTTTTTTTGAGTGTATTGGTCTTGGTCTTTTTGCATAAAGTTAAATATTGTAATTTTTGTCGCAATTTTTTTTTTAAACATCCCAAATTTTTAGATTACAGCCTTTAACGAACTCTGCAAACCGAGTCTACTAAAATCGTCATATTTTTCATATGATACCACTCTAAGTTATTTCAGAAAACTTATCTGTGATTCGACAGAGATTCACAGATCAAGTCTACTGAAGTCAGTTCAATTCTTATTTTTTTTTTTTTGCTGAATCAGCAGATTATTCAGGTGAAATCAAATTTTTGTGCTAAAACTATCAGATTTTTTAAATTATATTATCAGATTATTCAGCTATCTGGACAGATTTTTCTGCTGATTAAATCGAGATTACTACTATACAAATTTGCTAATACGCTTCAGCTAAAAGCAGTAGATTTCCCACACTCAAAAGAAAAACTCTGTCAAAAAATCTGTAAAACGACTTTCAATTTGAATTAGCAATCTTTTAGCAGATTGTTCTGCTGAGAAGGATATTTTTACTAAAATCTCTGTCATTCAGTTTAAAGGTCTTATGATACTTGCTAGTTTTTGTATTTTTTATATTTTGGAGAACAGTGCAAATATATTTTCATAGGAAAACTGACCAAGTGTAAAGAGTATGACAATATCATGAAAAAACTTCAAACGTCAAAAATATACGTGTGTTATAATTTTGCAGTGACTGTCAAAAAAAATATAAAAATTTTCAACTTGAAATTGACATTTCCAGAATAAAATGTTAACAGTGTTGCCAATTTTATTAGTTTTTGCTCGAATGAAGCGATTTTACATTTGTTTTGAGCGTTTTTTTTAGCTTATTTGGGCGAGTTATTTTGAAAATAAAAGTTTGCAATATTGTTTTTTTGTTTTGTTTTTATTTTATTGTATTTATTGTTCTTTCTCGCATTTGTTGTTTCATTCGATCAATCCTAAAAAAATCCAATACAGAAACTAGCAAGTATCATACCACCTTAAGAAAATAACAGATATTTTACTACACTCAAAATATTTTGTAGGCAAAAACAAAAGAAAAACACACTTAAAACAAGTGAATAAACAATTGAAAACCATCCCAGTAATTATTCATTTATTTTAACAAACATCAACATTTATTTTTTACTGTTGACAAAATTTTCTAAAATAAATAACACTAAACATTAAAAAATTACGGTTTTTCACTCTTTTTTACTAACATATTCGAAAAAAATAACCTACGAAAACATTAAAAATTAATGATAGTTCTGTTATTTTTACCAACAAATTCCAAAAAAATAACCTACGAAAACATTAAAAATTAATGACTCCGTAGTTTATTTTATACAATTTTCTATTGAAATATTTTTTTTTTTTTAATTTTTAATAAAATTTTGGGGAATCGATCCCGCAATCAACTACATTCTGGCCAGACACTCTACCCATCGTGCCAAAGTCACTTGATACAAACATGTTTTTATATTTCTATAAATAATATTTTGAATTTTTTTTCTACAAAAAAATAACTGACTTGTGTAGGTAAAAATTAATGATATTTCATTAAAAAATACCAACAATTAAAAAAAAAATTACATACACAAATCATTAAAAATTTAAAGAAAAATCAGTAGTTTTTACTTTCAGAACAAAAATAAATGACTTTAAAAATTAAATGTTAATGAAAGTCTTTATATTTCAGTGTGTTATTTTTGAAACAAAGGACAGAAGAAGTCATTAATAAAAAATGAACATCAAATAAATGTTTTTTCTTTTAAAAACGACTAAACGTAAAATTTTTTAAATAAACTACAAACAGTTAATGACATAATTTTTTGAGTGTATGTTTATACTGATTTTGTTTGCTGAATTTCATTATTTTTTCAAGAAATTTTTTTATATAAAAAAAAGCAGAACAGATTGTTCTGATGAAATCAGCAGATTGCTCTGCTGACATCAGAAGATTGTTCTGCTGAAATCAGCAGATTATTCTGCTCAAATCAGCAGATTGTTCTGCTAAAATCAGCAGATTTTTCTGCTAAAATCAGCAGATATTTCTGCTAAATTCAGATTTCTCTGCTGTCGAACAACACACATGTTTAATAACTAAAACGCCAGATAAAAGTATAAGCTTCCGTAGCGTAGTGGTTAAGAAGTGCACTTTCAAATCGGAAGGTGGCGAGTTCGATGCTGGCTGGCGGCGTATGTTTTTTTTTTCTTGTTATATTTATTCAACTCTTATGACAGATATTTAGCAAACCGTGTCTGCTAAAATCAGCAGATTTCTCATATGGCTCAAAATGGGTGTATTTTCAGCAGATTTTTCTGCTGATTGGACAGAGACTTTATTTTGAGTGCATAAGGCTCAACATATGCATATTCTCAGCAGATTTTTCTGCTGATTAGACCTAGGTTTTACTTTAAGTGTAATTATGGCTAAAGTCCTATCAAAGCTAGGCATTATTTCTATTATTACTGGTTTCTTTAAAAAAACCGTTACATTCACATATATAAAGATTTTTTTTAAATCGATTTAAAACATTGATCTATTTTTCAAACTAATAAAATTTAAATTAGTCACAGTATCAATTATAACAAACCACCTATTTTTGTTCAAATAATCATTGTGCCATACGTCCGACAAAAAATATCGTTATAAATTAAAAATCAAAACCATACATGACCACTAAAAACTACACGAAAAAAAACATAAAAATTTTTGCAACAAAAATCACAAAAAAAAAACAATTTTTCAAATCAAAAGCGTTAAGTGTAGCAATTATAAAAATGACAAAAACTGTCCCTTTTTCAAAATTATAAAAAAATGGTGTACAAAATTTTTGCATACACCCAAAAAAAAAAGTTTGTAAAATGACATAAAATCCCCGTGATTTTACGGGGCAGGTTTTGTAAAATATGTACTAGCAAGAATCCCCGTAATGTTACGGGGATAATTTGTAAATTGATTTAACAAAAGAAAATGTAAATTTAAAATTTTTTTTGTAAAATATTAACTTCGAGGTGAACATTTTTTTTTGTAAATTTACAAAAAATTTGGTAAATTTACAAAACAAAATTGTAAACTTACAGAAAAAGGTTGTTATTTTACAAAGAAAAAATAGAAAATGAAAAAAATAAATTGTAGATTAACAAATTATTTGGTTAAACTACTGTTTTTACCGCAAAAAAATATTGAAAAACACGTATATTTATAATAAAAATTGTAAATTTGCAAAAAAAAATTAAAATTTACAAAAAAAATTGTAAACTTACAAAAAAAGTTGTAAATTTACAAAATAAAGTAGAAAATCAAAAACCAAAATTGTAAATTTACAAATTGTTTGGTTAACCTACTGTTTTTTATGACAAAAAACTTCTATATTTACAATAAAAAGTGGTAAATTTACAATTTTTATTGTAAATATACAATTTGTTCTAATTTTTTTGTCGTAAAAACGGTAGTTTAACCAAAAAATTTGTAAATTTACAATTTTTTTTGTATTATCTACTTCATTTTTGTAAAATTACAACTTTTTATACAATTTTGTTTTTTAAATTTTCATATTTGTTTTGTAAATTTACAAAAAATTTTGGTTTATTTACATATTTGTTTTGTAAATTTAAAGGTTTTCTTCCATTGGTGCATCTTATTTTTCCCTCTTCGGCAACTGGAGTAGCACTTCAACAACCTGAAATGATTTTTTTTTTTACTTGAACACTTTTAACAAACTTTTTAATGTATAACACTGCACTTTTTTATTTTTTTCGACATTTCGTTTTTCTTAAGTAGAACATATGAGAATTGCGAAAGAGGCTACACAAGAAATTTCGTATATTTTCAGGAAAAAGTAGTCAAAAAATAACAACATTTTTTTTAATTTTTAATTATTTTCACAAGTATTTTTAAAAAATCGGAAAATTTTTTTTTGGATATTGTAGATTGGATGTTTAAGTACCTGTTAAAATAAGAAAAACTTAATTTTTCATAATTGGCAGCTTTTTATTGACATTTTAGTTGCCGAATTTAAAAAAAAAATTACCAAAAAAATATGGTAAAATTACCAAAAAATGGTAAAAATACAAAAAAAAAAACAAGAACAGTAATGTAGTAAAAAAACATACATAAAAATTGTGGTATTTTAGTTAAGGAAAATTACCAAAAAATTGTGTAAAAATTATTTTTTTTGGTAAAGCTTAGAACTAGTTGAAAAATGGTTGTATCTGGAACTTGAAAAATTTTCAATTTTTTTTTTCATGAAATTTTTTATTTATAAAAAATGATTTTTAACAAAAATTTTTACTCCAAAACGCAAAAAAAAATCTAAACTTAGAAAATTTTTGCGAGTCCTATTGTTGAATAATTATTTTTTTTTTTGTAATAGTACATTCAGACTAGTCTCGAAACCCCGTTGAAAATACGTATTTTCATATTGAAAACTTACCCGTTCACACTTGAAATTTTTGACACTTATTACGTTTTAGAATTCACCGAAGAAAATCTGCGATCAAACCGGCATTAAACCCACACAATTAATTAAATTACGCGTTTGTTTACAATATTTTATATATTTTTTTTTTGATTTCATCTATTTTTTATGAAAATATATAAATATTTTTAATTTTTTATTTTTGACACTTTCTTTAATAGTGGTATTCATTTAACCGTATAAACACCTCGTATACCGTGTATATCTGGTTAGTTTACACAATTATTGTCAAAAATATTTTACGAGGCCTGATATATTTGTACACATATTTTGGTGCGTAAACTTGTATCGTATAATTATACAGGTTTAGGATTGCCAATGTTCAAATAATTTTGATATTTTTTTGATTTTTTTTGTTTTTTTACAGTTTGGCAATCTTGTTAAAAATGACAAATATTAAAAAAATAATATAAAGAAATATTTTTGTTTGCACTAAATTTATTAATTAATTTCGAATTTATTAATTATTTGAAATTTTGTTTTTTTGTGGTATTGTAAATTTTCCAAATACAAAAATTATTTTTTTTTGTTTTGACAATTGTGTAAGTAATACCAGGTAAACAAAAAGGGCATTCATAAAAATCACCTCGTATAATTATACAAATACGAGTCGCGTATAAATATACGGTTAAATGAATACCACTAATTTATTTTCTTTTATGAAATTTAAAAGGTTTCGATCGTATATTCGTTGAAACCTCATAGCAAAAAGGTTTCAATTTGTAGGGGAAAATACGTATTTTCAAATGAGGTTTGGCACAAAACCTCGTTATACGGGGTTTCGATGGCAATGTGAATGCACTATAAAACAACATTAATTCTAGTAATAAAATAAGTTTTGTAAAATTACATTGGAGTTTTGTACTTTTCAATACATATTTTTTGTTTAATTACATTTTTTTGTGTTAAAAAACTGAAAACCTTGAAAACGATTTAAAAAATCTTAAAAAAAAAAATTTTTGTAATAAAACATTTTTTTGGTAGAAAGACTAAATAACTTCAAGTAAGATTTTGTTGTACAATTACAGTTTTCTTGTGTAAAAAAACTAAACACCTTGTAATATTTTTTTAATTGGTAAAATAATTCACTTTTTAGTAAATTTACCAAAAAAATTTGTAAAATAAATTTACCAACATATAATAGTAAAATTACAAAGCAAACTGTAGTTTTCATTTTATTAAATATACAAGAATTTTTGTAAAACGACAAAAATATTAGTAAAACAGAATTACAAGACCTTTTACTTGTAAATTTACAAACTTTTTTTTTTGAGTGTACATCTGATATCCCGCCTAAATATTGGCATAGAAAATTGTTGAATATCTACCACCCTAAATGAAACCTTATATAAGAATAAATGACATAGTGTTAATGATTGTGCAACATTTGATTGTCGGCTGCTGTAACAATACAAATGTATGCCAAAATATGTATGTTGTATATGGCAAACACCCATCCCTGTTCAATATTCACCTTTGACCTGTTTCTTTAAAAATGCCTTTTCCCTCAATTTCTATTCAAATAAATTTAAATGTCTCAGTTTTTCACATTTGCATTATAAAGTTTCAGCAGTTTCTTTATGCTATTATTGAATTTCTTTAGAAATTTCTTTGATTGTTGTAAATTTCAATTAAATGTTAGGACAGTTTTATTTCAAGTAAAGTCCTTTTTTTTTGCATATAATAAAAAAATGCTGAGTTTATAGTTTTTCAGCCAGTATTATAAAATATCTCATTAAAATGTTTCACTTTTTCATGAGAGTTTTTTTTTTTTTTTGTGTTAATAATCATAAAAATTTGCCAAAATTTTTTTTATTTTATTATTGTAGTCATTCAAGAAGAAAATTTTAATTAAGACCTTTTATTGTAAAGTAAATTGTTAAGATTTTTCCAGAATAATCTCTACAATTCGTATAGCACCCTGCCGTTATTTATCACATATAATCGAAAAAAAAAAATCCGTTAATCTTTGTTATCAGGATAGAAATATTTAGAAAATATTTTGCTGATTTCTAAAACTTCACATGTATGTATATAAAAACGTAATACCTATGTATTCGAATACATGGGAATTTTTATGAATAGATTTTGTAATGCAATTCACATTTTGTATATTATACAAATATGGAGAAACATCATATGTAAGATATGATATGTTTTCGCGTAAGCGTATATACACAAACTAAAAAAATATTGTTTTAATATTTTAATATTTCGCGTAAAATACAATCGATTTGGTGTTTATCACTTAACGTATATACGCTTAATTTAAGCGTGGATAATTATCCACAGTTCCTATACAAAATTTTAGCGCATATAATTTATGATTTTGGCTCTAGAATGTTCGCGAAAAATAAAACAAATTTTGGCGAAAACACGGGAAAAATCTTGATATTTTACTTTAAAAATTATTGTTATGTTAAAATTGCATTAGTTTTATAGCGATATCTTTTATACGCTTATCCGAAATCAGGCCTATACTTAATTGAACTTATGCAATTCTCGAATGAAAAAATCCTACAGTGCAAGAAATGCTTCATTAGAATCAGGCGCAGGTATAACAGGATGCGTCTCCTCCCCCACCAAAATAAATTAAACAAGTAAGAGTGTTAAATTTGGCTGTTCGAATCTTGTATACCCTCCAACATGCAAAAAAAAAAAAATTGCAGGGGCGTCTTCTTTTTTCTTGGGGGGGTCGGAAGTGGTAATTGTGGGGGGGGGGGGGGAAATTTCCTTACGAATATGTGTTTACAAATTCATTCTTATGCTTTTTGCACTAAAGAAATACAAGTTTATCATTATTTAAAAAAAAAGAATATTCCACGCCCATAAAAGGGGGCCGGACCGAAAAAAAGACATTATCTAATTCACTGGGTCCAAATGCAGGACTTTGAACTTCTTGTACCATTGAACTTCTTGTACCATAAAAATCATAAAAAATCATGTACAAAAGTGGTATTTTTCATGGGTTGGTTTAGTTCTTCAAGGGGGAACTTTTTTCCCCTGGTCCGGTTTTGCTCATTCACGAACTTAACCTACATAGGAACATAAGACATATTCTTGCCAAATGTCGGGAGTCTAACTCTTTTATTTTGGACTGCATCGTGTTAACTACAGACGGACAGACGGACGGACAGACGGACGGACATCGCTAGAATGTCTTAGAATCGATCAATGATAATAAATATATATACTTTATGGTTATCCTAGACCGATATTTTGATGCGTTACACACGGAATGACAAAGTGAGTATACCCTAGGGTGGCTCGTTTTTGGGCTTTTCTCTCTGATCAAATTCTAATACCCGCCAAAAGTGTCGGTCCCCTAAGGGTAACTCACGTGCAAAATATCACTCCGATCGGAGTTTATCTTCTGTCTCCACTTTGAGCCTCAAAATTAGGGTTTTTGCAAAAAAGGACTTTTTAAAAAAAAATAAAAAAATTTAATATGTGGTTTGAATTGAGAAAGGTGTGAAAGAAAAATTTATTTTTCTAAAAATTTAAGACATCCTGGTTCGTTTTTTACTAGTTTCATATAGTCCAGTTATTATAATCATCAGAAAAACTTTTAATGTCAAATTTATTCAGTTAATAGTCAATTTTATTCTATATGTGAAAATTATTAACAGATCGCAGCCGCCAGGGATTGAACCCATGATCTGTAATGTTTTTGCTATTAACTGCCTCTTAGGTACGATCACTCTAGGCCGATACGCTAAGTTGGCTGTTAAGCAAGTATCAACTAAATCATGGTTTTTCAATTTCTGTGTGGTTGTTGCTATTGTTTTTTCGTACAGAAGAAGGGGAAATTGCATTATAGTGAATAAATTCAATTTTTTAGTAATCATCATTCGTCCACCTCTCCTTCATCAACTCTGATCTAAGTTTTTTTTTTCTAAGTACCCGAGTAAAAAGGAATTTATATAAATGTATATTATTTTATATGTTTTCATAAAACCATATACAACTATATGAGTCAATGTATAAAATTATATCTCACTTTGAAATTTTCCAATTTTTTTAAATGATGTCATATAAAATCATATCTAATTATATTGTTCATAATATATTAATATAAATGGTAGATGTAATCATACGTTGCACATAAAACTTAATCCGATTTCATACATTATTATACGTGACTTTATATCTAATTATGTATAGCACTTTACTAAACAAAAAATCCAGTATCAATTTATGTACAATTATATATGACTAATATAATACCATTTAAAACTATATATGGTTCCATACTAAAAAAATTTCCAACAAAAATAATAGATATAATTATATGTGTCTTAAGCGATAACATATCTGTGTTTGTATGGTACTATATATACGCAAATTTCGTCAAAACTCAATATATATTTATAAATGGTCGCATATGTAATGGAATATATATTTTGATATAATCATGTATAAAAAAAATATTTTTTTGACCAAACAACTAGCCATATATAATTATATATGCCAGCATTTCAAAATTTATTTTTGTGTGTCAACATATATGGTTATACAAAACTTTTTATTGTATCATATAAGATTACATATGATTTTTGGAAACCCGAGTTCGATTCCCGGCCCAGTCGAGAAAAAAAAAAGTTTTTTTTTTATTTTTTTTAAATAGAAAATACTTTTTTATTGCGTTTAATTTTTTTAGAACTACAAAATTTTAATTTTTGGAATTTTTGCAATCATTTTTAAAAAATTATTTTTCTTTTATACAGTTATATATAACTATATTTGATTTATTATAAAATTATCTATAATTTTTGGGAACCCGAGTTCGATTCCAGAAAAAAAATATTTTTTTTTTATTTTTTTTAAATAGAAAACACTTTTTTATTGCATTTATTTTTTTTAGAACTAAAAATTTTTCTTTTTTTGAATTTTTGCAATCATTTTTAAAAAATTATATTGCTGTTATATAGTTATATATAACTTTATTTAATTTATTATAAAAGTATCTATCATTTTTGGGAACCCGAGTTCGATTCCAGAAAAATTTATATTTTTTTAATTTTTTTTTAAATGGAAAACACTTTTTTATTGCATTTGTTTTTTTTAGAACTTAAAAATTTTACTTTTTGAATTTTTGCAATCATTTTTAAAAATTTATATTGCATTTATATAGTTAATAATAGCTATATTTGGTTTAAATTATCAAATTATCAATGATTTTTGGAACCCGATCTCAAATCTATTTCTGATTTCCTGATTCCATGAAAAATTTCAAATTTATAAGCCAAAGTCTTATTTCACTTTGGAAGCCTATGACTTGGAAATAAGGCATACCGCTACATTAAAATTATTGTTTAAGCTTACCATGGAAGCCCCTAATAGCGCTGTACGTCATTCCAATTTTTTTTTTTTTTGCAAATTTTATCAAAAATTTTCTAAGTCTTTTTGAAAATTGTGTACAAGTGAATAACATATTTAATTGGATGTAATCATATATTACTATATGTTAGATCAATTTGATATAATTAGATACGATCAATTTATTTAAAACTAAGTCTTTTAAAGTTGTTATTTGCTAACAACGCACAGTGCTTCGTTCCCATATAACGAAGGGACAAAAATAGAAGGAGTTGTCACATATTTTTGAAATTTGGTACACGTGCATAAAACGTCTTAGTTAAGAAAAATATGAATTTTTGGAAAAATCGGTGCAAGGACACGCCTTCCGCCCATGTGTCCTGAAATTGAAAAAAATAATTTTAGCTTCAATAATGCCCACAAAATTACAAAAAGTGGTCATGCTGATACACATTCAACTAGCAACTTGTGTATAAATTTTCATTTAAATCGGAGCAAGGACTCAAGGTCCTGCCATATATCCTTTAAAACGCTATAACACCTACGAAAATTGTCCGATCGAAAAAAAACTTTGTAAGCAAATTAATATTCCTTAGATATATATTAATACCAAATTTGGGCCAAATCGGATTAGTAATGTGGAAAATATAAAAACATCCTTTTTTAAAAAATTGGTTATTTTTATTTTTTATGTCGTCTAAAAAAGGTCAAAGAGATGTATTAAATCAACTTCTGAGCTACATAATGTTTATACATGTCTATAGTAAAATTTGATGGCGGTTCTTTTTTTAGAATACATCAACCCCCTATCTTCCATTTTTAGGGGTCATTTTTATCCTTATTTTACATATCCTCGTAGAACAACACTAAAACGTGCGTTTAAATAGTTAATATCTTCTACAAAAATGTTAAGCATCAAATTTTACTAGGGGTTGTCAAATGCCAAAAGATCCTGCGATACAATAAAAATGCTTTAAAAAGTAAAATTGTTAAGTATCACATATTGTTAAATAGCGTTTACCAAAGTAGATGGAAATAAGTCGAAAAATGTACTAAAAAACTATTGAGATAAAAAATCTTTATACTTCTCTACAGTGAAATTTAATGGCGGTTCTTTTGTTAGAATATATGAACCCTTTATCTTCTATTTTAATGGGTCATTTTAGTCCTTCAATAAAACGAGCGTTTAAAGGTTAAAGCGTAATACTAAATTCCTTTTTTAATATTTCTTATAATTTATAATTTTTCAGTAGAATACACTGTGCAACAAATTTGGGGTCACTTTCACGGAGTGTATCTTATATTGAACAAAACAAAAAATGAAAGTATGCCATTTGTAAACCAAAACCCATGAATTGTTTAGAAGTCTTTAAATAAGGCAATTGGAATGATTAAAAAAATCTACTAAATGTTTGTAGAACATTTTAACACTTTAAACATACGTTTAAGTGGTTTTCATAAGAATATTTTAAAAATGGACTGAAATGACCCCTGACAATGGGAGATAGAGGGTTAATATGTCCTAAGAAAAAAGAAACATCGTATTTTACTGAATACATCTATTAACAGTAAGCTTAGAAGTACATTTGTTACATTATTTTAAATTATTTCACACGATTTTGGTGAAATACAATTTAACAATTTAAAATATTTTTTTTTAGGCATTTTGCTTTTATCTCATGAACTTTTGGTATTTTACAACTAATAATGAAATTCTGTGCAGAAAATTTTTGTATAACTTGTCAGCCCTTTAATCGAAAGTGTAAGTGTTATTCTACGAGGGTATTTGGAAAAGAGACTAAAATGACCCCAAAAATGGGAGGTAGAGGGTTAATATATTCTTAGAAAAGAACCGTCATCCAATTTTACCAAAGACATCAATTAACCTCATTTAGCACACAATTAAATTTAATATTTTTTTTACTTATTCTGAATGACTTCTTCTGAGCGCCTTTGAAAAAACAAAAATTAAAAACTTCAGTGGGCCATAAAAAAAACTCGAGTTAAATTTTCGAAATTCTTCAATTGTTTTGGTCTACTAATAATATACTTTCATTTTGCTTTTTTACCCATTTAAAACATAAAATCGTGTTGCACAATGATATTAAATACTCTCAAATGCCTGAATTTTGAGTAAAAATCATGAATTTAGGCATTTAAAAAATCGATTTTTTTTTTAATTTGTGGTCAAAAGTGGGCCCTAATTTTTGAATACGCTGTTAGACAAGAGTTTAAACTAAAAAAATATCCACGAAAAAAATATATAATTTTATATAATTTTTTTTAAAACTCCATCAAACTATAGTAATTTTTGGATTTTTAATAGAAAAATTTGCTTTTCTGCGCAATAAAAAATATTTTTTTTTGCAAATATATGCAAAATTCTATATTTTAATTTAATTACAAATATATCAAAGTACTTGAAAACAAAATTTCGAAACATTTTATTAAAAAATGGATTTTTGAGAATTATTTTTGTGAAACAACTAAAACACATTTTCCTGTTAAGTCATTTTTCATTAAAATTCTCTGAGTTTAGCGCCCTCTCGTGGTGGCAAAAGCAATCAGAAAAAATATTTTTGTTAATATTTATTTGAGATACCTTATTATCTTTCAAAAAATCTGTATTTAAACATAATTTGAGACAAAAATTTTTTTTTGATTTTTGTCCATGGGTCGAAGCATAGTGCAACGTCCGCTGGTCTAGAGGGTAGAGATTGCGATTACAAAACGGAAGACTTGTGGTTCTAATCCCCGTCCGTTCGAAGTTTTTTTTTTTTTTATTTATTTTCAGTTGACATTATTATATCTAAAAATAAATCTAAAAACAGAAACATTTTTTGGATAAAAATGTATCCAATAATTTTTTTATAAAATCAAGATATCAGATATTATAAGATAACTTTTGCGCGGCCAAATTTCGGATGAAATTACATTATATAATATCCAATTTAATATAAAATCATGATATTGGATATTTAAAGATAACTTTGGCGCGGCCAATTTCCGGATGAAATTACATCGAATTATATCAAATTTAATACAAAATCATGATAATAGATAATTTGGGATAACTTTGGCGCGGCCAATTTCCGGATGAAATCACATACAATCAAATATTAAACTGTAACTTCATATATTATATGATGTTATGAGATAACTTTGGCGCGGCCAATTTTCGGATGAAATTTAGCAAAATCATATCCAATAAATTATATATAATTTTATAAGATAACATGTTTTACCATACAATTTTTTTTTACTCGGGTACTTATTTTGCAACCTTGCCAGAACATGGTCTATATTTTGTAGACACAAATGTTAGGTGTTGCCATTTTCCAAAGATACATTTTTTCTTTCTGAATTTATTAAGAACAACTTGGGAAAGAAAAATGTGAAATATGGCGGATATCCGTCGAGCCACTTTTTGGGAATCGCGGAGGGAAGTTAGCGGATTTCAAGGAAATGTTGGTTTTATCAATAATTTGGAATGATAATATCTCATAAATTTAATTTTTGGGCAAATTAACTGTTTTTTGGTGTCGTGGCATTCTATTAGATAACTTTAAGTCTGTCATGAAATCTTACCGATCTAGGACGTCTTTAACCCACATTGGCTGGGGATCAAAAATGACCCCCGCAGGAAATTTGAAGTTTAGAGTTTAAATAGGTGAAATTTAATGGCTGATTTAAAGTTATCAAATAGACTGCCACAAATTAATTTTCTATAAAAAATATATACTTTTTATTAAATGGGTCATTTTTAACCCCCTAGGGTTAACGATTTTTTTAAAGATAATATATTAATACGAAATAATATTTATTTATTTAGTTTATTAGTCTTACAATTAGAAATTATAAGCTAATTTGTTTAACGAGCAATAGCAACATAGGCCTTCAGCTCAATATACTTAAAATAACTAATCTTTAATTATACAAGATGTTACATAAAATTATTACATGATTATTAGAGTGTCCCTTATTTTGGAAATGTTGGAAATCTTGAGACGGTACCCGCTCATTTTTTTCCTTTTGACTTAAAAATAACTCAGGAAAAATTTTACGCCCCTAGGACCACGCCTTCCCTACGCGACGGGGCCTTAAAGAGCGGGGCCTTAAAAATCATTTTTCCATACAAACCAAAAAATTTTTTTTTTGATTTTTAATTTTTTTGTTATTATTTATTATATTACTTGGTTTGCTTATTCACGACAAAAAATTTGATATTGGTGGGATAAGTCTTTCAGCGCTAAAAAATTTTTCGCAAAAAAAAATTTTGAGCCGCCGGGGTCCTACAGTAAAAAATTTTTAAAAAATATTTTTTTTTAGTTTTGACCAGCAACGGGTTTAGCTGCTATGTTGCTTTAAATGATATATATTCATAAAAAAATATTTTTTGTATCTGTGACATCTTTATCGTGTTCTAAAAAAGGGTAAAAAATGCATTGTTGATTTATTTCGATACACGATAAAGATGTCACAAATATGAAAAATATTTTTTTTGGAATATATATCATTAAAAACAACATAACAACTAAAACCGTTACTTTTCAAAACTAAAAAAAAATATTTTTTAAAAATTTTTTACCGTAGGATCCCTACGGCTCAAAATTTTTTTTTCGAAAAAGATAAAGATGTCACAGATATGAATAATTTTTTTTTTGGAATATATATCATTTAAAGCAACATAGCAGCTAAAACCGTTGCTGGTCAAAACTAAAAAAAAATATTTTTTAAAAATTTTTTACTGTAGGACCCCGGCGGCTCAAAATTTTTTTTTTGCTAAAAATTTTTTAGCGCTGAAAGACTTATCCCACCAAAATCAAATTTTTTGTCGTGAATAAGCAAACCAAGTAATATAATAAATAATAACAAAAAAATTAAAAATCAAAAAAAAATTTTTTTGGTTTGTATGGAAAAATGATTTTTAAGGCCCCGCTCTTTAAGGCCCCGTCGCGTAGGGAAGGCGTGGTCCTAGGGGCGTAAAATTTTTCCTGAGTTATTTTTAAGTCAAAAGGAAAAAAATGAGCGGGTACCGTCTCAACATTTCGAACATTTCCAAAATAAGGGACACTCTAATGATTATACTTCATTATATAAATTTGATATTTTGAGAAATTTGGTAAATAAAGTTATGTTATCTGTAGAATGGTGGGACAGTAGGAGTAATGGATCCGAATTTTGAAAAATTGATGTTCTATAGCTATTGGTTTTTGGACATTCGCAAAGGTAGTGAGAGGGTTTAGTTGGATATGATATAACACAGTTGCAAAAAGGTGGAGTATTAGGATTAAATAAAGAACCGTGCGTCACTCTGGTGTGACCCAGTCGCAGTCTAACAAACTTAACGCAATCTAATCTGTTTACTTTAGATACATCATTAATCATAGCTTTTGAGATTGTTTTACGGTTTTGATTAATTCTTCTGTACCAAGATGATGTTAAACTGAAGACGTGATTTCTGTCCATTGAAATGTAGTGCTGGTCTATTAGTTCTTCTATATCTTTTCGGTTGTAATTCGGTGTTGTAATAAGAGGATGCATTGCAGCATTTTTAGCTGCCGAATCGGCATATTCGTTCCCTTTTATATTGCTATGTCCAGGTACCCACACTAACGTGATATCTGGAAACTTTTTAGCCAAGGCGTTCCTAATGTTTGAGATATAATAACTGTTATTAGATATGTTTAAGATTGATTCAATTGATGAAAGGGAATCTGAGCATATTGCAAATTTCCCTCTTTTACTATTGATATAATTTATTGCTTCGTGAATCGCTATCAATTCCGCTGAAAATATGGAACTGTGAGTAGGGATATTAGAGATTTTAATTATTTTATTTTCTGAAGTAATGCTGTAGCTTGTAAAATTATCGGTTTTCGAGCCATCAGTAAAAAGAAATTGATGATCTTTTAATTTATCCCTGATAAAAGCAAACATCTTCCTGAACTGAAATAATAGTTAGGGTAAAAAACACAAAAGCCGTTTTATACTTGTTAATAGCACAAAATTTAAGCTCTTAACATCAAATTTCCTGCGGGGGTCATTTTTGACCCCCAGCCAATATGGGTTAAAGACGTCCTAGATCGGTAAAATTTCATGACAGACTTAAAGTTATCTAATAGAATGCCACGACACCAAAAAACAGTTAATTTGCCCAAAAATTAAATTTATGAGATATTATCAATCCAAATTATTGATAAAACCAACATTTCCTTGAAATCCGCTAACTTCCCTCCGCGATTCCCAAAAAGTGGCTCGACGGATATCCGCCATATTTCACATTTTTCTTCTACAAGGTGTTCTTAATGAATTCAGAAAGAAAAAATGGTATATTTAAAATTTTTTTTTAATAAAATTTTCAAATTTTGAAAATAGGTGTTTTGAGAACGCCCTCAAAATCATGCCATTTTTTTGGTATCAAGTTTGAACGGGTTAATGATACCGTAAAATCTTTAAATTTCATATTTAGGTATTTACGATCAAATATTATACAAAAATTTTTTTTTAATTATTTTAATAAAAAAACTTAAATTTTTTTGTAAAAAAAGTCCTTTTTTGCAAAAACCCCAATTTTGAGGCTCAAAGTGGGACAGAAGATAAACTCCGATCGGAGTGATATTTTGCACGTGAGTTACCCTTAGGGGACCGACACTTTTGGCGGGTATTAGAATTTGATCAGAGAGAAAAGCCCAAAAACGAGCCACCCTAGTATACCCCCATACTGTAGTTGGAGGGTATAAAAATAAATACGACTTGGTCGAATTTATGAATACCCTCAACAACTCCTAAAACATTTGAGGGTAAAACACCTTTTTAATGATTTTATTTTTTTAACGTAAACATTTTTTTACATTTTTTTTTAAATAAAAAACTTATTTAAGTCATTTTTATACAAAATTAAAATTTTAAGGTGTAAAAATTTTTTGAGTGTAAATTTTTCTTGAGTGTAAAAATTTTTTTTCTCAGTTTAAAAACTTTTTTTATATACTTTTGTGGCTTAACATGTCATTAAAAGCTTGTTTAGTGTGTGTTATCAAGATATAAATGTGCGATTAACCTCATCTAAATTTCACGGTATTGCACATAACTTCTCTGGTTGTGACAGTGGTTCAGTGTTGCCATATATTTTTTTTAAAAAAACTTTTTATTTCTGAAAAAAAATCTTTTGTTTTTTGTGAAAAAATCTTTTGTATTGAAAAAATTAAAAATTAATACATTATATATTTTCATTATGTATTTTCAATTCATTTTTTATATCAAGTGCAAAAAAAATAATAAAAAAAACAACCAAGCGTTCATTTGGAGCTCGAAAAGACTCATAAAAGAGTTCTTAGATGTTCAGAAAACATAATCCCTTTTTCTTAGCGCTCTTATAACATCATAATTAGAGTTTGCAAATAATCGAGATATTTCATAATCGCGATTACGATTAAAAAAATTGCCGTTAATCGCGATTACGATTAATCTAATTTTTTTAAAAAATTTGAGTTGCAATAGCTTTAAATTTTTTTTTTAAATTTACATTTTAGAAAGTACGAAAACACAAAAAAAATATTATTTTTAAGAAATAAAATTAAAAACTTTCGAACTTAAAGAGTAATCTGAATTGTGACTGGTTTGGATTTGCTCTTTGCCTCGTGATTTCTTTCCAAAAGCTGCCAAATTTTTCGACCAAACCCGACCAAAGCCTTTTAAGTATATTTTAAAAACAAACCTCTTTAAAACTTACTCATATTAGAATTTAAATTTTTCTTTAAATTTGAATGAGTTTTACGAGAAAAGGAAAGAAAACAAGTTAAACTAATCATGGGCCAACCCATCAAAATTTTTCGTTCGAAATAATCGGTACCAGAACGCATCATACCATCCTGCAATCGATTTTACTTAACATTCCAGAATCAATGATTTTTGTTTGAAATTGTTCCTAAAGTAATCGTTTTTTAGAGTAATTTAGTTTTTTTGAAAAATAATTTTAAATAGAAACTTCAAAATGGGTTTTAAAAAATTTTGGAACCGATTTAAATTCGCTATAAAAACAGTGTATTTCATAGAAAATTATTAATCGTAATCGCATAATTTTTTTGTCGATTACGATTACGATTAATTGGTGCGATTAATCGCGATTACGATTACGATTTTAATCGTTTTGCAAACTCTAATCATAATAATAATTTTAATCCAACGATCAGTTTTTATTTAGTTTTCGCAATTTAATTACAAATCATTAATAATAATCATTTTTAATAATTTTAATAATAATGACCGTCGTCTCGTTGTATTGAAATCGACCAAGGGTTTATTGGGAATAGAACCCACGACCCCCTGTTTTATAGGCTAGCATGCTACCAACTAACCTACAGGGGACTTATATGACTCATAAAAGATTCTGAAAAATGTTGTTTTTTATTTTTAGTACCAAAAGGTACATAAAAATAAAATGTATTTATTCGGCCTTTATATATGTATATATATTCGATTAGAGTTTTATTCTAGTTCGAGGCCCAAAAAAATATTTCTATATATGATATTGTCATAATAGAGTATTTTTAATTTATTGCTTTAAAAAAGTTACTCATCTCATAGTATGTCTGTACTGATCAGTTTCATCCCCACTAAGGAATCTTCAGCAGACTTTAGAGAATCATCGTTGGTCAATCAAACATCAAACCAGACATAATATTTGATATATTTCACAAGTTATTTGAGAAATACTATTATGAAGGTCCGAAATCTGTTTTCCAACAAAAATAACTCTTTTAAAGCAAAAATTGTATATACTAAATCACCATCGGTAATTATTAATATATGTGTTGCTGTTATTTTACAATAACAACAGTACCTAACCAAACAATAGTGTTGGTAGGATAAGTCGTACTAAACTTTGTGTTAAATGTTGTTTTTTATTTTTAGTACCAAAAGGTACATAAAAATAAAATGTATTTATTCGGCCTTTATATATGTATATATATTCGATTAGAGTTTTATTCTAGTTCGAGGCCCAAAAAAATATTTCTATATATGATATTGTCATAATAGAGTATTTTTAATTTATTGCTTTAAAAAAGTTACTCATCTCATAGTATGTCTGTACTGATCAGTTTCATCCCCACTAAGGAATCTTCAGCAGACTTTAGAGAATCATCGTTGGTCAATCAAACATCAAACCAGACATAATATTTGATATATTTCACAAGTTATTTGAGAAATACTATTATGAAGGTCCGAAATCTGTTTTCCAACAAAAATAACTCTTTTAAAGCAAAAATTGTATATACTAAATCACCATCGGTAATTATTAATATATGTGTTGCTGTTATTTTACAATAACAACAGTACCTAACCAAACAATAGTGTTGGTAGGATAAGTCGTACTAAACTTTGTGTTAAATGTTGTTTTTTATTTTTAGTACCAAAAGGTACATAAAAATAAAATGTATTTATTCGGCCTTTATATATGTATATATATTCGATTAGAGTGTTATTCTAGTTCGAGGCCCAAAAAAATATTTCTATATATGATATTGTCATAATAGAGTATTTTTAATTTATTGCTTTAAAAAAGTTACTCATCTCATAGTATGTCTGTACTGATCAGTTTCATCCCCACTAAGGAATCTTCAGCAGACTTTCTGATCAGTACAGACATACTATGAGATGAGTAACTTTTTTAAAGCAATAAATTAAAAATACTCTATTATGACAATATCATATATAGAAATATTTTTTTGGGCCTCGAACTAGAATAAAACTCTAATCGAATATAGATTCTGAAAAATATATGTTCGTATTCATTCCTGACTCTTTTATGAATGTTCAAAAAAACATATTTTGAATTTTTTACATATCCAGAATTAAGAGTCAAACATGAATCTTTCAGGAATCCAAATGTCGAGCGTTCTATTAATTTTTTGGAGCCTTGAAAGAGTCATAACTCATGAGGGCTCAGAAAATTACACAGTACACAGTAAGCAAATATCAAACACCGGTGCATGCTCGACAATATATGGTGGATTGGATCTATATGTGGTAAAATCTTTTATTAGTGCAACAATTTAAGAGAAAAATTATTCTATGTTGGCAACTTACAGATTTAAGTGAATATCATGTGGAATTTTCATATGGCGATCAAGTCAAAGAATGGTCTGATTTTAAATGGATTTAATAAGGTTACCAAGCTAAAAACAAAATTGTAATCGAATATCTCATATTTTCATAGAATAAAGACGTATTTAATTGTAACCGTTTACATAGACTGAAAGACGGACACGCTAAGTCAAATCAGATAGTGATTCTGAATCGGTCGGTATACTAAAAGCTTGGTCTACGACCAACATTTCGGGTATTTACAAAAAAAAAAAAATATGCTTTTTGTATTTTTAATTAAAAAAAAACTTGAAAAAACTTTATTATTTTCCAAAAAACTTATTTTTTTAGAAAAAATCTTGAAATCTTTTTAGCACCTCAAAAAACTTGCAAAAAAAGGGAAATCTTGATATAGGGCAACACTGCAGTTGAATTTCATAAAAAATTTTTATTTGTTTAACAAAAATGCAAAAAAAAACTAGTGAGAGTGTTAATTTTGGCTGTGCCGAATCTTTAGTGCCTCCCACACTTAACCAAATAAGAAAAGTAAAACTGTTGACAGGGACGCTTCGGAAAAAGCGAGAAATGTGGAAAGCGGCAGTGTGGAGGTGTGGCGTGGTAAACTTTGCCCTTGGGATAAATAAAAAAAGTAAAAACATAAATTTTGACAGGGATATTTCAGAGGGAGTTTGTGTAAAGAGGGGCAATTCGGGGGTCACCTTCCTTCTTGCCAACAATGTTCATAAATTTTTTTATTTTGATATTTACGCTTTAATAACACAGTTTTATAATTTTTTTTTTTTTTTTTTGTGTAACCAAGCCTCCAAAAGGGTGGTTCAAGTGCAGGTCAATGAACTATATAAATGTTTTATTTGTTAAACAAATATAAAAAAAACTTTCAAAATATTGTTTTTTTAATGTGTTGGCTTTGTTCTTTAAGGGGAAACTTGTTCCCCTGTTGAAATTTTGGCCATCTTCGAACTTAAACAGCCCATGACCATAAGACATATTCGTGCCAGACTTCAGGTTTCCATCTCTTTTATTTTGGACTGTATTGTTTCAACACAGACAGACGGACGGACAGCCAAGCATCGCTGGAATGGCTTAAAATCGATCAATTATTAATAATAAATACCTTTTACGGGGTCCAAGACCGATATTTCTATGTGCTGCACACGAAAGTGAGAAATTTCATGAAAAAAAATTACCATGACCATAAGACAGACTTCAGGAGTCAATCTCTTTTATTTTGGACTGTATTGTGTCCTCACAGACGAACAGTCAAACATCGCTAGAATGTATTAAAATCGATCAATTACACTGTGCTCGATTTTTTTTTAACAAGTTGGGAACTTTACTGGAAAAGTTAATTCGAGTAAGCTGAATTCAATGGTGCTAGCCGTTTTTCGAAGTTAGCGCTCGTATTCACGATATTCGCGATTTAAAAATTGGATGCTTAAGTTAGGGTGACCATTTTTTCCTGAACTGAAATCAGTACATCAAAGTTTTTCAACTCTTTGTCTTAGGTAAATACTAGAGTTGTCAATTATTCGACTTTCAACTTTGTTCGAATAATTCAAATAATTGTTTTTCCTCGTTCGATCAAACGATTAAAGATCAAAATTTATTCGATTAATCGAAGAGAATAACGAATAAAAAAATTATTTTAAAAAATATTTTTATTAAAAAAAAAACTTAAAAATTGAATAACTGAGATCACTTTTAATTAATGGATGTCGATTTTAATACTTGTTGAGAAATAATTCAAATACAAATTATTATTTTAAGGGCTTACTTCAAAAACTTGATAAGCAACATTTTATTTTTTTGTGTTTTTTGCCTTCTACTGATGTTCCATTGAAAGATTTTTGCCAGAAGTCTTGCTTAAACCCTTTGTATAAGAATCTTGAGAATGAAGTTCTTCAAAAGTTAAATTTTTTACATTATTCTAAAGTTTTAAGGCAAAATCCACCATAAAATAAAATGTTGCTTATTGAGTTTTTATAATAAGCCCTTCATTTAAAGTATTCAGACAAAATATATCACAAATGATTTTAATTTTTGTCAAATAAGGCAATTTAAGTTGTTCTTAAGAAATAATCTTTTAAAAATAAAAGTTGACTCAATTTTTTTGCTTTCAAACGATTTTTGGTTTTTGTTTTTCGTAAATTAGTAGGTGATATAGTAAGAAGAGCATACAAAAGTTTATCTAATTTTTCTATTCTTTTTTCAGATTTTCCAAATATACCATATCGTCTGATATATCGCTGTCCTTTTTATTTTCTGAATTTTTAATACTTTGAATTGAATTATTTAACTCGCATAAAAGATTATTATTTTCATTACTAATAACTTCCTCTATTTCAATACTTTTATTTGAATTATTGCGATTACTCTCAACATAAAATAATCTGGAGTATAATTCATTTGCATATTCTTTTGTTTCGCTTTTTGGAGATATTTTAAGAAACTTTCATTGCTCGGAAAATTTCCAGAATTTAGAAAAATTATTAACGTATTTAACACTTTTATACGTCTCTCATTAATTCTTATTTTAATACGTTTTAGTAAGTCAGATGCAAAAGAATTATAATTTTTTCTAAATTATTTATTAAAATCTTGATAACTCCCTCTAATTCTATAATGGATGTGCTATCCAGGGCTATGGCTACTACATATTTTAACTTTCCTACATTTTGTATAAAATCTTTTAAAATTTATGAGAATAAATCAAATTCTAAGCATTTATTTAATTTTTAATTAAAAAAAATTGTTCGATTAATCGACATTAATTAATCGATTTATTCGTTATTCGAAAATCGTCATTTTTGAATTATTCGAACAAGATTTGGGTTTTGTTTGATCGATTAATCGAATTATTCTTAATCGACTGACAACTCTAGTAAATACTGAAAAAAAATTTAATACTCAAAACATTCGGCTAATTTAGCAGCAATTGTAGTTGTTTGTAGTTAACTAATAACTTAGTAAAAACAACTGTTAAAAATCAACATACATAAGCTATTGTAGCTATTTTGTAGAAAAAGTAGTTGACTTCAAACAACTTCATTAGTTATTAGTTTAATTGACCAAATCTTTTAAGTAGAAAAAATTATAAAAATCCCACAGGTTTTGAGGTTGAGATATCTTAGAAAAATCGGCAGGCTTTTGTTAACTTTTTCCCTTTAGTTCTCTTAAACCTGTCAGATTAACGGCATATATTTCTTTGAAAACCTTGATTTTCTCAAAAGTTTTATCAATAGGAAAGCCCATATTTTTAAGGAAATTTATCCCCATCTGAAGACTTTATCTCGTAGAAACATCTCAGATTCATTTCAAATCGTGCAACTAAATACATTCATTCTCTTTCTAAAAATATAGAAAGTCCGTCATCAAACCTATTAAGACTATATAGGTTCTGATAAATTTCCTGTTAAGAAACCTCTTTCAGGTTTAACAACGCTAAGTTCCTTAGTTAGGTAAGGGTGGCGGTGTCCGATTTACACCTCGCATAGTCGGTCCATAGCGATACCACAAAACTTTTTTCGCTAGCGACGCGAGTTAAGCAAGTTCAAAGTCATTGCGGATATTTTTAATATTCAAAGATATTTTCGCGTTATATCCTCCAAAGTATTAACTTAAGTTATGTAAAATTTCTCTGACGACTTTTTTTATAAAAATTATCTGTTTTGTATAGAGTTTTTGAGTAAAATTATTTTTTATGTGGAAATGTTCAAAAATCAGTACAATCAGTACATATTTTAAAAAATCAGTACAAATCAGTACAAGGTTTTTTGATCAGTACACTTGACCAAAAATCAGTACATGTACTGATCAAATCAGTAAGAATGGTCAGCCTAGCTTAAGTATAATAAAAATTATATTTTTAAACTTTTGCAATAATTTTTAAATTTAAAACTATTCAAGTCTGTTAAACTAACACAACAAACCATAATACCGTAAATTATTTTTCGCGAAAAACATTTTTTGTTCTCTTTTTTCGTGACAAAAATTTGTTCAATACAAACATTTTTAGTTTGATTAGCGACATCCGCTCTTAATTTTTTTTATTTTGAAGTAAAAAAAATAATTTTTTTTAAATTATTTAGACAATGCTCAGTTTTTATCATCTAAACTCTATTGGCTATACAAAAAAAATTTATTTGCGGATATTTTTTCTCGCGAATTTTTTTTCGCGAATTTTTTTTTTTGCAAAATTTTTTTTATTTTGCGAAATTTTTTTTATTTTGCTATTAATAATTTGAAAAATTTATATGAGAAAATTGTTCCAGAATCTTGTAATTTTTTTTTTAAATGTCCTACAATGCAATTTTTTTTTAAGAAATGTTTTTGAAAATAAAAATTTTTCTGAACATGATTGTGATGGAAAATTTCTTTATAGATTAAAATACATTGAGAGTTGAGACTTTAAAAAATTTTGAGTTCGCATTTTTCAATATTAAAAATTTTTTTTAATGTATTAAAAATAATCACTGCTAAAGTCTGACAAAATTAAAAACACTAAAAAAATGGTAACATGACATAATCCCCACGGACATAATCCCCATTTCCGTTATGGGGATTATGACCACATTCATTTCGGTCATAGTCCCCATAATGGTAGTGGGGACTATGACCGAAAATTATTTGGACATAATCCCAATAAAAAACGGACATAATTCCCAGATTTATGGGGATAATGACCACGAAACAAATGGCCATAATCCCCATTATGGGGATTATGTCTTCTATACTAGTTGGACATAATCCCCAAAATTAAAAGAATTTTTTTTTTACTTAAAAGTTTCTCTGCGTAGCCGGCCTTTGGCCGGGCTTAGTGATTCGGTCGTAATCCCAACAAGGAACGGACATAATCCCCATTGGTATTGTGACCGTTTTGGAAACGGTCACAGTCCCCACAACTATTATGGGGATTATGACCGTAATGAATTCGGTCATAATCCCCATTTCCGTTATGGGGGTAATGTCCGTGGGGATTATGTCCCGTCACCTAAAAAAATATTGACGGATTTTTCCAATTTCTTAACGCCAATTCGAGAAACGAAAAATCAATTAGCAAACATTTTCTTCGACGAGCATCGATGATTTTATTTTCGAAGTAAAAAAAAATGTTCCCCACCCCAAACTCAAAAGCTGTACCTGCCACTGATTAAGCGATATTGGTTTTGATTTAATAATCATTTATAGGATTTATTATCAAGTGTCAAATATTAATTTTTTTAATTTCGGCAAACAACAACATATCCTGTGCACAGAAATGACATACAAAATGTTCATAAAAACCCTTAAAAAACTCTTTAATAAATGGCGAAAACCTTTAAACAAGTAAGATCAAATGTCAATTAACACAGCATCTTTGGTTTTTCGTTAATTTTTTTTTTTGCACAAAAATAATACAAAAAACTCTAATTGTCCTGATCATTAACAATATTGTGTTAAAAATACCCCTTATAAACTCTTTTTTAAGGGGTTTTTTTTTCAAAAATGCCTCAAAACAAACATGATCTTTTAGTAAATAAAACAATGACAACCCCTTGATCTTAAGACAGCATCTATTTTTGTGTTATATTTAAGGCATAAAAAATAGAATTTTGTGAATGATTTTTTTAATAGCATCCCTTCTCTCTGTTTTCTTAGGGTTAAATCTGGTTAAAGATCATAAGATTTAATTGATATTTTGATTAAATAAAGGATAAAATGATTTATTTATGTAATAGAGATTTTGGTAAGCCTTTTAGTAAATGAGGGTTAAAGTTGGATTTTTTAAGAAAAATAAATTAATTTATTTTGATTGATGTATTGGGTTAAAATATTTATAAACAATAAACAGATTTTTCTACGCACCTCGGCAGCTTTTAAATCTTAGTTTATTTATTGCATTCTACTAAACTAAAATAAATGTAAAATTTTCGAGCTCTACACACAAAAAAATATTGGCTAACAATTTTCAATTAAATCCATTGATCAACAAAATTCAAATGAGCCAATCAATGTTTTGATTAAAATTATTTTTATTTTCTTTAACTGTCGAATTACAAATTTTCGACATACCATATTTTTTTCGCTTTAATTTATTTGAATAGATTAATTCAAAAATATACAAAATAGTCGGGTTTTACTTTTTTTATTCTTGGCAACATATTGGAAAGCAAAAAACATGCATTTTTTTGATCATTTTTTCATAAGATTACAATTCATTGGTTAAATCAATCATTATTTTGAGTGACTAAAAATAAAAAAATTATCAATCTTGTGATCAAAATCGAAAAAAATGTTTGATTGAAAAAAATTTCAATCAATCCCCTGCAATTTGATGATTGGTTTAACAATTTTTTTAATAGGAGGAATTTCAATCAAAAAATTTAGTGAAACCGCGTTTTTGTTGATTAAAATTCGTTTAAATTTTTTTCTGTCTGGCTTTAATGGTTCCTGAAATATAGCCCTTTGAAAAACGTTAGAAACTCATTGAAGTGGTCAAGCAGAATTGAGTATACACAGAAAATAAAATCGTTAAATATAAATCAACAAACAGTAATTGTAAATCAACCAAATATGATATCAACCAAACATTAAATAAAAACGGCCGCCTGTTAGTCTATAATACAAAACTTAAAATTAGTTTTTAACAAACTCAGTCAAGAAATTTTATTTCAAAATTATTTTATCATGTCAACAAATAGTTTTTGTGTTTGCTGAATTTCTTTGTTGAAAAAAAATAGATTTTTTACGTTTGTCAGATCAACTAATTTTGTTTGTGTTTGTTGAATTTCTTTGTTGAAAAAAATTTAAGATTTTGTTCGTTTGTAAATACAAATAATAATTTTAGAGAACTATTACAAACTCGTTTATCATTTTTTTTACATTTTTTTTCAACAATCACAAACGTAAGTTGATATCACAAATTTCCGTATAGGAGCACTTTCAGTGAAAAAGTTAATTGTATTCACAAATATGGGGGTCAATATAACAATTGGTTTTTTTCTGTGTATCTTTTTAAGTTTTTAACCTACAAGGTCGAAATTAGAACCATTAAAAATGTGTTAAAACAAAATAAAATTGTGTTCAATTTTTGTCTTCGATTTCGCTTTTAAGATATAGTCCGTATTAAATGCAACTTGCATAGCAATTTTCATTCTTTTATTCCAAGTCAGTTTTGAGTAATCAATTTTTTAAAATTGCGATTTCTTCAAAAAAATTAAGAAATTCAAATTTTTAATTAATTTTGACCAGTAAAATGTCAATATCTTAAAAAAATTTGGACAACATTTTGTTGGTATTAAAATGTAGTTTTAGAAAGAAAATACCCTGCAAGCATTTCGATACGAAGAAGATACGCTAGCGTATCGCCTGGAAGATAAATTGTATTGCGGGGGATATCTTCTTAGTATTGCGGAAGAAACCCCCTTTGGTTGAAATCGTGTCCCGAAAGCGATACGTCCAGGAGATACGAAAGCAATTCTTCCGGACGATAAAATGGCAATATTGCCAGATAGTCATTTGGAAGATAACTTTAGGATATCGCCAATAATATGTGTGGAAGATAAAAAGAAGTTGTCATCGTTTTGTCTCAAAAGAGAAAAATTATGATTTTTATTGGATGTTATTAGAATTAAGTACATACATAGAATTTTAAAAAATTTCATAGATTAGATTATAATAAAACGGAAATAATATTAATTCACGAAAAAGTAAAAGAAACTATTACAACAAACCACACATTAACATTAAAATCCGATTTAATACCGCTATCGAAACCAGGTCATTGAATAAAATAGGTTATTGCATCTTTGAAACCATATTGTAATACAATCCGTTGTGGTGTAATTTATGGAGTTCTTACATCTTTTGAAACAATACAAACTTTTTCATAGGTAGATGGACCATCATCTGAAATAACATGAAAAACTTAAAATTTGTTTAAAATTCCTCTTGTGAGTTACTACTTACGTTTGAAATGGCTGCTAACGCTGAAAATCTGCACACAAAAGCTAATATATTTTTTTAATTTCATATTAATTGCAAAATTGAACAGGAAAAAATCGATTATGATGGGAAAAAAATATTTTTGACAACAAATAAAATGTTTTGATTTCGTATTTTTTTCATCCGAATGATAAAAGGAAGATATCGTATATGATATACGCCTGGAAGATAAATTTTTGATAATTTGGCGATTTTATCTACTTTATAAATAACAAAAAAAATATATTTTTTTTAAATATTGCTTAAATTTCTTCGAAATGATAAAAGGAAGATTTTCAAAAATACTACTTTGATGAATTTTTATTACGATAAAAAGAAGATATTGCCGCAATTTTTCCTAGGCGAAATTTCTTCCAAATGCTTGCAGGGTATAAAACAAGTAAGAGAGTTATAGTCGGTCAAGACCGACCATATGATACCCTACACCAGTGTTTTCCGGAAAATCGGTCTCAAGTCCAAACATGGGCCGATTGGATCTATCTTTTGTTAGATCTTTATTTAGTGTAGAAAACACACACAGATAAAATTTTAGTGGAATTGGTTTATTTTTTGCCAATAGACCGATTTAACTGAATATCGGTCGATTTGATATGGGGGACTAAGTCCAAAAATGGTTCAATTATATTCCAATTTGATTTGGTTAATAAAGTTCACCTTTAAAACCTAAAAAAATTTTTATCAAATATTGCCATTTTTGGGAATTTTGAGGGAATTATGTGAATATCGGGAGGGTGGTTTGTGTGGGGACTACCAGAAGGACTGACCCGATTCCTTTGAAATTTGGAATGATGATTCGTGCATACAAAATTTGATTACCTGTAAAATTTCAATTAAAATACAGTTGTTAGAGTCAATTAAGCCTAATCCAAAGGGGGCGTTTGTATGGGGGCTAGGTCTTAACATAGACAGATTTTTTTCAATTTCAATAGGCTTCATCCTTGGGCCAAAAGATGCTTAAGTTTCAAATTTCAAGTCAATTGGTTGAAAATTGCTAACTGTATCGTGCTTAAACCGATAGATGGGCATACGGACGGACATCGCTAAATCAACTCAAAAAGTGATTCTGAGTCGATCGGCATACTTGAAGGTAGGTCTAGGACCAATATTTCGAGTGCCCAGGCAGAAAAACGGAAAAGCGCTGGCAAAGTACCTTTTATGGTCGCTTGTGTACTGGGAAATCACATTTAGTACCCACAGTTTAGTACTCCCCCAGCGTCCAATATGATAACCACGTTAAACAGTATGCCGTTGCTATTTTAAAGCGCTTTGAAAGCGCTTTAAAAACAAAAAATATGGTACTATTATAGCACTTTTAGAACAAAAAAATAGGACGTATAAAAATTTTGTAAGACACATCTTTTTTTGGTGTTTATTTGAATAAAGATATGTATTAAATTAGGATAACAAATTTATTGACTAATTTATTAGGATAAAAAAACTTTGGACAAACTTTGAAATATTTTCTAAGTCCCAGAAAAAATTTGCTACAAAAAAATTTGTAGTTTTCTTTGCGTTTTGGAATAAAAAATTTATTAAAAATGCTTCTAGGAAAATTTTTGGAAATGTCCCGAAAAAAGTGGTGTATTGAACCGAAACGGGTAGTGTTCCAAACGGATAGGCCCAGTGATATTTCACTTGTGATGTATCCGGAGTTTAAGACACTTCCTCACGAAAAAAAACAGGTGTTTTTATATGAGAGGTGTCAAGTTTGTAATATGTAGGTCATTGTGTCTAATTGACATATCACGAGAACTATCAAGGACCTGCCACTTATCCAGCAGGGAATAAAAAAATATTCCAATTGTTATGAAAATTAATAAATTTTAATAAAAAATGTATATTTGGAACGGATTTAAATAGAAAAACATTGGCAAAGCGCTTGAAAAGTACTTTTTCGAATTCATACTACCTTCTACACAAAAAATAAAGTGCTTTGCCGAGACTTTTTCTTTGGTACGGTTGGCAGTTTCTACCTGGGTAGCTACAAACATCAGCACAAACTCAATATACCCTTTATCACAGAGTGGTGTAGGGTATAAAAATTATTCGA
The DNA here is from genome assembly GCA_963921195.1 of Pegoplata infirma. NCBI lineage: Eukaryota > Metazoa > Arthropoda > Insecta > Diptera > Anthomyiidae > Pegoplata > Pegoplata infirma. Next base: position 66,776,809 of record OY992536.1, read on the forward strand.
AGTAATTGTCACATAATTTTTAACGTTTAAAAATTAAAATGCACTTTTTGAAAAAGTCCAAAATCTTTGTTTTTTTTTTTTTTTTAATCTTAAAATTTTACTGTAAATAAAGCTACTTTTAAGAAAATAGTTTAAAAAAATTGTTGATATTGTTTGAAAAAATTATGAAACATTTCATTATGTTGATGATGTTACGAAACCAGTTTTAAAGAAACGTTTTCTTTATGAAAAACATTTTTTTTATTAATATCGATGCTAATGGGAGAACGAAATAAATATTTAATTTTTTTAATTAAATTGTGGAGTATTGAAACTATATTAATAAATTAAAATTTTAAAATTCTATTAAAAAAAATTAAAAAAAAATCATTTTAAGTTTGATAAACTCCCCTTTTTCAAACAAAAGTTATCAATATAAAAAAAAAAAAAAATTATTGTTTAAATTTTAAAATTTAATTAAAAACTTATTTAAAAAAATAATTAAAAATTTAAATTATTTTTAAATAAAAAAATTTTATCTAATCAATTTTATGTTTTTTTATTTTTTCCAAAAAGAAAAAAATCCCCCAAATTTTATATTCAGTCTCCTCTAAACAAACTTTGTTCTTAAATTTTTCTTTAAAATACAAAAATTTCCCTTTAAAAGTTAAGTCTCTTTATATAGGAAAAAAAATAAATTAATGTGTCACTAAATGCCATACTAACTACGTATGTATGTACGTAGTTGCTCCCCTTTTTACTTAGTGGCCCCACAAATATTTATTAGAGCGAGACAACATATTAACCCCAACACACCAATATGTATACAATACGACCGCATTAAAATACTCAAAACACTTAAGATGATTTAAATGTTACACTCAGCAAACACAAACATAAAAAATACATTCTCCATGAAATTTAAAGGCGGAGTCACCCTTATATGGATTTCTTAAGTATAGATAAGTGAGCGTGAGTGAGACTTTTTACTTGAGTGTTTTACATTTGAGTGGGTTTTTCCAAACCTCTTTCGTTAAGTTTTAAAAGTCTGATTAGACTTTTGTCTTCCAAGTGGTATTAAATTTGAGTGGTTTTAATATTTTAACAAAAATTCTGTTAACATTACGTTATCTGTTGCAATTGGGATATGTTAGTTTTAACATTTAACAGCAGCAGCGGATTAGTACATTTAAAAGTGAAATTATTTGTTTAGGAAGCAGTAATGAAATTTTTAATTCAGGGTTTGTTGTTTAGTGAAGCGGATGTTTAAAGGTTTTTATGAGAGAAAATTCTCAAATTTAAATTTCTTTAGAAAATAATTAGACAATCCTTTGAAAATTGGATCCAAAAGAAAGTAAATAATAAAAATAAAAAGTAAAATTCACAAAAATTGTCAAACTCTGTAATACGGAGTAGTCTGTCACTGTGAATTAAGCACAACCATTTAAATACTTCCAAAATTAAAAAATTATCAAATTCTGGGACTTTTTGATAAGAAAAAGTTGCTAAATCGCAAGTTTTTCTGCATGAAAAGCATTTTCTGAAATTTGGGCTTTAATTATTATTTTGTTCGGTTTGCGTCCATACTTATTATTTCTAGGATATGACAACTTATGTTATAGAATGAGGAATCTAAAAAAAAAAATGCTTGACATTATAGGCTAAGCGGACATGTCGACAGCTTTCAGAAGTTGTCACGCTTCATCCACAGTGCTTTTCACTTGTCACACTTAATGTGTGTCAAATTAAAACAGCGATTTAAATAAAACTTTAAAATTAACTAAAAAAATGGGAAAATTAAATAAATTCATGGAAAATTGATAATGGTTTAGCTTCATTTGACAAGGTTTTTTTTTTGTGTGCAGACCCCGATGGTGCCAGACCCAGTTGGGTCCTTCAAGGATCTTCAAAATTGTTTATCTGAAATGTTTGTCCGTTTCGCTTTACCTTGCTTAGTTTTTTAGATACGACATATTATAGGCCAAATAGGGTCTTGAGAATGGATACAAATTAGATAATGGATATAGGTATTTTCGAACAGATAATGGAAAAAAAATTATAAAAAATTTTTAGGAGGGCACTTTTAGTTCTCGGTTTTTGGAAAAAAAAAATATTTTTTTTTTAAAAAATATTTTAAAAGTTTTGTAAAATAAAGCTTATTAAGAAAAAACTTCCAAAATATTTAACATCTGCCAACGGCAGAACATGCAGTAACCAAAAAACTTGCTTTCAAATTATATTTGGTGTAATTCTGGTGAAACTTCGAAAATCATATTTGCTTTCTCACTAACAAGGAAGGTCTTTCACAGAGCACCAACCGATTGTCCTGAAACTTACATATAGAAAAGAGGGGACCAAAATAAGAGTTATCTGTTTTTTATAGCTGCCCAATCACACATTTTTTTCCTTTTTTGATGATTTTTCCCATTTCTTCAAAAGAAACTATAAGAAAATTTTATACAGGTTTTTTGAAGGCCTATTTATCCAATGGTGTATCGGTCGTCCAAATTCGGCTTCGTTAAAATTGTTATTGTCAAAAATGTCTAATCGTTGGGGTAGTTTATATGGAGATATATATACGTACGACCGTCAAACTCACATATAATAATCCCTATCAAAATTAAGCTGACCCGTATTTTTTCGTTTGGCGAAATTCCTGCTAGTTTGGGTTGTAAACGGATTTTCCCGAAAGCCCTTATTTTTTCATAAGGTGGCAACCCTTTTTTAAATTTGAGATTGGGCAGCTAAAAAACAGGTAACTCTTATTTTTCCCCCTTATTCCCACATTGAAGTTTCAGGTGGGTGCCCTGACCTTCCTTGTTAGTTAAAAATTCAAAATGTCGATATCTCGACAACTAAGCGAGATAGAGCGAAACGCATGAAATTTTCAAAACACATATCTGTCGGGGTCTCAAGAACCTAATTTCGAATCTAAAATTTGAAATTCCCAAGATTAAATATATGTTCACATTAGGACACCCAAAAAATGTATGGGATTTGCAAAATATTTTTTTGTTCGCTCCACCGGCAGTTTCTGATAGATTGGCCATAAAAAATAATATCTGTGCAAGAACTGGATCTCTCGGTTGCATACAGGCCAGTCGATTTGAGCTTTTGACCCTAAATGTGACCTAAAAACACTACAAATCTTTTAAGTGTCATAACTCTTAAAATATGCGTTTTTCCAAAAAATGCTATAATAGTTTTATTTTGCAGAATAAGAAAGCCAACATTTCCTTCATACAAATTTTTAGCCTAAGTCTAAAACATCGTGGTGTTTTTGGCGGTTAAAGTACAAATTTATGTGAATACTTCATTTAAAACGACCCTCGTTAAAATTTGGACGGAAATTAAAATAGTCAGTCTCCATTATTTTGTAGAGTAAGACACGTAGTTTTCATAAACCAATTACATTTGGAATTTATATGGGTAATTTCATTACAGAAGACCCCAAAGCTGACTTTGAAGTAACGATTTTCCAAATGCTGTATACAAATTTGTGAAATTACTATATTTTAAACGACCCTCGTTAAAATTTTAATGGATACAATCGGTTTCCATGATTTTGAAGAGTTAAAAATGGAGATTTCAAACGAGTGTTGAAAAGTAAAGGCATTTTCAGCATTAATTTAAAACATGTTAGCAAAATACAATATGAAAAATACTTGCCATCTAATTACATTTGAACGTGAAGAATAAAAAAATGTTATTACAGTAGAAAATTTCAATGAATTTTATTAATCGGATTGTATTCCTTATTCAAGTGGTCTGCCACACGTTAGATGTCTGGGGAAGTTTTAATAACTTGACTGATTTTCAACCGATTTTAGTTTTTACTCCCAATCAAAATTCTGTAACCACCTGAATTCAAATTTAAATTAAAATACCAAAAAAAATTAGAAAACAGAAAAAAATCATATTTTTCATTGTAATCCGTTTATTAAAATTCAAGGCCGATGCGGCACCCATTACCCATGTCCGATCAACCTAAATTTTTATGAGACATATTTTTACCCACAAATGAATGTACCTAGGGTAAGTTAGGATCAATATCTACCAATTTAATTATTTTAAAGCACCATATAAAATATACCAGAGTCTAAAAAAACTGCAATTTTCAAAATTTAAAAAAAAAAATAGAACGAAATGTGCTCATATCTCAAATTGTGGCTTAAAAATTGTGTAATTTAGAGTAGCATTTTTAGGCTTTAAAAAAAATCGAAGGTTTTGGTCTTTTTCAAAAATTCGATTTTAATTTTCAAACGTTAAAAAATAAGTGATAATTACTTCGAATAATCCCTATTAATATTATAAATCTGATTGTTGGTTTGTCTGTCTGTCTGTCTTTCTGTCTGTCTGTCTGTCTGTTCCGCAATAAGTGAAGAACGGTTTAACCGATTTTCATGAAATTTTCACCACAGATAGTACTAACCGAGGCGGGAACTATAGGCCATAAGCGACCGCGATCGGACAAAGGGGCGTAAAATGCCACGCCCCTTTGTACCATGCTAAAGCTATATCTGTCTGCCCGGCCGTTGTTCCGTTCAACGGCTGAACCGATTTTCATGAAATTTTCACCATAGATACTTCTAACCGAGGCGGGAACTATAGGCCAAAAAATCCGCGATCGAAAAAATGGGCGTAAAATGCCACGCCCCTTTGTACTATACAGAAACTATGTCTGCCTGTATCGCAATCACTGAAAAGCGATTTAACCGATTTCACTGAAACTTTTACCACAGATAGTACTAACCGAGGCGGAAACCATGAGCCATAATAGAGGGCGATTGAAAAAGGGGGCGTAAAATGCCACGCCCCCTTTTATTACACTAAGTTATTTCTGCCTTTTCCGCAATTATGCTAAAACGGCGGAACTGATTTTCATGAAATTTTCATCACAGATAGTATTACCCGAAGCGAAACCTATGAGCCACAATAGGGGGCGATCGAAAAAAGGGGCGTAAAATGCCACGCCCCTTTCTATTACATTGAAAGTTATTTCATCCTTTTCCGTAATCACGCATAAATGGCAGAGTCGATTTTAATGAAATTTTTACCAAAGTTAGTACTAACCGAGGCGAAAACTATAGATTATTATAGACCGCGTTTGGACAAAGGGGCGGAAAATGCCACGCTCCTTTAACACGCCCCTTTGTACTATACTGAAAGTTTTTTCTGCATGTTCCGTAATCATGCTTAAACGACAATAGTGATTTTAATAAAATTTATTTTATTGAACGCTATTTCTGTCTGTTCGGTAATCTAGCATAAACTGCTAAAACGATTAGAATGAAATTTTTACCACAGATAGTAAGTACTTACAGAGGCTGGAACTAAAGATTAAAATAGAGCGCGTTTGGACAAAGGGGGGCGTAAATTGACACTAGCCTTTATACTATACTGAAAGTGTTTCTGCCTGTTCCTTAATAACGATTAAACGACTAAACCGATTTTAACAAAACTTTTTCCATAGATAGTACTATAGATAGAACTTTAGTCTGTATCAACTGCCACGCCTTTTGCAATGTACTGAAAGTTTTTCTGCTGTACCGTAATCACGCTTAAACAACGAACCCGATGTTGTTATAATTTTCACCACAGTTAGTAATTATTGAGGCGGAAACTATAGACACCACCAGACAAAGGCGTGAATTGACACGCCCCTTTGTAATACATTAAAATTAATTTTTGCCTGATCGTTAACGGTGAAACCAATTTTAAGAAAATTTTCACCACAGTTGGTACTTACCGTGTCGATCGGGCAAAGGGACTTAAAATGCCGCACCCTTTTGTATTAAATTAAAAAATATTTTTCCTGTTTCGTAACTATATGCCATACAAAATGCGATTAGACAAATTAAAGTAAAATGCCACATCAATTTGTAATATACAGAACGTTAATTCTAGCTTATTCGCAATCATGCAAAAACGGCTTAACCAATTCCTTTAAACACTTGCCATATTAGAACCTGAAAACAGTTAACCCAAGTTAAAGAAATTTTCAACACAAATAGTGCTATAGGCAATATTAAACAGCGATTGATAAAAAGGCATATAATGGCACGCCCCTTTGTACTTTAGTGAGAGTTATGTCTGCCAGTTCCGCAAACGTGAAAAACCTGCTAAACAAATATAATTGGAATTTTCTTCACGTGCTAACCAATAGGGGAACTATAGGTCACATGAGACCAAAATTAAACTAAATGCGTTAAATGCCACACCCACTTGAACTATTGTGAAAGTTATGTCTTTATTGAAGTTTTCACCATATAAAGTGCTAACCGAGGAGGGAACTATAGGTTCCTTTTAAAAGCCATTAAAGAAATACATTAATATTGGGGTGGGGCGATTATTCGTTTTTTCTATTTCGTTTTGCGTCGGGGTCGTAACAGTTGCCTTTTATGGTCAATATTAACACACAAAAGTATTGCATCGCTGGGCAATGTCTTTGGGTTCCCTTTTTGATTTGAAATCGGGAAGTTCCAAACAAGGTGCAAAAAAACGTTTTGAATTTTTTTTTTGTTAAAAAAATGTTTTTGATTTTTTTTTGTTGAAAAAGGTTTTTATGATGGCCGAATAACTTTTTTTGAACGGCCCGCGTCACACACTCCACCCAACCAAGAAGGTTTGTTCCCATGACGGAAGAACACGTACGCACAATGTTCCCGACGCTAAGCGAAGTCGACTAATAAAAAACTCATTCATTATAAGTATAATATTTTTTTTTCAACCCGGGCAACGCCGGGTGCAAAACAGCTAGTTTGTTCATATTTTTTTTTCTAAAACTACATTTAAATACCAACAAAACGTCGTCCAACTTATTTTAAGATATCCATATTTTTTACTGGTCAAAATTAATTGAAAATTTCCATTTTTTACTTTTTTTGAAAAAAAACGCCATTTAAAAAAAATTATTTCTCAACCCCAACTTGGTATAAAAGGCTGAAATTTGAGTGCAAGTTGCATTTAATACGTACTAAAACATATCCAACAAAAAACAAGTAAGAAAATTATAGTCGGTAAAGACCGAGCATATAATACCCTACACCAATGTTTCCCGGAAAATGGGTCCCATCAATCGATTAGATCTATGTGTTGTAAAACCTTTAATAAGTGTAGAAAACACTCACAAATCAAATTTGAGTGAAATAGGCTTCTATTTGTTGACAATAAACCGCTTTAACTGAATATCGGGCGAAATTTTCACAAGGGGCCTGAGTCCAAAACTGGTCCGATGATTATCAGGTTTGATAAGGTTATTTAAGTACGCGTTTAACATACACAAACAAAATTTTAATTAAATATTTTCTATTTTCATGAAATTTGAGACATTTATGTGAAAATCGGGAAGGTGGTTTGTATGGGGGCTACAAGAAGAACTGGTCCGATTTCTTTGAAATTCGGAATGATGATATGTGAAGACAAAACATGTTTACCTTCCAAATTTCAAAGCGATACCTTCTATAATACGGTTATTAGAGTCATTTGAGCCAAAACTAAAGAGGACCTTTGTATGGGGGCTAGGTCTAAATATGGACCGATTTTTTCGAATTTCAATAGGTTTCGTCCTTGGGCCAAGAGAGACTTAAGTTTCACATTTCAAGTCAATTGATTAAAAATTGCGACCTGTATCGTGTTTACACCGTTTACATGGACAGACAGACAGACAGACAGACAGACGGACGGACAGACGGACGGACGGACGGACATCGCTAAATCGACTCAAAAAGTGATTCTGAGTCGATCGGTATACTTAAAGGTGGGTCTAGGACCAATATTTCGGGTAGTTACAAACATCAGCACAAACTCATTATACCCTGTACCACAGTGTGGTGTAGGGTATAATTAATCGAAGGTGTCGGGTCTAAAAGTGCGTGATTTGGCCTGGAATTCCCCAAATATTTTCCAAAACAGCACATATCTAACTCTCCAAAATCATGGAAACCGATTGTCTCCATTCAAATTTTAACAAGGGTCGTTTAAAACAAAGTAATTTCACAAATTTGTATACAGCATTTGGAAAATCGAAACTTCAAAGTCAGCTTTGGGCTCTTCTGTAATGAAATTACCCATATAAATTCCAAATGTAATTGGTTTATGAAAACTACACATCTTACTCTACAAAATAATGGCGACCGACTATTTCAATCTCCGTCCAAATTTTAACGAGGGTCGTTTTAAATGAAGTCTTCGCATAATTTTTTACTTTAACCGTCAAAAACACCACGATGTCTTAGACTTAGGCTAAAAATTTGTATGAAGGAAATGTTTGCTTTCTTATTCTGCAAAATAAAACTTATAAAGCATTTTTTGGAAAAACGCATATTTTAAGAGTTATGGCACTTAAAAGCTTTGTAGTGTTTTTAGGTCACTTTTTGGGGTCAAAAGTTCAAATCGACTAGCCTGTATGCAACCGAGAGATCCAGTTCTTGCACAGATATTATTTTTTTATGGCCAATCTATCAGAAACTGCCGGTGGAGCGAACAAAAAAATACTTTTGCAAATTTGGGTGGTCTAGTGCACATATCTCGGTAAATACTGCAGACACGAGAAAAATTTCAACTGCATTTTTCTAGCTCTTAACTCTTCCGCAAAATACCCGAAAGCCCTCAGAGCAATAAATTTTTAGTTATCCGGTTTTTAAGATTCTCAAGACCCTATCAGGCCCCTATTTTGCGTATCTCAAAAACTAAGCAAGGTAGAGCGAAACGGTCAAAAGTTTTGAAACAACTTCGTCAACAGGGTCAGGACCCATGGGGTCCGAACCCAAGGGGGTCTAGATCCAATAAATAAATAATTAAATTTTCCACATGAATATAAAGTTAAGTAAATGGTACTATATGTCAAAATCGGTTCTATTGTGCCTTATCTACAAGACTTCAAAAAGAGAAAACCAAGTGTCCAATTTATTTGACAAAATGTCTGAAGGGTTTAAAAAAATTTTCAAAATTTGTTTTTGCTTTGAAATACTTTTTATTGCAAACGAAAAGAATATTGTCCAAAAAATTGTATGTTTCGGAACTTTGTCAAAATTTTTTTGCTAATTTAAATTAAAAGCTGTTTAACAGATTTTTTGCTGAGTTTTTTATTTGGAGTTTATTTTATGGAGTCCTAAACCATTATATCGATACATTATAATATTTTCTTATGAAATCCATTAAAATCCATATTATTGAAATTTCTTCTCCATAAATTTTAACATGATACAACCCTCACAAGTCAGTATTTGTAAAAAGGCGCTAATGATGTGTCTTTTGACTTGTGACAATTTCACAAACACTTTTCCTTCTTTCATTCATTCTTTTAACTTTTATCCATTAAACACATAAAGAGATTCTTAAAAAAAATATATAGGAAAGACCATTTGTTAAATGTCTTTGACTTAAGTATGGAAGGATCTTATGCAGGAATGTTTATCTGTCTGAGTCTGGGTGCTTTGATTTTAATTGATGTTTAACCATGTCAGTCAGTAGTAATTAAAAACACCTTTTAACTGTCAAATCGTTTAGTGTTTTTTTTGTGCTGTCGTTTAATGTGCATTCGCATTGATTTTGTATTTTTGTGCAAAAATATTGTCATTTTCTTATTTCTTTTTTTGGACAATGAAAAACAATTTGTCAAAATATATAAAGTACATAAGGACAGACAGATATTATATTGGTAGCTTGGTTGTTTTGCTAATGATATTTAAAGTTTGATAGATGATTTTGATGATAGATTTTGGTTTCGATTTTTTTTTTTGTTTAATCAGCTGAATTTATTCAAAAGATTTTAAATGAAAAAAATGTTGAAGCTAATTTTGCAAATGAATTTTATGGGAAGATTGAAAAATTGGTAACTGTAAGCAAAATGTTCTTAAAAAACAGTAAAGTTTACAGTACAGAAAATTGGTTGGTAACAAAGAGAAATTTTAAAATATATTTCGATCATTTCATGTCAACGGGAGAATCCACATGAGCGATATCAGGGAAACGAAATACCTGATGTAGAACAAAAAAAGACAACAGTTTGGTTACAAACACTTTTGTGGAATTGACAACGGATCAATTCCCACCAAATCAACAACGTCATATGCAGTCCCAGTCATAGGCGTAGATAGCCCTGTCTGGGGGGGGCTAAGCCCCCCCCAGAATAATTTTAGCCCCCCCCAGAATTTTAATCATTCACAATTTTTTTTTTTAATAATTTAATGATACCATTAATTTTTGCAACAATAAATAATAATAATATGTAATGAGTCTTTAGGACTCGTTATGATTATTCAATGAGTCTTAAGGACTCGTAATGATTATTATATAAGATCTAATAGTTTTTTCCATTGAAAAATAGTCTGAATTATTGAAAAAAGTTTTTATATGAATCTGATGTTTTTGTCAGTAATAAAAACTTTACCGAATCTTAGGGTTTTACCTTCAGGAAAACATTTTAACTTCTTTGATTTAAAAAAGTTTCTAAATTCTAAGGGGTTTTTTATAGACAAAAGTTATTGAAAGATAGAATCTGAGAATTTTGACTAATAATCATCAACTTTTGCAATCATCAGAACTTTTTCTTGAAAAAAATCATAGTAATCTAATGATTTTACTATAGAAAAACATTAAAAATCTTTTATTCTCAAACATATCTAGGAGTTCTAAATTTTCGAAAAAGCTACAGAATCAAAATTTAAAAAAAACAAATACATGAATTATTAACCGCTTTCGGAGGGCATTCGTTTCTAGTTCACCTAGACGCATGTTAAAGGGAACGCTTCAGGAATAGGTCTGGGTTTTTCTATTAAAAAAAAAATACCAAAAAATTAAAAAAAATCTAGGGGGGCTTTAGCCCCCCCCCCCCAGAAATGTTGGCTTCCTACGCCAATGGTCCCAGTTAGACGGACCACTTCTAAAAGAGTTAGAATTGGAAACCCCAATACCAGCAGCGTCAACTTAGGTTTAGGTTGGCTAGAGGCCAAGCATACACCAGTTTGGGCCTTAAACAATGAATAATTGTAATGTCTTCCTGTAAAAATCTGTTACTGCATCTAATTACAACAGCGCCATCTGCATTTGAACAAAGAAACTTGAATATTATTTTTCTAATTCCATCTAGAAAACTATATAAAAATTATTTTCTTATTAGAATTAAAAACTACCACTAAAAGGAATTTCATAGACACACTTCCGGAATGGTTTGTTTCCACCATAGAGTAAAGAATAATATCAGAGATTTTGATAGGCCCCAAAACAATATGTCACTTTATATAAATTGGTTCTCTTAATGTTTAAGAGAGTTTTTACATGCAATAGCATAGGCAACACTAAGAGAACCAACTTTTTGAAAGAGGAAATTAAATGGTAGCCAACCAACCTGATACCCACTGGTTTCCACAATTCTTCTTTTAAATATTACAATTCTTCTTTTAAGTATTCATTATAAAAGTAACGATTAATAAAACTCTTATTATATAAATTATGATAACTCATAAACTATTTGTGTGTAAAAAAGTATCAAGCAGTTAAATAAACAAACAATTGAAATAAATTTTACAACGATAAGATTTAAACTCATGAAATTTCATAGCCTAAAGGAAAAACTCATAAGTTTCAGAATTCACAAACAATCACAGACACACAATGTAAAGAAAATTCAAGAAAAGACAAATTAAAAAGGAAGAGAATTAAAAAATATTGTATTAAGGCCGGTTTGTCCAATATGAAACCTTTAGATGTGGTAACCACAATTTAAGAGCGTCATATTAGGCTTGAAAATTGTATCAAAATATGTTTATAGCAATCATAAAATATTTTTTGCAGTCATATTATGGTCCTTAATTTAGGAACATGATTGATGCATTCCCGAGTAATAATAAACATTTATAACAATATATAATTTGATACAAATCTAACGAATCATATATGATCATATATCCCGTGAGCTATTTTCTTAATTTTTTAAATGCAGTCATATGTAGTTATAGATAATTTAATCATGATTCGGATTAAAAGCCGTACGGTTGATATAATTATATTTAATTATATGAGGATCAGTACAAAATTTGTTTTTCTGTATAATTTAATATAAAATTATATATATCCTATTCTGTTCCATATATACACCCTAAAAAAATGAGTCCAGTTTCCTACTATAAATTGGGTAAATTTCAACAAATTCAAAAAATATACTACTATAAATTGGGTAAATTTCTAATATTTTTAAGTAGAATTACGCAATTTGTTTAATTTTACCCAATTTATAGTAGGAAACTGAAATCATTTTAATAAGAGTGTAACACTATATGTTTCCATTTAACCAAAAATTTTCTAAGTTTTTTAGGCAAAGTATAAGGAACTTTTAAAAATGTTCCTAAACATTACCTTGTTAGGGTTATGTATATTTTTATGCAATTAGATCTAATTGGATCCACTGAAATATGGCAATGAGTGGTTTAAACTCGGATGAAATCGAGCATATTTTATAAACGTTGATCTATTTTAATGCAAAAACATCCACCATTATTCGGATCAAATTGCGTATAAATATATATTGTATTACATATCATTATATAACAAAAGAGTTAAAACCTGTAAGAAATGGAGTTTTTCAACGTAGCGAATGAGTACTAAGTATTTGCATAAATATTACTCATACGCTACGTTCAAACAAGAAAATACAAGCAAATTACTAAATTGGTTTGAAATTCAAATGTGATTTTCTCGAAAAAAAAAAGAAAAACACAAGTCTGAATTTTTTTGTGTGGATAGACAAACATCTAATGTTTAAAAAAAAATAAAAAAAAAACAAGTGAGAGTGTTACATTCGGCTGTGCCGAATCTTTTATACCCTCCAAAATGTAAAAAAAAAACAATTTAAAACAAATCCAGGGGCGTATTTATTTTTTTTGGGGGGGGGGGCTTGGTGGGAGACGTTAGTGGGCACCATCCCCTTGCGATTTGGAATTTCTTCTGAGATAAGAATGTTGCATTTGCTTAGCAGAAGTACAAAAAACCCTGCAAAAAATGCGGGTTTTCTTAGGTTGGTTTAGTTCTCTAAGGGGGAACTTTTTCCAACTCGGTCCGATTTTGCCCATTTCCGAACTTAACCTGCCTAGAAATATAAGATATATTCGTGAATGAATATTTCAGAACATGTTCTGAAAATTTTCCAAAAAAAAATTTATCATTACAGGAATGTAAATTTTTGAGATTGTGGTGCATTCCGTTTTAATTTGATAAACGTAACGGTTGCAACTAGGTTGCGTAGCTGGTTCCGGGACAGTTGGATAATCCTACCCGTGCGCCAGCGATTAAATGAGGGTCACACCATCCTCGTGTTGAGACACGTGGATTCACGTCGCCATCTGTCGTTGGCTATCTGAAAAAGTGAATTTTCGTTCAGCCTGATCTATCTCGTTAGAGAGTAGAGTCGTACCATCCCTGGCTAATTCATCGGCAACACGGTTGCCATTTATACCCACATGTCCAGGCACCCAGATGAGTGCCAAATTCGAATGTCTCGCCATCTTATTAAGAGACGCTCGGCATTCTCGGACAATTCTAGATGTGGTGGTCACACCTGCTAGGGATTTGATAGCCGCTTGGTTGACGGTGAAAATACAGATATCCCTGAGTGATATCCGTTGGCACCCTAACCAATCTGCAGCCCGTTTTATAGCCATTATCTCGGCTTGAAATACGCTACACTGGTCCGGTAGTCGAAATGAGAGCCTGTAATCCAGTCGACTCACAAAAACGCCACCCCCCCCCCCCACTCGGCCGTCCATTCTGGAGCCATCAGTAAAAACCTTAAGTGTCTCCTTAGGAATATCGAGGCCCTCCATCCAATCGGACCTGTCCGGAATCCTTGAATCCCGATTTCGAACGAGGGTATGGGGGTGCAGTAGTCGGTGTTCTCTGCGGCACCATGCTGCCTCAGGATTCTTGCATGACCGTATGGTTTATACGACCATGCGTTAATTGCCGCTAGCCTAGTGGCTGTGTTCTCGGCTAGTTGTATTGCGAGAAGGTCTACTGGTAGCTAATGAAGCATAGCAAGTAGTCCTTTCGTCGGAGTGGAGCGAAGTGCGCCTGTTATCAGCAGCGCACTTGTCCTAACTACCCTATTGAATGCCTTTTGGTGAGTGGCCTTCTCCGTCGCCACCTACCAAACGGATACTCCATACATAAGTATGGGCCTGACAACCGTATTGAATAGCTAATTGACATTCCGGGGTGTAAGACCCCAGTTGCTTCCAATGGCCTTCTTGCAGCAATAGATGGCAGCGCTTGCCTTTGCCACTCTCGCTTGAGTGTTCAAGTTCCATAGCAGCTTTCTGTCTAGAATGATTCCTAGATACTAAGCACTATCGGACACCGTGAGTTCGATTCCGCCTAATTTCGGTGGGATGAACCTGGGAATCTTGTTCCTATTCGAAAATAGAACAAGGTCAGTTTTGCCCGCATTTACCCCCAGACCGCTATCTGAACACCATTCAGAAATAAGTTCAAGAGATACTGCGAAGGCCACGTCGTCCGCGTAGGCGACGGTATTGACCCCCATATCTTCCAGTTTGACGAGGAGAGTATTTATGGTAAGGTAGCGGTGGCACCTCTTTGCGGAGTGCCACGTACTGCAGCTCTTGTTGACGGACCTGCCAAGAGTTGACCTAATAGCCCTATGTCCAAGCAGTTTCATGACAAATTTGGCTATGGTATTATCTACCTCCTAGTCGTCCAGGGCAGACCTGATTGTTCCAGGTTTGACATTGTTAAAGGCACCTTCTATATCGAGAAAGGCAGCCAGAGTGTACTCCTTGTACTCCTTCCAGGGATCTCTCGATGTATCCAACAAGAGCGTGTAGTGCTGTCTCAACTGACTTGCCCTTATTGTAGGCATGCTAGGAGGCAGATAATGACTCTGGATTGACGGACATCCTGATGGATGAATCTATAATTCTCTCCAGAGTTTTCAGAAGAAACGAAGAAAGACTAATCGGTCTGTAGTCCTTCGGTTTCGTGTGGGATGTCTTCCCACCCTTTGGGATGAAAACCACCTCAGAGGTGATCCATTTCCTAGGGATGTAAGACCATCTGAGACAGTCCAGATATATACTGGCTAGTCATGGTATTATCCGATCGGCGTTCCATTGAAGGTCGGCCGGGATGATACCGTCGGAACCCGGTGATTTATAGGGTGCGAAGCTTCTGATGGCCCAACGTAGTCTATTCTCTCCAATGCACTATAGGAAATTTTACCCATTTTTTTGGCCAAAAGTCAAAATTAAAATTTTTCAAAACATTATTTTTTTTTACATTAATATAAAAAAAACTTAACAAAGTAAACAATTCTTTCTCAATTTTTCGACAGAATTGATGTACTGTCACTTTATCAATAGTTTTTCTTGCAATTTCTTACTTAGTTATAAAACAACGATTGAGTGCAGCGAATTTAGTGATAGCTTCTAACAAAAGTTTTTATATTAAGAATTTATAGTTTTTAAAAACTAAAAAATGGAAAATAATGTCGAAGGTGAGTACTTTAATGATAAATAGTGAAATGTTGGTGAACTCATCTATTAGATCGATTTAATTGGAAAAATTGAAGTGACCTTAAGATGAACTTATTGAAGTATAAATTGGAATTTTATTTTGACTTAAAAAAAAATGATAGCATATGTTAGCTATAAAACCATAAAAGTTCTCTAGGACAATCAATTACCTTCCGAATTTACCAAATTTCAAGGTCGGATATGTGCAACTTTTTTTAAAAAACGCATTTTTCCAGGTGACTACTGAGTGCCAAATTCAGAGTTATTTAATACATGGCGAGAGAAATAAATCAGAGGTGGATAAGGAGCCGCTATTTCTGGCCATTTCTTTTCATACATTGCTGAGAGTGAATGTTTCGAAAACTTTAAACAATATATAAAGGAGGAATTAAGAATATTTTGTTCAAATATAAATATGAAAAGGATTAAAAGTTGAAGGAGTTTGAAAGTTTTTGAAAGACAGCATGCTGTTTGGCTTAAAGGCAATACTTGGCTAAGAAAACTTGAAACGCAGCCTGCCTCCACTAAATCGAAACCTGGGCGGCCGCAATTAACTTTTTTGTCAAAATCTACGAGAACAAAAATACGAGTTACAGCAGAAATCTCTAAAGATCTAATTAGGGAAGTTTAGCCCCTAGCTCTTGCTTCATCTACGGCTGCCCGTAGTGGCATTTTGAAATGTAGTTGACGACTTGGAACTAAAAAATCAAATTTTTGAATAAAATCCTTATTAAAAAGTAGATATGTTTACACTTCTTAAAATTGTTAAAATAAATTTCTACTGTTATCTTCGAAAGTTAGTATACACTCAAAAAAAAAAAAAAGAAATAGTAAAAACAGTTTAGAAAACCATATAATCTATCAAGGATCTAAAAAATCTTAGATGCGGAAACTTATAACCCGGGAACCCTGTTTGGAACTAATTATTAGTTAATTTTTTAGGTAACTTTACCAATTTTTTTTTTTGAGTGTATGAAAAACTTTAAGAGTCACTCCCTCCCTCTAAAGAGTCTTCCAAAAGTCAAATCAAAAAAAATCATTGAAATCGGTCCAGCCGTTTGGCTGTAAATAATTTTGGCCAAAAAAAAGGTAAAATTTCCTATAGTGCAATGGGCAGATTTACCACGCAGGGCTCAGGCGTGTCAGGTATGAAGACAACCAGGAAAGTGCGCATTCATTAGTTCGTCAAGGGACTCTTCGGCGCTGGTCGTCCAACTACCACCTTGCTTTTGGATATAGCTGGGGGCAGAGGGAGCTTTCGAAAGGATTTTGCGTAGGCGACTGGTCTCAGAAAAGTTTTCCACGCCGCCACAGAATTCTCCTTCCTTATCAAGTTCTTGAAACTGTTCACAGAGGCTTTATAATCCGACCAGTTACCTGATCTTTTAGCCTCGTTGAACAGTTTCCGACACACAGATCGTGAATTGGCAATGTCAGAGTTCCACCAAGCCGGTTTACTCCTTCCCCTCCTTATGGTGGGTTTGCATGCAGTTGATGTCGCAACACTTAATGCCCCTGTTAGCGTGTTAACGGCATCTTCGATATCCTCCATGTTGTTAATAACCGGAGGAACAGCTGGGAGAATCTGTGAGAGAGTATCGATATGCAGCTCCCACTTTGTTCTCCTTCTATTGAGATATGGCAATTTCCCCTGACTTCCTACGTCTAAGGAAAATTCTATATACAAGTGATCTGAGAATGAACAGTCACTTGAAACCCTCCGTTCCCCTATCATATGCGAATGTTTCTCGCTTATCAGAGTAACGTCTAAAACTTCCCTTCTGTTTGATGTGACAAAAGTTGGTTCATTACCTATGTAAGCTATAGCCATATAATTGCTAAAAATTAAATCGAATAAAGACTCCCTCTAGCGTTGACGTCTGAGCTGCCCCAGATGGTGTGGTGCGCATTGGCGTCTGCACACAGGATGACTGGCGTGTTTTTCTTGTTCGCCTCACGCATCATTTTCCGAACCAAGGTGTTAGGCGGATTCTCCCCATGGTCGTGAGCCATATAGCAGGAAGCCAACCAGAGTGGCTCCTTCTTTGACTACATAGCTACAGCAGTTGTGTCATGATCACTGAAATCAGATAACATAAAGAGGTTAAGGGTTTTCTTAGCCAGTATGCAGGCTCGTGGCTTACCTGTGCCTGCCGTGTATAGCGTGTATCCGCTTGTATTGAGTCCACGCACCTGACCCTCAGAGATCCAAGGTTCCTGGACCATTATGAGCTCCTCCCCACTACTTGCCAACCGGAGGAGCAGTGCAGCGGATGCTGCTTTGGAATGGTGAAGAAAATTGGGCTTGGGAAGAAAAAGTTTCCTAATGAATTTCTTCTAAAAAATTTTTGGTAGGATACATTTTTAACAATTTCACACATTTGTTACGTTCTCCTGAGAACGTTGTCTATCCCCGCTTTTAACAATTCCTTGTAAAAAATATAAACCAAATAACAAAGACCACAGGTATGCTAAAAGTAACAAAACTTAACCAAACATCCAACCAGCCAACTACCCGCACTGACTGACCGCACACTTTGCGAGTAGGTGTGTGAAATAGGGCTCAATGGCTAAAAGGAATGTGTACACGAAAAAAACCACCAAAGTAAGAACAAATTTACTACTGCTACCCAGCAAAAAAGTGTGTACCACGTTATAGAGGAGTGCTACAAAGCTAAAACAAAATTTAACAAATAGAGCAGTTGTTAAGTACTGAATTACAGGCAAACCCACTTATGAAGACTTAGCAAAAAAATCTACTACATAATTTAAAGTAACATCCAACCACTTCTACCATAATTTCCTACGAAAGCGCTGCTTCGTTAAATACGAGTATTTAGCAACTGAATACCTTTTTTTAAAAGTGAAACCCTTCTTTTTGCTGGGTTATTGATGGTCATAGAAATTGGATAATAAGCAAGTGCGTGTTTGGGGTTTTTTCGTATTCTTTACCAAATTAAACAGTAAATTGTATTTGTATCCACAACAACGAAACTACTTTTATTCAGTTAAAGTTTACAATTACAATTTTGTTGGTTTATTGTGAAGATTTTTATTTTTTTTTTAGGTTTAGGCTTTTGTGGCCATAACAATTTCTGCACTTACTGGATATTTAATGATTATAATCATCATTATTTTATGGTATAAAATAGTATTAAATGATTACTAAGTTATTTACCGTTTTTCAATACCCTACACTATGATGCAAAGGTCGCATACACATCTGCATAAGTTTGGATTAACACCTATTTATACAATTCCTTCCCTAATTCCGGATGCCACTAGTGATAGCAAATGAAAGAGGGAGATCTCCCCTAATTTTTCTATTTTATTTGACCTTTCAAAAATTGATCCTTCAATATCATTCAAAATTTTCAACAAAATATTTTGATAAAGCTTTCAAAGGACTTCATTCATATACTTTTATCCTGATATGGCAAAATAAAAAATGGAAAAATTAGGGGAGATCCTCCTCTTTCATTTTCCATCACCAGTGGCATCCTAGCACAAGTACAAATATTTCAGAAATATTTAACAAAATGTATCTTTTAAAATTTTGAAGTCCTTTTAAAAGAAAACACGATCACAAAATGAAAAACTGTAAATGCAGTTTTACTCCATTTGATCTCTACTTTCAGACGTATATCATTCGGTTCATTTTTAATATTGTCGGACGGTGTTATTATTATACTATGCCCAAGATATTTTTTCGAGCACATGCAGTTAAAAAGTTTCTTGAAGATTTTAACATAAATAAGTCACCGGAGACGGATGATATTAAGTTTAGGGCGTGGTAGCGACCTCTATACCTCAATGAAAAAATAAAATAAAAAAATCACGTGTTATTTACTCACGATGCTTGATATAAAAAAATACTTGTCCTTTTATTTTTCCAAATCTACGAAATAAAACTAATTCCAAAATGATCAGAGGTTGACACTATGGAGACTTCCCTTGTTAAAAAAACTTCATCGTGCTCTTCTTCAAAATACTCTAGTCTTTTATAAATTTCTGTAGAAGTTTTTACATATTCGACCTGTACCAATATAAATCTTTCA
Organism: Pegoplata infirma; assembly: GCA_963921195.1. Taxonomy (NCBI): domain Eukaryota; kingdom Metazoa; phylum Arthropoda; class Insecta; order Diptera; family Anthomyiidae; genus Pegoplata; species Pegoplata infirma. The sequence goes on from OY992536.1 coordinate 66,796,373, forward strand.
TAAATATATTTCTACAAAAGAATTGAATTACAATTTTTTTAAACTCAAAAAAACGTAAAATTTATTTTCTAGTAGTAGGTGCATTTCTGCATCTTTTCGTGCTGCATGTGCAAGGTGGCCACAGTTCATCTTCCAACTTTATATATTTTTTTTATTTTTATTGGTTTCTAAAGAAAGCCTACTTCTGGTATACTCAATGCTATTGTGATCAAATACTAAACCTTTTCATATAAAATTCATAATTTGCAACAAAAAACTAAATAAACAAACAAAACTGTTTTTCCTCAATGAATTTCTTTACGTTTTCAGGTCAATTGTTTAGTTGTATTCTTGGGCCAAATACATTGTCTGTTGTATGATGATGCCTCCTAAAAGTGTATTACTTGAGTGCGTTTTATTTGCGGTTTTTTGTTCTAATCCTAAAAAAAAAACTTTGCAGCTCTACCTCGACTTACATAGCGAATAGGTGCCTTTAAAATTTTTATTTTTTTTAAATTTGAAAAAATCAGTCAAAGTTTTATGCACTTAATAAGAAAATAAGGGTGTAGGACCACAGAAGAATTATTTTGTTGGACCACTGTAATATATAGATACAACAGGTTACTCCAGGGATAGCAGTAATTTCTGTATAATATACACTGACTATTTTGTCGTAGTGTACAATGTCTACGATAAAATTTGTGTAGGCGCTTTTAAAAGATTAATTATAGCTCTTTTCAGTATTCATCTTACACTTATTATTGCGGTTAAATAGTATTTTTATTTACACTTTATTGATTTGTGCTGTACGATTCTAATAAACTTTTATGCCACCAATATTTTTTATTGGAAAATTTTTCTTTTGAAGTAGTTAGAAAATGTGGCACGCTTCTTGCAATTATTTTATTAAAAATAAATATTTTTTTTTGAAAACTTTTAAATTGATCTCTTGAAGTTCAATAATCGCGGTTGTTATTGCTATAAATTAATTGCTTTATTGAAACTAACTTAAATATTACCTATATTTTTGAACAAATATTTTTGCGTTAAATACATAATTGAGAAACTTTGGTAATAGAAAAAAAAAATTAATAACATTTATTTCACGTCATTCTTGTCAATTAGTATTCAAAAATGTTCCCCTACGGAGTCTTTGTTTTATTTAATTGTGGACATTTATTATTTTCTTGTTTTAAATTTGTTATATTTGCTAAATAATCTTGACAATGGAATCTGACAAACTCCGAAATTCGTGTCGATTAAGTCTTGCAAAAATTACCAACACAAACAAATCGTCGCTGCTCCGTCATGATTTGATATGTGACATTTTTGGGTTTTTTTTTTTATTGCATAAAATGAAACCTCTATAGGTCATCCGTCTGCCCACTAAACCGTTTAGCGATATCTTGAATGGTTTAGAAATTAGCAAAAGTAGCTATGTGAAATCCATATGTAAATGTTCCAAAAAAAAGTGCTATGTGTAGTTTAAAACCAGTTTTTGTTACGAAAACATTTGCAAATATACAAATTTTTGCTTAAAATTTTTAACATAAGGGTTTTAGGCATGCTTACGTACTATACTAAAATATGAAGAATGAGATCACATTTAAAAGGGAAGCTGCCGTTATAAAAAAGCGATTTTTCGCGATTTCCAAAAAAAAGATATATATATCTAAACAGTTTTTTTCCAGAAATTAATCACATACATTAGTCTTTTTATATACAGGAAATCAATTCTAAAAAGTAATTATGGGGTTGCAAAAAAAAACGCAAAATTAATAAAATCGCGATTTTTACCATTTAATCGCAAACAATTTTATACAAATTTGTACTTAATATATTGTTATGAGGCTAATCCGCATTTCCCATACCAAACAAATTTACATTTGTAAAAGCAGAATTTTTTTAAATAAAAAAACTGCAACAAAATGTGCTAAACTTTAACGATGATTTGCATGAAAACTGTTCCATTGATTCAAAAACGGACTTCACCATTGAAATTAGCATGCCCCAATTATATAGAAATGATGGTCAGTTCTCATGGCACAAATTTGAGTACCATTTTTTTGAGTAAAATTTTTTCGCTAAAAAACAAAACAAATCTGCATCCAAACAGGACTTGGATGCAGATTTGTACAAAATATGGGGTTAAAAACTGTAATTACTATCACTTTAATGAATATTAAAATATTTTGCACTATCATCAAATTTTATAACTTAAGTTCTTTGAACAAAAACGGTCATGTGTATAAAAATGTCCAAAAATAAAAAAATTAATACCAAAAATGTTCTAACAAAATTTAAAAGACGCATGACTTTTATAAAATATGGCAAAATGACAAAATAAAACGGTTTTTTTGCTCTCCTGAAAACTTCATTAAAAACACATACCAAATTACGACGGAGCAGCGACGAAATTTAGAGCAAAAAAATAATTTTCTTGAAAACTATTCCATGAGAACATCATAGTTTTAATTAGTAAAGAAAATAATGACCTCGAGCTAGAATAAACCTACTCAAAATATAATATTTTAAAGGTATAGTAAAAACAATTTTTATTGTTTAATTAAAAATAATCAGAATTTGATATAAAAACAAATTTACACATAAAAAACACCATTTTTCACACCACTTTAATTAATTTTGGCAGCCTTTTTTACCTTAAAATTTTAAATTTCAAATTATGTCCTATTGGATGTTACTTCTGTTAAAATTTTGAGTTCTGTGGTTTTTAGTTCATTAGTTAAAAAAGAATAATTTTCCTCCATCCCCCATTTAATCAGAATTTAAAATGAAAAAAGAAAGTTTACACATAAAAAGCACCATTTTGTATTGTACATAGGGTTGCCATCCGTCCTCTTTTCCCCGGACACCGTCGTCTTTTTTAGGGCGTCCGGGGCAATCCTACTTCTTTTTTAGAAAGTGTCCGGTGTTGTCCAACTTTTTTCCCCATAATTTTTTTTTTATTATTTAACGATCGAATTATTGGCATCGCTGTATTTTCGCTTACCAGCAGTAATGCCAACTTTTTGAGAACAAAACGAGCACAGAAATAAAAAACACTTAAAAACTTGTATATTTCAAGTAAAAAAGCACTTTATGTAGAGCGAAAATTACTACGTTATTATCAGCTGCTGTGTCTTAAAGTTGGGTCTCCGAAAAAAATTTGTATACCCGGGTGAAAATGACCATGTATGTTCATATATGATGCATATATGGATGTCCATACATGTGCATATCCGTAATTTGAGGGTACATGTACATTAATGATCATACATTGTCATACATGAATTTGTATGTATTTTTTTTTTGTATTTTTTTCCATAAAACGTCTATATAATAGCTATTAATTGAAAATTTTCAAATATAAATAATTTGTATTAATTTATGACACTATTTTTTATGAGAATTTATGAGAATTTTAAAAATTGAATGCATTCATTTATTATTCATGAGACTTTTAAAAATTGAATTTATAAAAACTTACGCATTCAATTTTCAAAGTCGAATGGAAAAGAAATCGAATGCATTCTATATTTTAAAATCAAATGTAAAATCATTCGATAAATTGTGATTGGGGAACGCAATCATTAAAGTTTAATTCAGAACACCAAATCAAATTAAGGAATGAAATCCTTCGCAGCTCAGACTGTAATACCGTCAGATTTCGCATTTTCTTCTAAATTTGGTTACGTTAGTGCCGTTCATATTCGCCTATAGATCACAAAAATTATAATCAATTTTGATGATGTATGATCATTGATCAATATTGTCCGACCGAAAGACTTTTTCAGACTGAACACATACATGAACTTCGTCAAATTTTGCAAAGTTCTGCCGTACCCAACCTTTAAAAAAAAAGTTTTTAAGACATGTATGCTATGCAGATGCATTGCATACCCAGCAGAAATTTTGCTGAACGTTCAGCAGCTTTTGGAAGGGGAACTTGAGTAAAGGAGCGCATCCAATTGCGCTGAATTCATGCATGATTCCCTAAGGCGATGTCCCACTTTAGAGCGCTAGTTGGATACACAGAAACAGCGCTCTTTAGATGCACTGAAATCACGTGTCTTTAGAGCGCTGATTTAAGCAGAATAAAGATGCTGTAAATTCATGTATCTTTTTAGCGCTGATTTAAGCAGATTAAAGATGCAGTGAATTCATGTATCTTTGTAGAGCTGATTTAAGCAGAATAAAGATGCTGTAAATTCAAAGTTGAAATCAAATAACCTAAATTTAAAAAAATATAACAAAAAAATTCATTCATTTTACTTTACAAAACTTTATTTATGTGAAACAAAATGAAAAAAAAAAAAAATCGGAAGTGAACATCAAAAAAATATTGGAAATTTTCATTTTCACATTTTTTATGGGATTTTTTTTGGGAACAGCGGTCAAAGATGCTATGATTGAAGCGCTCTTTGCAGCGCTGATTAATGCGCAATAATGATGCAGTCAAATCATGTGTCTTTGTCTAAAACTCATGTTTTTTTATTCAAAAAGTGTTAAAAATATTAAAAAGGAAAGCAAGTGTGAAATTTTATCAAAAAATAATTACACATTATAAGTTTTATATAAAAAATATTAAAAAAAAATTTAAATTTTTTCCCCTTCCTTTTACTGCATCCCTAAGAGCGCTCTTTGGATGCGCTACGGTATGCTATAAACAGATGCTGTGTCGCCAAAATCTCGATTTATTTCTGCTGGGTATATGAAGGTGTGTGACATGTACATATCCACACATAGATGCATACATTTACATATATGGAATATTACATTACTTGTGTATGTTCATATATGCTCCCATGTATGACATTTATTTCCATATATTGTTCATATACTATCATACATGTAATCATGTATGAGCATGTATGATCATGTATGAACATTAGAGTGTCCCTTATTTTGGAAATGTTGGAAATCTTGAGACGGTACCCGCTCATTTTTTTCCTTTTGACTTAAAAATAACTCAGGAAAAATTTTACGCCCCTAGGACCACGCCTTCCCTACGCGACGGGGCCTTAAAGAGCGGGCCTAAAAAATCATTTTTCCATACAAACCAAAAATTTTTTTTTTTGATTTTTAATTTTTTTGTTATTATTTATTTTATTACTTGGTTTGCTTATTCACGACAAAAAAATTGATTTTGGTGGGATAAGTCTTTCAGCGCTAAAAAATTTTTCGCAAAAAAAAAATTTGAGCCGCCGGGGTCCTGCAGTAAAAAATTTTTAAAAAATATTTTTTTTTAGTTTTGACCAGCAACGGTTTTAGTTGTTATGTTGCTTTTAATGATATATATTCCAAAAAAAAAATTATTCATACCTGTGACATCTTTATCTTTTTCGAAAAAAAAATTTTTAGCCGTAGGGATCCTACGGTAAAAAATTTTTAAAAAATATTTTTTTTTAGTTTTGAAAAGCAACGGTTTTAGTTGTTATGTTGTTTTTAATGATATATATTCCAAAAAAAATATTATTCATATTTGTGACATCTTTATCGTGTATCGAAAAAAATCAACAATGCATTTTGTACCCTTTTTTAGAACACGATAAAGATGTCACAGATACAAAAAATATTTTTTTATGAATATATATCATTTAAAGCAACATAGCAGCTAAAACCGGTGCTGGTCAAAACTAAAAAAAAATATTTTTTAAAAATTTTTTACTGTAGGACCCCGGCGGCTCAAAATTTTTTTTTGCGAAAATTTTTTTAGCGCTGAAAGACTTATCCCACCAAAATCAAATTTTTTGTCGTAAATAAGCTAAGCAAGTAATATAATAATTAACAACAAAAAAATTAAAAATCAAAAAAAAATTTTTTGGTTTGTATGGAAAAATGATTTTTTAGGCCCCGCTTTTTAAGGCCCCGTCGCGTAGGGAAGGCGTGGTCCTAGGGGCGTAAAATTTTTCCTGAGTTATTTTTAAGTCAAAAGGAAAAAAATGAGCGGGTACCGTCTCAAGATTTCTAACATTTCCAAAATAAGGGACACTCTAATGAACATACATGGGCATTTTCACCCGGGAATCAAAAATTTCCATTTCAAAATTTTCTAAATGATTTTAAGCAAATTCTATTTGAATTTCCAAAAATTGTATTTCAGAAATTCCCAATTGGATTTCAAATTTGTATTTTAAAATTTTCTAAATGCTTTTTAAAAATTCCATTTCATAAATTTCAAATTGTATTTCAAAAATTTACATTTATAAATTCTGATTAATTTTTATTAAAAAATAAAAATTGTTTTTTTCGACCTTTAAAATATTATATTTTGAGTTGGTTTATTCCAGCTCGAGGTCATTATTTCCTTTACTAATTAAAACTATGATATTCTCATAGAATAATGTTCAAGAAAATTATTTTTCTGTTTTAAATTTATTTATGTTGGTCATTTGTTGCAAGACTTAATCGACACGTCCATTAAGTCCATTAAGTCTTGTAAAAATGACCAACATAAATAAATTTAAAACAGAAAAATAGTTTTCTTGAAAATTATTCTATGAGAATATCATCCCAGGCAGAAAAATACGAACGGGAGAGCGCTGGAAAAGTACCTTTTATGGTCGCTTGTGTGCTGGGAAAGCATCACAGTTTAGTACTCTCCCAGCGTCCAAAATGATAACCACGGTAAACGGTATGCCGTTGCTATTTATAAAAACAAAAAATATGTTGCTATTATAGCACTTTTAGAACAAAAAATGGGACGTATCTAATTGTATACATAAGTCCATAATAGGGTTCTATAGTCGAATGGTCGATTAATCGACTTTTTGTATGAAAAAGTCGAAAAGTCGAAATCGACTTTTTTGTTCTAAAAAAGTCGAAAAGTCGACTTTTGCCTTCGACTTTTTCGACTTTTTTCGAATTTTTTTTTACTTTTGCCAGATGAAAATAATTTCTTTCTTCTGAAAATGAGAGACTACCCAGTCAGAAATTGCCAACCGTACCAAAAATATTGTACTGGCAGAGCGCTGGCTTTGATGGAAATGCCAATGCTTATCCAACGTTGGCAATTACAATAAGAAATATACACCGCCAGTACAATTTGTTCAACATTAACGACAATTTTTTTACATAATTGGATAAAGCAATTCTGAAAGAGTTATGGACGGTTGTACGAGCGTTCTGTATACCAACTTCAAAGCGGCTTCAGATGATCCGAATGATAACATCAATCTACACTAGTTTTAAAGCGTTTTAAAAGCGATGTAAAAAAGTGCTTTGAGAACGTTTTTTTAAAGTCATCAAAGCGCTTTAAAAACCCAAAGTAAAGAATTTCTGACAGAAATTCTTTACTTTGGGTTTTTAAAGAAATTTTCTGTTTTAGTTCGGTTATAATAATTTGTTTGATACAAAGTGAAATCCGAAAAAAAATGTTTATACACCAAGAAACTTAGAAAATTTTTCGAAACTTTAGAAATTTAGAAAAAAAATTCTAAAAACATTTTTGATGATTTTTTACTTAAAAAACAAAAAAAATTAAAAAATATTGTTTTCAAAAATAATTTCGGAACTTAGAAATTAAAAAAAAAAAAATCTAAAGAACTCTTAAAACGCTGTTCGAATACGCTCGCAAAGCGTTCCAAAAAAGTTTTGAGATTGTTTTTTTTTACAGTGCTTTCAGAACGCTTTTTTTACAACCGTCGTCAATTTCTATAAATTAAAGTTTTTTATTTGACTTCTGTTTTAATAAAAGAAGTAAGAAAATTATAGTCGGTCAAGACTGACCATATAGTCGGTCAAGACTGACCATACTAGTGTTTTCCAGAAAAAGGAACTAATATCCGATTATATCTATCTCTTTTAAGATCTTGGTTTTGTTGGAAATAGACCGACTTAACTGAATTTCGGGCGAAAATTTTATATTTGGACTAAGTCCAGGTTTAACACCTACAAACAATATTTAAACAAAAATGTTCAAATTTCTTGAATTTTGAGATATTTATGAGAAAATCGGGAAGGTTTTATATGGACTACATGAAGGACTGGTCCGATCTCTTTAAAATTTGATATGATGGAGTAGTTTTTTTTTTTTGAACTCCTTTCGGTTTCCATCTCCTTTCGGTTTAACTCCAACTTCTTTCGGTTTATAACTCATTCCCATGCGGAGGAAAAACGGCTGGTATATTTAAAATTTTATTTCACCATTCTATTGTAAATTCTACGACATTTTTGGAAGCTTAAAAAAAGTGGCAAAAAAGCACGAAAAAATCGAAGATTTTAAAAAAATAAATGGAATATTTTAAGACACGTAATGGAAGAAAATGTGATTTTTGTACACATCGGCCAATTCATATTTGGTATTCTAATCCTGGCTTTGGCACTGCACAGTTTAACATAAAAATTAAGTACTGGGAATGTACAGTATTTTTTGTTTTGCCAACAGTGTGCCAACATCAGAAAAACATATTGGCCAAGACACTTTTTGGTGTTATCATTTTGGCTTTGTTACTGTACAGTATTTTTTGTAAATCGGGTATTTTGCCAACGTTGGCAACACCTTTGCCAACGTTTTGCCAACCTTGGCCCGCTTGTTTTTTTCTGACTGGGTAGTTTAATAACAAATAAAGCTATTGATATTTCCATGTATTTTGTATGTGAAGCAAAAATGTGAAGCAAAAATGTATATTGTGTAAATGTATAATATTTACCAATATTTTTGACTAGCTATACCCGGTCCGCGTTGCTGGCCCTAAGAAAAAAACTGTTTTATATTGCATCTTAATTTAAATATAGTGTCGGACAAAATTAAAGCACGGGTCCGGATCCAGCTAGTGAACTTTGGTTCCACCCTCGGTCAGCACTATCTATAGAGAAATCTCAACAAAATCGGTTCAGCCGTTTTTGCGTGATTTCAAAACAGACATAACGTTAAGTATAGTACAAAGGGGCGTGTCATTTAACGCATTTTTATCGAATCGTGATAGTCTAAAGTTTCATACTGCATCCTCGATTAGTACTATCTGTGCTGCAAATTTAATTGACATCAGTTTTGCCGTTTTTGTGTGATTGCGAAAGAGGAGGAAATAACTTTTTATTTATGAAAAACGAATCGCGCTCTGCATATGACCTACAGTTCCCGCTCGGTTAGTTCTATCAGTAGCGACAGATTCGGCTTATCCGTTTTTGTGTGATTTCAAAACAGGCAGATATAACGTTCAGTATAAAACAAAGGGGCGTGGCAATTTACGCCTCTTTGTTCAATCGTGGTCAGTATAGTACAAAGGGCGTTGCAGTTTTGACCCCTTTTTCCAATAACGATCTTATATGGCCGACATATGCACTTGGTTAGCACTGTATGTAGTGAAAATGTCAAGAGAATCGGTTCTGCTGTTTTTGCGTGATTGTGAAGCAGGCAGACAACGTCCAGTATAGTACAAAGAGGCGTGGCATAATACGTCCCTTTTTCCAATCGTAGTCTAATATGACCTATAGTTCCGCTCTCCGTCAGAACTATCAGTACTGAAAATGTTATTAAAATCGGAGCAGCCGTTTTGGAGTTATTGCGGAGCATGCAGAATTAACTTTCAATTCAAAAAAAAGGGGCGGCCCTTTATTCGACAATGCTTAAATTTGGCACATAGTAAGTACTCGGTTAGTACTATCTTTGGTTTAAATTTCATCAAAATCGGTTCATTCGTTGTTGTTATATATAGATGTCATTAGTGGTGGAATGTAAAAATTTGATTTTGCCACGCCCCTACGCCCACCGACAGAAAATCAAAAATCTGACCGCACAGTGTTACTCCCCAGGCTATTCTGAATACTCCCTGAAAATTTCATTAAGATCGGTCCAGCCGTTTTCGAGTTCATACGGAACATACATACACACATACATACACACATCCATTTTTATATATATAGATTATTGTAAACACCTCAGTGATAGGGTTCTATAAATCGAAAGTCGACTCTTTTGCTTTCGATTTCTTCAACCTTTTTCGATGGAAAAGGTCAAAAAAAGTTAAAAAGTCGAAGAATGTCGAAAAAAATCAAAAAGTCGAAAAAAGTCGAAAAGAGTCGAAAAAAGTCGAAAGTCGAAAAAAGTCGACTTTTTAAAAAGTCGAAAGGTCGAAAAGTCGACTTTTTAAAATTTTAAAAAAGTCGAAAAGTCGAAAAATCGAAAAATCGACTTTTTAGAAATTGTAAAAAGTCGAAAAGTCGACTTTTTGTTGTGACTATATAACCCTAGTCCATAAGACACATTTTTTTGGTGTTTATTTGAATAAAGAAATTTATTAAATTAGGATAAAAAATTTATTGACTCATTTATTAGGATAAAAAAATGTTGAACAAACTTTGAACAATTTTCTTAGTCCCGGAAAAAATTTGTTTGCAGTTTTCTTTGCGTTTTGGAATAAAAAATTTATTAAAAATGATTTTAGGAAAAAAATTTGAAAGTCCCGAAAAAAGTGGTGTATTGAACCGAAACGGGTAGTTTAGGACACTTCCTCATGAAAGAAACAGGTGTTTTTACATAAAAGGTGACAAGTTTGTAATATGTAGGTCATTGTGTATAAGTGACATATCATGAGAACTATCAAGGACCGGCCACTTATCCTGCAGGAAAATAAAAAAATCCCAATTGTTATGGAAATTATTAAATTTTAATAAAAAAATTATGCTTTGAACGGATTTAATAAAAAAATTATGCTTTGAACGGATTTAAATAGAAGAACATTGGCAAAGCGCTTGGAAAGCACTTTTCTGAATTCATACTACCTTCTACACCAGCGATGTATCCAGGAATTTGAAAGGGGGGGGGGCACAACTCCCAAAATTGTTTGCCATCGCCTATTTATATTTAGTTTTAACTAGAAGTACTTGAAAAGTAATTGAAAGGGGGGGGGGGGGCATGTGCCCCCTGTGCCCACCCCCTGTATACGTTCATGTTCTACACAAAAAATAAAGTGCTTTGCCGAGACTTTTTCTTTGGAACGGTTGGCAATTTCTTCCTGGGCCCAGGCAGAAAAATACGAACGGGAGAGCGCTGGCAAAGTACCTTTTATGGTCGCTTGTGTGCTGGGAAAGCATCACAATTTAGTACCCTCCCAGCGTCCAAAATGATAACCACGGTAAACGTTATGCCGTTGCTATTTTAAAGCGCTTTAAAAGCGCTTTAAAAACAAAAAATATGGTACTAGTATATCACTTTTAGAACAAAAAATAGGACGTATCTAAATTGTATACATAAGTCCACAAGACACAACTTTTTTTTGTGTTTATTTGAATAAAGAAATTTATTAAATTAGGATAAAAAATTTATTGACTTATTTATTAGGATAAAAAAATGTTGAACAAACTTTGAACAATTTTCTTAGTACCGGAAACAATTTGTTTGCAGTTTTCTTTGCGTTTTGGAATAAAAAATTTATTAAAAATGATTTTAGGAAAAAATTTGCAAAAGTCACGAAAAAAGTGGTGTATTGAACCGAAACCGGTATGTATCCGGAGTTTAAGGGTGGTGTATCCGGAGTTTAAGACACTTCCTCACGAAAGAAACAGGTGTTTTTACATAAAAGGTGTCAAGTTTGTAATATGTAGGTCATTGTGTATAAGTGACATATCATGAGAACTATCAAGGACCGGCCACTTATCCTGCAGGGAAATAAAAAAAATTCCAATTGTTATGAAAATTAATAAATTTTAATAAAAAATGTATACTTTGAACGGATTCAACTAGAAAAACATTGCCAAAGCGCTTGGAAAACACTTTTGCGAATTCATACTACCTTTTACACAAAAAATAAAGTGCTTTGCCGAGACTTTTTCTTTGGAACGGTTGGTAGTTTCTGCCTGGGATAGTTTTAATTAGTAAAGGAAATACTGACCTCGAGCTAGAATAAACTCACTCAAAACATTTCCATTTATAATTAAAAATTTTCTAAATGCTTTTCAAAAAATTCTGAAAGTACAGTCGAACCCGGTTATAACGAACTCCGAGGGACCAGTAAAAATAGTTCGTTATAAGCGAAGTTCGCTATAAGCGGGGAATATTTTATATCAACCCAGTTTCATTTCCAAGAAAAAAAAGTTCCAATTTTATTTTATTTGACGTTTTTTTTGAAGTAAACTATTTATTGAGAAGAAACCATTAAAAATATAAAAAATGTTATCTATATATATAATTTCCCTATTTGTGTGTTCCTCTTTTTTTGTCTATCCAGAGCTTTTTGAAGCCCAATTAGGGTTGCCATTCGTACTATTTTAAACAGTTCATGTACTGTTTTTTATAAAAAGTACTGTTTTATGCACAGCACCTAAAACAGTACGCAAAAGTACTGTTTTTTTAAAGCGTGTACTGTTTTTGTACTGTTTTTTTATACTCATCACCAAAATGTAACATTTTTCGAAAAATGTTTCATATTTGACAAAATTTTAATTCAATTTTTAAAAAGGAGCTAAATGCAATTTAATTTTATACCACACTCAAAAAGAAAAATTATTTAAAAAGCGGAAAACTTAACTAAATTCAATAATGATTTAGCTCCATTGCCATGTTTTCCTTCTAGAAAATGGGAAAAAATTTATTTTATTAAGTACATCTCATTTAAAGTTCCGATTGCGGGCAGACCCCATTAGGTTCGGAACCCATGGGTCGAGACCACCTTAGGCCCAGTCCCATTGGGTCTATTAAGGATCGTCATAAATTTTGGTTCAACATCTTTGCCCTTTTCACTCCACCTTGCTTAGTTTTTAGGATACGGGAATTTAAGGGCCCAAAAGGGTCTTCAGAATTTTAACGGTATTACTAAAAAACTATTACACGGAGGTTTTAAGACGGTCTTGTAAAGAACTACAAAAATGTATTTGGCATTTTTTTTTTGTTTCGACAATATTTTCTGAGAAATGAGGAACGCCCAAATTTTTAGATTCAAATTGAGGAGTCCATACATTGAAAGAGGACCGGAGATTCTTTAGAGATTTTAAGAATCGAAAATGAACACTTGTTTGCTCTTTCTGGCTTAGTTTTTGAAAAAAAAAATCCTTAAATTGCATAAAATTTACTAAACCTCAAGAAAAAACTTTATCAATTCTAAGAAGATAAATATGATGAACTAATTGGTTGCAAATTATGTCAAAGAAATTTCAAAAATTTTATTAAATTTTACTAAATTGTGAAAAAAAACATTTTCCCAAAATTTAGTTAGGCCTTTGTTTGAGTGCAATAATATCGTTTTCGCGTTTGCTTTTTAAAATCGTGTTTTAATTAAAACACTGTTTTATGGATTTTTTCATATGTTTTTGATAGGAAGATCGGTGTTTTAGTTAAGCGAAAGCATAGACTACAAAAGCTTTTCAAGTAAGATATCGCGGCAACTAAGCTCCAAAAAGTCAATCGCAATTTTTTTTAACATTGATAAAAAAATAGAATAAATTTGAGACGGTTTAACTAAAATGTTGCACCGTTCCCTTAACAACCTTTTATGCTCGTTTTGGCTGAGATCTGTTTGAAATCAGGCTAAAAGGGCTACGTTTTTGTAGTTTGATATAAAATAAGACTTTTAAAAAAGTACTGTTTTTATTTGCAATGTACTGTTTTTTTAAACCAAATGTACTGTTATTCCATATTTCAAATCTGGTAACCCTAAGCCCAATGATGAGCTACAAAGCTGAAAATTGGCATGCTTATAGTAAAACACCTGGGGCAGATCCTAACGTAGCCGGATTTTCGATTTTTTGCCTGTGGGCGGAGAAATAAGCGGGAAAGTGGGCGTGGCAAAATGCAATTTTTTTACGTTTTTGCTTAATTTAAAGCCCCCAAATGACTTAGGAATCTGAAAATTTCCTAGAATATAGTCCTAACGATGCCGCATATCCCCAAGTAGTCGGATTTAAAATTTTCGCAATATGGGCGGAGAATTGAGGGGAAAAGTGGAGGGGCAAAATTTACATTTTTTTAACATTTTTACTTCTTTTGAAGCCCCTAAATGACTTAGGAAGCTGAAAATTTCCTAGAATATAGTCCTAACGATGGCGCATATCCCCAAGTAGTCGGATTCAAAATTTTCGTAATGTAGGCGGAGAATTGAGGGAAAAGTGGCGTGGCAAAATTGGGATTTTTTAAAATTTTTACTTCTTTTGAAACCCCAAATGACTTAGGAAGCGGAAAATTGCATAGCATTTAGTTCTAACAATGAAGCATATCCTGAAGTAATTGGATTTAAATTTTTTAAACTGTGGAAGGAGAATTAAGAGAAAAATGGGGCGTGGCAAAATTGTGTTTTTTAATATTTAATTTGAAGTCCCCAAATGATATATGAAGATGAAAATTGGTATTTTTGCTTATTTTAAAGTCCTCTAATGACTTAGGAATTTTCAAGCGTATAGTCCTATCGATGAAGCATATCCTGAAGTAGTCAAATTTTAAATTTTTGGACTGTGGGCGGAGAATTGAAAGGAAAATGGGGAGTGACAAAATTGAGATTATTAACATTTTAACTTCTTTTGAAGCCCCCAAAAGAAGCGGAAAATGCACAGAATTGGCATGTATATAGAAGGTTTCATGTGGAAGATCAATACGAGCCTGGATTTTTGATATCCAGTGTATGGGTGGAGAATAAGAAAGGCAAAGGGCGTGGTAAATTTATTTCCATCTATTTTCTGAATATATATTTTATTTTTTTGTGTTTCTCTTATTTTTTGTGTATCCAGCGCCTTTTGAATCTCATTGATGGACTTAAAAGCTTAAAATTGGCATGTATATAATAAAACACCAGGGACAGATTCTTACGAAGTCGGATTTTTTGCCTGTGGGCGGCGAATTACGAGAAAAAGGGGACTTGGCAAAAAAAATTTTTTTTAACATTTAAGAGTATTTTTAAGCTCAGCCCCAATAAATACGGAGCTGAAAATCCCTAACATGTAGTCCTTACTATGAAGTATATTCTAAAGAAGTCCGATTTAACATTTTTGGAATGTAGATGGAGAGTTGAGAGAAAAAAGGGGCAAGGCAATATTGTGTTTTATTTTTTTTATTTGACTAACTTTAAAGCCCTAATGACCTACGCAGCCGAAAATTGCAAGCATATTGTCCTGACACTGGAGCATATCCTTAAGTAGTCAGCCTTAAAATTTTTGGACTGTGGACGGAGAATTGAGAGGGAAAAGGGGCGTGGATACGAGTATAGTACTAACGATGGAGCTTATCATAAAGTAGTCAGATTTAAAAATTTTGGAATACACAGAAAAAACAGTTTAATTGTGCCAGTCGAATTAAGAACCAACTGCATGGTTTTATTACAACAACTGAAATTTTCGGTTGCGATTACCGAAATTTATTTGGACCAACAGAAGTTAAATTTTCAAAACAAATTTTGGTTATGGCAACCGAAAATTTCGGTTGTTGTTATTAAACTATGCAGTTGGCTCTAAATTCGGCTGGCACAACTAAACTGTTCTCTCTGTGTAGGGACGGAGAATTAAGAGAAGAAATGGGCGTGGAAAAATTATGTTTTTACATCTTACCTAATTTTGAAGACACCTTATGACCTTGAAAGATGAAAATTAGAATACATATGGTACGGACAATGGCAAAGATCAACTCTGACCTGGATATCCAGTGAAAGGGCGGAAATACAAAAAATCCGTTGTGAGTTTTGTTCAGTTTGTATATATAATCTGTAACGTAGCCGGATTTTCGGCCTTTAAGTCAGGGGGAGTGGCGGAAGACGGCGAAATTTAGTTTTTAAATATTTAAACTATTTCTGAAACCCCTAATGACTAAGGAAGCTGAAAATTGTAAAGCATAAAGTATTGACAATGGATCATATCCTTATGAAGTCAGATTTAATATTTAAACTGTGTACGAAGAATTATAAGGAAAATTTTAAGTGGAAAAATGTTTGTGTTTTTTAACATTTTAACTAATTTTAAAACACTTCATGATAAAAAGAAAGATAAAAATTGCCATGTATATAAGAGTGACCATGGGACAGATCCACACGATGGATTTTTGATATCCGGTTTATGGACGGAGAGACGAAATGGGCGTGCTAAATTTAGTTCTAAAATTTTATGTTTAAATTAAAGAAAATGCGTATAGGAATTAAAGAATAGTACTTCTTTGACTTAAAGTCTGGAAAATGTCTATACTATTTTTAAGTAAGTTACGTACTTATAAATTTTTCTTGTATACAATTTAAATTTTTTTCTTTTAAGTAAAACAAAAATTTTTAATAAACCCTTTTTTTTCTTAAATGCAATCAATTCGCCATAAATGCTTTTTTAAATTGAGTTAAATTGAAAAATCGAATTAAGGAAAACTCTTGTGCTTTCTTAAGTATTTGCATGTACTATCTTCAAGTTTATTTTCTTTGTTTTAAGTTAAATCACCATATATTAAGATAAGTTAAAATAAATTCAAAAAAAAAATGTTTACTAAAATTAATTACAGTGTTTATTTAATTTCAGTATAGTTATTTTTTCAGTGTGGTTATCAAGAGAACCATTTCCCACTTTTCCTTTTAAATCCTATTACGATTATATTTTTGATTTTTTTTTGGTTGGTGATCCTAGATATAAAACATCAAGTTTAAGACCATCATTTCAGGAAATATAAAAAATACCAAATGTACACTTTTTTATCATTTACTATTTCCTGGAATGTTTTTTTACTGAAGGATTCTGAATTCAAAATTCCCGTACCTACCATCATTAATTCAGGAAATATAAAAAGTTTGGAAAGAACGCTTTTTTACACCTTTAAAAACGGAATTTTCAAAAAAATACTTTGTACAGAATGATTTTTCACAGAAGGGTTCTACATTCCAAATTTCAAGCTTATTATTTCTGGAACTAAAAAATTACCAAAAGTAAACTTTATTATATCCGTTTGAAACGGAATTTCTAAAAAAGGCATCCCTGGTTGAAATAAACTTAATATTATACACATTAAGGGTTTTCACAGTGACGATTAAATTTGTCTTTTTTAGTTTGGTATTTGGCAAATGTGCCAAACGTCAAAAAAATGCCAATTTGAATGTGGCATATTTTTCTTAAAATGCCCAACTCAAACCTTGTCTAAAAACAAAATGCCAGTGTGCAAATAAAAAAAAACATCAAAATGACAACAGCTGTGATTGTTTAAGCTGAAATTTCGAACGCGGCAACAAAAACATTTATACAAAAAGAAACATACACATTTTTTGTGTTTATTTTAAAATTGTAAATGTAAAAAGTTAATTAAAGTTATTTTGTGCAAATTATTAGCGAAAAGTGTGCTCACGATATGTAAACAAAAAATTGTGGCAAATACTTGACGTTTAGTAAAATGGCAAATTTGCCAAATACCCAACTAAAAAAGGCAAATTTAATCGTCATTGTGAAAACCCCAATTGTTATTTTAAAAATTTTGAATTTAAGATAAGAAATCAAGTGATTTTTTTATAATTTCGTTTCTTTTTTACATTAGTTAAAAAAAATAATAAACAACAGCAAGTGGTTAATGTACTTACATTTGTAAATACACTTTAATGTATGTATGTATTTTCACCAACCAACTAAATCTGTACAATATGGTACTTACGTGAGTTCATGTTATGACATTTAACGTTACACTGGCCATTACTCTTATGATCATGGAGTATCATGTCAGCAACAGCAGCATCATGGGCAGTAAAATCATCATCATCATCATTGGCATCACCAACATTAGCATCATCATTGTTGGCTATAATTTGTGTCAATAGTAAATTTGCACATGATCTTCGGATTATTCAGGCAATAACATACACGCAAAAAAAAATCTGTGTAAGATTGAGCAATCCTACTTGGTAAAACTTTTTTCATACCAAAAAAAAATTTTTATCAAATTTTTGCTAAAATTATGCTTGTCGATGTTAAAGTAACAAATTTCATTTTTTATGTAAAATAACCAAGTAGCTTGCACAATAACGCAAATTACTTGCACAAAAATTTATCGAAAGAAAACAACAACAACAAAAAAACAAATACAGACCGCCATTTTCATTTTGTATTTTTGTGTGCGTTGTTCGTTTATTTTTTGTGTTATAAAAACGTAAAAAGGAAATTGATAAATAAAATTAAAATAAATTAATAAATAAAAATAAATAATTAGTTTTTTAAAAGATAAATAAATGTAAGATAAAAGAATGCTAAAGTTAATTTTGCTTTCATCACTTAAAACACCATTCATTAAGAAAACCCAATGGAGTCCCAGACGTATGTTTCGATGAATAACAAATGGAATGATAAAGTGAGTATACCCGCATTCCGAAGACACCAATAAGGTTTAATAGATTTTTAGTTAAAAATTAGTGTTTGGTAATAATTTTCTATTTTTACAGGGTACTGCTTAATAAATTTTTGAAGCTATGGCGAATCCTTCACTACAATAAAGAGCGAGTTATAAAATTAAAACCTAAAAACGCAAAGCCATGGGAGTCCAGACCTGTTTTGATGAGTTACAAATGGAATGACAAAGTAAGTGTTACTCCATCCCAAGAGACCAATGAGGTTTACCAATTTTTTAAATTAAAAATTTATGTTTTGTAATAATTTTCTATTTTTACAGGATGCTTTTAAATAAATTCATGAAGCTATAGCGGATCCTTTACTTCAAGAAGAAGCGTAAGCAGCAGTCACTCGAGAAAATCGTACAAAAAGGGTCAGTTGGTCGGTGGTAAATTAAATCCTACACAACATTTATTATATTAATATGGATTTATTCTGTGAAAATTTTAAATTCAACAAATATACAAATTTTTACAAAAATTTATTGAAAATTTATTTTAGCATAAATGTGGTAATTTTTAGCATTATTTTTAGTCATCTTTTCTAATAATTTTGGTATATTTCACCATATCTCTTTTGGTATATTTTACCAAGTTTTTACTTAAATAGCATTAGCATTTTCTTCTAAATTTTTTACATAAGCGTTTTGGCTAAATTACGAAAACTACTTCGTCGGTTGTAGTTTTAGCTTATTTTTGGTAAAATTATGCCAGATTTTTGCTCACTCCGACACAGATTTTTTTTGCGTGTACATTTCTCAAAAGTATTTGTGTTTTAATTTTTTAAATACCCTACATAATGTGTAATATACATAAAGAAATGAACTAAAAATGGGAATATTTACTAAATTCAAGGAAAATTGTTAATAATTTAGCTCCATTGACATGCTTTCCTTATTTTAAGTTCAAAAATATAATAATATTATGCCAATTTAAACTAGAAAATAGGGAAGTTTTTATTTCAATTTAGTTCATACACATTTAAAAATCCGATTGGTTTCAGTTCGGACCCAAAGTGGGACCAGAACCAGTTACACTCAAAAAATCCTAACCATATTTTGAGACAAGCAAAAATTAAAAAAAATCGTTGGAATTATTTAAAAATTTTTTATAGAAAGTCTTCTAAGATAAATGTTTAAGATTTTTGAAGTTTTTCCAAAGAAAAAATGTCTCGGAATGTTAACATTTTTCTTAGATTTTTTTTTGGAAAAATCAGAGAATTTTTCTATAGGACTACTCTGACAATTTTTTATAGAAAAATCTAAGAATTTTTTTATAAGAAAAATCTGGGAATTTTTTATTAGAAAAAATCTGAAAGAGAAAAAAAGAAAATTATATAAGAATTTTTCGCTAGAAAAAATGTGTAAAAATCTCAAAAATTTTCTATAGGAAAAATATTTTTGAATCTTTGATTTTTTTTTATAGGAAAAAAGTCTCGGAATATTTAAATGTTTCTATAGAAAAAATAAAAAAAAAAATCTTCAAGAAAAATTTTAGAATTTTTCTATCGAAAAATTGTATTAGAATCTGTAACGTTTTCTAAGGAAAAAGTACAAAGTACACAGAATATGTGACTTTTTTATATAGGAAAATAGTCTTGGAATCTGAGATTTACTCTATTTAAAAAATGTGTCAGAATCTAAGACTTTTTTAAGGAAAAATGTCTCAGAATCTTAGACTTTTTTATAGGAAAAGCTAGATATTTTAAGGAAAAATATCCCAGAATCTTGGAAAATTTTTAAAATTCTGAGATTTTTTCTATTTGAAAAATGTCTCAGAATCTAAGACTTCTTCGGTAGGAAAATGTCTAAGACTCTAAATCTGAGAATTTTTCCATAGGAAAAATATCTCTGAAGTTGAATGAGACCTTTTCTATAGGAAAAATGTCTCAGAATTTCTTAGATTCTCAGACTTTATTCTAGGAAATAAATCTCACAAAATAGTTGAGAATCGTAGACTTTTTCTAAAAAAAGTGTCTCAAAAAACTATACTTTGTCTATTGAAAAATTTCTCAGAATCTGGGAATTTGGCTTAAAAAAAAATAAAAAGCATTAAAGTCTTTCAAGTAGTGTTTCAAAACCTGAAATTTTAGTATAGAAAGAATGTTTCGGTATCTTTGGCTTTTTTTGTAGAAAAATAGAATAGAAAAAAATTCAAATCCTAAGAAATTTTCTATGGGGAAAAAGTCACTAAATCAGAGAATTTTTCTATACGAAGAATTTTTTTAATTATAGGAATTTTCTGTGGGAAAATTTCATACGTATCTGACACTTTTTCATATGAAAGTGTATGAGAATCTAAAAATTTCTCTATAGCTAGAATTTTAAGAATTCTGAAAGCTTTTCTGTAGCACAATGCCTCAGAACCTCAGAATTTTGATATTGGGATAATGTGTCAGAATCATAACATTTCTCTTCAAGAAAATGACTCAGAAAAATTTTAAAATCAGAAAACTTTATTAAATAAACATGAATCTGATATATTTTCTATTCTAAAAATATTTCAGAATCTGGATCTTTTGCTGTCTGAAAAATGCTTTAGGACCTGAGAATTTCTAGAGGAGACATTTTTCAAAATATCAAACATTTTCTTAAGTTCATAAACCTTTTCTATAGGAACAAGTTTTTAATATTTAGAAATGTCTCTATTGAAAAAATTAAAGTTAACAAGAGGTAAACACTAAAAAACCTTAAATAATGGTTTAAATCTGAACTGAGGTTCCCTGCAAGAAAATGTGGAGTAAACAAAAATCCCCTCCCTCCCCCCCTACCCACAAACCCAAGTGCTGGATCCGCGCCTCCCTTATATATAGCAGAAATTCTTACCGCCAAAGAAATTTTTACTAAATATTTAAAAAATTTAGACATATTTGTCTTCCTTAATTTTGGAACGTAATTTTCTACCAATTAGTTAGTTCTTAATATTTATATTCTTAGATTTTAAGAAGTATTTTCCAATATTTTGGTAAATTTTTCATAATTAGGGGAAGTTTTTTTTTTTAAAAAAAAAAATGTGCATATTATCGCCGGTCGTCTTTACACGTGCGGTCCCATGGTCCTAAAGTTGGATCTAAAAAAGTTGGCATTCCCGAAAAGTTGTCATTCTCCGAGTATTAGTCTTAAAGTTATCTAGTTTTTAAAATTCTCAAGACCTATTCGTACACTGAAAAAAATAACTATACTGAAATTAAATAAACACTGTTATTAATTTAAGTAAACAAATTTTTTTGAATTTACTTCAACTTATCTTAATGTAAGGTGGTTTTACTTAAAACAATAAAAATAAACTTGAAGATAGTACATGCAAATACTTAAAAAAGCACAAGAGTTTTCCTTAATTTGTTTTTTTAAATTAAGTTAAATATTCTTTACATTTATGGCGAATTGATTGCATTTAAGAAAAAAAGGGTTTATTAAAAAATTTTGTTTTACTTAAAAGAAAAAAATTTAAATTGTGTGCAAAAAAAATAAATAAGTACGTAACTTACTTAAAAATAGTATAGACATTTTCAAGACATTAAATCAAATAAGTACTATTCTTTAATTCCAAAACGCATTTTCTTTAATTTAATCAATTTTTGTTTTAATTTAAGAAAAAAGTAATCTTTATTTTATTGATTTCATTGACTTTATTTGAATCCATATCTTCATCAGTTTAAGAAAGAATTTACTTAACTTAAGGAAAAAATACTTTAGGTATTTTGGGGATTCCATCTGGGGGCCCCATCTGGAGACCCCATGAGACCCTAACTTTAAATCCAAATTTCGATTTTCGCGGAATTTTCAAATGCCTATAACTCTGCAAATACTGCAGATACGAAAAAAATTCTAAAGGCGTTTTTGTAGTCCTGAACTTGTAGAATATGACTGCGGAAGACCCGAAAGCCCTCCGAGTTATAGTTTTCGAGATATTTCATGATCAAATTTCTCAAGACCCCATTCCCATATCTCGCAAACTAAGCAAGATAGAGCGATTCTGACCAAAATTCTGGATCAAAATCAGTAGTGACCCTATAATAGTGTACGCACATACTCACGGGCGGACCCCATATATTGGGGGCCCGTAGGGTCCTTACATTGGGACTCCATAGGGTCCAGAGGATCCGTAAGTTTAAGGAAATTTTTACTTATTTTAAAAAAATATTTTTCCTGTGGATAAAAACAATTAAACTTAAATTAAGTACAATTTTACTTACTTTTAAGATATATTTAAGTAAATGCATTACTATGTTTTAGGAAAAAATATACTTGGAATAAGAATTAATATCTTTGGAGCCCTCGCATACCCTCCTTTTTTTAAATTAAGTACAACATGCTTTAAAAATGGTAAATTTTTTTTTCAGTGTACTCCTCAGACGATCCTTACGGGATCCAACTGGGTCTGGGCGGGGTCTGTACCCCTATTATAACAAATCGAGTAAAATTAAAAAATTAAGCTTTAAATTAAGCTTCTACGAAGGTCGAACTGAAAAATTATTTTTTTTTTAATTTTTATTAAACATTTTTTTAAATTAAGTTTTTCCAAGTTCAAACATAAAAAAATTAAAAAGATGTCAAATAATTTATATTCCGTTCTAAGCTAATTTTTTCAATTACCCAAACAAAAATTAAAATTTTTTAAATGCTGTAAAAAAATCTAAATTTTTTTTATCTCCAATTCTTTTGACCACAAATTTTTTGTAAACAAAGAGTATGAGTCAACGTGAGTGTGAGTGAAGCTTGCGTGAGTGCACGTGAGTGTGAGTTGTATTAAATTTACTCACGTGATTGTGAGTGAGTGTGAGTAGAAAAAATATGCTCGTGAGTGAGTGTGCGTGATTCAAAAATTCCTGTCGTGAGCGTGAGTGAGTGTGAGTCAGGGTATAAATACCCATTAGGGTGGGTCGATGAAATGCATATTTGCGAATCTCGTTAACTAATAGCAAAAACTCGACGCGCATTTTCGAGCTGATAAAGGGAAAAATCATGAAAAAATTTTAGGAGGGTACTTTTAGGCCTCTACAAGCGGTTTTAGTTCGCGTTTTTTGGAAAAAAAAATATTTTTTTTAATTTTTTAAAAATATTTAAAAAATTAAGTAAAATAATGCTTATTACAAAACAAGTTCCAAAAAAAAATTATCTCTCCAATTTAGCCCGTGGATGCATGGGTATAAACCCAGGAAAGTTCGATTTATATATATAAAAAAAAAATATTTTTTATTTCATAATAGCACTCAAATGGTGCATAAGGCCGATTTAAGAACATGAATGATAAAAATAAAAAAATTTCGGGTATTTATAGCAATCCGCAAGTGCAAAAAATTCGCAAATTACAAAAAAATTAAAAATGGGTATCAAAATTTTAGTAAAATAAAGCGTTTTAAGAAAATGATAAAAAAAAAAAACAAAACAAATTGGAGGCTATTTATAACAATCCGCAAGTGCAAAAAATTCGCAAGTACCAAAAAAAAATAAAAAATGGAAAAATGGGTATCAAATTTTTGATAAAATAAAGCGTTTTCAAAAAAAAAAACAAAAAAATATATTAGAGGATCAATATGGTCTATGGATGCATTTTGAAAATCTGATGTTTTTTTTTTTTTTGTTTAATATTTAAACGTTTAAAGATTAAGTTTTTCGAGGAATAAAAAGGTAAGTGATAAGTTGTTTTGAAACATAATGTGGACAAACATCAATTGTAAATAAACGTTTAAATATCAAACAAAAAAAAACATCAGATTTTCAAAATGCATCCATAGACCATATTGATCATATAATATATTTTTTTGTTTTTTTTTCTGAAAACGCTTAATTTACCAAAAATTTGATACCCATTTTTCCATTTATTAATTTTTTTTTTTGGTACTTGCGAATTTTTTGCACATGCGGATTGTTATAAATAGCCGCCAATTTGTTTTGTTTTTTTATCATTTTCTTAAAACGCTTTATTTTACCCAAATTTTGATACCCATTTTTAATTTTTTTTGTTATTTGCGAATTTTTTGCACTTGTGGATTGCTATAAATACCCGGAATTTTTTTATTTTTTTATCATTCATGCTCTTAAATCGGCCTTATGCACCATTTGAGTGCTATTATGAAATAAAAAATATTTTTTTTTATATATATAAATCGAACTTTCCTGGGTATAAAAATGCATCCACGGGCTAAAATTGGCGAGATAATTTTTTTTGGAACTTGTTTCGTAATAAGCATTATTTAACTTAATTTTTAAAATATTTTTAAAAAATTAAAAAAAATATTTTTTTTCCAAAAACCGCGAACTAAAACCGCTTGTAGAGCGCTAAAAGTACCCTCCTAAAATTTTTTCATGATTTTTCCCGTAATCAGCTCGAAAATGCGCGTCGAGTTTTTGCTATTAGTTAACGAGATTCGCAAATATGCATATCATCGACCCACCCTAATACCCATGTCTCCCAGTTTTTCTAGATCAATTCGCGTTTTTGAGTAAAATACAAAAAAAGTTTTTTTGCACAATAGAAAAAATGCATAGCATTTTGCTAGCATCGCACAATTTATTGGCCTTTGACAACTCCTAGTGAAATTTGATTCAGAACATTAACCCTTTAAACGCACGATTTAATGTTTTTTTAGGACAGCGTTAAAAATGAGGACAAAAATTACCCCTAAGAACGGGAGATAGAGGGTTAATATGTTCTACGAAAAGAACAGCCTTTAAATTTCACTAAAGACGTGTTTAAACATTATTTAGCTCACAAGTACACTCAAAAAAAAACGTGGGTATTTAATACTAAAAATTTAGCTACGAGTACTAATGTTTTAGTCCAAAATGATCTAGTGCAGGCGTTGCTAATCATTACTAAAATTTGTTACTAATATCTAGTACATGAGAAATACTAACAAAACAGTAAATATTACTGCAATTTACTACTAAAAAAATCATAAATATTTAAAAATTTTTTCCTATTTAGTAAATAAAACTACTAATTTTAGTAAATGAAATTACTAATTTTAGTGCTTAAAATTACTACCTAAATCAATTTTAATAAATAAAAGTCAGAAAAATATTATATATAAATAAATGATTTTATTTCACTTTGGTTTTTATTTTATTATTTCACTTCGGTTATAAGATATACTTAATTACATGTCTTCTTAAGCTGTTTAAAAAATGTAGCGTTGATTGTACCACGTAAACGGTTGCTAAAAATATAAGAAAGAAATAATATATTCTCAATACATGTTCAAATGTATGTACAAACATTTTACTACAGAGGGCGCTTTTTTATACCTACATTTTTGTTTGTATTCGTGTGTATATCCATATTCTTCTTCAGCTTGAATTTTTTTCTTACACAATCATTGAAATAAAAAACGATTTAAAAAAAAACTGACGTAGTTTTATTATTAATGCATATTAATTTTATTATGAACACATTTAAATAAAAAAACATTTATATTTAATTACTTTAACACAATTTAATTAAATAAATAAAACATATATTTTTTTTATAAACACTCCGTGACTGGGTATCGCGTTGTTACTTTTTTTAATTCTTTTTCGCACTAAACAAACAGAAAAAACAGTTGGTAGCACTGCAGTTAATGCAAGCAAACGTAGTGTTCGCACACACTGCAGCAGCAAGCAGCAGACGGCAAAAAATATAAAGTGCCTGTTTAATTATAAATTATAAATTTATAAAAGCTGTACTTATTGTATTTGGAACTTGATGTGTGCTTTTGCAATGTTAAGAAATAAAAAATATGACATTTTAGTGAAATTATAATTAAATAGTGTACTCTTAATTTTTGCTGTCTGCTGCTTGCTGCTGAATTGTGAAGGAGCAAATGATCGCTAATAAAAACAGTGTTGCCATTATCAATATGAAAAAAAAAACGCAAAAATCGTAGCAAAAGGGTAAAAATTTACCAAACAAAAATCAGCGCCAAGAAAAGAGAGAATATTAAAAAAAAATTTGAAAATGTGCTTTTTAAGGTAAAAAGGATAAAAAGCAAAAAATAAAAATATTTGTTTTTATTATAAATTTAATAAATTAGCTGATACAATCAAAAGTAAAAATAATATTACATTCATATTACTCAAATAATATTAAGATAATGGTTAACATTAAATTTAAAACGAACTTTTTTTATTACATTCAATTATCAAGCCACAGAACTGCTTTAATGGAATGTTTAGGTATTTTATCAGTTTAATTTTTATGCATTTTACTTTATTTTGACAGTAAAAAAAAAACAACAGTCATTAAACATTTAAAAAAATATGTAGTTGTAAAAAAAATTAGAAAATATGTACCAAAAAGTTTTTACACAAATACAAGTAGGAAAGTCCAAACATGGACCGATTGAATATTTTTTTAAGATCTTTAATTACTGGAAAAAACACATATAAAACAATTTTGAGAGAAATATGCTTCTTTTAACTGAATATTGGCGACTAAATCTACAGGGAGTAACAGTATGCATTACCATGTAATGCATAGCCACAAAAAATGGAAAAATATGTACTAGTTGTTCCCTACCGCTTGCCATAGGCCATATTTTTTTTTTTCATTTTTCATGCATTACGAAGGTTCATGCATTATTTTTAGTCTTATCCCAAAAAAATCATTAATCCTGTATAGAGTAAGGCCACGTTCACACTACATGAACTTATACCTAATTCACACCTAAGATGAAATCACATTCGATCACAACGCATAGCGTTGTTCAAAATTATGTGTAAATTGGTTTTGTAAAAACAATAAATTGTATTGAAATTTTTACGAAAATAAACCCCAATTTTCTTTATTTAACTTTATCAAAAATACATATTTTGATTGCGTCATTACAAAAATACAACTCCATAACCAAAAATTTAAATTTGCCGACGATTGAGAGCAAACGCCGCCGTCTGCAAGCAAATGGGGCGAGTCGCCACCACCCTAAGTTCCTCGTCGGCACAATTTAAATTAATTGTTAGAGTCACTTAATTCAAATTTAAAGGGGTTGTTTGTATGAGGACAAGGTCCAAACATGGATAAAATTTTCCAAATTTCATTAGGTCTGGGCTTAACTTTCAAATTTCAGCAAAATCTATTGATAATATAAAAATCACAAATTAAAAAAAATGGAAAAAACACCATAAATATGTACCTTATCTTTAAAAACGCGTATTTAAAAAACGGCAAAACCAAAAAAGCACCAGCACATACCCGAAATGTAACATAATGGCAACACTGAATTCAAATTTAACGATTTTGCAGCAAAACCAGTTGGTAGCTCTGCTTGTAAACAAGCGCCCCCTTACGGAATTATTACTAACAAAAAAAAATTAAAAACCTAATAAATTACTGTATATTAGTACTTTTATGAACTAAAAATAGTAAAAAAATTAGTACAACCGACTACCAACAAAAATTACTCATAAACAGTAAGAAATACTAATTTTAGCACTTTTAAGATACTAAAAAAACTACTGTAATACTGGTAATTGGTAACTTATTAGTAGATTTGGATTACCAACGCACTTACTAATTTTTTTACTGTAGAATTATTTTGAGTGTAGATTTAATACATTTTTCGACTTATTTCACATTACTTTAGAAAACACAATCTTTTTTATTGGCGTTTTTCGCGAAAACGCGAATTGATATAGAAAAACTTGGCCCTACTTTCAGAATTTGTCAGTCTGGTCCATGTGTACAAAAGTGTGTCGGTCGGTGTAATAAGGCGTTTTATTGTTAAATTTGTCGTTAATGAATTACATATATTTTATACCTATGCACTTTATTTTTTTCAACAGTGTATATAGTAGGGTGGAGCAACTTTTGCTTTTTTTTCGAATTTCGAAAACGTCTAGGTCGGAAAAGTTGCCTTTTAGGTTCGATATTAACACACAAAAATATTGAACAATGGCTTTGGGTAAATCTTTTGACTCGAAAATCGAAAAGTTACGAGCATAGTGAAAAAAAATGTTTGAACTTTTTTTTCAAAACAACTGAAACTTTCGTTCTGATCTCCTAATATTTGTAGGGTGTCGATCTTGGCCGACTAACTTTATTTGTTTCTTGAAGTTTTTGTTGATTTGTAACGAATATTCATACATATGAAAATTCGAATTTGAGTAAGAGTATGTGTTTTTTTTTATTTTTAAAAATTAAGCTACTGAAGGCTACCAAAGGGGCATCTTATGCTACGTTACATGTTGCAAGTTCGTTCATACATGCATATGTTTTTTTTTGTTCATTTTGTTTTAAGTTTGATGATGCTTCACTAAAAAACGTAGCACGTTTTTAAACTATGAACTTTGACAAAATATGATTTTTTTTTTTAGTTTTAGTTGTTGTTATTTTCTTTTGTTGTACTCGTTTTATACCATTGTTTTACTAATTTTTATATTTATTGGAAAAAAAATATTTCGTTTTGTTTTGCTTTTTTGAACATGTATGAATTGAAATTTTTTACATGTGAAAACATCATTTTTTTATATTTTAAGTGATTTTCTTTAGTTTAAAATTGTAACTAATTTTTAATATGTTTTTTAGGATTTATTGTAAAATTTTTTAGAAACAGCTGCAAGCAATTTTAAATATACTTTTCTTAAGTTTATTTTAAATTTTGAAATAATTTAAAACACCTGCATAATTTGGTTTTATTTGGTAAGGATAAAATGCATTTAGAATTGCGGAAATTGCATTCACATTTTGATTTTGTTCTGCATATTTAAAGATCCTTGGAGAACACAGTATGAGGTTTTAACAAATTTTATAAATTGATTCTGAAACAATCTTGCTTCGCAGATTGTATAAATTCATTAAATGAAAACACGATTTAGTGTTTTTATTTTATAGAAAAACTTTATTATTTAATCTTCGTTTTAGCAAAGAAAAGTTAAAACCCGTCCGAACAATTTTGTCTAGACAAAGTATGACTTTCTTTGTTGAACTCAGAAAGATAATTGAACAATTTTCCAAAATGAGCTTCCTTTTATACAAATTTCAAACAATATTTGGAATAAAAAAAATATTCAAATCAAAGTTGCTTTTGAAAATGTTACAGTAGAATTTTGAAAAGAAAAGTTACAGAAATTTAAATAAACGAAATCAATTAATGAAAAATTAAAGATTTTAAAATAATGAAATCTCAACAAAATAAGTGAAAATAAGGAAACCTGCATAGTGCTTTATAATGACCTGCTTCAATTCTAGAATTTGAAAATTTAAAAATAAATACGTAAATTTTTACACAAAGATATCCTTACTTTTGAACTGATCACACAGAAAATAATATCGTGATTTTTTTTTAATTAAAAATGGATTTGATATTAAATTTAACTTCAATTAAACATTTTAATTGATTCAATTAATGTTTTAATTGAATTCTTAACTTTACTGAAAATAAAAATAAAATAAACAAACGAAACCGGTTTTGTATGCATTAGTGTTAGTAGCAAATGAAAAAATAAAATGCAAAAAACAAAAAAAAAAAACTTTTGAACTATTGTTTTGTATATTTTGGTGGTAGCAGCCAATGAATACATAAAAGCAACAAAAAAATTTAGTTTTATTGTTTTCTTTAAGGCGAGCGGTCGTTGCGGATAAATTGTTTTGATAATAAAATGTGTACAGTTGTGTTTTGCACATTGAAATATAATACAATTTTTTTTGATTCAACTTTACTAAGGCGACAAAAATGCATGCAATAACAAGATTTAAAAATAAAAATGTAATTTTAAATAGTTATTGATATTTTAAAATACTACTATAATGTTTTTATGCAAAACTATACCAAGTGTTTATATTTAATAAAGAAAATAAATTTCATAATAATGTAAAACAAAGTTTTACATTATTAAAAGTTGAAGTTCAACTTTTAAAATTAAATTGAGTTTTGGTCTTTTTTCAATTAAAAATTTTATGTGAATCAATAAATCTATATTATTGATTTTCAATTTTATATTAATTTTTTTTTTAAATTTATTTAATTACAATTTTAATTGGTTTTCAATTTTATTTTCAATTAAAACTTTAATTGATTCAATTAACAATTTAATTAAGTTTTAAAACTATTTTCAAACAAAATGAGTAATTAATATGCGCATTTTCGTGATACGTCCGAAATCAATTAATTTTTTAATTGAATCAACGAATTTCGTAATTGAAATTCATTTTTATTTTTTTCTGTGCAGATAAGGTTTTGTGTAGTTTTTATAAATATCCAATCATTTTGTCTCTATCACAAAAGCAAGTGGCTGGCTTTTGTGATAGAGACAAAATGACACTACAGTCAAACCCGGTTATAACGAACTCCGAGGGACCCGTATTAATAGTTCGTTATAAGCGAAGTTCACTATAAGCGGGGTATATTTTGTATTAACCTAGTTTTATTTCCAAAAAAAATGTTCCAATTTTGTTTTATTTTACGTTTTTTTGAAAGTAAACTACTTACTGAGAAGAAAACATTAAAATATAAATAAATTTTATCAAAATAATAATATTAACCAACAATTTCAAACCATTTGTGAGTTTGGTAAACATAATTGCCTCAAATTTCAGAATATTTATGGGTGTTCGTTATAAAAAGGTAAATATACATGAAATTGTGTCCGTGGGACCATAATAAGTACACTCAAAATAATTCTGCAGTAAAAATATTAGTAAGTGATTTGGTACCAAAATCTACTAATAAGTTACTAATTACCAGTAGTACGGTAGTTTTTTAGTATCTTCAAAGTACTAAAATTAGTAATTTTTACTGGTTTTGAATATTATTAGTAAAAATTTTTAGTATTGATTACCAACGCCTGCACTAGATCATTTTGAACTAAAAAATTAGTTCATTAGTAAAATTTTTAGTATTGAATACCCACGTTTTTTTTGGGTGTAGTTCGTTTTAACCGATGATTCGTTATAACCGAGTTCGTTATAAAAGAAGTATTTTGTGTGAAAATTGTTGCCAAAACGTCGGGACTTTAGAATTAGTTCGTTATAACCGAGAATTCGTTATAACCGAGTTCGTTATAACCGGGTTCCACTGTATAAGTGTTATTCCCATCTTTTGTTGACAGTGAAAATACGTATTTTACCCAAATCTTTCATAGCAAGTGTTTTAGCAATTAATTTTCAATTTAAAAGACAACAAAATATTTCAATTATTTGCTCACATCCTTGCCATATGTTAAATAAACAAGAAAAATTGCGTTATAATTTTCATATTTACATGCTTTGTTAAATAAATACCAAAACCCAAATGAAACGATATACAACAACACAACTAGTACAGGGAGTCACAAACCACGACTGGTCCCAGCCAACTGTAACCTTAAAGTGCCAATACCATAATTTTTTTTAGAATATGTATTTGGGATGTCTAAGAAATATTTATCAAACAAAAACCAAAATCTTCGATCGAGCACTTTTTGCGAAAATCGCGTTTAAATTGCAAAAATTAAAAAAAGACACTCTTCAAAATTCAAATAGATGCACTTACTCGATGTTGAACTCCTTATTCCAAATCTGCTTTAAAAATTTTTCTAGCATACACCGTTTTCAAAAACCGCAAATTTAGCACTTTCATCGCGTAGATGAGTAGAAACGTTAAATTCGACAAAAAAAAAAAAAACAAAAAATAAAAATTTACTAAATTTTTTATAAGGGTTTGAGTTGAAAAATGTAGAAGAAGAATTTAATTTCTAAAAGCTATAGACATTTCTGGTATTCCTATACCGGTTTCGGACAGTTCCAGTTAACTGTCTTCATCAGTAGGATTTAAATGCCAGTTTGTTTTTGTTAATGGTAATTATTTTTCTAATATGTGAATTTTATTAATATCAATGCACAGTCCAGAATCGAACCATGAATATTTTCATACCATTAACAATACTGGTGGGATGGCACTCTAGACATCACCGCCAAAGCATTGATTAGATATGTGTTGGATAAATATTCGTTTTTCTATTCATTACTGCTTGCATTGCATATTAATAGTTTTTTCTACAGAGAGATTGAGATTGACAATGTTGCCACATGGTCTGGATTTTTCAGACACATGCAGGGGATTGCATTTTTCTGGGAGACATGCCTAATGGCGACATTTCTGTCAGTATTTTTATTTGTTGATTTTTCTGTTAGTAATTCTATTTGTTATAATTTGTTATAACATATACTCCAGGAGCCTGAAAGGCCCTGAAAAGTCCTTCAAAAGTTTGCGTGTTTTCAACAGACAGACAGACGGAGGGACATCTATATCGTCTTAAAATCGATCGAGGATCATGAATATATATACTTTATGGGGTCCATGACCAATATGTTGAGGTGTTACAAACGGAATGACAAACTTATACATACCCTCTATCATTAGAGTAGAGGGTATAACAAATAACGTGACAAAACGTTTATTTTGAGCTCCCCTGCCTCATCGGAAGTTGACCCATTTTTAACCAAAATTTTAACTTTATCTACCTGGGAAAAAAGGGCACGCCTCTGTTGTCCCAACATAGCAAAAATAGATTCTTTAATATGTAAGTAGCTTATAACATATATAGCTCATAAACCCAGCCTTTAATATACAAGAGGCGGCAAAAATTACTAAAAACTTTATTGCAAATTGAAAAATTGCATGTTAGAATTTCGCCCAATATTTTGAAAAAAAAATCAAATTTGTGCTGGAGCTCCCTTGGGAGTTCCGCTAGGGGGAACAATGTGAACGCTACGAGCTTAAGTCCTAAAAAAAATAAAAAAAGGTGCTGTGCCGAATCTTTAATACCCTTCAACATGTAAAAAAAAAATGCAGGGGCGTTTTTTTCAGGGGAAGGGTAGTTAGAAAGGGGTCGTTGGGTACACTTTTTTTCTCACGGGAAATGTTTACAAGTTCATTTATTATCCTTCTTGCACTAAAGTTATACAGTTTTACCATTAGTTAAATACATTTTTCATATCCACGCCCACAAAAGGGGGCGGGCCAAAAAAAACGAAATTTTTAGTACCCTGGGTCCAACTGAAGTATGTCAAACTTCTTTTGACAAAAAAAGTTTTATTTGCTTAATATAAGTATAAACAAGTAAGAGTGTTAAATTCGGCTGTGCCGAATCTTTTATACCCTCCAACACGTTTAAAATAAAAAAAAAAAATCGCAGGGGCGTCTTTTATTTTTTCGGGGGGGGGGGGGTCGGTGGGGGACACCTTTACCACCGCTATATATGTTTACAAATTATTTGTTTATGATATTTACGCTTAAATAATAAATTTTTATCGTTATTTTTCATTAATTTCTATAACCACGCCTCCAAAGGTGGTCGGCCTGAAGAAAATCAAATTTCCTAACCCCGTTGGACTAAGCGCAGGTCTATGAACATAATATGGCATAAAAATGTTACATTTGTTGAGCAAAAATTAAAAAAAAATCGTAAAAATATTGTATTTTTCAGGGGTCATTTTAGTTCTTCAAGGGGGAACTTTTTTCCCCCTGGTCCAATTTTGCCCATCTTCGAACTTAACCTTACCAGTAACATAAGAGATATTCTTGCCCAACTTCAGGGGTCTAGCTCTTTTGGTTTGGACTGCATCGTTATTTCTACAGACGGACGGACGGACGGACGGACATCGCTAGAATGTCTTAGATTCTATCATGGATCAATATTATATATACTTTGTGGGGTCCCCGACCGATATTTCGATATGTTACACACGGAATGACAAAGTGAGTATACCCCCATACTGTGGTTGGAGGGTATAAAAACCTTGTAAAAAATTTAGTTTTTTATAGGAACTTTTCCCCCTTGGTCCAATTTTGGCCATCTCCGAACTTAAGCAGCCTAGGACCATTAGACATATTCGTGCCAATATTTCATATTTCAGAAGCTTAGCTCTTTTATTTTGGACTGTATCGTGTTCTGCACAGACGGCCAGACAGACAGACGGACTGACGGACAGACGGACTTCGCTAGAATGTCTTAGAATCGATCAGTGATCAATAATATACGCACATTATGTGGTTCCCGACCAATATTTCGATGCGTTACACACAGAATGACAAAGTAAGTATACCCCCATACTGTGGTTGGATGGTATAAAAATGTATGGGGACCACCTTAAGGGTTAAAGATTGTGGGTAGGTATTTTCGGAGAAAATTTTGAAAATGTTGTGATGGGAGCTAATTTTATAAAAATTCAATTTTGTATGGGAGCCACCTTAAGAAGTGGTGACAAGGGGTTGGTTTTTTAGAAAAAATGTTAAAGTGTAAAAACTAATTGTGGCCGGTTTTACATTAGAATCTCTTGAAGCGACTCCGAGGTAATTGTGGGGCAAATGGCTCCTCATTTTTTTACACGCCAACATTGTTTCTGAACCTATCTCCACTCCTAAAGGGGGCTCCTATACAAAATTACATTTTTATGAACTTTGCACCCACCGCTGTAACTGCCCCAGGGTTGCCCCTAGACGATTCAAATGTATGACCGACCTCCAATATTTTTTCAATACCAACAGAACATACCTACCACCAATCTTGAATCATTAACCATACACTTTTTACTGAAAATTTTGATTTTATTGACATCAGTTCATAGCACTGACATGGTTTCCCCAAGAGGGGTAAAATGCATGACAGACCCCCTTACTTTTTCCATCCAAACATCTTTTCCAAACATACACACAGAAAATAGATTCAGTTGCAACAACCGAATTGTTTGCCAACTGAATTTTTGCGGTTGCACGAACTATCACAGAATTCAGTTGCCTCTACTGATAATTCAGTTGCATCTACCGGTAAATTCAATTATAGGAACGGAATATTTTTAAGTTATAATTTACATTGGTTATCGTGATCGAATTTTAAAAAGCGTTATATGGTTGCACCAACCAATATTATTTTTACACTGTTTCTATTGAAATAAAATTTTTATTTTTTTTTTTAATTTTTATTTAAACAATTTTATTAATTAATTTAATTGTATAAAATAAACATACATAATTTAAAAAGTAAAATACATACACACATATAAGAAATTTTAGTATCAGAATCTGAGAATTTTTCCATAGAAAAAAATATCTCCGAATCTGAGAATTTTTCTTTAGGAAAAATATTTCATAATCTGATAATTTTTAATTGAAAGAATATATCAGAATCTAAGAATTTTACTGTTAAAAGAATATCTCAGAATTTTCTATAGAAAAAATATCTCAGAATCTGACTACTTTTATATAGAAAAATTCTTACATTCTGATATATTTTATATGGAAAAATATTTATATTCTGTCTCAGATTCTATGTAGAACATGTTTCCTATAGAAAAATTACCCGATTCTGAGACATCTTTACTATCGAGAAGTTCGTAGATTCTGAGACATTTTGTCTATAGAAAAATTCTCAGATTCTGAGACATTTTTCATATAGAAAAAGTCTCGGGTTTTGACACATTTTTCCTATAGAAAAATCGGATTCTGAGACATTTTTCCTACAGAAACAGTTTCGGATTCGGAGACATTTTTCCTACAGAAAAATCTCAGATTCTGAGACATTTTTTCTTTAAAAAAAGTCTTAGATTCTGAGACACTTTTTCTATAGAAAAAGTCTCAGATTCTGAGACATTTTTCCTATAGAAAAAGTCTCAGATTCTGAGACCCTTTTTCTATAGAAAAAGTCTCAGATTCTGAGACACTTTTTCTATAGAAAAAGTCTCAGATTCTGAGACACTTTTTCTATAGAAAAAGTCTCAGATTCTGAGACACTTTTTCTATAGAAAAAGTCTCAGATTCTGAGACACTTTTTCTATAGAAAAAGTCTCAGATTCTAAGACACTTTTTCTATAGAAAAAGTCTCAGATTCTAAGACACTTTTTCTATAGAAAAAGTCTCAGATTCTGAGACAGTTTTTCTATAGAAAAAGTCTCAGATTCTGAGACAGTTTTTCTATAGAAAAAGTCTCAGATTCTGAGACACTTTTTCTATAGAAAAAGTCTCAGATTCTGAGACACTTTTTCTATAGAAAAAGTCTCAGATTCTGAGACACTTTTTCTATAGAAAAAATCTCAGATTCTGAGACACTTTTTCTATAGAAAAAGTCTCAGATTCTGAGACACTTTTTCTATAGAAAAAGTCTCAGATTCTGAGACACTTTTTCTATAGAAAAAGTCTCAGATTCTGAGACACTTTTTCTATAGAAAAAGTCTCAGATTCTGAGACACTTTTTCTATAGAAAAAGTCTCAGATTCTGAGACACTTTTTCTATAGAAAAAGTCTCAGATTCTGAGACACTTTTTCTATAGAAAAAGTCTCAGATTCTGAGACACTTTTTCTATAGAAAAAGTCTCAGATTCTGACACACTTTTTCTATAGAAAAAGTCTCAGATTCTGAGACACTTTTTCTATAGAAAAAGTCTCAGATTCTGAGACACTTTTTCTATAGAAAAAGTCTCAGATTCTGAGACACTTTTTCTATAGAAAAAGTCTCAGATTCTGAGACACTTTTTCTATAGAAAAATTCTCAGATTCTGAGACACTTTTTCTATAGAGAAAGTCTCAGATTCTGAGACACTTTTCCTATAGAAAAAGTTTCAGATTCTGAGACACATTTCATATAGAGAAGTCTCAGATTCGGAGACACTTTTCCTATAGAAAAAGTCTCAGATTCGGTGACATTTTTCCAATTGAAATTGTCTCAGATTCTGTGACATTTTTCCCTATTGAAAAATTCTCAGATGTATGTTTTTGGGGGTGCACATACATACATTAATTTCCATATTATTATATTTAGCCGTTAAAAAAAGTTGTTACCAGTCTCAGCACCAGACTTCTTGGGAAATGTTTCATTGTTTTTTTTTTGGTAGTTGGTACTTTTATTGTCGACGTATGGATTGTTGTTGTAACATCTTTATTATCAGAATTAAATCCGCATATGCAAAAATCTAAAATAAGTATTATTTATTATTTGCTAACATTTCAGCAGTAATATCATCTTACCGTCAAGTTTTATAATTTTTTTAGTGAAATTTGGTATCTGTTTCCTTTATTATTTAATATTGCCCGAAAAAACGTGTGAAATGTATTTCATTTTTATTTTATTAAATTATTATTTTTATTTTTTGACGTTTAATAATTTTAATCAAAATGAAATCCTAACAAACAATTATTAGTTAATACCACTAATACAAATTTTTAATTTAGTAGAACTTTACAAAAAATTAAAAAAAAAATTAAATTTGGTTAACTTAACCAACATTTCCAGTTGTTGATACAATTATTTAATATATTTGCAATTTATCGATTAAAGCAAGTGAATTTTGATCGAGAGGGAAAATATAAACTAAAAATAACATTTGTACTAACTAAATATTTTTCAAAATTGTTATAAGTTTTTAGTTTTTGTACATTAACCAACTTATTAGTTGCTAATACATAAATTCGGTCACGATTGATATTTGTCCATGACTATTGTTATTTATTTGGTTTGGCGATAATATTTTTGCAATAACAACTAAAAATTAGTTAGACTTATTAAAATTTGATTTTTATGATGGAATTCCAACTAAATCTTTCTCTGTGTGTACCTACCCCGTTTCTCCATTCCCTAAGTGAGCTCCCATACAAAACGCCATTTATTAAAAATTTGCTCCCACCGCCCTCACTGTCCCAGGTTACCCCTAGACGAGTTAAATGTATGACCGACCTACAAAATTTGTTCAATACCAACAATGTATGACTGCCACCCAGTACTTCCCCCCCTCCCCCCCCCTCCCCCCCCTCCCCCCCTCAACATTTTTCAGAACATACCTACCACCTTTCTCTACTTACTAATGGGGCTCCCATAAAAAATTTTTTTTTTTTTTTTTTTTAAATATTGGGCGAAATTTTTGTTTTTGAGCATATTGTAATGAAATATTATATTTATATACATAGGTCTTACTATCGGAAATGTTAACACAAAACAAAATATAAAGATTTAATGAAAGGAATCCCCCAATTCCAAATTTGTGTGTTAACAATTTCCAAAAAACCTGTTTTTTTTATACCCTCCACTCTAGTGATAGAGGGCACATACAAGTTTGTCATTCCGTTTGTAACACCTCGAAATATTGGTCTAGGACCCCATAAAGTATATGGGGCATTCCATGCCAAATCACTCACTTTTAGGCCCGACCCCCTTCGATTAATTTTATTTTTGGATATGTTTTAGTACGTATTAAATGCAACTTGTAGCCAAATTTTCAGCCTTTTATACCAAGGTGGTGTTGAGTAATCAATTTTTCAAAATGGCGATTTTTTCCAAAAAATTAAAAAATTTAAATTTTCAATCAATTTTGACCAGTAAAAAATATAGATATATTAAAAAAAGGTGGACAACATTTTGTTGGTAGTTAAATGTAGTTTTAGAAAAAAAATATGAAAAATTATTCGAAGTAATTATCACTTGTTTTTTATCGTATAAAAATTAAAATCGACTTTTTGAAAAAGTCCGAAACCTTCGATTTTTTTTTAAAAATGTCAAAAAATTCTACTCTAAATTACGCAACTTTTAAGTCATAATTCGAGATGTGATCGTAATTCGTTCTATTTTTATTCAAATTTTGAAAATTGCACTTTTTTTTTTTTTGAGTCTGGTTTATTTTATATGGTGCTCCAAAAAAAATAATTTGGTAAATATTGACCGTAACTTCCCCTAGATATATTAACTTGGGTGTAAAAATACGTCTCAGAAAATTTTAGGATGATCGGACATGGGTAAGGCGTGCCGCATCGGCTTTGAAGTTTGAAAATCGGATTACAAGGGAAAATATGCATTTTTTTCTGTTTTCTTAATTTGTTTGGTATTTTAAGTTAATTTTGAATTCAAATGGTTACAGAATTGAAATGTGGAGTAAAATGTCTCTCTATTAAGGTTATAAAAACCGAAATCGGTTTAAAATCAGCCAAGTTATTACAACTTCCCCAGGCATCTCACGTGTGGCAGACAACTTAATTAATCAATACAATCCGATTTTTGAAATTCATTGAAATTTTCTACTGTAATAACATTTTTTTATTCTTCAAGTTCAAATGTTATTAGATGACAAGTATTTTTCATATTGTGTTTTGCTAACATTTTTTAAATTAGTGCTAAAAATGCCTGCATTTTCCACACTCTTTTGAAATCTCTATTTAAAAAAAAAAAATATTTTTTTTGTTTTAAAATTTGGAAAAGTCAAAAAATATTACACTGAAACATGAATAATGAAAAAATGTTATTACAGTAGAAAATTTCAATAAATTTAAAAAAAGGGCCTCGTATTTTTTAATCAAGTTGTATGGCACACGCTAGATGCCTGGGGAAGTTGTAATAACTTGGCTGATTTTCAACCGATTTTAGTTTTTAGTACCTTATTAGAAAGGCATTTTACTCCACATCATAATTCTGTAATCATTTGAATTAAAACTTAACTTAAAATACCAAAGAAATTGCGAAAACAGAAAAAAATTCATATTTTTCCTTGTAATCCGTTTTTTAAACTTCAAGGACCATGCTAAGCGCCTTACACATGTCCGATCGTCCCAAATTTTTGTGAGACGTATATTTACCTCCAAATGAATATATTTAGGGTAAGTTAGGGTCAGTATTTACCATTTTTTTTTTTTTTGGAGCTCCATATAAAATAAATCAGAGCCAAAACATAAAAGGTGCAATTTTAAAAATTAAAAAAAAAAATAGAAAGAATTGTGATCACATCTCGAGTTATGGCTTAAAAGTTGCATAATTTAGAGTAGAATTCTTATAGTTTTTTACAAAAAAATCGAAGGTTTCGGACTTTTTCAAAAAGTCGATTTTAATTTTTAAACGTCAAAAAATAACTGATAATTGCTTCGAATAATTTTTTCACATTTTTTTTCTAAAACTACATTTAAATACCAACAAAACGTTGTCCAACTTTTTTTGAAATATCTATATTTTTTACTGGTCAAAATTGATTGAAAATTTAAATTTTTTCATTTTTTGGAAAAAATCGCCATTTTGAAAAATTGATTACGCAACACCACCTTGGTATAAAAGGCTGAAAATTTGGCTGCAAGTTGCATTTAATACGTACTAAAACATATCCAAAAATAAAATTAATCGAAGGGGGTCGGGCCTAAAAGTGAGTGATTTGGCATGGAATGCCCCATATATATTCATGATCCTCGATCGATTTTAAGACGATCTGGCGATGTCCGTCCGTCCGTCTGTCTGTCTGGCTGTTTGTCTATTGAACACACGCTAACTTTTGAAAGACTTTACGGAGGCTCCTGAAGTTTGGCATATATGTTGGGAGTTTACCTGGTCAGGTTGGTATTCAGTGAAATCGGTCCAGTGGTTCAAAACTTATGAGCAAAAGACTGAATTTCGGCAAGGGTTTTTCTTGAATTTACGTGATAAAACACACGGTAACTTTCGAACGACAATTCTGAGGGTGCTGAAGTGTAGCATATGTATTTACCGTTTCTCTGGTCTGGTTCGTTTTAAATTTCAGCCAAATCGGTTTAGTGGTTCAAAAGTTATAAGCAAAATTTTGAATTTGATAAGCACCAAAATTACTTTACAGAGTATTTTTGTCGCTCAGAAATATTTTTACACTAAAAAAAAATTTACACTCGAAAAAAAATTTACACTCGAAAAAAATTAGTAAATTATTTGTTTTTTTACAAAAATGAAAAAACGTTTTTTATTTAAAATAAAATATTTCTAATCAAAATTGTTAATTTATTTCACATTAAAAAATTTACTATCCTTTAAAAAGAGCATTATGGAGGGTATTCATAGATTCGGCCAAGTCGAATTTAAATTTTATACTTGTTAAATTTTTGCTGCCACTCTTATATTAAAGGCCCGGGTAAAAATGAAATATATATGATCATATATGAAGATATATGGATCATTTATGGATTTATATAACCTTATATTATCATATATGCCTCCATATATATTCATATATGATCTGATCCGAAAATTGGCCCGATATGACCTCATATCGGGCCAATTTACGGATCAGATCATATATGAACATATATGGAGACATATATGATAATATATGGTTATATAAATCCATATATGATCCATATATCTTCATATATGATCATTAGAGTGTCCCTTATTTTGGAAATGTTGGAAATGTTGAGACGGTACCCCCTCATTTTTTTCCTTTTGACTAAAAAATAACTCAGGAAAAATTGTACGCCCCTACGACCACGCCTTCCCTACGCGACGGGGCCGTAAAGAGCGGGGCCTTAAAAATCATTTTTCCATACAAAGCAAAAAAATTTTTTTTTGATTTTTAATTTTTTTTGTTATTAATTATAATATTACTTGATTAGCTTATTCACGACAAAAAATTTGATTTTGGTGGGATGAAGCTTTCAGTTCTAAAAAATTTTTCGAAAAAGCTTTTGGGGTCCTACAGTAAAAATTTTTTAAAAAATATTTTTTTTTAGTTTTGGCAAGCAACCGTTTTAGTTGAATTGTTGCTTTTAATGATATATTTTCATAAAAAATATTATTCCTATCTGTGACATCTTTATCGTGATCTAAAAAAGGGTAAAAAATGCATTTTTGATGTTTTTCGATACACGATCAAGATGTCACAGATATGAATAATATTTTTTTATGAATATATACCATTAAAAGCAACATTACAACTAAAACCGTTGCTTGTCAAAACTAAAAAAAAAAAATTTTTTAAAAATTTTTACTGTAGGACCCCAAAAGCTCAAAAATTTTTTTTTCGAAAAATTTTTTAGAACTGAAAGCCTCATCCCACCAAAATCAAATTTTTTGTCATGAATAAGCTAACCAAGTAATATTATAATTAATAACAAAAAAATTAAAAATCAAAAAAAAATTTTTGGTTCTTTAAGGCCCCGTCGCGTAGGGAAGGCGTGGTCGTAGGGGCGTAAAATTTTTCCTGAGTTATTTTTTAGTCAAAAGGAAAATAATGAGGGGGTACCGTCTCAACATTTCCAACATTTCCAAAATAAGGGACACTCTAATGATCATATATATTTCAGTTTTACCCGGGGGCGGGGATTATTAGCTATTCATGTGATATTGTCTTTCAGATCAATTGAAAAAATTAGCATGTTCTGAACGAAACTTTTAAGCTGGAAGCAAAAGAGTTTTGGTACTTTTAGGGCAAAAAATCACAATTTTTATTTTTGATTTTTTTTAAGTTTAAAATATTGTAACTTTTTAACAAAACAAGATATTCTATTTGTTATGGTTTTAAAATATCAGAAAACTATCTAGTTAACTAA
Source organism: Pegoplata infirma (assembly GCA_963921195.1). NCBI lineage: Eukaryota > Metazoa > Arthropoda > Insecta > Diptera > Anthomyiidae > Pegoplata > Pegoplata infirma. The sequence continues at coordinate 66,838,820 of OY992536.1, forward strand.
AAATCGGACGTTATGTGACCAAGCGATTCCTGAAAAACTGGAACATAATCGGCGAAAAAATTAAAATGTTCCCCATTCAAATGGCTATAAATCAGAATGTAAAAAAAGAGGTTTTTCAACTTGAACCCTTATAGCAAATACAATTAGAGCCCGAGCTCCATCTGTACTTACTAGTGTTTGGGAATTCCCGGACTTTTTGATTTCCCGGGAAACGGGAAAAAAATAATTTATTTCCCGGGATTCCCGGGAATCCCGGGAAATTTTCATTATTAATATAAATTATAAAAAACATTAAAATTTTACCAACTTTTTATTAAAAACTGTTTTATTAGAGATAAACCATTAATTAAAACATTAAAAATCAACAAATAAAAGTTAAAAATCCTGAAATACAATAAAACAAAACAAAAAAAATATTGCAACTTGTTTCCCACAAAAAAGCGCAAAAATAGCTAAAAATCGCAAAAAAATAAAACGGCGTTTTTCGAGCAAAAACTAATATATTTGGCAGCACTTTTAATACTTTGTTCTGGAAATGTCAATTCTAGGTTCAAAATTTGTATATTTTTTTGACAGTTTTAGCAAAATTATCACTAACCGACGTATATTTTTTGACTTTTTAAGTTTTTCATGATATTGTCATAATTTTTACACTTGGTCAGTTTTCCTATGAATATATATTTGCACTGTTCTTCCAAATAGAAAAAATACGAAAAATAGCAAATGTAATTACACCTGTAATTAAAAAAATATTAAAAATTAAATTAAAATAAACGTTTTTTATGTAAAATGGTTTATTTTATGAAATTCCCGGATTTCCCGGGAAAAATAAAAAAAATTCCCGGGATTTCCCGTCAGTGTTTTCCCGGGAATTCCCGGGAAATTCGACCCGGGAATTCCCGGACCCCAAACACTAGTACTTACAGAAAAAAAAAAAAAAAGAGATAACGACTACTAAAAAAATCAAAATTTCATTAAAATCGAATAATAAACAACAAATTGGCAAGCACTTAAAGCCTTTGTATGCCAAAGGTGTCCTAATACAGGGGCCCCTGGATGTGCCCCTGTTTGAGATGTGGTATCAACCAACCAAACTTAAGCTCGAAATTACTTTAGCTATAACCGGTTTAAATTTCACTGTAATCGGTTCAGTTCTTATTAAATGGCTGAATTATTTCCAAAAAAATTTATAATAAACGACTGTGCAATACGTAAATATCATAATAAATGGATTTGTTAACATTTATAATAAGGGGAAGATGTTCTCCGATGTCTACCGCCGACCCCTACCTCCGATCATCCTTGTAATTTTTTTATTTTATTTTTTTTTTAGTTTTAAATTTTAAATCTGTGATATTTGGCACAACCGAATTTAACACTCTTTTTTGTTTTATTTTTTTTTAATTAGCTTTGAGCATTTGTTCCCGAATTTTACGCAAAAACAAAGTTTAAGAACTCCCGCCGTAGAGTATGTTACACATCTTTATGAATTTAAAATTTTACATATAAACAACATATGTATGTAAATCGCGACATGTAATGAATGCCAATGTCTTAAGAATTGAAAATCTTTTTCAAAAACAACAAAAAAAACACCAACAATGAAAATTATGCTACTCAACGTTGAGTAAACTTTCTGAACAATAATAATAAAACAAGATTCTTTAATGCCATCACAAGAAAATGTTTCTTAAGGTTTAACTGAAATTTTCTGTTTTAATGGCAAAATGAAAGTTTATTTACATCTCCATACATATGTTGTTGTAAGATGTAACACTATTTTCCAAAAGAATATTACAAAAAGGGTTGGTTGGAGGAGTTAAACTAAGCGGATCATTCTCTACAGCATCCCCACATGAAAACCACAAAAAAAATAAACAAGTGATGTAAATTTACCAAAAGGAGTGAGTTTTATTATTATTACTTATATGTTAACATCCGGCTTTTATCCTTTAGAAAATATTGTATGACAATAGCTTTACATATTCATACATTTATAACATATCGCGCCTTTTTTTAAATTCTGGTTAAAAAAATGAAACATCTTCTACCCCCATCGTATGAATATGTTTCAAACGACTGTTATAATCATAAACTTTTGCCATAATTGTTTCCGGTAATACTTAGTGAAGAGATATATGAATAACATCCGTTTTCAAAAGCTAATTATTTAGGAGGAATAATTATTTAGAAGGAAAATATAATATGATTTATATGTATCTACTATATTTTTTGTAAGCAACACTACATCATTGTCAAAAAAAAAAATAGTTAGTTCCTTGTTAGGATTAAGGAAAGCTGCACAGTGGCTTATTAACAAAAATTGTTGAAAAAATTATTTCGGCAATTTGTAAGTTATGAACCAACAGATTTCCCGTCAAAACTTTATTCAGTAGAAACTGTTTATTATAATTTTTAAACGATAAAATGGGATAATTATTTCGAATAATTTTTCAGATTTTTTTACCCTTCAACCACAGGGGTATACTTACTTTGTCATTCCATATGAAACTTATAAATATAACGGTTGGGGACCCTATAAAGTATAAATGGGGCATTCCAGGCCAAATCACTCACTTTTAGACCCGAACCCTTTCGATATATTTTATTTTTGGATATGTTATAGAACTTATTAAATGCAATTTGGACACCAATTTTCAGCCATTTATTCCAAGATGGTGTTGAGTAATAAATTTTTCAAAATGACGATTTTCTCAAAAAAATAAAAAAATAAAATTTTTAATTAATTTTGATCATTAAAAAATATATATATAAAAAAATTTGGACAACGTTTTGTTGGTATTTAAATGTAGTTTTAGAAAAAATATATGAAAAATTATTTGAAGTAATTATCACTTATTTTTTGACGTTTAAAAATAAAAATCGACTTTTTGAAAAAGTCCGAAACCTTTGATTTTTTTGTAAAAAACTCCGAAAACCTTACTCTAAAGTACACAAATTTTAATCCATAATTTGAGATGTGATCGCAATTCGTTCTGTTTTTTTTTTTAAACTTTTCAAATTTATTTTTTAACTCTGATTTATTTTATATCGTGCTCCAAAAAAAATAAATTGGAAGATACTGACCCTAACTTGTCCTAGATATATTCATTTCGAGGTAAAAATATGTCTTACAAAAATTAAGAACGATCGGACATAGGTAAGGCGTTCCGCATGGGCCTTGAAGTTTAGAAAACGGATTACAAGGAAAAATATGAATTTTTTTCTGTTTTCTCTATTTTTTTGGCATTTTAAGTAATTATTGATTTATGATTGATTCTAAGTCATTCTATTTATGTCAGTCCGTCTGTATAAAACAGGATTCAGTTCAAAATAAAAGACTTAGACTCCTGAAAATTGGCACGAATATGTCTCACACACTCAAAAAATTATGTTAGTAAAATCAACTGAAAATGTCAGTTAAAATAACTACTTTGTAAGTTGTTTTGGGGTCAACTACTTTTTCAGTTAAATCAACTAACAATGTTAGTTATTTTAACTGACAAAAAACAACTGACTTATGTAGTAAAAACTACTTACATTTGTAGTCAAAACAACTAAAAGTTAGTAAAAATAAAATAATCAATAAATAATTTTTTTTTTTCAAAAAATTTTTCAGAAAAAAAAAATTTGAAGACCAAATTTTTTCAAAGTTTTTTTTTTTTTTTTTAAAAAAAAAAAGTTGTGAAAATTTATTTTTATTTATTTTTTGGAAAAAAACTGAAAATTTTTCAGAGATAAAAAAAAATAAAATTAACTACTTTAAATAACTGTTACTACATCACAGTACTTATTTGTTAGTTATTCAAAAAAACTACTTAAAATAACTAACAAAAATAGTTGTTTGATATTTTTCATACAAAAACAACTGACTTTGTAGTTGAAAACAACTAACTACTGCAAAATATACAAACAACTAACATGTAGTAACTTACATAATTTTCTGAGTGCAGTCATGTCTCACAGTCATGATATTTTTTTATCATTTATATACCCTCCAACCACAGTCATTTTCATTCCATGTGTAGTGCATCGAAATATCGGTTCTGGACCGATATTTCGCCCCATAATGTATATGGGGCATTCCATATCAAATCGGACACTTTGAATTTTTTTTTTTTAGATTATCCCAATTTATTTACATTTTTTAGTACCCTTCGAAAACTAATTCGTGGTAAATTTTCAGATTTTTTTGATGACCCGTTCAAAAGATATCGAATTTTTAAAAATTGGTAGCTTGTTCCTTTACTCAAACTTCTTTTACTCATAACTTCTTCAATAATGGTCCAAATTTAAATTTTTTTTTCTTAATTTTTTTTCTTTTTTACGTACTTTTTAAAATAAAATCCTAAAAAATTCTTAAAAGCGCTCTAGTATGCGATTTTTAAGTTTTAAAATTTAAATCTCATTTTTGAAAATGTTTGTACCCTTCGATTTTTTTTTTATTTTTTTTGTGTAAAACTTCTATCGATTCTACAAATTTTTTGCCCAGGAGGATCGTGGAATAACGATTAGTACTATTTTTTTAAAGTTTTTGAAAATATTTTATTATAATTTTCCTTAAAATCATTTCTACAGCTCCAATGGTGCGTCATAGAGGGCTCCTTAATAAGACCGACCCCCATTAATTTTTACGTCTTAACATTTCTTTGGAACAAACTAATACCTTATCTCCAATTTCTAAGGGGGCTCCCACACAAAACGAAATTTTTTTAAATTTGCTCCAACCGCTCTAACTGCCCTAATAGTGCCCTTAGAGCAACAAAATGTATAACCGACCCACAATATTTTTTTATTCCAAACATTTTCTCTGAACACACCTACCCTCTATCTTAAACTGTTAAGGCGGTCCCCATAAATTTTTTTTATTTTTTGTAAATTTGTTTTATTTAATCAGCTTCTACCGATCCAATGGTGCGTCCGAGGGGGGTCATTAGTGAGACCGATCCTCCTTTATTTTTACCCTACAACATTTTTCTAAAACATACCTACGCCCTATCTCCACTCCCTAAGTAGGACAAAAATTTTGAAAAAAAAAATTGAAATTTGGACCATTATTGAAGAAGTTGTGAGTAAAAGAAGTTTGAGTAAGGGAACAAACTACCAATTTTTAAAAATTTGATATCTTTTGAACGGGTTATCAAAAAAATCTGAAAATTTACCACGAAGGAGTTTTCGAAGGGTACTAAAAACTGTAAACAAATTGGGAAAATCTAAAAAAAAACGGGTTATCAAAAAAATCTAAAAATTTACCACGAAGGAGTTTTCGAAGGGTACACAGATAAAAATGAATTGTTAGATCAAGCACGAAATACACCAGTGAGGAAAATTGTTGGATCAAGCACGAAAATTGTAGGTCAGACATTGTGACTGTTCCTTGATTAAACCAATGCTTGATTTGAGTAATTTGTTAATTGTTATTTTTCTGTAATTTTTTATTAAACCAATGCTTGATTTGAGTGAGCGGTTAATCAATAATTTTGTGTTAGTTTTGAGTAATCCAATGCTTGATCTGAGTGAATGGTTAATCATTATTTTACAGTTGTAGTGTTTTTTGTCAGTCTTTTCAAGTCTTTTGTTTAAATTGTTTTTTTTGTGCTTTATATTATTTTGTTTATTTTCGTCTTGTGTGCGTGAAAGTACTTTTCTATTTGACGACTAACTAAAACTAAAACAAAAAACGCAACAGCGTTCATCGCATTGTTACTCAAAGCCTACTATGATGAGTTTTTTTGTTTTTATGATTTTTTTTGTGAATTTTTCAGATTTGAGCAAAATGGAATGCCCCATACATATTATTGATCAGTGATCGATTCTAAGGTATTCTAGCGATGAATGTCCGTTAATTTTGAAAAATCGATTGCTCAAAACTAACTTGAAATAAAAGGCTGAAATTTGGTTAAAATATATCAAAAAATTAGCGAAATCGAAGGGGGTCGTTTACTAAAATGTGTGATTTGTCATGAAATGTCGCATACACCAGCATTAGAACACAGTGCGACTGTTTGTCAAAGCATACCCTATCAGTGTGGTAGTATGCATTTTTTTTTTGTCAGAACTACTTTGCAGCCCTTAATTCTTAACCGATTTTAATTATTTTTTACTGTGTGAAGCTTGTAAAATTTCACATCGGCTTGCGCAGCTCGATTTCTGAATTAATTTTTTTAATCGGTTTATACATTGGACCGATTTTTAAAAGTTTTACAAAGAAGCATACATAATCCAAATAATTTTGAAAAAACCTAACTATTTTTGAAAAAAAACGCACAAAATTGTTGTTATTCCAAATCATGTTTTCAAAATCTTATAACTATCTACGTTTTGTAATAATTCAATTAATCTAAGTTTATTTCACTCCTACTTCAAAAATCAATTAACATAAAAATTCTATCTTACCAAACAAACAAAATTTGTAGATAAACCATTAACGAAAACATGCAAACATAAAGTTTTCAGTTATCAAAAGTGGCGCTACAAATGACAATTATAAACACTATTTCAAGATTGTATATGTAAGTGTATTAAAGGTGGACAAGTAAAATAGTTCAGCCTGAGGGTTTTGTTGAAAAAATAAAATATTACCCCACCAAATTGACAATGTTCATGTATGGCCATGAATGGTTAATTTATCATTTCTTATGATAAGTTTTGTTGGTTAAAATAAAAAAAGGAATGTTGCATAGACATTGAAAAAAACAGTTTAAAGACTTAAAATGTTTGATTTGAATAATCCCAATGTTTAACAATAATAATCTCAAAGAAATAGGTAAATTTTTGATTTGGAAAATCTGTCCGTCTGTCAAATCACTAAAAAGAAATTTAAATATGTTTACTCGTAAATCTAATGTTATTTCAAATATTGTTGTATATGATTATTTTTGGAAATGGGGGGGGTTACTCACTTTGTCATTCCGTGTGTAACGCACCGAAATATCAGACTAGTCCCCCATTTATCCGTCCGTCGGTATATAACACGATACAAAAAAAAGAGCTAGAATCTTGTTGCTTAGCCCCAATATAACTTAAGGCTTGGAGCTTCATGGGAGGTCTATTTGGCTCGCCTCTGCGTATTTTCCTAATCCGGGGTCAATACCCCCGGAGAAGGTTGTCGGTCTAATTCGGGAGTCTGAATCTAGGGGACACCAGTTAGTAGTGTGTTGTGATGCTAATGCACATCATTCGATATGGGGAAGTACAGACACAAATGATAGAGGCGAATCACTTTTGGAGTTTTTGTTAAGCACTAACCTGTATATTTGTAACAAGGGTGGTGAACCTTCTTTCGTTACAAGTACGCGGCAAGAGGTTATTGACGTAACACTTGTATCAGATACATTGTCTGATAGAATTGATGACTGGAGATTATACAGCAACTGGACTATATAGCCCCGTTGCTGTATAATCTATACACAGCATGCATCAACTGGTCGTATATTCCTTTAAAATGGAGGGATACCAGAGTCGTATTTATCCCGAAGCCTGGGAAAAGTTCCCACACAGCTCCGAAGGATTTCAGACCAATTAGTCTGTCTTCTTTTTTGTTAAAGACAATGGAACGAATGATAGACTCATATTTGCGTAGAGTGATTGACCCGAGGTTGCTTTCGACAAAGCAACATGCATACAGCAGGGGACGATCAACGGAAACAGCTCTTCATGAGCTCGTTGGTACCATCGAGAGATCGCTTTCGGTAAAGGAGTACACTATGGTGGCCTTTCTTGATATTGAGGGGGCTTTTAATAATGTCATCCCAGAATCGATAATATTGGCATTGTCTGGTCTGGGAGTAAAACGTGAAATCGTTTTAATGGTGGAAAGCCTACTTGCCAGTAGACGTATAACGTCTGAATTGGGAGCGTCCGTCATATCTCGTTTTGTCAATAGGGGCACACCACAAGGAGGTGTTCTTTCGCCGCTTCTTTGGAACCTGGCACTGAATTCAATGCTACTATCTCTAGAAGCACGTGGTTGTCATGTTGTCGCATATGCTGACGATGTCGTGATAGCGGTAAAGGGGAAGCATCTGCCAACATTGCGGGACATTCTTCAGGGTTCTCTGAAAGATCTGTCTAAATGGGCAAGAGACTGTGGTCTAGGAGTTAATCCTAGTAAAACAGAGATTGTTTTATTTACAAGGAAAAATAAGATTCCTGCTTTTGATCCTATTTCTCTGGACGGTACTGAAATCAACTTCTCAGATGGAGCCAAGTATCTTGGAGTATTTCTAGATAGGAAGCTGAATTTCAGGCGTAATATTGAGGAGCGGGTGAGAAAGGCAACGATTGCTTTGTATTCCTGTAAAAGGGCCATTGGCAAACGATGGGGTTTTAGCCCTCTAGTCGTTCATTGGATCTATACAGCAGTGGTGCGTCCAATTTTGCTGTATGGAATCATTGTCTGGTGGCCTGCTTTAGAAACAAAAGCGAACTGTGTCTTTATCACGATGGTACAGAGAATGGCGTCAATGTGCATCACTGGTGCTCTTCGTACTACACCTACGGCTGCATTAGAAATCCTCCTTCACCTGATACCCTTGGACATATTGGGTAGGCAGTATGCAGCTGCGTCGGCAATTCGACTTAATAGCACGCTGCAATGGAGGAGCAGCGATTGTGGCCATAGCGCGATCTTTAAAAAGATAACAATAACACAAAATGTGGATTGTGCTCCCTCTTTGAGCCTCTTTGAGCGCCACTTTACCACTATGATACCATCCAGGGAGTCTTGGATGGGGGATACTCCGGGAAGTGGAGCTACCATAAATTTTTACACAGATGGATCGAGGCTGCACGAACAAGTGGGCTTTGGGGTCTATTCGGAAGAGCTTGGATTGAGCCTGGCTCGTAGATTGCCAGATCATTGCAGTGTTTACCAGGCAGAGATGCTGGCAATAAAGGAAGTGGCTGACTGGTTGAGCTGCAATGTCTTGTCTACAACCGCAGTCAACATCTATACTGACAGTCAAGCCGCGGTCAAGTCCCTGGATTCAATGTTTCTGAAAACAAGATCTGCCCTTAACTGCCGCACGTCTTTAAATGAGATGGCCAAGCAGTTTAACATACGACTCATATGGGTCCCAGGGCACAGAGACATTCTAGGGAATTGCAAAGCCGATGAGCTTGCAAGACTAGGAACTACCTTACAGGTTCCAACAGAATTGGAATGTGTTGGTATGCCTCTAGAAACTTGCAAGCAAAACCTACGGCTTTGTTCTGCGACTAAGACTAATCAAAGATGGGCAAATGGATGGACGTGTGAGACAACACGACTGATTTGGCCTTCTCTTAATCAGCGGCGCACAAGTGAGCTGATATCGCTTCCAAGAGGAGAGATTTCGACGGTGGTTTCTATAATTACACTGCGTGACAAAATTAACCACTATTTTAGAAAACAAGAGGTATGACCATACATTCTATATATTTCGGACATGCTGATTCGAATGGCGTTCTCCGTTTTTTGATGTATGGTACAGTTTTCTTGCAAAATGTCTTTAAAGATTGGCTCATTTTCATCCGGTTTTTAAACAAAAAAATGTGCAAAGTTAATGACTTTTAAATTTTATGGCACAGAAAACACAGATATGACCTGTAGCAATATTTTCCAACCAAATTTGTTTTTAAGATTTTGATCTTAGGCCTTTAAAATCGCGAAATTCTTCATTATTTGATGTTTTTTCGAATTTAACCGCTAAATTGGTTTTTGATTAAAAACTTGGTTCTTATAGATCACAAAGGCATCCATAACAAAACAAATAGTAGACACAAAACATCTATGTGCTAGGGACCATCATGCTAAAAATCGCGAAAAGATGTTTTTTTCGTATGGTAGCATCATTTTACGAGATGATTTAAGGGTCCATCTTTTAGTATATAACGTGGGAACATTAAAAAATTAACTGACCAAAAATTTGGCCAAAAAAGTTTTCATTTGCAAAAGTTATCTTAACAAAAACTATTACTACAGTGTTTGTCCTACAATAAATTCAAATATTGAAAAATAAATATTTTTATTTTAGTATTGCATATGTTAAGGAAATTTGAAATTTTCAAATTGAAATATTTAAATAATATAAAATACTTATAAAAATATATTTAAACACGCATTTACTGTTGTACGCCAAAAAAAAACAATAGTTTTGACCGTCACTCCTTAATATTTCGGGCATGCTGATTCCAATGGCGTACTCTGTTTTTATATGTATGGTACAGTTTTTTAGACATCTTGTCTTTAAAGTTTAACATATTATTTTTTCAATTTTCTACATACAAAAATGTTTAAATACGCGTAAATGCAAATTTTACGAATTGCAATATAACACAGGCCATGTGGGCATATTTCCACTAAAATTTTGGCACACAAAAGTTAAATAAGAACTGCATATTCGCGTTTTACATCATTAAGTACTATTAAGTTAAGAATATGTTTAAATGCGCATTTACTGCTGTACACAAAAAAAAAACAATAGTTTTGACCATCACTGCTGTATGCACTGAAAAAAATAACTATACTGGAATTAAATAATCACTGTTATTAATTTAAGTACACAATTTTTTTTATAATTTACTTCAACTTAACTTAATATAAGGTGGTTTTACTTAAAACAAAGAAAATAAAGTTGAAGATAGTACATGCAAATACTTAAAAAAGCACAAAAGTTTTCCTTAATTTGTTTTTTTAAATTAAGTTAAAAATTCTTTACATTAATGGCGAATTGATTGCATTTAAGAAAAAAAGGGTTTATTAAAAAATTTTGTTTTACTTAAAAGAAAAAAAATTAAATTGTGTGCAAAAAAAATAATTAAGTACGTAACTTACTTAAAAATAGTAAACACATTTTCAAGACATTGAATCAAATAAGTACTAATCTTTAATTCCAAAACGCATTTTCTTGAATTTAATCAATTTTTGTTTTAAGTTAAGAAAAAAGTAACCTTTATTTTATTGATTTCATTGACTTTATTTGAATCCATATCTTCATCAGTTTAAGAAGGAATTGACTTAATTTAAGAAAAAAATACTTGAGGTATTTTGGGGACCCCATCTGGGGGCCCCATCTAAAGACCCCATGGGACCCTAACTTTAAATCCAAATTTCGATTTTCGCGCAATTTTCAAATGCCTATAACTCAGCAAATACTGCAGATACGAAAGAAATTCTAAAGGCATTTTTGTAGTCCTTAACTTGTAGAATATGACCGCCGAAGACCCGAAAGCTCTCCGAGTTATAGTTTTCGAGTTATTTCATGATCAAATTTCTCAAGACCCCATTCCCAGATCTCGAAAACTAAGCCAGATAGAGCGATTCTGACCAAAATTTTGGATCAAAATCAATAGTGACCCTATAATAGTGTACGCACATACTCATGGGCGGACCCCATATATTGGGGGCCCGTAGGGTCCTCACATTGGGACTCCATAGGGTCCACAGAATCCGTAAGTTTAAGGAAATTTTTCCTTATTTAAAAAAAAAAATTTTCTCTGGATAAAAACAATTAAACTTATAATAAGTACAATTTTACTTAATTTTAAGATATATTTAAGTAAATTCATTACTATGTTTTTTTTCGCAAAATGTTTTAAAAGTATAAGAAATTTTTATAAAATTTTCTACATACAAAAAATTGTAAATACGCGTAATCTAACATTGATGAATTTGAATATAACATAAGTTGGTCCTGTACCCTCAAAAAAACTGTAATGTTAGCAAAAAAAGCTTGTAAATCTACAAGAAAATTTGCTGATTTTGAACCCACAATTTTTTTGGTAAAGTTAGCAAAAATGTTTTGCCGAAAATTAGTTAACTGAAATTTTTTTTATTTCAACTTAGTTCTTACACATTTGAGACCAGACCCTGATGGGCCTAGACCTTGTTGTGTTCCTTAAAAATCGTCATAGTTTTTGATCCAAAATTTGTGTCCGTTTTGCTCTATCTTGCTTAGTTTTAAGATACGTGATTTTAGGGGACCACTGGGGTTTTGAAAATTAAAAAACTCGATAACTTCAAAAATATTACTCGGAGAGCTTTTGGTTATTTTGCGGTCTTGTTCTACGTGTTGAGAGCTACAAAAATGCCTCCGGTCTTTTTTGTTGTGTAGGCAATATTTTCCGAGATATGCGCATTTTAAAATTTTCGGGAATGCTAACTTTTTTTTTAAGAAACTTAAAATGGCGCTATCTTGGAAACTAAGACAGATAGAGCAAAATGGAGGCCAGTTTTGGTTCTCGAGCTCCCCATAGTATCGCCGGTCCTCTTCACACATGTGGACCCAAATGGGTCCTAACTTCGGAACCTAAACTGGCCTCCATTTTGCGCTATCTGTCTTAGTTTCCAAGATAGCGCCATTTTAAGTTTTGTTAAAAAAAAATTTACAATTTATTTTTGCTAATATTAGCAAAAAAGCTTGTAAAAATTTGGTCAAGTGAATTTTAAATTTAGCAAAAAAAAAAATAGTCCAAATTTTGATTAAAATTGCTAATGCGCTAAATGAAGTTTACACAATATTTTTGCTAACATGCTATCTTTACTAAAAATTTGCTAAAGGTTAGCTTACTAGCACTAGCAAAAAAAAAAATTGTAAATCTACGAATGTATTATTTTGAGTGTACTCATATTTGCAATAAAAATTTGGCTCAAAGTAATGATTTAGTTTTTCTTAAGTAGAACATATGAGAATAGCGAAGGAGGCTACACAAGAAATTTCTTATATTTCAGGAAAAATTTGTCAAAAAATAATATTTCTTTTTTTTTTGAATTTTGAATTATTTTCACAAGAATTTTTAATTTTTTTTTTTTATTGAAATGATCTTAATACTATATTTTAGTTAACGTTTCATAAAATTACACCTAGTTTACACTAACAAGTAGCTTTTTATACCCTCCACTTAGTGATAGAGGGTCTATATAAGTTTGTCATTCTGTTTGTAACTCATCGAAATATCGATCTGGAACCCCATAAAGTATATATATTCATGATGCCCGATCGATTTTAAGACATTCTAGCGATGTCCTTCTGTTCGTCTGTCCGTCTGTCTGTCTGTGGAAAATGCTGTCACGTACAAAATATTGCACAGAAATGACTGAAACTTAACATATTTATTGGAAGTTCTCCCGAGAAGTTTGGTATTGCATTTGAGCGATATCGGTTCAGCGGTTCAAAAGTTATGAACGAAAATGTAGGCACACCTCAAAAATTTCAGTACATTCAACATAACCTAAAAATACAAAATGCTTTAATTCAGCTTCTGGTTGGCATAAGTATGTGAACATAATTGAACACCAAATGGTATTTAAGCAAGTACAAACATATTTTTTGACAAAAAAATCCCGGATTTTTTTTTAACAAAATTTTTTTTCGCGGAAATTTTTTTTTCACAAAAAATATTTTTCAAAAGTAATTTCCTTTTAAATAAAGTTTTTTGCAATAATCTTTTTGAAATTGTGGAGGGTATCACTACATTTGGCAAGGCCGAATTTAACTTTTTTACTTGTTTCTTTTAAATTTGTTTTAAAAAATATTAGACACTAATAGTGCGTTTACACTGGTCCTCTAAGCTAGCTTAAAGTAGATTGTGGCTCCAATCCAGTTTCAATCTATTAGATTGCCCATACAAATTTATTTTTTTCAATCTAGTAGTTTAGACTCTAATCGGCAAACGCAATCTGGTAAAGTTAGATACAACTCTGTATTTCTATTATTTGCATATTCCAACACTGAAAAACACCGACACAAAGCCTGCCGTTTTGATGACGCCGCCAAGTATGTGTATGCCGCCGTCATTGTTATTTGTAAACGCCGTCACTGTCTTTTTTAATCATACGACGACTAATTACCGTCGCTGTCTTTTGACGCAGTCACACACATTTATTACCAACTTGTTGTTATAAATGCCAATCCTAATCTTCTCAAATGTAAAAAACGCCAATGTAAACGGTACAGATTGCAAAGTAGATTAAAATTGCAGTTTACTTGATTAGAAATCCAATGTAAACGCACTATAAGTCTTGAGGTTTTTTTCTTTTAAACGTCTTGAATATATATCATCATTGATAAGAATGGAAGCTTCTTCGTTGCTGTGGAGTTGAAGTCTATTCGCATGTTTAGATGCAAATAGTTGAATTAACTCGGATACTTTGTTTAACCCGAGATCTCTATGTAAATCGTCGTTCCTAATATACCAGGGCGCATTGACCAAATTTCTAGCAATTTTGTTTTGAAAACGTTGTATAATTTCTATCTGAGTTTTGGAAGCACATCCCCATAATTGAATCCCGTAGGTCCAGACAGGTTTAAGTACTTGATTATAAATCAGCAATTTGTTATCAATTGAGAGTACAGAGTTCCTCCCAATTAGCCAATTTATTTTTTCTGTTTTAGGTTCAGTTCAGTATGTTTAATTCTGATGTGGTCCTTCCATGTAAGTTTAGAATCCAGCGTCATTCCCAAGTATTTTGCACTGTTAGCATAAGGTACATCTAAACTTGAAATTTTAATTGGTTTATGTGTTATTACTTTGTTGGTAAAGTCAACATGTGTCGACTTACTTTTGTTAAGTCTGAGTCTCCAAGTATCTGTCCAGTCTACGATTTCATCAACTGATATCTGTAGTTTTGAGGTAGATTCGGTTTCATTATTACCAGTAGCAAAGATGCACGTGTCATCAGCAAAAGAATCTATTTTTTAATTTTAAAAAATTAAAAAAAAAACTTTTGGATATTGTAGGTTGGATGTTTAAGCACACAGAAAATAATATCGTATATTTGATTTTAATTAAAATTTTAATTGTTTTTTAATTTAATATTAATTAAACTTTTAATTAATATAATTAATTGTTTAATTAAATTTTTAACTTTATTTTAATTAATATTTTAATTGTTTTCAAATTTAATATTAATTAAGTATTTAATTTATATAATTAAATGTTTAATTAAATTTCTAGCTTTACTTATTTTTTTTTTGTTTTGTTTTCCGTGTGTGTGCGAGTGTGTGTTTTTCTCTTGCATTGAATTACACACAAAAAAATACATAAGTATAAAAAGTTTGTTGAAAGTTTTTTTTTATTTTTCACATAGGTTTTTGAATTCTCATTTTGTTTATAGTTTTATGTGTATGTATATGAAAGGTTTATAATCAACTTTATAAAATCATCTCACTGACTATGTCTTTACGGCATAAATAAATTTGGTAAAGTTTGAAGAAATATTTTTTTTAAACTATTTTATTCAAAAAGAATGTTTTTACAAATTATTTTTTTTTTTTTAATATAATATTTTTAATTAATTTTTTTAATTTATACAATTAAAATTTTAATTATTTTTTTTTTAAATTTTAATTAAATTTTTTAATTTGTAGTATTAAGTTTTTAATTAAATAAATATCCATTTATTTTTAATTAACGACATACAAATATTTTTAATTTATTTGCGCATTTTATTGATTGGTCCGGATTTAATTAATTTTTTAATTAAATCTACGAATTTTTTAATTAAATATTTTTTTTATTTTTTTCTGTGCATCTGCTAAAATTAGAAAAACTAAATTTTTCATAATTGGCAGCTTTTTATTGACATTTTAGTTGTCATATTAAAAAAAAAAAAATACAAAAAAATGTGGTAAAAAATAAAATAAAAAAAAACTAGAACAATAATATAGTAAAAACACATAAAAACTGCTGAATTTTACTTAAAGCAAATTAACAAATAAGGGTGTAAAAATAAAATGTTTTTGCTAAAGCTTAGTTAAAAAATGTTTGTGTCCGGGCCATAAAAAATTTTCAATATTTTTTTATAAAAAATGACTTTTAAAAAATTTTTTCTCCAAAACGTAAAAACAAAATCTGTACTTAGAAAGTTTTTGCGTGTCCTATTGTTGCATAATTATATATTTTTTTTTTTTTTGTAAAACAACATAAATTCTCGTAATAAAATTAGTTTTGTAAAATTACCTTGGAATTTTGTACTTTTAAATATATATTTTTTATATATGGTTTTGAATTGAGAAAAGTGTGAAAGAAAAATTTAAATTTTTCTAAACATTTTAAGACATCCTGGTTTGTTTCTTACTAGTTTCATATTTTCCAGTTATAATAATCTTCAGAAAAACTTTTAATGTCAAATTTATTTAGTTAATAGTCAATAGAACTCTATATGTGAAAATTATTTACAGATCGCAGCCGACAAGGATTGAACCCATCATTTGTAATACTTTGCTATTAACTGCTTGTAACGTACAATCACTCTAGACCGATACGCCAAGTAGGCTGTTAAGCAAGTATCAACTAAATCTGATTTTTTTCAATTCGAGTGTGGTTGTTGCTGTGGTTTTTTCTAACAGAAGAGTTGTTATTGTCATTTTGTGTAAACAAACTTTTATTTTTAGTAATCATTATTCTTCTTCCTCTCCTTCATCAATTCTGATCTAAGTACTTATTTTGCAAACATTGCCAGACATGGTCTATATTTTAGACACAAATATTTTTTGTTTAAATATTTTTTGTGTTAAAAAACTGAAAACCTAGTAAACGATTTAAAAAATATTTAAAAACAAAAATTTTATAAAATATTTTTTTGGTAGAAAGACTAAATAACATGAAATAAAATTTTGTTGTTGAATTACAGTTTTCTTGTGAAAAAAACTAAGCACCTTGTAATATTTTTTTAATTTGTAAAATAATAAATTTTTTTTAATCTAAAAAATTTGTAAAATAAATTTACCAACATTTAACAGTAAAATTACAAGCAAACGTAAGTTTTCGTTTTATTAATTATACAAGAATTTTTGTAAAAAGACAAAAATATTAGTAAAATAGAATTAAAAGACCTTTTACTTGTAAATTTACAAACTCTTTTTTTTTAGTGTACCATTTAAAACGCATTCGACTCTAACAATCGTCCTTTTTTATACCAATGCACTCAAAAAATAATTTTTTAAAAAAGTACGTTTTTGATGCAAATGCAATTTTTAGATGCAGTTTTCAAAACTTTATTTTTTTATATTTTTTTTTTAAATGCATTTTTGATGCATATGCAATTTTTGAATGCATTTTTTTTTAATTTTATCCCCCTTAAATTTTTGTGAAACCTGCATAAATCGTATGATGGAAGGGACGACCTCTTAAAAGGACATTTGTTTTTGTTTTTCCTAAAAATTGTTTGTGCAAAAATTTGCACTGCAAATAAATTGCAAATATTATAAAAAATCGTATTTTTAATTATTTTCATTAAATAGTATTGGTATCAACATTTTTAAAAATCTCAAACTATTTCAAAATAAACTTGAAAAGTTTACTTGGGAACTAACATGCCGTTTTCTTTGAGAATGCTAATGTTTTCACGTTGAGAACTATGATATTCTCAACTGGTTTTCAAGGCTAAGGTTTGGATTTAAAACTTGATATCAATATAAGATTCAACGTTTTCTAAATGTAAATGTGTGTTGGGTTAAATATTTCAATTTGAAAATTTCAAATTTCCTTAACATATGCAATACTAAAATAAAAATATTTATTTTTCAATATTTGAATTTATTGTAGGACAAACACTGTAGTAATAGTTTTTGTTAAGATAACTTTTGCAAATGAAAACTTTTTTGGCCAAATTTTTGGTCAGTTAATTTTTTAATGTTCCCACGTTATATACTAAAAGATGGACCCTTAAATCATCTCGTAAAATGATGCTACCATACGAAAAAAACATCTTTTCGCGATTTTTAGCATGATGGTCCCTAGCACATAGATGTTTTGTGTCTACTATTTGTTTTGTTATGGATGCCTTTGTGATCTATAAGAACCAAGTTTTTAATCAAAAACCAATTTAGCGGTTAAATTCGAAAAAACATCAAATAATGAAGAATTTCGCGATTTTAAAGGCCTAAGATCAAAATCTTAAAAACAAATTTGGTTGGAAAATATTGCTACAGGTCATATCTGTGTTTTCTGTGCCATCAAATTTTAAAGTCATTAACTTTGCACATTTTTTTGTTTAAAAACCGGATGAAAATGAGCCAATCTTTAAAGACATTTTGCAAGAAAACTGTACCATACATCAAAAAACGGAGAACGCCATTCGAATCAGCATGTCCGAAATATATAGAATGTATGGTCATACCTCTTGTTTATTTTTGACTGTTCCGCAGTGTTACCGGACACTGTCTTATAGGGAAGCACGCAGAGCGGTTAAATGTGCCGTCGAATGACTTTTGCCGAAGTTGCATGGATGAAGAGGAGTTGGAAACTATCGAACACTTTATTTGCCATTGCCCGGCACTTTCTGGTCAGCGACTTGCTTCACTGGGATCTAGGGAGCTGTACGATCTTTCTGATTTGTCGGATGTCAAAATTCAACATCTAACGAGTTTCATAAGAAGCTCAAACTGGTTTAACGACAGGGACTAGTAGGGAAACCTATTACGATCCCGTGGTATCACAATGGACCTCAGAGTCTACGTGTGTTGACGTAAAACGTCAGCAGCCACTTACAACCTAACCTAACCTATGGTCCTAGGCAGGATATGTGTAAATTTGCAAAGTAGAACTAGGGGGAACAAATTTAGTCGCCAAATAGCAAAGTACGTGCACGCGCACAAGGCGAAGAAAACAAAATAGTATAAAGCACAAAAAAACAATTTTAAAAACAATTTAAACAAAATATTGACAAAAAAAACTAAAACTGTACCATATTGATTAACCATTCACTCAAATCAATCATTGGTTTAATCAAAAATAACAGAAAAATATCAATTAACCAATTACTCAAATCATGCAGTGGTTTAATCAAGGAACAGTCAATGACTGAATGATCGCAGTTGTATTAAAATAAGATTTTTCTCATTTGAAATTTAAATCAATTTCGCCAGTATAAATATTTCTTTTTATATTTTTACTTAAAATTTTCCATAAATATAAAAATGTTAATTTTGGTAAACAAAATATAATTGAATTTGCATTCGCTTTACAATTTGTATAAGTACGACCAGAGATATCTTAATATTCAAAAATATCACTATAAACAAAAATATTTTGAGACAACATACAGGGTCATAAACTTAAGGGTCAGTAGTATGAAATAAAACCAAAAAATTAAAAAAAATAAATAAATAAAAAAATCATTTCAATTAATAACAATATAAAAACTTTAATAATAACAATTTTTTTTATATGACTATAAATATGAAGTTTGAAAACAACAAAAATGATTTAATTGACAATGACACAATCGGGGGGAACAATGCCAGCAGACAAAACAACACATTTTCACAACAATTAAACCAACGATGTAAAAATTAAAGAAATTAAATTGTTATTAAGTTTTGTTTCATACACACACTTGTACTTTTTTTTATATGAACTGATTCATATTTTTAATAAATAAATAAACAAATATTTCTTTTTTTGCCTTAACCTCTAAAAGGTATAATATATTAAAAATGGAAATTTTTATGAAAAATATGAACGATACCAAATTTAACACGGTATCTCAAAAAGATTCTTATATTTTATTTAAAATGGAAAATAAAAAAAAGTCCCGACCAAATTAACCCATTTCGATCCTCTGTTCGATTTTTCGAAGAGTAAAGAACACTTTTTTCAAAAAAATATTTATGTATGAAAAGGGTGGAATTTCGGATAAATACACTCAAAAAATTATGTCATTAACTGTTTGTAGTTTATTTAAAAAGTTTTCCGTTTAGTCGTTTTTAAAAGAAAAAACATTTGTTTGATGTTCAGTTTTTATTAATGACTACATCAGTCCTTTGTTTCAAAAATAACACACTAAAAAATAAAGACCTTTACTAACATTTATAAAGTCATTTATTTTTGTTCTGTAAGTAAAAACTACTGATTATTCTTTAAATTTTTAATGATTTGTGTAAGTAATTTTTTTTTAAATTGTTGGTATTTTTTAATGATATATCATTAGTTTTTACCTACACAAGTCAGTTATTTGTTTGTAGAAAAAAAATTCAAAAAATTATTTATAGAAATATAAAAACATATTTGTATCAAGTGGCTTTGGCACGATGGGTAGAGTGTCTGGCCAGAATGTAGTTGATTGTGGGATCGATTCCCCAAAATTTTATTAAAAAATTTTAAAAAAATATTTCAATAGAAAATTGTATAAAATAACCTACGAAATCATTAATTTTTAATGTTTTGGTAGGTTATTTTTTTTGGAATTTGTTGGTAAAAATAACAGAACTATCATTAATTTTTAATGTTTTCGTAGGTTATTTTTTTCGAATTTGTTGGTAAAAAAGAATGAAAAAACCGTAATTTTTTAATGTTTAGTGTTATTTATTTTAGAAAATTTTGCCAACAGTAAAAAATAAATGTTGATGTTTTTAAAACAAATGAATAATTACTGGGATGGTTTTCAATTGTTTATTCACTGGTTTTAAGTGTGTTTTTCTTTTGTTTTTGCCTACAAAATATTTTGAGTGTATGGTTATGAATGTTATGTCTCATCTTTCTTCAATAAAAAAAAATTATTCTCACTTGATCACCGCAATTTATATGTCCATGAAATGGAATGCAAATCAGCACAGAAATTGTATCAAACAAAAATGAAAATTTATCATTTTTTGATTTTCGGCTTTTAATTTTTTTGGTTAATTTTAAATTTTTTTAGATTTAACTTATTATCAAATTCCACTAATTTGAATAATTTTGAAACTATTTATTTTGAAAATAATGAAATATATTAATAAAATAGCAAAAAAATCCAAATATTAAAATTGGGTTAAACTTTGTGGCTCTATAAGTTAAACTGTGGCTCTATAAGTTTCTAAAATTTTCTTTAAAATGGAAACATGAGTTATCAAATTTTTTAGTTATTTTCTCGATAAAATGCTTAAGAGCGATTACGAATGATACCAAATGTTACTCTTTATTTAAATAAAGTATTTCAAAATAGAAAATGAAAAATTTTAGTGATTCCAACTTTTAGTTTTTTTTTTCTTGATAACACAGAAAAAAAAACGAATTGTTATATTTGTGAATACAATTAACTTTTTCACTGAAAGTGCTCCTATACACAGAAAAAAATATGGAGGAAACAAATTTGAGTAATCACTTGTTTAATTTTTTAAAAAAAATTTGAGTAATTTTTTAATTGACGCGATTAAAAATTTACTCAAAAATTTAAAATAAAATTTGAGTAAATAATTTAATACAAATTTAATATTTTTTTTTATTTATTTTTTTTTCTCTTGGTGTTTTGAATTCTCATTTAGTTTATTGTTTTTTGTATATGTATATGAAAGTTTGAAATCATCTTTATAAACTTTTACTTTGTCTTGAAGACATAAGTATATTTGGTAAAGTTTGTAAAAGCAATTTTTTTGGAAAAAAAATTAGAAACTTTTTAAACTTTTTAAAAAAATAATTTGATACATTTTGAGTAAATTTTTACTTGACACAATTAAAAAGTTACTTAAAAATATTAAAAAATTTTAAGTAAAGATTTAATTGTGTGAATTAATAATTTACTCAAATTTTTTATTAAGCATTTAATAATTTTTTATTAAAAGTTTACTCAATACTATTAAATGGTTTACTGGTGGAAAATTGAGTAATTTTTTACTCAATAGTATTAAAAATTTACTCAAAATTTTTTTTTATTTTTTTCTGTGTACGGAAATTTGTGATATCAACTAACGTTTGTAAATATTGATTGTTGAAAAAAAATGTAAAAAAAATTTATAAACGAGTTTGTAATAGTTTTCTAAAATTATAATTTGTAATGACAAACGTACAAAATCTTAAAATTTTTTCAACAAAGAAATTCAACAAATACTAACACAATTTGTTGATCTGACAAACGTAAAAAATCTTTTTTTTTTCAACAAAGAAATTCAACAAACACAAAAACTATTTTGTTGGCATCATAAAATAATTTTGAAATAAAATTACTTGACTAAGTTTGTTGAAAACAAAATTGAAATTTTGTATTATGGACTATCAGGCGGCCGTTTTTACTAAATGTTTGGTTAATATCATGTTTGGTTGATTTACAATTGATGTTTGTTGCTTTAAATTTGACGATTTTATTTTCTGTGTAAGAGACTTAGGACCGTTTACGAATTCTACCAAATTCTATTCTGTATCGGTCGTAATCAGCCCTAAGCATTTTATCGAGAAAATAACTAAAATTTGGGATCACTCACATTTTCATATAAGTTATAGAAAATGATAAAAAAAATATGAGTGATTCCAAATCTAAGTCATGTTCTTGATAAAAGCCTTAATAGAGCCGATTACGAATTATATCAAATTTATTTCTGTATCTCAATAAGTTTCTTATGTTTTTATTTAACATCTTAACTGAAAAATATAGTGATACAAAATTTAAGTTATTTTCTAGACAAAATGCTTATTGCCGATTAGGAACGATACAGAGTTGAATTTGGTATCATTAGTTATTTTCTTGATAAAATGCTTTGGGCCGATAACGACTGATACTAACCCAAACTCTGTATCTCAACAAGTGTTTTCATATTCAAAAAGGGAATTGAAAAATGTGAGAGATCACACATTTTAGTTATTACAACAAAAAAGGGAGTGATCACAAATTTTAGTGATTTTCTCGTCAAAAGGTTTTTGACCTATAGCAAATGTTACACAATAATACTCTGTATCTCAATAAGCAGGCGCGGATCAAGCTTTTGGGTTTGGGGGGGGGGGGGGGGCACTGTGGTTCCAAATCCAAATCTAGGTGGACAAAAGTCTAAAAAGTTTGAACCTCTAAATTAAAAAACGGTAGGTGTTTTAAATAGCTAACAACATGCCTAGACTAGACGCAACGCAACATATTTTGATTAAATAAGGGGTTTAACTTTGTCCCCGCAGCACTAGAACATTACCCAGCAGAAATAAATCGAGATTTTGGCGACACAGCATCTGTTTATAGCATACCGTAGCGCATCCAAAGAGCGCTCTTAGGGATGCAGTAAAAGGAAGGGGAAACAATTTTAATTTTTTTTTAAGATTTTTTATATAAAACTTATAATGTGTAATTATTTTTTGATAAAATTTCACACTTGCTTTCCTTTTTAATATTTTTAACACTTTTTGAATAAAAAAACATGAGTTTTAGACAAAGACACATGATTTGACTGCATCATTATTGCGCATTAATCAGCGCTGCAAAGAGCGCTTCAATCATAGCATCTTTGACCGCTGTTCCCAAAAAAAATCCCATAAAAAATGTGAAAATGAAAATTTCCGATATTTTTTTGATGTTCACTTCCGATTTTTTTTTTTTTCATTTTGTTTCACATAAATAAAGTTTTGTAAAGTAAAACGAATGAATTTTTTTGTTATATTTTTTTAAATTTTAGTTATTTGATTTCAACTTTGAATTTACAGCATCTTTATTCTGCTTAAATCAGCTCTACAAAGATACATGAATTCACTGCATCTTTAATCTGCTTAAATCAGCGCTAAAAAGATACATGAATTTACAGCATCTTTATTCTGCTTAAATCAGCGCTCTAAAGACACGTGATTTCAGTGCATCTAAAGAGCGCTGTTTCTGTGTATCCAACTAGCGCTCTAAAGTGGGACATCGCCTTAGGGAATCATGCATGAATTCAGCGCAATTGGATGCGCTCCTTTACTCAAGTTCCCCTTCCAAAAGCTGCTGAACGTTCAGCAAAATTTCTGCTGGGTAATGTTTGTTCACGAAAATGTTTGTAATTAAAAACTAAGGAAATCAATACAAAACTAAGTAGTTTATACCAAGTGAATTATTTGCAGGAGATTGCCGTGAATTGTTTTTTATATAGCCATGGGTATATACTTATCAAAAAAATGTTCATGGGTTCGAAATTTTTTCGCGATTTCTTAATACCCAGCAGAAATAAATCGAGATTTTGGCGACACAGCATCTGTTTATAGCATACCGTAGCGCATCCAAAGAGCGCTCTTAGGGATGCAGTAAAAGGAAGGGGAAAAAATTTTTATTTTTTATATAAAACTTATAATGTGTAATTATTTTTTGGTAAAATTTCACACTTGCTTTCCTTTTTAATATTTTTAACACTTTTTGAATAAAAAAACATGAGTTTTACCAAAGACACATGATTTGACTGCATCATTATTGCGCATTAATCAGCGCTGCAAAGAGCGCTTCAATCATAGCATCTTTGACCCCTGTTCCCAAAAAAAATCCCATAAAAAATGTGAAAATGAAAATTTCCGATATTTTTTTGATGTTCACTTCCGATTTTTTTTTTTTTCATTTTGTTTCACATAGATAAAGTTTTGTAAAGTAAAACGAATGAATTTTTTTGTTATATTTTTTTAAATTTTAGTTATTTGATTTCAACTTTGAATTTACAGCATCTTTATTCTGCTTAAATAAGCTCTACAAAGATACATTAATTCACTGCATCTTTAATCTGCTTAAATCAGCGCTAAAAAGATACATGAATTTACAGCATCTTTATTCTGCTTAAATCAGCGCTCTAAAGACACGTGATTTCAGTGCATCTGAAGAGCGCTGTTTCTGTGTATCCAACTAGCGCTCTAAAGTGGGACATCGCCTTAGGGAATCATGCATGAATTCAGCGCAATTGGATGCGCTCCTTTACTCAAGTTCCCCTTCCAAAAGCTGCTGAACGTTCAGCAAAATTTCTGCTGGGTATTGGTTTTTGAAGTTAGAGTCATAAGTAAAAAAAAAAAAATATTAGATTATCAATATTTCAAAGCTTGCCAAAAAAAAACCGCTCCAAGTTGCGGGCAAGCCACTTTTTACATCTCTTAAAGTAACTATCAGAGAGTACCCAGCAGAAATTTTGCTGAACGTTCAGCAGCTTTTGGAAGGGGAACTTGAGTAAAGGAGCGCATCCAATTGCGCTGAATTCATGCATGATTCCCTAAGGCGATGTCCCAC